>OY728167.1:990028438-992428438 GCA_963277665.1 Viscum album
ACCCCCTAGACAGCCCTGCCACCCCCATGGACAGCCTGACCACCCCCTTGGACACCCCGTACCCCCTGGACAACCTCCCACCCTCGCCACCGCCCTGGATAGCCCGCCCACCCCCTGGACACCTCGTACCCCCTGGACAACCCCCCCCACCCCCTGTAAAGCACCCCACCCCCTGGACAGCCCTGGCCCCCCTGGACAGCACCGCCACCCCCTGTGGACAGCCCGCCCACCCCCCCTGGACAGTTCGTACCCCCTGGAACCCCCCCCCCCCCCCCCACCCTCGTGGATAGCCCGCCCCCCCCCCCCCCCGGACACCCGCCCACCACCCCTCGAACACCCCCTATACCCCCAGACGCCCCCACCCCCTATAAAGCCCCCCCCCCCCCCCACCACCCTTTTAACACCCCCGACCCCGTTGGGTAGCCCTGCCACCCTCGTGGACAGCCTGACCACCCCCCGTTGACAGCCCGCCCACCCCCTGGACAGTCGGCCCACCCCCCCTGGACACCTTGTACCCCCCTGGATAGCCCTGCCACCCCCATGGACATCTCTCCCACCCCCTGGACACCCAGTACCCCCCTGGACAGACCCGCCCACCCCCTAGACACCATGCTCACCACCTTGGATAGCCCGCCCACCCCCTAGACACCCTTACCCCCTGAACACCCCCTACCCCCTTGGACAGTCCGACCACCCCTGTTGACAGACCGCCCACCTGGACACCCTGACCCCCCTAGACAGCCCCCCACCCCTGGACACCTCCGACCCCCTTGATAGCCCTGCCACCCCCCTGGACACCCCTCACCCCCTGGGACACTCCCTCCCCCTTGGGAAATGTATGTGATCACTCAAATTATCTACTAAAATATAAAATTTCTTCGATCTAAAATTTAGTAAACTCTTGAATAATTCTCCTCCACAAGTGTACATGATCTTGTACACTCATGTATAGTTATTCAAAGACTTTTTTTTATAAATATAGTTTTTTTTCTTTTATATTATGATTCTCATATATAGTAGTGTGTCAATTATGGTTTCATATAAAGTGAACAATTCTCATTTGCTTAAATATATTTTTTATGAAACTTCAATCTTATTGAATTTATTTTGATGAAATAACCTGTAAAAATTATTTTTTTATAGAATGGATAGAAGTTGGATGTATGAAACCAATCGGATCTCAAGAGATTTTCAAAACAATTTGGAGAGTTTTTTAGATTTTTAATTTCACAATACTTTAGATAGTGGTCGCATACACTGCCCATGTTCCAATTGTGTTGGCAGACCTTGGTTGAGCCATGAAGAAGTTAGCTACCACATAACCAAATATGGTTTTCAAGCAAAATACTATGTGTGGTATCAAAATGGGGAGAAAATGAAATCTCAAATTGCTGATGATTCAAATGAGAGGACTATAGTGGAGAATTTGTTATATGACCGGTTTCTGTTTATTCATCATCATGAAAAATAAAAAATTCTGACCCAAGAAGACTTCGATATGAGCACACATGATGATTCTAATAAAAATGATGATGTTTTAAGGGTGAAAAAATTGAATGATGCTGCCATGACTCCAGTATATCAAATATGCAATAAAATTAAAAAGATGGAATTTTTAATTCGATTGTTTCATAGGAAAACTATGTATGGGATTTCTAATACAGTAGTTCATTACATTTTTATCTTCTTGAAGGATTTACTTCCAGATGATGCAGATATTCCCTCAACCCACTATATGGCATGGAAGTTAGTTGAGGAACTTGGATTTTCAAGTAACAAAATTCATGCTTGCCCGAAAGATTGCAGTTTCTTCTGGGAGGAAACCGCAGAACGAAATGATTGTATAAAATGTGGCACATCACACTGGAAGTCAAAATCTAATGGAACACCATCCCGCATGCCATATAAAGTAATGTGGAACTTTCCATTGATCCCCAGACTCCATAATCTTTTTATGTCTGATGAAATATCAATAAAAATGAGATGTCATGATACTTAGAGAAAGAAGACTAATGATGAGTTGGTTCACCCTGCAGATGGATTTTCATGGCAGAGATTTGATGCTCAATATTCTGATTTTGTAGCTGACGTGCGTAATGTTAGGATGGCTCTTTCATGTGATGGTTTTAATTCATTTGGGAATATGCTTACTTCGCACAACACATGGATAGTTTTTATACACATTTATAATATTCCCCCATGGTTGTGTATGAAAAAACCTTTCAATTTCATGAGTATTCTCATATTTAGCCCTTCTGATCCTGGCGTTGATATTTATGTATACATTAAACCTTTAATAAAAGATTTGAAACTTCTTTGGGATGTGGGTGTGCACACATACGATGCATATTTGAAAAACATATTTCAGATGCGTGTTGCGCTTATGTGGATGATCAATGATTTTTGGGATTATGCAATGATTTCTGGATGGAGCACAAAGGGAAAACTGTCATGTCTTATTTTTATGAAGAATACGCAATCCAGAAGACTAAAACATCACTGTAGTTTCAGTTTTATGGTACATTGACGACTCTTGCCAACGGACCATCCATAGAGAAATAATCGTCGGAGATTTGATAATACCACAGAGACTGATGATCCACCTCAAAGTATGTCTAGAACTGATGTGCTTAATGAATTGAAAGATTTTGGTTTTTCATTCAGGAAGGGTCAAATGAAATCTGGAAAGAGAAAGAATGTTTCCATTGAAACCTGTTACAATTGGAGGAAGAGGAGTATCTTTTTTGATTTGCCTTATTGGTCAACCAATTTGTTACGTCATTGCTTACACGTAATTCACATTGAAAAGAATATATGTGAAATGTTTCTTTCGATACTTCTAAATGTGAAGGGAAAGACAAAAGATGATTTACAGTCTCGGCATGACTTGGTGGATTGGGGCATCAGACAAGAATTGCATCCTGTGCGTATTAGTGAAAATAAATGGAAAGTTCCATGTGCTTATTATGTGATGACACCTATGGAAAAAAACAATTTCTGGAAGTATTAGAGACTATTAGAGTTCCTGATGGCTATTCAAGCAACACATCTAAACTGGTCAACAGAAGAGAGTTGAAGCTAAAATCTTTGAAGACTCAAGATTATCACGTTCTTCTGCATGAGTTGATTCCAACAGCAATCCGTCATCTTTTTTCCAATAATGTAAGGGTGATTGTTATTTGGATGTGCCATTTTTTTAGATATCTTTGTGCTAAGAAGTTGTCCAATTAGTTCTTACAAAAAATGTTGACATATGCCCCATTAATTTTGTGTGAGTTGGAGAAAATATTTCCTCCATCATTTTTCACATGCATGCTGCATCTGACAGTCCATATTCCCACTAAAATACTTCTCAGAGGACCTTTTTCTTTTTGTTGGATGTATCCAACTAAAAGAAATATGTACACATTAAAGTCTTATGTTCAAAACAGGAGTCATCCCGAAGGTTCTATCGTGAACGGTTACTTGGCTCAAGAATGTATGGATTTCTGCTCAATGTATTTGTCTGATCTTACTACAAGAATGAACAGACCAATGAGAAAGGAAGAAGAATAGTATGAGAAAATTGAACCCAGTTTTCCATCACTTCCTTAAACAGGATGAATTCCTGGATCATATACATTGAAGACATTAAGCCTTGAAGAGTGAGAGATGGCACATCGCACAGTTTTGTTCAACTGTGATTTGTTCGATTACTACATCAGGTAACTAAATTGAATATGTATGTCTTATATATATATCTACTAAACTATTCATATTTTTTTATCTACAGGGAACATAAAACAATGATAAATAGAAAGAATCATTCTTTATCTTTGAGAAGAAGGGAGACTTTTCATAGCAAAGAGTTTTCTGTTTGGTTAAAATTGAAGGTAAAAATATTACTATTTAAAATAATTAAATCAATATTTAATTAAGTTTAATATTCATTTATATTGTAGGTATTGAGTTTGCCTGCTAACTCTACCTCTGAGGAAATAAGAGCTTTGGATTTTGGTCCAAATACCATGGTTCGTGACAATAAATCAATTGTTATCAATGGGTAAAAATTCATTGTCACTGATCGAGAAAAGAACATGAGAACACAACATGATGGTGTTATGGTTACTACCACAATAGATTGTTATTCCAGTGCATTAGATAGTAGAACGCGATTTGAAAATGTGGGTTATTATGGAGTCGTTGAAAAAATAACAATGTTGGATTGTTACTCTCATGGACGAGTCATGATGATGAAATTTCATTGGTTTTATTTGATGATGAGACATGACACATTTATTGATGATTGTGGATTTCAAGTAATTTATATGACTCACACTCTTGCTACCGAAGAACCATATGTATTGGCATCAATTTCTAAACAAGTTTTTTATGTCAAAGACCAACTTTGACCTGAATTTGGTGTCATAGTTGAAGTGATTCCAAGACATATTTTTGATGATGGTGATGATGGAATTGACACCATCCCTACTGCCATTAGAACCAATCCATTTATTTCTTTTGATGACTCCAATATCTCAATTGTTAGAGTTGACTGTGAACCTGAATTTGTGGTTGGAAATATATAAAATCATCCATTCATGTTCTCAATTCTTTTGGTTTACCTCGAGTTGGGTTGTTAAGGTTGGTTATATTAAAATTGATTTAATATTGAAACATGCATCATCTACCTGAGCTAAAGAAATTAAATTTTTCCTTAATTCTGATAATTTCTTTTCCACTTATGAATCTGGTAGAATCAATGTTCCATGATTTTAATAGACTGGTGACACTTGGTAAATAATCATCCTACTAAAAATTAAATTTCTTTATTACATCTTGTACGATTTATTGACTTCATTATATATTTGTTCAAGCTCACCTAAAACAATGGTTAGTTAAATTATCCACGAATCCCCCTATTACCTCTCATTTATTTTGTTTTTTGGGTTACACATTAGTTATACTTTTATATTTAATTCCATATTTGTTTTCAAATGCAGGAAATGAAACCAATTGAAGAGAGGCGACAGAAACAGATTATGGACAACAATCATCGCATGACTGAGCTGGGCATTCCACCACTAGTGCCTACTGTGAGTATTTTATTTCAAATATATTTATTCAAATTATATATAATGTCATGTGATTAATTTTTTTTAAACATTTTTTCAGGATCCATCTATTAGGCGACAATTATTTGAAGAGCAGTCGAGTAGTGGTCTCAATACTGGGGGTGTTCGTACGAGGGGGTGGTACGGGAGCTAGACGATCTGGTCGGCATACCTGATTAGACCCTGCCCCTCCCACTGACATACCATCCATCCCACATTCTGATCTCGGTGTGCCATTAGGGACACACGGGATATTTAGGCCTCCCATGTTTTCACCACCATTTAAATATGACCCTTCTCACCCGTCTATATCATATCCAATGATGATTTCCACTCCCCATCCATCATTTGGCCAGCCATCCCTGTCATCTTATTTTACTACTACTTCGATCTCTCTGGGCTTTTATATTCCATCTTCTTCGACTATTTCTCCACCATATTTTGTCCCTTTGGAGCATACATTAGGACCCACTCCATCTGTACAGGGTGTTCCTTCTGTTTCTGTGGATCTAGCGGCGCCCATTGATCAGACTACCGCAGGTATACTTATATAACCCTAACAAATTGTAACACCATTATTTATTTTCATTATAACATGTATTGATAAAATATATTTTTTTATTTTATAACAGATAAATCTACTGATAGGAGGCGTGGGTGGGGGCGTACACACATGGGTTCGGTGTGGAACCGCCATACGCAGTTGATGGTGGAATACAATGAAGATAGTCAGATGATTGAAAAATTAGGGCAGCAATGTTAGAGTTTTTTGGTGATGCTTTCCAAATACTCCGACATCATTCCTGTCAGCCCGCTCTCATGGAGACAACTGCCAAATGAAGTCAAGGATAAAGACTGGGTAGAGATATGGGTAAAAAAATTAGTTGTATTTAATGTAACATATTAATTTTTGTATTTATATTAATTAATATTTTGGTTTCATCAATGGTTTAATTTCCCCGATGGTGAGGGTGTATAGCCAGCACATCTAAAGGATTTAGGCGAGCTTTGGAGAGCTTATAAGCATGAGTTGTACATTGGCTAGCGTGATAAAGTGGGAAAAGAGTTGGAGGTGGTCCCTGTCGAGGATGATTTTCTATTAGAATAGTACCGAAATATGATTACTCATTGGGCGACTAGCCAATTTGCGGTATTAATAAAATTAGAAGTATTTAAACGAAAATTTTCATGTTTTTCATTAATACTAATTATTGAACATTATTTAGGATGCATCTGGAAGAAATAAAAAAACATTGATGCTAAGAAATACATCCACACATTGGGACATACTACAATGCCAGATCATGAGAGACAGCTAGTATGACAGTTTATAATATTTCCTTACGACTTGCACTTTCTATTGATTCCTCTATAATTTATTCGATTGCTGAAGTTGCTATATAATTTTAGTTAGGAAATTACTATTTTTTTGTATCCTATTTTTAATTATGGTTTCCTACATTCAATGTCATTATAGAGGCATAAATTAAATATAGAAGGACGTGTGCCTCAATAAAAACTATTTTTCTCAAGTAGAAAGAAGAAAGATTGTGAAAGTTATATTTTCTTTATTGAAAATACAAGAAAGAACACCACACCAGCCCTTTAAGGAGGGCGAAAGTGATGGAGACCCAAGGCATCCCCTTGGAAAATGCTTTTTCACTCAATGGGGAGAGAGTCTAAACTATCATAAATCAAAAGCTCCTCCTCCTGTCTACCCAGCCTAGCCAGGGAGTCTGTTGCAAAATTAGTTTCCCTCCAACTGTGGTGGAAAATACGCCCCTTCTTGGTCTCTCCTTTGCATCGTCGAATGAGATAAGTCAAGTCCCAAGGGACCGCATGACGTCCCTGTAGGGCCTTCAAAAGGACTTCAAAATCAGATTCGATCTCATCCACCTATAAACCCCTTCTTCTACAAACTACCAGTCTGGAAAGAAGGGCCCGCACTTCATCTCCCAATGAGTTACCCAGACCATAATAAGCGATGAAGCCGATATGAACCGAACCCCATAGGTCTCGTAGCACCCCCCTCACCTCATGACCCCTTTCATAAGGGAACCGTCCACATTCAGTTTCAACCAACTGGTAGGAGGTTGCCAACGAGTCCAAAGACCGCTCCCTCTTCTCAGATTGTGTGTCCGATTGGTAAGATTGCAAATGGAAACTGAAACCTACCCCCCCCCCCCTTCACAAGTAATGTCAGCTTACCAACAAGAGATTTAAACCGCATCTGTATGAACAAAATAGACCAACTGGATCCTAGCCGCACACTATAACGAGCTTCCCAAATGGTCTCGCAAATAACCGCCAAGATAATCGTCTGAGCGGCACGCTCCAAGGTATTGTTCTCAGTCCCGTGAAACCATGCACACAGAAAGATTTGCATGGAAAAAGATTCTAGATCCATATCAAGATGTGGACTGACCAACGACCACAAATAAGAAGCCCAATGACCCTGGAAGAACATATGAACCATTGACTCCGTTCTTGGACTCACATAGTAATAGCAGCGGGATGCCATGGATATTCCTTTCTTCTGAATATTTTCTTCCGTTGGAATGGATTTATTTCTGATCTTCCAGACAAGGAAATTCAGTTTCATAGGAATCTCCTTGCACCAAATTGTAGGAGCTGGTGCGGCCGAAGCATCTTCATCCTGGAGAATTCCTTTGTAATCCCTTATGTTGAATCTACCTGAACTAGATTTGGTGAAGCAGCAAAAATCCAGATCGTCGCTCATGACAATGTTTTCGAATATGTGCATTTTTTTAGGGTTGAGTGTCGCCTGAATGAGATCATACTGTGTCGTTGCTTCTCTAAAAGATGCATCTGGATACGGGCATCCTGGGAAAGCCAGTCTATCCCCAGCCCAGTCAGCTTCCCAGAAACTAATGTCCCCCCTTCCAATGACCCACCGTGTGTATCCCTGTATCACCTCGATGTGTGACGCCATGCAGCGCGCCAGCATGGACATACCGCGACACTCACCCTCTCCCCAATGGAGGTCATACCGCTTCTTGAAGAACCTTGCCCACAGCGATTCCCCGATAATCACCCCCCATGCCAGCCGACCCTTCATACCGGTGATAGTCCCCTTAATATCCCGAAGTCCAATCTCCCCATCAGTCACTGGCTTCGCTAAACGCTTCCAAGAAGCCTAGTGGCTTCTCCCAACCTGCGTCGCATCCCACAGGAATGCATTAATCATTTTTTCCATTTTCTCAACCACAGTCTTGGGGGGATTAATAATAGAGAAAATATGCATCAGGGTGGATGTGAGTACACTATGGATCAGTGTGACCCATCCTCCAAACAAAATCATCCTATTTTTTAAGCTGAAAATTATTCCTAGAAGCCAGTCCTAAATGCCATCGAAATTTTTCTTCTTGATGCGGCCGCACGAAATTGGGACGCCAAGATACAGGATTGGAAACCGCCTCTACTGGCACCCAAGAATATCTTTAATACCTCTATATCTCATATCTGAGCATTTATCTGAGATGTACATGTGGGACTTCAAGGTGTTGATACTTTTCCCGCTAAGGCGGCCGTAACAATCAAGAATCTCCAAGAATTGGAGGAGATACCTATGCCTTCCATTCTTGAAAATAAGAACATCATCAGCAAACATAAGATGGGAAATGTTTTCTATGCCCCGTTTTCCTCAAAAAAAAGTTTCATCCTGCCCTCCTCCAAATTGCAATTCAGATTCCACGATAGCGCATCCTGTGCCAAAATGAAGAGTAGGCGACAACAGATCTCCTTGGCGAACCCCCCAGACTGATTTGAAATAACCAAATCACTTCCCCATAAGTGAGACCGAAATCCATGGTGAAGAATAACACCTAAAACACAGGTCGCAAAACTCCTCCTGGAACCCGAACCTTCTCATAACCTGAATAATGAAACTCCATTCAATATTTCCGTAGGCCTTATTCATGTCAACTTGAAAAATGACATTCGAACCCACTGTCCTCCGGTGGAGGTCATTCACAAGCTCACTAAAAATTCCAATCGCCCCTTGGATACTTCACCCCTGAATGAACCCATGTTGCTCCCTGGACACCAGCTTTGGAATAATTCCATTGAGCCTTCTGGATATAACCGTGGCGAGAATCTTTTATGAAACATTTCAAAGGAAGATCGGACGGTATTGGCTAATAAGGGTTGGTTTCTTGATCTTCAGAATGAGAACAATTCTTGAGGAACACACACCTCTATTGAGAGAACCCCCTATAAAGAAATCATGCACCGCCTCAACCACCAGCGGGCCAACCAGATCCTAAGAAGCCACATAAAATGAAGCCGAGAAGCCGTCCAGCCCGGGTGCACTGTCCTGATGCATGCTCCTGACCTCCAAAGATGGAAGTGTGGTTAATGAACCAACTCAATAGCAGATTGTAAGTTTTACTTTGTAGATTTAAAATTTTAATCTCTATTTTGTAAATTAATAATCTATTTATATTTGTAACAGGCTACTTTAGAGGCCCTTGATGCCCAGAAACCTGACAATTTTGGGCCAAATGATCACTTACATCAGATGTTGGGAGATGAGCACCCTAGTAGAGTACATTGCCGGCCTGGGAAGAGTATAGTTCTGACGAGGTATTGGACCTCCTTAGGTACGATTTGTAGTGCCACCGAGTTGCAGAAGGTTAAGGCATAGGTATAATAGGCTGAAAAAAGGGCCACAGATATGACAGCATAGTTCGTTATGGAAAACACTGCATTTATGAAACTGATGGAATATTTACGTCCAACACTTCCACCAGAGGCCAGCACTGCTTGTGAGGAATATATGTCATCAATGTGTTCTATATATGGTGCACCAAGTAGCAGTTATAGTGGTGGTCGATACGATGGAGAGGAGGAGGCCGAGGCGGAGGAGGAGGAGGGCAAGGAGGAGGCAGAGGCGGAGGAGGAGGGTGAGGAGGAGGTCGAGGTGGAGGAGGAGGGCGATGAGGAGGCTGAGGCTGAGTACGAGGGTGAGTAGGGTAGGGATGATAATGGGGAGGACGATGAGGATGAGGGTGAGGGTAAAGATGATGGTGATGATAGTGATGGCGATGAGGTAAAGATTGATCTGTTACATTTTTGAATGATATTATTGGCCTTTGATGTTTATTGATTTGTTATGCCTCAATATATGTGTGATTAGGTAGGTCACATTATCTTTATTTTTTTATCTATAAATAATAAAACTTGATTTGATGATTTGTTGTGACATCCCCATATTTTAATGAAATTGTAATTTTTTAGTGGAATTTAGAAAATTGGCGGTCTGATTAGAAGTTGATATAATGAAATTATTTTTTTAACCTTGAAATAATTTGCTTAGAAAATATGTAAATACCATCCCATGAACCTGGGATAGCCCCCCCGGACAGCCCCATGGACATCCCCCCAGACAGCCCCCCACCCTCCTCCCTGGACCCCGGACAGCCCCCTGAACAACCCCCCCCCCCCCCCCCACCCTCCTCCGTGGACCCTGGATAACCCCCCAGACATCCCCCCCCCCCCCCCACCCTCCTCCCTGGACCCCGGACAACCCCCTGGATAGCCCCCCAGACAGCCCCCCAGGCAGCCCCCCCCCCCCCCACCCTCCTCCCTGGACCTTAGACAGCCCCCCAGACAGCTCCCCAGACAGCCCCCCACCCTCCTCCCTGGACCCCGGACAGCCCCCCCACCCTCCTCCCTGGACCCTGGACATCCCCCCACCCTCCTCCTACCATGCATAACCCCTGCAACATATATCCTCATCCTCCACTAGGTACCTCACACAACTGTGTATCACCGACATCATCACACCAATCACTACATCATAAGGTCATTGAGCCCAATCTAAGCTCTCTTCAAGATTCACCCTAAATCTCAATCTAATTAACATTCCATTAATATTACTTCAGTACCAAGCACCAACCACATACTATGATTCCGTAGACAATCACACTCTTAATTAGGCATCTCAGATCCCAATATAAGCTCTCTTCAAGATTCACACTAAATCCCAATGGAAAAGAGGGTTTTAGAGCTTCAGAAGAATATGAGAGAAGAGTGCAAACCCTAATCGAAAAGAGGAATCAAGGAGAGGATTAGACTCACTCGGATCTTCAATCCACACTTGAAGGCACTAAAAACACCCAAGTGATGTGTATGATTCAACCCTACCTCAATCTGAGGCATGGTGTGGCCGGTACCACTCAAAGTGTCTCAGTTTTATTTGAAATGGACAAAATTTTAAGTGAAAACAACAACTAGCATATGAAAAACCAACCAAACGCATTTGAATTCTATTGATACTTTAGGAGAAGGATTCATGGGTCATTTTTGATGTGTACGAGTCAACCCCACCATAATCTGAAGCACAGTGTGGCTAGTAGCACTCAAAGTGTATCACTTTTATTTGAAATGGATACTCTTTTAAGTAAAAACAACTGGCATACGAAAAACCGACCAAACGTATTTGGATTGTGTTGATAATTTAGCACAACGATCCATGGGTAATTTTTTACATGTACGAGTCAACCCCGCCTCAATCTGAGACACGATGTGGCTGGTACCACATAAAGTGTCTCACTTTTATTTGAAATAGACAACATTTTAAGTGAAAACAATAACTGGAATATGGAAAACCAACCAGACACATTAGTATTGTGTTGATACTTTAGAAAAATGATCCATGGGTTATTTTTGACGTGTACGAGTCAGTCTCACCTCAATATGAGGCACGGTGTGGCCGGTACCACTCAAAGTGTCTCACTTTTATTTGAAATGGAAAAAATTTTAAGTGAAAACAACAAATCGAATACGGAAAACTGACCAAATGCATTCAGATTCTAATGATACTTTAAGAAAAGAATCCATGGGTCATTTTTGACATGTACGAGTCAACCCTGCCTCAATCCAAGGCATGGTGTGGCCGGTACCACTCAAAGTGTATCATTTTATTTGAAATGGATACTCATTTAAGTAAAAACAACTGGCATACGTAAAACTGGCCAAACATATTTGCATTGTGTTGATACTTTAGCACAATGATCCATGGGTCATTTGTGACATGTATGAGTCAAACCTGCCTCAATCTGAGGCATGATGTGGTTGGTACCACTCAAAGTGTCTCACTTTTATTTGAAATGGACAACATTTTAAGTGAAAACAACAAATGGCATACAGAAAACCTACCAAATGCATTCGGATTGTGTTGATACTTTAGCACAACAATCCATGGGTCATATTTGATGTGTACGAGTCAACCCCGCCTCAATATGAGGCACAGTATGGCTGGTACCACTCAAAGTGTTTCACTTTTATTTTAAATGGACAAAATTTTAAGTGAAAACAACAATTGGCATACGGAAAACTGACCAAACGCATTCAAATTCTATTGATACTTTAGAATAATGGTCCATGAGTCATTTTTGACGTGTACGAGTCAACCCCTCTTCAATTAGAGGTACGATGTGGCTGGTAACACTCAAAGTGTATCACTTTTATTTGAAATGGACAACATCTTAAGTGAAAACAACAACTAACATACAGAAAACTGACCAAAAAGATTCGGATTGTGTTGATACTTTAGCACAACGATCCATGGGTCATTTTTGATGTTTAAGAGTCAACCCCACCTCAATCTAAGGCATGGTGTGGCCAGTACTACTCAAAGTGTCTCACTTTTATTTAAAATGGACAACATTTTTAGTGAAAACAACAACTCACATACGGAAAACTGACCAAATGCATTTGGATTATGTTGATACTTTATAAAAAGGATCCATGGGTCATTTTTTACGTGTACGATTCAACCTCGCCTCAATATGAGGCATGATGTGGTCGGAACCCCTCAAAGTGTCTTTCTTTTGTTTAAAATGGATACTCTTTTAAGTAAAAATAACTAGCATATGGAAAAATGACCAAACGTATTCAGATTTTGTTGATACTTTATCACAACGATCCATGGGTCATTTCTGACATTTAGAATTCAACACTGCCTCAATCTGAGGCATGATTTTTCTGGTACTACTCAAAGTGTCTCACTTCTATTTTAAATGGACAACATTTTAGGTGAAAACAACAACTGGCATGCGGAAAACTGACCAAACAAATTTATATTGTCTTGATACTTTAGGAAAAAGATCCATGGGTCATATGTGACGTGTACGAGTCAACCCCACCTCAATCCGAGGCGCGGTGTGGCCGTTATCACTTGAAGTGTCTGTCTTTTGTTTAAAATGGACAACATTTTAAGTGAAAACAATTGGAATATGGAAAACCGAACAAATTTATTTGGATTTTGTTGATAATTTAACACAATAATCCATGGTCCAGCCTCAAACAATCCACTTCTCATGTGAGGAGCTCCTACCCCTATTCTAAAACTCATGACATTTAATACGCCAATCCCATCCTCAAACAGTGGGTTCTAGGTCCAAACAAAAGTCCCTTTGGGAACCCAATACCAAAGACATAATTTAATATTCATACCCACTACCCAAAATGGGGATTCATCTCACATCACTCCTAGGAGAACAAATTAAAATTACCTACATACCCCCTTGTTCCAATTTAAAAGTCTATGAAAAACATGTAGGCTATTCTGGTAACCCATCTCATATGTCGAGATTGTCCAATGTTTCCCACTAACACATCAGGAACCATTTATACATGGATAAATAGTCATTAGAGAAACATAAACATCCCATGTGCTTCCTATAACTCACATTAGGTCTAAGCACATGACCACTACCATTATCTATCTTATGGGTATCATGATCCTTGTCCACTCTACCCAAGTTTTTCTATTGGTTTTAAGGTAGTCAACCCAAGACAATGTGTAAACATCCCATGTGCTTCATATTCCATGTGTGTGTTTTATCTTGTGTGTATTGGTGTTGTGGTTTGAGTGAGGATTGAATTCTAAATTTTGAATACTTTTATGGGTGTTATTTCTTTTCAATTCTAAATTTCTAAATTCTGGATGTATTGGATTTTGGATGTATTGGATTCTGGATTTTTCTCTTGTGTTGTGGTTTGAGTGAGGAATGAATTTTAAATTTCTGAATTTCTGAATTTTGGATGAATTTTAAACATCCCATATAGGCTTTTGGATTTTGGGTGTGTATGTTTTTTTGCAGGTCATGGAGAGTTGCAGGTTGGAGGGGCCTGCTTGCTGTTGTGGAGGTGCAGGGCTGCTGGCTGCTGTGGAGCTGAGCAGCTGTATATTGTTATAACCATTGGTATAAACTTGTACCAACGGCTTTAAAAACCGTATGCTTTGGCTGGATATAACATATACCAATGGCTTTAAAAACTGTATGCTTTGGATGAATATAACATATACCAAAGGTTTTTGAAACTATTGGTATATCTCTTACACTAACACCTATACCAATGGTTTACAAAGAACTATTGGTATATCTCTTACACTAACAGATATACCAATGGTATACATAGAACCGTTGGTATAAGCCTTTACCTACGGCTTACTTGGCCACAGTTTGGTAAACAGTTGGTATATAATATACCAACAGTTTACAGGCCTTTACCAATGGTTCTAAACTATTGGTAAAGGGTATAATTCCAGTAGTGATTGTTGTGACATTCTAGAGAAGGTAGGCAACAAGAAGAGTTATCTTATAATGACATTGAGATGAAGTTACCGAGACATTAATATCTTGAGACGTTTATGAATGAGAAGGATCATGAGTGCATGAACCTGACTCAATAGGGATTGTCATTACTGGACTACATTGAATGTTTCACTAACCTATAGCACTTCATGCCATCTTTGGTAGAAGATGAGATCTTTTGGGTAAGAATTTTTTAGTATAGTCTTCACTATAAGATCATGTCATAGGTAAACATGTTTCATTTGAGTAGTTTTAAAGATGTGATAAATCAAGAAATCATATTGGAAGGAAATCTAAGAGAGTCCCTAAGAAGTGGCCAAGATATTTTAGTAGGGAAAACTTTGATATCTTATATTAGTGGGAAGAAGTATTGGTATGATAGTTTTCTCTAGGGAAACATCGGGTAGAGTAGTTAGGGTAGTGGGAACCTATCTAATGACAATGTTCCATCACAGTGCTATCAGTGTGGAAAAATGGGCCACAAATGACCTTAGTGTATGTACCCCTCTTTGGATTGTCACGCTTGTGATAGATTAGGAAACCTAAAAAGGGGTTTTAGGGGCATGAAATAGTATATAAGTGATAAGGGAATAGGACATGTTCCATATTATGGGAAGCACCCAGCTACTTCTCAGCAGTCATGTATATGGAGTTCCACAGGACATTCTGGTCGAGGCAGGGGACGTGGTACCCCCATGAAAGAATGGAAATACCAGGCAAAGGGTATATATCATGGGATTCATGATGAATCCTAGGTAAGAGGGGCTCATCTGCTGCACATTATGTAGACTACTCCAGCTATTGTGGATATTGGATCATCTACTATCAAAGGTACAATTCATGTATCACATACCCTTTCTTGTTTTCTATTTTATACAAGAGTATCAAATTCCCTTTTATCTTATCTTTTTATAAATGGTTTGATCTTGGATGTGGAAGGCTTGGATGGTTTTTTACCATTGACATACCATTGGGAATGCAATCAGAGAATATCAAACGTTGCAAGGTGTGTTCTCTAGAGATTGGTGGTTACCATTTATTTTTGGAACTGTTGGAGCTGGAAATGATAGACTTCAACTTGATTATTGGTATAGATTTGTTAGTTTTATACCAGGCTCATATTGAATATTACCATAAGGGAGTTACCTTTTTTATCTTCAGAAGGAGGAAGTTATTTTTACCAGGGTGAGTGGGATCTTTAGGATGGTTATATAGGGAAAATTCAGTATAGATTGGGTTGTATCACATATCAAATAGAAGGTATTTCTCTAGATGGTGGTGGAAGATAACATGATTATTTTCCTCTATTGGTATACTTTTTTTAGGATGTCTTCCTGAAAATTTATATGACTTAATACTCAAGATATATATCGATTTAATGATCAATTTGTGGTTGAGAGTAGAGCCAGTTTATATCTTATCATACATAATGAAACCAGAAAAGGATTGTGATTTGAAAGTTCAATTGGAAGATCTAGAATCTAAGGGTTTCATAGGGCCTAATACATCTCCTCGGGGTTCTTTAGTTATAGTTTCCAAGAAGGATGATGGGTCTTTGCTCTTATGTGTGGACTATAATAGATTAAACAAGATGACTGTCAAGAATCGGTATCATCTTCTATGCATTGATGATATCTAAGATCATCTGAGAGGTGATAAGGTCTTCTCTAATATTTATTTGAGATCGAGATACCATTATTTGAGGGTGGGATCATCAGACATACCTTAGACTACTTTTAGGAGCAGTTATGGCTTATATGAATTCATAGTGATTACAATTGTTTTGAATAATGAATTGGTGTTATTCATGGACTTAATAAATAGAATATTTCATCATTTTATGAACCATTTTGTGGTGGTTTTTTTCAAAGAAGTTTTAGTGCAATCCCAATAAGAATTTGATCATTCTAATCATATTAACAAAATCTTGAGTACATTGAGAGAGAATTTCCTTTACGCCAAGCTAACCAAATGCAATTTCTAGATTGATAAAGTTCACTTTTTGGGCCATGTCATCTCAGATGCAGGAGCTTTAGTGGACCTAGATAAAGTTTCAGTCATGGTATATTAGGAACAACCTAGGAATGTCTTTGAGATTCAAAGCATTATGGGTTTACCATGTTATTATCGACGCTTTATCTAGGATCTCTTTCTTTTGATAGCACCAATGTCTAGGCTGAATAATAAAAGATTGAAGTTTTTATAGTTTGATTCTTGTGAGAGATATTTTTAAGATATAAAAGTTAGGATGACCTCAGAACCTATCCTCACTTTACCTGGGTTGGGAAAAACATATACTGTGTACAGTGATGTATCCAGAGTTGGACTCAAACTAGTTTTGATACAGTAGGATCGAGTGGTTTCTTATGGATTCAGATAGTTGAAACCGCATGAGAGGAATTATCCTACTCATGACTTAAAGTTAGCAGTAGTGGTACATTCCCTAAGATTCTGGAGGAATTATATCATTTTTTAGAGGTTTTTGGTATACACAGATCACAAGACCCTTAAGTACACCTTTTCTCAGCATGTCTTGAACCTTCGTCATAAGAGGTGGGTCGAGTATATCCATTCTCTTGAATTTTAGTTAGCTTATACACCATGAAAGGGAAACTTCATTATCAATGAATTGATCTGAAATACACAGGAATATGTAGTGTGGGAGTCTTGCGATGAGTGTCGGATAATAGCTCTATTTTTAGACATACATCAAAATTTTTAGAAGTCTCAGGGATGAGTAGATCTGACTTCGACATCTATTATACCCATGATTATAGATCAAATTAAGTCCAATCAGTTGTCCGATCCAAAGGGATTAGTTCTGATAGATAGCTTATATAGTGGGGAGACACAATTGGAATGGTCTCTTGGTAGTGTAAATTATCTTCTTTTACATGGTTGATTATGGGTTTCTACGGACTTGCGTGAGAAGATAATGATAGAGTTTCCTGATTCAATATGGGAGGTACATCTAGGTTTGAAAAAGATGTATTGTGATCTCCATAGATAGTACTAGTGGTCAAGAATGAAGAAGGAGGTGGCAAGATTTGTGATAATATGTTTCACTTTTTAGTAGGTGAAGGTTGAGCATCAGAGGATAGCTAGGATTTTGTAGCCTTTGCCTATTCCTAAGTGGAAGTGGAATAATGTCACTATGTATTTTGTGACAGGACTACCCAGAATAAACCATAATAATGATGTAGTGTGGGTGATTGTGGATTGACTGAAAAAGGTATCCCACTTCTTACCTGTGAGGAAGACCTTCATAGTTGATGATCTTGGAAATCTCTACATGCATGAGGTAGTTTGACTGCATGGTGTTCTGAGGAGTATCATTTCAAATAGAGATACTTGTTTTACATCGTGTTTCTAGTAGGGTATTTATAAGGCTCTAGGATCATAGGTTATTCTGAGTATGGTATATCATCCTTAGACTGACGATCAATCTGAGGAGACTATTTAGGTTATAGAGGATATGTTGTGATCCTGTGTTTTGGATTTTGGTGGTTCATGGGAGTATAATATGGATCTCTTGGAGTTTACATATATTGACATATTTTAGGCTTATATCTAAGTAGAACCTTTCAAGTATTTGTAAGTAAATTCATTCTGTTCACCTATTTTTTTGGCTGGAGGTAGGTGAGTCAACACTAGTTGGGCCTAGTCTCATTTATAATACATTTAAGAAAGTTTAGTTGATCAGATAGTGGTTAATAACTTCACAGAGTAGGAATAAATCTTATGTTGACCATCAAAGTGACCTATATAGTTTGAGTTTGGTCATCGTGTTTTCCTTCGGGTGTCACCTAGTTTGTGGCAACAATGCATCAAAAAACAAGGAAAGATAGATTCCAAGTTTGTTAGGCCAATTGAGATAGTGGATAGGTTCAGTCCAGTGGTGTGTCATTTAGCCCTTCAACAATGCTATAGTTCCATGCATGACATGTTCCATGTGTCACATCTTCAAAGATATTTTCCAGAACCTTCTCAAGTGATATACGTAGAAGACATGAATCTTAGTGTTGATGCATCATTTGAGGATCATATGATAAGAATTTTGAACTGCAATGAGAAGTGTCTATGGGGCGGGATGATTCATTTGGTTCGGGTACAATATAAGCATGGGTGAGTTTAGTAGGAGACCTAGGAGATGGATTATGATATATGATCATAGTGGATATAAATTTTCACTAAGATTCCATGGTGATGCTTGGATCATCTCGGGGACAAGCTGTTATATGGTGGGGGGTGTAAGATTGCATATTTTTTCTAGGTATGTACCTATTTGAGTTTTCATTTAAGCCTTCATTGCCATGTATTATTTGTAAATAGAGAGCCTTTGTTGGGAAAATGACTTAAAGTAAATATATGTATGCTTGTGTGAATTAATGGAGTTTGGGTTCTTGGTAAGTTGAGAATCCTTAAAGGGGGTTCAGGTCTTTTATAAGAAAAATGGGATGAAACCCCATCTAAAGAACATTTACACACCATTTAAATGGATTAAATGTCATATAATGTTTAGGGTATTTTAAATAATAATATGAGGTGATGGGGTTTTTCAACAAATCCCATTAAAAATAATTACATGAAGCGTAACTATATTAAATGTCATGTAATTTCTTGACTTGTGGTTTTAAAGTACATTGTGCGACTAATTTTTCCATTCACCCACATGAATATTTTCTCTTCTCAGCCTAGGAAGACCCTCTAGGTAGTTTTAGAGTGCCAAACTCCCTTCTGAATGCCCTATTTGTGTGATCAATCCCTGGTAAGTTTTTTTGGTCAAGTTTTCCCATCCCTACTTTGTTTCTCCAGATGTTGTGGTGTAATTTCTTGACCATGTCCGTTGTTGGTTTTGATCTTTATCGGTTTTGATCTAGTATCTTTCTTGCAATCATCCACACCATCTTTCTCATGGGTGTTTTCCATTGGAAGTATCTTTTGATCATTAGTTAAAGGTAGGGTTCTAAACCTTACCCCTATGGTTTGATAAGTATCAAGTATGTACAATATTGAAATTTCACAAATATAACATGTGTCGAATAAATTGAAAGAATGAATTGAATTATTCCTTGGATTCCCTTTAGATCCAATTGGTTATTGACCTAGCTTTTGGATACTATTCAAGTGTGTGAACCCTTTGATATAAATGAAATTTTGAGTGTCTTAAAGTGTGTTTATCATAAAATGAATTGTGGTTTATTTCTTGATATAGATTCACTATGGATTTGCTTGTTTATTGAGATAACAGGCATGTTATTTTTTATTACCAATTGATATATGAAATGTATAATTGAAAGTTAAATGGTTATTTACATAATTAACCATTGATCCATATGATGCGATATTGTGATATCCTTTTTGTTATGAATTTTGTTGTAGTTAAATAGAGTAATTCTTATATAGGGATTTGGCCTAGTGATAAATGTTGAAATTCTTATATAGAGGGTTATGCCCAGTGACACATACTAAAATCTTTATATAGGGGGATTGGCCCAGTGACACATGCCAAAATACTTATATAGTAGGCCCATCCCTAATTAAATGATGAAATGATTATATAGAGGGTTTGACCCAGATTTTTTTGATTTATACCTTGGTTATATAGTCATGGTTGGCATGGTTGTAATACATGCTTAGAGACATTATGGCATGGCATTGAGGCAGGTTATGTTATACCTAGGTTATAAGGTTATGGTTGGAATGGTTGTAAGACATTCTTAGACACTTTCTAGAATGATGATGAAACAGGTTGATGTGGTAATAATTTGATTGTTTAATTATTTAATATACATGTTTATTTTATTATTGAATACACTTACTATCATACTTGTTATGTTTAGACATGGTGGTGCCGACCTATTGAGTTATACTCACACCCTATTTAGGTTGTCATTTGGTACCCAAGAATATTACATGGATGTTGGATTGGACAAGGGAAAAGGACCTTGCTATTGATTTTTTCTTATTGGATGGGCTGGAGTCTGGATATGAGACCAACATGGGGTTTAGGACAAGGTAATTTTGAGTCTTTATTTGATTCTTCTAATGTTTTATTTGTATTATTCTTAGCTTGACATTTAGTTACATTATATAACATCATTACATTATTCCTTTATTATTTATTATATTATACAATAGGATTATTTATTGGTTTCCACAATATTATATTGTTTCCATTATTTCCACACTCTTATATTTATTTATTATTATTTGATATTTTCTACTGTGTTGTAAAATATGAATCTACGGGGTACAGTCTCCTCACCATACTTATCACACCCCAAATTATATTTGATAGCCTATGTTATATGGGGAGAAATGCTTGATGACTCATAACTAACCCATTTTGACCAGGTGATACAATTAAAGATCAGGGGATTTTACAAGTATTCATAAAAAAAATAGCATGGAAAATCTTAAGAAGATTTCGACAGCATAACGGTGGTTCATAAAGATTCATCGAAGGGTAAAATGAGAGTGAAAGATGTTTATAATCACTTATAAATCATAAGTATAGTAATATGGATGTGTTAAAAATTATACTAATATGAACAATTGGAAATAAAAAGGAATACTATAAAGATGGTACTTGAATAAAGAAGAGAATGAGAGGATCCCTTACCTTGATAGGTTGCATCTAAAATCTTGGGAGGAGCTTCCTAAGTGATTGGGAACACCTTGGTAGGGATATATAGAGGTAAATGTATAGAAACTTCATGCTAAAATGGTATTGAGTGAAGAGGAATGGGAGGTAGGGTGGGTTTTATAGCAAAAGAGAGGGGAATACTTTATTAATTTCTAAACCTAGTTTTTGGACTATATATGATTAATTTATCTAAACCACAATCCATCCCATGGTTTTTAACCATTATTTATACCCAAGAGGAGTGTTTTTCATTAGTTTATAAGGATAAGATATTAAATACTTAAATTAATACCATTAGTGGTGTGGAAGTGAGCCATATTTAAAAAGACTTGATTTTAAAACCTTAAGATATAATATAGGTTTTGAAGGATTCATTAAGGGTTTATAAAATTTATCAAACAACTTCAAATATACATTATTTTAAAGGGGAAACTTAATTTTGGTCTTGGATACTCTTTATAGTATTTATTACATCACTTTTGGGATTTTATGATGTTATAATAAAAATCATATATTTATACTGTATTTATTTTTTACCAAAAAATTTGACTGTCTCCAAAAATTATGAAAAATTCACCGTTGGAAAATTTTGATGTGATAATTTAAAAAATAATATTTACTATATCAAAATAATTCTCAAAATTTTCTAATTTTTATATTTAAATAGAAATTATTATTTATTAAAAAATATTGGTTGTTGATAATAACAGTTTTCCGACCCTTATAAAAAAATTATATTTAACTTTATAATTCATATTTAAATAAATATAATTTAATAGGAAAAATTAAAAAAAAATATTGAATTCATCAAAATGAGTGACTTTATTGAAATTATGTTTTTTCCAAAAATACATTTTGTGTTTCATCGTATCAAAATCTAATTTTATCAAACTCATTATTTAATCATTTATAAATTAATAATAAATAGGTTCAATATAATCATTATTTTATTAAAAATAAAATAAAAATATACAAATTCATATTGTTAGGTTATAGATACATAACCCCTTAATACACCAGTGTATTCTCTAAGGGTAAGCTGTGAGATGATGACACTTTCTTGTGGTGGTTCAACAAACATGGTTTGGATTGTAATCTAGATAAGCTTGAAATTCTCCAATAAATTGTTTCATTCATTCTCAAGTTGTTGAATCTTGGATTATACTTGGTCAAGGGAAAATTCCAGTGATGTTATCACCCTAAAAAGATCCAATAAATGGGATTTATAGGGTATTATCTTACTAGTTTAGGCCACCACTTTATTTGTATATATCAATTCGATTTATCACAACACTTAATATATACTAATCATATGACAACTGTACAAAGAATATATTATCAATGGTTATGATTATTAATGATATTTTAAATATGTCATTATATAACTTGTAGTGGTTTGAAATAACCAAAGTAGTGCATGTTTTTTCTATAATTTCATTTCTTAATAAGGAATTTAGTCATTTAAAAAGAAAATTTCATAAATGTTCTATTAATTACATTATTTACCCTTTTGAAATTTTACCCTTGATAATTTATTTCATATACTAAAACATATGAGGGTAATTATGTTTCATTTTCTCTTCCAATTACCATGTCACTTTCTCAAACTTGTGATTCTTCCACAACACTTTGACCAGGTGAGTTTTCTTGTTTCGTATAACCTTGTCTTGACGATCTAATATCTTCATCAGCTGCTCCTAATATTAAAGATCATTATCCAATGGTACTAAATCTAGATTTATTACATGAAATTGGTCTGGTGTGTACTTTATAGATAGGGATACCTATAACACATCATGTACTTCAGATATATTTGTTGAGAGTTCTAGACGATAGGCCACCGCTCCGATGTGATCAAGGATCACAAAGGGGATAATGTATCTTGGGATAAGATTTCTCTTCTTCCCAAAACTCATGAATTTATTCTAAAATAATATATTAAGGAACAATTTATCTCTAAACTCAAACTCTAAGTATCATCAATGATTATATTCATAGTTATTATTTTTAATTTGAATAGATTTTATATGACATTGAATGGTTTGAACCTTCTCCTTTATCTCTTAGATAAGATCAAGTACCATAAAATTCCACTCTCCAACTTCATTCCAGCATGTTAGAGTTAGACACCTCATCCTATATAAAGCCTCATAAGGCTTCATTTGAATTCTAGAATTAAAATTGTTGTTATATGAGAACTCCAATAGGGGAAGGTGTTGATCCCAACGTCTTCAAAAATCCATTGAACATGATATCAATATATCCTCTAGATTTTGAATGGTTCTTTAATACTGACCATTTGTCTGAGGGTGATAATCAATACTAAAACTCAGCTCTATATCCAAAACTTTTTGAAGGCTTCCCTAGAACATTGAGGAAAACCTAAGATCTATATTAGATATAATGTATAGTGGTACTCCATGAAATCTTACAACTTCTCTTATGTATATCTTATCAAGTTGGTCCAGAGAGAAATCTTTCTTGATAGAAATAAAATTCCAAGAAATTGTATGGTTTTTTACTACCACCCATATACCATTATTAACATTAGATATCCTTGGGATTCCTATGACATAATCCATGTTTATGTTTTCCCATTCCCATACTAGTATGGGAAATGGTTGCATCATACCCTTAGACTTCTATCATTAAGCCTTTACTTTTTTCATACCAAGGGTTGAGATACAAATTCAGTAGTCTCCATCTTCATGTTATCCCACCATAAATCTTGATTAAGATATCTATACATCTTAGTGTTTTATGGGTGAATAGACAAGGATTATATATGTATATCATACAAAAGTTTCCTCTTCAGTTTTGGTTTTGATGGGAAACATATTCAGGTTCCAAACCTTATAACTCTATTTTTAGCAAAGTTGAACTCTGGAATATTCACTACCTTTTTTTATAGAACATCATCATCATTTTGGGCCTCCTTGATCCTCTAAAGAATGGATGGTTGGGAAATTATTTTAGAAAGTTAGGATGAAGATTATTTTATTATTATCATTCTCATCCTTTTCATGTATAAGAATATTGGATCCCTTGCAATCCTTATCATAGATAAGGTTGCAGGATCCTTTCTACTCATAGAATATTCCACTTTTTTCACCTTACTAAGATGATAATGGATTGAAAAATCATAATACTTTATCAGATATAACCTACTTATCTATAACATATTTATCTCCTTTTGTGTGAATATATACTTAAGGCTCTTATGATCCATATATATGTCACACTTCTCCCTATAGATATAATGTCGCCAAATATTCAATGTGAAGATCACTATATCCAATTCTAGATCACTTGTTGGGTAGTTATATTCATGGATATTTAATTTTAGGGATGCATAGGCTTTCACCTTTTCATCTTGCATGTGTACACAAACCAATTCTTACTTATATGCATCACCATAGATCACAAATATTTCCCCACTGGTGGGTAATGTGACTGCATGTACCTCTTCTTTAGCACTTTAAATATTTCTTCACATTCATCATTCAAACAAATTCCACCCCCTTCTAAGTTATCATTATTATTGTAATTTAAAATCATGATAATTTTCTCACATATCAATGATAGTACCTAGACAATCCATCGAAACTATGGATCTCCATCATAGATGTTGGTTTAGGCCATACTTTAATTGCCTTTGTTTTTGAAGGATCCAAATATATCTATTTGATAATGATCAAATTCCCCAAGAATGTTACTTTATCTATCAAAATCTCACATTTACTGTAATTTTTATACATATTTTCTTTTTAAAAATACTTTAATACAATATTCAAATGCTCCTCATATTCCTCCTTTATTTTGGAGTAGATAAGAATATCATCTATAAATACTACCAAAAAAATATCGAGGTAATACCTAAAGAATATATTCATTAATTCTATGAATATTGATAGAGAATTAATGATTTCAAATAGTATCACTATTAACTCATAGTTCTTGTGATTTATATGAAAATTACCCTTGTGGATATCCTATTTCTTTACCTTTACTTGATAATATCCTTACCAAACATCCACCTTAGAGAAGTAATGGGATCCACATAGTAGATTAAACAATTCATTAATCCATAGAAGAGGATACTTATTATTTATAAGGATATTTGTGAGCTCATAACAATAAATATGGAGGCTCATTGACCAATCCTTATTCTTGATGAAGAGGACCGATGTACCCCATGGTGAAGCACTTGAGAATATAAACCCTTTGTCCAGAATATCCTATAGTTGCTTCTTCAACTCCTAAAGTTTAGAAATAGACATTCTATATGGAGTCTTGGATATTATAAAATACCTAGGTATAAGATTTATTGATAACTTATCCTCATGGCTTGTATGGATTCCATGAAATTATTCATGAAACACTTCAGTTTATTCCCTCACAAAGGAAATTTCATCAAGGATGGTCTTTTTCTTAGTCTCAATCATTGGAGCTATATATTCTTTCTCACAAGGCAATAATATAAATTCTTGAGATGGTTATAACAAAATATATCCATCCTCCTATTTGAAATTTTATATAATTAGAGAGGGAATTGTGATATGGAGGGTGATTTCCTTCTATTGGAAATTTATGTTGTATTTATACAAGGAAACTCAATCCATGCCCATAATATTATCAAATTCTTATAAAGAGAGTATCACAATGTTTACTAGTAAATTAAGCCAACAAATTCTGATAAAGGAGGAGTTATATACATGAGATTCAATAATTTCCCCATTTTATGTTTTCATCAATAACTCCACTTCTATATTTTTTTGTGGTGTTTGAATAGTTCTACTAAACTTGTGTGATATGAAAGAATTCATATAACTAGAATCAAATAGTACATTATTTATCCGTGAATAAATAACTTTTGTAACTATCACCCATTAATTTTCGTTATCCATATCAGTAGTTGTGATGACATAAGTTGACAATTTATCTATAGGACTTAGAGGTTGTTATCATATGTTTTCATTGACAACACTCAACTTAGTTCATTGATCCACATAGTTTCCTTGTTATTTGTAGTTGAAACATAGGATACTAGGATGAGGGTTGACTATAGATTTTCTTTGTTTCCATCACATTGGTGGGTATCTCCCATCAATAAAAGATATCAATTTTCCCTTCCTTCCCACACCTAAATAATTACCTTGTCTCCTTTAATAAATTTCTAGGATTCTAATTCCCACACTTTTGATAAGTGGGATGTTGGACTTTATTTCCACCATGAGATATCTCCATCGTACTACTATAATTAAAATTCATTCCACACATCTCATCTCAAGACCTGTGAGACTCTTGAGACTCAATGATCTTCATTTTGACCCTGAGATCATATTGAACAATTTCTTTGTAGTTTTCAATGTCTTGAATCGCCAAAGTTTTTCATAGACTCATCTTTATCCCACTATATATGTATTCAAATTTACTTTTGGGTGTAATGAAAAAGTCGAAGGCCTATCATGAAAGTCTTGTGAATTTTTTCCCATACACCCTGATGGATTCATTGTCCTTTTACTTAAGGGTAAGTAAATCCCTCTCTATTTTAATTCAGAGACTATGAAAAAAATATTTATTAAAAAACATTTTCTAAAATTCTTTCTACTCCATTTCTTTTATCTCTTTACCAGACTTCATATTTTGGATTAACATCCACCATTGGTATGCTTCTACCTCTATATAATATATAGTTAAGATGACCTTATTTTTCTCCATGAATTGAAGGATAAATAATATCTTTTCAATGGAGTTGATCCATTTTTTATGATTAAAGGATTGGAGGATCTAATGAATATTGGAGCCTTTTTTTATATAAATGTCTCAATTGAAACTTACTCTTTCTTAGGGGAGGTGTGGGTTTTCCAACTGATCAAGTTTATGTTCAAAACATGAGTTAATTTAGAAAGTATTTTCATGAAGTTATAGACTCTTAATCCCATCAGATTAGGCGTCTCATTTGGGAATTTAACACATTTCTCACCATATTGGTTATTGACTTGGTTCCTTCTATTTCTAGCCACTGACTAAAATAAAGGGAAAATAAAGGAGAAAATTTCTAAACTATTAAACACATAAATGAGAAACCATGAACATTAAATTAAAAATGCATAAATGAAATATATTTATTAACATATTAATTTATAAGTTTTAATATAAATTATCCATGAACTATTTCCTAACATAAAATCTTATGGAAAGTTTTTTTTCCTTAATAACGGTTTATAATGAGCTTGTTAATTTACCAAAGCATATCCACCAGCAGTGTCAAACCATGTGTGAAATAAGGCCACTTTTTCATGCACCAAGTTACAATTGAGTCTAGCCTAATGTTCTATTTTCTAGGTTATTACCCCTAGGTACAACTGTGTCATAGCCACATCCACTTGTGGTATACAGACATGTATGTATTTTATTAGAAACCATTTAATTTATACTTTATCAAAATTTAGGGATGTATTATTATGTTTACTCTTATCCCTAAATATTTCACTAGGGTTTTCTAATCCCAATCCCCAAAAATAACTTGATTTTCCTCTGATACCAACTATGACAACCCATATCTTTATTACACTTTAAGTCGTGATTTATTACATAAAGGTAAACATAATACAATACCAAAATATTGTGAGTCCTAGTTTGTTTGGGTAATTAGGTACATATCATAAAACATGAAACATGGGTACAATGACATAATTTAAAAAAAACTCCACAACATGACATTAAATTCCTTTGATCTTTTAAAAATTTATGGGATAACCTAGGGGCATACATAATAAAGGAGTGAGATATAAAACCCAATAAAGAAAGAATCAAAGCATATCATAAAGTAAAATAGTACATGTGAGTCAAGATTTATATCAAGGTAACATAATAGGGGTGTTAATAATAAACTTTAACATTGAATCATGATATAATATGATAACATAAAGGAAACATGGGAATGTGGAAACAACATAAAACATGACATCATAAACACAAGTTAAGGATAACCACAAAAACATCATAACATAGTGTTATTAGGATAACCTATAATGATCCATACATGGTATCTCATGAGATAAAAATATTATCCAATGCATTGGAGAGCTATATAATTTCAGGCCCACCTGTCACATTCATATCATGTACACGCATAAGTGTGCCACATAGATCATACAACATAAGAATATATTTTATCACATGTAATCCCACAGTTAATAAGTGTGATTTAAATACATGGAATTACCTAATAAATGAATTATATTTATATCTATGTGAATATCCTTGAGTGGAAATGGGGATGAATCTTCATAATAAAAAAGTTTAGCATGGAAAATAATGGGATAATTTCAGAAACATAACAGGGGTACATAAAGATTCATGGAAGGGTTTAATGAGAGTGAAATGGGTATCTCATCACCTTAACATAATAAGGATAGTAATTTGTATGTGTATAAACATATACCAATGTGAAAAATTAGAAGTAAAAAAGTCATAATATAAATAAGGTACTTGAATAAAGAGAAGAATGAGAGGATCCCTTAACTTGAGAGGGTGTTTCTAAAAGTTTGGGATGAGATACTCAAGAGATTAGGAACAAACTGGGAAGGATATAGAGATGGAAAGGTAGAGTAAATTTATTCTCAAAGGGCTTTTAGTGAAGATTAATGAGACATTGTATGGGTTTTTTATAGAAAAAGATAGAATAATTATTTATTAATTTATAAACTTAGGTTTTGGACTCTATATGATAAATTAATCCAAACCACAAACCATCCGATAGGGTTTTCACATTTTTTATACCAAATAGAAGTTCTTTTTATTATTTTATAAGGATAAGAAACAAAATCCTTAAATTAATACCATTAGTGATGTGAAAGTGTGGCATCTTTATAAAGAATTTATTTTAAAACCTTAAAATATAATATAAGTTTTGGAGGATTCATTAAGGGTTTATAAAATTAATAAAACATCTTTAAAAGTACATTATTATAAAGGAGAAACATAATTTTGGTCATGGATACTCGTTATAGTATTTATCACATCACTTTTTGGATTTTATGATGTCATAATACATACCGTATATTTATACTATATTTAATTTGTACCAAAAAAATCGATTGTCTTGAGAAATTATAAAAAAATCACCATTGTAATATTTTTATGTTCTAGTTTCAAAAATAATAATTATTTCATCAAAATAATTCTCTAAATTTTAGAATAAACACTTTTAAGTCGAAATCCTCATTTATTGAAAAATATTTGTTTTTTTGACAATTATAGTTTTCTGACCCTTATAAAAAATTAAATTTGACTTCATAAAATTATATTATCATTTGTATTTAAATAAATAATATTTAATAAGAATATTTTATTAAAATAACATTTATTTCAAAAATGCTTTAATTTATCCAGAATATTATCTTAATTGGAACTATATATTCCCCAACAAATACAATTAGTGTTTCATCATATCAAAATCTATTTTTTATCAAAATCATTATTTAATCATTTGTAATGTAAAAATAAATATAATAAATATAATCATTATTTTATTGAAAATAAAAAATATAAAAAATCACATTGTTATGGTCTAGATACATAATCCCTTTCTTACACTCGCATATGCTCTAAGGGTAAGGTGTGTGATGGAAACACTTTCTTAGGGTGGTTCAGAAAACATGGTTTGGGTCATGATCTTGATAAGATTGAAATTCTCCCTTACATAGTTTTTTTAGCTTCAGTTGTTGAATATCATCTTGGGATTGGTCAAGGTAAAATCCTAGTGATGTCATCTCCCTCTGAAGCTCTAATAAATGGGCTCCATCGGGTACAATTCTACCGATCAAGGTCATCACTTATTTTGTGTTTTTCAATTAGATCTATTATAATACTTAATATATACTAATCATAAAATCACTATAAAAATCTATATTATCAATAGTTATGATGCTTAACAATATTTTAAATCTGACAGGATATGACTAATAAGAAGTCTAAAATAACCAAATTATTACATATTTTTTCTATAATTTCATTTATTAATAATTAATTTATTCATTTAAAAAGGGAATTTATTAAATTTTCAGGTCATTATAGTTTTCTAGATGTCCAATCACTTGTTCCATCCCATGGGGATCATTAAAACCCTTCAGGTATGTCATAGGATGACCTAAGCATCTGATGGATGGATGGCATGTGGTATGTTTATGACAAAATGGTATTAGAGCCTAGGTTATTGAGTGGGACTAGGTTCTAAGGGATCCCTTAATTATTTAGGATGTATGGTATATTAGATTAGGATAATAAAAACTTGAGAGGTAGGAGTAGGAATATTCTAGCTAACTATTTCGCCTCTCAAGCCTTGAGTTACCAGGGAAAGTCATGATTTGATTTATTTTTAGTTTCTTTATTTTTTTCATATATTTTTTAAGAATTTTTTATTTAGGGTATGACAATAAGATTAAACTGGTGGTACTTGGTGACCACTAAACTGGTATCCATACTGATCGCCACATGTCCTCAAGCACATCTCTCCATACTCTAGAGGCTTCCGACTAGTAGTGATGGTCTAATAGGTGATAACGGTGAGACTATACCCTCATCTCAGAGAAGCACAATGGTTTATCAGATAGTAAAAAATCAAGAAATGACATATGCAATATAAATCAATGATAAATCAATAAAAGTAAAAAGTAATATAAATTGAATATAAATTATGGCAAGTGCCTATTTATACAAGTATGCAAGCTAGATGATGATACATAAGCTAAAAGAGTAACTGACATCATTCTTTACAATTCAGTAAATACAGGACTCAAGTAAAAATCCTAAAAAGTTAAAAGGTAATACCCATGAGCATCCTGAGCTCCAACTCAGTCCTGTTCTCCTAACTCCTCAGGTAAAAGAAAAACATCACAAGCAAGTTCCATATCCCTGCAAACTAGAAGGTCTACTCAGGTACCAGTGGTACCCAAGTAGGGTGTGAGATAACATCTTAGTAGGCTGGAACCCACGGTGTCTAACCCAATCCATTCCATGAAATATCATTAAGGTAAGTGTGTAGGTAAAACAATAAGCAGTAAATACAAGTATAGATTCCCATGGCATGTAGTATTCTAAACCAGTGATACTATAAATAGCCTCTCAAGAATCATTGCACAAGATGGTCAAGATCTTATAACAATTAAGCTATAAAGAATTCACAGATAAATAATATGACCATGTCGTTCATCTAAACATGCCATACCACTATGACCTTACTGTATGTCCCAAGTACCAGATCAATCATGGTCTTTCCATACAACTAGAAGAGTCAAACCATCCATGACCATTCCATATAAACCCAAATACCATATTCCTCATGCTCGTTTTGTATGTAAATTTATCATACCACGAAGGGCCAAATCCAAGGTGTTGAATACCAAGGAATCCTGATCTAGTCCCATGAGAATCTCGATGGAAACTTAGTAAAGGAACCAGTTGGAGTTCTAGGAGCATGTCATATTGGACATGTCATATGCGAGTCCAAGAAATCCAGATCCAAGGGGTATAAAATCTCAAGGAATCCCATGGAATTAATACTCAAGGGGCATACTCAACCCAAGGCATCTACTACCATGTTCAAGATCCATGGATATACATCCATGGAATATATACAATCATTCATCCATTTCATACCATTTTCATACATTATACAAGAGTCTACCCACTCATGTAATTCATTCACATTCAATTCATAAAATTGGTATATCCACTCATTAATCATATTTCATAACCAAATATACCTCATGATTATACCAACTCATGTATCCCAATTCATGTTGATAATATCTATTGAATTTACCCACTCATTATTCACATTTCACAAACATGGAATTTAATGAGTATATCCACTCAATTCTCTTAACCTCACATTTAAACATGTCATATGAATATACACACCCATTCATCACCATTCAAAATTAAACATAACCTATAGGTATACTCACCCATTCAATTAATTCCATTTAAGACGTTTAAGTTCACATAATCCATTAATCCAGTGGAATCACATGCCAAGGGGGAAAACATCCCCTAACTAAGTAAAAATTTTCCCTTTAATTGTAACTAAGATTATTTTAAGTAGGAAAGCATGGGAACACACCCCTTGGGTGGTTTAAGCATGGTAAATTCAGTTGAAATGGGACAAGATGGTACTTATGTAACAATTGTGTCCCAGTGACCACACAGACACACCTCCCTAACATCAACGTCGGGTCCTGGCCCTCCAAGTACCACTAGTTTCCCCGCAGACACATGGTACCCATATCGGGGCCCACCTACGTGCCCGAACGAGTCATTCGACTAATGAAAATACCCACAGGCCAATACATTTCCTTTCTAATGTGCTTTTTCCTCACTCACACACACCTTGGGTAACTTCCCATAAGGTCACCCATCCTAATCACTACTTTAGGCTAAGCACTCTTAACTGTGGAATTTTAATCAGGTAGGCTCTCAAAAAGGAAGGTTCACCTTGTTGACAAGAGTCATATCATTTAGTCATTTAACCCTTTATCATTCTAGGGTGTTACATTCACCCCCCCCCCCCTTAGGATCACAACTTTCTCATTGTGGGCCCTAAATCTAAACCCAAGCAGTGCACCACACTTAAGACTGGGTACCACCTCTGATACCAAATGTACCAATTGGGTCCCAGTGATAGCACATACACCCATCCATAACATGGAAGTTCGGTACTGGCCCGCCAGGCACCACCAGTTTCCCCACAGACACGTGGTCCCCACCCTGGGGCCCACCCATGTGCTCGAATGGGTCAACTGACTAATAACAGTCCCCACCGGCCAACACATGTCCTTTCTAGTGTTCTTTTTTTTCACTCGCACACACTTTGGGTAACTTCCTAGATTGTCACCCATCATGATCACTACTCCAGGACAAGTACAATTAACTATGGAGTTCTAATTAGGTAGGCTCTTGAAAAGGAAGGTCCACCTTATTGACATGAGTCATATCATTTAGTCATTTAACCCTTTATCATTCTGGGGTTTTGCAACTTAGAAGGTTAAATAGTTCCATAAACATTTATAAAGGTATACTCCATTTCCAAATTCCATTTGAGGCCATGTAATAACATGCCTTATATCATACTATGTCTTCAAAGCATAGGTAAAACTAAAAATCATTAAGACAAGAATGCATTAAACATCTAATCAATACGTTTTGTCTTAGAAGATAGTGCACCTCCATTGGAAGCGTTTTATTATAAAAACATGACTTTGTTTCTCAAAAAGATAATTTATAATAATTAAGAATTTCATTCCAGAATCACAATTCAATTTTTCAATAATCATTACATAGGAAAATAATTCATTCTTAAATTAAAGAGCAAGGATAGAGATCCTACCTCAAAATTAGTCCAAATCGAACACTTTAGAATTAAAATCCTTTGATGAAGATCGCTTCACCCTTTCACACACATAAATTCATATATATATACCCTTTAAACCCATTTACACATTCCCATTTCCATGACGGAACATGTACAAGGGGGATACATAAATACATATATATACATGTACCTATGTATTTGGGCACAAGACTTCGAGGAGCCACCAAAAAGTCTATAGATAATTCCAGGAACCATAAAACCGATTAAATACCTTAAATAAAACAGGGGAAAATCAATAGTGGATGAAAAAATCACCTTAAACCATTGGAAGTGAAGCAAATTGAACCCATCTTCCATGCCTTCGGAGGTGGATGCCAGAATACACATAAAGGGGTCCCAAGAGACCCTTTTCCCACCCTAACATTGAAGAAAAACCAACAATCCATTAACCCCAACCTTAGGGTTTTGGTGGAACCTTACCGAGTGATGGAGAGACCAAAAATCATCCAAAAAAAGAGATGAGAAGGTGTGAGAGAACATATCTTGAAGATTCAGATGAATAACTAGAAGAATTTGGGTGGATTTGTTATGAGGATAGGAGGCCATAAGAGGGGGCCCATGTGCTCCATGGGAGACCCAGGGGAGATGGGTGCATCACAATTAGAGAAGTAGTGGGAGAGGCTTACTTAGGTTTAGGTTTTTAATTTATTTTAATTTTTATTAAATTAATTATATTTTTTAAAATAGGGTATCGTGCAAAAGTTTGGCCCCACAGTTTGGAAAATTGTTCACCAACTGTGCACCCTCTACTAGACTCCTAGGGCACCTCTCACGATTTTTTCTGCATGGTTTGTCTAACTGTGCAGTGAATAGTTTTGATGTACTTTCCAAATTCCACTAACCATGTGGTCTAGGAACGCGGTTTGTTAAATTGTGTGCATCTCATGCGATAGTATCTGTCCACCTTTAGCAGGCCGCATGGTTTCTTAAAAACTGTGTTCCCTGTGCAGACCCATTTAAAATCTGATTTTCTAGGTCTGGTGCTCCTGAAACTCCTTAAGACACCCAAGAAACCTCTTGAGACTTCACCCAAGTCCCAAAAAATCACATTTAAGTGTTCCAAATATTAGAATTTCATTTCTAATACCGGTTTGTAAAATAGCCCATTCAAAAAATACAAAAGTTTAAATTCTCTCAGAAAACCACCCGATCCAAAAATATAGGATTCTAAAATATCACCACCTTCGAACATATCTTCACCGAAAATCCTTCAGAAACAACAAAAACGTCACCCAACCTACAAGGTTCATGAAGTCTTGTTTGAATGGTCGTGTTTAATTTCTAAATGCCAAATGTGCCTCAAGGTACCACTTAATCTCATAGAACGTAAGACATCATAACCTGAGACAACACTCGATTTCAAATTGAGAATCAAAATGGTGCTTACCCAATCCCACTTAACTATAAACATGATCATGTCTTCATCCCCTAAAATAATTGTCCGATGGTGCTACCCACCATGGGTCTTAGCATTTAACAACCAATCCCAAACAACAAATCCTTCACCATTAGAATTTCTTGAGAGATAACATCCTAAGAATTTTATCGATGATTATTAAATTATTTTCTTCAAATGGGAAAACCATATTTCATATAAGTTCATATCAGATACCTCGCTGAAAGGGAAATTTCGAATCTCGATCGACTAAAAAAATGGTTGTGCATGCTTTCCTCAAAAGATATCACCGACCCATAAACCACACTTGCCTTAAATTGGAAACATGCTTTTAAATAGTTTCATCACCAATTGTATACATACATCAGAAAGTAAAACAAGTTAATCTTCTTTTTTCTATCCATTCTTGAAGATGCTTGTCTTAGATGGTCGGCACACCACAAATGAATTACAACTCTTTTCCCAAGTCATTTTGCATTTACAACAATTGCATCCACCAAATCTCATACCTGACTTTAGGTGACGTTCCTAGATCAAACCACTGCCTAATCATTTAAATTATCATGCCTCGTCATGAAAAAAGGCATAACCCATATCCAAGACACTTGAATCGTTTCCCTCTAAACACACCTCTGAACCTGACTACAAGCCCAGGGTAACCTTGGATTCGTCTAACTAGAGCCCATGGAACTAAACTAAGGTATTTTATACTCTATGTTATAAGTGGGATGTTGATACAAATCCAAACATACACATAAAAACATTGACTAAGACCAGAGCAGTATCTATCTAGTGTCCATGCTAAGGGAACAGTGTGTGTCGAAGAGTTTATCCAAGTCATTCTTACACAGGAACCCAAGTATCACTTAGAACTAACCAAGACTCAAAATAACCACACATCTAGTGTATAACACATATATAGATCTCAAAAAATCCTGAAAACTTTTAAAATTTAGTGTGGCATAAGACCGACTCTCTCTTATTGAATCTAGGATGATGTCAAGATAATGGACATGCTCCTATCATTCAGAAGAGTAAACTAATAGTATACCATAGAGAAATAGTCAAGCAATTACTATTTGACTTCTTTATAAGAATATTGAATTCACTTTCTAACACATCATCAATCAAACCAAAATTATTATACCACCCAAGTCCTTTCCACAATCATTCGAACATATCCTCTGAAGTCCATCCATGACTAATGGTGTTCTCAAGGGCCATGTACACAGACAACAACATCCACTTCGTGATACTGAGAAAACATAGACATGATTTTAATCTTGAAATACTTAAGGAATTAAAACAAAATCGTCCATTATCAAATGGTCTTCTTCAGTTTTTCTCCTTCTACTTGTAACAACACATTTACCAGAATCAACATGATTCTCCTCTAAGCAATGACCATAAATTCAAAGCATAAGAAGAATGATAAAATCAAACTGACCAGCATGTCAAAACATCCAATTCTAAAGGAAGTACTCCCGAGAATTAGAAATAAATTTAACCCTTTAATTCCTAGGTGACTCTACTCCAGATATGACCCATGAACGTACTCAACAGTATAAGGATCAACGATCACACTGAACTCAAATGGTTTGTTAAAACATTTAACAAATCAATGGGTACCATGTATATCAATGAATACTAACCCATGATTACATAAGAAAATGTAACATCTTGAATACTATCCATAGGTTGTATATCCTATGCAATAAAGTATCAGATGGATCATGCAGAAACTGAATAAAAATCACATCATCTCATACAACCATTAACATAGATGACAACGTACTGAGTCGTCCATCCCTGAAGAAAAGATAGATACACATGACCTCTTAAGAAGCTGACCATGCCTGAGGCATGTCTAACCTATTGAATTGAGAAATCCTCTATGCTTATTCCCATATCATGAGTCCAAAATAAATGACCACCCATCCAAAAAAGGGTGTAATTTTAAAAACTAAAACTCCTACAAGGAAAAAATACTCCCAAATTTCACCAAACTTCAAAAGGATTACAACATAAAGCAAGAAATTAAGCTCTAAGGGTGCTACCTACCTTGGGTTATCCCCTTATGAAGTGTAAGTGTAGACCCTATTTCTATTTCATTAAAAAAACTCATAAAACTAAATATCCCCTTTAATTTAAGCCATTGCTAAGAAGAATCGGCCTACAGATAAATTTTCATGTCTCTATTCCAAGGCATACCATCAGAAACATTAAAATAATCCTTACATGAGGTTTTAAACAAAGGACACCACTTCAAGTTCCATTTTAAAACCATTTCATTAATTCACTTCAACCTTTAAACATTTTAAATAATTATAAACAAAACCTCAAGTACCATTTTACAAACAAGGTACTTAGTTTTAACCAATTCCCTAAGGGAAAAAATAGGCAAGTTATAACAAACTTCTTCTCTAAACATCAAATTTTTTTGACATCCTGTCATACTTAGGAAATTTCTCATATAAATTCCTTTTAACTGAAAATGCAACCTTCAAGGGTCCCATTAAACCAACCGGGGTTCTTCAAAAAGAAACCTCATAGAAGTTTAACCAAAGAAAGAATAAACACCTATAATAATTAATCTCATAAAAACATCCACCAAATAACCTACTTGGGTCCAGTTGAGCATTTTGAAAGTTAACTAACCCATTTTAGTTAAAAAAATTAATAGATTTCATATTCATAACCATATCCAAAACACATCATGCCTTTATATTCAATATGGGTTTACATTTTCCAATTAATGAAGCAACCATACACTTCATAAATTGAAAATTGTATTTCATTAATTGTAACCAATCCACTTTAATATTTTAACCTTAACAGTACTTTTACAAAAGTTTTAATATACATGTTACCTTTTCTTGGTTATAAAGTGTCCATACACCTGCCAACTGAAAACTGGATCCCATCGTAACTGCAACCAATACATTTTAGCTCATGCAACCATTTACATATCAAAACATATCTAGCATGTTATCATAAGCTGTAACACTAATATCATTATATAAAACAGAATCATGGCACATCAAAAAAAACATGCTAAAAGAAGAGGCAACATGTCAAATAATCACCTAAACATGTTATACAAGAAGGAATGTTGAAGGTTAACTAAAAAGGTAAAACTAATCATGGTATAACACCCAAGAACATAATTGAAATTAGCAGGAAACCTACTAATGCAATTGCATGGAATATAATATGAATTAAATATTAATTTCTATGTACCTAACATGATACATGTAATGCTTCATCATTGTCATGCTAGGCCAAGGAAAAAATACCATAAATCCTATAAATCAATCAGTAGTAAAAATACACCAGTCACCCAAGGTGAAATAATAATCAATTGTAATCTCAAAAAACATGAACAAAAATTCCTATCCCTGGAAAATTTGTCATTTCTCATACATGAGGTGATAAGTCCCAAGAAGGACTATTTACCTAGCACTAACACTCCCTAGTCTCCTATCTACCAGCCCAAAATAGTAAGAAAAAGGAAAAATAACCTGCTCTGATACCACTTTGTAACATCTAGGCTTGACTAACCACTAAACTGGTAGCTAAACTGATCTACACATTGGCTCAAACACATCTCCCTATACGCAAGAGGTTTCCAACTAGTATAGAGGGTATAAGAGGTGATAGCATGGAGACTATACCCTCATGTCAGAGTATCACAATGGTTTATTAGATGGTAAAAATCAAGAAACAATAAATGTAGTATAAATTAGTGATAATGTAGTGGAATACAAAAGTAATATCAACTGAAAATAGATTATGTTCAACACTGGTTTATAAAAGTATTCATGATAGATGATGATACATAAACTGAAAGAGTAACTAACAACATTCTTTTTAATTCAGTACAATATAGGACACAAGTAAAAAAACTAAAAAACCAAAAGGTGATTCCCATGATCATCCTATGCTCCAACTCAGTCCTATGAATCTAACTCCATAGGTACAAGAAAAACAGTATAAGAAAGATCTATATCCCTGCAAATAAGAAGTTCTACTTAGGTACCAATGGTACCCAAGAAGGGTGTGAGATAACATCTTAGTAGGCCAACACCCACAGTTTCTAGCCCAATTCATTCCATGCAATATAATTAAGGCAGTTTGTAGGTAAATGAATAATCAGTAATTATATGTAAATATGCCCATGGCATGTAATTTTTAAACCATTGATACTAAAAATAACATCTCAAGGCTCCCTACACAAGATGGTCAAGCTCCTATATCAATGAAGCTACAAATAATTTACAAATAAATAACACGATCTTTTCATTAAACAAAACATGTCATACCACCATGGCCTTTCCATATTTCCCAAGTACCAGATAAATCGAGGCCTTTCCATAAAACCAAAAGAGTCAAAATATCCACAGTTGTTCCATATAAACCCAAATACCATATTCCTCATGGCTGTGTCATATATCAAAGAATCATACCATGAAGGGTCAAATCCAAGGCATTGAAGACCAAGGTATCCTCATCGATTCCCATGATCATCTCAATGGAAACTCAATAAAGGCACTGATTAGAGTCCTATGAGGATTTCATACTAGACATGTCCTATGTGAGTCCAAGAAAGCTGGATTCAAGGGGTATTAAATCCCAAGACATCCCATGGAATAAATATCCAATGGGAATACTCAACCCAAGGCATCCACTACCACATTCAAGATACCTAGAGAGCCGTCCATGGAATCCATAAAATCTTTCATCCATTTCATACTATTTTCATACATTATACAGAAGTCTACCCACTCATGTAATATATTCAAATTAAATTCATACAATGATTATACCCACTCATTAATCACATTTCATAATCAAATATACCTCATGAGTATACCCACTTATGTATCCCAATTCACATTGATAATATCTATTGAGTTTATCCACTCATTATTCACATTTAACAAACATTGAATTTAATGAGTATAGTTACTCATTTATCACAACCTCACATTTAAATATATCATATGGATATACCCACCCATTAATCACCGTTCACAATGAAACATATCCCATGGGTATACACACCCATTTAATTAATTTCATTTAATCTGTTTAAGTTCACATAAGCCATTATGTCAAGTGCATCACATGAAAATGGAGGAAAACATTCCCTAACAAAGCAAACACTTTCCCTTTAGTTATAAGTAAGCTTCCCCTAACTATGAAAGCATGGGAATACACCCCTTGGGTGGTCCAATCAAGAGAAATTCAACTGAAAAGGGACAATATGGTATTTAGAAGGTGCAATGGTTCCAAAAACATTTATAAAGGAAAAATACATTTCCTAATTCCATTTGAGGCCACGTACTAACACGCCTTATATCACACTATGAGTTAAAAGTATAGATAAAACTACAATGCCTTAATCCAAGCATGAATTAAACATATAATCAATAATTTTTATCTTAGAAGATAGCGTACCTCCATTAGAGGAGTATTATTATAAAAACATGACTTTTTTTCTCAAAAAAATCATTTATCATAATTAAACAGTTCATTCCAGAATCAAAAATTAATTTTTCAAGAAGCATTAAGTAGGAAAATAATATATTCTTAAATTAAAGAGCAAGGAAAGGTATCTTACCTTAAAATTAATCCAAACCGAACACATTGGAATTCAACACCTTTGAAGAAGATCACTTCACCCTTGTAGATACATGAATTCCTATTTATATACCCCTTAAACTCATGTAAACATTCCCCTCTCCATGAGGGAACATGTACAAGGGGGATACATATATACATATGTATACATATACATATGTATATGTGTGAAAGACTTTTAGGAGCCACCAAATAGTCTACAGATAATTCCAGGAATCTTAAAACCACTTAAAGACCCTAAATTAAATAGGTGACAACTAAAATTAGAATAAAACCTCACCTTAAACTATTGTCGGTGAACCAAATCGAACCCATCCACCTCGTCTTCAGTGGAGGATGCTGGAATTTGCATGAAGGGGTCCTGAGAGACCCTTTCCATACCCTAACATTGAAGGAAAACTGAAAATATGTTAACCCCAAACCATAGGGTTTTGGATGAACCTTACCAAGTGACAAAGAGATCAAAAATTAGCTAGAAAATGAGAGTAGAAGGTGCGGGATAACATACATCGAATATTTAGATGAAGAACCGAAAGGATCTGGGTGGATTCATTGAGATGAGAGGAGGTTATAGGAGGGGTCTCACGTGTTCCATGGAAGACCTAGGGGAGAGGGGTGCGTCGTGATCGGGTAAGGATGGGGAGTGGATTACTTAGGTTTGGGTTTTAAATTTATTTTAATTTTTATTAAATTAATCCCATTTTTTAAAATAGGGTATCATGCATGGTTTTGGCCATACAGTTTGGAAAACTGTGTGCCAACCATACTCCCTCTACTGAACACCTCAGGCACCTTGCACAGTTTGTCCCGCATAGTTTTCCTAACCATGTAGTGAATAGTGTTGAGGTACTACTCAAATAACACTAACCATATGGTCTAGGTGCACAGTTTGGTAAATTGTGTGCAGATCGTGTGACAACATTTTTTCACCTATAATAGGCCACATATTTTCATGTTGGGGGATACACTATTTCAGACAAACCATGCACCCTATGCAGACCCATTTAAAACCTGATTTTCCAAGTTCGGAACTCCTAAAAACCTTGGGACACTTGAGAAACCTCCTAGTCCTTTACCCTAGTCTCAAAACATCACATTGAAGTATTATAACTCTCTTAATTTCATTCGGAAGCATGGTTTATAAAATAGACCCTCCAAAAAATGCACAAGTTCAAATTTCCTCGAAAAACCACCCTGTCTAAAAACATGAAATTCTACATGTGTATATCGATTACAAGGTTCAATGTGACTCTCAATAGTGGTTATTTTATTGAAACATGGTCCACCAAGTCATGAATCTATACCACATATAGACACTAGATCCACTTTTTAGATTTGTATTAAACCACTTTTTTTATTTGTTTTGATCTTAATATATTTTTATTGTTTGGTTAAAACATGAATTTTAATCTTAAATTTGTATATTTAAATGGTAAGGTTTTGGTATTTAAAGTAATAAATGTGTTTTACTAAATTAATTAAAAGATAAAATTATAATTTTGACTTTTAATTAATGGTTTTAAAATTAAAAATAAGGGGTTTTCTTGTTAATTGATGTCATTATTTTTTAAAATGTGGGAGTTATTTTCTTAAGAGTTACTCTTAAGAAAATAATGAATTTATTGAAAAATGGGTGATTCTATAAAAAGAATGATTTCAATATGTGAGAGGAGGTATAAATTTAGAAATTTATTTTTATCTTGGTTTTATAAATGAAATGAAAGGATTTTAAATTTTATAAAGAAAAGATAATTTTGTAAAAAAAAATTATCTTGGTGATTTATGTTTTGGGGTGTTTATTTTTGTTTAATTTTTATTCATATGATTTAAATAGTATAGCATGGATTAGTTGGGCCTATATTTTATATAAATTTTTTTTGGCCTCTCTAAAAGGTTTGTATGATACTGGTGAGTGTCTTTTCTATAGGATGTCTTTGTTTTATAATCTATATGTAAAACTAATTTAGGTTGGAGATAGATATATCTTTGGGACTTGTTTTTTTCAAGCCTAGATTAGATGGAGTTCCTTTAGATGGTCCTTGGTTGGTTTTTCTCTTTGGGGTTTCCTTTTTTTCTCTTTGTGAAATATTGATTTTTTTGGATATTTTATTACTTCAATGATCAATGGTTCCCTTTTATCTTTCATGGATTCCAGCCTTGTTTCTTAGTTCTTTTTGGGGGTCTAGGAAAGTGGGAGTATTGGATGCATTCAAGGGTAAATTGAGAGGGTGTTACCCCCAATGTAGGCAATGCCCTTGTTGATGTCTTGATTCTTCAGATGGGATCATTGGGGTTTTAATATTTTGGGTTTGACTCCACCAATTTGCTTCCTCTTCCACCTCTATTTTAAGGAAGTAGTGGCTGTTCTTATTTGGGATGATCTTGTTTGAGGTTATCCAAGCCATGTCTTATATTCTCCTGTCTGACCTAATTTTCTTGTCTTTGTTTGAGATGATGGATAATCCCAAGATCCTAGAAATGGTTTATTATTTTTATAATTCTAGAAAATATGGTATCCCTTGTAAGTATTTTCTCTTGGTTTGGTATTCTTCCTTCCCTTATAGTGATATTGATCATGCTAGTTCCCATGAGAAATTGGTTTTTTGGGAGAGTTAGTGTTTTAGAGGAATTCTAATGTGGCAGGGAGACCATCAAGGAACCTTCCCCTTTTTATGGAATTTTATACCTTCTTGCCTTGTGGGTGCTTAATGTATCGGGTTTTTTCTTTTTTGATCAGGAATCTTCCTTTTTCCTTGGGAGGAAACTGTGGTTTTTTGGTTATCCAAGGATTGTTTTGATAAAAAACATTATGGTGGAAAGTTTTATCACACCAAGACCCTAATTTTTATATTTATTTTATGGATTGATTTGTTTTTTTAATTTTTTCATAAAATTCAAGGCTAAATTCAGTTAACATTTTTAATTCTTGGAATTTTATAGCTGGCGCACATTTTGTGTACGGTTAGTGGACATCGTGCATAGGTTGTGCAAATGTGTCTATATCTTAATGGATCCAAATTGCATGGTTGGTACATGGTTAAGTTAACCATGAATCCTACCTATTTTGGATTTTTTATAGCCTCTGGTAGAGATCACACAGTTGGAACTTGATTTGACCAACCATGCATCCAAACCATGCGTGGTGTGAAGATCCTTAAATATCTGAAAATTATAAAATTTTCCTCCCTTTATTTTTACCCCCTCACCTCTCAACTCTCACACTCTTGGTTAGGTTTTGTGACACCCCCTAATAGATCCCCTCACATGATTCCCTCTCATTCTTGTTCCTTAGTTCACTAATTTCTCCTTCTTCTATATGTGTGATCTTCTTCGGTTAGTGTTTCTTCTTCACAATATATATATTATCCTAGTTTTTACCTATTTTCCTCTCTCATTTTCTCCCCCACCCACGCTTTTCATACCACTGGGTCAAAAACTAGGTTATTTTAGCTTCTAATTTTTTATTTTATTGATCCATAGGGTGTTTGAATTCCTTTTTTGGGTCATCCTTACTTTGTTTTTAGAGAGTTATCTTCATTTATACATGTTCTAGGTAGGTTTTCCCCATGCTTAGATCTTTAATTTTTGAACCTTTGATTTCTTTGTCTTTTAATTCATGTTTTGGACTTCTAAAAATATTATTAATTATATTTATGAAATCATTAGGATTTAAACATGATTTTTATTTTATTTCCAATGAATTTGAAATGTTTTCCTATAAAAACATAAAGTTTTAAATTTTTGGTCAATTTTCATGCACACTATGGGTTTTTTAAATTTCCCGATTAGCCCGTATAAATAAATTATGAGTTTTTAAAAGGTATTTTGGTATTCTAGAAGAATTACCAAGTAGTACTTAATATTTACTTGTAATTTCAAGTAATACTTGAAATTCCAAGTATTAATAATGCATTTAAATATTTATTTTGAATTAAAATATAAGGTTTTGAAAATTCTTTTTTATGAATCAGATGGTTATGAACATATAAATGGTTATATAAATACGTGTGTGTGTAAAAATTCAAATTGAAACATGTGTATTTTTTCATTGAGATAAATATAAGAATTTTTTTAATTGTATAAGTGTGTAATGAGAGGAAAACCTTAAAGAATTTTAAATTGGGTCGTAAACTTGGTTTTCAATAATTTTTTAAATAGATTTTTTAAAGTAAATCATAAAGTCCTGGTTGGCATAATTTACTATGTTTATGATGATTTTAAAATATGTTTTAATTACTTAAACCCATTTTTGTAAAGTTTTTAATGATTTATTATATATATCTTGGGTGTTGTAAGTGTTTCCCCTTGATTGGATAAATCCAATGGTTTGAAGAGGCATGTAGGTTTTGACGAATGGAATGGTTTTCAACAGGTTTATCATAAAGAGGTTAGCACATGGGAACCCCAAGTACCCAGGTAGGATAACTAGGAAAAGTATGCTATGCAAAGGTATACCCTCTCTATACTTCGGTATATGATACAAAAATAACTAAATGACATCATTACATGGATATGGTTACCACTAGAACTTTGACTTGGCCCTATTCAATGAATCATTTATGAGAAAATTTATGTATGGTTTAATCATGAAGAGTGAAATGATCCTAGGATTATAGGACCTAACCTCGGTTTCCTTAGGTTTTCCGATGATTACTGGTTTTGAATTTCTTACTTTTGACTTTTTGTTCACCAATTTAAATTATCAAAAGCATGTTTCATTTGAAATTGTTTTATCTAACTTGTTCAAGTATACATTCTTATTTATTTGATAAATTATTATTTTGTATTTCTTTCTTTATTTTATAAATTGTTAAATTATGTTATTTTTCTCTCTTAATATTGTAAAGGTTAATTTTTTTTTGAGAAATAGTTTTTATTTTTTTCAAATGGATTTTAAAAATAGTTTTCAATTTGGGTTTTCAGTAATAGTAGTGTAGACTGAAGAAATGTTTTATAAGTGATTATATTCATTTAAAAAGAAAATAAAATGGGATTTTAAAAATGTTATACAATACTGTATTTACTTATAAAATAGAAAACCTGTTTATAATTTATATTTTAAATCTATCATGGAAATGAATATTTAATTAAAGGTTAATCATGCAGAAAGGAGGGTGGTGTCCTAATAAGTATTTTCATTCTCACACATATATTACATTTCAGTTTTAGGATATTATATAGTTCTTGTTCACTCTTATGAAACATTCAGTGTTAGGTATGGTTGGTCAGAAGAGGTATTCGTTAGATTTTATTTTATTCCTTATTTTAAATTGTTTAAACTTATTTTTTTTATATAGTTTCTGCTTTTCTGTCGACACATGGTCCTTCGATGGATGAAGTGGTCAAGCCCATTTTTTGGCTACTTAATTAAATTATTTATTAGGAAAAACCATTCCCATGTGGTGTTTCCTAGATCCCCAAACACTTGTTCCAACCCATGAGGATTGTGAATACCCTTAAGTTATATCATGGTTTACCCCAAGCATCCAACGAATGGAAGATTTGGTGTCTGTTTAAACACAGTAGGTGAACAGTGACCACAAGGGTGAATAATTCCCATGAGTGAAGAGTAAACCACGAGGGAATAGTACCCATTAATAGTACCCATAACTCCTCCAAGATTTTAAATACATAAGAAAAAAAATAAATTTAAGAAAAAATTTAAAAAAATTAAAAACTATTTTGAATTTAAATAAACTTTTTCAGATGTCATTGAATATATCAATAATAAATGAAATTTTTTAATGATACTTTAAAGAATTAAAAAAACCTCGATTTGAATTTTATTTTTTTTAATTTTTTTAATGAAATATTAATGCATTTGGATAGATCATGATATGAGACTAACCCGTGAATATTTGGTTTATTTAATTATTTATTTAGAATTATTGAAATATTGTTTCTTTTTGATAATTAGTTATTAAATATTATTGTTAAATAGTATGTACACCATTACTTCATATTTAAATATATAAGATCCCATGTGTCTTTATTTTGATTGATTAAAATATAATTTTTCATCTTGAGCATGCCTCACCTATACATGAGTATGAATTGTAAAAATAGAGGATTTTACAAGGATATAGTTTGAGTTGAGATATATTTAAAATCTAAATAAGAATAATTCATGAGATTTTTATAGGTGATGCAACTCAAACTAGTATATGGATAAATGAGTTTCTTTAGGGTCTCAATTGATCCACCATCTACTCGATATATCAACTAGTAGAAATAGTTTATAATCACATCATTGTTTGTTTATTTTATTATGCATGGTTAATTTTTTGTGAATGTGTGGCTGATGTGTGATCACATAGAAAAGTTTACAAGCATGTATAAATAAAATAAATAAATATGTGCAATAGATGAATTATATTTATGATTTTTTAAAGTTGTGGGTGAAATAAAATTATAACAAGTAAGATAAATCACATCATATTTTAATTACAAACATAAAAAAACCTTAAAAATAATCAAAGTAAATGTTAATACATTAATGAATTATATCACTTAAGTTTGAAAAAATTATATGTTTATAGTGATCATCATCTATATTTGAGGTCTATTATTACTATTGGATTGTTATTATGAAATCATTGGTCTAACCTAACTAAATTTTGAAGAAAATAAGTATCCATATCTATATTGTTACAACTTTAGAGGTAAATAATTTATTAATAAGTGTTATTCTTTGTAAGTGATGATACTTCACTAAATAGATTAAGGATCCATGATTCAATGTGTTTGGCTAGCCAAAAGCCTACCTTAGACATTCAAAGTATTAGTGATGCCATAGATCAGGCTATAAATATATATTTAATTATTTTTTCCACTAGAATACTAAAATGACAAAGTATTTCCAAACTAGTAGTTTAGGGATACTAGGATGTGATAGAAAAGTGTGAGACATTTAATACTAATGAATCTGTAATGTCTAATAATTGGTAATTAAGATTAAATTAATAACATACTTGTGTTTTATTTTGTTTAATGTGTCTAATAATTTCACATAAACACTATGATCAATATTGGATAAATAACACATCCTTAATGCTACTAATTTTCAAGAGTGGTATAGGTTCATGTGCAAAATACTACGATATGAAAGGAAGTTGTTAGTGATAGAGTCCTCACTACCTGATGAGGCACCTCATGAAGCATGTCTTAGTGATAAGGATGCTTATAGGAGATTCATGGATAGTGAATTTTATTTTTATATCTTAATATTGTCATCAAAATCTGAAGAGTTTCAGAATAAACATGAGGGTATGGATGGTTATACCATGTTGTATCATCTTTAAGAAGTATGTAAGGAGAAATAAAAGGAAGATGTTATGAAGATTATTATCACACTAATCATATATAGATTGAAATATGAAATTACATGTGGCCCTCATGTAGTCAATATGATATGATGCATTTAATGATTAGAATAATTGGGATTAAATTAGAATAGTAACAAATTTATTCATCTTGTTAATTCATCCCTATCACCTAGTTGATCTAATTTTTTTGAGAATTATAAAATAAATAGTATAGATAATATTCTTTGATATGTTTTTGGGAAAGGTTTAGAAATAATATGAGAACATAAATAAAGATAAATCTTTAGTTTTTATAGTGAAGAAAAATAAATACAAGGAGAAAGGTTAAATGGAATGTGTGATGCCAAAGGAACCTTCACAAAATATTTATAAGAAACTAAAGATAGAGAGGGATAGAGAGAGAGTGCATCAGTCATGAGGCTATTTTCTTAACATGTGGAAATAAAGGTCATTGGAAGAGAAATTTAAATGAATTAAAGAAGACATAAGTAGAGTCTTCTACTTTAGGTATATTCATAATAGTATGTGATATTTATATTTTACTTATTGGGTATTAGATAAAGGACATGAATCGAATCATTGTATCCAAATATAGGAATCAAGGAATTTTAGATACATCATAAGAGTGAAGTGAATCATTAAGTTGATGGTAGAGCTTGACTCAAATACCTGGTAGAGAAGATCATAACTTCATAATGCATATTTGATAGGATATTTTATTTAAAAACTATTATTTTTTAATTCATTTTACCAAAAAAATGTTACATATAGAGTTTATAAATGATGATATTTTATTTCAAGTTTGAAATAAAGTTGTTTTTTGTATACCATGATTAATTAATAGTTTAATTATATAGAAATCAGAATTAAAACTAAAAGTGGGTTTCAAGAATATACCTAGTAAAATTTTTGGACTCCATGGAGCTAAAACCTTAAGTAGTATTGATATATTTAATTATAAAATTTTAGACAAATAAACCTTTTAAAATAAATGTGACCTATAAAGATTTCAAAGGTAGTTCTTCTTGAACGCCTGATCTATTCTAAGGATAATCTAGAGGCAAGTTACTTCATAAGATTCATTTAAGATTTAAGGAATGTAAAAGTGAAGTAAGTAACATGTAGGGTTATAAGATATGAGTTTCTTTGGTCCCATTATCCCAACAATATCTTAACCAAACATTCATCAATCATGTAAATATAGAGTAGATTTATTCCTAAACTCACATTTCCTTATACACATCAGAATCATTATTTTAGTAAAATGAGGATCAATGATGAGTCTTACATGCATATATTTATCATTAAAATATAGAGTGGATTCATATTTTCTTATACACATCGGATTTATGATGCAAGTACAAGGATTATCAACAATGAGACTTATAAGTTATGAAAATTCTTTCATTTACTTTTCAAGATATGCTTTGTAAATAGTGGCATCAACCCATAACCATTTTCCAACTATAATGAAAAATGGATATCATATAGGCAATAGTGTGGAATAAATACACTATTTGTTTAAATGAAAAGATTTTATTAAGGTTATGTCAATAAACAAAGCAATCAAGGGAAAACACAAAGTACATCTTAGGTAATTATCCTAAAGGATGTTTCATGAATCCATGAGATATAAAAGTTATAATCAAGAGATATACTATATTTATATAAAATTTTTCACATGTCAATTTGAGATAGTGATATAAATATTGACTTAGATAAATTCAATGATCAAGATGAAAAATTAGTTATCATAATAATAATCTCCACAAGAGCTCATGGAGGAGGAGTTGTTCCATAGACACATACTGAATAGAATGATTACAACCAAAAGGGTGATTTTATGTTCACCGCGGTGCATGATATATTATTTGTTAATAATAATGAATCCTATAAGGAATAAGTGTTAGGCAACATGATATGATTGTAAAATTAAAAATAATTCAAAAATTGATTACAACACCAAAATATAGTTTATATTCTGGTAGTTTCTTCGATTGATGTAAATTCATTGGTGGGTATTCAATAGAAACTATGTATGGATGGTACAAGTGTGTTACTAATAAAACTAAATTGGTTATACCAGATTTTTATCCATTATAATTATACTTTTCATAGTAACTTTCTAGGATCGTTATGCTAGGCATCAGTTGTTAAGACCACCTTCATCACAATACACCTTATAAAACATATCTGCATGACATAACTAAAAAAAGGTTACTAACATTATATAATTCCAATAAGAAAATAATGTTATAAAGATCCATTTATAGATTAATTTAACCATCATGATATTAAATTATTCATTTGGAGTGTATATTTTCTATTTATCTATAAAATATTAGTGGGATATCCATAATTTTACAAGTAAAATATGTTGATTAAGTATAGAAAATTTTTATTAGTCCTACATATAGTTAAGACTAGTTTTAAAGTAACCCTCCAAAGATTGAATTAAAATAGTAACCCAAGTTTTAAGAAATAGGATATGATGAGGTATATCTAAAGGGTTACTTGGAAAAATTCAAGTCATATATACTAATGAGGTATTGAAAAATACATGTTTGAATAATTAGAGAGAAAATTGTTTCCAATTTCACTTGGCATAAATCTCTCCAAGAAGACATGTATGATATATAAGAGGATATTAATATGATGAGTATAATTCTATATACTTCATCGATGGATATATCACATATTCCATGATATGTACTAAATATGATATTTCAAACACATATATTATGGTAGGATAATATCAGATAAATGAAGATAATTTCATACTTAGTAGTCAAAACTACCTCGAACGTACTTAATAAATTATAAGGGATATTTACCTGGTAGATAGAGTGGAAGGAACACTTGTTATCAATGGGATAAAATTAGTTTTCCTATAGATCAATCAATCTAATGTCATAGTTAGTATAAGGTAATTAAATTCAATGGTTTCCATATCTATAAACATTGAGTATATTGCAACTTTTAATGTATCTAAAGAATTAATATAAGACATGTGGTGAATTTTTGTAGTTCTTGGAATTGTACCTAAGGTACTATCCAATATGTTATGATTTTAAAAGAGGAAAAAAGATTTATACTTAAGGATATCATCTCTTGAGGTATTTTACTCAAGGAGTCTAAGTATTGAATAATAGAGTATCCATGTAAGAAAATATGATACGCCCTATGACTAAATTCATAACTTAGTAGAATAATGATCATATCATGTGAGATCTAACAATTTAGATCAAGTGTAAGTGGGGGTATTGCAAAAGTGGGTTCCCTAGAAACAACTTGAGTAGAAATTTTAGATATTAAATCATGTATATAGAGAGTTATTCCAGATATATACTCACCATAATAGTTTTGATACATATTCATCCATTATTTAAATGGAAATCCCCTTAAGTTTTTTATTTTATTAAAAGGTTATAACAATTCCCATCTATAATGAGAACCTTGAGATACTACGATATTAATTTTAATATGTATGTCCTATGGTCTAAATATATCATATTGATGGGGCACAAATGATGTTTGACAATCATAAATTGGGAGCTCATAATAATTGAGACTTCTTCTCAAGAAGTTTTCACTTAGTGATCTTGAGTATAAAATATCATAAATATTTACCCACCTATAGGAACACCAAATGTTTTGGGTGTCATTTGTTGTTCCTATTTACGATCGAATATATTGGTCTATCAACTTGAGATAATAACCAATATATACCATTTGATTTCATACTTTGATATAATAAAAAACTATAAAATTTTATGTTGTGATGAGGTAGTTTATGTTGGGTGCGTCATTAATGGTATGACATTGGTTGAATGATCAAGACAGGATTTGTCACTTCCAAAATAAAGAGATATATTTGGCCTAGTTAAATAGGATGGTAAAACCTTTAATAAATCCATTTTCACGGTAGAATATGGTAAGTTGATCCAGTAAGGTCATGAAATAATAATGTGAGGGAAGATGATGACATAATGTGTGTGTCCTGTTTTATGAGATATCGCGAGACAAAAATATTACATTACATGATGCATGTTTTTAGGTGTTAGTAATATATTTTACTTATCCTTATCTCCTTAGTGAATATGATGTGCATCTATATACTACTTCTGGTCTGTGGGTATGGATCATTTCTATTGATATAACATCCCATCAGGACACACACTAAGTGTATCAACAAGTTCCACCTATTCGGATGAATATGAGTTTAAGATGAAGTGGGCCCCACATGAAGGGGTCAGTGAATGTATGAGTGTGAATGATAAAAAGTAAAATAATTCAATTATACTATTTTACTTTAGAATAATAATAATTGAATATATTTATCAAGGTATTCTTTTGTGATTTGAGTATAAAAGTGAAGATGGGAAAATATTATTTTTTAAACAAATGTTACATGTTCAAGGTTAGTTAAGTAATTAGGAAGGAATGATCCTAATAAATGGTTATAATTTTATCATGATAAATGTTTTTAATTTCACATGAAAGTTATAAGATATTCATGAAATTAATTACATTTCTACTAAGTTATTCATTTCCTTTTGAGGCACTTTAAGAGGTTAACTTATTCAGGGCCTTAAGTGCAATCTTTGTAATGTTTGACTTACTATTTAATCTTATTTTTGATCCATGAATAATATAACTAACCATTTTAATGAATTTAGAGATATATTATCTATTATACTCACTTATATCAAGTTATAGAGATATAAAATGAGATAATAACATGGTCTAAATGAACCTGCTTCCTCGGATCAGGTCTACGTTCTTCACACGATTGAAGGGATGTCAAAAAGCACTTAAATTTAACATGATAGTAGATGGAAATCAATGAAATATGGTCCAATAGATATGTTTTACATGTATAATATCAAGATGATTCCTTTATTGGAGCCTTCAAGCTACAAAACACCGATAATGATTAGATCAAATCGGTGTTGACGAATGAATTGGGTGTTATTTATAGTTTCGTTCCATTTTTGATCTTCGTGATTAAATTATATTGAACATGATCCATGGGTGAATTTTTGTAAAGTTATACTCCATTTTATGTTTTAATATGAATATAAACACATAAATTTTAAAATACAAAATTTTAATGCTTCCTTAAAACCTCTTATTCCGTCAGTGTAGGGATAAAGTTGTTAAGGACACACATTGTTTTTATGTTACAGATAAAGGACTAAATGGGTTTAGTATACACTAAAAAAACTTGAATAAAAAGTGAACGATCAAATTAGTTTTCATATCATTCCTTTATTCATGTATCTAATAAGGTCATGGAAATTTTTAAAAACATAACAAAATGGTTAAATTTTCTCATTCCAAGACATGTATAGGTTTGTTTGATCGAATGGGGGTTTGTTCATTGTCTTGTGGGAAATATGCATGTAAAATATTTTTGTAAGAGTAGAATAATTCCTCGAACAATACTTAATTGACTCATAATATGAGTTTATAAATAAAAATTATACAAGTATAAGTAGCTGAGTTAGATGTGAATTCTTTAACAGATATTAAACCAAATGATTCTTTCTCATTGGTGAAAACTATTGTTGGAGGTAAATATTTTATTAGGTACACACATGTGGATAATTTTAATTTTTTGAGGTTGAAACAAAAAAGATAATTGGTTTATGGGGATAAATATTTCATGTTAGAGTAATTGTAAAGACAATGTTAGGACAATCCGTCATTTTTCTAAACTATGTAATTTGATTTGACTGAGAAAATTAGAAATATTTTTTGCGATGATCCAAAGATGAATATAGATTATGATTTATTAAAATATATTTTATTTGAAACCACTTTTATCACTATTAAAGAGTGTAGGCCTTTAGGTGTCTCTATGGGATTCAATCATCATCATTAGATTGTAGTTTTTTGGAATCTTTTCTTATATGATGAAACTTTGTGTTTCTTTTTTTGGTTGTTTCAAAAAAAAATTAAAGGTGAATCACATAAATATACCTCAAAATTTACTTACTAATCAAGATGAAACAATTAAAAATCCATTTCTGAAGGTTTACTTAGAAATCGATGCTGCCTTTATACATGGAATTTTATGAAAAATGGCCTTAAAAATTTTGGTAATTGGACGAAATGTTGATCAATTTTTTATGACTATATTTAAGAAGTATGTGTTCCATGCTATGATACACAATAGTTTTATTAAGAGAGCGATTCTATAAGAGAATAATATGGGTATGGGAAATCATACTGGTTAAATTATGTATTCATGTTGCGAGATAAGTGGGCCCATTATTTTTTGAAAGATTATTTAACATTATGTATTCACAATACTCAGTTATGTGAAAGTTTTAATGTGGTGCTTAAAGATTACATTCATCACAAGTTGAGTGTTTTATATTTCTTCAATCAATTTGAGTGGTTGTTAGAGAAAAATATATATTGAGAAATAATAGATGAATTTGAGACACATGAGAAATTTCCTCATATATTTACCCTTACCATGAATTGATGTGTCAGGTTATCGATATGTATACACCTAAAACATTTTATTTATTTCAGTATGAATATTCAATTATTGAGTCTTGTTTTTTTATATCATGTAATGAATGTGAAGTTATTTTTAGTTATGTAATTTAAATAATTGATTGTAAATATCATTTCCATGTTTCATATGCCAATTCAAATAGAGTTTTTCAATGTTCATATAAAAAATTTGTGTTGACTGGGTATATTTGTTGTTATGTTTTAATTTTTTTTATCAAATTGATGTGAGATCACTAACTGAAGGATATATTTTTTGGATTTTTACTTGAAATTCTATAACTATCTTAATATTTTAAGAATATTGTATTGATTTATATACTAATATAAAGAAAGGTATAGAAAAACATTACAAAGAATTGGTATATAGGATAATGAAGTTGATATCCATTTCTTATAAGATAGATGAAGGTTATGATATTTCCTTTTCCAATTTTAAAGAATTTTCAAGAGAGATTAGTACCATAAATAAATCAATATATTGGGTTTTTTACCATGAAACTTATATCATAATTATAAGAAAAGATACCTTCAAAAGAAAACAAAACAGGAAAGGGTGTGACATATTCAAAAGTTTTTAAGAAATTGAAGGTTGAAATTGGAAAATATTGAATAAAAAGAAGAAAAACTATAGTGTTATGAAGGTGGTATGTTTTCATTTTATGATGTATTTAATTTCTAATATTAGTTTTATTATAGTAATATGGTTTCTGAAATCATTTTTCTTTGAATATAGGGACTAACAGATAAAGAAAAATTAGATTATACAGTTGAAGCTACAGAAACACATTTAAATGTAATTTCATTACCAGCAACATCCTTTCATATAAGTTCTATAATTTTTTGTTTATTTTTTATAGAAATAGCCTTCAACCAATTTGGAACTTTGGATTTAGAGATATAATACTATAGAATTTGAAGATAGGTGAATCAGTGCACACAATAGATCACATTTGATTGATTTTATTTAATAATGATTCCTATGAACCATTTATAGGATGTTTTGAAATGTAACACATACAAAAACCATTTTATAGAACTATAATTTGTATGGGTTCTGTTTATGATTTTTTTTTAATAATAAGTTAGGAATAATAGTTATTATATGTAAGAATAACATAATTATTTCTAGATTGAAATAGGAAGTCAGAGGCCTAATTGTTATTTTAGACCAATTATAATTCCCCTGAACAAATTATTGTTTAAAAAATGGTATTCCATAACAAGGATTTATTGGTATGTTAGACCAATTTTTATTCCTTTGATCAACTTTATATTTAAACAAAATTAATGTAATTTCACTCATGACCAATATATGTTAGAGGGATAAATCATATTTTAGATCAATTGTGATTCCTATGAACAACTTATTGTTTAAAAAAAATTAGTATTTCAGAGAAATGCCTAAATGGTATTTTAGACCAATTATGAAGCCTTCTAACTGCTTTCTATCCAAACAAAATTGAAGGAATTCACTCATGAGGAATGAAAATTAGAGGTTTGATTAGTATTTCAAACCAATTGGGATTCCTTAAAACAACTGACTATTTAAACAAAATTAAAGGAATGTACTCATGAGAAATGTTATTTCATACCAATTATTTGTTTTTAATACTAAAAATACTTGTTTAAAATATATTTTAATTGGTACCTTCTATATTCAAGACATGTTGTGTGAAGATTTTAACACTATTGATAACTATTAGCAATATGTTCCATTACACTTTTATCCCACACCCCAAACCCATAAAGCATTATTATTTAGATGGATGTTGAAATAAAAATAGTCACCATGTATCTAATACTTAAAAAATATTCTTTTTAATAGCTATTAATAGGATAAAAAAGGAATTAGTGAGCCATATAAAGTTATATTTTATCAACTTCTGTTTGTGTCAGGGTTTTCTTATATGTTTGATCAGTTTTTATCTTTCCCATAAGGTAGAAAACTGTTATCACACATTCTAAAGTTTCATAACCATGTTGAGTGGTATCTTTCAAAATTAACATGAGATCTAAATTCTTCAAGTAATCTAGGCTACATTTCTAGAAGATTATTTTAATAAATGATGTCTAAAAGTGTGTGCAGTTGCATAAATTTAAGTATCACTCCTCAATTGTTTATTTTAGAATCTTATTTAATGTTTATAAGGGTAAAATATACCATTATAAATGAATCCTTCTGATAAATATCATGTCCACCACCACCCAACCAACTGTATCAATTTTTAGTCTTTAAAATATTTTTTATCTATATTAAATATAATAAGTGTCTAATACACCTTTGTAGTGTTAATGTGGATGAAAATTTTCCCATTTAATTGGAGCACACATTTAATTGGTTTCTCAAAAAACACATGCATCATATTTTTATTTTCCCTTGAAATTATTCCCCTTAAAAATTAATAAAGTTAGAGAAACTATCAAGCATTACATTTTTAATTTAAGAAGCATAGAAAATATTATACTCACCATAACAACACTGGTATTAAATAAGGAATTATCTAGGAAAATTCTAGTAGTGTTTCCCATTTTACGCTTTCTTTTTATTATTTTATAATACACATTTATTACCTAATATCATTGAAAATGATTAGAGGATGTGATATCAAGTGTGATTTTTGTAAAAAAAGTTTGGTTAACATAAATTATCTCCCTTTTTCTCATCATTTCTTTGTTTATAAGAAACAAAATCCATCTAATGTAACATAATGTATGTTTCTTTTATATGTCCACATGTTTTCATTGAAAAAAAAAGAACAGTGAACTATAAAAAAGTATATACTATGAAGGGTAATTTAATATAAAAGTTTTAATTAGATCTAAAAATTCAAGTTTTTACAAATAGTATACTAGTCAAACTCCAAATCCAAAATCATTTGAGCCAATCATAGTTATATTTTTTAGACTGCTGACTTTTCCTCACCCATTTTGGAATGAAAAATTGACCATATTCAACCCTTTTATTCTTTGATTTATCTAAAACACTAATTATCTTGATGGTTTCTTTCAATTCAATTACATCTACTATTGATTATCATTTTTTTAATATTTTTGTTCTTCTTCTTTGTCTAGTTTCATTAAAAAATGAAAAATCTAGCTTCTTTTTTTTCTAGTCCTATATTTTATGATTCTGATTAATGATATTGTTTAGGGTATTTTTGTTTTAATATCCTCAAATTTTTTGGCATAGGTTTGAATTTTTTATTAGCTTCATCCTTACTTTCTATTATTGCATCCTCTAAATTGATGAGTCTTTTAAATTCTTCTATAGTTTAGGTCTCAATATCCTTTTCTATAATCCATGTTTCCTTGAAATATCATGACTACTTTTGGTCATTCACTATAGAGATTACTCTCTCTATATAGCTGGTTGTTTGACATTTAGTTTCTATTATTTCTTGTTTATCCTTTTCAATGGTGGTTATCTCTTGGTTATTTTATTTTTTACTAACCACTTCCATTTAAAGGTAGAATTTTTCAATCTATCTCTTTCTATTTCTAGAAATAAACTGGATGATTTTTTTTTCTTTCTTTTTATCACCTTGGATCCCATCTTCTCTAGTTTTCTTTTCAATATTTAATTTTCAACTTCAAGGATTTGTACTTGTTCCTTATCATCCTTTACAACCTATTGAATTGAAACACTAGTGGATATTGTCTAGTGGGAACCTTATTCATGTTTAAAAACATTGTCTACTTGTTTCACATAATTGTTTTGTTAATAGAATCAAAAAAATATATTTAAATTAGAATATTTACCCAGGTAGATTCAATGGGTTTTATCTCAATTTCTTCTTTATTATTGCATCCAAATCTTACAAGCTCCATTTTTTAAATAGTGGATTGAAATTATTCTCATTTATTTTTAAAATACCACTATTTTCACAGTACTAATACTATATAAAAATCATAAATATTAAAAAAAATATCAAACAAAAAATAAATTACAAATCATACCGGTAATGATACAATTTATCCTGATAGCTTGGAACATTGGTTATGAAATTATTTTACTGAATTCATAAATTATTGGTGAATTTAACATGCCTAATTTATTTTGAACATATTTTTTAAACATTTCATGAATTTGATGAATCCCCAACTTATATAAGCATGTGTAGTATGAAAGAAAATATTAACAGATTCATACAAATAGAATAGTGGTTTTGTGTTGACATAGTCCTCAGGTTCATCCCTCATAATAGCTTTCAGATTTATTATTCGTATTTACTATTGTTTAAGAATTTGTACATAATTTTAAAATATATAAGTATATATTGTTTTCTTTTTAAAGTCAAGTGAATAATGGTATACTATTTTAGTTTCCCCTTCAGTTATCCTGAGGATCCTTCTTACATTAGCTTCATAAAATTGTGCTTTTGCACCACCAATAAAGAATCTATCTATTGATTAATTATATCTACCAAGTATATATAAAAAAGATTCATATAAATTTTTACAATATGATTTATAGAAACTTATTGATAGAAAAACATTAAATAAATTCCAAAATGGTGTATCTCACAAGTCATTTGTTTGAACAACATTTAAATTTGTTTGAATTTTTTGTAAAAGTATCTATAATATTTTAATATTTGATCTAAAATTTACACCTAAAATTGAATATGTAAAATATCAATTTAAATTCATAAAAATTACCAAAATATGATAAATTAATGTTTTAGTGGAAGATATAGGTTAACTATATGGAAGTTCTAGTAGGGAAACAACCAAGAAACTTCCCTTTTTAATCTACCAGGAATTTTTATGCAATGTGAAAAACATGTGTTGGTGTGTATTCTACAAATTTCATTCTAGGTATAAATCTTTAATAGAGGTGGTTTTCCACTATAACATCATATAATAGGAGAAAATAATGTTTCAGTGGAAGTTTCAAGGGTAATTTTTAGTTGGGATTCTATAAAAATAGTCACTACAAAGAGTCTATGAATGATAAATCATGTTATCAAGTAATAAATAAATATCTATATCAAATTGAATTGAATAATGATTAAGATATTATAAATAGATCAAATTAATATAATGTTATTAGAAAAAATGGGTATTTGAGAGAAAAATCAATGAACATGGAAATGTGTTAAATAATAAGGATTAAAGAAATATGTTTATTATTGGTTGGAATCCAATAATGATATAGTAATGTAATTTTTGTAATAATAATATAACTATAATATGTAACCACTAAAAATAATTAAATTTATTTATAGATATGATTTTATATATATCATTAAACAACAAAGAAATTCCCCCTCTCAAGCCACCAAAAAATTCAATGGAATATGCATAAATATTTTTAGTGGAATCCACAAATTATAACCCAGGTATCAGTCACTACATGGAGTGTATTTTCACCATAGATCCCCAAAAGTGGGGGATTGAAAGTTAAATTATATGTTCCAAGATAATTTCATAGAACTTATAGTGTGGAAGCAACAATGAAATTCCCCTCTCAATCCACTAACAATTTTAGTGGAATGTGTATAATATTTGTTGGGGGATTCCACAAATTACAGCCCAGGTATCAATCACTACATGAGGTGTATTTCTATTAGAACATCCTAAAATAGGATGAATGGAATTTCTTTGTGGAGAAACAAACATAAAATTACCCCTATTAAGCCACTAAAAATTTTAGTGGAATATTCATAAGATTTGTTGGAGGGATTCCACAAATTATATCTAGGGTCTCAGTCACTATATGAGGTGGATTTACATTGGAACATCCTACTATAGTGGGATTGGAATTTCTAGTAGATGTTACAATATAATTTCATGGAAGTTTAAATATGGAAATAACTAATCAATTCCCCCTATCAATTATCCATAAATTTCATTGGAATCTGCATAATATTTTTGGGGGATTCCAAAAATTACATCCATGGTCTCAATCACTGCATGAGGTGGATTTTTAATAGAAATTTCTAGTAGGGAGTAACCAGAAGTTTCATTGAAAGTTATAGGGTAATTTCATGGAATCTTTAGTGGGGAAACAATAGATAAATTCCCCCTATTAATCCACTATAAATTTCAATGGAATGCACATAAGATTTTTTGGGGGGAATACAAAAATTACTACACCGTTATAAATTATTACATGAGGTATATTTCTACTAGAAATTCTTATAATGGGGTACCTAGAAGTTATATTAGATGTTCTAAGGGAATAGAATGGAACTTCTAGGGGGGAAACAACCAAGAAATTACCCCTATTAATCCACTAAAAATTTCTATTGAATGTTTATAAGATTTATTGGGATGGATTATAAAAATTATATACCTGTTCTCAGTCACTACATGAGGTGGATTTCTATTATATATTCCTAGCATAGGGGGATTAAAAGTTCCAGTGTAAAATCTATGGTAATTTCATGAAAGTTAATGTTTGTAAAGAACTAAGTAATTCCCCCACTCAATCCATAATAAATTTCAGTGTAATGTGAATAATATTTGTTGGGGGTATTCCATAAATTATATCCTTGGTTTTAGTCACTTTATGTGGTGAATTTCCACTGTAACTTCCTAACATAATGAAACTAAAAGTTCTAGTGGAAATTATAGGGTAATTTCAAGAAAGTTCTAATGGGTAAAGAACCAATAAATCCCCTTATCAATACACCATAAATTTTAGTATAATGTGCATAATATTTGTTGGGTGTATTTCACACATTACAGTCCTGGTCCCAATTATTACTTGAGGTGTCTTTTCATCAAAACTTCTTAGAATAGGGTGACTATAAGTTCTAGTGAAAGTTACGGGGGAATTTCCTGGAACTTTCAGTGCATAAATAACAGATCAACTATCCTTATAAAGACACCATAAATTTTATTGGAATGTGTATAATATTTTTTTGAGGATTCCAAAAATTACAGCCCTAATCTTAATCACGACATGAGATTGATTTATACTGGAACTTCTTTGCAGAGGGGATTAGAAGTTCCAAGTAATTGTATGGAAGTTTTAGTGGGGACAGAACCAAATAATTCCACCTCTCAAGTCACCAAACATTTCAGTGGAATGTGAATAATTTTTTTGGGGGGATTCCATGATTCATATCCTTAGTATCAATCACTAAATGAGTTTTATTTCTACACTGCATGATGTGGCCTTACACTTAAACATCATAGTAGAGGGGGATTGGAAGTTCTGGTGTAAGTTTTAGGGGAATTGAAAGGAATTTTTAGTGGTGAAATGATGAAAAATTCTTCCTATAAAGCATCCATAAATTTTATTGGAATGCACGTTATATTTTTTCATGGGTAATTCCATAAATTGATATTCTAATATTATTCGCCACGTGATTTGGATTACCACTAGAACTTTTTAGCATAGTGGGATTGGAAGTTCTAGTGGAAGTTCAAGGGGAATTTCAAATAATTTTAGTAAAATTTAGATTGTATTCATCTATTAATATACTCATATGAAATTTTTATGATATTTTCAAGTGAAACTACAACATCTAATGATAATGAAAATAAAAATCCTAGATATAATTTTAATAAAAGTTTTACTAAAAATAGAAAAGATATCTTATTCTACCATCAATGCCTCTTCTCTACAATGATACAGATTGGAATGGGAGAAAGGAAATAATTAATAGAACAAAATGGAAAATATCCTTCATTTTGAAACATTACTATAGTTAGTCAAACATCATGGAATATGACTAATAATTTCTAGAATCACCGTACTTCTTGAGGGTGATGAATCATGTCTTCAGGTCGTGAGATTGGGAGAAATTTAGTAATTCCTTAATGGTTCCATGATCTATACTGTCACAACCCCCTCTCCACAAAGTGTACCTATCCTGGGCTGGAAATGTAAGAAGGGAGATAATGACCCCCGAGTCCCGCCTCTAGTAGGCCCCGGGTTGGAGACTAGCACCGAGGGTATAGTAAACACACAAATGAGGTCATTACCCTCTAAGAGAACACATGTGGAAGAGAGAGATAGAATAGACACCAACCAACTCCAAATCAACACTGAAATATAAATGAAACCCAAGTACATATACGAAATTCCATGCGAAAGAACCACAACTAAAAGGGGAAACTACAAGTACCCAAAAGAAAGGAAAAGACAGCAGCAACCACAAGCCCGAATAGCTCCTGCAACCACAAGCTAGTAGTAACGATCCTGATCTCCAACCTACTCCAAGTGACCTGAAAAACAGTTTATATACGTAGGGTGAGTATAATAGTATACTTAGTAGGATCCTCCCCAAAGCCTCTCATGCAAAAATAAAGAAATCATGCTAAAGCACAGTGAACAACAAGTGAAACTAACTCGTCACCTAAATATGTATTCTAAGTTCCCAACCTCACCATGGATACTCTCACCAAGTAACTCATACAAGAATATATCATATAGTAAATAATATCAAGGGTACCCCGCTACTAATTCCCCACTGGTTTTCCACTTTTCCCCAATGACATACATCATGTGCATCTCTCTCCAAAGGTTTTCCCGTATAAACTTGGGCTAAGCTCCACAATCTGCACCATGTGCACCACAAAGGCTTTCCCGCAGACACCTGGGCTAAGCACCATACCACCCTCACAACCAAAAATTACCAGGTAGTTTCTAGGAGCCACCACAGCTCGCATAACATGTATCATACGTCGGGTATTATACCTCAATCCATCACAGCCCATACGCCAAGTGAGGATCCTCAAGCCATCACAGCCTATACATGTTACACCTATAGTAGTCCATAGGATACTATATTCAGAATATATGTGTGTGAAATATCCACAAGCCATTACAACCCTCTACACACATATATGGGGAAAACTAACCACTGTGCCTACCAGCACAAAGATCTACCAAGAGAAGAGAGCGGGGTAAAAAGGGGTAGTCAGCCATTCAACCTCCCAACAGAATGTTGGGGAAAACACCCCCCAGGGCTCAGAATCCCCAGGGTGTCAGTTTCCCTTATTGACAGGGTGGAGTAGCGTATAGAAACACAAAAGTACAGAATATATATATAACTCACAACTACACTATGGGCATAACCTAGTCTTATCCTCCACTGCAGCTAACGTCTCTCGGAATCCGGGTTTCTATTTCTAAGACTAGGCATCCTATAAGCACACAACTAGTTAAAGAACTTCATTATGTTACTTCATTCCCTTTTTCATCAATTCCACTTTACGTTAATTAATTATTTTCACATTAATTAACCATGAACAACCCAAATTAAGCATCATTTTCTTCACACCCAAAGTCCACTTTCCCTTTTTCAAATTACCACCACTTCATTAAGTTCTAGAGAATTTCAACCCCATGGGTTAACATCATTTATTCAGAATTTCAATATAGAATTACTTTTCCCTATTCCCAAGCATTCTAGAAAAGCATTCTATGCTACTAAACACAAGGGGGCTCAACACAGTGAGTAGATATACTACCCGTCGAGTCTTTGCCGCCTATAGCAAGTGCGTATACCCATTCTCCCTCGGGAGGCTAAACACGGAAAGCACGTGGCATACCCCACGCGTCTTCGCCCCTTTCAGAAGAAGGGTAAGCAAAACCAGCTTCCTTGAGTAGTGGGGAAAGTAAAGCAGATAACAACCAAACAAAACCACCAACATTCGGCCATCACATCCATCCCATACCATCATCCTTGGTGTCCTCCCCAACACCCATATGCATAAACCGATGCATCTCGCCACTCTAGGTGTCATCCGCTGCCACAACCACAAGGCCTCCCTGCCTCCACATATCACAACAGCCATCCAAGATCACATCACATCACAAGTTGTAGGAAAACATTCATCACATAAAATGGGCTCTTGTCCCTTTAACAAGGCATCCTGCCTTCAAACAAAATGAGCACTCATGGCTCCGAACCACAAGGCATTCGTCCTTACAAGAAAGAGGGTAACTCATAACCCTATAAGGCATTATCTTTTATCAACAAAAAGTTCTTTAATACCTCTTGAATTAACAGATCCAATTCGTAGGTTCCAATTCTAGTAAACCTATTCAGAAACCTATCACAAAAGATTTAACATGCTTACTATGCCAATTTGATTAACATAAAGGTTAGAATAACTACAACAACGGCAACAACCGGATCCATTTACATGCCTCTTTATATTTAGCCAATTAATTATCAATTAATTTTAGCTGTATGTTCTTTATCAATTTCCATAAAGAACGAAAAACTAAACAAATCAAGCATAGATATCACTCTATCTAGAAAAACATGAGGCAACCCGTTATCACAGTACAAAGCAACAACATGCGATCAAACCAATTCTTTTAATCCGGTTCAAGTATTTAATTAGGTCAATTTCATTGTGATCCAAATGGCTAAATCATTCTAACTCTATGATTGCACAGAACAACTAGAGAAGCCACGAATCCCCTACCTCAAACAGTTCATCACGTTCTTTATCTACACAATGGGTCATGATCCTTCTCTTGCAACAACTGCATCCACCCAAGGATGCCATGGTACAACAGAACCAACCAAACCCCAAGAAAACCCCATTAAAAGCATGTATATTACATGCTAATATGGAAAGGATAATAAGATAAGGTTATCCCCAAAGGAACGATGATAAAACATACCTTATATCGAGGAATGATCGACACATCTTGGTTGCATCAAACAGAGCGGAACTGATCTGAGGAGTAAAGTTTGATTATGAAACTCCTATGGGAAGGATTGAAAGGTTATAGCGTCTCATAGCCAAGAACAAATAATAAGAACAAAGGATAATGACATCTTGTCCCTTTTTGAAGATTTAATGGGGAGACGGTTTAAGATGTTCTTAATTCTCCATTAAAAGCGGATACCATTAACCCACACGGTTTGACCAAGTAAAAACATCCCGGCCATAGGAATAATTAATATAGGATTTATGGCCTTTGAAACGGCCTTAAGATCCCTTAAAATAAGGTTTTAAATGTATTTTACGTCAAAGGAAACGTCAAAAGGGGAAAAACTGTAGGAATCTGGAAACACTGTTCACCCACTGTTACTATACATGAAACCGATCTATCAGACCGATCTGTGAAACCGATCTGTCAGACCGATCTGTGAGACCGATCTGTGAAACCGATCTGTCATACCGATATGTGAAACCGATCTATCAAACCAATCTGTGAGACCAATCTGTGAAACCGATCTGTGAAACCGATCTGTTAGACCGATCTGTGAGACCGATCTTTGAAACTGATCTGTCAGACTGATCTGTGAAACTGATCTGTCAGACCGATCTGTCAGACCGATCTGTCAGACCGATCTGTGAGACCGATCTGTGAGATCGATCTGTCAGACCAATCTAAGAGACCGATCTGTGAGACCGATCTGTCAGACCGATCTGTGAGACCGATCTGTCAGACCGATCTGTCAGACTGATCTGTCAGACCGATCTGTCAGACCGATCTATGAGACCGATCGGTAAGACCGATCTGTCAGACTGATCTGTGAGACCGATCTGTTAGACCGATCTGTCAGACCGATCTATGAGACCAATCTGTCAGACCGATCTGTGAGACCAATCGGTAAGACCGATCTGTCAGACTGATCTGTGAGACCAATCTGTCAGACCGATCTGTCAGACTGATCTCTGAGACCAATCTATCAAACCGATCTGTTACTGTTCATAAAACTGGAAACACTATTCACAGAACTGGAAAATTGGCAAAGTGTTGGGGATAAGTCCCCTTGACCTCCCGGAACACCTCCAACACCAAAATTTCACAAAATAATGGACCGGAGAGGTCCGGGCCATTACATCAGATACCTCTCAAAACATTCTCATCCTTGAGAATTTAAAACCAACCTGAGGAAAAGAGGGGTCTGAACAACCACCCCGTAAGATACCTCTCAGGGGAAAACCACCCTGAGTTGTTCTAAAGCTGGGAAAAAACCACGACATCTGAGATCAAGGGAACAAACAATCCATATCCATACCATTCAAGAATAATATCACATCAAAGGTATATAAAAGAAAGGATCAAATAAAACTCAGCACAACAACTTAAAACAACTCTGGGTACTGAACACACATCTGTGACTCATGTTCTCAAGTACTCTCCTCCACGACCCTAGGAAACTCCAGCTGCTGAAACTCTGAAGAACTCAACATCAACTTAGCCATCAAGGATGATAAGGATGGAACCTGCCTATGACCCATCCAAGGATCTCTCTCACCAACAAACACCACCTGCTCTCCATCTGCACCGAAGAAGATGACATTCTTCCTAAACAAATCCACGATAGCCTGCACCGAATACAACCAATCCATGCCAAGGATGACATCATATGGTTTTATCCATAAACATAGGAAATCTCCCCAAGAGCGGTGTTTCCCCAACACTAGCTCACAGTATCTACATACTTCAAACAAACTAGCTCGACCTCCAACTGGCGTAGTCAACGCCAAGGGTACTGGAAGCCTCTATACCTCAAGTCCCAAAGCATGGACAAGGGTAGGTGATATGAAGGAGTGTGTCACTCTTGAATCAAACAAGGCATACACCAAGGTAGAAAACAAGCAAAGGGTACCTCGAACGACATATGGCTCGTCTGGGGTTGGCAATGCTAGAGCATGAAGCTGACCATGACCTCCTCCACGGCCTCTCTGACCCTGATGAAGACCACCACCATGGCTGAACTTTGCTCTCTGAGGATGGGGAGCATCATGGGGTTGTCCTCTGCCTACCCCATCTACCCTCTGGTGATCTAAAGCTGGTGCAACCCGCTGTTGTTGCCTCGGCTGGAACTGCCTCAATGGAGGAACCTGGAGCGGAGCACCCGATGCACGATGACTGCTCTGAAAAGTTGGTCACTCCTGCTGCTGATGACCATGACCACCACAAGAAAAACAAGCGCCTAATCCCTTGGCATAGGTCTGAGAGTTGCTGCCTTTGGAGAAATGAGATGGGAAGGGCTGGGACCTACCCCCAGGTGAATGGAAACTCTTTTTCTGTGAAAACCGGGAACCCCGAACCACAACTCTACTTCGTGAAGAATCATGATGACTCCCCTCTCGTGATGATCCTGTCCTAGAAAAAGTCCTCTCAACAACCTCTGTCCTATCCAGCACCTCAAGATATGTCTTCAGCATAAATGGGGTGACCTGGCGCTGGATCTCTGGACGCAAATCCTCCTCAAAATGCCTCACCCTGGCCTCCTCATCTAGTAACAGGTCTGAAGCATGTCGTAGAAGGTTCCTAAAATGGATTCCAAACTCTTGAACATTGAAGCTCCCCTGTCGAAGGGTAAGAAGCTCCTGACGACTGGACGCCTTCGCGGTTGAAGAAAGGAACTCAACTCTGAACTTTTCTTGAAACTCCTCCCATGAGATCGCTGACTCCTCACGATCCCCAAGGAACAAGAGCCACCACTGCCTCGCTGCTCCATGCAGTATCATCACAACAAAGGATACCCAGTGCTCCTTCCGAGCACGAATTGAATCGAAGCCGATCTCGACCTCCTCTGACCAGTCTTCTGGGATTGCATCTAAAACAGAGCCCTCGTACTTCTGTAGACTCCGGTGCTGAAACTCTCGGAGTGTCTTCCTCCAAGTGTCATCTTCATCAACCTCTACCCGGAGACGATCTTCTGGAATGTCCTGCTGGACATTTTCTGCGTAAACCTGACGAGGACGTCGACCTGGATCCATACCTTAAAAAGAACAAACCATTAGAGCTCCTAATCCTGGATTATGGAAGACTCAACATTAATTAATTTATTGTTTTCTTTTGTTCATTTTACGTTAACCTATCCCACGGTCTACCCATTCAAACACAGGCGCAAATAAGAATGATGCATGATCATTTCCTAGGTCTCTACCCTGAAACCAGTATCACCATGTTTAGTAGCCATCGTAAACTTAAAGGTCTGTGAAACAGATCATAGGGGGGCCTAAACGCCTATGTATCTGTCGTTCTCTAGTGTTTACCCCACTTTCTAAACACAAATGACAAAGTTTCCCTACCAACCCATGCAACCTCACCTGTGCCTAACTCTAATCTCCATACTATCCCTCAACCTCCTCTGATACCACTCTGTCACGACCCCCTCCCCACAAAGTGTACCCCTCCTGGGGTGGCAATGTAAGAAGGGAGATAATGACCCCTGAGTCTCGCCTCTAGTAGGCCCCGGGTTGGCGACTAGCACTGAGGGTATAGTAAACACACAAATGGGAGGCATTACCCTATAAGAGAACACATGCGGAAGAGAGAGATAGAATAGACACCAATCAACTCCAACTCAACACTAAAATATAAATGAAACCCAAGTACATATATAAAATGCCATGAAAAAGTACCACAACTAAAAGGGGAAACTACAAGTACCCAAAAGAAAAGAAAAGACAACAGCAACCACAAGGTCGAATAACTCCTGCAACCACAAGCTAGGAGTAACCAGCCTGATCTCCAACCTCCTCCAAGTGACCTGAAAAACAGTTTATATATGTAGGGTGAGTATAACAGTATACTCGGTAGGATCCTTCCCAAATCCTCTCATGCAAAAGTAAAGAAATCATGCTAAAGCACAGTGAACAACAAGTGAAACTAACTCATCACCTAAACAGGTATTCTAATTTCCCAACCTCACCATGGATACTCTCACCAAGTAACGCATACAAGAATATATCATATAGTAAAGAATATCAAGGGTACCCCACTACTACTTCCCCACTGGTTTGTTGTTTTTCCCTAATGACATACGTCCTGTGAATCTCTCTCCAAAGGTTTTCCCATATAAACTTGGGCCAAGCTCCACAATCTACACCACGTGCACCACAAAGGCTTGCCCGTAGACACCTGGGCTAAGCACCACACCATCCTCACAACCAAAAGTAACCAGGTAGTTTCCGGGAGCCACCACAGCTCGCATAACATGTATCATACGTCGGGTATTATACCTCAATCCATCACAGCCAATACGCCGAGTGAGTATCCTCAAGACATCAAAGCCTATACATGTTACACCTATAGTAGTCTGTAGGATACTATATCCAGAATATATGTGTGTGAAATAACCACAAGCCATTACATCCCTCTACACACATATATAGGGAAAACTAACCACTGTGCCTACCAGCACAAAGATCTACCAAGAGAAGAGATCCGGGTAAAAGGGGGTAGTCATCCATTCAACCTCCCATCAGAATGTTGGGGAAAACACCCCCCAGGGATCAGAATCACTGGGGTGTTAGTTGCCCTTACCGACAGGGTGGAGTAGCATATAGAAACACAAAAGTACAGAATATATATATAACTCACAACCACATTATGGGCATAACCTAGTCTTAGCCTCCACTGCAGCTAACGTCTCTCGAACTCTAGGCTGCTATTTCTAAGACTAGGTATCCTATAAGCACACAACCAGTTAAAGAAATCATTAGGTTACTTTATTCCCTTTTTCATCAATTCCACTTTAAGTTAATTAATTCTTTGCAAGTTAATTAACCATGAACAACCCAAATTCAGCATCATTTTCTTCACACCCAAAGTCCACTTTCCCCTTTTCAAATTACCACCACTTCATTAAGTTCTAGAGAATTCCAACCCCATGGGTTACCATCATTTATTCAGAATTTTAGTATAGAATTACTTTCCCTTATTCCCAGGCATTCTAGAAAATCATTCTATGCTACTAAACACAAGGGGGCTTAACACGATGAGTAGATATACTACCCATCGAATATTTTCCGCCTATAGCAAGTACGTAGGCCCATTCTCCCTCGAGAGGCTAAACACGGAAAGCATGTGGCATACCCCGCACATCTTCGCCCCTTTCAGAAGAAGGGTAAGCAAAACCAGCTACCTTGAGCAGTGGGGAAAATAAAGAAGATGACAACCAAAAAAACCACCAACATCCAGCCATCACATCCATCCCATACCATCATCCTTGGTGTCCTCCCCAACACCCATATGCATAAACCGATGCATCTCGCCACTCTAGGTTCCATCTGCTGCCACAACCACAAGGCCTCCCTGCCTCCACATATCACAATAGCCATCCAGGCTCACATCACATCACAAGCAGTAGGAAAACATTCATCACATCAAATGGGATCTTGGTCCTTTAACAAGGCATCATGCCTTCATACAAAATGAGCACTCATGGGTCCGAACCACAAGGCATTCGGCCTTACAAGCAAGAGGGTAACTCAAAACCCTATCATGCATTATCTTTTATCAACAATAAGTTCTTTAATCCCTCTTGAATTAACAGATCCAATTCGTAGGTTCCATTTCCAGGAAACCTATTCAGTAAGCTATCACAAAATATTTAACATGCTTACTATGCCAATTTGATTAACATAAAAGTTAGAACAACTACAACAACGGCAACAACCGAATTCATTTACATGCCTCTTTATCTTTAGCCAATTAATTAAAAATTAATTCCGACTGTACGTTTTTTATCAATTTCCATCAAGAACGAACAACTAAACAAATCAAGCATAGATATTACTCTATCTATCAAAACATGAGGCAACCTGTTATCACAGTACAAATCAACAACATGCGATCAAACCAATTATTTTAATCCGGTTCATGTATTTAATTAGGTCAATTTCATTGTGATCCAAAGGCCTAAATCATGATAACTATAAGATTGCACAGAACAACTAGAGAATACATGAATCCCCTATCTCATACAGTTTCTCACGTTCTTTATCCACACAACGGGTCACGATCCTTCTCTCGCGACAACTGCATCCACCCGAGGATGCCATGGTACGACAGAACCAACCAAACCCCAAGAAAACCCCATTAGAAACATAGAGATTACATGCTAATATAGAAAGGAGAACAAGAGAAGGTGATCCCTGAAGGAATGATGATAAAACATACCTTATATCGAGGAATGATCGACACAGCTTAATTGCATCAAACAGATCGGAACTGATCCGAGGAGTAAAGTTTGATTGTGAAACTCCTATGGGAAGGATTAAAAGGTTCTAGCATCTCATAGCCGAGAACAAAGAATAAGAAAAAAGGAGAATGACATCTCAACCCTTTTTGAAGATTTAATGGGGCGAAGGTTTAAGATGTGATTAATTCTCTATTAAAAGTGGATCGCATTAACCCACACGGTTTGACCAAGTAAAAACATCCCAACCATAGGAATAATTAATATAGGATTTATGGCCTTTGAAATGGCCTTAAGATCCCTTAAAATAAGGCTTTAAATGTATTTTACATCAAAGAAAACGTCAAAAGGGGAAAAACTGTAGGAATCTGGAAACATTGTTCACCCACCGTTACTGTACATGAAACCGATCTGTCAGACTGATCTTTGAAACCGATCTGTCAGACCGATCTGTGAGACCGATATGTGAAACCGATCTGTCAGACCGATTTGTGAAACCGATCTGTTAGACCGATCTGTGAGACCGATCTGTGAAACCGATCTATCAGACCGATCTGTGAAACCGATCTGTCAGACCAATCTGTCAGACTGATCTGTGATACGGATCTGTCAGGCCGATCTGTCAGACCGATCTGTCAGACCGATCTGTGAGACCAATCTGTCAGAACGATCTGTCAGACTGATCTGTGAGACCGATCTGTCAGACCGATCTGTGAGACCGATCTATGAGACCGATCTGTGAGATTGATCTGTGAGACCGATCTATCAGATCGATCTTTGAGACCGATCTGTCAGACCGATCTGTCAGACCGTTCTGGGAGACCGATCTGTGAGACCGATCTGTCAGACTGATCTGTGAGACCAATCTATGAGACCGATCTGTCAGACCAATCTGTTACTGTTCATAAAACTGGAAACACTGTTCACAGAACTAAAAAATTGGCAAAGTGTTGAGGATAAGTCCCCTTGACCTCCCAGAACACCTCCAACACCAAAATTTCACAAAGTAATGGACCGGAGAGGTCCGGGCCATTACATATACTATATGATGAATCTATTTAATCATAACATAGAGGAATAATTCCCTATAATTAAGAGGTTAGGGTAACTTTATTATTTCATTAATGTACCAGATGAATAATTTTTTCTTCATATTACTAGATGAATAATTTTTAGAATCACTCGAGTTCCTAGAACCATTTAAGATAAGAATCACACTTTATATTAGGATGTTGAGGAGAAAGGTAAAACCTATCTCCTTATTTAAAAAATTATTTAACCCTCATACATTGATTGGATAGTTGAGAATAAACCTATCCAAGTGTTACTGTCTTAAGTGTATACTGGAATATCAATTATGATTTATAACTGTAGATGATTTCTATCCAAAAACAATTGGAGTGTGGGGTAGGTCCATGAGGGTTCTTGTTTGGTGTATAGGCCAAAAAGGGGACATATTATAAATTTAGATCCTATAGGGTGTCTCAAGTTTGAGACTCTCAAGATGCATGTGTTGTTTTTCTTTATGTTTTCATTTCCCCTAACTGATTATAAATTATTATTCTTATTTCCTATGATTTCATGTTGGTGGTTTGGGTTTGAGGAGACTTGGAATTATGTCGGAACATGCAGACTACATGCATGATGGAATGTGTCCATGGTCATGAGTAATTATAATGGATGGATGAATAAAGAATTATAGGGGAAACACATTGGAGGCTAGGAGGTGGAGTGATGTGTATAAATTGTAGCATGAGTGAACATTTACTCTTACATGCGAATGGAGTGCATGTTGGTGATTTATTCAGGTTGGAGTGGATGGGCATAAAAATAGAGTCATACTAATGTTTGTTTCATGTTGGATGAAAAACATGTGTCTTTCATGATATAAATAATAAAAAAATCCACATAATTGGTGGTTTAAAGTGTTATGGTTTTTCACTCATTTCATTAAATTTCAAAGTTTAAAATAAACCCTTGGGATGAATAATAAATAATCTATCTAGTGTATAGATAAATCTTAGAGGGAGGATGTGATCTTATCCATGTGGACCCTTTGTTTGTGTGTATGTTGTTTTCTTTGTTTCCAATCCCTATGTATATACTATTGATTATTATAATGAGTGAGAAAACCCCACCTGATATGCTTAATCAACATAACTTGAAATATCTAAAAGAAGAATCAAATCCCAAACCTCTGATGTATTGAATTGGTAAAGTTTGGATGCCCAAACCAACATGTATAATCCTAGAATCAAAATCCATGACCCTAAAAATGAGTTCTAATAATTTATTGATAGATAATCAATACAAAATATAAATAGGGATGAATAATTTAAAGATACATAATGATAATTGACTAGTAAACTATTTAAGTTAAATATATTTTTGAATAAAGTAAAAAAATTCCAACACCCCCCTCAAACTAGGAAATATATATTTGACACTCCAAGATTATAACATAAGAATAGAACACAAGATTCAGGAATCCATTTTTCAAATATATCTACAAGTTGATATATAGTGAGAACATTTACAAGAGTAATGTTCTTCCTCTTGCAATGTTTCTGAATAAAGTGAAAATATTATTCAATGTGTTTTCTAGATCATAGAAAGCCGATTTTTTAGTAATTTTAACTAATGATTGATTATCAAATTAAATGTTTGTATAATTTCTAGAAGTATATCCAATTTCATGTAATATTTTTTGAGACTAAACAATCTATGTAGTAACATGATCCATATCCAGGTATTTAAAATCTATATTAGATTAATATATGATCATTAATTTTTTTCTTTTATAAGTGATTAGATTACCTTTTATGAATACTAAAAATATATATATGGATCTCCTTTATTAAAGAAACCCAACATAATTATCATCGTAAAAATCCTAGGTATATATGACCATAATTTGAGTATAATAATTACTATCCAGTCTTTTTCTTCACATATCAAACAATGTGATGAAAATACTCCCACTATATTTCTTTTGTAGATTCCATAAACAAACTTACCTTACTCACTATGCATGAAATATTATGTCAATTCATTACTGGATAATTTAATTTTCCAAAGGGTTATTGATATCTATCATGAGAGGAAAAAAGGTTCACTTTCAGCATGAAGGAAATTCTCTCCAAGATCTAATGGTGAATCAATAGCCTACCTATGTCATTCCCATATCCTATAGTAGATCAAGTATGTATTTCCTCTGATAAAGAAATATCACTTGATAATATTTTTAAACATAAATCCCTATGAAATATCTTAGAAATACCAAATCCTTTGTATTAAATTTTTAAATAAGAAATTATTTGAATTGATTGATCCCAATAAAATCACTATTGGTAATGATAATATATTTAACAAAAATGACTAGAAGAATACTCCCTGCATTATACTACTGAGAAAATATATAGGGATCCTTAAATATTTAACACATCCAAAATCTATTTATAATAGTATATAATCATCAAAAAACATGCTCGTGGAAACTACTTGTACCCAGATAAGGAACAAAGAATATGACATGTCATGGAGGATTCACCCTAAGAAATAAACTATGATGGTTTCTCTATATAGACTTATACATGTAGGAAACCATGAAGAGATTCATTTTTCACATCAAATTGATGTATATTCTAATTTTTAGTGGATTCTAGAGTGATAAAGAGGTGAATGGAGGCCATTTTGGCCATTAAAGAATAAGTATAAATAAAAAACCAATACATAATCAACCCATAATTATGAGTTTAATAAAAACAATTGTAATTTTTTACATTACCATGATATTTTAGGTTTATATCTTTAGAGAATTGGGAAAAACATTACATAATAAAGTGTACACTTCTACACGGTGTTCATTTTTTCCACAAAAAAATGGTTTTTATGTTTACAGCCATGTTTCATTCTTGACACATTTTCTTCTTTCATGAGAAGTATTCATTACTAAAAGTTTAACCTTGATATAGTTCCTAAACGTCCTTAAAACCCATAAATTCATTTTAAAACATTATATAAGAAAAAAAATCTTAGTAGGGGATATAAAAAGAAGGAAACCCATTAGTATATTGAAAAACATGAAAATCCATAAGAAAGTTTACCTTTACGACATAATAAACTTTGAGCTCAAATAATCATTTACTTACTCATTAAAAAAATTCATTGTACAAGTTTTTTTCTATTTTTTTAGAAATCATAAATGAAAAATCATAGTCATAAAGGTTAATTGTAAAAACATGAGAATTCATTAATACTTTTCCTTGAAAATCAAACCTTTCACCTTTAAAATATCATATAATTTTCTTTAATTATAATCTCATTTTATGACCACATAAAATAAAAATATTTCTAATAAATCTCATAGAAAGAATATAAAAACCATGTAGTCATATTAGAATATTATACTCATATCACCCTTATAATCACCCTTATAAGAACCCTTGTAATGCAATTACTTCACCTGTTAATTCCAACAAAATTTCTCTATAGAACATATCATTAACCAATGAATTGGAGGGATATATCAAATCCAAAAATCATCAAATACAATTTCCAAGAACTATAACATGACTAAAAACATAAAATATTTAATTTTCAACCCAAAACTCATGAAAACTACTCTATAACCCATAAACATAAATATTTTTAGCTATGACATGAAAAAAGGGAAAATATACTTTTATTTTGACAATGAGGATTTTATAGAAGAATGAAAATTTGATATTATTTTAAAAACCATGGAAGCTTATAAAGGAATATTAATAATTAATAATTTTCATAGTTTTAAGAAAAACTGATCAAGTGTTCAATGTTAAACAAATATTTCCCCCCATTTTTATAAATAAAGAAAAAAATTTACCCATACAGAAACATTAGAATGATTCATTTTTTAAAGATTTGTAAAGAAAGTAAAAGATAGTTGAGAATGAAATTAAAAAATATTTCAAGTATAAAGAATAATTTTTTTGAAACATTTTTAATAAGATGGATATGTAATAGAAATATTTGGGGGAATACTTTAAAATATTCAAAACAAGGTTTTAAAGAAAAATCCCTTATCTTAGATTTTTTTAGTTAAATGAACTCTAGAATCTCTATATAGTAAATTTATTATTATTATTAATTTGAGTAAGAAACTTATTAATATTTAATTTAATTTATTCCATGAATTTATAATTCCTTATTACCCATATATTAACTTTTTATTGTTAATATTAACATTTGGGTGTTAACCGTTTTGTTTCCCTTATATCCTTCGGTTTGGAGGTTCCAATACTAGTAACTTGGTCATGATTTTATCAACCCAAAAATTTTAATGATGTTATAAATATCATATTTATTCATTAAAAAAACTTTTATAACCATCCATGTAATAAGGTGATAAAAAATGAAACACTTCATTCACATAGGTGATAATCCACACATACAAATAAATGACATTTTCATTTTTAAAATGAATGGAAATGAAATAAATTAGATAATGGATTATATTTAAATAATAATAGTTATGAAAAAAATATTATATTTATTCATAAAATTTATCATTATAACCATCCATGAGAGGCAGTGATGAAAAATGAAATACGCAATCCATGGAGGATATAGTCCGCATATACTCACGAGTGACATTCCCATTTTTCTAATGGATGCAAAGGAGACAGATAATGGAAATTCCACCAACTTAATAAAATTTTATTATACCAATGATAATTATTTCATTATGTTAATATGGTTATAGAATATTTGGAAGAATTTTAGGATCGATCAAACTTGAAAGAACTCTGTAAAGATAAGTATCTCTTCCTTAGGTATCCTCCTTTGGATCCCTCCTTAAGACTACTTAGGTTGGTATTTTGGTGATACAATAACATCTAGGTCTTGGATAAGTGTTAAAAGGAGTATTTTTAGAATATCTTGGTAAATATAAAGTGTTTAATGTGTATGGAGAAGTTAGGGGGTGAGGGGTTATTTTAAAAATTAGAGGCACTACTATAAAAATAGAATTCACATTAGAATTTTAACATTATTTATATGATTTACCAATTTTAAAATCCTTTTTTGTTCAGTTTTAACATTGGTTATACCAAAAACCAATGTTAAAACTCATTGGAGAATGGTTTTAACATTGATTAATATATAAAAAATGTTAAAATTAATGTTTTAACATCGGTTTTTTGAACATCTGTTTTTAGGAAACACGAACTTGCTTTTAACATTGTCTATTTATATAACCAATGTTAGAAGTTAATTTTCCCATCACATGATAGTGATGGTTTGATTTTTTTCATAGTGTGCTTTTAATTTTTAAAATGCTTCCTAAAATTTACTACATTATGGAAGAACATTTATAAGTACCCTATATAACTTTTAATTCTACTTATTTCTATATTTATTCTATACTCCTATTCAATCTGTATCATCATTTCATCACTTCATAATTCAATAATTTCATCATGATATTTATCATTATTCTTTCATCATTTCTTTTTTTATTATTGGTTTTCTTCAACGTTATTTTTTTGATGATTTATTTTTTTATGTCAAAAAATAATTCTTCCGATCGAGTTGAGTAGATAAAGATTCCACATTATTTTTACTTGAAGAAAATTAAAATTCTTTTCCAACCACAATTTAGGATTCCACGTGATTTATTTCCTTAAAATAAAATGAATATCATCAACCAACATTTAGTATTGAAGGACACCACAACAAGTAAGGAAATTAAATTGAAGCTTTAAGTTTATTTTTCTTGTTATCGTTTCATTTCTAAAATTATCTCATCTTTTCATCAAAGATATTAATCTGTATCAAAATATTTAATAATAATACACTTTTTACTTTAATTATTTGATAACCGACATAGGAAGTTTTGAAATTCATAATTTTGATGTTGGCTATTATAATAACTGACATTGAAAGTCTCAAATTTATTTTTTTAACATCATTTATATAAACCAATGTTAAAAATAAAACTTAAAACGTCTAATTCATTTAAATTGGATACAAACCAATGTTAAAACTCAAAAAAACTGATGTGAATAATTTTTTTTGAGTAGTGAGGAGTGAAACCTTTGTAAATACTATTAAGTTTCAAATAATATAAATATCTTTCTCAAGGTAGCAGCAAGGTCACCCTAATTAAAATATAAGAAATTATAGGTTAAAATACACTCATCCAATCAAATTATAGATATGATTTTGTGATATTTGTGAGCTTATCACATATTCTTAACCCTTTTTAACTTATTTAACCCTTACCATGATGACTAACTTTTACTATGGTAACATAATTTTATGAATAAAAATGAATTTGGCCTTATAAAAAAATTTGAAATTTTCTATTCAAAATAAGAAAATAATTTCAAAGGATTTAATTTCTAGAGTTTTTAAAAATCACCTTTAATATAAATATGTAAAACTCAATGAAAAATATCATTTTCAAAAAATTACTTTTATGTTTAAAAATTATTTTAAACTAAAATCATGTATAATATTGATTCCCATAACATTTATTAGTTTATGAATAAAAAATATATTTATGTGACTTTAAAACAAATACAAAACTGAATGTAACCATGCAATTAATTAAATAAAGAAAAGTATAAAAAAATGTTCTTTTATTATAATAAAACATCACTTAGGTTCTAAAATGTCAAACATCGGTTTATAAATTCAACATAATATTTTTAAATACTTTATTTTAATTCTTAAATATATATTTTTCCTATAAAAAAATTCAAAAAATTTAAAATCATTCTTATATCATGATGATTTCATAAAAATTCTAGTATTTGTAAAAATTATATTTTTCACTATACACCTGAAAATCAACCTTTTCGAAAAAAATATGATGAATTCCAAAATCAAGTCCATTTAATAAAATTTAATTTATAAATTGTTTTTAAATAAAACCATATAATACATGGAAAACAATTTAATTAGAATAAAATTTTTTCATTTTCAACTAAAAAAGCATAAAAAAGTATTATATTTAATATAAATTCATAAAATATAATTTTGTACATTAATAATACATAAAATTTATTTTTTATTAATAATATATGGTTTTTACATTCTTCCCCCCTTAAAGAAATTTCATCACAATTTTATTCGTTAATAAATAGGTGAATTTATTTTTCACTCATAACCTTTTCAACTTCCCATGCTGCGTCTTAAACCATATGGTTCTTTCATAAAACTTTAATTAGGTGAGTAATTTTATTAGGCAACAATTTTTCTTTATGATCAAGAATCTGAACTAGATTTTCCTAATAAGAAATATTCTCCTCAAACTAAGAAACTTCAAGGCTCAAATCATCATATGCATCTAACAAATATTTCCTTAAAAATCGTAAAACATATCATGTACCTAAGATAAACTCAAAGGTAAGGCTACTTAGTTATAAAATGACACCACTTTCTAAAAAAATTCATATAGAACAATAAATTGAGGACTTGATTTTTTTTTCAAAATGCATCACACCATTCTATGAAGATATTTTTGAAGAAAAGTGTGGCATCCTACCTTAAACAAAAGATATTTCCTCTGTTCATCTACATAACTTCTCTACCTTCTATGAGATTCCCACATATGGTATTGAATACTTTTTTTACCTTTCAAAAAATATCTTCTACCAATTCAAGTATTAACAACTTTATCTTCCTAAAATTTTCCAAATGTGTTGGAGTCTGACATCAGTTTTCATATAATGCCTCGAATGGTGCAATCTGTATATTGGAATGAAAACAGTTATTATCAAAAAATCACACTAATAAAATATGATGATTGCAACTTCCTTGATAATATAATGAGAAATCATGGATAATATCCTATAAAGTTTTAATTTTCTACTCCAATTATCTATCCGATTTGGGGTAAAAGGATATGCTAAAAATTAACTTAGTACCCAACAACCTTTGAAGTCTTTCCAAAAATTAGATGTAAATTTGGGATTATGATCAGATACAATAGTGAGAGGGGCTCTATGTAACCTAACTATATCTTTAAAATAGTTTCAAAAAAGTTGATCCAAATACATATTATCTCAAATAGGAAAAAAATGTGCATATTTAGTCAATAAATCAAAAATAACCCAAATCACATTATTAAATTGAGATGTATTTGGTAATACCACCACAAAATCCATGAAATCCCATTGTGAGGGAATACACCGATGTGTTTCCAAAAGAATTTCATGGAATCCCTCTAAGTAGTGAGGTTATGTTCTTAATAAATCTTATACCTGGGGATTTTCTAATATCCAATACTCTATATATAATTTACATTGTTAAACATGATGAGATAAAGAAGAAACTATAGGAGAATCTGAAAAAATGGTTTATATGCCCAAGTGCTTCATCGTGTGGTACACAGGTCCTCTTCTTCAAGAATAAGGATGGGTCAATGTGCCTCTGTATTGATTATCCTGATCTCAGAAAGATCATTTTAAAGAACAAGTATCATCTTCCATATATTGATGAATTGTTTGATCAACTACATTAAGACCAATAATTATTTAAGTTGTATCTTTGATGAGGATATTATCAAGTAAATTTGAATAATTAGGATATCCCCAAGACTACCTTTTGTATAAGTTACAGGAAATATGAGTTCATAGTGATACCATTTAGACTCACTAATGATTCAAATATTTTCATGGACTTAATGATTAATGTCTTTAGGTATTACCTCTATAAATTTTTTGTAGTATTTATAGATGATATTCTTATCTACTCTAAAATAAAGGAGGAATATGAGGAGAATTTAAATACTATGTTAAATACATTGTGGAAAGAAAATAATTATGAAAGGTAAAGTAAATTTGAGTTTTTTATAGATCAAGTAGCATTTTTGGGGCTTGTTATCATCATCAAGTGGATATTTTTGGATCCTTCAAAAATAGAGGAAATTAAAGGATGGCCTAGACCAACCTCTGTGATGGAGATCTATAGATTCATTGAATTATCTAGGTACCATCATTGATATATAATAAAATTCTCATGATTTTCAATCCCACTAATCAAGAAAACTCGAAAGGGGGTAAATTTTTTCTAGATTGATTAATGTGAAGAAATATTTAAATAGCTGAAGAAGAGTCACTTACACTCACATTACTGACTAGTGGGGAAGGATTTGTGATCTATAGTGATGTGTCTAAACAAATCTTGGGTTGTGTACTCATGAAAGATGAAAAAGTGATAGCATATTCTACCCGCCAATTAAAGATCCATGACTATAAAAACCCAACACTTGATCTAGAATTTGTTGCAGGGATCTTCGCATAGAATATTTTTTGACATTATCTTTATGAGGATAAGTATGACATATATATGCATCATAAGAGTCTTTAGTATATATTCACACACACAAAAATATCAATATGTTCCAAAGAATATTGTTATAGTTGATCAATAATTATGATTGTTCAATTCATTATCATCCTAGGAAGGTGAACAAAGTAGAAGATTCAATGAGTAGAAAGGATCATGTAACCTTATCCATGATGAGAATTTTTAGGGATCTAATATTCTGGTAAATTTCAAGTATATACATGGGAATAATAAAATAATTTTTATCCTACCTTTATCAAATAACTTCCCATACATCCCTACAAAAAAAAGTTAGTGAATATTCCATAGTTCAACCATGCTAAAAATGGAGTTATAAGGTTTGGAACTTGAATATACTTCCCATAAAACCCATAATTGAAGAGGGAAATTCTGGATGATGAAAAGATCTCATACTTCTCTATTAATCTAGTAAGTACTAATATTTATAGACATATTAAGCAAAATTTTTGGTGGTATGATAAGAAGAGGAATATTTCATAATTTATATCTCAATGCTTGGTGCCAAAAAGTCAAGAATGAATGACATAAGTCTAAGGATGTGATGAAACCATTGCTTATACCAGTATGTAAATGGGAAAATATAACCATGTATTTTTTTCATAGTAATCCCAAGGACATATAAAGGTTATAATTTTATTTGGTGGTAGTATATCATGATAAAAATTCAGGTCATTTTATTTCTATCAAGGAAGATCTCTCTCTTGACCAACTTGATAAGATATACTAGGAGAAGTTTTAAGATTTCATGGAGTGCCTCTCTACATTGTATCTGATAGAGATTATAGGTTTACCTCAAGGTTTTAATAAATCCTTAAGCAAGTATTGGATACATAGTTGAGTTTTAATATTGTTTATCATCCTTAGATAGATGGTCGGACTAAGAGAACCATTAAAACTCTAGATAATATGTTGAGATCATGTTCAATGGATTTCCTAGGATCTTTGGATCAACACCTTCCCCTATTATATTTCTCATATAATAATAATTTTCATTTTATCATTCAAATGGAACCTTATGAGGCTCTTTATGGGAAGAGGTGTTGGACTCTAACATACTGAGATGAAGTTGGAGAGTGGAATTTAATGGGACCTTGTAAATCCCCTGACCCCAGTAGCCTGAAGTTGGTGCCTCACTTTATTACATTGGTATAGATGAAAGATTTGAATCCCAAATGACCAATCAGTTTAGAAGTTTTGAAAACTATATTACATACATGAAACTCACATTAAATTTTAAAATATAAATTACAACATAGAGAATATTTTAATAAATCTATTATTCTACTATATTAACCATGTATATCATTTATAATAAACTTATTTCTATAATGGGGGAAAATAAAACATAAGAAATGGGTGATCTCATATGACCGGTATGGGTAAGTATAGAATAGAATTTATCATAAATAAACTTAAATAGTAAGGAAATGTGAATAACTAATAAGGCATTCCATTGAAACATAATCTTGAGCATAATATGTCATAAATAAAATCTGCACAAATAATTACATATAAATAATCACATGATAAAGATACTTAACCATGCATATTTTTCTAGTTGAATAATCACATAGTTTATCATAACTAATCTCATAAAGACAGAATTCAAAATGTGAGACATCGTAAACATACCATCAAGGATTCATCCAAACCATGACACATAATCGGGTAAGACATTAGGCAAAACCCAAACTAGTTTTTCTCATGATACATACTGATGCATTTATGGGATATAGTAGGTCTCACCTGACACTTACTAAGTTCAATGAATTTCTCATATGAAAGGGGTGAAAAAATCTATTTAAACATTCTTATTAAAAAATAGCATATGAAATATGAATATTTTAACCATAAACTATGAATGGTATCAAAATAGAAGATCCATAGTCAAATTTAATCATAAACCATTCAATGAAATATAGTAAATTATATCATAATATATCAACCTCATTTAAGTGTAAGATTTAATAGAGTATGTTGACATAGATGAAAATAATCTAATAAAATTATTGTTTTTTTAGAGAAATACCCTTTTTAATTTAAAATAATTTATTTAAAAATATGAGAAACTATAAATGAAAAAAATTGAAAAAACTTTCTAAACTATAAAAAAAGATTCAAAACATTAAGGTGTCATGAATGCAAAAAAAGTTTCTCATGCAGCATAAGTTAAAAAACATCCCTTCCTTCAAAAAAGTCATAAAGTACCTTATTTGGAAAATGGAAAAAATATTTGTTTCAAAATATTTTATAAAAAATTCAAACATGGGTAAAAATTCTTTAAACATTCATAGTATAATAGTAAAAATCTCTTAGAATAATTTTATAAAACATGGATATGGAAGAGAAATGTTCCCTAATGGAGACTTAAACTTAAACAATTCCGAATAATAATGAGACTGTAAAATAACTCTTACCTTGCACATTCATTTAGTTAAACATAATTTGAACTTATATATAATGGCTTAAATAGTGTTATTAATTTATAACAGAACTATATTCATATTTATGATATCATATATGATCATCTTATATGGTTTTGTTAATAATATGTTGTTATTACCCTTGTTTCGGGAGTTAACTGCTTAATTTTCCTATGAATGGTTTATCGTGTTAGTCTTATTTCTTATACATTAGATATATTTAGTTCATATATAGAATGATATTAATTATATATATATAATATTAATTCATTAAATACATTTTTATAATCATTCTTCAATGGTTAACATGGAAAATAAATCACATCACGTCGTGGAGATGGTAGGTCGTATATACGCACGAGTGAAAATATCATTCCCTTAATGGTGAAAGGGTAAGAAAATTGATGATATATTAATTATAAATAATAATTATAATTTCATAATTACTATATATTTCTATTATTTCTATAATTATACTCATCCAAGTAAAGTGGTGATGAAAAAAAATTACACCATGGCGTGGAGACGGTAAGTCGTACGTACATACACAGCTCTTTCATTTTTCATAGGGTTTATAAGCGGTGGAATATGGTTGTAACATAATAATAATAACATATTATAATATATATGACACTTTATTTATTACTTTATAATGTAAAAAAATTCATGAAGAGGAATTAGAAGAAAAAATGAACTTGAATGAGTTGGTAAAAACAATTGCCTTCTTCTTTGGAGAACTTCCTTTAGATCATTTCTCAAGGGATCTAGGGATGGTATTTTTTGGAAAAATATGATCTCCATAACCTAGATAAGAATGTTTTTAGGAGAAATTATCATGGTTTGGTCGATATATAAGGTTAAAAGTGGTGTGAGGAAGTGAGTGAGGAGGTGCTCTTTTAGAATTGAGGTGAGAGGCACTTTTTGAAAACCTCAAAATATTAAATTAATATCAATTAATTTTAAATTACAAATGGATACAAAGTGATTTATTTTAAATATAATATGATTATGGGTATAAATCCTCTAATAAAATAATTTTTATATAGGTTTAGGTTATATTATTACCGTTATCTTTTGGCTTTAACCTTTATTTAATCCCATTAACTCTTATTGTGACAACATGTCTTTTTATTACTTAAGGGTTAATATAGTTACTCTAAAGTGAAAAAGAAATAATAAATGGGAAATTTATGATATATTTAACATTATACCAATTATTTGGCAGTATTTATATTTTTATGAATTTTATATCATTTAATAAAATATTATTTATTTTAAAATATCATTAATATCAATTTTGATACTATTCATTACTTGATTTTTTAAATATCATAAAAACATGATATATTTAAAAAAACCTTTAATACATTACTAATATGTCTATATAATATATAAAATTATTTTATGGAATTATTTATCTCAAATTATATTTATTTCAATACTTTTTATATCATTTATTTCATATTTCCATTAATTAAACAATTATAACATCATCATTGTGTAAGCCTTTAAGGTAATTATTTATTTTCTAAAAATTAAAAAAATTACTATGATGAAGATAAAAATTGTATATTAAAAATGAATATTTACAGTCAAATACATAATCAGAATAACCTCACATTAAAAATTTAATACTTTTTAAGAACATGAGTATGACATATTTGGATTTTCTTAAAATAAAATACTATAAAATGGTTAAAGTCATCAAAGTGGATCCAAACGGCCATAAAATAGAAATAAGGATTATTTTTGTAAAACATAACTCATACAATAAAAGTATTATAAGTGTTAGAGTAATTTTCTAATATTTATAATATTATTTTTAACCTTAATTACTCTATTTACTTTTAATCATGTTAAAAAATTACTAAAATTACTATTCATGATGTCCAAAAATAAAAGGAACCTATTTAAATAATTTGGACCCAATGATTCAAAATATTTAATCCATTTTTCAAAATTAAAAATACATAAGTTTTAGTAATTAATTTAAAATTAATCACAATGAATGAATGAGAAAAAAGGCTTTTAAATTGTAAATGTTCAAAAGATTAAAATATTTTTATATCCAAATTTAATGTGAAATTGATTCCAATGAACTGCGTTGGATTAAATGATAATAAAATTAATCTAATTATACTTTAAAACTAATTAAAAATATAATTTATCACTATAAATTATTTAGATGAAAAATTTGGTTTCAATTAAAATGAAATATTTTATCATTATTCATCAAAACATGAAACTTATCAGAAAAATACCAAAAACTAATCCAAAGTAAATTTTGATATTATGATTTGAAATAATAAATTTACTTTTCAAATATAATTTATGAAATTTTCAAAAACTATATTAAAAACAAGTGCGCCATCAAAATGCAGTTTAACTACCTTTCGAAAAAGATAGCCTTTTAATGCATAAAATTGGATTCATTCTTATCTTATACCTATAAAATATTTTGTATTATTCTAAAACCACTAAATATATAAATTTTGTAATGTGTTTAATACTATTCATTACCTTCATCTTAATTACTAGGTTATAATATTTATTTATTTATATATCATGGTGCGTTTGAACTCGGTGTTGTGTGCATTACAAGTTATTAAATTCAATTAAAAAGAAAATGTGTCATAAAATCTTGGGGTGTTACTTTATTCCCTCCATCAAAAAAAATCGACCTAAAATTTTTCAAAATATCACATCATAAAAATATTTGGGTAGTTCATCATAATTTCCTTAGGTTCACACGTCGCCTTTTCTATTTTATGATTTTTCTATAGTGCATTTACCATCCGAGTCATTCGATTCCTCAATACTTCTTCTCCAATATCCAGAATTTGGATAGGTTCTCCATAGTAAGATAAATTAGGTTCTAATTATATTTCTTCATAAGTGATAAAATGTGTTTGGTATGGAATGTACTTCCTTAACAAAGAGATATGGAATACATCATGCACTTTAGAAAGTCTAGGTGGCATTGCTAAATGATAAGATACAATTTGAATTTGTTTCTATAATTTTTAAAGGACTGATGTACCTAGGGGTTAATTTTACTTTATTATTGAATCTTATAACACCCTTCGATGGTGATACCCTTAGAAATCCATGATTTTCCACTTGAAATTCTAAATCGTTTATTCGGTTGTCATCACAACTCTTTTTCCTACTTTGAGTTGATTTAATATGATCCCAAATAATTTTTACTTTTTTCATTTTCTCTTCAATAATATATAGTTCTATAAGTTTCCTTCCACCAAACTCATCCCAATAAGTTGTATTACAACATCTCTTTCCATATAATGCTTCATACATCACCATTTTTATACTTGAATGGAAACTATTATTATAGGAAAATTCAATCAAAGGTAAATATTGATCCTACATACCTTGAAAGTCAAGTGAGAAAGACCTCAACATTTCTTCTAAAGTTTGAATAGTCCTTTCTGATTTCCCATCATTTTGAGGGTGGTAGGCAGTGTATAAATGAAGCTCAGTATCTAAAGCCTCCTAAATACTCTTCCAGAATTTTGATGTAAAAAGGGGATATCTATCGGTCACAATCGATAGAGGTACACCATGAAGTCTTAAAACTTCATTAATATATAGTCTGTCTAAGTGTTTAATAGATAAACCTTCACTTATAGCAAGAAAATGTGTTGATTTGGTAAGGTGATCAACAATAAATTATATCGCATCACTCCTTCTAATATTCCTTGGTAGTCTTGTGAAAAAATCCATCATAATGTCATCCCATTTTCACATAGGTATAGAAGGATATTTTAACTCCTCTAGAATATTGTCTCTTATCCTTCACTTGTTGAAAAACCAGACATATTGACACATATTCAGCAATTTCTTTCTTCATATTATCCCACAATAAATGTTCCTTCAAATCTCTATACATATTAGTGTTTTTACGATGTATAGAGAAATTTTATCTATGAAAATCGTAAAATAATTACATTTTTAGTTTGGGTATAGAAGTGACACAAATTCTCTTTCAAAATCTCAAAATCCATCTTCATATACGTATTCTTCCAATTTTCCATCACTTATAGCTTTAATTTTCTTTTGAAAATGCTCATCATCAGACAGAGAACATTTTTTATTTTCCAAAAAAGATAGTTTGCAAACAATTTGATAGAGGAGTGATGTTTCACCTTCCTTAATAATTATAATATCCATATTTACTAGATTCATGAACATAGGATCCCTTTTAATCTTCATTTTGTTTAGAACTATATGATCTTTCCCGCTCATTGAATCTGCTACCTTATTTTCCTTCCCTGGGTGATATTGTATTTAGAAATCATAATCTTTAAGTAGATTTAACCATCTTCTTTGAATCGTATTGAGTTATTTCTATGATAAGATATATTTCAAACTATTTTGAACTATATATATCTCACATATTTCACCATAGAGATAGTGTCTTCATATCTTTAGAGAAAATATTACAGCCACTAACTCAAGATCATGAGTTGGATAGTTCTATTCATGAGTTTTTAACTACCTTGATACATATGCAACAACTCTATCATTATGAATAAGGATGTAACCAAGTCCTTTCCTTGACGAATCGCTCTAAATCAAAAATCCACCATTTCCTGATAGTAAATCCAAGATTGAAGAATTGACCAATCATATCTTCAATTCTTAAAAACATTCTTCACAACATTTTGTTCATACGAACTTAACCCCTTTACTTGTGAGCTTGGTTAACAGGTTATCCAATCAGAAAAATTTATAAATGAAATGCTAATAATACCATGCTAAACTAATGAAACTATGTACCTCAATTATGATCATTAGTGCATGCCATTCTTGGATTGTATTTTTCTTTACAGGATCAATAGAGATTCCATCCTTGAAGACAATATGGCCAAGAAAAAAAATTGAATCCAAAATTTACACTTTCTAAATTTACCATATAACTCTTTACTTATGATAGTCTTAAGAATGATTTGCATTCGATTCTGATGGTATTCATAGATTTTATAATACACCAAAATATCATCAATGAATACCATTAAAAATAATCAAGATATTCCTTGAATGTTCTATTTATTAAATCCATAAAAACTATGGGTACATTAGTCAATACAAATGGAATTATTATAAACTCGTAAAATCTATACCATGTTTAAAAATATATCTTCATAATGTCTTCCTTATTTACTCATAGTTAATGATTTCCAAAATGAAGGTCAATATTAGAAAAAAAATTGATCTCTGTGAATTTGATCAAATAAATCATCAATGTGATACACATGATACTTGTTATTTATTTTAATAGCATTGATTTATATATAATCAGTACACAGTCTCATGGATCCATAATTATTTTTAACAAAGAGAATAGGGGATCCCCATGAAGAAACACTAGGAGAGTAAATCCCTTTTTACCCAACTCTTAGTGTTATTTCTTCATCTCCACTAATTTCACTATATCCATTCTATAGGTAGTCTTTGATATTGGTCTTGAATCAGGTATAAAATAAATATAAAACTCAACTTCATAATGTGGGGGTTTCCAGGTAACTCCTCAGAAAATACATCAATGTATTTATTTACAATAGGTACATCTTTAATTTTAGGATTACCTTCTTTATCCCTAGATTTTGTTTTATCTTCTTCCCCAATTATTTTATTTAGTAGATCTACTAGGTGTGGATATAGATAAGAATTATATGATGAATTTTCTTCTCTAAAGATAAAGAATTATATATCTTCTTCAAAAATCATTGTTTCTTTATTCTTACAATAAAGTTTTGAATTATATTTTGAAAGCTAGTCTATATCTAGGATTTTATCAAATTAAACCATAGGTATGATGATAAGTTCAGAAAGTAAATCATTTTTATGTGTCATAAAGGGGGATACCTAACACATATTTGTTACAATGATACTTCCCTTAGGATTTTTTATTGATAAATCCTTTATTAAATCAAAATATAAATGTCTAATTTTTTTAGAAAACTAAAAATATATAAAAGAATTCAATGATCCAAAATCAAATAAAGCATTATCTAAGTTTGAGGAGATGATTAAATTACCTTTCACCACATCATTGAAAACTTCAACCTCAATATTTGTGATTGCATAAGTTTGGTCTTTCCCCAATGGCATTTTCTGGGGTAAGTTTCCTGAACACTTAGGACATCCATGTCCATAGTGTCCCATCTCCTTACAACTATAGCATTGTACATTACTATATTATTTATTTACCTTGAAATCAGAAGCATGGTGGCCTTTTTCTCCACACTTGTAACAAGATTTCATTCACAATCGCCATGTTCCATGATGTTTCTTTCCACATCTATTACAAGATGGAAATTAAACTCTTCTCTTCTTCCCCTTTTCCTTATTTCCTTTTCTAGAGTGTTCATTATGCCTATACTTCTCTTACTTTCCCTTAATTTCCTAAGACTTAGATAATTATTTCTCTATCCTGATAGAACATGAGACTATATATTCATATAATGATACATTTTAAGAGACCAGTACCCTTTGGAGGAATGGTTTTAACCCACCAAAGAATCAATCAATATTTCACTTTGTTTTATGTATGTAATCGGTATCATTCCTTGCTAACCTCGTAAATTTTTATTCATATTTTACAATATTCGCATCCTCATTTTGCCTCATATTAAAGAATTGTATCTCCATATCTTTTCACTGTTCATGAGAGGAATATTTTTCTAAGAAAATTTCATTAATATCCTTCCATTCCATGTTTTCTATTTCTTCCTCCTCCTTTGTGTTTTGAATCAATGACCACCATTAATCTGCATCTTCTAAGAGACAATAAACTTCCATGAAAACCTTATCCCTTTCATTACTTCTCAAAGAAAGAAATATCTTCTCTAAGGAACGTATCCATTATTCACCTACAAATGTATTTTTAGTCCCATTTAATGTTGGAGGTTTTTGTCTCGTGAAGTGATCTAACATTGTTACTTCACATTGTGAATTAGGATACTCCATATGGGTAAGGTTATTATTCATAACCTGAGTCAGCTACCCTAGTATAGTTATAATTTTTTCATCACCAGTTGCAGCTCTAGCTCTAATATCATTTTTTTTATAGGATGGAAATCCCTACATGGACTACGTGCATTGATACGGTTTTCATTACTTCCACTAGGAACTATTTTTAAATAATGGCATACACTATATTAGGTTATGAATCATAATTCATAATTTTGAATCAGTAAAACACTTAACATAAATTTAAAATTTATGTATAACTAATCTCAAAATTATAGTCTTTGTTACATTAGGTATATTCTCAAATTCTTCTATAGGGCTACAGTTCCCTAATCTATGTTTTCTAAAACTAGTTTACAAAGTTTTTACTGAACTTGTTATAATACCAACTATAATGATCATGGCCCCAGTAGCCCAGAGTCGGTACCTCACTTTATTATATTGGCATAGATACAAGATTTTAATCCTAAAGGACCAATTAGTTTAGTAGTTTTTAAAATATTATTATATACATGAAGCTTACAATAAATTTTATAATATAAATTACAACATATATAATCTTTTGAGAACTCTATTATTCTCCCAGATTAACCCTTCATGTCAGTCATAATAAACTTCTTGGCATCCTAGGAAAAAATGAAACATAAAAAATGGGTGAACTCAGATGCTCATTAAGGGTAATCATATAGAGGAATCTATCATAAATAAACTTAAAAAATAATTCAATGTGAATAACTAACAACACATACCATTAAAACATAATCTTGAGAATATTATGGTAGGAATAAAAGTTTATCGAATAACACTATATAAATAATCACATGAGAAAGATAGTTAACCATGGATATTCTACTAGTCAAATAATCATATGGGTTATCAATAACTAATCTCATAAAGAGGGAATGTATAATACAAGACATTGTAAACATACCTTCAAGGATTTAGCCAAGATGCCATACATAATCGAGTAAGACATTAGCCAAAACCAAAACTAGTTTGTCTCATGAAACCTATTGATGCATCGAGGGGCTATAGAGGTCCATGTATGAACTTAATAAGTAAAATGTATTCCTCTTATGAAAGGGGTGAAACATAATCAACATAAACATTCATATTAAAAACTAGCATACGAAGTGTGAATACTTTAACCATAAACTATAAATATTATCAAAATAGTGCATCCACAGTCAAACTGAATCATGAACCATTCAATGAAATATGGTAGATTATATCATAATATATCAACCTTAATTAAATAAAAGATTAAATAGAGGATATTTACATAGATGAAAATACTCTAATAAAAATATTTATTTTATGATAGAAATACCCTTTTACTTTGAAATCAATTATTTAAAAAAAATATGCAACTATAAATGAAAAATAATATTTTAAAAGAACCTTGTAAACTTGAAAAGGAAGTTTAAAATCATTAAATAATCATTAATGTAGAAAAATATTCTCATTCCTCATAAGTTAAAAAACATTCCTTCTGTTGAAAAAGTCATAAAGTACCTCATTTGGAAAATGAAAAAAAGATTCCTTTAAAACCATTTTATAAAAAGTAAAAAATTGGTAAAAATACATTAAAAATTTTTAGGATAATATTAAAAATACTTTTAAAAACTTTTTTAAAAAACATGGATATGGAAGAGAATTATTCCCCAGTAGAGACTTAAACATAAATAATCCCAAATAATAATGAGATTATAAAATAACCATTACCTTACACTTTCCTTTAGTTGAACATGATTTAAACTCTTGTATAATTGTTTAATAAATGTTATTAATTTATACCAAAACCATATTAATGTTTATGATATCATATATGATAATTTTATATCATTTTGTTAATAATATTTCATTGTTACCCTTGTTTTGGGTGTTAACAGCTTCATTTTTTATACATGTTTTGTCATGTAAGTCTTGTTTATTATGAATAGAATGTATTTATTTCATCTAAAAATTATATTAATTTCATATATCTCAGATTTATTCATTATATACTTTTTTATAATCATTATTGAATGGTTAACATAAAAAATGAATCGCATCACATCATGAAGATGGTAGGTCATACATACACACGAGCAAAGGTATAATTCCCTTAATGGTGATAGTATAATTAAATTTATTGTATATTTATTATAAAAAATAAATATCATTTCATAATTACTATATATATCCATTATTTTCATCATTTTACCCATTCAAGTAAAGTTGTGATGAAAAAAAAATTACACAATGGTTTGGAGACGGTAAGTCATACGTACACATGCGAGGTGATTTTGTTTTTTATAGGATGAATGAAAGGTAGAATATAGTTGTAACATAATTATAATAACATATCATAATATATATGATACTGGATTTATTAAATAATAATGGATACAACATAGAAATATGAAGTATAATAAGAAATGAACTTGAATGAGTTGGTAAAAACGATTACCTTCTTCTTTGGAGGGCTTCCTTTAGATCTCTTATCAAGGGATATAGGGATGGTCTTTTGTAATAATATTATCTCCAAAACTTGAATAATAATGTTTTTAGGAGGTATTGGTAGGTTTTGGTTGAGATAGAAGGCTCAAATTGGTGCGATGGAGTGAGGGAGGAGGTGCCCTTTTATAATTGAGGTGATTACACTTTTAAAAACCCTCAAAATATTAAATTAATATAATTAATTCACAATTATAAATGGATAAAAAGTGATTTATTTATAAGATAAGATGTGAATGGGTATAAATCCTCTCATACAATAATTTTTATACAAGTTTAGGTTATATTAATATCCTTATATTTTAGTTTTAACTCTTATTTAATCTCTTTAACTCTTACCATGACAACATGTGTTTTTATTTTTTAAGGGTTAATATAGTCACTATAAAATTAAAAAAGAACCATAAATGTATCATTTATGATATATTTAACATTATAAAAATTAATAGGCTTAATTTTATATTTTTATGAATTTTATATCATTTAATAAAATATTAATTTTTTTTAAATATCATTAATTTCAATTTTGATATAATCCATTACTTAACTTTTTAAAGATATCATAACAACGTGATTCCTTATAAAAAAACTTTAATAAATCACTAATATGTATAATTAATGTATAAAATTATTTTATGACATTATTTAGGTCAAATTATATTTATTTTAATATATTTAATATCATTTATTTGATATTTCCATTAATTAAACAATTATTGCATCATCATTGTGTAAGCCTTTAAGGTAATTGTTTATTTTATAAAAAATAAAAATAAATTACCATGATTAATATGAACATTTTATATTTCAAATTAATATTTTTAGTTTAATATATGTTCTGAATGACCTCATATTAAAAATGTAATACTTATTAAGAACATGAGTATGACATATTTGGATTTTCTTAAAATGAAATACTATATAAGGATTAAAGTCATCTGAGTGTCTTCAAGAGGCCATAAAATAAGACTAAGGATTATATAAGTCTAAAATAACTCATAAAATAAAATTAGGACATGTTTTATAGTAATTTTCTAATATTTATAATATTATTTTTACCCTTAATTACTCAATTTACCTTTAACCGTGCTAATAAAAAATTACAAAAAATTACTATTCGTAATGTCCAAAATAAAAGTAAACTATTTAAATAATTTGGACCAACTGATTCAAAATATTTAATCCACATTTAAAAATTCAAAACAAATAATTTTCAGTAATTAATTTGAAATTAATCTCATTGACAGAATGAGAAAATGGGTTTTTAAAGTAAAAACGTTCAAAATACTGAAATGTTTTTATATCCAAATTCAATGTGAAATTTATTCTAATGAAAAAAATTATATTAGATAATAAAAAATTAATCTATAATTTAAAATCAATTAAAAATATAATTTAACACTAAATTATTTAGATGAAAATTTTGTTTTCAATTAAAATGCAATATTTTATCACTATTCATTAAAATAAGAAACTTGTAAGAAAATTTAAAAAAAATTAAACCAAAGAAAATTTTTATATTATAAGTTCAAAGAAGAAGTTTATTTTATCAAATATAATTTATAAAACTATCAAAACCTAGATTTAAAACAAGTGCTCCATCAAAAGACGGTAAAACTTCTTTTTGAAAAAAGATAGCATTTTAATGCGTAAAATTGAATTCATTGCTATATTATGCCTATAAAATATTTTGTATGGAAGTAAAAATATTAAATATATAAATTTCATAATGTGTTTAATACTATTCGTCCCTACCATCTTGAAGGCTAGGTTATAACAGTTACTTATTAATAGATCATGATGTGTTGGAACTCGGTGTTGTGTGCAATGAAAGCTATTAAATTTATTTAAAAAGAAAACATAGTGTAAAATATTAAGGGTGTTACATACCTGATCATATCCAAGATATGATAGATAATTTTAAAACCATTAATTTTTATAAAAAATCTACATAAATTCAATAGAAAAGTTATGTAGACAATCGTCGATGAGACCTATAATTTGAGGTTGGATATGAAGTGTTTCTTAGTGTATAACTATGGAATAAATTCATGATTTTTGGGAAGAAGGTAAATATTATTCCAATATACATTGTCCCCTTTGAGATACTTGGTCGCATCGGATTGTTAACCTATCAACTAGAACTCTCGCCTAACCTATCTCAAGTATATGATGTGTTCTATGTATCATTCTTAAGGAAGTACATACCAGACCACTCACATGTAATAAATATAGAGGTAGTACCATTGGGGAATGATATTTTATATGAGGAGTAGATGATGAAGATCTTAGATCATCGAGACAAGTTTCTATGAAATAAGACAACTCACCTGATCAAAGTGTTGTGGTGGAACCACAAGTTTGAGGAAGTGACATGGGAACTGGAAGAGGTGATGAAATAGAAGAAATTTCATCAGTTTAAGTGTACGAAATGAAATATCAATTGTGAAATTTATAAAAGGGGAATAATTTAATAACCCAAACATTTATGAAATTCTCTTTTTAATTGAGTAAATTCATTACTAATAAATGAAGTTGTAGAAAAATCATGCACTACTTTGGTTATTTTAGACCCCTGTAATTTATATCATACCAGATTAAAAATACTATTAAAAACCATAACCATTGATAATATATTTATTGTAAAATTATCATTTTATTAGTATATATTAAGGTTCATGATAAATCCAATTGACACATACAAATGAAGTGATGACCTAGACCAAAAGGATCATACCCTATAAAGCCCATTTATCAAAGCTTATGAGGGAAATAACATCACTAGAATTTTCCATTGACCAATATTAAGATGATATTTAACAACATAAGCATGAAAAAATAAATTTCTGAGATAAATTCAAGATTATCAAGATCACAACCCAAACCACGTTTGTTTAGCCACCCTAATAAAGTCTCTTCATAGCACACCTTACCCTTAGATCATACAGTAGTTTAATAAGGGGTTATGAATTTAGAATCTAACAGTATGATTTTTTATTTTTATTTATTTCTAATAAAATAATGATTAAATTTATCTTGTTTATTATTACTTTATAAATTATTTAATAATGAGTTTGATAAAAATTAGATTTTGATACGACGAAATACAAATTGTATTTTTAGAAAATATATAATTTCAATCAATTCAATCATTTTTTTGAATTCAATAACTTTTTAAATAAATTTTATTTTAATAAAATATTCTTATTAAATAATATTTATTTAAATATAAATTATAAAATAATTATATAAAGTTAAATGTAATTTTAAAAAAAGGGTTGGAAAATTGTTATTTTCAAAAAAACAAATATTTTTCAATAAACACGTGTTTCTATTTAAAAGTGTAAATTCTAAAGTTTGGAGAATTTTTTTTGCACAATAAATATTATTTTTGAAATAGGATTATAAAAATTTTACAATGGTGAATTTTTCATAATTTTCCGAGATAGTCCTATTTTTTGGGTAAAAATTAAATACAGTATAAATATATAGTTTGTATTATGAAATCATAAAATCTCAAAAGTGATGTAATAAATATTATGTAGAGCATCCACGACCAAAATTATGATTCCCCTTTAAAATAATTTACTTTTGAAGTTATTTGATAAATTTTATAAACCCTTAATGAATCATCCAAAACCTATATTATATTTTAAGGTTTTAAAATCAATTCTTTATAAATATGACTCGCTTCTACATCACCAATGGTATTAATTTTAGAATTTCATATCTTAAACTTATAAAATAATTAAAACCACTCCTATTTGGTAGAAATCATGGTAAAATCATGGGATAGTTTTTGGTTTGGATTAATTTATCATATAGAGTCCAAAACCTAAGTTTAGAAATTAATAAAGAATTCTCCTCTTTTATATAAAAACCCACCCAACCTTGTATTCCTCTTCACTTAATACCCTTTGAGCATGAATTTTCTATAACTTTATCTCTATATATCCCTACCATGGTGTTCCCAAGCTCTTAAGAAGCTTCTCCTCGCATTTTGAAAGTGACCTCTCAAGGTAAGGGATCTTCTCACTCTCCTCTTTATTCAAGAACCATCTTTATAGTATGCCTTTTTACTTCCAATTGTTCATATTGGGATATGTTTTCACACATCCCACTTAATATCTTTATGATTTAAAAGGGATGAGGTACCCCTTTCACTCTCATTAAACCCTTCAATGAATTTTTATGTACCCTGTTTATTCTTGGGAAATCATCCCATGATTTTCCATGACAACCTTTTTTGTCATGAATACTCATCCCTATTTTCACTCAAGGGTATTCACCTAGATGTAAAAATCCTTGAATGACTGGGGACTTACATATATGTAACCCACACTCGTTAATCATTGTATTAATAGTGATGAAAGATTTCCTTATGTTGTATGATCTTTGTGGAACACTTATACATGTACATGATATAAATGTGAAAGGTGGGACCAAAATTATATATCCCTCCAATTAATTGGGTAGTTTTTTTATCTAATGAGATATTACTTATAGTTAATGGGAGGTTATCCTAAGAACATAATGTTATGATGTATCATAATTTATCTTTGAATTATGTCTATTATGTCATGTTTTATTTGTTTCCACATTCCCATTTTGACTTTATGTTATTATATTATATCATGATTTGATGTACAGTTTTATGATTCTCACCCCTCTTATGTTACCTATATATACCTCTTGACTCACAAATAATTCTTTAACTCATGATAATATTTTATTATTCCCTTAATAGGCTTTATATGTCACACATTTCTTATGTACATCTCCAGTTTATCCCATGTAGTATTAGAATATTAATATAATTTAAGGGAAGCTTGTGTAGTTTTTTAAATAATTTTATTATACCCATATTTTATGTTTTCTACTATGTACCTAATTTTACAAAGACACTAGACCTTTGTATTGAATTATGTACACCTTTATATAATAAATCATGAATCAAAGTGTAATAAAGATATGGTTTGTCCTAGAAACACCACTTGGGAATGGATTTTTTCAATAAATAATTTAATTAAGTAGAAAAAATGGGCATGACCACTCCTTCCTTTGGAGGTCCATGCGCCAAAAAATAGAAAAAATATATAAAAAAAGTGGTTTCAATAATTTAAAATAATATAATAAATAAAATCTAACTAATATTTCCTCTTAATAATCATCCCTAAATCTGGATTCACCCCAAGAGAGAACATGAACTAGATATGAACCTGAAACTGAATTGTAATATAGGCGTGAGCAAAAAAAAATCTCAATAGGCCACCACCTGACTTTCAACATACTTACCCTTTAATTAAAGATCCATTTTCATGTTAGTTTGAAAATATAAAAAATAAATATGTTTCCATTTTTTAAGCAAATCTAGTATTACATAACATTTAAAAAATTACATTTTCTTTTCCTTTTAAATAAAAACAATCACATAGAAAAAATTTCGTCAGCCTATGTCGCTAATATCAAAAATTACAATTTAAAAACTACTTTTAAAATCCATTTTAAAAAAGAAACATATCTTTCTCAAAACCTTTTTATACCTTAAAAGAGTTATAGAGAAAAAAAATAATTTAATAATTTATAAAATAAATTAAGGAATACACTTTAATAATTTATTAAAGAAAGAAGAAGGTGTACTTGAACAAGCTAGATAAAACAATTTCAATGGAAAAATGATTTTGATAATTTAAATAGGTGAATAAAAATCCAAAATTTAGAAATTCAAAACAAAGAACCATGTAAAAACCTATGAAAACTAAGGATAGAGATTTTATCCTAGGATCCTCATACTCTCATTGATAGAACCATACATAATTGTTCCCGTGAATGAGTTGTTTAAAAGGACGAAGCCAAAGATCGAGTGGTAACCATATCCATGGATCATGTTGTTTAGTTAGAGTTTTATCATAGACCAAAAAATAAGGAGGGTAAAATTTTTCCTAGGGTACTTTTCTTAGTCATCCCACCTAGGAACCCGGGGTTCCCATGTGCTAACCCCTTTGCAAGCAACCCATTACAATCCATTCCATTCGTCAAAACCCACAAGCCTATTTAAATAGTTTTATTTCTTTAACCAAGGGGAAATACTTAAAACACACTAGAGACCTATAATAAATCATGAAAACATTTACAACATGGGTTTAAGTAATTAAAACATCCTTAAAAATCATCATGAACATAGTAAATTATGTCAACCTATCCTTTATTATTTACTTTAGAAAATTTAATTAAAACATGATTGAAAACTAAGTTCGAAACCAAATTTCAAATTATTTAATATTTTTCTCTCATTACTCCCATATGAAATTAAAAATATGTATATATATATATATATTTATTGCACAAATTCACATGTTTCCATGTCAATTTGTACACATAAATACATATATATGTATACCCATGTATATCTAAATAACCATCAGATACATAAAAAGGAATTTTTAAAAACACATATTTTAATTCAAAATCAATATTTAAACACTTTATTAATACTTAGTATTTTAATTATTACTTGAAATACTGAGTAAAGATTAAGTGGTGCTTGATAATTATCTTAGAAGGCCGAAAAATCTTTTAAAATCTCATAATTTATTTAGAAGGGACAATTGGGAAATTTAAAAAACTCAAAGTGCACATGAAAATTGACCAAAAATTAAAAACTATGTGTTTTAATAGAAATCATTTCACATTTATTTAAAATTAAAGGAAAGTTATGCTTACGTTCTAGTGATTTCATCAATATAATTAATATTATTTTTTAGAAGTCCAAACCATGAATTAAAAGAATAAGAAATCAAAGGTTTAGAAATTAAAGAGCCAATCTTGGGGAAAACCTACCTAGAACATTTACATTTGAAGATAACCCTCCAAAAACAAAGTAAAAAGGACCCAATATGGAAGTTTCATGCCTATAGATCATGAACACAAGAAATATTAATTCAAACACGCCTAGGGTTCGGCCTAGTGGCATACACAGTGGGGGTGAGGGAGAAAAAGATATAGGAGAAGAGGGAGAAAAAGTAGAAGATGTAGATGGAGGAGAAGAAACCCTAACCTGATAATATTTCACACATAAAGGGAGGAGAAATCAGCGGCTGGAGGGAGAGGGAGGAAAGGGCATCACGTGAGGGGCTCTCTTGGGGTGGGGTGTCATGGGTCTTGGGAAATAGGGGGAGGGGTGAGGCATCAAGGGAGTAAAAATGAAGGGCATACACTTTTGAAATATTCAAAATTTTAAGGATCTAGGAACTACATATAGTTTGGCCTCACGGTTGGTCAAATCGTGCACCCTCTATTAGAGGTTCTAGAAAACTCTGCATGGGTAGGTCACATGGTTAAATTAACTATGTGTAGACCAAGAAATATTTCTCTCTCAAGATCTAGATACATTCACATGGTTTCCACTAACCATGCACCGACACAAAAATTCCAAAAAAAATGAATATTTTAACCTAGTTTTCCTTGGAATTTGAAAGAAAATTTTAAAAAAAATTAAATAAATTAAATATAATAGAAAAAAATCAGGGCCTGAGTGTGATATGTGAGTATTGTTCACACAAATATATATATATATATATATATATATATATATATCAACTATTTGGAAGACAGCCCAACAACCTCTTGATAAGTCCAACCACCCCTCGAGTTATTATTAATGTGAATAGTGTTTGTGGTGCTATATATATACTCGTCTATTTTTTATAATATATTTATTGTAAATATGTTTTTTATAATATATTTTTTTATGAATATAATATAATAAATATATTTTTATTGACTATATTAAAATATATATATTTATAAAATTAAATATATTTATATTTATAATAAATATAAATATATTTTAAAATTTATAAATATAACTAAAATTATAATATATTTACATTTATGATCTAATACATAATAAATATAATTGAATTTAATATACTAATAAAAATTTCTAATAAATGCTAAATATGATATATAGTTATAAATATATTTCTAAAAAATGCAATTACAAAATATATTTTTTATGTTGTTCGCATATACTTTCATAAATATAATATAATTACATTTATTATAAATAATTGTACATACTATATTAATAAAAATATATATTTATAATAAATGAATTTATATATATATATATGTGGTATATTTTTTAAAAATATAGTTATAACTATAACAATAGAAATATATTTATAAAATTATAATATCACTAGATTTATAATATATTTACATTTATGATATCATATATAGTAATTATAATTGTATTTACCATGTTAAATATATGTGTGTGTGTGTGTGTAATTATATATGATATATAATTATAAATATAATAATTAATTTTATTATAATAATTGCACTAAAACTTTCACTGAAGGATTCAGTAAAAGTTTGAGTGGAAATTGTAATGAAAGTTTATAGGGTTACAAGGGTTTTAGTAAAAGTTTCACAAACCTGAACTGAAATTCATCACATAAATTTCACTGAAATCCAATATCCACAAATGGATAGAAAATAGTGAATCGAAAATTTCATATGCATGGTACAAAAATCTATTTAAACATTGAAAAATTAAAATATAATACAAAGATGACCATCGGTGAAACTTGCACGCCGAAAGTCACCATAGAAAACTCTATAGAAATTCAACAGACTACATTGAAGATAAAACAACACAATTTTTACATAACAGAAATGTCATTTAAACATTAGAAACTTTAAGATAGTCTCTAGGATTTTCAAATCCCACCTGATTTTTTTTACAATCGTTAGTCATTGGGAACCCTGCAATCCACACAATAAAGACACCACCCCAAAAAATCATGCCCTCTTCATGAAAAAATATGTTTTCCATCCACGCATTTGATTCCCCGCAACATCTCAACATGGTAAAATTTTTCATAGGGTTTTTTAATAGGTCGAGTTCCCTAATATTTAGGGAACTGGGTCCCCTAAGCGCCACTTGAAGTGGCTCTTGAGACATTTTGGGAGCATAGTGCCACTTGAAGTGGTGCTGATCTCTTTGGAATTAGCCTATCGATACCACTTGAAGTAGCATCGAGGCTTGGGGTACCCTATAAAAGTGGCTCCCCCCCCCCAATTCCCATCCTCCTCACACTCTCTCTCTAGTTTTCCCATCTTCTTCACTCTTTCTCTCTAGTTTTTGACACTCTCTCTACTTCAGTTCTCTCTAATCTGGTTGCTCTGCCTGCGTAGCCAACTCTCCGCAAATTTGACGGTAATCCTTGTTTTAAATTTATTTAATATTTTGATTTTTTTAATTATTTTTTTTATTCATAGAATTAGCTTATAATTGTTGTATTATATTTAGAAATAGTAATAGTTTTTTTAAAATCTAGTTAGGTAATTAATTAATTATAAGTAGATAATTAATTAATTATAAGTAGTTAATATATTAATTATAATTAGGCAATTAATTAATTATAAGTAGTCAATTAATTAATTATAAGTAGGAAATTAATTAATTATGTTTAGAAAATTAATTAATTATGGTTAGGCAATTAATTAATTATGGTTAAGCAATTAATTAATTTTGGTTATGCAATTAATTGATTTTGGTTAGGCAATTAATTAAATGTGGTTAGGTAATTAATTAAATGTGGTTAGGCAATTAATTAATTATGGTAAGATAATTAATTAATTATTATTAGATAATTAATTAATTTTTGTTATGTAATTAATTAAATGTGGTTATGTAATTAATTAAATGTGGTGAGGAAATTAATTAATTATGGTTAGGAAATTAATTAAATGTGATTAGGAAATTAATTAAATGCAATTAGAAAATTAATTAAATGTGATTAGGTAATTAATTAAATGTGATTAGGCAATTAATTAGATGCGATTAGGCAATTAATTAGATGCGATTAGGCAATTACTTAAAGTTAATTAAGAAATTAATTAAAGCTAATTATGAAATTAATTAAAGGTAATTAGGCAATTAATTAAAGGTAATTGGGCATTTAATTAAAGGTAATTATGTAATTAATTAATTCTCATTAGGTAATTAAGTAACTATCATTAGGTAATTAAGTAATTCTCATTAGGTAATTAAGTAATTCTCATTAGGTAATTAAGTCATTCTAATTAGATAATTAAGTTATTATAATTAGGTAATTAAGAAATTCTAATTAGGTAATTAAGTCATTCAAATTAGTTAATTAATTCAAGGTAACTAGGTAATTAATTGATAACTATGTAATGAATTGAAGTAGTTATCTTAATTAGTGAAGTAGTTATCTTAATTAGCGAAGTGGTTATCTTAATTAGCGAAGTAGTTATATTAAGTAGTGAAGTATTTATATTAAGTAGAAAAGTAGTTATATTAATTAGAGAAGTAATTATATTAAGTAGTGAAGTAGTTATAAATTGCTTCTAGAATATACCCTTACATTACATTCTAGGCATGATAATGAATTTGGTTTTCCATCTACCTTGACCTCAGTTTGTAATCGAAGTTATGAACTTGAATTTAGTAGTTGAATATATTTTTTGCATATTAAGTGTTAGAGTTATCATGAAATGAATGCTCTCTTGAGTAAAGTATCCTCAGATAGAGGGGATTTGGGTCAGACTGCCTACTTTCTTGGAGGCTTGCCTTGTCTAGGAAAGTGAATGAGGTTAGCTATATGTCGCTTCGGGCTTACTCATGTATAGTTTTTCAATTTCATATAACTCTATGCTTTTACATGAAGTGTTTGTGTACCTCATGCATCTAATTCATGTAGATATGTATGAATATGTTTGAATTATATTTTTGGGTAAGTAACACAAACTTGTGGGTTGTGTAAATAGTTACACATCAATATGGTTTGAACATATTGATTTGGTGGAGGGATTAGGATTCCAACCAAAATTACTAGAAGTATGCATACATAAATTGATTCTCTAAGTAGATTTAATTAATAACAATGGTTTATTTTAGATAAAAAAGATGGATACCACCTATATTTATTGCAACGATCAAATGATTGAGATAGAACAAGGATGTAGTTATAGTATACATCCAGAAGCTATTGTGATGCTTGGAGGATGTACTACTTTGGAATATGTGCAAAGTAAAATTCATCAAAAGTTAAAACTGGCGAGGAATCAAGTGAGAGAGTCCATCACATTCAAATATCTACAATATATAGATAGGTTTTTGCATGTGGAATATCTAGTAAATGATGATGGTGATTGGGAATATGTACTTTCATTGGTTAAGTATCTACCTGGGAATCAAATAATGGAGTTGTATTTCACTATAGCTACAATAGAGGTTCCATCGACATTAGAATTTGGCCCATCTCAAATTCATGAGAATATGTCATATGCTCTTACATGTCAAGAAGTTCCATCAGCATCAGTAGTTGTTCCATCATTTCTATTGGCCACAGTTTCAATGGATAGTCCTCCACATACTTTAGATGCATTGGTCGATGATTTTGAAGATGATGAAAATTTTGAAGAAGAAGATGAAGAGGAATTTGAAGAAGAAGAAGAAGAGAATGAGGAAGATTAGTATGTGCCCACACATGAGAGGTTTAACCAACCATTGAACTATCCTCCACTATTGGCTTCATGGTTGACTGAAGGAATGAATCGCTTTCCAAAATTTGATTGGTCAGTTATTACTCCCAGTTTAGAATTTCCAGAAATCATTGGTGGCACAAATCGAGTGTCGGATGACGGTGTTTTTTATATTAATAGAGAGTTTGAGAGAAAAGAAGCAATTAAAAATGTGATAAAACAATATCACATTGAAATACATCACTCTTATGTTCTAGAAGAGTCAAAGAGGTCTTACTATTTGATCCATTGTGAAAAATATGAATTGAACTATCAAATGCATCTGCGAGCTATAATTGATAACACTTTTCACAGCTGGAATATCACTAGATTTACTCCACACACTTGTGTAAACCCAATCTTGTCATAGGAACACTCTTAATTAGATGTTGAGTTTGTTTCAACTATTGTTGTTGAAATGATTAGAGCGTTTCAAGACGTTCTTTTGGTTCTTGTGATGGAGTGAATCAAACAACATTTTTGGTATCAAATCTCTTACTGGAAGGCATGGGCGGCATGATAGAAGGATATTGTAAAAGTGTACGATGATTAGGACAACTCTTATCAAGTTTTACCAAAAAATTTGGAGCTTATATGCCACAATAATCAAGTGGTCTAACAGTTACATACTGTTGAATATATTAACCAACACAACCAAGTTGACCGCTCAATGGTTGTGTTTGATAGATTATTTTGGACATTTTTACCATGTGTAGTGGCTTTTAGACATTGCAAGCAGTTTATAAAGATTGATGGAACATTTCTATATGGAAAGTATATATGAACTTTATTGATTTATTTCCAAACAAGATGGAAATATAGCCCCTATACCTTTGGCATTTGTAATTGTGGAGAAAGAAAACTTCTCATCATGGAGTTGGTTTCTGGAATGTCTCTGAGAGTTTGTTACATATGTGGAATGGATTTGTCTTATTTCAGATCACCATCGTGCAATCAAGGAGGCAGTACAGTCTAAGAGTCTTTTGTGGAGACCACCCTATGCCCATCATCGATACTATATTCGACACATTGCTAGTAATTTTTAAAAGAAGTTCAAGAATGATTCGATGAAGAAGAAAATCTTAAAAATTGGTATAAACATCCTTTTGTGTTTTAAATTTTTTTTTTCATAGTTATTTTTATATCTGTTCAGATGATTTGTTGTTTGATAGCATATGAGCCTCAACAACAAAGGATGGAAGAGCGTCTTCAAGATATTCATAGAGTGAATCCGAAAGTGTATGATTACATGATGCAAATCCCAAATCAGAAATGGTGGTTGGCATAATATGATGGGAGGAGATATGGTCATATAATGACCAACATCGTAGAATGTATAAATGGAGTTTTCAAGGGAGTTCAAAAATTAACTATCATATGTAAATACGAATATTTGATTATATGTTACTCATAAGAGCTACAATTATAATATAATATTATTATAATGTCTTAAATATAAATTAAAGGTTTTTTATAAGAGACCTTCTATCAGAGTGTAAAGTACTTTCTAGAACGAGGAAAGTAGGCTGAAGAGAACTTGAACAAAGGGATGCGCTATGGACACCATTTCCAATGTGAGCTAGATGCAGTTCTTTAGGAGGCTGCAATATACCGTGTAACTGCCTTTAATCATCCAGAATGATTTTATTTCACTGAGCCTGGTGATTTTGTGTCTTGTAGTAATAGTCGTGTGCGAGTTGTTTTACGGTAGAAGCGTTACTATGAATGTGGCAACTTTCAGGCACTGAGATATCCTTACATCCATGTGATTGTAGTATGTGCTTATGTACACGTATCTTGGGAGCAGTTCGTTGATCCATCTTATTGACTCGATAGCATCAAATCCTACTATAGTACTCTATGGATGCCAATCGGGAAATATCATAATTTTTAGTTGTCTGATGGCGCACCCGTGCTTCTACCGAAAAACACTAGACTTTGACCTAAAGGGAGGCCAAAGTCAACTCATATTCGGAATAAGATGGATTGGCCTAGTGAACATCCATCTAGACGAAGGTGCAGCATATGCCTCCAGGAAGGTCATACAAAGACACGTTTCTCTAGACATGTAGGACAACCATCTAATGTATAAAATGAATCATGTACTCTATCAGTTACTGTAAAAGTTTTTACATGTAATAATTTTTATCATTATCACCATTTTTAATCATATTTGTCTTATTTGTATATAGGGTAAATTTTAGAAAATGTAATTATATGTGAATCCAAATAAACATCAGTATTCTTACAACACACTACATCAGTATAAACAACAACAGTAATAACCAAAATACAACATTTAAATGAACCCACACATGACGTGTAAATGTTTTCTTATATAGGTAGATTCCTTTTTTTTAGTTGGTGTTGTTTGTTTAAAGATACTCATGCAGTTCTAACCATTTAAAGGTTCAAATTAAAAAAACAAAACCATTTTAACTATGATATGAAAATGTCATCAGACTTTTATAATGAAAGATAAACTTACAATGGCCACAAAACAAAAATGAGGAAAGTCCGAATGACTTCACCCCAACACCCCAACACGGGAGAAAACAACTGACCCAATGTGTTTATGATTCTTTCAATCATTATATGATAAATTTCATACCTTACATGATAAATGCCATATCTTACATGAAATTAATGTTTTACTATTTGTACATTCAAATGGAGCAGCCACTGTTATCTACCTAGGAGACGCACGTGTCGCTTGATGTGTTGGCATGATGACCTATTAAACATCTTACTATTTGGAGAGTGCATAATTTCCATAACGAGGCACCGCCAATAGCTATTTTTCCATACCTTAGACGTGCGGGGTTTTATAGAGTCTCTATGAGTGACTTCAAGACCATTGATCACCATTTGATTGCTGTGTTGGTTGAGAGATGGTGGCCAGAGACACACAAATTTCATCTCCTAGAGAGGGAGATGACTATTAATTTAGAGAACGTTGCCTACATGATGGGGTTACCCATCCATGGACATGAAGTTACGGGTGCCATTAGTGGCGACTGGGCTGCAGTCATACAAAGGATACTAGGCATTGACGTCATCGGCGCACGAGGTGTCCTCTAGGGTTCGCGCTTGTGCATGAGGTGGCTTGATCAGCATTTTTATGTCATTCATAATGATACGTATGAGGAGACACTTATTTAGCACACATGTGCATACATTTTGAGGTTTCTCGAAGGCATGTTGTGCATCGACTACTCCACTGCTTTGGTACACATGATGTAGCTCCCATTACTTAAGGATCTGGATTAGACAGCTACATACGGTTGGGGGTTCACTATATTAGCACATCTGTATAGATTTCTATGCACCATTTTTCAGTATGATTCACATCAGATTGTAGGTTTCATGGTGTTAGTATAGATGTGGGTCTGGGAGCATTTTCAACGCATCGCTCCTCGAGCTATTGCACCACTTGCACCGGAGCTATTTCAGGACTGTCCTCGGGGACGATGGTATGTCTACATCATTAATTTCAGTTATTTAGTACTTTTGTTATTGTTTTTTATAAAATTACTATATATTACTCTTTTTTAACTAGGTGGAGTCAATCTCAGAAGTATGTACATACTCTGAGACATAGTCTACACAGCTTCTGATAGATATTCAACGCCATATTGCCAGCTGATGTAAGTTAAACAAAACTTTTTTGTAGGAAAATTTGTTTTGTTATAAATATTTTAAGTTATTTAAATATAATATTAGTAAAATTATAATGATAATATATTACTTATTTTTTGAGTTTACATTTCAAGTTTTATGGACTCCGTATACAGGTTATGTCTACGCATCAGTTCCACCATACTGCACAGCTATGGTTGGAGATCGTGTTGTAGTGGTGCCACTCATCCACTTCCACATCAATAAGTGGCACCAGCCAGACCGGGTCATGTTCCAGTTCGGTTATATGTAACATATCCCTATGGTACTAGGACAGTCTGTTGAGTTACATTCGATTGTGCTTGTAGGTAGACAGATAATAGACTGGCGGCAAACTCATGCATCTTATATCGAGCTTTGGGACACGCATGCTCGATTCAGTATCTTTCTATTTGGATATACCACATCACGCTCTCAATTTTCTACTTAGGGGGATTATGCAGACCGGTATCAACGTCACACTATCATGCACCTTACACGTCAGGGGATTGTCATTCAGCAGTTGGTATGTTTACTAAGATTTGTTTTTTTAACTCATTTTTGGTATTAATTTGAATGTTATTTCATTTTTAGGTAGATTTCATTAGTCATCTTGAACATACCACACATCCTCAATAGGATTCATATATTAGGCGGGATGTAGTTAATCGGGATGTGTTCGCTCTTCTCGATCATCTCTGGTTGATACGTGACAGTTTTTTTTGATGAGGAGCCATAGGTATATCCCGATCCATATCCTCTAGCTGAAGCTCCTAAGGATAAAGATTTCCCTACTATACCTGTTAAGGATGATGCACCGCCACCACCGCCGCCAGTTGGACAACAGAGACGAGCACATTAGGAGGGGCAGAGGCGATGACATCAACATCCGAGAGCGGCTCCTGCAGATGTCGCCGCACCACAAAGAGACGATCTGGCCCAGCCAACTGATGATATTGCACAGTAGGAAGATGTTTATGTACCACAGATGTCGTCTCTAAATAATACTATGGACTTCGATCTGGGTGCGGTCACACAGCTTATGACAGCCCCCTCTCTTCCTGAAGAGGCCTTCTTCAGTGCCCCATTTCTACCATTTATAGAAGCTTCGGAGCCATATGGTGCCCCATATAATTTTGGGACATCCTCCTCATATGGATTTGGTCATACCTCTACACAGCACCCTGGGGAGGCACCAGAAGCACCAGAAGAGGAGAAACCCATAGCTAGGATACCGGAGCGACACGGACATCAAACGCAGAGAGGATGTGAGATTCAAACGTCGCATTGTGGTACCGAGGGGCATCGTTGTTGATGTTTTCAGATATCATGTTGTATATATTAAAAAACCTATTTACTATGATAAGTAACTTTTTTTAAGACAAATAACAAGAAAATAAAAAATATAGTAAATACAAACTAATTTAAATTAACTATTAATAATTTATATATTTTCAAAGTCTCATAATTGTAACATTATTATGCTTCATGTATGTGACTTTAGAAGCGTATAAATTATAAAGTACAAGTACAATCTAAATAAAATTTGTTACACAAACTAAACATATAATAATTTCTTGAAAAATGAAAATAAAAACAAACATATAGTATACAAAAAATACTTTACATGACAACTTAAATATTTAAAAACATTACATTTATAATTATATAATAGTAAATGTATTTATAAATAGATTTATATTTATAAATATTTGTTTTTAATTATATATATACATAATTATATTTATACACATATATATTTTAAATTATATTTATTTATAATTGTAAATATATATTTATATAAAAAAATTATTTTTTATAATTATATATTTAATATTATATTTATAAATACGTAATCACAATTCCTTATATTTATTTATATTTTATATAGTTCTTTATTATTATAAATATATATTTATGTATTTATAAATATAATCACAATTATATATTTATAAATACAAATTAATTTAATATTTATATGTAAATATATATAGCTATTTATAATTATAATAATTTATAATATAAATATATATTTACAATAAATAATAATATTTATATGTACATATATATATAACTATTTATAATTATAATAATTATAATATTTATATGTAAATATGTAAATAAAACATACACAAATCGGCCAAAAAAAGAGACACAAAGCACCACTTGAAGTGTCGCTTTGTACTTTTAACCCTAAGCACCACTTCAAGTGGTGCTTATGGGACCCATTTCTCTAATTATTAGGGAACTTGACCCATTAAAATAAAAATAAAAACCTTGTGAAAAATTTTACCTCTCAACATCCACCATTTTACTGGACATTCCTGTAAGATGGGGACCAGAGACATTAAATAGTAGTTTTTTGGGAGGCCTCGCCGACGTCGCACCTCTAGTAGAATTCACCAGCAACAAACGTGTCATCTATATGGCAGAGATTCCAGACTTGTTACTGAATGAGTGTGCACGGGTTTTAATCCTCGGTGCCCATGTTCCCTTCATTACCCGATCTCTATATTTTTAATGAGCTCAAGCTCAGACCCTGGTACGAAACCTAAACATTCTGAAGCCAGTGACAGTCTTTTATTTTCCTCTTGCAATAACCATACCGAAGAATTCGAGATATAATGTACAATAATGTAACTTTTTGATGTTGTTAGGCATAGATCTTGGCTGAACCCATTCAAAATTTTATAATAGCTCTAAGGGTTGGCATTTGAAGAGAAGAAACTGGCCTTCTATGCCTTGATATTCCCAGTTGTAGCTCCTCATCTCCCTTCTCGGGCAATTTTATGCTTCAAAAAATTGTGTGGGACTCCTATATCTCGATTTTGAGGTAGGTACATAGTTCTTAAGAGTTTTTTTAATAGGTTTTCTTAAAAAAATTAAAACAACATAGGTTAAAAATATTTTTAAAAATACTTCTTAAAGGCGGCATCACTGATGCCGACTTTGCCCTAAAACAATAATTTTTTTACTATTTTAATTATTATTTTTTATATATTTTAAATTTTAATGTTTTATTATTATTTTGTTATGTTTATATATATATATATATATAAAAAACAAAATGTTTCAGCATAATTTATCTCATATTCAAGTATATGACTTTGTAAGCCTATAAAATATAAACTATAGGACCAATATAAATAAAATTTTAAAAATAGATTAAACATCTAACAAGTAGTCGAAAATAAAAATAATTTCTTAAAAAATGTTGATGAAAAATAATTTATAATCTTTCTTATCCACCTACTTGAAACTTAAAAATGTTTCAAGTATGTGACTTTTCTAGCCTATAAAATATAAACTATAAGACCAATATGAATAAAATTTTAAACACCGATTAAATATTTAACAAGTAGCCAAAAATAAAAATAATTTCTTAAAAAATTTTGATGAAAAATAATTTATAAACTTTCTAATTCATTTACTTGAAACTTAAAAATGTTTCAAGTACGTGACTTTTCTAGCCTATAAAATATAAACTTTAAGACCAATATGAATGAAATTTTAAACATTGATTAAACATATAACAAGTAGTTGAAAATATAAATAATTTCTTATTAAATGTTGATTAAAAATAATTTATAATCTTTCTAATTCACCAAATTGAAACTTAAAAATGTTTCAAGTACGTGACTTTGCTAGCCTATAAAATATAAACTATAAGACCAATATGAATGAAATTTTAAACATTGATTAAATGTATAAAAATTAGTAAAATTTTTAATTTTTATTTATATGGGTCTTATAGTTTATATTTTATAGGCTTTCAAAGTCAAGTAAGTGTCTTAGGATCCATCTCGGCATTCTTTCTTTTCGCTCTCACTTCCGAGTTACTTTTCTTATATTCCTTTCATTTTTATTTATTTAATTTATTTATGAAACTCTTTATTTTCAAAAAAAATTTAGATGTTTAAGATATATTTTAAATTTTATTTACATTATTTTTATACTGTATATTTTATAATCTTTTAAAATTATCTACTTCAAATTTTATAATTATTCATATGTTTCAAGTAGTCAACTTTCAAATCTGCCAAATATAAACTCTGCTTAAAATATAAATAAAAACTGAAATACTAGATAAACATATAAGAATGTCTGATAGTAATAATAATACTTTCATTTCAATATACATAAAACATATAAATGAACATGTATAATCAATGTTTATATCTATGGAGAGGATATTTTTTCCCACATAGTGGTATGTGAATAAGACATATGCATCGAGTTTGCTGTGGAATCTGATGACCTAGAGAGGACTGATCATCGGGCACTAGAACATCAACTGTTGCATCCTCCACCTATGTGTGAGTGTGAGGAGTTTTCAACTACATCTCGTACTGGCCTCCTGATTCTTCTCCCACTAGGATGGTAGAAGGACCTGTCATCATCGTAGTGGGGAACCAAGCCTACAATAGAGATATACCCCAAGGCTGTGATGGATCTGGATACCAAGGTTGTGATGGATCTAGACCCAAAGGTTGTGATGGATATGGATCCCAAGGATGTGATGGATCTGGACCCTAAGATAGAGAGAGTTGCGGATATCCTGTCAATAAATACAGATCACATTCCACCTAATTCACATCCTGAATCGACTGAGGCTAGACTACTAGAGGGTCAACCTCTGCCTATGGAACAGGTGAGGCCTCACGTGCAGCAAGATGTTGTCTACGTCATCATGGTCATGAATCCTCAACACTAGCAGCTACTGTAGGACGTTCCTTCAAGCTAGGAACCTCATCTCTCCAGTTTGGATGCTCGAATATGCTCTCATAAAGTGTATGATAAGATGCCCTCAGCTCCAGCGCTTCAGCATGGACGACTGTCCGGCTAAATAACACCTCCTCCTCTTCATCACTCATGCGAACAAGATGCTCTAAGTGAATTCCATGTAAAGAGATTCAAAATGAATTATAAAATATTTCAATATAAAACTAATGGAAATTTATTGACTTACCATCCTATGAATCTCTCTGCCATGTTAGGTAAGATACAGTATAGAATTCAGTCTATACCATGGCTCGCACTCAACCTGCTCTGAAAGAAAGAATCGATTTGTAAGTACACCCTGAATTCAAAACTTTGCAAGTCTACACCAGTATTCGAGAAAGAGGGAATTTACTCAACCCCAATCCTCATCCTGCCTTCCTATCAGCTTAATCCCATGAAGTTGCTCTATTTATCTCAGTGGTAATGGAATCGGTTGAGCACAGAAAAACTGGCGCATGAATCTTTTTGGTTGCTTCCACTCAATAATATGAAGTGAATGAGGGGCACAACAACCATAGCATCTGCAAGCCCAATAGTGCAGTATGGTGGCAACTAGTCCATAATAGTCCAGTATGGAAGCCATGAAATCTGAAATTACATGTGACCTTTGTCAAAAAATCTCCTAACTAAAAACCAAAATTGATGCTATTATTAAATTTTTTAGACAATGATAGATTTTATATACATACCTATTCAGGTAATAGACAATAAAATTGGAGTCAATATACACTTAAATGGTGTCTCAGAACCATGTTTAAATTATTTCACTGACACCACTTGTAAAATACAACATAGATAATGACAAATAATGAGAAATTAAAGTCAACGACTCCTAGTAGCATCAAAAACCAATAGAAATGAGTGATCATACCAGTGTCCACGTGGAGTGTCATGTAGAACCTCTTTATCGATTGGAGGACAAGCAAGATTAGAGAGGAATGCGGGGATGCGCTCACATGACCACATATGAATAAGGATAACACATCCCCTAAGACTTGTGTGGTACCTATGGGATAGCCTACATAATGCTCTATATGTGTATGTAAAGCAGGATGATCCCCAACTATATGTTATGGCCGAATCAAAGTCTTCTAGTAGGGGTAGATACATCATGTGCATGTGCATACCTGAGTGATCAGTATACATGGTCCCTCCAATGAGCCATAATATATATGCACGGGAATAACGCATGATAGTATGCTTATCACCATCATCGGGTAAATGTAGAATATGCACCTCCAACCAAGGCATAGATATCGATGCTCGATCTTTATCCCTACGGTCGATAAAAATGTTGACACCCAACAAGTGTTGAGCAAGGTCGGGCCAAGATTCATGAGTGGGTCCAATAACGACTCTCCCCTGAATAGGAAGACTAAGAAGCACTTCCACATCCTAGAGGGTGATGGTCATCTCTCCCTCGGGTAGGTGAAATGTGTGTGTCTCTGGTATCCACCTCTCCATGAGGGTAGAAATCAGGTGATGGTCTACAAATGTGAAATTTGATGTGTCAATTCCATAGAATCCAGCATGGTGAAAATATGGTTTAATGGTATGTGGAGGCTTCTTATGATGAAAATGGTGTGCTCGACGCACCCTGATTGAACGATCTGCACCACCCTCTAGCATGACCTGGGAAATATGGGTACACTACTGAGTGAGTAGTATAGTATCATCCATCTTCATATAAATAAATGAAATGAGTCATAAGTGTAAAATTTAAATATAAAATTATGGTCACTAGAATGTTATGACTTGTAGAATACAAGACATTCCATGTTTATTCACATTGTTTTATGAAGTTATTTTTACCCAAAGAAAGGGTCATGTCTTCTTGTTTTTCAAAGCATATTACTAATGTGTTGTTAAGATATGATTTTACCTAGAAAATGGTTTTTTGTAAGATATGGTTTTATATATTTATATATAAAAACAATTTTCCTTTTTTATGTAGATGTTTATTAAAAAATGGTGTATTTTGTAATTTATGTATGACTGTCCACATGATGGTATGTTTCATGATTATTTTATCACATGTAAAGGTGATTCTGTAACACTAACTGAACTTCAAGAAAAAATTTATGGGAAATGGACCATGATGTGGGAGGAATGGTGACAACGATGATGATGATGATGTAAACTCATTCCATCACCACCATTGTTATCACTATTCCTCATGTGGCGTGGTTCATTTCCCACAAATTCTTTCTTAAAGTTTAGTTAGTGTTACAGAATCAATTGTAATAACCTCTATTGTTGGTTGTGTACTATAACAAGCTTCTTTATTAGTTTTTATAACCTCTTCATAGTAGTACACATAGGTAAAACCTGACTCTATACATCGAAAATGTTTTCTGATCATGATTCTAATAGTGTAACTAATATTGAAAAAGATAGTTGATCATATAATCTTTATTATACTGAAATTTTATAACATCTTCTTATACAGTAATATATGATACTATTATTTCGTTATATAAAAGTTTATTAAAATATTAGTCACATAATGTTTTGAAAACTGAGTTAAAGAGAATATTTTTTTGGGTTTACAGTTCATCTTTTAGGTTTTAGGATTTAGAGATTAGGGTTTTAGATATTGAGTTTTGGGTCTAGGTTTTTGGATTTTTTTTAAGTTTTTAGGGTTTAGGTTTAGGAATTAAAGTTTAAGGTTTAGGTTTTAAGGTTTAGGGTTTAGAATTTTGAGATTATGGTATAGGGAAGATTTTTTTGGGTTTAGTGTTCTACTTTTGGGTTTTGGGGTTTAGAAAACTAATGAAAAAAGAATATATAACAACATATAATTTACAATATGATAATCTCACAATAAAGACAATACATCATTGTGGTTAAGAGTGTGAACTCAACCCAACAATGTTAGGGAATCGTTTCTGGTTATGACCTTCTTGATGACATACGGTGCATCTCAAACTCTGCCCTTGTTCTTGAGGATAGTCCATCTCATTCTGCATCTTGCTGGCCTTTGGTCTCCCATGGGGATGCGACCGATTGATGTCAGGTATCACTATCAGTTGGCCTTCAGGAATTTATAAATAACAAAACTCTCCAATAGGCATCCATAGTGCAGCATAATCATTAGAAATGGTTTCTATCCAGTACACTAGATTAACATATTCTTCATATGATATGTTCACATAGGCATGTGTTGTGATGGCATGTGTGCATGGAAACCATAAGGCCTGAAAGTTCCCACATTGACATTGCCTCGTTTGGAGTAATACTGCCATTTTTTCATCGATGTGATTTGTGATAGGGTCTAAACACTCTTGAACATAAAATTGAGAGTATTCTTATTGAAAAAGGTAGATATGATAACCAGAATCTTCTTCAATATTCTTTTCAATCTCTCGTTGAAAGTGTCTTATGTACCTTAGCCCCTGATGTATTCTGTCTGATGCTAGTTTTTGTCTATCATCAAAGTACTTCACGCAATGTCATAATGTATCCTGAACTAGGAAAGTTATAGGTATCTTGAGAATCACTTTGAAGAAACCATTGATACACTCCACAATGTTTGTGTTCATGTGTCCATACATCTTCCCCCTGCCATATTCCAATGTTTATTTTTCTTTTGGAATCTCCATCATATAATTATAAACTTCTTGATTAGCCTGGTGGATTTGTTCAAAATGTTATTAAAACCACTATTGATATGACTTATATTCTACACAGAATATATGATATTTCACATAATTTGATTTTATCTTTAATTGAAATAGTAAAAAATAGTAAATACAATGTGTACCAAGCCTCGTGATTTCCTTCTTCATCAGTTCATTGTGGAATTTTTTATGCACGTTGTAAGAAATGTTTCTAATGTAGAACTGATGATGTACATTTGAGTATCTCCATGTATTAGTATCTAAATTTATTGCCTCATTAATTTCCTGATGGTGATCAGATATCAAACAAACACCCCAAATGTTGGTGAAATGGTTGTTGATACATGCCAAAAACCAACTCCATGATTCAGAGTTTTCTTTCATTACAATGGAAAAGGAAAGCGAAATAGGTGAACGATTTCTATCTTGGGTTTCTGCAATCAAAAATACACCCTTGTATTTTCCATATAGAAATGTTCCATCAATCTGAATGAACTATTTGCTGAAATGAAATACGGAGATACAGGGGAGGAATGCCCAGAACAACCGATGAAATTGAACACAAGATGGATCAAGTCGGTTATTGTGAGACACATGTTCATTTGTATCAATATGAAATACAACTTGGTTATGATGCCTCAGTATGGCTAGAAATTGTGGCAACACCCGATATGATTCATCCCAATCACCATAGACCTTCACAATTACCATCCATTTTTCCATCCATGCCTTATTATAGGAAATATTATAGATGAATTTTTATTGTATCCTCTCTTGAACAAGGGATATAAAAACATCTCGGCATGTCCTAATCATCTCAAAAACAATAGATGACACAAATTCTTTATCCAATGAGGTACGATCTTGTGTTAGTCTTGGCTGAATGAAAGTATGAGCTGCCTCAATCCTTAAGATTCTCCAACCTCCAAATGCGATGTCCAGAATCGCCCTCAAGCAAAATCTACAATCATCCCCATACTTCTCACATTGTATGAGATATTTACTATGACATGATTCATGAACTATATAATTTTAGTTCCTCCAAATGTGAAATCTCTTTAGTGTGCTTTTTAATGCATATTTACTTGGAAAATTCCTTCCAACATATAAGGTTTTGTCCATCTCACTAAACTTATCTGGTACAACTCTGGGGAACTCAGTTGCTAGTGTGAGAACATTATCGTCAAATTTAGGCACACATGGCATTGCTTCTAACCAAGATGCAAAGAGTGGTGGATGATTTATTGTAGGTCAAGGCTGCTATACAACTAATGCAGTTCTCAAAACCTCCTCCCTAACTTTCGTAGGTCCCTCTTCATCACCACTGTTGTCACCATTGGTTCCGTCATTACAAAACTCCTCATTGTAATTCATATTAACATGTATATCAGGGAGATAATCTAGGTTTTCCTCCTCTACATCATTTGGAATAGGCTCAATTTTATAGAGCATACTATCTTTAACAACTCTTGTAAGTCTACATCTTCATAAAACTAGATGTTATTATTGTATAGTTGAAACATCAATATATAACTCCATCATTGTAGTATCTGTCCATTGAGAAAATAAATTAATTTCTTGGACCCACTGTGTATTAGAAACCAATGGACAAGCTAGATTCCACAATGTTTTCAGGAATTGAAAATTTCTATAGCTCATAGACTTGATCTCTTGATCGGGTAATAGATTTAAGGAATCATGAATTCTCTCTTAAAGGTCACTTAGGGTTAAACAATCATTTTTAATAACCATTATTATTGGTTGTGTGTTGTAATAAGATCCTTGATCAGTTTAAATAACCTCCCCATAGCAGTACACAAAGGTAAACATGACTCTCTACGTCAAAAATATTTATTTCATCAAAATTATGATAGTGTAACAAATATTAACAATGATGGTTGACCATATAATATTTATTAGAATGTAATTTTAGTACACCTTTTTATACCCTAAAATATTCTAGTAATGTTTCATTATATAAAAGTTTATTAGAATATAAGTCACAGAATGTTTTGGAAACTGAGGTAAAAAGAGAGGAAACATCAAATTAGTTTATTTATCATTGAGAAAATGACAATTATGATCATATAAAGTGAAATAAATAAGAACAAACACATTAAAAAACACATGAGTTCTGTATAACATACAATAGATTCATTGATATTTTTCAATAAAATGTGGTTTGGATGATATGAGTCTCACTTAAGAAGAGGTAAAATCCTACTTATTTTTTATTGAAAGCTTAATAACATCTTCTAAAGGTACGTACTTAACTTTAGAATTTTGAAATTCTTTCAACCTTCTATTAACATATCATAGATGATATATTATATGTCATTAAGAGGTTGAAAGATTTTCAAAATTCCGAAGTTAAGTACATATCCTTCGAAGATGTTATTATGCTTCCAATTATAAATAAGATGAATTTTACCTCATGTACGAAGTTAGAATCATCTCATCCAAACCACACTCTACTAAATTTTTTCAAAAAAATTATTGTATGTCATAAAGCATTCATGTGTTATTTAATTTTTTTGTTCTTCTTCATTTCACTTTATATGATCATAAGTATCGTTAGCTAATCATTATATGGATTAATTTTTTAATCATATGTTATTTATTAATTATTCTATAATTAATAATTTCTAATAATAAATATTATTTCTAAACTATATAATCTTTATGATATTAAAATTTTAAAATATTTTCTTATATCCTAAACTATGATACTAATGTTTCTTAGTACATTTTTTACTAATTTAATCATTCTTTAATCACCGGTTCATCATTAATAAGTTAATCATTAGTTAATAATTCTTCAATAACTCTATAATAGAGAAGAACAAACACAAAAAATAACACATGAATGTTTTACAACATACAAGAAATACCAACATTTTTCAACAAAACATGGTTTGGATGATATGAGCCTAACTTCATAAGTGAGGTAAAACCCAAATGATTTTTATTTGATAGCTTAATAACATCTTCTACAAGTATGTACTTAACTTATTATTAAGTAAATATCAATAGGTTATGTCATTAATCTACCAAATAAAAATAAATTGGATTTTACCTCACTTTCGAAGTCATTATCATCTCATCCAATCAATGTTTAATTAAAAAATGTAAAGGCATTTTGTGTATGTTTTAAAACATTCATGTCTAATTTAATGTGTTTGTTATTCTCCATTTCATTTTATATAATAATAATTTTCATTTTATCAATGATAAGTATTATTAGCTAATTATTACATGTACTTATCTTTTAATCCTAAGTTATTGTGTAATTAATCTATAATTAATCATTACTAATAAAAACTATTATTTCTAAACTATATAATATTTATGATACTAAAATTTTAGAGCATATTTTTATATTCGAAACAATGATATTAATGTTTCTTAATATAGTTTTTAACTAATCAATCATGCTTTAATCACTGGTTAATCATTATTAAGTTATTCTTTAATTACTTATTCTTTAATCATTAATCATATGATATTCATTAGTTAATTATAATTAACTAATCATATATATTCATTTTTAATCCTAAATTATCATTAATTAATCTATAATTAATCATTACTAATAATAAGTATTATTTCTAAACTATATATAACTAATTTATCTACTTAATAAATAACATCTTTAAAACTGACTAAAAATAATTCAAAGACTAATAATAACTTTCATTCTTTAATGCCTATTTCCTTGTCCATTTTATTATATAACATCATAATTATCATTTTATCATTGATAAATATACAGATTTGATTTTTCTTTTCTTAGTTATTTTAGTAGTTTATAAAGAAAATATGAATCATCTTAATAATATTCCCCGGGAGTGTCAAACCAGAAGTGTAGCAAGGCCCGTTGTCATGCACCAGTTCCCGTTCGAGTCTAGCTCAAAGCAGTGTTTTTGGGTTTTACCACTAGTTACATCTATGCCAGAGCCACATCCACTTGTTTGTATCTAGACAGGGATATGATTTCTTAGATAACCACATAATCTTTATGCGACCAAAATTTCACAATACTTAATCATAAGTCATTCTATACTTAATCTATACTTAATCTATACTTAATCATTACTAATAATAATTATTATTCCAAACTATATATAAATAATTAAACAATACAATAAAAAATATTTTGAACTAACTAAACTACTCAAAAAATGAAATATTTAGAACTAAAAATAATTCAATTAAATAAATAAATTAAATAAAATAAAATAAAATAATACTTATAAATGATGCTTCGCAAAAAAAACTGCCCTCTTTTGGACCACCGACTCCACCGCACGGAAAGGGATTTTTTTTAGAGAGATAAGTAGTATATTTAGGAGAGATAGGGGAAATGAAGTGAGGAGAAGGGGGGCTTCCCTTTTATAGGGATCTGAGGGAAAGGTGGAATCCCCCCCCCCACACACACATATTTTCCATGTCATTCATAGAGTCAATAATCCACACATATAAATAAATGACGTTTTCATTTTTCTAATGGATGAAATGGAAATAAAGTAGATAATGAATAATCTTTCAAGAATCAGATTTATGTCATAAACATAATATTTAATCATTAAATCCATCTTTAAAATCACTCATGTGATATAGTGATGAAAAATGAAATATGTCATCCACGGAGACGATAGTCCGCATGTACACACGAGTGACATTTTCATTTTTCTGATGGATAATAGTAATTCCACCAACTTAAAAAAATTAGTATACCAATTATACCAATTTCATTATGTTAATATGGATATAGAATATTTGGAAGAATATTAGGATGGATGAAACTTGAAAGAACTCGGTTAAGACAACTACTTCTTCCTTGGGTATCCCCCTTTGGATCTCTCTGTAAGGCAACTTAGGTTTATATTTTTGTGATACCATAACCTATAGGTCATGGATAAGGGTTAAAATAAGTATTTTTAGGAGATATTGGTCAAGATAAATTGATTAATGTGTGTGGAGAAGTGAGGTGGTGAGGGAATGATTTTATAAATGAGAGGAACTACTACAAAAATAACATTCACATCATGATTTTATCATTGGTTATATGAGTTAACAATGTTAAAATCCTTTCATGTCGGTTTTTAACATTTTTTATACCAATAAATGATGTTAAAACTCATTTTTAAATGATTTTAACATCAAATAATATATATTTAATGCTAAAATTAATGTTTTAACATTAGTTATTTGAACATTCGATGTTAATACCCCTGCACAACAAGGGTTTTAACATTGGTTATTCATATAACCAATGTTAAAAGGTAATTTTTCCATCACAAGATAGTTATGATTTAATTTTTTCACAGTGTGCTTTCAGTTTTTAAAATCTTACCTAAAATTTAATACATTATGGGAAAAAATTTAAGTACCCTATGTAACTTTTAATTCTCCCTATTTATATATTTATTATATACTTCTATTCGATCTACATCATCATTCCATCACTTCATAATTCAACAATTCAATCATGATATTTATCATTATGCTCTCATTATTTAGTATTTTAATATTGGATTTCTTCATCATTGTAGTTTTTAATGAATTTTTTATGTAAAATAAGTCTTCTTCTGATCGAGTTGAGAAGATAAAGCTTCCACATGATATTTACCAGATGTATTTTAAAATGGATTTCTAACCAAAATTTAGTATACCACATGATTTATTTCCTTAAAATAAAATGAATATCAGCAATCGACATTTAGTTTTGAAGGACACCACCACAAGCAAGAAAATTAAATTGAAGCTTTAGGTTTTTTTCTTGTTATAATTTGGTTTATGTAATTATAACATGTTTTTATAAAATTTATCAATCTATATTGAACTATTTAAAAATAATAATAATACACTTTTGACTTTTATTTTTTTGATAACCGACTTTGGAAGTCTTAAAAGTCATAATTTTGACATTGATTAACAGAATATCCAACATTGAAAGTATCAAAATAATGTTTTTAACATCATTTTATTTATAATGTTAAAAATAACACTTACAACATCAACTTAATTTACATCAGATAAAAATAAATGTTAAAACTGAAAAAATAACATTAAAAGTTTTTTTCTAGTAGTGAGGAGTGACACCTTTGAAAATAATCTTAACTTTCAAATAATATAAATATATTTCTCAAGGTCAAGTAGTAGCAAGGTAACCCAGATTAGAAGATAGGATATGTTAGGTCTAAATACACTAATCCAAACAAATTATATATATTATTTTGTGATATTTTTTACCTTATCACATAGTTTTAACCATTTTTAACTCATTTAACCCTTAACATGATGAATATATTTTACAATGGTAACATAATTTTATGAATAAAAATAAAGTTGTCCTTATAACCAAATTTGAACCTTCTTATTAAAAATATGGAAATAATTTCAAAATATTCAATTTCTATAGGTGTTAAAAATCACACTTAATATAAATATGTAAAATGCAATGAAAAATATATTTTTTAGAAAAATGCATTTTAAGTATAAAAATGATTTTAAACTAAAATCATGTATAATATTGATTCCCATAACATTTATTGGTTTATAAATTAAAAAATATAGTTATGAGACTTTAAAACTAATAAAAAATTAAATGTAACCATCTAATTAATTCAATAAATAAAAGGATAAAAATTTGTTCTTTTATTAGAGTAAAACATCATTTAAGTTCTGAAATTTACACCATCGATTTATAAATTCAACATAATATTTTTAAATAATCTATTTTACTTCTTAAATAAAAAATTTTCCTATAAATTTTTTTAAAACTTTCAAATCTTTCTTATATCATTATGATGTCATAAAAGTGATAGTATTAGTAAAAACTGTATTTTTCATTATACACCTAAAGATAAACCTTTTCAGAAAAATCCCAAAAATTCATAATAAGATGATTTTGATATGATTAATTAAAAATTAAATTCTATTTAATAAAATTTAATTTTTAAAATTTAATTTTTAAATAAAACCATATAATACATTGAAACCAATTTAGTTAGAATAAAAAAATTCATTTTCAACTAAAAAGTTATATAACATTATTATATTGAATATAAATCCATAAAATATAATTTTGATAATTAATAATACATCAAATTTAATTTTTATTAATATTATATAGGTTCCCAAATTATTCCTCCCCCTAAATAAATTTCATCACAATTTTATTCATTAATAAACAGATGAAGATATTTTTCTCTCATAGCCTTTTTAGTTTTACATGTTTCTTCTTCAATAACATGGTTCTTTTATAAAACTTTAACTAGGAGATTAATTTTATTCCACAAAACATTCTCTTTATGATCAAGAATTTGAACTGGATTTTCCTAATAAGAAATATTCTCCCCAAACTAAGCTACTTTAGGGATCAAACCATAATATGCATCCAATACATATTTCCTTGAAAAAAAATCATGAAATATATCATGTACCTAAGATAAACTCATTGGTAAGGTTACTTAGTTATAAAAAGACCCCACTTAATCCAAAATTTCATATATATTATAAACAGAGGTCTTAATTTTCTCTTTCTTCTAAAATGCATCACAACTTTCCATGGAGATATTTTAATAAAAGCATGGACTCCTACCTCAAAAAAATGATATTTTCTCTGTTCATCTGTATAACTTTTCTTCTTACTATTATCTTCCCACATATGGTGTTGAATAATTTTTTCCTTTCAACCATATCTTTGACCAATTAAAGTCTCAACAACTTTATCTCTCTGAATTTTACTAACATCTTGGAATCTAACATCAATTTTCATATAATATCTCAAATGGTTCCATCTATATACTAGAATGAAATTTGTTATTATAATAAAATTCAACTAATGAAATATGATGATCCTAACTACATTGATAATATAATGGGAAATCTTGTATCATATCCTCCAAAGTTTCAGTTGTCTACTCTGACTGTCTATCATATTTGGGGTGAAAAGATGTACTAAAACTTAAATTAGTACCTAAAAACTTCTTATGTCCTTTCCAAAAATTAGATGAAAATTTGGGATCATGAACAAATATAATAGAGAATGGGGATCCATGTAACCTAACTATATCTTTAAAATAATTTTAAAAAAGTTGATCCAAAGACATATTATCTCAAATAAGAAAAAATGGGCATATTTATTTAATTAATCAAAAATATCTCAAATCGCATTTTTATCTTGAGATCTCTTTGGTAAGACCACAAAAAATCCATTAAATTCCCATTGTGATGGAATACACTAATGTGTTTCCTAAATAGTTTCTTGGAATCCCTACAAAACGTGAGGTTAAGTTCCCAATAATGATTACAAATGGGGATATTCTAATATCCAAGACTTCATATAGAATGTCCATTGTTAAACTTGAGGAGCTGAAAAAGAAACTATAGGAGAATCTGGAAAAAGGGTTTATACGCCCTAGTACTTCACCGTGGGGTACCCCGGTCCTCTTATAAAGAAGAAGGATGGGTTAATGTGCCTCTTTATTTACTATCATGAGATCAAAAAGATCATTATAAAGAATTAGTATTATATTCCATGGATTTATGACTTGTTTGATCAACTACATTGAGCCTAGTACATCTATAAGGTGGATATTCAGTTAGGATATTATCAAGTAAAGGTGAAGAATGAGGATATATCCAAGAATAATTTATGTATATATTATGGTAACTATAAGTTCATAGTGATACTATATATACTTACTAATGCTCCAGAAATATTCATGGACTCAATGATTAGAGTATTTATGGATTACCTCGATAAATTTTTGGTAGTATTTATAGATGATATTCTTATATACTATAAAATCAAGAAGGAACATGAGGAGAATTTGAATACTATATTAAAGAACTTTCTAAAATAAAATATGTTTGAAAAGTATAGTAAATTTGAGTTTTGGATAGATCAAGTAAAATTCCTTGTGAGTGTTATCATCATCAAATGGATATCTTTGGATCCTTCAAAAAACAAAGTCAATTGAAGGATGGACCAAACCATCCTTTGTGATGGATATTCATAGTTTCCTTGTATTAACTAGGTACTAACATCGATATGTGAGAATATTATCATGATTTTCAACCCCACTAATCAAGTTATCTCAAAAAGGGGTGAATTTTTTTTGTAATGATAAATGTGAAGAAATTTTTAAAGAGTTGAAGAAGAGGAACCTACACTCACATTACCCACTAGTGGGGAAGGATTTGTGATCTAAAATGATGCATCCAAAAAATGATTGGGTTGTGTACTCATGCAAGATGAAAAAGTGATAGTGTATGCCTACCTCTAATTAAATATCCATGATCAGAACTACCCAACACATGATCTAGAATTGGCTGTAGTGATCTTCATGTTGAATATTTAGTGACATTATCTCTACGGGGAGAAGTGTGGCATATATATATATCATAAGAGCCTTAAGTATATATTTACACAAAATGATATAAATATGTTACAAATAAGGTGGTTAGATATGATCAAATATTATCATTGTTCAATCCATTATCATCCTAGGAAGAAGAAAAAAGTGGAAGATGCTCTAAGTAGAAAGTATCACGCAACCTTATCCAAGATAAGGATTGATAGGGATGTTATATTCTTTTAAATTTAGAGGATAGAAATGGTAATAATAAAATAATATTCATCCTAACTTGCTCAAATAACATCCCAAACATCCATTATTGATAGGATCAAGGAGGCATAGATGGATTATGAGGTGATATATAAAAAGATAGTGAATATTCTAGATATCAACTTTATTAAAAATGGAGTTATAAGGTTTGGAAACCAGATTTTTTCCCCATAAAAACCATAACTAAAGAGATAAATTCTAGATGATGCATATATATAATCCTTATATATTCATCTAGTAAGAACTATGATGTATATATGTCTCAAGAAAAAATTATTGTGGGATAACATTAAGAGGGATATTGAATAATTTGTATCTCAATGCTAGGTATGAAAAAAAAATCAAGGCTGAATTATAAAAGTCCAAGGGTATGATGAAACTATTTCTCATACCAGTATGGAAATGGGAAAACATAATCATGTATTTTTTTATAGGAATCCCAAGGAAATCTAAAGGAAATAATGTTATTGGGTGGTAGTATATCTCCATAAAAAATCAAGGAATTTTATTATTATCAATGAAAATTTCTCTCTTGACCAACTCAATAAGATATATATAAGAGAAATTTTAAGATTTAATAGAGTTATACTCTCCATTGTAAAAGATAGGGATCTGAGGTTTACATCAAGGTATTGGAGAATCCTTGAGAAAGTGTTGGATACAAAAATGAGTTTCCGTATTTTTTATCACCCTCAAATGGATGGTCAGTTTGAGAGAACCATTCAAACTCTAGAGGATATTTTGAGATCATCTTCTATGGATTTCTCATGATGTTGGGATCAACAGCTTCCCCTAATTGAGTTCTAATATAATAATGATTTTAATTCTAGCATTCAAATGGAACCTTATGAGGATATTTATGGGAAGAGGTGTCAGACTCTAACATGTTGGGATAAATTTAGAGAGTGGAATTTTATGGAACCTTATATTATCCAAGATATGATAGAGAAGGTTCAAACCATTTAGTGTTAAATGAGATCTACACAAATTCTACTAAAAAGCTATGCATGAAATCATTGATGAGACATAAATTTTTAGGTTAGAGATAAAGTGTTTCTTATTATATCAATGTGGGATAAATTTATTAGGTTTGGGAAGAAGTTAAATCATATTACAAGATACATTGTCCCCTTTGTGATCCTTGATCACATCGGAGTGGTGGTCTATCAACTATCACTCCCGCCTAACCTATCTCAAGTACATGATGTGTTTTATGTATCCCTCTTGAGTAAGTACATACAAGAACACTCACAAGTAATAAATCTAGAGCCAGTTCTATAGGATAATGATATTTCATATGAGTACCATCCAATTAAGATCTTAGATCATTTAGGAAAGGTTCTACTAAATAAGACAACTCACCTGGTCAAAGTCCTATAGCAGAAACACAAGTTTGAGGAAGCGATATGGGAACTAGAAGAGGTGATGAAATAGAAGTACCCTCATCTATTTTAGTATACAAAATGAAATATCAAGGGTGAAATTTCTGAAGGGGAAATAATGTAACAAACCTAAAATTTATGAAATTCCCTTTTTAAATGAGTAAATTCCTTACTAATAAATGAGATTTTAGAAAAATCATGCAATAATTTAGTTATTTCATACCACTATAAGTTATATAATTTCAGAATTTAAATACCATTAAACATCATAACCATTGATAATATATTTATTTGATAGTGATCATATAATTAGTATATATTAAGGGTTATGATAAATCCAATTGACATATACAAATGAAGTGATATCCTCGACCAGTATGATCATACCATATAAATCTTATTTATCAGAGATTCTGAGGGAGATAACATAACTGGAATTTTCCCTTGAAAAATACCATGATGAGATTCAAAAACTTAACAATTAATGAAACAATTTATGGGATAAGTTTAAGCTTATTGAGATCAGAACCCAAACCATGTTCGTTGAACCACCCTAAGAAAGTTTCATCATCGCACACCTTACCCTTAGAGCATACACTGGTGTAATAAGAGGTTATGTATCTAGATCCTAACAGTATGTATTTATACAATTTTTTATTTTATAATAAAATAATGATTATATTTATTCTATTTATTATTACATTATAATTTATTAAATAATTAGTTTGATAAAAATTTGATTTCGATATGATGAACAAAAATTATATTTCTGGAAAATATATAGCTTCAATCAAGTCACTCATTTTGATGAATTAAAGAATGTTTTAAATAAATGTTATTTTAATAAAATATTCTTATTAAACAATATATATTTAAATATAATTTATAATATAATTTTATAAAGTTAAATGTAATTTTTTTATAATGGTCGAAAAACTATTATTATCAAAAAACCAATATTTTTAAATAAATAAGGATTTTGATTTAAAAGTGGAAATTATAAAATTTGGAGAATTATTTTGATAAAATAAATATTATTTTTGAAATCATCACATAAAAATTTTCCAACGGTGAATTTTTCATAACTTTCCTAGATAATCGAATTTGTTGGTAAAAATTAAATATGGTATAAATATATGGTTTGTGTTATGACATCATACAAGATCAAAATTGATGTAATAAATATTATATAGAGTATTCATGACCAAAATTAAGTTTCCAATTTAAAATACTGTCTTTTTAAACTTATCTGATAAATTTTATAAACCATTAATGAATCCTCCAAAACCTATATTATATTTTATGTTTTTAAAATCAACTATTTATAAGTATAACTCACTTCCACATCACCAATGGTATTAATTTAAGGAGTCCATATATTATCATTATAAAATAATGAAAAAAAATCTTATTTGGAAGAAATAATGGGAATTACTCATGGTATGGTTTGTGGCTTGGATTAATTTATCATATAGATTCCAAAACATAAGTTTAGAAATTAATAAAGAGTTCCCATCTCTTTCTCTATAAATACCCACCCAACCTTCCATTCCTCTTCACTCAATACCCTTTGCGCATGAATTTTTTATTCATTTCCCTCTCTAGTGCCCTATCATGTTTTTTTCAAACTCTTAATAATCCCTTCCTTAGATTTTAGATGTGACCTCTCAAGGTAAGGGATCCTCTCATTATACTCTTTATTCAAGCACTATATTTATAATATGCCTCTTTATTTCCAATTTTTCATATTGGGATATATTTCCACACATCTCTTTTAATATCCTTATTATTTCCAAGTGATGAGATCCCATTTCACTCTTATTAAACACTTCTATGAATCCTTATGTATCCCCATTATTCTACCAAAAATCAACACTGTGATTTTCTATACCAAACTTTTTTATTATGAATACCCATCCCCATTTTCACTCAAGGTTATTCACTTAGATGTACAAATACTTCATTTATTAGGGACTTCCATGTATGTAACCCACACTTCTTAATCTTGTGATTAAAAGTTATGAAAGACATCATTAAGTTATATAATCTTTGTGGCACACTTATGCATATACATGATATGGATGTGACATGTGGGACCCAAATTATATATTCATCCAATAAATTGGGTAATGTTTTTATATCATGAGATATCATGTGTAGTGAATGAGAGGTTATCCTAAATACACTATGTTAAGATGTATTGGTAGTTATATTTGAATTATGTCTATATTTCATGCTTTATGTTGTTGTCACATTCCCATGTTTCCTTTATGTTATCATCTTATATCTTGCTTCGATGTTCAATTTTATGATTCTCACCCCTCTTGTGTTACCTTGATATTCCTCTTGACTCACATGTACTTATTTACCTCATGATATTATTTTTTTATTCCCTTACTGGGATTCATAGATCACCCCATTTCTATGTTTGTCCCCAGTTTATTCCATGTACTTTTAGAAGATCAAGGGAATTTAAGGGCATGTTGTGAAGTTTTTTAAAAAATATATTATTATACCCATATTTCATGTTTAGTGTTATGTACCTAATTTCCCAAAGTCACTATACCACATGATCTACTTGGATTGTATTATGTATACCTTTATATAATAAATCATGAATCATGGTGTAATAAAGATATGGGTTTTCATATAAAAACAACTTTGGAATGGTTTTCCTCAATAAATAATTTAATTAAGTAAAAAAAATGGGCATGACCACTCTATCTGTCATAGGTCCATTTGACAACAAAAAAGTAGAAACAATATATAAACAAAACTGGTTTAAATAATTTAAAATAAGTAAATAAATAAAATCTAACTAATCTATCCCCTCACCAATCAACCCTAACTCTGGATGCTCCCCAAGAGAAAACAAGAACTAGATAAGATCCTAAAACTGAAATGTAATATAAGTATTATCATAAAAATGATCAATAGGCTACCACCCACCTTACCACATACTTACCCTTTAATTAAAGATCCATTTTCATATTAGTTTGGAAATATAAATAATAAAAAGGATTAAATTTTGTAATAAAATCTAGTATTACATAAAATTTTAAAAATTCCATTTTATTTTCCTTTAAAATGAAAAAAAATCACTTAGAAAATGTTTCATTATCCTACGCTGCTAATATTAAAAAAAACCCATTTAAAAAATACGTTTAAAATCCATTTTAAAAAGAAACATTTATTTCTCAAAACCTTTTTAACCTTTAAAATAAAGAGAGCAGAAAACAACATACTTTAATAGTTTATAAAATAAAGTAATCAATACACTTTAACAATTTATAAAAGAAAGAAGAAGACATAGTTTAAAAAGGTAGATAAAACAATTTCAAAGGAAACCTGATTTTGATAGTTTAAATAGGTGAATAAAAATTCAAAAGTAAGAATTTAAAAACCAGGAACCATGGGAAACCCTAAGAAAACTAAATTTAGGGTTTTTTATCCTAGGATCCTCATACTCAGTGATCTAACCATATATAATTATTCTTGTGAATGAGATGTTGGAAAGGACAAAGCCAATTTTCCAATAGTAACCATATCTATATAATCATTTTGTTTAGTTAGATTTGTATAATATATAAAAGGATAGGGAGGGTGTAATTTTTTCTAGCGTGCTTTTCCTATTTATCCTACCTAGGCACCTGGGGTTTCTATGTGCTAACCTCTTTGAAAGAAACCCATTGCAAGACATCCCATTCATTAAAACTCACATGCCTCTTTAAACTGTTTCATTTATCCAATCAAAAGGAAACACTTAAAACACACTAGATACATATAATAAATCATTAAAACCTTTACAACATGGGTTTAATTAATTAAAATATATTTTTAAAAATCATCGTGAACATAGTAAATTACATCACCCAGGACTTTATGATTTACTTTAGAAAAATTATTTAAAACATGATTGAAAACCAATTTTGAGACCCAATTTCAAATTATTTAATGTTTTCCTCTCATTACACCCATATACAATTACATACATACATACATGCGTACATACATACATATATATATCATTGCACAAATTCACATGTTTCCATGTCAATTTGTACACATACATACATATATATGTATACCCACATATTTTTGAATAAACATCAAATACATAAAAAGGAATTTAAAAACCATGTATTTTAATTCAAAATCAATCTTTTAACACTTTATTAATATTGATTATTTTATTTCTTACTTGAAATACTGAGTAAATATTAAGAGCTACTTGATAATTCCCATAGAAGATAGAGAAACCTTTTAAAAACTCATAATTTCTTTATAAGGGCTAATTGGGAAATTTTACAAACTCATAATGCACACAAAAATTGTCCAAAAATTTAAAACTATGTGTTTTAATAGAAATACATTCACATTTATTTAAAATCAAAGGAAAAAATGCTTACGTTCTGATGATTTCAACAATATAATTAATACTCTTTTTATAATTACAAAACATGAATTAAAATTCCAAGAAATCGAAGTTTTTGAAATTGAAGAGCCAAGAATGGGGAGAACCTACCTAGAATAAGAACATATGAAGATAACCCTAAAAAATGAAGTGAGGATGGACCAATATAGAAGTTTCACACCCTATGGATCATGGACATAAGAAATTAGTAGTCAAACCTACCTAGGGTTATCCTTAGTGGCATACACAGTGAGGATGAGGGAGAAAACAAGAGTAAAAAATAGGTAAAAAGAAGGATAATATTAATATGGTGGATAAGAAACACTAACTTGAGAAGATTGTGCACACAAAAGGAGGAGAAATTGGCAGATAGAGGGAGTGAGAGGAAAGGGTGTCACATAAGGGGCTCTCCTAGGGTGGAGTGGCATGGGTATCAGCAAACAAAGATAGGGGTGAGGCATGGAAGGTAAAAATAAAGTGAAAAAACTTTTTGAATTTTCAAAATTTTAAGGATTTGGGCACTACACATAGTCTGGCCTCACGGTTGGACAACCCATGCACCCTCTACTGGAGGTTCTGGAACACCCCACGTGTATAGGTTGTGCAGTTAACTTAACTATGTGTTGATCATGAAATTTGGATCTATCAAGATATAGACACATTTTCACAATTTACAATAACCATGAACCAATGCTAAAATTCCAAAAATTGAAAATTTTAACCTAGTTCGCCCTGGAATTCAAGGGAAAGATTAAAAATAATTAAATAAATAAAATAAAATATAAAAAATAAGGGTCTAAGACTAATATGTGAGTATTGTTCATGCAAATACATATATATATATATATCAACTATTTGGAATACCCTTCACCCACCTCTTGAGAAGTCTAACCACCCCTCGAGTTATTGTTCATGTGTGAATAGTGTCTATGGTTCTATTCATGTGAATAGTGATTCTAATTTAATAATTTTCTTATTAAGCCCAAAAATAATTTATTTGATTTTTATATGACCATAAATCAACCGTGTAGACTTATATCGAAGCATTTTCAATGTTTTTGAGACCATATCAAATCCCTCTACTCGAATTCTAGAAAATATAATCGAAATGTTGACTTAAATATTGCATGATTAGACTAATAACAGTTAAAGGAAACCAGAGATTTAGAGAAGTGTAAAATTTTGTATTTTAAAATTTATGCATCCAGATTCATATTGAAGCATCAAATCTGGTATACCCCTTCTCATTTTCACCCATGGATCACATGTGTTAAAATTCAAGCTCTAAGAGCACAAATCAAAGGAAACCATAAACAATACCTCATTCGTTCAAAATTTCCAATTTGATATTCTCATTATCAGTGTGTCGTATCTTAATTTTACCAAGTGATGAATCCTTTATATCATCTACACATGCACCATAGCTCTTGAGTCATTTTTCTTTACTTCTCAAGTTCTTTTATGAGAAATAGAAATGCTTTATGATGTCCCTTCAATCATGTGAAGAATGCAAACTTGATCCGAGGAAGCGATATCATTAAAAACTTGTTATTCCCTCAATTTATCTCTCTAAAACTTAATATAAGGTAGAATAAGAGATAGTATCTCTCTAAATTCACACAAATGGTTAGGGTCCCTATTAATGGATTAAAATTAAGCTTAAATAGTAGGTTAAACTTTACAAAAATTGAACTTAATACCATAGAAAATTTTAACCTATTAAATACACCAAAAACAATAGAAATAACTTAGTAGACATGTCATTAATGTCAAGAATATTTTATCATTGTATTTTGATATTAATAAAATGTCACCTGATAAAATGAAAACCATAAACTTGACTTGTTCCTTACAAAATTACTTAACAAACCTTGAACGTGTAACGTTCATTCAAAAAATAATATTTTCTCATAATCACTTTTATTATTATATTACTTGTGAAAACCTTGAGAAATGTAATGAATTATTATTATTATTATAAAATCAAATAATATAATTGGATTATTTTATTTGTGATCTCTCGCACTTGGATGTTCACCAACCCCTGCTTATGGGGCCCACTTCGTTTGAAACTCATATTCATCCAAATAGGTAGAACTTGTGAATTCACTTAGAATGTGACCCTCTAGACCCTTATCTCAATTTAAAGAATTAATAACCACATACTAAGAGTGGTATATAGAAACAAATCATGACTCCTAAGAAGATAATGATGAGTCATGGTTATGACTATATTCTATGAACACATGTCGTGTAGTATAATCTCGTTGTCACATGTTATCTCATAATGCATGACACACACTTTGTGTCATCATCTTTCCTCACTTTATTAGTTCATTACCTTTATGGATATATTTATCTTATTTTACTATGGTCGTGAATTCAATAAAACTACTACCATCTTGGTTAACTTGGGTCGAGATATCTCTTCCTTTTGGAAGTGACAAATCATGTCTTGAGCATTCAACCAATGTCATACCATCAATGATGCACCCAAAACAAAATATATCATCTTGAAATAAATTTTATAGTTTTCTTCTTGTATCAAAGTATGCAATCAAATGGTGAAAATTAATAACAATATCAAGTCAAGAGACTAGTACATGTGCTTGTAAATAGAAAAAACTAAGGACACCTGAAACATGTGGTGTTCCTATTGACTGATCAATCCTCATGATCTCATATACTCAAGATCACCAAGTGATAACTTCATGAAAAAAAATGAATCAATTTTTATGATCCCCCAGCTACGGATATTTAGACATCATCTGTGTCTCATCAGTATAATGTGTCTAGACCACATGACATACGTTTTAAGATTATTTTCATAGTATCTTGAGGTTATCATTATAGCTAGGAACTGATATAACATTTTCATGATACAAATATTCTAAGCACATTATCATGTAAATAGTGGACATATAAGTATTAGTATTATTATGGTAAATATATATCATGCATAAATCTATGAATACATGATTTGGTAATTGAAAAGTAATGCTCAAGTTGGTTCTAGGGAACACACTTTTATAGAATATACATGGTTTAATAGATGATGATATGACATTAACACCATCAAAATTAGAACCCACAATAAAGAAACTTCATTTCAAGAACAAGTTAATGAGCTGGGTTACATTGAAATATCTACTGAAAGTTCCATTGAAACTTTTAGTGGAAGTATCATATACGCATCTATTTTTTATAATATCTTTATTATAAATCTATTTTCTATATTCTATTTTTTATAAATATAATATAATAAATATATTTTTATAGAATATATTCATAAAAATATATGTATAAAAATAAATATATTCATATTTATAATAAATATGAATATATTTATAAAATTATAAATATAAATAAATCTATAATATATTCACATTTATGATCTAATACATAATAAAATAATTATATTTAATATACTAATAAAAAAATATAATAAATTATAAATATGATATATAATTATAAATATATTTATAAAAAATAAAATTATAAAATATATTTTTTATGCTATTTACATATACTTTCATAAATATAATATAGTTAAATTTATTATAAATAATTTTATGTACTATATTAATAAAAACATATTTATAATAAATGCATATATATATATACGATAAATTTTTTATAAATATATTTATAATAATAACAATAGAAATATATTTATAAAATTTTAAATATCACTAGTGTAACATCCTGGACCTAGATGCCACTAAAAGGTGCCTTAAGCCCAATTGTTCACATAGCCTCAAGTGCATCTCCCCTAATGCCAGAGGATGAATACTAGAAATGAGGGCCTAGTATGTGTATTTGGGGAGACTATCCCCTCATCACCAGGGTGTAGCTAAACGGATATACAATAATAGATAAGTAGCAGAAGCAATAAATTAATCCAAAATATGATAAGTGAACAAGATAGAAATAAATAAATAATACTAAAAGTAATCTCATATATAGATGATGGTGATGATACATGTCATGTCTTTACAAAAAAGTCAAAATGGGTATACATGGAATATGTACAATACATGTAACAAATTACCAAAAAGGCTAAAAGTCATCCTAGATAGCATCATGAGCCTCAGCTCAGTCCTGTTCTCCCCTACTTCTATGTATCAAATCAAAACCCTATAATAGGGTGCTTTATCTTATCCATATAAGAAACCATATAATTTTTTTGGGTACCCATTGGCGGCCTAAATAGGGTGTTAGATATAATCCCAATAGGCAACCACCTGAAGGTATAATGTCATTGAGTCGGTGAATATATAATAATAATAGTGTGAAAGAAGTAATAGAACATGTAATATAATTACAAAAAGTAAAAAAACAATAAAGGCCCATGTTCCCATGGACACCTATCCTCTTCTACCAACTTAGGCCTTAGATTGAATGTATTTGAATAAATAGTCAATCTTGCATCATTTATAATTATGTTCATTTAATCATTCAATATCATTTAAATAATAAGTCTCGAGACCTAGCACGTAGCCCAGCATCCCCCGTAAGGATATGATCAAAAAGTGTCTAACTAGGCCATCAATATAGTATAAGACTCTAACTAAATCCAAGCTTATTCTTTATCTTAAAAGATTCTTAATATAAATAATTTATTTATCCAATTTAGAACCCAATCCCATCCTTGGCATTCCTCATTTGGAATCCAGGTATCACTCCAGGCACAACATAAACTAACACCATGTAAGAATTTCCTAGCCATTCTTCATTGGCATCCTGGCATCACTCTAGGTGTGGTGTAGCATCACCACTCACTGAGTCCATCCTTGGTGGTCCACTAAGGAATTCCAAGTGTCACTTGGGTGTAAGTAAGGTAATTTTCAAATGATTCTATCCATGGAATTTAAATATGAAGCCATGTTTCACCCAAGGAATATATCGATCATTCAAAAAAATCATTTAACTATGTCAAGGTTATCACCAAGAATATTTCACTTAAACCTCACATTAGAAGGTGTTTCAAGGAATGTACTAAGCTTAGAATTCCTTAGCCTATTAATTAACTCATGTGGGCATTTCATTATAAGGGGAATATAAAGATTAAATAAGAAATTACATTTCCAATCCTAGGGACATAGTCATCCATTCCCTCTCTTCAATCAATTTAATTAAAATTCAGTCCACAATTACAATTTATTTCAATTCATCAATTGAAATCCCATAGCAAGGGTAAACAGCACACCTCAAGGGTGCCCCAATTCAATCACCACCCATGGTATTCCAATTAATTTAACAACACACCCAAGTGGTGGTTCCAATTCAAGTATCTTAACCTTTATTCATTTATCAAGAGGTCTCATTTATTACATAGGTCATACCTATCAATTTAAATGAAGGATAAAATTCTATTTCAAGGGAATCAATCTGAAAATTGGGTGTACGACACAATTAAATGTATATAAACACTCTGAATTTAAAGGAAAAATTATGAGACCACCTATTGTAGGCTCTTAGCAGAGTGATCATCCATTATCATCTCCTAATTCGACTCCGATTGAGAGAAAATTAAAGAATAGACAAAGAACCTAGAAATAGGAAAATTTATATTGTACCTATATAGCACAACCAATACCAAACTAAATGAATAAAAATAAAAAAGTAATGAAGATCTTATTGAGATGGATCTGATGATTCTGAAGGATCTAGATTTTGAGCTCAGATGGAGGAGATATCTCACTTCCTAGATTAGGCATCAAAGAGAAGCTCTTAAAGTCCACATATTCTTCAATGTGGTAGAAGAGGGAAATTAGGTTGGAATATAACATTAATTAATGGTGTTTTGTTAATTTTATAATAATTCATGGGTCGCATGGTTTGGCCACATAGTTGGCCAAACTGTGCACCAACTATGCACCTACTGCTGTAAATAGGGGTACGTTTCATGGTTTTCACACATGGTTTGACTAACCATGAAAAATCCATGTCTCATCCCAAAGTGAAAAATTGTAGACATGCCCGCATAGACATGCACCTAAAATTGAACAGTTTGTAGTAACGTTTCGTCCTTCCCCACACATTTTATACTAACCATGTGATAGTCTTGTTTCCCCCAAAAGTTGTGTTTTGGGATCTGAACAAGATGAGGACACCCCTTATGACTCTAAAAGCTCAAAGGGAATCACATTAGGCTGTAAATAAGCATTTAAATTGAGAATTTATGAAAAGTAAAATATTTTTCACCTCAAGTAAGAACTAGGTTCTTAAAAACTTTCCCCTTAAATCAATTCATCCTTGAATTTCCCTCTCAAGGGTTGTCAAGATTGTATGAGAACAACTCTATCCATTGGGAATGTACATAAGCCTCCTGCTCCCATGTCTCATTCAATAAATGATCATTCTTCTATAGAACATGTAATAAAGAAATTGACCGAACATGGATAACCTTCATGCTATGATCTACGATATGAATAAGATGCTCCTCAAAGGACGCATCTACCTGCAACTCAACCTCCTCAGACTAAAAATCATGAGATGGGTTTGAATAATAGTTACATAGTTGAGATGCATGGAAGACCTTATGCATGGATAAATACCTATGAGTTAACTATAACTGATAGACTACCTGTCCAACTCTTTCTAGAATATCGAATGGCTCGACATATCTTGGGGAAATATTACCTTGTCTCCTGATCTTTCTATGTACTAACCTCGGTGAGACATGTAAAAAAACCCAATTCCCAACCTCAAAATCTATAGGTCGTCTATGGAAACTATTGTAATATTTCTATCAAGATTGTGCAATATTCATCCACTTTCAAATCAACTAAACCTACTCTGTAGTCTCTTGTACAATATGATGTCCAAGCATAACTATCACTCCTTCCACCAACTAGCACAGGGGTGATAGGAATGGCCTACTGTATAAATCATTATAAGGTTCCTTCTTAATAATATACTAAAAGCTATTTTTGTAGGTGAATTCATCCAGGGGTGCATGCCTCTCCCAAGAGCCCCCAAAATTCAGGATGCATTCCCATAACATCTCCTCAAGCACATATATCATGTACTCAAACTAACCATTAGTCTAAGGGTGGTATTCTATGATTAGAATCACCTGTATACCCAACACCCTCTACAACCCTTTCCAGAACTATGAAGTACATTAGGAATCCCTATCTGAAATTATAGTGCACGAAACCCTATGAAGTTATACTATCTCACGGATATACAACCTCCCAATATCATCTACTTAAAATGTCTACTTGATAGGTGGAAAATGATAAACCTTTGTGAGTATATCAACAAAAACCCAAATGAAAATCATTACCTCGAGGCGACCTAGGTAAACCTATCATGAAATCTATCACAACGACATTTCATTTCAACTCAAGAATGGGAAGCTATTGTAAAATCTTGAATGGTCACTGGTGTTATGTATTCACCTACTGACAGGTGGAACATCTTATGAAAAAACCAGCTATATATATATTTATTCCCAACCACTAGTATTGGAGATGTAAATCTCGATACATTTTGGTGACTCTAGGGTGCACTTCCCAAGATGAAATGTGCAAATATCACCTCATCTTCTCATGCATGTCTGATGAAACCCATATGTGACCATGTATTATCATAATTTTATACTCACCTATGGTCTAACCAGAAGGTGTTTCCACACCTTACACACTCTCCCATAGGAATGGGCCCTCATAATCTGATAGCTACCTCATCCTCACCCTATCCAGAAGGGTAGAGGTTATATCTAAGGATGAAAGAAAAGTATTCCATTGATTTTCCTGTAACTCCAAATGAATATTATAGAAAAAATCCATAATCTTCCACTCACTAATGGAATATTAAATTTTATGTATCTGATTCCTCATAATAAGTGCATCAGCCACAACATTTCCCTTTACAGGCGTGTAGGCAAGCTCGAATTTAGAAGACTATAGTTATTCAATCCACCTTTGCTACCTCAAATTCAGATCACACTGTGTAAAAATGTACTTGAGGGTTTTTTGGTTTGTGTACACCAAAAATACTCTCCAAGTAATTAATGTCTCTAACAACATAATGCATCAACAATTACAGTAAAGTCAAGATCGCGTAACATGTATTTCCTATTATGCAGACTCAACTATCGAGATCCATATTCCATGACTATACCCCCTTCATAAAAACTACTCATATCCTGATACCTAATTCATCACATTGAACATTGTAACTCATGTCTAGATCTAGAAAAATTAGTATTGTCATTGAAGTCAATCTCTCTTTCAGCTCTAAAAAGTCTAAATCACATGCATCTAACCATAAAAACTTCACACCCTTCTTATTCAAGCCTATGAGCAGTGCTTCTAGGCGTGATAAATCTTGTATGAAATTCCTATAATATCTATCCAGTTCTAATAAACTCATACCTCAAATATGTTCTTGGATTTACCCTAGGAAACTACAGCTCTCATTTTCTCTAGGTCAACTAACACTCTTGTATTTGAGATAATGTGACCTAGGAAGTGAATATGATCCATCCAGAAGTGGAACTTTGTGATCTTAACATATAATTGATTCTCTATCATTGTATCCAATATGATCTCAATAATTTTGGTATTCTCATATATATTATGAGAATAGACTATGATATCATCTACAAATACCATAAAAATGAATCTAGATAAGGATATAAAACTTAGTTCATCTGTGTCATGAAGACTATTGGCGCATTCATGAGATTAAACGGCAAAGCCAAATACTCATATAGACCATAACTGTTATGAAAATTTGGGGGGGGGTATTTCAAATGGTCTATCACACACTTGATGATAACCCAATATCAATTCAATCTTTGAGAACACCTGAGCTCCTCAGAGCTAGTCAAAGAGATAATCTATCTTTGGAAGAGGATTTCGGTTCTTAACTGTCACTTGGTTTAATTTATGATAATAAATGCATAACTCAAGGTTACTATCTACCTTTTTCACAAAAGGATCTAGGAACCCCATGGAGAAGTATCGGTTTAGATAAACCCCTTTTCTTCTAAATCCTCTAGTTACCTCTTGAGATCCTACATATCAGTGGTATCTATCCTGTAAGGAAGAATGGATATCGATGTATCTCCTTGCACTAGACTGATAGAGAACTCTACCTCTCTTACTAGAGGAAATACTAAAAATTCATCTGGTAAAAAGTACTTAAGACGATCAACCATTGGAGGAAAATATTCCTGATGTGTTCCCCGATCATCCAAATATAAACTCACAATCTAGGCTATCATTCCACCTAGACCATGTTGCTCGGGTTCATATCGGCTCTCCTAGACATCCCATTAACCCTTGTAAATAAATTATCCACCCTTTGGTGGTGTAAATTAACCCTATAGTGATAAAATTAAATGAAATCATGAAAGGTAACGAAAGATTACATCCCAAAAATGATGTCAGAACCTATCATCTTGAGAAAAAAGAGGTTCCATATGAAGTGAAACTCACCAATCTCAAGGAGAACTCCTTGCACTATGTACATCCTTCATTTGAATCCCTAATAGAGTATCCAGTATTATAACTTCATCAGAAGTCTAAAAATTGAGCTCGAGGCTATCTAAAACGGGCACAAATATAAAGTTATGAGAAGCACCTATATCAAAAGGTTCATATGATAAAGTAGAGGGTACAATAATAGTAACTATGACAGTAGAAGGTCCAGGATTATTCTCTTTAGGTGTTGTTTGGACTAAATATATCTAGCCTGATCTGTAACCCTGTGATATAGCCTGGCTACCCTAAGAAGATTCTTCTTATTATTTCTACAAATACAGGGTTTGACTACTACATCCATGACCACCACCATGGCTTGATTAACCAACTATACTCTAGTTACCTACCTAATGAGAAGCTGTAGACCCCGCTCCTATACGTGGAGTTAGTGAAGACCCTTTTTTAATGGCTGTTAGAGGGAAGGTTCTACAAAATAATTGTAGATAGATCATATGGCTACATGGTTTGAACTTTAGTGGGTCTCTCATGAAATGAGGTCTTGTAAGTCCCAATCTACCACCCAGGTGGCACCTCACTTGGATACCTCACAACAAAGATTATTTTATTATTAATAGAAAGGATTATTATTCCATCAAGGGGGGTTATACAAATGGAGTCCCATAGAATCACCAATGAAAATATATGCACCCTACAGTTAAGGGAACCAAAGCTATCAAACTTCTTGAGCAGGGCCTCCTAGGAGGCCTTCGAGGCCATAAAATTAGCTACATGGTTTCCTTCTATCCATGTATGTGAAAGCTCAATGTCATGGGTAAGGAAGGAATTTCATTTTCATATCAAATAATTTATTTTCCAAGGAGTGGAAGAAATATATTTTAGGTAGCTTCATATAATATTTGATTCCATATCTACAGCAGCCAAGGAAATATTTTTAGAGAAGCATATTTCAAGACTAGTAAGCATGGCCTATGATTCCTCCCTTAGTGAGTTACCAACCCCATAAAATATTTGAAACCAAGAACCACTAAACCTGTATGGTCACAAACCAAACCCCCTCACCGTCTACTCCCTTGGATGCATGATCCATCAATATTCAGTTTAATATCAAGGGGTGGGGGTTTATCTCACTCAATGGCCCACCGGTTGGGGTCTAGAGAGATTAAGGGGATTACTTCTACCCATGAAGTTCCTAAGTGAGGGGAAACCTTCCCATTTGTTATGAATACTAGCATGGTCCACCACAAGGCAGTTGGGACTCACCACCAAATCTGAGTTAGAGGGGGGTACATTATGTTGGGATTAATTCCTTGCCTCCCAAAAACACTAGCAGCCCATGACAAGCATAAGTGATCAAGATCCTGCCTCAAGTTTATTACTGTTAGTTCCTCTAAACCACTACTGAAAGAACTCATAAATATAATCCATCACCAATTTTTATCCAAATAAGTCTCTCAGAAATCTCTACAATATCTCTTCCCACTCTCTTTGAAAAAAAATTGGGTCATGGTTTCCTCTTTCTGAATATTACAACATGAACATTTAGAGGCCATGTAGATGCCTTTGCGTTTGATCAACATATTAGTGGGTAGAGAAAAATTCAAGATCCTCTATATCATAAAGTTGAATTTCCTTATTATAGAATTTCACCAAAGAGATCCTCCCCATATAACATTAGCCTATAGAAATGACCTCTCATTTTTGTAGGCTTTGTCAGTGAATGTTCCCGAAGTAGTACCTATGAATATGAAAACTCTAAGGTTTATTCCATTCTAATATCATCCAATAACCTTATATGAGTAGGATAAATGATTACATGAACAAATAAGGCATAATATATGGCCAACTTGAATGTTATGTTAGGCACGTGGCACCCATGGTAGCCCAAAACCTTTCCTACCTAGTTGCAATCCCAAAAACTGAAGTCTCTGCATCCAGCAATCCACTAGGAGTGATGTTGCAACACTAGAATATGGACCTATAGTGAATTTGATAAGGGATAAGGGGGACCTCTATTCGTTCTCAGATCACTGTAATATTTTCCTTTGATAAATATACTCTAAAGTAAGTGAACCTCAATAACCTCCCTTGCAATTTTCCTTGAAGGTGATACATTGCCTCCATCACATTCTGAACACTGATACCCCCATTTTCCACTAGTCTCACGAGATTCTTCTAGTAAGTCCATTGGCACCTCTCATCACCTTGTACATCCTAGATAAATGTAATTATGAGTTTTTCAATATCCTTCAGAACTGTTTTTCTTTTCACCTTGAGCACTAATAGAATGTTCATGGGTATAGATATCAACACATAATTGACAAGGGAAATTATAATTTCTAAGGAAAGAAAATGATTTTTTCTATTAGTAATCCATCTAGTTATCTTGATAACCATACCATAAAATTACCTGATCCAAGTCCTACTCGAATTTGTTGGTTCTCCCAGATACTTCATATAAAATTTCTTCTTATGAATCCCCAACATAGGCTCAATTCTATTTCTCCATATTTTTGAGCATGATGGAGGTAGAAACATGTAATTTTTTCCTTTTGTTAATGATTTTACCACTTCATCGAGTATAATATTACATAATTTTCTTAAAACCTTTAATTTAATAGTTGCATCCATTGATAAAAAGACCATGTCCTTCAAAAAGTGATGATGGGGCATCCTAGAGAAGTGAGCCCTATAGTGGAAAGGCTTGATGATTCCATGTTTAAAATAGGATCTTACTAATATACTAACTGCATCTTGGTCTATGATGTTGGGTGAAAGGTGTTCACCTTTTCTTAGCCCCATGCTGGGTTTAATGAAACCACATTTCTACCCCATGAAAGAAATATTGAACTAGAGAAAGTTGTAACACTGAAAAAGAAAGTCTACAATCCATTCTAATAACCCCATGCTCCTAATTACCTTAATGATGAAGTTCCATTCAAGGAGATCATAGAACTTGTCCAGGTCCATTTTAATGATGATGTTAGAACCCACTACCTTCCTATTGATTCCACCAACCATATCTTGGGAAATTCCCATTGCACCTTGAATGGACTGAACTTATATAAAAATGTGTTTCACTTCAGAGACTCAGGAATTAATGGATCGGGAGAACCTTATAGTGATGATAGTGGGAAAAACCTTATAGGCCACATTTCACATGATGATGGGATTTTATTTATAAATGGAATAAGGGTCCTTCACTTTCGATATAAGGACAGTTAACTCTTGGGATCTATCATCCCTTAATTTCTCGGGATAGAAGTAGTCACAAAAAGCCATATGAAAATCCATCCAAGACATCTGATGATGAGGATACGTCTGAGTAATGACATCCCATCATCTATTGGAAGAATCACACAACATACAAGTATTGAGCTTTACCCTCCTCTTAGAAGGTGTATCAATATGTTGTAAGATAAATATCATGGCCTATAGCCATGACTCTATAGCCTTTGGTTCTCAATCCCACAAAAATGTGGGTGGATTCTACTGCTGGAACTCATGTGTTAACTCTACCATAGTTGGGGGTAGGTCTCGAAGCTCCCCGAATGGTCTACATGAAACACATAAAGCCTTCACAGAACTATGTATTAGCACCTATTTCCCATATAATCATTGGTTCCACAAATATAACTAAAGGAGGATCCACTAGTATCCCATAGACCACCACCTCTGGTGCATGTTCTCTTCCACCCTCCTGCAGCGTGACTGGAGGACATCATGGTGGCATGCCTCTACAAATTCCAAGCACACTCCTCTAATAAATATTCAACAACTGCTAAAATCTCATATATTTAAAGTGGATAGAAACAAGACTTCCCATATAAGAACACACCCCTCTACCTACTCCTTGAGTTAGGTCTGGGTTACATATAGATCATATAAAATAAATAGATACTGCCTACTACAAAGGTTGGGTATGGGTCAAGTTCTCTGCTATAAACAATTTCTATTTCTATTTCATTCTCATATTCATTTCCATTATATCACAATTCATTTTAATGTTTGAACCAAATGGTTCACCTAATTCTGATTCATAAGGAATCATACTCCTCATGAACCAAAATATGGAATCCACCTAATCCACACCATAACACATTATAGTCCATGTGACTCATGTTCCATGACTCAACATTCCATAATTGGCTTCTTATGGTGTCTACTATAATTTAATCAGGAAAACACTGTTTAGGTTACAACAATAACTCTAAGTACCAACCATTTTTATCAATTACCTACATAGAATTTCTATCATAATAGTAGGTATATCTATCATGAAACCTGTCAAAAAATCATGCAATAAGTATGTATCCTAAATGACATGGCATAATTCATGGTATGTGATTCATGTAAAGTTCCTAAAATGATGCATGAGATGGCATTCCCTCATATAATTGGGTTGAAAAAAATAGAACCCATAATCATTTTAATAATAACATCAAAATTCAAGTTTGTCACCCAGCATTGGAATCAAATAAACTGTAATATCAAAAATCTAGAAAATAACAAGTTTATTTGAGGCAATTTAGATTTTTACTAAATGTGGGTCAGCTACACCCAGGCACAACTCATTACCAAATTCTTATTCCTTGTTATCCCTTTCTATTATCACCAAATAATAAACCAAAAAAATCCTCTGATGCCACTTTATAATCCTCCAGAACTGAATGTCACTGAAAGGTTCTTAGAACCCATTTGGCCACATGGCCTCAAGCGCATCTCCCCAAATGCTAGAGGCTTCTGAATAGAAATGATAGATTAGGTTGTGTATGTGGGGAAACTATGCCCTCATCTCCAGAGTTTAGATTAGTGGATGAACAATAATAGATAAGTAGTGAAATCAATAAATTAATTAGATAGATGATAAGTGAACAAGATATAAATAAATAAATAATACCAAAAGTAATCTCATATAAAGATAATGATGATACATGTAATGACTTTACAAAAAAACCAAAATAGGTATACATGGAAGGTGTACAATACATGTAACGAAATACCAAAAATGAAAAAAGATGTCTCATCTAGCATCACGAGCCTCATCTCAATCTTGTTCAATCTACTCCTAAGTAGAAAATCAGAAACTTGTAGTAGGGACCTTGCCCTTATCCATACCTGCAACCATATAATATATCCAGGTACCCATCAGTAGGCCGAACAGGTTATGGGATACAATCACAGTAAGAAACCACCCAAAGGTATAATTAAATCCAGTTGGTGAATATATAATAATAACTATGTGCTGGTAGTAATATAATATGTAAAATAATTACTAAAAGTAAACAACCCATAAAGGTCTGGGTTCCCATGGACACCCATCCTCTATTAACAACTTCGGACTTATCCAGAATGTCTCTAAATAAACAATCAATCATATATGAATTATAGTTAATTTCATTTAATAATTTAATCTCATCTCAGAAATAATTCTTGGGACCTAGAACATTGACCATCATCTTTCTTAAGGAAATGATAAAAAGGTTTCTAACATGGACATCAATGTAGTATAAGTCTCTAACTGAATCCAAGATCATGCTTTGTCTTGGAATACGTGTCATATAAATCATTTCATTAATTATCCAATTCAAAACCTGAGTCTGTCCATGGCCTTCTTAATTTGGAATCTAGGTATCACTCCAGGAAAAACATAAACTGACACCCTATAAGCTCATCCTAGGAATTCCTCATTGGGATCCCGGTATCAGTCTAGGTTTGGTGTAACATCATCACTCACTGATTCCATCCTTGGTGGTCCTCTAATGGATCACATGTGTCACCCATGGCATAAATGATAAACTTCCCTCTGAGTTAGTCCTTGGAAATCCATAAGTATTCCAAGTATCACTCAGGTATATAACAATAATCACCCATTATTCAATCCTTAGAAATCTGTATAAGGAGTCCAAGTGTCACTTGGGCATAACTAAAGAAATAACCAAATTTTTCCATCCATGTTGTTCAAATATGAACTAATGTTTCACCAAAGGAATATATCAATCATTTAATAAAATCATTTAATAATGTTATGGTCATCACCAAGAACATTTCATTTAAAACTCACCTCAGAAGGTAGATCAAGGCATGGGATAAGCATAGAAGGATAATCCTCTTAATTAAATCATGTGAGAATTTAATTATAAGGGGAATCTCAAGCTTAAACAAGTAATTACATATCTAAGCCTAGGAAAATGTTCCTCCATTCCATCTCTTCAATCAATTTAATTACAATTCAATCCATAATTAAAATTCATTTCAATATATCAATTGGCATCCCATAGAAAGTGCAAACAGAACACCTCAAGGGTGAACCAATTAAATCACCACCCATGGTGATCTAATTAATTTCAAAACACACCTAAGGGGTGGTTCTAATTCAAGGTTCTTAACCTTTATTCATTTAACAACGGGTCTAATTTATTACATAGGTCATACCTATTAATTTAAATGACATATTAAATTTAATTTCAAGGGTTTCGCTCCGAAAATTGGGAACGTGGAACAAAAACATGTATATTAACACTTAGACTTTAAAGTAAAATCATGATACCTCCTACCGTAGGTCCATAGTGGAGTGTTCATCTAGTATCAACTCCTTTTTTGACTCAGATCGAGAGAATATAAAATAAATGATGAAGAACCTAGAAATAGGGAAAATAATATTTCACCTAAATAGAATACATGATACCAAAAAACAAGTGATGGTTGAAAATTAATGGAGATCTTAATAAGATGTATCTGATTCTTCAGACAGATCTAGATTCTGAGCTCGGATAGAGGAGATCTCTCACTTCCTAGATTAGTCATCAAGGAGGAGCTCTCAAAGTCCACTGGTTTTCTAACATGAGAAAAAAGGTAGATTAGGTTAAAATATAATGTTAATTAATAGATTATTGATAATTTCCCAAGAATTCATGGGTCACATGGTTTGGCTACACGGTTGGACAAAACGTGCACCAACTGTGCGCTCACTATTGTAAGGAGGGGCACATCGTACAGTTTTCATGGAAGCTTTGACTAACCATGCACAAATGGTCTCTCAAACCACTATCAAAATTTGTAGTCATACTCGCATAGGAATGTTCCTCAAATCGCATAGTTTTTTAAACCGTGTGACCTCCTGTAACCCACTTTCCATCCTTTCACAATTTTTAGTAACTGTGTGGGCTACCCCACATGGTAACTATTAATTGTGTGATAGACCTATTTCTCCAAAAAGCTTAGTTATGGGCTCCGAACAAGACCCAGACACCCTCAATACCTCCATAAACTTAATGGTAATTCACATTAGGCTATAAATAAGCATTTAAACTAAGAATTTATATAAATTAAAATATTTCATACCTCAATTAAGAACCATGTTCATAAAACTATATTTATAATATATTTACATTTATGATATAAGAGATATAGTAAAAAATAATTGTATTTACTACATTAAAAATATATGTATCTATAAAAAATGGAATTATATATGACATATAATTATAAATATAATAATTAATTTCATTATAATATATCCACTGAAACATTCATTGAAAGATTCACTAAAAGTTTCAAGGGAAATTGTAGTGAAATTTTAAGTGGTTACAACAGTTTCAGTAAAAGTTTCACTGAAACTTCGATTGAAATTCATCACATAATGTTTCACTAAAATCCAATAGCCTCAAATTTATAGATTATAGTGAATCAATAATTTCACATGTATGGTAAAAAAATCAATTAAACATCAAAAAACACAAATATAATACAAATATGACCATTGGTGAAACTTCCATACCAAAAGTAACCATATAAAACTCTTATGAAATTCAACAAACTACAATTGAGATAAAAACACAATTTTAACATAATAAAAAACATAATTTAAGCATAAAAGACTTTAATACAATCACTAGGATTTTTATCACCTGCCTCATTTTTTTCACAATCGATAATCGCTAGGCACCCTGTAATCGACGCCAAAAAAGGCATTGCCAGCAAAAATAATTCCCTCTTCACATGAAAATACGCTTCCCATCCACACATTTCATTCCCCATGACCTGTAAACATACATAATTTTACTGTATATTCTAACAAAATGGGGGGTCATAGGTGATAAATTATTGTTTCTTGGGCAGCCTCGCTAATGTCGTGCCTCAGGCAGAAGCTTTCATCGACCAACATGTCGTTCACACCCTACTGATGCCAGTCTTATTATTGAATGAGTGTTCATGGGTTTCAATGATCGATGCCCATGTGTACTCTATTCCCCTATATCCATATCTATAATCAGCTAAAGATTGTACCTTGGCATGAAACCTAAAAATTTCAAAGTCAATGATAGTCTTTTGTTTTTCTCTTTCAATCACCATACCAAGCACTCGACATATAATATAAAATCACATAGCTTGTTGATGTTTTCCAACATCGAGCTCGATTGAACCCATTCACAAATTTATAATAGCTTTGAGCATAGGTGTTTAAAGAGAAGTAACTAACCTTCTGTGCCCTGAGATTCCCAGCTGTATCTCCTCATCTCCTTTTTCTAGAAATGTTCTGTTTCAAAAAAAGTGTGGGACTCCTATATCTCAATCTTGAGGTAGGTACATGGTTCTCGGTGTTCCTTCCTCTTCCCCTCATATGGTAAGTTTGAAAAATAACACTTTGGTTATGATTTTATCAACTAAAAAAGTTAACCATGTTATAAATATCATATTTATTTATTAAATACACTTTTAGAAGAATCTATGTAAAGCGGTGATTAAAAATGAAATACATCATTCATGGAGGTGATAATCCACAAGTACAAATAAATGATGTTTTAATTTTTCTAATGGATGGAAAGGAAATAAAGTAGATAATAAAGTATCTTTGAATAATAATATTTATGTCATGAATAACATATTTAATCATTAAATCCATACTTATAACTATCCACGTGAGACAGTGATGAAAAATAAAATGTGTCATCCATGGAGGTGATAGTCCGCATACACACACTAGTGACACTTTCATTTTACAAGAGATGAAAAAGAGGTATATAATGATAATTACTCCAACTTAATAAAATTTTAGTATACCAATGATACTGATTTCATTATGTTGAGATGGAAATAAAATATTTGAAAGAATTTTAGGATGGATGAAACTTTAAAGAAATCAGTTAATACAACTACCTCTTCCCTGTGTATCCTCCTTTAGATCTCCCCTTAATCCAGATTAGGTTGGTATTTTTATGATACCATAACCTCAAGGTCATGGATAAGGGTTAAAATGGGTATTTTTTTAAGATCTTGGTCAAGATAAAGTGCTTAATATGTGTGGAGAGGTGAGTTGGTGAGGGGAACCTTTTATAAATGAGTGGCACTGCTAAAAAAACAGCATTCACATCAGAATTTTAACATTTTTTATATGAGTTACGAGGGTTAAAAACCTTTCATGTTGGGTTTCAACATTGTTTATATCAATAACTTAAAACTCATTGGTAAAAGTTTTTAACATAACCAATGTTAAAAGTAATGTTTTAAAATTGGTTATTTGAAAATCTAGTGTTAAGAACCCTGCATGACAAGGGTTTTAACATTGGTTATTCATATAACCAATGTTAAAAGTTAATTTTCCCATCATGCAATAGTGGTGATTTAATTTTTTCATAGTGAGCTTTCAAATTTTAAAATCCTTCCTAAAATTTACTACATCATGGGAAAACATTTTTAAGTACCCTGTATAACTTTTAATTATCCCACTTTCTATATTTCTACTATACTTCTATTTGATCCACAACATCATTCTATCACTTAATAATTCAACAATTTTACAATGATAATTTTCATTATGATCTCATCATTTAGTTTTTTATTATTGGTTTTATACATCATTATAGTTATTGATTATTTTTTTATGTTAAAGAAGGATTCTTCTGATCGAGTTGAGAAGATAAATATTTCGCATGATATTTATTGGATGGAGTTTAAAATTATTTTCTAACCACAATTTAGGATTCCACATTATTTATTTACTTAAAATAAAATAAATTTTAGCAATTGATATTTAGTTTTGAAGGACACCACCACAAGCAAGGAAATTAAATTGAAGATTTAAGTTTATTTTTCCTATTATCATTTGGATTCTGCAATTATCTCATCTTTTCATCCAAACTAGTAATATGTTTCAAACTATTTAAAAATAATAATAATACACTTTTGACTTTGATTTTTTTTTATTACCGACATCAGAAGTCATGAAATTCATAATTTTGACGGTAGTTATCAGAATAACCGATGTTTAAAGTCTCAAAATAATTTTTTAACATCAGTTTATATAAACCAATACAAAAAATAACACTTATAACATCAGCTTAATTTACACAAGATAAAATCCAATTTTTAAACTAAAAAAAACTGATGTTAAAAGTTTTATTCTAGTAGTGCGGAGTGACACCTTTGTAAATACTCTTAAATTTCAAATAATAAAATTATCTTTCTCAATGTAAAGTAACAGATAGTTAACCAAAATTAGAATATGGGATATGATATGTTTAAATACACCCATATAATCAAATTATAGATATGATTTTGTGATATTTGTGACCTTATCACATATTCTTAACCCTTTTTAACACATTTAACCTTTACCACGATGAATAACTTTTAATATGGTAATATAATTTTATGAATAAAAATGAAATTGGACTTATACAGAAATTTAAACCCTCTAATTCAAAATATGAAAATAATTTCAAAATATTAAATTTCTAGAGGTTTTAAAAATCATCCTTAATATAAATATGTAAAACGTAATGAAAACCCATTTCTTAGAAAAAATGAATTTTAAGTATAAAAATGGTTTTAAACTAAAATAATGTATAATATTGATTCCCATGAAATTTAGTGGATTATTAATAAAATAATAGATTTGTGTGACTTTACAACTAATAAAAACTGAATGTAACCATTTAATCAATTAAATAGATAAAAGGATAAAAAATTGTTCTTTTATTAGAATAAAACATCACTTAGGTTCTAAAATGTCAAACATCGGTTTATAAATTCAAAAAAAATATTTTAATTTATTTATTTTAATTTTTAAATATATATTTTTTCCTCTAAAAACATTTCAAAAAATTTCAAATCATTCATATATCATGATGATTTCATAAAATTTATAGTAATTGTAAAAGCATTATTTTTCACTATACACATGAAAATAAACCTTTTCAGAAAAATCTCAAAAAATCATCTTAAGATAATTTTGATATTATGAATTAAAAATTTAATTCCATTTAATCAAAATTAATTTCTAAAATTTAAGGTCTAAATAAAACCATATAATATAGAAAACAATTTAGTAAGAATAAAAAATTTCTATTTTCAACTGAAAAATTATATAAAATTGTTGTATTGAATATAAATCCATAAAATATAATTATGAACATTAATAATACATAAAATTTATTTTTTTATTAATATTATCTGGGTTCTCACATTCTTACCCCCAAAATAAATTTCATTACAATTATTTTCATTAATAAATAAGTGAAGATATTTTTCTCTAATATCCTTTATAGCTTCCCATGTTGCTTATTCAATCATATAGTTCTTTCATAAAACTTTAACCAGGTGATTAATTTTATTGTGCAATAGTTTCTCTTTATAATCAATAATCTAAAATGGATTTTCCTAATAAGAAATATTCTTCTAGACTGAGCTAATTCAGTGCTCAAATCAGGATATGTATCCAATAAATATTACCTTAAAAAATATAAAACATATCTTGTACCATATATAAACTCAGAGGTAAGGCTACTTAGTCATAAAAATGATCCCACTTTATCCAAAATTTCATATAGACTAATCAACTGAGGACTTAATTTTATCTTTCTTCCAAAATTTAACACATCATTCCATGGAAATATTTTAAGAAAAGCATGGCATACTACCTCAAACAAAAGATATTTCCTCTGATCATCTACATAACATTTCTACCTACTGTGATATTCCCATATATTGTGTTGAATAATTTTTACATTTTAAACCATATCTTCTACCAATTTAGGTCTCAACAACTTTCTCTCCCTAATTTTTTTCTAACATGTTGGAGATTGAAATCAGTTTTTATATAATACCTCAAATGGTGTCATCTGTATACTTGAATAAAATATATTATTATTAAAAAATTCCAACTTACTTGATAATTCAATGAGCTATCCTATATCATATTCTCAAAAGTTTAAATTTTTTACTATGACTGTCTATCATATTTGGGGTGAAAAGATGTACAAAAACTTAACTCAGTACCTAACAACTTCTAAAGTCCTTTCCAAAAATTAGATTTAAATTTTGGATCATGATCAAATACAATATAGAGAGGGGATCCATGTAACATGACTATATCTTTAAAATAGTGTAAAAAAATTTGATCCAAAGACATCCTATATGGAATATGAAAAAATTGGCATATTTAGTCAATTAATCAAGAATATCCCAAATTAAATTTTTACCTTGAGATGTCTTTCATAATACCACCATAAAATCCATGGATGTATTCTCTAATTTATATTCAAGAACTAAAAAATCATGAAACATCCCCTTCAGTAGTTTTCATTCATCTTTAACCTATTGAACAGTGAAACATTTCATTGTAAAATTTATAATATCATTCTTCATTCATTCCCACCAAAAATATTTCTAAATGAATCTATTCATATTATTACTACAAGGATAAATATAATACAAAGATCTATAATCATCACTAAATAATTAATTTTTCAATTGAAAATCACTCGGTATACATAGCCTTTTTCAAAATCTTATAACACCTTCTTTCTCAATATTAAACTTATAAAACTTTACTTTATTAAATAATTATATACTTACTTTAAATCCAAAACATTCTTTCTGATCCACCTTAATTATTTTAGGTAAGGATAATTTTACTGATACTTGGTCCAAAATAGAAAACATTTTCAAATACACAACTTCTAAACTCAGATTAATTAATTTATTAACTATTAGATCATGTTCTAAATTTAACATAGTTAATGATTCATTAAGATTTTGACTGAAGTCATTTTATAACTTCTTATATTTACCTAGATGATAATGAATCATGGAATCATAATCCTTTATTAGTTTCAAAGTGAATACATACTTTGAACTTTTATAATTTGTATATATACATATATATATAATATTTCACCCCATGTAAATTATGCCTCTAAATTTTAAAATAAAAATATTCAATATAAGTTTAAGATAATGAATTGGATAATTTTTCCCATGGTGTTTCAACTATCATGATACATATTCTATTACTCAATCATTTTTTATCAAAACAAAACCTGAGATCTTCAAAAAAGCGTGACAATAAATAATAAATTCCCTATTTCTTGATGGCAAGGCCAAAAATGGATCATTAATCAATATTCTATTTAAATTACTAAAAAAAATCATCAAATTCTATTTTCCAAATGAATATAACTCTTTTTCCAGTTAACTTAGTTATGGGGTTATCTTACCATGAAATTGTTTCAAAAAAAACATCTGTAATAACTCGTTATTCCAAGAAAACTTCAATCCTTAATGATGCTAGTTAGTCTTGTCCATTCTTCCACCACTTTAGTTTTATAAGGATTAAAAATTATTCCATATTTAGTTACAATATACCCATGGAAATATATTTACTTTAACAAAAATTAAAATTTACTAAATTTTCCCTATAATTAATTTTCCTTAAGGGTATGTAAAAAATCCTTATATGTTTCTCATGATCCTCATGAATTTTAGAATATACCAAAATATTATTAATGAATACCACCAAAAATTTATCTAAAAACTCGTGGAATAATCTATTCATTATATCTATAAATACAATGGTTTCATTATTCAACACAAAGGATATAAAAAATAATGGTTATATATAGTTCAAAACATTGTCCTTAGAATGTCTTATTATTCTACCCTCAATAGATGTTATCCAGACCTGATCTCAATTCTTGTAACTACTTTTTTAACTAAAATAAATCAACTAGAGACATTTATAATGGGGATTTGAAATTGTATTATCTTTATTAATTAAGTAAATAATAAATTCAAACTAATGATCAGGAATAATAGTAGATAAATCGTTAAGAAATACATTCATATATTCATTTACCACTATCACATCACTAATTTGGATGATTTCCTTCTTTTAAATGATATGAACAAGATAAATTTCACTTAGTTATTTAATTAATTTCTAAAACTATTTATTTTTTATCACAAGTGTGAATTTATTCTTATATATGAATTGAAACATGTTCTAAAAATTGAATACAATCTTCTTTACTCTATAATCTATCTTATCGTGATAAACTGAAATCCGATCCATACCTAAAATAATATCAAAATCTAATATGGGTAAGATAACAAAATTTTCCTGAAAAATCATTATACATATGATAATAGGTGGATTCCTATAAATCTATGTTAATTTAATATTTCCATCATGATTTTTTACCAAAAATAATGTCTCTATTTCTTGAGATGATATTTCCATTTTACCAAAAACATTTACATAAATAAAATAATGTGTATATCCTGAATCAAAAAAGGCACTGGTATAATTTGAGTAAAATAGTAATATACCTTCCACTAATTCATTTTATGGTCTTAATTTTTTTGATATAGTAGAAAATGATTTTTTCCACCATTCTATTTATGTTCTTGATGATTTCTATCCTTCATACTCATCTTCGAACATTCACTTTTATAATGACCAATATCGTTATAATTAAAACACTCCATCACTGACAATTTATTATCTGTCATACCATTACCGTCTCTCTTTTCTTTTCATTCATGAGAAAAATATCCCAACTTAACACATATATAACACTTTCTCAATCTCATAATTCATTTCCCCATATTCTTCTTACCACACTTATCATAAAAGGGAAATTTTATTCTCTTACCTTTAGATTTCTATAATGGATGCTTTCCCATTACTTACCATCTATAACAATTCTTATCCTTGTTATAAAACTCAAAAAACTCTATCTTGAACTTCTCAACACATTAAAAAATTTCCTCATAACTTAAAACTCATAATTAATAAAATCCATTTGTAAACTTGGTTTCAATCCTAAGTAAAATCTATTAATTTTACAATCATGGTCCAGAATAAAATTCAGTGCATAGTTGGACAATATAGTAAAATTTGATTCATATTTAGTAATTAAATCCTCTTACTTTTGACTCAAGTCCAAGAATTTACTTTATATTTAAATATAAATAACTTTAGTAAATTATTTCTCAATGAAAGGATCCTCAAATGTCATCAATTCTATGTTATCAATCTCATCATTTTCATTGATATTCTTAATTAGATACCACCATTGATTAACTTCACCTTCAAATTGATAAATATAAATAGTTACCTTATGATGTTATAAACATCCCAAAACTTTAAATATGTTTTCCAAAGAATTAATCCACCCTTCGGCTACTATGGTATCTGAGGTTCCACCAAAATCTATAGGGATTTATTTAATAAAATACTTCAATATTGACATGTTCCATTATGGACAATTTAGTAGATCTTTTTCATGGGTTCCACTATTAATAACCTACATCAATTGAGTCAGAAAACCCACAAACTACTCAACTCCAACTCCAACCATTCGAGGTTTCTAGTTCAAAATGATATTATCCTCTTATTTCTTTCCTGCCTCACTCCCCATGTTTCCTTTGATACCAACTATAATAACCTATACATAACTAACATGTAATTATGAGTTTAATAGAAAGGATTTTAATTTATTATATTTCCATGATATTTTATTATTAGAGTTTTAGAAAATTAGGAAACCCATTACATAAAAAAGTGGATAATTTCACACAATGTACATTTTTTACAAAAAAATAGGTTCTTAGGTTTACCCTACTATTTCATTCATGATGCATTTTATTATTTCAATAAAAGTATTCATTTATAAAATATCATCCTTATAATAGTTTATAAACATCCTTAAAAACTATGAATCATTTTAAAACATTGGATGAGCTCAAAAATTTTAGTAATGGATATAAAAATAAATGAACCCCCTTAGTTTATTGGAAAAACACAAATATACATAAGAAAGTTTGGATTTTTTACATAATAAATTTTAATCTCAAATAATAATTTAATTACTCATGAAATCAACTACATTTCAAAAAAAAATTATAATTTATTTTTCAACCAAGAATAAAGGAAAAATAATAATCATGAAATTTACTTGGGGAAACATGAGAACTCATGAAAACTTATCCTTCAAAAGAAAACCATCCACCTTTAAAAGATCATAAACTTTCCTCTAATAATAAACTCATTTTATTACCACATAAAATTAAAATATTTATAATAAAACTCATAAAAACAATAAAAAAAATTTATAAATATTGGGATATTTTAATCACATCACCCTTATAAGAATCCTTAAAATTTAATGACTTCACCAATTAAATTCCAATGTAATTTCTAAGAAGAATATATTGTTACCCAATGAATCAAAGGGGTGTATGTCACAAACCAGGCTGAGTCGCCATCCGACCCGGCGCCCGACCTGGTCCACGACATGGCCTGAAGGGCGTTCCTGATCCCCATGGGCTGGCACAAGTGCCTGGGTATCAAACATTTCATGGGAACGATTTACCCGAAATAAAAGATAAAAAGATAACTAACAAGATAAACAAACTAAAATTGGAAACAGGAAACCAAACACGCCTTTGAACTATAACCAAGTTTAGAGTTTACAATTCAACTAAAACCCAAAAAAGGAACTACATCAAAGACAGAAAACTAAAAACTCTAACTCAAGACTCCAAAAGACATGAGAAGTCATACCTCCAAGATGAGGAGACCGACAACAATCCGAACCACCATCATTGATCATGCCACAACCTGGAATACAAAGGAAACAGAGTCTACATACACCCAAAGGTATATGTAGGGTGTGAGCCAAGAGCCCAGTAGGAAATAACCCAATAAAAAGGTTCCATGCAAAAATTATTAAATGACAAATACATTTGCAACTTTAATTAAAGAAAAGAAGTAAACATTTTTAAAGAAAACGAGATTAAGGAGAACAGTTTCAAATGGAGCAACTTAAATTAAAACACACACACGGCCTTATTTTTTTTTTAAAAAAAAAACCTAATGTATCACACCGACAATCTTGAAGTAACCAATGAGCACTAATATGGGAGAGGCCGCATGGGTGTTAGCTAGCTTGGGTCCCTAGATCTTCATGTCTTGGTGAAACGTTGCTTAGAAGGCCACGACTCTCAGAAAACGTGGATTAGAAGGCCACGACCCTCATAAAATGTGGCTTAGAAGGCCACGACCCTCAGAAAAGCATATGTTTAGTTAGTGTTGAAATCGTCAGTCCTTCCAGTGAAATCGGGTCGAGTCACCTCCGGAATACTAGCCCACTAGTCTAGTCCACCCTCCTAGCTACCCGGGCTTCCCAGTTTGTGCTCAAACAAGTTTCAAGTTCATGTTACCTGTCACAATAATGCATAAAAACCAATAGGGTATTTACACACACAAAAATCACAATTTGCACACCCAAACCCACTTTTAAAACCATACGCACACCAAAATCCTTTTAAAACATAATCTGCACTACTTAACCATTAAATTTAACTATATTCATAGTTTAACAAAACACTTTGACAATTAAACAAACCTATAAAGGAATTTAGTAAACAGTTTTCAAACATATAGCAAGACTCTAAAAAGGAAAAAAAAGACATTCAAACCCCCTTTCCAAAATAAAACATATTCTGGCACATGCCAAAATATAAACCACTCCATGCTCACTCCCTAACTCACACACTGCATAATTTACAAAACAATAGTAAACAATTCAAAAGTAAAGGTTGTAAAACAAGTCAAAATAAATCTCTTGAAGTTAACCACTAAACCCACACAAACCCCTTTTTACGGCTAAAGACACTCGACGTCATGCCAAAAATACAATTCGCAACACTTTCACAACTTAATAAGGTAACCGCACAATTCAAAAGTCACTACACTCCTAATATAAACAACCTACTAAACAAATTCCAATGAAAATCAAACCTAAAATAAAACCAACTTCGCACAACAAAAATTAATTGAATAATATTCCAAATAAATTAAGCATTGCAAATTAATTCACCAAATAATAACTTGGACGTGGAACCACCTACCTGCGTGTAGAAACTCCGCAAAATTGGTGCGCAAAGGCCACTACAAGTCAATCATAGCTCAAACAGCATGGGTATGTCCTAAAAACAAAATACCAAACCCTTTTCATCAAAATTAAACTGCAACCTAAAAATCTAACTCGACAACCCCCAAAATTGAAGAAACAAATTCGAAGGTGTTCCACATGACTCGAAAATACTAAAATGCAGTCAAAAGTTCCTTTGTGACTCAACGCAAACTGTCGCTAAACCAGAGCACAATTTGTATAATTTATAAACTACGAATAAAGATTTCAACATCAATTTTTTTCACATAAAACACACTTATATCGCATGCACATATCAACTGCAATTAAAAACATTATTCGCATAAAATAAACTAATTAAATAATATGATAAATTAATTTAAGAAGAAAAATAATTCGTCAAACCATGGTTAAATGCGAAATCACCTACCTCGGGTGAAGGAATTCTCTAAAACTTGTGCGAATCTCCAATCGCACCTAATGCGCACCATAAACGAACCAAAGGTGCACCCTAAAACATGAAATCAAACTAAAATGAATCAAAATCGGACCACAACCTGATAGAATAATCAAACTCAAAGAGAGAAAAGAAAATAAAATGAAGAAGGGGTTTAACCAAGAAGCAGCGACCAAGGGAGGTCGGATCGCCGGAAGTGGGTCGGTCGGGAGGTTGTCCATGGGGAAGAGAAGGGTGGCCGAACGAAGTAACAGGGGGCGTCAGGCTTCGTTGGACAAGGCAGATGAGGGGATGTTTGGCGCGAGCAAGGAGGAGGAGCGCCGACGGGGTCTTTGCAGCAGCGAGAGCCGGGAGCGGGAGGTGTGGTGCCAGACATGGGAGTCGGAGGCGGTGCGAGCTGAACCAAGGGAGGGGGAGGCCTTCTGTGCGACGAGATCAAGGGGAGAGCAGTGCGGTCCGACAAGTTTGTGCTGCCGGAGTAGGCTGGACGCAGGAGGTACCAGCGGGAGGTGGCTGCGACGGGCCGAGGGGAGTCGTCGGCGGCCATGGGAGAGGGGTGCAGGGTGCGACGAAAGCAGGTGAGCCAAGGGGTGCGGCGCAACAGAACTTTGACGGAAGAGAGAAAAAAACGAAAATGGGGGAGGGAAGGGGTGCGCCAAACCCTAACATCTCAAATAAAAAAACAATAATCATAAAAGAAAGAGAGAAAAAAACTAAAGACACAATAATAATAATAATAAATAGTTATATTAATAATAATATAAATACTAACCTAATAGGATTTTTATCATTAACACTAATAATAATAATAGTAATAATATCCTCAAATAACATTAGTATTATTACCATTAAAACAATTAATTTTAATTTGTATCCAACTCTTATTATATTATTTTTATTTTACGACTCTTAATTTTATTTCATCATTATTAATTCATGTTATTTAATTAATTGGACATCCGCAAGTCACCCGGTGGACCAGGCGAGGCCGCACGGTTTTAAAAAACGTGCCTCACTTGAGTCGCACGGTCTCAAACTTTCATTGCATTTTCATTTTATTATTCATCGTGTAATTTCCATCTTCCTTGAACATCGGGCAGGTGAGCGGGGAACTGAGCGAGGCCGCGGGATGACCTAGGTGAGGCTGCACATCTTCGACAGCGGCACACTGAAATGTTGTTGAGGCCAAAACGCTCATTTATTAGAGAAAAACCCTGGTCGAGTTCGGCCCGTATTTCATATCAAATGAATAATAATAATCAGAAGCAGATAAAATTATAAGATGAAAATAAAAATTCAAAACACGATGTAGTGAAAAGTTCGAGTGTGACAATTCTCCCCACCATAAAGCTTTCCATCCCCGGAAAGCCACAACTGTGGCTGAACTTCAAAGTAGAAACTGATACCCCACTAAGGTTCAAAGAGGATCCCCGCAATCAACAAGAAAAAAGAGGTAGAAGCATTGTGCTCAGAGAAAGAGACTCAAATGACAACCTCAAGAAATGCGTAAAAAGACAATCTGATATGTGTTGCCTGCCCAAAAGAGCTAAAATGCCTCTAGTTGACTGATCAAGGAAGGCAACTCTCACACCCATGGAATCCAACTTCACAAGCCGAAACATCCCAAGCACCATTGAATGAAACCCACGTCGTTTGTCTGGAACGAAAAAACGAGAGAAACCATGACCCAGAAGCACCCTTATCACCCATCGCCAACTCATATTTAGAAACAGAGCCAAAAGGTCAACGTGGGGAAACCCAATGGGCTCCCCACCATTAAGAACCTACTAACACTCAAGACAAGACTGGAAAACCGACACGGGGAGGTTCGAGTGGACTCCCCGCCATTAAAGAAAAGTCCAGCACTGATTCATTCCAGAGTCATTCGTGCGAGACCCAATGTGGGTCTCCCCACCATTAGAACCAACGGAAGGTATAGAACTTTGAAAATTTCTCGATGGTGACCAAACACCCCACCACAAGGGGAGGGGAGGGAGGGACCCGACTACCGAGTGTCAAAAGTATGACCCAAGACAAACCAACATTTCACATTCCTAGATGAGCGTTATTCAAATTTGAGATAGATTTACCCAACAGACTCCCATAAGGACCACTAAAGTGATTACATCCAGTGGGACGCAACCCCAAAACATTAAGGCAATGAGACAAACACGCCTCCACATGGTCACGAAAACCTTATGCAACCAGACAGCTCCTTCAGAACGGAACAAACATAGAAACAATTTAAATTGTCTCTTACTTTTAACACTGATGAAAAAAATAAAGTTGGGGTCCCATACACTCCCGGGGTTCCTGACCACGCGCTAGCTTCACTATGAGGCCTATGGCTGGAGCCCTGATGTTTGAAGTATCTTCTGCCTCGTAGTCAGGTATTGAAGACTCCTGAACGGAGCTTCTCCTTTTGGTGCCACACGCAGCCACACTACAACCGAGGCAACACCAGAAAACACAACACATTACGACATCCTACTGATCATACATGGAACATTCACCAACACGAGAGCTGAAATTATGCATAAGCATCACCCTTTGTCACACTAAACGAGAACACGACACCACAAATTGTCACCTGAACATGATCATTGTTGTTGATAAGAACATTATACGAATAGGGACTTCAAACTGAGTCTTAAACAACACGTGATTCCTACAATTGGCCGTAGCATCCCCAGGTGATTGGGTCTGCCACACTAGTGGCCTAACATAGACCCTTTCTTAAACGAAACTCACAAAGGACCAAAGGTCATTTAGAATAGTGGCCCGCACCGACCACTCCAGTCTACTTCCACCCTTTCCCCACTGGAATCTTCTTCACCATTTCCAAATAGAACTTCCAAATTAATGAGTTCGAACTTCACCCTTGACTATCAAGGAGAACTCACACTACAAGATGTCACCAAACATGACCCTTGCAGCTGATGAAAATACTACAAATCCTTTCAAGACACTCATCAACACTGATAATTCTGAACCGCCTTCACCCTTCCCCGATGGAATTCCTTTCACCGTTTCTCGGGGGAACCTTCAAACACGACAGTGCCAAACTTCATACCCAATGAGTCAGACCCTCAAAAGACCAAAACTCCCTTCAACTCCCCTCGCATCTGTCATCCCACTGTGAGAGGATCCTCTTAGTTGTAAAAAGGAGAGGTGGGTTCAATTCTAGAATCCAAGAGATTCCTCTAATAAACTGGAGGGACGGATAACGGCTAATTTCCTGTGGCCACACTTCAATCACATGTCAACGCTTTATGGGGGGAATACACTAGTCAAGAAAGAAAACCATGGAACCAACCAAACTGGTCCAACGATCAAGACATACCATAAGAGAACACCAAACGTGTAGGGGGAACCACTGCAAAGGCTCCCCGATGTACTTTTCCAAAGAACTAACTAACTACACGCTTGCATACCAACTTACAAAAAAAGAATTCAAACTCAATACACAAATCAGTCAAAAAGGATTCTCGGCTCGAAACGTCTCACATCCAACCTTTCAAAATAAACAAGGACACACCACACAATCACCAGTTACTTAAAAAAACACCAAATTTTCCTTTAACAAAACATTTTGAAAATAAGACAATCTTGTGGGTTGCACAAACACCAATGGTGTCCCATGGGCCCCACACATGCATGTTCTTATGCCACACCGGCACCCACCTCATTTCCATCCAGGCACTCATCCTCTCGTGCCATTAACCCATTCCATTTCCATATACGCTCATACATGTGGTTTCCCAAAAGAGCATCAAAGATCAAAAAAGACCTTTCAATATTTTTTTTTTCAGAACTGAAACATTCAATCCACACTTTTAAAACCTCATACATCATTTTATTTTTGAAATGATTCATTTCAAAACATCTCCCAAAACCAAATCATTTTTACTTAAAAACTAGATTTCCATGATTCCAAAACAAAAGGACGATGAACCAAGCAGGAGGAGACTAGTGTCAACGAGTGACTGGAGCATATGGTTAGCAGCCATATGCCAATCACACCACTAGAATAGAGAGTATTGTAGGACAGCGCCCCAGGCTCCACATGGCTTGCTAGACCCAGCGAGCTCAATGGGACCACTGACCCTACCCTCTTCTCATTTTCCCTAAATGAGATTAATCACGAAGACCAACGACTCAGACAAACCTCAACTTACTTTGGTAACTCGAGTCCCACCATGAGGTGTGCTGGCCAGGCACCTTACTCATAGTCAGGACGTCGAGTCCCGACAACCTTAACTCTAGTCTACCATGACTCTATCCCAAAAGAAAACGACCCAAGGAGTAAGCCTCCTCTGATACCATTTTGTCACAAACCAGGATGGGTTGCCATCCAACCGGGTGCCCGAACTGGTCCGCGACATGGCCCGAAGGGCGTTCCCGATCCCCACGGGCTGGCACAAGTGCCTAGGTATCAAACATTTCATGGGAACGATTTACCTGAAATAAAAGATAAAAATACAACTAACAAGATAAACAAACTAAAACTGGAAACAGGCAACCAAACACGCCTTCGAACTATAACCAAGTTTAGAGTTTACAATTAAACTAAAACCCAAAAAAGGAAATACATCAAAGATAGAAAACTAAAAACTCTAACTCAAGACTCCAAATGACATGAGAAGTCATACCTTCAAGCTGAGGAGACCGACAAAAATCCGAACCACCATCACTGAGCACGCCACAACCTGGAATACAAAGGAAACAGAGTCTACATACACCCAAAGGTGTATGTAGGGTTTGAGCCAAGAGCCCAGTAGGACATCACCCAATAAAAAGGTTCCACGCAAAAATTATTAAATGACAAATACATTTGCAACTTTAATTAATGCAAAGAAGTAAACATTTTTAAATAAAACGATATTAAAGAGAACAGTTTAAAATGGAGCAACTTAAATTAAAACACACACACACCATTATTTTTTTTTTGAAAAAAACCTAATGTATCACACTGACAATCTTGAAGTAACCAATGAGCACTAATATGGGAGAGGTTGCATGGGTGTTAGCTAGCTTGGGTCCCTAGATTTTCGTGTCTCGGTGAAACGTGGCTTAGAAGGCCACGACCCTCAGAAAACATGGCTTAGAAGGCCACGAACCTCAGAAAACGTGGATTAGAAGGCCATGACCCTCAGAAAAGCATTTGTTTAGTTAGTGTTGAAATCGTCAGTCCTACCAGTGAAACCGGGTCGAGTCACCTCCGAAACACTAGCCCACTAGTCTAGTCCACCCTCCTAGCTACCTGGGCTTCCCAGTTTGTGCTCAAACAAGTTTCAAGTTCATGTTACCTGTCACAATAATGCATAAAAGCCAACAGGGTATTTACACACGCAAAAATCACAATTTGCACACCCAAACCCGCTTTTAAAACCATACACACACCAAAATCCTTTTAAAACATAATCTGCACTACTTAACCATTAAATTTAACTAGATGCATATTTTAACAAAACACTTTGACAATTAAACAAACCTCTAAGGGAATTTAGTAAACAGTTTTCAACCATATAGCAAGACTCTAAAAGGGAAAAAAAGACATTCAAAACCCCTTTCCAAAATAAAACATATTCTGGCACATGACAAAATATAAACCGTGCCATTCTCACTCCCTAACTCACACACTGCACAATTTACAAAACAATAGTAAACAGTTCAGAAGTAAAGGTTGTAAAACAAGTCAAAATAAATCTCTTGAAGTTAACCACTAAACCCAAAAAAAACCCTTTTTACGGCTAAAGACACTCGACGTCATGCCAAAAATACAATTCGCAACAGTTTCACAACTTAATAAAGTAACCGCACAATTCAAAAGTCACTACACTCCTAATATAAAAAACCTACTAAACAAATTCTAATGAAAATCAAACCTTAAATAAAACCAACTTCGCACAACAAAAATTAATTTAATAATATGAAAAAGAAATTAAGCATTGCAAATTAATTCACCAAATAATAACTTGGATGTGGAACCACCTACCTGCGTGTAGAAACTCTGCAAAATTGGTGCGCAAAGGCCACTGCAAGTCAAGCACAGCTCAAACAGCATGGGTATGTCCTAAAAACAAAATACCAAACCCTTTTCATCAAAATTAAACTGCAACCTAAAAATCTAACCCGAAAACCCCCAAAATTGAAGAAACAAATTCGAAGGTGTTCTACATGACTCGAAAATACTAAAATTCAATCAAAAGTTCCTTTGTGACTCAACGCAAACTGACGCTAAACCAGAGCACAATTTGTATAATTTATAAACTATGAATAAACAGTTCAACGTCAATTTTTTTCACATAAAACACACTTATATCACATGAACATATCAACTGCAATTACAAACATTATTCGCATCAAATAAACTAATTAAATAATATGCTAAATTAATTTAAGAAGAAAAATAATTCGTCAAACCATGGTTAAATGAGAAATCACCTACCTCGGGTGAAGGAATTCCCTAAAACTTGTGTGAATCTCCAATCGCACCTAATGCGCACCATAAACGAACTAAAGTTTCACCCTAAAACATGAAATAAAACTAAAATGAATCAAAATAGGACCACAACCTGATGAAATAATCAAACTCAAAGAGAGAAAAGAAAATAAAATGAAGAAGGGGTTTAACCAAGAAGCAGCGACCAAGGGAGGTCGGATCGCTGGAAGTGGGTCGGTCGGGAGGTTGGCCATGGAGAAGAGAAGGGTGGTCGAACGAAGGAACAGGGGGCATCGGGCTTCGTTGGACAGGGAAGAAGAGGGGATGTCTGGCGCGAGCGAGGAGGAGGAGCGCTGACGGGGTCTTTGCGGCAGCGAGAGACGGGAGCGGTAGGTGCGGTGCCGGACATGGGATTCAGAGGCGGCGCGAGCTAAACCGAGGGAGGGGGAGGCCTTCTGTGCGACGAGATCAAGGGGAGAGGAGTGCGGTCTGATGAGTTTGTGCTGCCGGAGTAGGCTGGATGTAGGAGGTACTAGCGGGAGGGGGCTGCGACGGGCCGAGGGGAGTCGCCGGCGGCCATGGGAGAAGGGTGCAGGGTGCGACGAAAGTGGGTGAGCCAAGGGGTGCGGCGCAACATAACTTTGACGGAAGAGAGAAAAAAACAAAAATGGGGGAGGGGAGGGGTGCGCCAAACCCTAAAATCTCAAATAAAAAAAACAATAATCATAAAAGAAAGAGAGAAAAAAAACTAAAGACACAATAATAATAAAAATAATAAAACATGGTTATATTAATAATAATATAAATACTAGCCTAATAGGATTATTATCATTAACACTAATAATAATAATAGTAATAATATCCTCAAATAAAATTAGTATTATTACCATTAAAACAATTAATTTTAATTTGTATCCAACTCTTATTATATTATTTTTATTTTACTACTCGTAATTTTATTTCATCATTATTAATTCATGTCATTTAATTAATTGGACATCCGCAGGTCACCCGGTGGACCAGGCGAGGCCGCGCGGTTTTAAAAAATGTGCCTCACTCGAGTCGCGTGGTCTCAAACTTTCATTGCATTTTCATTTTATTATTCATCGGGTAATTTCCATCTGCCTTGAACATCGGGCAGGTGAGCGGGGAACTGAGCGAGGTCGCGGGATGACCTAGGCGAGGCCGCACGTCTTTGACAGTGGCACACTGAAATGTTGTTGAGGCCAAAACGCTCAATTATTAGAGCAAAACCCTGGTCGAGCTCAGCCTATATTTTATATCAAATGAATAATAATAATCAGAAGCAGATAAAATTATAAGATGAAAATAAAAATTCAAAACACGATGTAGTGCAAAGTTCGGGTGTGACAGTGTATCAGACCCAAAAATAAAAATATACAATGTAAAAGAATAATAACATGAATAAAACACATAAAATCATTCATTTAAAACAAAAAAGTTGTGAAAAATATTTTAAGACCCATTAGCGTTAATATTTTTAGCTATCATGTGAAAATAAAGAAAAATATCCTATTTTATAAAGAAAATTTCACAGAATAATGAGAATAGAATATTATTTCAAAAAATATATAACCTTGTATATGAAGATTAATAATTATTAATGGTCATATTTTTGTTAAAAATATATCAATCGGTAAACACTAAAAAAATTATTTTTCCACTTTTATAAATAAAGTCAAAATTTACCTGTACGGAAATCTTAAAATGATTCATTTTTTAAACCTTTGTAAAGAAAGTAAAAGATAGTTTAAAATGCCTTGAAAAATAATAAAAGTGTAAATAAGAACATTTTTGAAACATTTTAAATAACATGTACATAGAAGATAAATACTTTTAAGAAATACTTTAAAACATTCAAAATGGGTTTTTAAAGAAAAGGCCCTTACCATAGACTATTTCTTAGTAGAAAGTTCTCTAACTTCTCTATATAATAAATTTATGATTATTATTAATTTGAATAATAATTTTATTCATATTTATTTTAATTTATTCAATTCATTTATTATTCATTATTATCTATATATTATTTTTTTATTGTTAAAATTAACATTTGGGTGTTAACCGTTCTGTTTCCCTTATATTCTTCGGTTTGGTGGTTCTGATCCTAGTACCTTTGTAATGATATTATCACCTATATAATTTTAATATTATTATAAATATCATATTTATTTATTAAATACACTTTTAAAATCATCCATGTATGGTGGTTATGAAAAATCAAATACATCGTTCATGGAGATGGTAGTCTGCACGTACACACGAGTGACGTTTTAATTTTCCTAATTGATAGAAAGGGAAAAAAGTAGATAATTATTTATATTTACATAAAAATATATATGACATAAATATCATATTTAATCATTAAATTCATATTTATAACCATCCATGAGAGGAGGTGATGAAAAATGAAATACATTTTCCATGGAGGCGGTAGTCCGCACGTATACATGAGTGAAGTTTTCATTTTTTTTAATGGATATAAAAGAGGTAGATAGTGGTTTTTTCACCAAAATGATAACATTTAAGTATAATAATAATATTAATTTAATTATTATATGATTTTTATGGAATATTTTTAAGCGGTTTATGAAGGAATGACTTTAAATAAATTGGTTAAGACAATTACATCTTCCTTGGGTCATCATCTTTGGATCTATCCTTAAGCCTTATTAGGTTTATCTTTTGGTGAGATCAGAACCTATAGGTCATAAATAATGGCGTTGGGGATTATTTTTAGTATATACCTTTTTAATCTAAAATTCTTAATGTTTTCATATAATTTAGGTTCCAAGGGGCTCTTTTTATAAGTGAGATGAGTGACACCTTTGTAAATACTCATAACTTTAAAATAGCATAAATGTATTTATCAAGTCCAATTGGATCCAAAGAGACCCAAATTATAATATAGGATAATATATCTTAAATTAAACTCATATAATAAAATTATATATATGATTTTGTGATATTTGTGACCTTATAACATAATCTTAACTCTTTAACCCATTTAACTCTTACCACGTTGACTAACTTTTATTATGGTAACATGAATTTTTTACTAAAAAATAAAATGGAATTTATTACCAAATTTTAAACTTATGGTTAAAAATATGAAAATTATTTCACAATATTCAATTTTTATACGTGGTAAAAATTACTTTTAATATAAATTCACAAAACACAATAAAAATTCATTTTTTAGAAAAATGTATTTTTAAGAATAAAAATGAATTTACACTAAAATCATGTATCAAATTGATTACCATAACATTTTTTAGTTTATTAATAAGAAAAGTAGAGTTATGAGATTTTAAAATTAATCCAAAATATAATTCAACCTTTCAATTAATTAATTAAATAAAATGTTTAAAAATGGTTTTTTATTAGAATAAAACATCACTTAGGTTTTAAATTGTTAACCATAGGATTCTAAGTTAAATATTTTTAAATGATTTTTTTTACTTCTTAAATAAATATTTGTTATATAAAAAATGTTTCACAAACTTTAAAATAATTCTTATATCATGATGATGCATAAAAGTGACAGTATTTGTAAAAACAATATTTTTCACTATTCACCTAAAAATTAACCTTTTCAAAAAAATCCCAAAAATTCAACCTTAGATAATTTTGATATGATGAATTAAAAAATAAATTATATTTAATAAAATTCAAATTAAAAATTTAATTTTTAAATAAGACCATATAATATATGAAAAACAATTTAGTTAGAATAAAACTATTTCTTTTTCGACTGAAAATTATATAAAATTATTATATTCAATATGAATTCATAAAATATAATTATGAGCATTAATAAGACATAAAATTGATTTATAAATAACATTTTTCACAATAAAAGTAGTCAATTCTATAGGTTTATGTATAACCCTCAGATACATGATGAGCATTCAATTGATTAACACAATTATATGAATTAACACAAACTATACAGATCTATTTTCACCCAAAAACCTATTTACTAATAGGAAAAGGTGTGAAATAAAAATTATGGTTAGTATATAAATCTTGAAAATATTATTTCATATTCTGTAACCATCCCATATGAGATTTTTCTTTAACCACCATACGAGGTATCAGAATTTAATCCAATGTACCGATAAAAATAGTAGAAATAGTAGATAATTCATGATAATGTTGTGTAAAAATGGGTTTAGATGAGAATTAAATGTATGTTTTCTTAGTGAAATTGGTACTATGATCAGAGGTTATTGGATTTTGAGTACCAGGATCAGAGGTTATTTTCAAAAGTGATCAATCAAAATGAGAAACACTGGAATTAGAAGAATTTATTTGAGGAGGATCAAGTGAATATATAAGAAAAACTTCAAGATGAGAAAGGGATGGTGATAGGTGTAGGATTGAGAAATTTAAATAGGAGGAATCCATATAGGAAACATTGAAAGATACCACATAATGATGTAAGTCTGGTGAGAAACAATGATATCCACATTGATCCCATGACTAAACAATAAAAATGAATTTTATGGGGTTTATCATTATTTAATAATAATAATAATTAAAGAACTTCAATCTAAGATCAGGGGGAAAAGGATGGTTGTCACAGACATAAAATTTACAGCTAAAAATACAAATTGGAAGAAAATGTAGTAGTGAAGAGGGGAATAATGGATGAAAAGTTTTTTCCCTCTGAAGAATAAATGAAAAAAGAAAATTAATGTGGTATGTGGTATTGATAATAACATAACTCCAAAAAATTCTTATCACCTTCATTTGAAAAATAAGAGTATGATCAACTTCTAACAAAGGTCGATTCTTGTGTTCAAAAGAACCAATTTTTTATGGTGTTTAGGGATAAGAAATTTGGTGTAATATACCATGAACATCAAGAAAATGTTGGAAAATGGTATATAAATACTCACAAACATTATAAATACAAAATAAATTTAGATATGTATAGAATTGGTTAGTGATTTCATTGAAAAAAATATTTGAAAACTGTGAAAATTTTAGAGTTATTCTTTAATAAATGCACCCAATTCATGTGATAAAAATCAATAATGACTGTTAAAAAAATAAAAATAACTGAAGTTTAATAGAATATGACTAGGTTAACATGCATCAGAATGTACCCAATAAAGTGGACTTGACACACAATTGATTAGTCAGGGAAAATGTGATACTCTATAATTTTTTTCAGACTGAAACAATTCATCATCAAAAGAAGAAACAAGATCTAACTCTAAAAAATATTTCTTAAGAAATTACATGTGAGGATGTACAAGCTAGTATTGAAGTTTTATAACTTTTTTTGGGACAACATATTAGGTGGGAGAAGATTCCAAGTCAATAATTTAGCCACCACCTTGAATTTTTCCACTACCAAGAACTTGAGTCATAGATAACTCCTAAAAACAACTTTCATTGGTGATAAAATTATATTATATTACAATTCATAGGTAAGAATACTAATCAATAATAAATTAAATGGTAAAATATAAAAAAATTAATGAATTTTTAGAGTGGGTGTAATTGAACTACTCTTATAACCCATAAGTTGTACATATGAACCATTCCAAATAGTAATAGTTCCACTAGTTGAGGTTAAGAAATAGGATTATAAAATACCTTCATTCCTAGATAGATACTCAAAGGCACCTAAATCAAGAGCCCATGTGGTGTATTACTAGGAGAGGAATAAAATATGACTATCTCTATGAGAAAATATATCACTAGAAGAAGAAGAAGAACATTGAGTTTGTATATATTGATACTTCTTATTAGAAAAATTAATTTTATATCGAATATTTGGTGTTTTTATAGAGGTAGGAATAGTTTATCAAATATAAAAATGTCATTTTGGAGATGAAGATCCATATGGATACCAATATAGGTATAAGAAATTAACAATAGTGTGGTAATCTTTATCATAATGAGTGTAATGTTTTTTTGTAGAGTACTGACTAAGTTCACTGATATGTCTGCATCTATGTTTTCTATTACAGGAGATCATTACACTCTAATTTGATGAATCAACACCAATATAGTATCAAGTAATTATTACTCAAATAATTTGATTATAAACCACCTAGAATTATAAGGTTTTATGGATATCTAGTAACTTTGTGACTGTGGTTGAAAATTTATTATTAAGACCATGAAAAAGTGAGAATGAAAATGGTTTCTCCCATTGAAAATATGTTTCTTCTAGAGTTTGTGGAATTAACCATAAATTATGAATTTTAATATAAAGGGTCTTATACTATGTATAGTATAGTAGAATAAATTTATCACCCTATTATAGAGAAAATATCCACTGGAATAATTTAGAAATATGGGATATATTATTAGTCTTAGAATACATTAATTATAATGAGTCTTAGTGTTCGTTTCATGTGTTTTCACTTTTGAAAATATGTTTTACAGGTTGATCCATAACATTTAATATCATGGTGAATATCTTGTAGTATTATTATTCCCATTGTTAAAATTTTTCATCAGAGGAATATATAAGATGATTAATAAGATGAGAATAATATATCTTCCTTTAATATCAAGCACATCAGATTTCTTCTGCATAATAAAATTTTTGGAATCTAACCATTTTTTCATAATACATGTGGAAACAGTTATTGTGTTTGGTATCAATATGAAAAATCAATGATATACTAGATCAAGGTGCTGAAATTTTAAAAAATAAAGAATCAATGTGATAAAGGTTCACAAGTATAAAACATCATGAAAAATTTAATTATGTTGAAGACGAACTCTATAAAGTTAGATAGAATTAGCCCTAAATTCTCACTCAATCAATGAAATGGGGGGTGTGGGATGAGGGTGCATTTGGAGAAGGTGGAATAATGATATGATTAATTGGGGTGGATCTGACACCATGTATAAGTTTGGAATCAAAATTCAAGACCCTAAAAATGTGTTCTTATCATTTACTTATGGGTATACAATCAAAAATACAAATTGGGGAGAAAATTTTAAAGATAAATAAAGATAATTTATTAATCAACCACTACTCAGTTAACCATTAACGAATCAAGTTTATTTTTTGAATTATTTAAATATTACAACATATCTCAATATCATCTCATCATTAAATAACTTAGTGTATCATTACAATCTGAAGGAAATAAATAGGAATCAAACCCTTTAGTTCTTTAAAACAAATGAATAACCCTAATCTCTAGACTACCCCAAATTGGGGTAAAACGGTGTAGGTACCCATAACACCTGGGTTAAAAAAATCCACCCTAATATAAAATGTTTGTAAGAAGATTGGAACCTAGAATCTCAATTAGTAGATATCAACATATGTAACCACTATGTTACATCATTGGTGACTAATATTAATATTTATTTATTTAATTTTAATGTATACATTTACTTGAAATTAAATTAAAAATACTAAAAATGAGACTATTAATCATCCACCTAGTATATAAAAGATATCCATTTCATAATAATTTTAAACATAGATTAAAATTATTTGGAAAAATGAATTTATTATAAAAAAAGGCTATGATAACCCATGTGTCATTATGGAACCCTTCCCTAGGGTTGTTTTTATGATGAATATGATATCTAAATTTGGATGAAAAATTTACTACATTGTAATAATGTTATTTTTAATAAGTATGATACAATATACCTTAATTCCCTCGCTTTAGAATATCACCAATAAGACTCAAACTTGAGACCTTAGGGATACTGATGAAGTCACCTACCACTCAGGTATACACTTGTTGGAAAAATAAATTTATAATTCATTATAATTTACTTTTAAAAAATGAATTCATCATATAAAACTTATTTTATTATACATTAAAATAAATGGTTTTGAGAAAAAATTAATTTTTAATTTAAAAAAAGTGATCATGACCTAAAATTTTTAAAAAAAATGGGTGATTAAACTATATTTAATTTCATGATTATTTAAATATATTTGAAAAACATTTATATAAATGCATTACATTTTATTTCATTTTCTGCTATAAAAGTAACTTTATTTTTTTTCCATATGAATATGATATTTAAATATATATATACTAAATGTTATATTGTAAAAAAATATACATAATATAAATATTTTTTGTGATATATATAGTAATATGAAAATATTTTATATTGAATTTTATATAAAAATACACTAAATATAAAACCATGATGTCATGGAACTAACATTATTATGGTTCGTGAAAAAGTAAAACATGTCATAATGAAGGTTACTGCATCATTGTCTTGTGTATGGAATCACATGCATTATACAAAAATGCACGACTTAGTTTATTTATTCCATATTAATTATCATATATCAATTGAAACATCATATAATTATGTTTAAGTAGTTTCAAACAACTATGTTGAGTATTTAAACATTAAAAAATTAATAGAAGATATAATCAAAATATACAAAGAGTTCTAACATATTGAAATATTTAATTCATGGTTAAAAGAATTTAAGATGCTTTAGAGTACAAGAAGTTTATTGGGAGTCTATATAAAGTTTTTAAATTCTTATATAATGGTTTTATAAGATTTCTTTTACATTGTGTTTGTGTGTGTATAAAATCATTGAATTAAAGCTATCATTTATATCTTTATCTTTAATTAAGATCCTACATGACCATGAGGGAGATGGATTCCTTACCAGTTGGGAGATTCACAATAGCCCATGGAATACCCTCAAAGGAGGGATACCTTTTTCTATGAGGGATATTTATCAAGATTTTTTAAAATAGTTTGGACAAGACAGATTCGATAGAGAAAAATGTGAATTCTTCATTTGTGTTTCATTCAATTCTAACAAATGGTTGGATATTATGTAAAAATGGGTTTTTTTGGCTTGTTTTAGCTATATTTTGGATAATTATTGTCCACACTAAAACCCAATAGCAATATCATAGATACTCCAATTACATTTGGATTGATGTTTTTAATAGATTAATAATCCATATGATGAGTTTTTTTATAACCAAAATGCGTTTCATGAAAAATGGTCATAGTTCATGATGATTTTAATGACCAATAAATGATTTTAAATTTTTAAAAGAACATAGTTATTTAAGGCAATGAGTCATGAAAATAGTTTTTTAAAAACTATTCTTGGTAAAAATAAGTTTTTTCTACCATCATTTGTAGCTAAAAAATATGTGGTTTGTGTGTGAATGATATGTTAATAAGAAACCCATGACACAACTCAGAAAACCCATATCTTGGTTTCAAAAATAATAATTTTGGTGGTTTTTTTCAAAATGATTTTAGTTAATAAACAACATCATGATTATTTTGGAAATTTTTATCACTTGGAAAGAATAATGATGTGGTTTATAATAAAAAAATCATGGTTTTATGTTTTATAAAGGAAAAAAATTTCATTAAACTCTTAATAACCTTTATTAATGGGGGTCTCAACCATATCAAAATTGTTTTAATTTTTAAGGTCCATGTTTAAAGTATATTTACATGGTTTACTAATTTATAATGATTCTATAAGTTAAGAAATGAGGTTAAATGTATTAAATTTGTTATTAATTTATGAAATGTTAAAAAAACAATATGAAATTTCTATATTAAATGCCTTATTTGGATATTTATTTAAACCATTCTAATAGGAGTTTTAGAGAATTTACTTAAGGTTTAAATGAAATAAAAAAATATATATTTAAATTATATAAAATGTTTATATAAAATATAAAATGTTAATATATAATATAAAAGGTTTATATTGTCATAAATATCATATTTTTGAAATGTGAATGAATTTATACTGAATACTATGTAAAATAATAATATAAAATAGTTTATATTATAATAAATATAAAATTTACATGTAAATTTATTTGTGTAATTTCTATAAAATAATGTATAAATTATAAAGTGTTTATGATCATATATTTATAAAATGTTCATGAATGCATATTTTATGTCTAAATTTTTTATTTCTTCATTTATTTAGTATATTCACTACATAATTAAAATCATGAATACAAAATGTTTATATTATTAATGAACTCGTGCTTTAGTTTTAAGTGTTAAACTATATCTTATAAATTTTATACCATGTATATAATGAGTTATATATTAGGCCTAACATAAGATTTAGTTACTTTTAACCATGAATATGATTTGTTTTTGGGTTATGAACTTGATTTTAATGGTTAGTTATGATTTATATATACCAATTACCATAATTGTAAGGAAATTAAGGTTTTTATTGAGTATTGATCTATGAGTAGGGGGAATTTGGGTTGGAATTAACTTTATACTAGGGTATTAGTTTATATCAAGAAAATTTATGGTTGGATACCTATTGCACCATACTTCTTGTTCTGGTGATTTTGATTTCATATGATTTTAAACCTTTACATGAATGGGTTTCATATACCTTATGTATGAGATGTACTTTGATATATGTGAATATAATTGTATTTTATTTTTGGTTAACACAAATCATGAGTTATATAATGTTTTATACATTGATATGTTTTGAACATATTAATTTAATTTTAGTTATAAGATATAAAAACTAAATCATTATAAACATGCATACATGAAGGGAATACTTGAGATAAGGTGGTGTGATTTTAAAAATCTCTTAAAATACTAATTTTGGATTCCTTTAAAAGTGAACACTCATCAATACCACAATAATCCAAAGGGATAGTTTCATGCTAAATAGGGTGCCCATAGATTATCTTGTGTATGACAATGAGAATTTGGCGACCCTGATAGGATTTAATGAATGTATATAGAATAATATTTGGATACACTTAGCAAGGAAATCCTAAAGTTAGGATATAAAAATAATAGAGTTTTAATAAAAAAAGTAGTTGACCCCTCAACTATCCAAGAGTCATATTTGATATGATTGACATGATGGCACACCTAAATATCTAAGAAATGATGGAAAACTAAATAAGAATCAGATTTTAATGAAATATATATCTTAACCCACTAATTAATATGATGAAAATTAAAAATCGGTCATTATTTTAGTGGGAGAAAATTTAATAAAAGTCTTTATTAAATTATTAAAAACATGATATAGATCTGATAGAAACTTTTTTTTAGATAAAAATGGCCATTAATCAACTTTAGATTTGTGATAAATTCTTAGATAAATGGATTATATGGTTATTAATATTGTATATGATATAGATAGTGTACAAATTCATGGAGATGCGTGTTTTTGATAAATATAATGTCAAATAATTTTGTATCTTTATTAACATTAATGTTTTACTATAGGCGACTCTTTACTTATAATTATGAATTTGAGAATTCATACCTATTATCAATACTATAAAGACCCATGAGGTTACATTTTTCGGTTGTGTGAATGGGTATTAATTTTTGTTACAAATTTTCTATATAAAACTTTGAGAGATACTCCAAAATAATTTTAGTGGAAATCTAATAAGAGTTTTGGATGGTTTTTTGTAATTTTTTACATATGATGTAACATATATTAAAAATCTGTGATAGATTCTCTAAAAAGGATTTTAGAGTATATCTAAAATGAGTTTTGGATATGGGTTCAAAAATTTTAACATCTGATGTGACATAATATGAAATTAGACTAAGTCTATTAGGATTTGTGTAAGTGGGAGATTGATAAAAAAATGCATTAAAGATAAAACCATGATTTAATGATATTAACTATCACAAACCAACCTAGGTCGTCCATATTTCAAACACCTAAGATAACTCGTGGTATGGCCCAAGGGAAATTCTTGATCCCCAATGGCTGGAGATAGGTTCCTGGACATTAAAAAAACTAAATGAGAATGATTTCACCCATAAAATAAATTAAACAAGCAGTAGAAAATTTACTAAAATTATATCATGATGTGTCCATACATTGGAGTCCCAAACAAAAAAAATAGTTATAAAGAAAATTAAATCACAAAAAAAAACTCACCCACACCTAATAATACATCATAATAAATAATCCATATTATTAAATATCTATAATGTTGCATGCATAAACACCAATAATAAATTAAAGGAGGTAAAATGGGGTTGACTGATTTGGATGATGCGACTGAAAAAAAATAACTAAATATCATCTGTGTGACTTAATAATTCACTATCCAGACTCAAGAAAATAAAATCCCTATGAGAGATCACAAGATGATCCAAAACCCACAAGTGACACTGAGTGGTGTGAGTAGGGTGTGAGCATAAATTTCCTAGCAGGAAAGCACCATAGAATCCATTCATTTACTTTCCTGAAAGACCAAACTAGCTAGTTTTAAATACAATATTTAAAGATAAGATTTTTCTTCCTAAAAAAGATAATATAAAACTTAACACCTTTTAAAAAAATCTCCTTTTAGCTTGAAAATCCCTTTTCAAAATACACTTTAAGTTTCCTTTTATAAAATCCTTTTTCGAACTTAATTTGAAAATCCCTTTATAAAAAAACCAACCCATAAAAAACATGTATTTGAAATTCCATTTTTAAATTTATTATTAAAATGAAAATGAGAAGTAAATATAGGGATCATAAAGTAAAACCACAATGATAATAATAAATATAACCAACACATCAATTATACATAAACACTAGAGAGAAGTTTAATAGAGTAAAGATAAATGAATAAAACAAATTATGTAGAGTTAATAGTAAATAATAACAAAGTTAAATAAAATAATTGAGTTTAAAATAGGTAAAAAAGGTGTGTGTATATATATATAGTCATGGGTAGTTCTTAATAATCCCCTGAGGATATCCTAGATGTACTCAGTTTGGAACCATCTATATGCATATCAATGAAGTTTCTAATATTATAACCAACCAGGTGCCCTCAAATAGCCTCACTGGTGGCAATCCCCCATGGCCTTTCCATACCATGGGGGATATGGTCTGTATAATTGGGACTAGATAAAGATGACTCTCATCCCTCACCAAGACGCCTAAGATTCCATGGTGACACTAAAATGGTGAATGTGTTGTATCCCTTATATAAAACATAATAATTAAGTATCAATATAAATAAAATAAAAATTCTCAGCCCACCTCCCTACACCCATCCATGTGAAGATCCCCTTTTTGAAACAACAAAATCTCAATATAAGCAAAGGAAGTGAGTTCTAAGGATGTGTACACTTTATATACGAAACCATTTTAAGGTTCCAATAGGACCTTAGAGTTTGAAACTCTTTATAGTTTTCTAAAAAAGAGTTTCTTACTTTCAATGACATTAAAAGACCAAAGAGTAAAAAAAATCTCAAATTACCAAATTATCCTTTATAATTCATTCCAGGGATCTTATTTGAAAATTTATTTAATAAAAAATTAAATCAATGAATTTAAAACTCCAAAACTTCCATTTTTATTGTTATACACATATACATCTCTATGTGTGTGTGCGTGTCTCAATTCCCATATTCACACATTCTTATGTGAATATGTGAATATGTGAATATGTATACATATTTATACTCCCATACATATGTGTATAAGCACCAATCATAATATAAGAAACTCATAACATCAGTAAAAGTTGAATAACATAAGGATAAAATAAGGAAACTTATTAAAATTTATAAAAAAGAAATTAAAATTAATTAATCCATTTTATACACACAACAACTCATACAATTACATAAAAAATTTAAAATGATTCCAAAACACTCAAATTATATTTTAAAAATACAATAAATATTTTATCATTAAAAATTATAACTATTCTTTAGGTGTAGACATAAATCAAAGGAAAATCTATAAGAACCCATTTGGAAATCAATTATAATATCTTAAAAACCTTTGGAAGTACATATATAAAAATATATTTTAACTCAGTAGGCATATATCAATTTGAATAAAACTAATTTGGAACACCCAAGAACCCATGGAATGTTAAGGAAAAGCAAAAGCATGGAAGCACCTACATGGGACAAGTGGATACAATGTGAAACCTTTAATAATGGAGAGAGGAAGGCATTGCGAGAAAATTACACACCCTAGGATCCAAAGACATAATTATTTATAATTTGAATCCCACATAGGGTTTGAATAGAGAACAGTGTAGTGAGAGGGGGGAGAAAAATTAGATAAAAATAAGAAGAGAAAGGAGGGGGAGGAGAAGAAACCCTAACCATAAGAGATTATTCATGATACAAGTGGGAGAATAGCCATAAATCTAATTTAAAGGAGGAATGGGAGTCACACATGGTATTCCTCCTTGGGTGTGTCTCATGAATCATATTATAGTGGGAGTAGAAACTCAATAAGGTTTTTAATTGAGGTAGGGGTGTTTTTATAAACAAAATAAAAATTTTAAGAGATGGGTACATCATATAGTTTCACCACATGGTTCTCTAAACCATACACCAACCATTCACCAACCATTAACCTCATACCAAACACTCATGAGAACTTTCATGGTTTAGTCACACTATTGAGATAACTGTACACAAAACATGTAAAATAGTTATGTTTAAAAATGTAGGTTTATGCATGGTTTGTCGCACGATTACTAGAAACCATGCACCCTAGACTAGAATTTAAAAATAATAATTTTTTGAATTGTTTCAACCTGAAACCTAATGATAATATCAAAAAATAATAATTTAATACAATAATAAGGAAAAATAGGGTCGGGTTTGATATAACTCCACACTATAAAAGTTTTTTCACCCATAAATTCACTGAATTCAAGGAGAAGACTCAAGGAAGAATTTCAGTTATGTGGGAAGAAAAATCTATGACATGATCTTCAAGACACTCCAAAAATGAAATTATCCCAACACACTTTAAATTATCTCTAAAATTATAATATTATATAAATCCTCAAGGTATAACTCACACTTGAACCATTATAACAAAAATGGGTCATGGAATAGAGACCTGTAGTGGGTCTCCCCACCATTTTAGAAATATATGCATGAGGAATCCAAAAGATAAAAGAATCCTCACAAGATATTAATATTGAAAAAAACATAAACCATCAACTGTAAAACTTAAACAAAACACTATCCTAAAGATGCACTCAAACATTATGAAAATGACTATTTACTCTTCAATTGGAACAAATACAAGCAACCCAAAAGAACCAACCCAAATATAAGTAATTGATCAGTGATAGGAAAAGTAAGGGAGGAAGAGATGCCTCAAAATATATAATAAAATATTCCTAAAGTATATCACAACCTTAAGAACACTCTGAGAATTTTGAAACAAAGGTTACCTCAAGACTCATCAATAACCCTCCAACTAGGAACAAAAGGGAGAAGGCATAATACCTTAACATGCCTCTTAAAATGAAATGGGTTTTAAACTTGGTCCAAAAACAAAAAATGGGAAACCTAAGACCTAAAATCTAGAACACCCCTCATAGTGATCCCACAAAGTCAAACCAACACTAGTTGGTTCATAATATCAACTGATTCAGCATCCATATTAATTACCTGAAGCACACACATAAGGTTTTCTCCCATGTATAACAAGTTGTAATCAAATCCCACTAACCAAAACCACTCAAAAAAATCTAAAGGTACTTTAAATTTTAATGAGATATCAGAAAACCCATAAGAATTTTATTTTACTAGAAATAAATGAATAAGAACCCAATGAGTTACACTTGAAAAAGTATTACCTAAGAAACTTGATCAACTATAACTCCCAAAATATATGATTATCCCAACCCAACAATGCTCATGAACTTCCTGGGATGCATACTTTAAATAAATGATAGAAAGACAAGACCTTTTCTAATCTTATCCAAGACAATAATCACCCTCATCCAAAACCATGATTAAATTCAGAATAATAATTCAAGGAAATCAACCATAGACTCTATTTAAGAGGGTCATAATGTGAATCAAATCCAAATTATCATTTTTTAAAAATTTTAAAGTCACCACCTTAAACTTTTGGAATCTAAAAACTCCACATAAAATATATTTTTAAACTCTATATTTTCCTTGTTGAAAAAACTATAAATCCCCAAACACCAATTCAAATTTAAATTCATTTAGAAATGGTATTTAAGTGTTTTTAAAACAAACCTTACTTTATTTTTGAAAAAACAATATTTTAATCCCAAAGACTATAGAAATCCAGTTTTAAAACATTTACCCAACACAAAACTCCCCTTTCTAAATAAAAAATAATTTTCACTACTTAAAACCATGATCTATTTTTTAAAACCATTTTAAAATGCATGCTTCCATTTTATAATCTTAAAATTTTAGCTGAAAACTATTTTAAACTCCCAAAATATCTTTATAAGACCTTAATCAAAAAATAATTAATCAAAATATCACAACATAAGTCCAACCTGGTCATGAATTAATTTACCATATGGCTTGGTAGACCATGTACCAACTATACAACCATCACTAAGAGTAACATAAAACCATTTATGTAGGCTCTTCTTGGGTTACCGAGTCGTGTGAACTCACCATGTACCACTATATCAACTTTTGTTTCATACAAAAATATAATAAATATATTAATAAATCCATAAAACACCAATTAAATATTGAATACCATAAAAATAAATTATAACATACTAAAATCCACAAACTAAGACATGAAACTAGACTTCCCATGGAAACTCAGGGGTTTAGAAAAAGAAATTTCTATCTAGACTCTTCCAATTTCAACCTTATAAGATCCAATAGTCCTATCTCAATCTACTAGACTCACCAAAATAATAAATAGCACTCTAATACCATTTTTTCATGAACTAATATGGGTCATCCATCCATAGGACACCTAATATGACCTATGGGAAGGTTTGAATAGTGTTCTTGATCCCCATGGGCTAGCAACAAGCACCTAATAATTAGAAACAACTCAATGGTAATTATTTCACCCGTAAAATAAACTAAAAAATAATTATAAATTTTACTAAAAATCTAGCATGATGCACTCATACATCGGACGCCTGTGTAGAAACATATAAACATGTATAATGAAAATTAAATAACAAATAAAAAAATCACACTCACCTCCAACCCCCTTGAATGAAACAACCCCTATTATTAAATATCCATAACACCACATGAATAAAAACTTCCAATACAATAAAGGAGGTAAAATAAGGATGTCTAATAAGGCAGTCAACCATAAATAAAATAAAACAACTAACTAACCTCCATGTGACTCCATTAGTCACCATCTAGTCCCAAAATAATAAACACTCCATGAATGATCACAAGCTAATCCAGAACCTATAAGATCCACTCAGTTGATATAACTTGAGTGGTGTAGGTAGGGTGTTATTATAAACATCCCATGAGGTAGGAACCACATATTCCTTGTGTTTTTTTTCCTGAACAAAAAACATGATAGTTTGAAATACACTATTTAAAGATATTATTTTTATTACTTAAAATAAAAGATAAAATTTTATACATTTAAAGAAATACATTTTTAGTTTGAAAACCCCCTTTTTGAAATACACTATAAGTTTCCTTTTATAAAAATCTTTTTAAAAATTAATTTATGAATCTTTTTACAAAAAAACTAACACATGGGAAACATGTATTTGAAATTCCATTTTTTACTTTACTATTAAAATGAAATGAGAAGGAAAATAGGGATTAAAAATAAAACAATAATGATAATAATAAATAGAAAAAACACCTAAATAGTATGTAAACATTAGAAAATAGATTAATAGAGTAAAGGTGAATGAATAAAACAAATCATGGAGAGTCAGTAGTGAAATATACAAACCCAAATAAAAGACTTAAGTACCGAAGAGGTAAAATAATAAGTTATACATAGATATTCATGTGAATTTTATAAACATACCATGAGGATTCCCTAGACATACACAATTTAAAACCATCCTTGGGCCTAATAGATAAAGTTCCTAAGTCTATAACTAACCATATGCCCTCAAATAGCCTCACTGGTAGCACTCCCCCATGGACTTTCCATACTGTGAGGGATCTAGTATATCTAATCAATACTAGATGAAAATATCCCACATCCCTCACTAAGATAAATAAGATCCCATTATGAAAATAATAAGGGGGGTAAGGTAGACCTTGCATAAAACATAATAATAAAGGATAAATATAATTCAAATGTAACCACTCATCCCACCTCCCTACACCCATCCATGTGAAGCTACACTTTTTAAACATCAATATGTCAACATAACCAAAATAAGGGGGTTTAATGGAGTTTAATTATTTATATACAAAATTATTTTAAAGTGCCAACAAGGCCTTAGCTTTTGAATCTATTAATAGTTTTCTTAAAAATATTTTCTTACTTTTAATTCCATTCAAAAACCAAATAGAAAGAAAAACTTCTTTCTCAAACTACCAAATGATACTTTATAATTCATTTTAGGAATCCTCATTGAAACTTTATTTAAAAATAAAATTCAATCATCGAATTTAAAACTCTAAAACACTTCTTTTTATCATTATACATATATAAATTTCTATATATATACACACATATCTATAAATACACATATTCACATATTCTCATGTGAATATGTGAATATTTATATATATACACCCATAAATATGTGTATAACACCATGTATAACATGAGAAACTCATAATATCAGTTAAAGGTGAATAAAACAAGGATAAAATAAGAAAAATTATTAAAATTTCTCAAAGAAATAAATAAAAATAAATTAACCCCATTTTGACACATGAAAATTCATATAATTACATAAAAAATTCAAATGATGTTAAAACACTCAATTTCTATATTAAAATTACTATAAATATTTTATCAGAAAAAATATAACTATCCTTTATGTGTAAACATAAATAAGAGGAGAATCCATATGAACCCATTTGGAAATCAATTATAATATCTTACAAACTTAAAGAGTCACATATAGATAAATAAATTTGAACTCAGTTGGAATATATCAATTGGAATAAAACTTAATTGAAACACCTAAGAACCCATGACATTTTAAGGAAAAGAAAAATAATTTAAACACCTACACGGGACAAGAAAATATGATATAAAACCTTAAATAACTGAGAGAGGAAGGAATTGAGAGAATATCAGACACCCTAAGAACCAAATCCACAATTATATACAATCTAAAACCCACCTAGGGTTTTTCTAGAGTGAAATAAAGTGAAAGTGGGGAATGAAAATTTAGGGAGAAATAAGAATAGGAAATAGAAGAAAGAGAATAAACCCTATCCTAAAGAGATTACATATGATATTGGTGGGAGAAAAGTCATGAATCTAAGGTAAAGAATGAGGGGGAGTCATGTGAGGGGTTTCTCCCTGGGTGCATTATGTGACTCAGATGATAGGGGGAGGGGAAGCACTAAAAGGTTTTTAATTCACAGAGGGGTGTTTTAATAAAAAAAAATACAAAGCACGATTTGGCTGCACGGTTGGAAAAACCATATGAAAAATATTCACCTCATTCTAGACAGACCTGTGTACTCTCATGGGTAGGTTTCATGGTTGGGAAAACTATACACCAACCAAAAAATAGTTATATTAAAAACTAAAGTCATACACATGGATTTTTGTATGGATAGTATTAAACATATGGTAATCAAGTGACCTGTACTGGAATTTAAATTTTTAAATTTTTATAAAAAGGTTCAACATAAAACTCAACACCAAGACCAAAAAATAATAATTAAATAAAATAATGAGGAAAAAGAGGGTTGGGATGTGATATTAACCACATCATAGTTTACTCTAAAGTAAACCATGTCATATTAAAGGTCACTATGTTATGGTTTTTTGCATGAAAATGTATGGATTATATGATAACACATGACGCAACCACTATTTTCAATCTTAGATATCATATATTAGTTAAAACATAATATGAGTGTATTTATGGAGTTTCAAACATCTATATTTTTTTTAAACATTTAAAAATCATTGAGAGGTTAAATCACACATTATAAATATTTTTAATGATTTAAAACATTTTTGAAATGTTTCATTCATGTAAGAATATATTTTAAGTATTTATGAGTCCAAATAGTGTCCTTAGAGCCTATATAAAGTGTTTTAATCCTTGTACAATGGTTGTATGATATTTTTTTATAGTGTGTATGTAAACTCCTTGAATTTAAGATATAATTTATCTTCTTATCATTAATTAAGGTTCTAGTAGACTGTGAGAAATATCGATTACTTAATAAGAGTTAAAATATTCATAAAAATTTATAGATTAACCTTAGAGAAAGGATAATTTTAACTTCAAGGGATATCTATAAATCTCATGTATATGAGATTGGACAGACTAACTTTAATAGAAAAAGATGCACATTCTTCATTTATGTTTCATTAAATTTAAATAAATAGTTTTCTCATATTAAAAAATGATTTTTGGTGGATTGTTTTTACTATATTTGAATAAGGTTTTTCCCCACCAAACCCAACCATGTTAACATTACATACTTATATTTTTAATTTTACATGTCACTATTATGTATTTTTATTTAATATCATGTGATGATGTAGATTAAATGTATTTATTTACTATTAAACTATTTAATAATTAATAGTGAAGTATTAATGTCAAATATTATAACTTATAATTCATAAATTTAATATGTAATTAAATATTAGTCGATTATTATGAAATACATCTACTCCAACATTCTCCTTCATTGAATGGAGGAGGTCACCTCATTTTAATACAACCATAAATTATCTTGTTTGAATTAAGATTTCTATCTAATAATATCTTTACATTTACATTTTAGGTGCTAGTAAAATATGGTCAAATAGGGAAGGCCCACAAAATCATTGTGTGGTATCATGGTTGGTGGATCAATTGAAGAGACAAACACATGTTGGTTATTTATTAGTGATCATGATACATCATTATAAGAATGGTGTGAAAAAATTGAGGGATGTGAACATTATTGTAAATAATATTCAAATAACCAAGGCTTAAAGACCAAGTCACCTACCGATGTTTCTTTAATCCTAAATTTAAATCCATTAAGAATATAGATGCACCACTAATTTTAGGCAAAGTAAAAGTTTAAAGTGATATAAATAAATGAAAATTAAAACTTCAATTTTTGTTTGATTCAAAATATTACATTAAATTTAGTGAAAAAAACATTATAATACCCATATAAATAAGTAAAATGATGCATTCACACGTTAAAATTCATTTAAGTACTCAAAATCCTCATAAAAACTCTAAAAACACTATTCCATGCAAGTTAATGAGAGTTATTTAAAAAGTTTAAAAATCAACATCAATGCACTATTTTCTAATTCTCCCTTTCTCAAGGTATCATTTTGGATGAAGATGATTCTCTTTCTACTTGAAAAAATAATTTTTTGTCTAAATAAGTAAGTTGTAACCCATTGATAAATTAATTTTCAAAAAACCAGCTGATCCAATTAGAATAGTAAATGGTCTTCCTATTTTTCTATCCTAATAATATTCTCCATATATTTATTTATATAATTCCCTCTTAGTTAGTGAGTATTTTTTCCCAAATTCATTAAATTTATAAGCTTAAGGAAATTTAATAAATATCTAATATTGAATTTAGTTGAGACTTCTCTAAAATAATTGTGTAAGTCAATCTTGTAAGTATTTTTACCAAGTCATTTAAATAATTTGAATATAACTTTAACTCATGGTTCCCTCTTACCCTTCCTTTTTTATAGAAATGATACATTTGGATACCAAACTTCCCTTCATTTTAAATGAAAATTACACATTTTGAAAGTGAATATTCACCTTGTATCTTGGTTGAAAATGGATTTATTCTAGTTCTTATTGGAACTCCTTATGTATGCTTCATTTGGTTTTTCCATTTCATTACAAACACATTTAAGGAATTAATTTATATTTTTTTCCTTTGATCCCACATCAAGATTAAAATGAAAGAGTATAAAATATAACTATTTTTTATGGTTTATTAGATTGATTACACATAAAATTTCTAATAGATAATGTCATGTAGTATCACTTGAAGATATATTATATGAAAATTTATCATTTATATCTTATTAATTCCTATCTCTTAAATTCTTATTTAATAGTTTTATTATGATGGTTCTCAATGTATGATTCAAAGAAACTATTTTTTCATCAATTTGAGGGTATTAGTAAGTACTAAAAAAGTATTCCTTCCAAATCTATCTCATAAAATCTTCTAAGAAAATACTAATAAATTTAGTATTACTATCTAAAACAATTCTTTGAGGAATTTCATGTAAGCGAATAATCTCTTTATTTTTTTTACTTTTAATGCATCTTCACTCTTATAAAAAGTTATAAAATGAATAATTTTATAATATTAATAAAAAATAATGACTATTGAATATTTACCTTTCCAATTCATTGGAATAGATATAATGAAATCTATATTAAGATACTCATAATACTACTATATAATTATTAACGTAGTGTACATCCCTGGTTTGAAATAACTATGTTATTTGACATGACCTACATCTTGAAAGAATTACTTGAACATAAAATAGAATCTTAGGCTAATATAAATATTCCATAAATATTTATAAGGTTTCATAGTTTCCAAAAATGACCAACAAGTCCTCCTTTATATGTTTCTTGAATGATAAAGTCTGAGTGATTAACTTTTGGAACACATAACTTTTTTATCTTAAAGTAAAATCCATCATGGGCATAATAATTTTTTGTAACTCCATTTTAACATTAAATCATGAATGTGTTCATATCTATTTCATGTTGATAATATTATGTTCTAAATTTAAATCCAATTATATTTTTATCCATAATATTAATTAATGAACACCTTCAGGATAAAGTATCTTCTATAATGTTGTATTACTCATTATCATACTTGTTTACTATTGAAAATAATTACAAAAACTCCACCTATTTTTCATGCATTGAATTGATGTTTTTTAAACATTATAAATCTTGATATATGGTGATAAAGATAAATAAAAAACTATTTTAGTCTCATATAATGAGACTAGTGATATAAATATCTTATAATCCCATAAAATTACTTATCATAAGTGTTGTAATTTCTTTTTTAGAAAATCCAACCCTCAATTCAAATGATAATTCTTTAATTTATTTATCATTACCATAGAATAAGTTTATATAAATCTACATTCCTATAATATACCTCAATACTCTATTCCCAAATGCCTCCCCTGAGAATCAAACTCAAAACCATAGGGATTCCGGTCAATTCAAATAATACTCAATCACACACTTGTTTATAAAATGAATTTATAATAGATTATGATACACTTTGAATAATAATTGTGTTTAATCATTTAGAAATGAATTGATTATACTTGAAAATAAGTTGTTTTAGGATGAATTTAAAATTTTACTTTAAAAAATGATCTTAACCCCCCAAAATTAAAAATATGTGTTATTAATATAAATTTTATTTCCTAATAAATTAAATATATTTGAAAAAATATATACAAATTCATTTATTTATTTTATATTTTTAGATGATGAAAATAACATAATTTTTTTTATTATTTTGTGTTGTTAAGATAATATTGAATGATATATGAACTAACAGTCATGTCATATATAATGATACATAGTATATTGATTTTTTTGTTATAGATGACACTGTGATAATATTTTATATCGCATTATAATTGTATCCTTATAAATTATATTTTTATGCCACTATTATGCGTTTCAGTTTCATATCATGTGATGATATAGATTAAATATGTTACTTGATTGTTAAATCATTTAATAATTAAGAGAAGATCATTAAAGTCAAACATTATAACATATAACTTCAATGTGTGACCAAATGTTGTTCGAGTTTTGTAAAATGTTTCTTCTCAAAGGGCTTCCTTTATTGAATTAAGTAGGTATATATAAAGGGAGTAGAATATATTTTTAAAATATCCATCATTTATCTTGTTTTAATTTAAATACCTCTATAATTCCCTCTTTAACTTTATATTTGAGGTTTCAGTAGGCCAAGGTTGAGAAGGGAAGTCCCACAAAATCATTTCATGGTTTCATAGTTAGTGGATTAATGAAGGAGGAAAAGGAATTTTTTATGTTGCTTATTGATCATGATGCATTATCAGAAGAATGGGGAGAGTAAGTTTTGGGATGTAAATATTATTTTAAAGAATAGTAAAATGATAAATTCTTTAAGTAAAATTCACTTTTCAAGGTTTCTCTAAGAATAAAGGTAAATCTATCAAAAAAAGAGACACACCACTAATTTTAGGGAAAGGAAAAATATAAAGTAAGATTGGTAAATGAAAATAAAAATTAAAATTTTTGTCTATTTTAAAAATATACTATTAAAATGAGAAAAAAAATATATTATAATTCCCATAAAAAGAGTTGAAAACATTTTGAAACAAGTTACGAGTCATTGAAGTACTCAAAAGCCACATAAAAACTCTAAAAATAATATTCCCATGAAATTTAAGGACCTTCTTTTCAAATTAGTGAAGATCACCATTATTTTACTATTTTCCAATGATCCATTTCCCAAGGAATTAGTTTGGATAAAAATAATTACCTTGACATATGGTTTTTTTGTTTTTTTAGTCTAAATAAGTGAGTTGTTACCCACTAATAAATTATTTATCATGAAACTTAAGATGATCCAATTCAAATAATAATTGAGATTTATATTTATATCAGCCCCGTTAATATTCTCCTTGGGTTGATTATGGTTTATATCATTCCCTACCAATTAGATAATTTTTTTCCTTAAATATATATCCTCACCATCCTCAATAAATAGAGATAAATCCTTGATATTGAATATAGTTTAGACTCCTCAAAAAAATCAATGTGTAGGTTGATATTGTAAATATTATTACTAACTCATTCAACTACCATGAATAGTACTTTGTCTCTTGATGTCAACTTACTCTTCCTTTTCTATATAAATTAGTTATTTTGTATATAAATCCACTCATTTTTTATAGGTTGGAAAATGTATTTCTTTTGGTGATCTTGGGATCTCTTATTTTGTGCTTAATTTATATTTTTCTATTTCAACAAGAACAAGTTCTAGTAAAATTTTCATCTACCTCACCTTCTCTTATGAATCTAGATTCAGTTGAAAATAAATAGGTAAATATTAAAATTTTATAGGAGTGAATGGATTGATTCCATACACCACTTTAATTATATAGTGTTGGATAATAACACTTGAATACCTTTTATATGAAAAATCATTTTGTGGAAGGTAAAAATTACATTCTCTCAAACTCTTATTTACCAATGTTATTTGGATAGTTTCCAATGTATGATTGGTAACTTATATTTTCACATCAATTTAAGGGTGATTGTAAGTGTTGAAAAAAATTTTTATCTAACTTTCCCACATAATATACTCTAAAAATTCCTAATAAATTTAGTGTTAATGTAAGAAACAATGATTCAAGGAATTCCATATAGGCAAAAAAATCTATTTGAAAAATAGTTATGTGACCCTCAATGCATATTTAATCTTATAAAAAGGTGTAAAATGATCCATTTTATAAAATTAATCAATAAAAATCATTATTTAATCTTTCCCCCATCAATTTATTGATAAATCTATAATAAAATTAATGCTAAAATCTAGGGGCATAAAAAAACCTACAAAACCAACCCAGCATAATCTGGCCCATGTGAAAAAACACAAAACAACCTCATACAAGTTTTGTCAATTATTTTTATATAATTTGGGCTAGGTAAAGTAGTGGGGTTACTATTTTTTATTGTGTTGACTCGAACCACCCTACATCAGTATAAAATTATTTTATACTCTCAATTTTAACCTTTTTTGTAAAATTTAATTAGTTATAACTAATTTTAGACATGAAATATATTAATTTATTGAATGATTATAAGTAATATATAATTTATAATAAAACATTATGTTTATAGTATTATATTTTAAAGAATTATTGAACTTTAAAATTTAATTTTTTTTGTCTAAATTAAAAAAATTAAATACTTTTTTGAATAATTATAATTTTTTCATGCTAATCTGATCCACCCTTTAAACTGCCTTAACTTTACCAGTTATGTTTTTTTAGAAAACTTTCTATTGGAGTGTTGAATATGGGTTTAAATATTTCTTTACCCTAAAAACATGGTTCAAGTGAGATTTATCTTTAAACTAAACCAACCCACCTATTTCAAAACCCTTATTATTATCCTCCCAAGGATACTTTAGAATTGGTAATAGGGTGTACATACCTATCTTGAAACAAATCCTTTCTATTTAACAAGTCCAACATCTCAAAATAATTACTTAAATATAAACTTTCATTATAGGATGGTAAAAAATTCCTTCAATATTTCCAAGTTTGTATAGATCCAAAATGATGAACAAGCCCTCCTTTAAATATTTCTCAAATATTTAAGTCCCTATAATTACATTTTGTTACACACTATTTTTTTATCATAAAGATAAACCCATCATGGACATAATATCCTTCCATAACTTTATTTTGACATTGGATCATAATGGTGTTCATATATATTTCATGTTGATAATATTATTTCATAAATTGAAATCCAAAAATTCATGCATCCAAAATATTAAATAATTTATACTTTTAAGATAAATCATATTCCAAAATATAGTTTCAATGTTCCCATCCCAGTCACTGACTACCAACATGAGCAGGGTCTACCACATGATCTTAGGAATTCCTCTCTATATTGTTGAGGTTTTCAACTAGTAATGAGGGTTATATAATCTACATGTAAAGACTCTACCATCTAGTATCATTATGAAAATAACAACCAATAATGGATACATTTCTATCAGGGATAATATAAAAGTATATTAAATAGATTTATATAAAAAATACAACCATAATAAAAAAGCTTCATGATGTTACAAAATGTAACCCATTTGGGTAATACAGTTACCCATGCTTGAGAGAAAACTTAATTGTACCTACATATACATCTCCTTTGTGAGTCACACACTTTCACCCACACTTGCGAACAACTAAATTGTTCCAGTGTATACATATATTATAATATTTATACATTTAACAAATGAATTGGAAGAAGATATATGACCCCACAAAATATCATCTATACTTACGGGTTCCAATTAAAAATCATTCATGTATCACATCATAAAGAACCCATGAAAATAGAATGGGTTTCATAAAATGTTTAAATAAAAATCATTAATTTTTTAAAAAGAACCCTTGGAATGAAATATGGGTTTAATAAAAATTTCAAAGGAATATCATTCACCTTTAATGTCATAAATAACCCATGGAAAAAAATTGGTATTTATAAAATTTCTAAATAGTATAACATCAAGAAATAAATTGATTGACATCGAAAATATAATTACTAAAAAATAATCACATAATAGAACAAAATGGAGGGTGAAACTTGAAAAATAACTCTATTAGAGATTTATATTTTGAATATAAATGGTAAAATTTAAACCAAATCATAAATGAGCATTCTTGAAAAACATTTTGTTATCATCATTGAAAAATTCATAGTTAATAGTCTATTTTCAAAAGGCCTCCATTGATTTTATAAATAGTTAAGAACATCATGTATGGAAGTGGATTTTAATTAAAAAATATTTAACCTAGATATATAATAAATAAAATCATTTAAAATTTAAAATCAATTATGTTAGTGGACATAAGGGAAATATATTCAAGAATAAGACATATAACTCAAAGGAAGAAGTTTGAGTAACCAAATCCATTACCTTTATACTTGACTTACATGAATGTGATTTGACCTCCTGTATAACAAAAATAACTATCATAATTACCTATTTAAGAACCTTATTCATATTCATACCCTTTTATAAACACAATTTATAATTATTATCTACATGTATATTAGTTATTTTTATCCATTTTCAATTTCAAGTTTGAGTAATCTTGATAGATTTGATATAGTTTTGTAATAATGATGTTGTTAGTAATTATTATACCAAATTTCAACATTAAAATTTAACAAAAGTTACTATAATTTATTATTTTTAATTATTTATAATGTTATAATTTCATTATATGGGAGTTTTTTTTATGGGTCTTTAAGATGAAATCATCGATGAGCACGTTTCGATAATTTTTCATGAATGGCCATTGGTATCTTAATTAATGAGTTTAATACTAACTTTACCATTCCAAAAACAAAAAAAAAGATTTATTTGATTATTTATATCATATTTTATCACTAATTAAGTTCTCATTTTCATACATGGTATTATTTTAAATCATTGTTCATGTAGGTGGTTAAACTGACCCAAACAAGAACACACCATAATTAATGGATGATTATGATTATGAAAGTTGTTTATTTTATAATAATATAATTATTAAAGAATAATAATGATATTATTTATATATTATTAAGGTGTTTAAATATATTTTAGGAGAGTTTAATAAATAATAAAGAAACTAGATTAAAAATAATATGCGTTACTTTGTGGAGGTGGTAGTTCGTACAACACATGGTTAATGTTTTCATTTCATAGAGAAGGGGAAGGAAAGAAGGTGGGTTATAATTTTTATTTTAATAATAATAATAATAATAATAATAATATATTTCACATTTATTTTTCAATTTCACCATTGTAATCATGAAGAGAGGCGGTGTTAAAAAAACAGAATTCATTACTTCGTGGAGGCGGTAGTCCGCAAAATGCACAATTGATGGTTTGATATTTCTTAATAGAAGAGGGTAAATTTGGATAATAGTTATTATCATAGAATAATAAAATTAAGTATAAAAAAATACACATTTAATTATATTATAATTATAAAATTATATTTGTAAGGTGTTAAAGATAAGAAAAAAAGTTAGAAAAAAAAGTATTCACATTGAGAACTTAAGCTTTCCATGGGAAGAATACATGGAAATAGAGGACTTAAGACAATATATTATGACTAGTGTGTAGTTCCCCGACCTAGTTTACCACCCGAATAGTCTTCCAGTCTGGTTATCCACTGGCCATTAGGAATTCCTCCCAGTATTCCAAAGGCTACCAACTAACAACGAGGGTATGATGAGGTGATAGTGGAGAGACTATACCCTATGGTGGTTATAATAAAAGTGGTATATATGTATATATATAACATGAAGGACCCTAAATTATCAGAATAAAAACATGAAACTTAGAATAATAATATATAAATCAGCATCAGAATAATAAATAAGCCCAAAGGCACACCATTTTTAGACAACACATATAATAACAGGTCATAAATGGCAGATAATATAGATCGCCCATGGAAGATCATATCAGTACATACATATATAAAGCATGATGAAACAAAAATAAAACCCCATCCCGATTCAATAATAATTGTGGTTCAATTCCATCCATCCCATTATAAGTAGTACAATTTAATCACTATGGTCCAGCTCTTAATCCTAATCCTTACCTGATCTCATAGACAAAAAATATACACGTGCCTCGAAGGGCCTGTATAGGGAATGAGAATACTATCTGTAGGCCGCATACAATGTGTTCATATCCTACATCCATAATTATTTAGGTGTAAGTTGAATATAAATAAAAGGTGATGCACACCCATTTAATAATTAATCCACTTCCCTTATGCTCAGTATCCGCAAGGTGGTGTTTACTCGCTTCATCCAACACCGTTGTAAATGTATGAATATGTACCCATAAATATTTATATGGAATACATAATGTGTATGCATATATATATTTGTAGTTGTGAGTATCCATGGCTTATCACCCAAGGCATCCTCTGACAAATATCAAATCAGGTGAACCTTCAGTTCCACCTATAAATATATAACTTGTCACCTCATTCCATTAATCTCATAACTAGAATCCACATGGTACACCCAAAAATTAAGTACCTAGTCCTTAATAACTCTTCTTAGAAGTTCTGGTAGGCTCAACAACCCAATTTCCCGAGGCATAGCAATACCTATCCTCTGATAAAGAATCCCTGATGGCTCAACAGTCGACGTCCCGAGGTATAGTGACATCCATCCTCCCAATATCTAGGCCCAACGTTATCAAGAATCACAGTGACCTTTATCCCCAACCGATAGTATCAAAATCATCAATTTATGGTCCATCACCATCCATGTGGCCTTACATGGTGATCACACATAGCATATATAATGGTCAACACCATCCCCTAATATGCAGAATCTACAGGGGCCTCTACCCACAATGAGTGGTTAACACCACCTCATTTGAGTCCTATATATGTTCACACAACTCCAATGGTGTGTAGTCCAAAAATGATGATCAATAATCACCAAAAACCTAAGACAAGTCATCTAACACCTTGTGCCCCTACAACGATGTCACTAAATCCCAATGGTCAACACTATCTCAAACCATACAAACTATGCTCTAATCCTAATGACTTGGCAGCCTTAATCTAACGACCATGTCACCTCAACCTGGTGATCAACATCACCCCAAGTATCTCGGGACATGCCCTCATCCTGACGACCTCATCACCTCAATCCATATGATCATCAGCACCTCAATCCTTGAGCCAAGACCATCATATTCTCATGTAACTAAACAATCATTATAACAATTCAATTTAATTAAATTACACATCCAGTATAATCTTACTAGTATGGACCAATCCCCTTATCTGGATTAATCATTTGTAGTGTAGCAAGATCATGCCCATAGGCATCTTATAAGATCAATTGAATAGTTTAAAAGTCATTATTTAATTAGTGGTCTCTCTTGGACTACCCACACAACATATATATAACATACCCCTAAAACATCTACAAAATCAAGGAGTAAGCTAGGAACTGTCTACCTTATGCTAGTAGACACTCGCTAGTCTAATATTATCCTCTAACTCGATCCAAATAGGAAGAAAATGGTATTTTATATAAAATAATTAAAAATAGGGAAAAATATATTGCATGGATTTAGCATTCTATATGGTGAGATAATAGAATAAGGGAATCAATAGGGTCAAGGTCTCACTAATGTGCTTCCAATGAGACCTACAGATCAAGAATCGAATCTTGGATAATGAAGTGCCCTAAAATTCTTCAAATAGGAGAAAAGGAAGGCTCTCCCTTTGTTGTGTGTGTGGGTGGAGAAGAAAAGAGGATGAAAGAAGATAAATATAAGGAGGGGTAGAAAATTAATTTCCCCATTTTAAGTGACCTTCACGGTTTGGTGGCATGGTTTGGTTAACCGTTCACTAACCGTATGGTTCTATTTTCCTAAGCACCACACACACACGGGATACGTATACCATTGTCCAAACCATGCGTAGATCATGGCAGCATAACTGCATGGACCTAGGCCGAAGCCCGACTACCTGAGGCCAAGTCTCCCTATGAAGCTGAACTAGCTACCAACCAATGACCCCACTACTGGGTCCCACTATCTCTTCTCCGACCTCCATGTGCAGTGGAGTCTCGGTAACCAGGTTCTTGTACCACTCTAGATCTTATCTTAGATCCCTGAGTCTGACTCGATCCTCAAATTCCATCTATCCGAGAAGGCTTCCTATAGAACCTCTCTAAATGGTCCATATAGTCGCATGCCTGACACTCCTTCAAAACTTGATCACACTAGTTTTGAACATGCCCTGACTGCCTATACTAGAATCACACTACTAAAGACCCACTCTACAATGGTATGATGGAATCTCTAACCTGAATACCCTACTGAGACTCCTCATAGCCTCACTTCCTGCTACTTGAAGCATCACCACTCAGATTACCTAACGTCATCACCCGAATCAAATAATATCAGCCAATCAATTTTCCCTCAGCTATTAGTGACTGATTGAATACCTATGAAAAGGATGAAAGTCGGGATATATTCACCTAAACCTTGATGGTATGACACATTCCATCCTCAAAACAACGCACCCTAGCGATGTTTTCACCCACCATATAAGGTGTAAATCGTGACAGGTCTGTGAAATTAGCTTCATATTCCATGAAGAATGTGTATCCCTATTAGAGGTTCATGAGCTCGTGGGCTCTACCTACCCTCAATCTTGAGAAAGAAGTTCTTGAAGAATTTTTTCTTAAAATCCTTCCAATACAGTCCCTCGTGTCTTCCTACCTAAACATTTATATCCCACCAGCACTTCACTGGTCCTCTGAGCATGTACACTTCTAGATTTACCCTCCTAACTAGGGGTGTCTCAAGCTGGTAAAAGATAGTCTACACCTATTCGATCTAGTTCTTTGATGCCTATGTTCCACCCTCGACTTAAAATAACAATGGGTGCTGAGACTAGAGCTCGCGAGTCAGATATGCCATATATGGATCATCCCCCTAAGATCCCCAATTAATACCTTGTACGACCCATACCAAGAGTTCCTTAAGATTTTCATATATCCATGTCCCAAATTATGCCATATATTGTGGTTAAACTACCTGTAATGAAGCCTGTACATGTGGTTAATGATCATCCTGACCCTCATAGGCCTCATCCTGACCCTCAGGGGCCTCATCCCAACCCTCAGAGGCCTCATCCCAACCCTCAAGAGGCCTCACCCCATGCATGCTCTATAGGCACCATATCACCACACTCCTAACGCTCCACCAAAGCACATCTAGGTGGGATTCCACTGAATACCAATCACGATGGTTAAAAATCCATAAGAGTGTATATATATATATCATATTTAGGGAAAGCTATAGTATGAAGTTCATATCATTGCACTTACAATCCCCTATTGCACCTGTGTCACGTGATATCTGACCATAAGACCCCTTACCTACCCATATCAGAGTCAAGTATCAAGTATCATCTGGCCTCACAGACCTCTGCCTACCTACATCATAGTTAGGTATCACATATCATATATCAATCTGAGGTAGCTGAGTAGAATGACATCAAAGAGGCTAAGCAAGAAAACGATATTTATATTCTTTATTAACACTTTAAAAAACTCACCCTATGTAACCATCCTTGCATAATCATAACAGAGTCAAGCCCATAAATACTATACATATACATAGCACCACATATTGATCTCATTAGGAATAACATACCTAGGCTGGCTGAGTATTATTCCATCAAAAAGGATAAGCCATAAAACACTGTTTAGCTTATTTGTAGACACTTTAAATAGACCAACCCCTCTTAGCACATTCTAGGTTCCCAAAGATAATCACAATAAAAACACATTATATGAGCCTAATTGTATATCATGATACATAAACAACCCTCCCTTTCCATACTGGGCCATGTGTCAAAAGCCACATAACAGATAACCATCACACCCAAGTATACCACTCAAGGTGGAAATCAAATCAACTTTAAAAGAACACAATAGAACATGAATTCCCCACCCATGGAAACTTGTTATATCCCCCATGCATGGGGATATAGGCATTAAAACATGAGATCTGTAGCCAGTTCCAGCTACATCCTAGTCACTGGTCTACTATAGCCTAAATAGTAAGACCAGAATAGAAAATAAAACTACTTTTATACCATTTGTATTGGTCAACCTAGTTTTCCACCTGAACAGTGCTCCGTGATAGTTGGCCACTAGGCCTTAGGCACAACTCCCTATATGAAAAATGATTTTTACTAGCAATGAGGGTCTGATGAGGTTATAGTGTGAAGACTATACCCTCTGGTGGTGATAATAATAATAGTGGTCCATATGTATATATATAATGTGAAGAACACTAAATAAATATAAGAAATGCATGAAACTTAGAAGAAACATATATAAAGAAACATAAAAATAATAAATAAGCCTAAAGGCACACCCTTTGTAAACAACACATATCATAGTAGGTCACACATGATAGATAATCAGGGTCATCTATGGATAACCATATCAGTACATACATATATAAATCATAATGAAACAAAAAAGGAAACACCATCCTAATGAAAGAACCAATGTGCTACAATTCCATCCATCCCATGCTAAGCAGTACAACTTGATCACTAAGGTCTAGCTCCTGAGCATGATCCCTTACTTGATCTCTGAGATATAAAGTCCACATGCATCCTGAAGGGCCCGTGTATGGTTTGAGAATAATCTCAGTAGGCCACCACCAATGTGTTCCCGTCTTACATTTATAATTATGTAGGTGTATGCTAAATATAAATAAAATAAAATGTACACCCATTAAATAATTAACTCACTCACCTTATGCTCATCATACACAAGGAAGCATTTACCTACTTCATCCATCACTGGTATAAATATATAAATACATAACCCTAAAAATATATATAGAATACATCACATGTATGTATATATATATTTTTAGTGGTGAGGTTACATGGCTTAGCACCAAAGGCATCCTATGAAGAATAGAAAATATGGTGAACCTTTTGGTTCCACCTATAAATATTTAACTTGACAACTCATACCATCAATCTTGTAACAGGTGTCTGAACAGCATGCCCAAACATTATGCACCTATTCTCTCAGACCTTCGCTCAGAAGTCCCTTTTGGCTCAACAAACCAATATCTCGAGGCATAAGGATACCCGTCATCCAATAAATAATCCTATTCAGCTCAAAATATGATGTATCGAAGCACAGTAGTATCCATCCTCCCAATATTCTAGCCCAATATCCTTAAGTATCACAATAATCATCATCCCCCAACTGACAGTCTCAACACAACCAACCGATGTTCCATCACCCTATACATGGATTTCTATGGTGATAACTAACAACATATCTAATGTTCAACACTATCCCCTAAGGCATGTAATCCACAAGGGCCTCCACCCACAATGAGTGGTTAACACCACCTCATCTAAGTCTAATCCATGTACACATAAATCCAACAATACGTTGTCCAACAACGGTGAATGGTAAACACCAAAAACCTAATCCAAATCATATGGAACCTCATGTTCCTATGACCATGTCACTAAATCCTGATGGTCAATGCCATCTTAAACCATACATGTCATGCCCTAATCTTGATGACCTTGTTTCCTCAATATGATGACCATGTCTCCTCAACATAGTGATCAACATCACCTCAAGTATCTCAGGCCTTGCCCTCAGCTTGAAAACCTCATCGCCTCAATCTAGATGATCATCATCACCTCAATCCTTAGGAAAATCCATTCAAATTACCATGGAACCAATAAATCAATATAATAATTAAATTTAATTAAATTAAACACCCTGCCTAATCCTACCGGGTTGGTCCAAGCCCATTACTCAGCTTAACCATTTATAGTGTAGCACGATCATTCCCATAGGCATCTCATAAGATCAATTGAACAATTTAAAATATTATATTATATAATTAGGGGTATCTCTCAGACTACACACATTGAATATATATAATTCACCCCCTAAAACATCCACAAAATCAAAGAGAAATCTATAAACCACCTACCTTAGGTTAGTAGGCACTTGCTCATCTAATATCAGCCTCTAACTTGAGACAAATCAGAAGAAAAAAGTGTTTTATAAGAACATCTAGAAAATAAGAAAAAAAGATATCACATGGATTTATAATTATTTATGGTGAGATAAAAATATAAGGGAATCAAAAGGATCAACAGTCTTACTGATGCACTTCCAACGAGACAAACAGATCAAGAATCAGAGCCTGGATGATGGAGTTCTTTTAAATTATTAAAAGAGGGGAAGAGGAAGGATCTCCTTCTAATGTACGTATAGGTGAAGAAGAAAATAAGAAGAAATAAAATAAATAAAAGGATATGTATAAAATTAATTTACCCCTTTTAATTGAACCACATGGTTTGGTCGCATGGCATAGTGTGCCAACCGTGTGGCGCTCTCTACCTAAGCACCACAAATGCATGGTCTAGGTGCACTTTTGGCCACACCATGTATAGACTGTGTGTAATACCTCTGTTATAAACTATAGAGGCCTCTCATGTTCATGCAACCCCACCTACATGGTTTTTCAAACTGTTCCTAGTGAAACTAGAGGGTCGCACAGTTACTCCTAGGAAGCCGCACGGTTTGATCAAATTGTGCGCTTCTTTCTGCACTTTCCCAAAACTAGTTTTTTAGATATTGAAACTTTTAAAACCTATATGAAAACCTAAATAACTTTACTAACCTTAAAACCTACCTAAAAATAAGTCCTTGGGTCAATCAAACTCCTAGAATTAGGTTTCTATGGTCAAGAAAAGAGTTGTCCCACTCACTAAACTTAAAAATTCAAAAAGTTTGAGGATTTTTGACCCACTCAAAAACCCAGGAAATTAAAAACAATATCAATGAAAAAAATAGGGTTATAAAGGAAGGATAATGGGTAGAGTTTTATGTGGAATCTGAATTCATTGAGTGGTCTTGAATTGGTGGTGAGAGGGCCCTTTTATAATTTGTTAGAATGACATTTTTGTATTTAAAATCACTTAATATAAAAGAAGATGTGTTAAATAGGTCAATTAAATCCAAAAATGGATGATAATTGAGAGGAGATAATATTTTGTTGATAAAAATTTTAACCACTCAATTATAATCATGTTTTTAACAAGTAATTCCTTTTAATCCCTATGTTAACCCTTTTTACCATTTTGGTTTTCAACTACGGTAATTAGTTTTTTTACTAAGGTAACACATATTTTATACCATAAAATAAAATAGACCTAATTATATAATTTAGACTTTATAATTATATATATGAAATACATTTTATAATATTAATTTAAAAAAAGTGATGGAAATTGATTTTAAAATTATGAGTGTATAACATATTAAAAAAATTAAAAAAAATATATACAAATTTTGTTCTAAAATGTCAAATTTAAATTTTTAAATTAAAATATATATTATTAATTCACTTATAAAATAAATATTTAATCTATAAAATAGTTTAATAAATTTTAAATTCATACTTATATACTAAAAAATTTATGAAATTAGTTTTATTTGTAAAAACAGTATTTTTTCATTATTCCCATAAAAAGAAATATTTTTTATAAAAATCTCAAAATTTAATATTAAGATAATATTTTCATGATTAGTCCAAAAATGAATTTAATTTTTAAATTTTATCATCCTATAAATCATAAATTTATCTTTTTTATAAAATCATAAATTTGTGTGAAACTGTTTTTTATAAGAAACCATTCTTTGGGTATTTTAACTTTTCTTCTAAAATTAGTGTTAATCTATTATTTATGCCAAAATATATATATATATATCACTTGAAAAATATCCAATTTAGAAAATAAATTATAATTATAAAAATATTTTATTGTCTACATAGATACACTAGTTGAAACTGTATTAAAAGGGGGCTTAATTTTATAATTTGGTCACAACTATTTTTACCTATTTATTTAACAACTACCATAAAATTGTCAATGTTTTTTTATTAAAATGTTTCATGGACCATTGAGATTTTGTGTTATGTGAAAATCAAGTTATAAAAGACAATTTTTATTTAAGGAGAAAAATTTTACTAAAATATCGGGTCATTATATTATAACCCCCTTAAAAATAATTTCATCCACAAAATTTTATTACATGGATGAAAAAAAAACTAGGGTGATTTTTTATCATTAAATGCTATAGTTCCCACATAGATTACTCAAAATTATGATTCCTTTATATAACTTTTAAAAGATGATTTCTCTTATTATGAAACACCTTATCTCTTCAATCCATAATTTCCATTGGTTTTTCCTCATATGAGAGATCACATTCTAGTTGCACGACTTATGAGTTCAATACATGTGATGGATCTGGTATATACTTTATCAAAATTGATACATGGAATAAATAGTGCACTTAGGAGAGGTATGTAGGGAGTTATAAGTGATAAGATAACACCCTGACATGGTCAAGGATCTTGAAGGAATCGATGTACCAAGGGATTTTTTTACCCTTATTCCCAAAAATCATAATCCATTTCCATAAAGATATCTCAAAGAACACCTTTTCACCAAATTCAAACTCTATCTCCCATAAATGGTTATATATATAATATTTCTATCAACTTTTTTCTTCTTTTGTATGCTACTGAATGGTTTGAACCTTCTCAATCATTTCTTGAACCAGGTCAGGACCTATCAGCTTCCTCTCTCAAACTTCATCCCAGTATGTTGGAGTCCTACATCTCTTCCTATACTGAGTCTAATATGGTGCCTTAAAAATTATATAATAGAATCTATTATTATATAAAAACTCTACCGAGGGTAGGTTTTGATTCCAAAATCTTTAAATTCCATTGAATAATATCTCATCATATCCTCCAGAGTTTGAATAGTCCTCTCAGATTGACCATTTGTCTGAGGGTGATAAGTAGTGTTGAAACTCAACTCTATCTCTAATTATTTCTATAGTCTTATCTATAACCTCAAGGTAAAACTCATATTCCAATCAGATACAGTAAAGGGTAGTACTTCAATAAGCCTTAACACTTCCCTTATGTATATATAGGTGATTTGGTCAAGGTAGAAATCTTATTTTAGGGAAATAAAACATGAAGAATTAGTAAGGTGATTGACTATAATCCAAATAGAAATATGGACCTTATATATATTGGGGAGTCCTATAAAGAAATAAATGGTAATGTTTTTCCATTTATATACTGGTATGGGTAATGGTTGCAACATGACAATAGAATTTTGGCATTCATCCTTCACTTTATGGAATAGAAAGCATCGAGATATGTATTTTACAATCTCCCTATTCGTGTTATCCCATCATAAGTTTTGAATCAGGTATATATAAATATTTGTGCTTCCTAGATGAATAGAGAAGGATGAGATATGAGAATTATCCAAAAGTTCCCTCTTCAGTTCTTATTTTAATGGAACACATATCTAATTTCCAAACCTTATAACTCCATCTTTATCAAAGATTAACTTCATAATAATCACTACCATTTTCAATAATTGTTCATTGTATTTCTACGTTTCTTTGATCTTTATGAAAATGGATGGTTGAGAAATCATTTTATAAATATAAGATATCACTCTTCCTATTTTTTCTTCAAAATTAATCCTCTTCAAATCTATGAGTATTGGATATTTTTAAATTCTTTTCATGGATAGAGTAGCATGATTTTTTCTACTTAGAGCATTAACCACCATTTTTCCTTCCTCAAGTGGTAATGTATCCCGTAGTTATCATCTTTTATCAATTCCAACCATCTCTTTTTGCATATATTGAACTCCTTATTTTTTTAATATATATTTTATGCTCTTATAATATATATATATATATATATATATATATATATCACACATTTATCTATAGAGATAATGTCATGTGATGCCTTATAGGTCACTTATATGATTTAGTTTGAGATTGGTTGATCCTTTGGGTAATTTTAGAGGTTTTCAAGAATAAAGGATGAAAACTTAAAAAAAATTTGGAGAAGATGGGATAGGAACACAGTTTAGGTGCACATTTAGTACTAACCATGTGGTAACCATGAAATATGTCACTATAAGGCTCTAGTGGTGTTTTTCATGGTCATTCAAAGAATGCGTCTCACCAAGTAAACTATGGGGTTGTCAAGGTATTTGTTCAGAGGTGTCATATGTATTGAGAAAAGTTTTCTAAAACTATGTGTCTATTCCCCATGTAATTGTGCACCTCATTTTTTAAATTGAAAAATGCCATGCACAGTTAATATAGGGTTTGTTAAACAATGAGGCATAACCGTGTGCCTCGATCCAAACCTTTAAGAAGTTTGAATTTGCCTCTTTTCCCCTGTTTTTTTAAATATAATCACCTTTTAATCCCCATTAAGATCAAAATAAACCACCTCCATCACTTGAGAGGCTTCTATCCTTTCTTCCATGGTTATATTCCTTCATTCCAAGTGGATCTCTTCATGGTATGTTCTATTTTAACCCAATTTCCTCTCTTCTTATTAGATCGTCACTTGATCTCTTCTCCCCTTGTCTCATTGAAACCCAATTGGGATGTGGTAGCTAGATATAATGGGTTTTATATAGAATTTATTATTCTTATTATGGATATAGTCTTCTGAAGTCCTGATAACTTTTTTCTAAACCTTGTTCTCAAAGGTGAATTGTTTCCCTCTATTCATGGGGTAGGTGTCTCTATATAAAAAATCTAATTTATGATACACTTGATTTTATTATAAATTACTTTGGTGTGGTTTATGTAAATAATTTATTTAATATCAAATTGGATTTTAATTCAATAGATTCATATTTTTAAAGGTGTTTTTATTAGACTTATGCAAGGGACTTAAAGTGAGATTACTGTGAGAGGGGGTGAGTCAAGGTATACAATATCAATCAAAATTGAAACATTTTATCTTAAAATGTCTCACTTTTACTATAGGATCTTGACCTCCCAAACTTGAGGGTAACTTTTTTATGCTCTTTATCTAGATATACTTAATTTTTCTTTATTTGTTTTGATGTACATGCATGAAGTAAATATAAACATGGGTATTTACTTAGTTCACTACAAATGGATAGTCTAGGGATCATCATACCAACATTTTGTTGGTGAAATAAAATTACTAAGATAACTAATTATTGGTTCCATATAGGTTACTCTTATTTCCAATCTCATTGAATTATATGTTTGGGGGTAGATCAATACTTCCAAAGGTCCACTCCCTCAAACATTCCTTCTTTGTCTCACTTGGAAAGAATAACCTTTTTCCTCCTCCTTTTATCACTATTTGGAAAGGATGCACACATAGATTATGGATGTGTAGGTACCTTCACCATAAAAACTAGATTGTATTTCATCTTTAGGTATGAATATATGCTCTTTTTAAGTTCCTTTGGGGTGCTACTTCACCTCTTATAAAAACACCTTGATGAAACACCTTCTAAAATATCTGGAACAACTTCAATTTGGCTATGTTTTTAATGGTTTATAATTCTTATGGACTTAAAACCCCTCATTAGAACACACCTTATCATTCCTTTGAAAATAAGATCTTCAATATTATCTCCATTCATATTTTTCTTCTCTAGAACTACTATAGATATTTTTATATAGAATTCCTCTTATTTTACTTAATCCAATGGATGAGACTGAATCTACTATTTCCTATGATCAATCTAAGTGTACCAAATAAATAATGGGGAAATATTGGGACCTTTAATCTAATTTTGACACCCTAGAGTCCATGAAATAACTCCCCTGGGCTGAAACTATCACAGACAAAGATCTACCTGACTACAGCATGGTCTTATATTCTACGGAATAGTCTTATCATTATTGCATATACTTCAACATTGGAACATTTTCTATGAAAAAACCATTAAATACCCTATTCTTTGTATGATTTGGTCAATAAAACTACAACATGGAGTCATGAATTTTACCAATTCAACTTCTCTTGGAGTAATAATTCCTCATTAACTCCTCCTCTTAACTACTTGTCACGATGTCGACTACAATGTAGACCAATGTTCTGTGGTGTGGCCCAAATCATTATGTAATAGACTCCCATAAAAATTTGAGAATCCTAAAACTTTACTTCTTCTAATTTTGGACCCTCTAATTATTAAGGATTAGTTACGACATGGACCCCTTAAATCCCATAGGGAATGCAGCATAACCATCATTATTATGGCTTGGGTACCTCAAAAATTACATAGTCACCAAAACTCATCAAAACCCACTTTATGATATAGTTTATCTGTCTATAAAATAACATGTAATCTACTCATAGAACATATAACTTCCCTCTAAAAATATTATGGCATATAAGCCTCTTAACTTCCTTGACTCTCCATATTCAAGTAACATGGTCCGATCTCAGCTTCCTCCATGCTGTCAACCTATGGCATGGACAACTGCCTTCGTACTTCCACCCTTGTGGTGTGAACTAATACTTCTATTTTTCTAGCTTGCTTGTGTGCATGATCACTTACATACCTAGATACATTGTGGATAGCTAGCCTTATTTTTTGAAACCCTTCATCTTTTTGGTGTAATCAGTGACACTACAACATAGTCATGATAACTATGGAATGGATATTCCTTCAATATCACCTCTGAGGTGTATCCATGGTGAGTACATTGTGAACATACCTCTGCTGGTTAGATAAGGTAACTATCACTGTCACCACTATGATGTGGTATTTTTTTCTTCTACCTTGCACCTTTGTGAAATACACTTTACTTCTGGCATGTTTCCGAACATCTTCAATTGGTCAATGGTTACTTTTTCAAAAAATACATAAAGATTGATGTTAACAACATACATTGGATAATAATCTTTGGGATAAACCAATCTCCAAAGAAACACTCCAATACTTTGTTTATCTTCAATATGCATTGTCAAAAATGTTATTATCAAAAAATATAACTTGCTTCATTGAGATGCCAACACACATCTTGGTCATCAATCTTGACCAACTTCATTATTAATAAATCAAACATCAATAATTTAGGATTTCTAAAATATTTTATTTAAAAACAAATTTCTAAACACCATGTGTTTGATGAAATACATCAATGGTTATTTTAACTCAAAAATGGATTTTTTTTAAGAATGAGGGAGGTGATATTTATAGTGAAAATGCTTTATAAATTGTGAGCATGTTTTTAAAATGGTTTTTTGATAATATAGTATATTGGGAACCTTGGGTGCATTAGGAAATGAGAATATGAAACCTTGGTGTGTGTGACACCACTAGGGGTTATTTTATTGATATCAACAGACTGTGGCAGGGATCAATATTAGTAGGATTCATGTTATTCCTAGATTATTGATAAGTGTTCCTTTTTTCGAATACATATTCTCATAGACTAGAGCCCAAATTCTACTTGGTTTTATACATGATGGTACATTTCATGTTTGGTTGGTCGCATGTTTATCTTATGGTGTATCCATGGATGTTTTTTCTTACGATTTCATAAAATATCACATGTACTTGTCATATTCTGAGTTTATGTGAATATGATATGTTTTTATAAAAACCAAAGGGTGTTTTACAAAATGATTTCTATTTTTAAATTACATTATAAAATGGATTTGTTTTAAATCTAAAACTAATGGTTTCATGGTATTATACTTTGTATATATTCTATAGTGGAATCCTATTGGTCTTCATGCTAACACTCTACTTTTTCCTTTATGAATTTATATATGTGGTTTTAAATGACACATGAAAAGGGAAAGGAATCATGTGGTTCACTAAGTTCTCTAGATTTTTGTTTCCTTCTTAGTGAGATAGATTGGTGGTGACTAATGGTTACGTAGAGGCTTTTTATTTTTATTGTCTCATTTTTTATCAGGTTTATCCTTTTGGCTTGGTGTTGTTTAACTCATAGATTTATACTCTTATTCTAAATGGTACATTTTTTATTTATCTATTTTTAGTTATTCATGATACTTTTTCATGGTTGTTTATTATTCCTTACCTTGTGGCAGTCCATATTGGGTGATGTGATAAGTTAACATGAGATGATTCATTCCAAAATGGTATCAGATCCATTACTCATCCAAAAATATTATGATACTACCTAGGTTTGGTTTAGGTTCTTTGGTAGATAAAAGTTAGGAATGTTGTAATTTGGACAGTAGGTGTAGAAGGGTGCCTAGACAACTCACCTCCATGTATGAACTTGAGTTACCATGGGTGGTCAGGGAACTTTTCAAAACTTGATACATGGTGTTTGAGGTTATTTAGATGAACTTGATTTTTGGTTTATTTAAATAAGCCTATTCCTTTTAAATATTATTTTCATTCATTGAATACATGATTTCTTTAAATTATGATCATTTAAATGTTTAAATTTTTTATTCTTGAAGTTGATCTTTTTATTCAGAAATTACTCTTAAGATAATTGGTTATTATCTTTTTTGTTTATTAGAAAATGCATCCTAGAAGATATATTTCAAAAATAAGAGAGGAAGATACTAGAAAATTTCTACATGAAAATCCTATAGTGGACCCTTATTTAGTGGAATATGGTAACCAAACTTTTCAAAATATTGGTCAATAAGGTGTTAAAAACTAGGGATGAATGGTGAATCATTGCTAAAAATTTACTAAGAAGAATATACCCATATTCTATGGTGATAAAGGACCCTGGTAATCTAAATATTGGATTAAGTGTATTGAAATGATCTTTTATTTTATAAAAACTTTAAAGGACTCTAATTCTAGTTTTCTCACTTACATGATTAAAGGACCGAGGAGAAAATGGTAGGACTCCATTATAAAAGATAAGTTACAAAAGTATATTAACTAGAACTATTTTAAGAATATATTCAACTAGAAATTTTATCCTGAAATGTTAAGAGTGGAAAAGGCCCATGAATTTTTAAACTTAGAGCATGGGGATCATTCATTTTTGGTGTATTCTACCCATTTCACTGATTTGGTTTGCCTATCCCCTAATCTTATCAAAAATGATTAACTTAAATCTCAGAGTTTTGATATGGGTATGAGAAATGATATTTGGCTAATGAAGATTCTCTTATGATTTCTATCCTTTGTGGAGGTAGTTGATAAAGTGGATATGGATGAGGTAGACATAGTTGGGAAAATAGGTTTAGGTGGAGTTTCAATTGCTACTGGTGGAAGCTAGGGTGTGTCTTATAGATATAAAAGGAAGAGTAAGGGTGCTTAGATTACATCAGGAACCATTTTAAGGGGTTCTTAAAGACAACATCATATAGTTTTCTATTAGTATAGAAGGTTTATTCCTACCAAGATTAAATATGCAGAAGTTCTTGTGACATTTCACCATTATGGAAAATCTATTTATCTTTGATATTTTTTGGAAAGATGTCCTAAGGTGGTGGTGTTGGATCCACTCTCACTAAGGGTTCATAGGTTCACTATGATACTTACAAGGGTGGTGGGTCCTATTCTCATTCCATGAGGATTATCATGTAGAAAAAAATCCCAAGGAGTAGCTAATACTAGAATTATTTATGTATTGGAGTATTCACTAGAGGAATCTGAGGTAATGTCGTCTACTATTAGAGTTACAATGCTCATTTCATACCTTATAGTACTAGATTTATTTGATAAAGGTTCAACTCATTAGTTTATATTGTCTAAGACAATTGATGTGTTGGTATTACATTCAGAATGTATTCCATTCATGTTGGATATTTCTATGCCTTTGGTAAAGAGTTACAAACAAGGTTTTAAATGTCCCATGTTTCGGGTAATGATAGATGACTTTGAAGTAGTGATGGATTTCTTGGTTCTTAATCTTTATATATTTGGAATTATTATTTGCATAGATTTCATGATCAATGTTAAGGACCATATCGACTATTATCATCATAAAGTTTAGTTTTTTTATCTCCCAACAGGGTATCTCATGTATTTTAGGGTGAGTGTAATTTGATATCTAGGAGAGTGTGTCTATTTTTCCTTATTCTAGAATGGCCTCATATAAGTTTTTTGAGATTTTCCTTGATAATATTGGTTATCTCTTGACCAATCCACTTCTTGTTTTGGTGATTTCATACCCTGAGGTATTTCATTATGTTTTTTATGTTTTAATCCCACATATAGGGGTCGATTTCATTATTAACCTACTTCCTGGTATGATTACCATGTTGATGTCATCTTATCACATGTAACCTACAAAGTTAAAAGAGTTTAATGTTCTTCTTATAAACCTTGATGCTAAGGGATTTATTCATACTAGCATGTCACCTTAGGCTTAACCTATTCTCTTTTCTAAGAATAAAGATAAAAGGCTTAGACTTTGCATTGATTGTCGAAAGCTTAATCAGATGACTGTTAAGTACAAATACCCATTTCTTAGAATTTATGATGTTTTTGATCAACTTATAGGGGCTCATTAGTTTTATAAAATTGACCTACAGTCAAGGTACCACTATTTGAGAGTTTGAGAAGAGTATATATCAAGACATCGATTAGGAGATGGTATGAGCATTTTAAGTTTCTATTTATTCCATTTAGTCTCACTAAGTATCCCATGGTATTTTTGGAACTGTTGAATTAAACTTTTCATTAGTTCTTGGAATCTTTCGTAGTCATTTTTATGGATGATATTTTGGGGTAATCCAAGTTATAGGATTAATACATGGATTATTTGGATATTATCTTTGTAATATTGAAAAAAAAAATAACTTGTATAGGAATATTTATAAATTTTAATTTTGTATTCATTATGTGAAGTTTTTGGGGCATGTTATATTTGAGTTGGGAATATCAGTGGATCCTAAAAATATTTTGGTGTTAATGTCATGGGAGAATCCCAGAAATGATTTTGAGACTCATATCTTATTGGGTTTAGTTGGTTATTATGTATGGTTTTTTAAATACTTATATAATATTGAAACTATGATTACATATTTAACCTGAAAGGTTGTTCAGTTTGAGTGGAACATCAAATTTTATAGGTCTTTCAAGGAACTGAAAAAGTGGTTGACTTAAAATATATTTATGATTCTTCTAGAATTGATTTCAGGTTAATATGTTTTCTTTGATACCTTAGGTATGAAATTGGGGTGCGTCTTGATGAAGGGAAAGAAGTTATTAGCCTATGTCTCTCACCAATTATGCCCTCATAATAGGGACTACCCTTACCATGACCTTGAGTTAGCTGCTTTCATGCATGCTCTCAAAACACAGTGCCACTATATCTTTAGGAAGTGGTTTATGGTATTTTCTAATCATAAGATCCTAAAGTATATTTTTACTTAGAGAGATATAAACTTGAGATAGAGATGTTGGGTTGAGTATGTTTATAATTTCAATTTGATATTTCTTATACTCTTATAAAAGGTAATGTGTTTGTTGATGCATTGAGAAATAAATTATTTGAATAAGCCTTGAAGGAATTAGTGGATGAATGGTCTCTGATGAGTTTTTTCACTGAGTTGATCTTGGGAATAGAAAATTTTGGTGGATATGTGTTCCAAAATTTGGTAAATACTGAATTTACATTTGATGGGTGGGTATCTATTGAGAAGTTTCCAGACACAAATTTCCAATGTTTTAGTAAAATCATAAATGGTGTGGATACCTTAGGTGATTGTTCTTGGTTTCTGGTGGTATCTTTATGTTTCCAAGGTAGGTTAGTCATTCCTATATCTCTGAGGCATAAATTGATGGATAGTGGACACCAGTCTTATTAGTCCATACATCCTGAAACTACTAAGATGTATCATGATCTAATATGTCATTATTTTTGGTTGGGATGAATTTTTTTATTGTAGACTTCATGTCACATTTCCTTACTTGTTATATAATTAAGTTGGAGAACCAAAGACCTGCTAGTTTATTATAGGATTTTACCATTTTGATATGGAAGTGAGATAATATTTCTATGGACTTTATCATTGGTTTTACACATAATCCTAGAAAGAAATATGTGATTTGTGTTATCATTGATCAACTTAAAAAATTATTTCATTTCTTCTCTATCAAGGAGATGATGAAGGTAGAGAAGTTTGGGCACTTTTATGACTAATAAATTATGAAGATTCATATAGTTACTTATACAATTGTTTCTAATAGGTACCCATATTTTACATCCAAGTTTTGGAAAGTTTTTTAAGAGGTAATGGGTTTCCAGTTGAAATTAATCATTAAATATCATCCAATGATTGATGGATATACTAAGAGAGCTAGTAAGATACTTGGGGATTTGATTTAGGTGTGTGTGCTTGATTTTGTTGGTTCATGGGAAAATCATCATCCTCTGGTTGAACTTTCTTATAAAAATAGTTATCATGATTTGATTAAAATTTCACCTTTTTAATAATTATATGGGTGTCCATGTACATCTCCCTTATATTGGGTGGATTTGAGAAAGCGGTCCTTGTTTGGACCAATCATTGTTCACAAGATGATTAATAAAGTGTAGATGATTCATAAGAAGTTATTCACTACTCAAAATTATAATTAATCTTATACAGACTATCTTCATCACCTACTAGTTTTTGATGTTGGTGATTGGTTCTATCTCAAATTTTCACCTTTCTTGAGGCACCATTGATTGGGTAAGAAGTGTAAATTGGCATCGAGGTTTGTTAGTCCTTTTGAGATCATTGAATGAATTTGAAAGGTGTATTATTGGTTGGACTTGTCATCATGATTAACATAAATTCATGGTGTGTTTCATGTTTCATAGATGAGGAATTATCAATCATACCCTTCACATATAATTGAATGGGAGTATGTTGATCTTGAGATTGACACCTCTATGGCTAAACAACTGGTTCAGATTATAGATCTCCAAGATATGGTATTATATAGTTAATAAATTCCCTTAGTCTATGTATTGTGGTAGTGAAAATGAGATAACTATGAGATTTGGGAGAAGGAATTATTGATGAGGTAGTGATGGCCTTCTCTTCTTATGAATTTATAGTCTTGATCACTTTCTGGGGACATAAAACTTTTATAGAGGGGAGAATTGTGATGCCCTCTAGGTCTCATGTATGCTTTAGTTTGAGCTTGGTTGATTATTTGGGTTGTTATAAATATTTATAGGAGTAATAGGTTGAAAACATGGTTTTTTGGAGAAAATAGGCTAGGAACACAGTTAGTATTAATCGTGTGGTATATCAATATGATTCTCTAGTAGTATTTTTAATGGTTTGAGCATGTTTAGTCAAACTATGAGGCTCACTAAGGAAACAATGTGATTGTCTAGGTGTTTTTCTATAGATTTCACATGCTTGAGAATGGTTTTCCAAAACCATTTAGCTCATCCCTATGTTACTATGTGCCTCGTTTTTTAAATGGATAGAGGCTACACACATTTGGTTCATGGTTTGTTAAACTATGTAGTCTGGCCATGTTCCTCATTCCAAACATTTAAAATGTTGGAATTTAAATTTTTTACCTTGGTTGTTATTATATATAATAACCTCTTAATCCACATTAGGATTGAACTAGACATCCCCCAGTGCTCTAGAGGCTTTTCCCCTTTCTTCCTTTGTGATCTTCATTCATTATTAGTGGTTGTATTTAAGGTATGTTCCGTTTTTTATTTGGTTTTCTATACACTTCTTAGATCCTTGATTGATATCTTCTACAATTATCTCATTGGAACCCAATTAGGTATTAGTAACTAGATATAAGGGGTTTGGTAGAAAATATACGATGTCTTTTTATGGATTTGGGCCTGTGAGGACCTGATATACTCATTTCTAATCTCTATTCTCAAAGGATAATTTTTTTCCTCCATTCTTAAGGTTCTTGTTTCTATAAAAAGGTTCCAATTCATTAAATACTTGATGTTCTTGTAAATTCAAGTGGTTTAGTTCATGAAAATTATTTATTTAATATCAAAATGAATTTGATTAAAGAAATTCATGTTTTTGAAGTGGTTTTTATTATAAAAATGGATTTGTGCACACTATGAATTCGATAAAATACCACAAAAGTGATTTCGACTCAAAAAATGGATTTTTAAGCATTTGGTTGGTGATGTTTCACTGTGAAAATGTTTTATAAATTATGATCATGGTTTTCAAATGGTTTTTGGAAAATATAGCATACTGGAAACCTTAGGTGTGTTGGTAAATGGACATATACAACCTTAGCATGTGTATTATCACTGGGGGTTATTTTATTAATATGAATAGACTATGGAATGACTTGATATTAGTAGGATTTATTCATACCTAGATTTTTTCTTGGTGTTCCTTCACATGTTTGAGTACATATTCCCATAGGATAGATCCCAAATCGTTCTTGGTTTTATACATGATAGTAAATTTCATGTTTAGTTCCTCACATGTTTATCATATGGTGTATCCATGGATGTTTTTGCTTATACTTTCATGTTATCTCACATGTACTTTTCATATTATGAGTTTATGTGAATATGGTATTTTTTTATAAAGACTAATTTTTTTTACAAAATTAATTCTATTTAAAAAAATTATAAACTGGATTTTTTTACATCTATAACCAATAATTTCATAGTATTATAATTTGTATAGTTTCTCTGGTGGAGTCCTATTGGGATTTGTTCTTACATCCTAATTTTTCCTTTAGGAATGTCTATATATGTATTTATATTACATGGTTAAAGAGAAGGGTATCATGTATTTTTCCAACTTCTCTTGATTATCATTGACTTTATAGTGATATGGATTGGTGGCGACTGATGGTCACATAGAGGCACAATTTTTTTCTTATCTTGTTTATTATTAGGTTTAGCCTTTTGGCTTGATGTTTTTTGTCTCATAGATGTATACTATTCTTTCACATTATACTCTATTGGATTGTATCCTTTTTGGTTATTTATGAGATTTTTTCATGGTTGTTTATTATTCCTTACCTTGTAGAGGTCCAACTTGGGTGACGTGTTAGGCTGACTCAGGCTAGTTCATTATAGGTCACTAAATATTTAATGAAAATATCACTACCTATATCTCCAAATCATGCACTGGGAAATTTTTCTTGTGAGTATTTAATTGAAATTAGGAATATACAATTACTCTATAATTCTACATGAAGAATCATCCTAATCCTGTTTTTTAAGCAACACAATATATTAAAAACCCTTCCCCGCTATAGGGAAATGTAAGTATAGGCGTAATAACCAACCTGTTATTTATTTCCTTGAAACTTTATTCATATTAATATATTCAAAGTAACTTCACTCCCTTACATGTTAACTTGGTTAATGGATTTGGTATCCATGGGAATTTTTTTACAAATCATCGATAGTATACTACTAACCTAAGAAAACTACATATCCTAGTTACATCGGTCAGTCTAGTCTATTTATTGATAAATTACATATTTTATGGATGTACCAATATTCCATTAATAGTGATTATGTGACCCAATAATGATACTTTATGTATCTAAAATTTTAACTTTATAAACTTGTAATAGAGTTTCTCTTTTATTAAGGTGTTTAACATAATCTAAAAATGATCTTAATTCTCTTCCTTTCTTTTAAAATATATGAGAATATCATCTATAAAGGACACCATGAATTTTTCAAGGTAATACCTAAATACTCTATTCATAAAATCCATAAATACTGTAGTATCATTCATATATCCAAATGGAATCACTATAAATTCATATTTTACATACCTTATGGGGAAATATGTTTTCAAAATATCCTCCCTTTTTACCCTTAACTAGTGATATCTAGATTGATGGTTAATCTTTGAGAAGTATTGAGATCCTTAGAGTTGATTGAACTTGTCATTGATACAAGGTAGACGATAATTGCTTTATCATTGTTTTATTAAACTCATGATAATAAATGAAATGATTCATTGATCCATCTTTCTTTTTGATAAATTGAACTAGTTTACCCCCCCCCCCCCACCGAGCAATCAAGCATATGAATCCCTTATCCAGTTTCTCTTGAAGTTTATTCTTCAATTCCTCTAATTCAATGGGACCCATTATATATGGACTATTTGAGATAGCAATGAATCCTGGTATGATTTCAATAAAAAACTAAACCTCGTGATCTTGGGGAAGAACAAGTAGTTAATCTAGAAATACATAATTATAATCTTGTAAAATAGGCATTTAATCAAGGTTGACTTCCTTTGTGAGTTATAGATCCATCATTGTTGGGTATTAGGACCCTGATTATAGAATTTTACTTAGAGGGGATTCCATGATTATTCTTATATTGATACTTGATAACATGATGATTTGGAGTATGAAATGAGATCTATTTTCATGAAAATTGATATGTACTTTATATAGGAAAAACCAATCCATACCTAATATTATGTCAAATTCAACCAAAGGAATAATAATTAGAATTGTAAGAAGTATCCTCTCATAAATCTCAATCGGATAAGATTTATATATCTTAGACATGATCATTGTTTCACCAGGTGTTTTCACAAAGAGTTTAATACCCATTGCTTAAGTTTGTGATTCCACATTCTTAGAAAATTTTTGTGATATAAAAGAATGTGATGAACTAGAATCAAATAAGGTATTATCAAATCTATAAAATAGATCAAGTATACCTCACATAACTTTGTTATCATGATCTACCTTAGTGGTAGTGACCATGAAATCCCTTCCTTGTTCCCTATATTTGGGAGGTTTCTAAGGGATATTTTCTTTATTGGCCTAAGGGTTGGGGTATTGATTCACACAATGTATGGACTCCTTTCACTTGAATCATTATAGTGTGGGTGGATTATTAGTTGGGCCCTTTTTCATCTATTGTGTTAATCAATATATTATACTTACTTTAGTATTTGTGGGATTAGTGGCCTAATTTACCACACATAAAACACTTTGGTGATCCTTTGAGGAAATTACCTAGGATATTATTCCTACACTTTTTTAAAGTAGGGTTTTGAAATTTCTCCCCCATGTGACTTACCATTAGAGTTCTATTGATATTCCAACTTTCTTTTCTTTTCCCCAAAATAATAGTAATCCCCAATTTTAATCTCTACCTTTAGCACACATGTAAAAATATTCTTATATCTCAAAAATTCTATTATGGATAATTCCCTTTAAATTCTTAGTTTTAAACCACCAAATAAGCGATTGATCATACTTTTAGATTCCGAGATATAACCATATGAATACCTCGCAAGCCTCATGAAGTTTGCTTCATAAGTGACAATGGGATCATCTTACTTTTTATTTATATCCAAAAATTCTCACTCTATAATCATGTGAAGAGTTTTATGAAATTGGTTGATGAAGAATAATTTATTTAACTCCTCTCATTCCATAGTTTTTATTTTCTTCTTATCTATTATGTTCTTAATGAGAGCTCACCATTGATTGGCCTCTCCTTAAAAATGATAGACATCAACTACAAAATTTTCATGCTTTGAGCATTGAAGAATAGAAAATATATTTTCCATAAAATTTATCCATTACTTACCAATAAGTGGATTAAAATATTTACTAAATGAGGGTAGGTTATGTTGCATTAAAGACTCAATATGAAGATGCTCTTTCCTTATTGTATTTGGGATCTCAACATAGTTTGTGTTATTATTCATATATTATGATAGTTTTTTAGCATTACTATGAGTTTTTTATATTATCTACCATCCCATTTAGTATCTAATTGGGATAATCAATACATTTCCCATCACACCCATTGTTAACCTAGTTTGTATTAGATCCAACAATTTCATAAATAAAGAAAACTTAAGGTTAAGAATACATAATCTAAAAATAAAACTATTATCATAGAAGGAATTAATCATAAATAACATGTGTGCCTTAACTTATAAATTTTAAGGATTAAATATTGGTTACTTAATCTAAAAATAAAACTATTATCATAAAAGTAATGAATAATAAATAACATGTGCTCCTTAACTTATAAATTTTAAGGCTTCAATCTTGGTTACTCATTGTCTACTTCTTATTAGGATCCCTAAACATGCCATATTAATTTGATAAAATCCTTATAAATTTTTTATAAAGGGAATATTAATCACAAAATCATATCCCCAAGGAGTTTCTAGATATGTGTTCAGTATTAGGTCCACTCATCTCACACTAGAGTGAAGATCAAGTCAACACTCAATCAGTCTTTTTCGGGGTGATGACACCTAAAGGAATTTGTACCACAACCCATCCACTTTCCAGTATCCATATAGGGATTTAGTTTCTGTGAAAAGACACATAATCAGAAATTTGCTAAAATTTCAAGATATAATCCAATACATAGACTCATCTCTAGGGTTTACACTAATTTTTTCAAACTCTAATTCTCAAAAATATCTTATCTAATCTCCAAAAAATAACTAAACCTTCTCTTTGATACCAACTATAGAAACCAAAGATAAAAATGCCTTTATTTTACATAATTTACATTAAATAAAAATTAAATTTTATAAATAACAATAATAATATCATAGTGAATGATAGGTTTAGTGTATTTTGAGACTAGCTACATAATCAACTTATTTTACAATGCTTAGAATCATAACTTTTCAAGTGCATCATACAAAACCCTCTTTTAAACAAATCATTAGTAAAACCCATCCTCATAACCTTGGTAAAGAAAGTTTAAAAGGGGTGATCTTGAACACTTATTAAGGGATGAATAAAAATTACATGAAGGATAACTTCATAAAAAACATGAGCATAATAGAAATATCATATCATCATGAATGATAATCATAAAACATAATTGATCTTACAAGAACATGGTATAAGAACTTAATGACTCAAAATATCAACAAGTAAACATAATAGTCATTATATGGGTTAAAAATATTTAACATAAACCATGAATCATGATAGAATATGATAATAATGAAAAATTTCTTTCAAATATGGAACAAATATTAGAATAGGGAAACGTTACTTTCTTGAGTCACAAACTTTCACCCATACATGCATAAAAAAATTATTTACTCATGTATATATCACCTTTGTGAGTCACACACTTGCACCCACACTTTAAAAAAAATAAATTATACCCATAGATATACATCTCATGAGACAAAAACTTTTAACCAATGAATTTTAGGGAAGTATAGGACCCCACCCATTATCATACATAATTATGAGTGCCCCTAGAAAAGTATACACTTATCACATCATAAAGAACAGATGGAGATAAAATGGTTTTTATAAAACATTTAAATAAAAATAATTTATTTTTATAAAGAACCCATAGAAATAAAAATGGGTTTCATAAAACATTGAAAGTAAAATCATTCACCTTACATATCATAAAGAACCCATGGAAATAAAAGTGGGTTTCATAACATTACCAAATAGTATAACAACATGAATTAAATTGATTGACATCAAAAACTTGATCACAAAAAAAAATTACATAATAGAAAAAATGGTGTGTGAAATATAAAAATAACTCCATTAGATATAGAATTTTTGAATATAGATAGGAAAATTGAAACCAAATCACACATGATATTTCATGAAAAACATTTTGAAATCATCAATGTAAAATTTGTATCTACGAGTCTCTATTGTTTTAAAAAAAGTGAAAAGAAAACCATTCATGGATATGGATTTGAATTAGATTATCCTTTTCCCCAAATATATAAGAGATATCACAATTGAAAATTGAAATTAAATGATTGTAGTGAACAAAGTGTAAATTTATTCAATAAGAATTCATATAACTCAAAGGAAGAAGTCTGAGTTACTAGATTTTGTACCTTTAATCTTGATTTTTGTGGAAGTGATTTAATCTAATTTATAACAAAAATAACTATCATAATCAAATATTTAAGCACCTTATTCATATCCATATCCTTTTATAAACTTAATTTATAATTATTCCCTACATTTATATTAATTAGTTCTTATCCATTTTAATTTCGAGTGTGAGTAATCTTGATCGTTTTGAACTAGTTTAATAATTGTGGTGTTGTTATTCATTCTTCTCGCAAATTTAATCATTCACATATAATAAAATGTATCATAAAAAATTATTTTTAATTATTTATAATTTTATTCTATGGTATTTTTTGTTATGATCTTTAAATATGAAATCGCCAATGATCATGTTTCAATGATTTTTAACAAACATGTGTTAGTATCTTAAGTATTGAGTTTAATACTAACTTTAACCATTTAGGAACCAACATAAAATATTTATTTGATTATTTATATATTAAATTATTAGTAATTAAGTTCTCATTTTCATCCATGGTATTGTTTTATAGCATTATTTAAGTATGTGGTTAGATCAACCCAAAAAGAACATACCATACTAAATAGATGATTATGATTATGAAAGTTGATTATTTTAAAATAATATAATTATTATAGAATAATGATAATAATTAGATAATTTTAAGGTGTTTAATCAGTTTTTAATAGATTATAACAAATAATAAAGAAACTAGATGAAAAATGAGATATGTTACTTTGTGGAGGCGGTAGTCCACAAAACGTATGGTTAGAATTTTCATTTATCAAATAAGGTGATGGAAGAAGGTGGATTATAATTTTTATTTTACTAATAAAAATTATATTACATATGTCACATTTATTCTTAAATTTCACCCTTATAATCTATGAATAGAGGTGGTGTTAAAAAAACAAAAGTCATCGCTTTGTGGAGTTGGTAGTTTGCACAACACACGAATGACGGTTTCATTTTTTTAAAATAGAAAAGGGTAAATGTGGTTAATAGTTATCCCATTAGAATAATAAAATTAATTATACAAAAAATATTTATGTAATTATATGGGAATTATAAAATTATATTTATAAGGTAAGAAAGAAAAAAAAGAAGTTAGAAAAAAAGTACTCACACTATGAACTTAAGATTTCCCTTGGAAGAATCCTTAGAAATGGAGGTCTTAAGCTAATCTATTATGAATAGAGTCTCAAGGAAAAGGAATGGGATTATAAATGAAGAATAATGGAAATATTTACATTTATAATCCAAAAAAAATGTGTGTAATTTTAGGGGTTGTGAGAGGCCCCTTTTATAATTGGTGAGAATGACATTTTTGTAATTATAACCACTTGATATAAAGGGAGCACATGTTAAACATGTAAATTGGCTCCAAAAATGGATAATAACTGATTAAAGATAATTTTTTTCTATTTAAACCTTAAATTCTCAATTATAAACATGTTTTTAACATGTTATTCCTTTTACTCTGTAGGTTACCCCTTTTTCCATTTTGGTTTTCTACTACGGTATTTAGTTTTTTTTACCAAGGTAACTTATTCTTTATAACATAAAATAAAATAGTGCTTATTAAATAATTTGGAACTTATAATTTTATATATGAAATAAATTTTATTGTATTAATTTTTCAAAAAATTAAGGAAATCAATTTTAAAAAAATATGTGTATGATATATTAAATAATTTTTTGAAAAAAAATATAGAAATTAAGTTATAAAATATCATATAAAAATTTAAAAATTAAATTAAATGTTATAATGTAACTTATAAAATACATATTTGTTCTATAAAAGAGTTTCATAAGTTTCTAATTCATACTTATATACTAGTAATGTTGTAAAAGCTGTAGTATTTGTAAAAACAGTTCTTTTCACTATTCACCTAAAAATAATTCAACTTAAAAAAATCCAAAAAATTAATATTAAGATAATATTTTCATGATAATTCCAAAAATTAATTAAGTTTTTTAAAATTATCATTCTATAAATCATAAATTTATCTTTTATATAAAATCATAAAGTATGGAAAAACTGATTTTATATAAAATCAATATTTAAGTATATTAACTATTTTTCTAAAATTAGTGATACTATATTATTTCTAAAAAATATATATATCACACTTGAAATGTATACAATTTATAAAATAAATTTTGAATATAAAAATATTTTATTTTCTTCTTAGATATACTGGTTGAAAAAGTATTAAAAGAGACATTTATTTCATAATTTGGTTACAATTTTTTGTACCTATTTATTTAATTGGTACCTTACAGTGATCCATGTCTATTTTATTAAAATTTGTTATGATTCATTGTGGTTTGGTGTTGTCTGTAAAAAATCTATCAAACATAATATTTATTTAAGGAGTAACATTTCACTAAAATCTTGGGTTGTTAAATTTATGGGATCTTTGAGACATCTAATATATTTTTAGAAATTTGGAATTCTACGGTATAAGGGTAATTTTTTAGTGAGTAAGATTGATTTTTCTGATGATTAGTGAAAATGAATAATTCTAGAATTATAAGAGTCGCCTTGGATGAGTTAGTGTATATATTTGAAAAAGGTAATGAGTAAGTGTAACTTTTCTAAAAAACATTAAATGTAAATTTTCTAAAAAGTATGTGTAACTTTTCCAAAATTAAGATTAAAATTTTGGAAAAGAAAAAATGTAAGAGTAAATTTTTTGAATGTAAGAGTAACTTTTTCCAAAATTAAGAATAAATATTTGGAAAACTAAAGACACAAGTGTAACATTCAAAAATGAAAGGACATATTTTCAATGAGAAAGGGTCCCAATTTTTTAAAAAATTTGGGTGTCACACCCCGACCCATGAGTATAGATTTATTTAATTATTTTCGGCCTTAAATAAATTTTTTATGTGGTTCGGGTGTGTCCCGGATGAATTGTTTCTTTGAGTTATGTTAAAATGTGTGCTCTTTGGCATCGACGTCATTGGGAGCACGTGTGGAGCGTGAAGTTGGAGTCGTACGACCTTGCCTTAACAACTGTGAATCCCATTGTCTTTGGAATTTTGAAATAAAGAGTGTTTATATTTAAAACGTGCATTGATTGTTGTGTCGTTTAAATTTTATTGTGTTAATAATTTTATTTTTATTGAAATAATATGACTACTTTTATAATTTTAAAATTTTATCTTCACGTTATCATTGTTATCATTATTATTTTCATTCTAAATATTACAATTAAATTGATGTTAATTAAAGAAATTTCTAGAAACTATTTTATTGTTGAATTATAATTATTATTATTTGATTCATTATTAATTAGTTAGTAGGAGTTTAAAAGTATATAAATACACTTATATATAGATATATATAGTATTTTAGTTATTTTTATTTATTTATTTTATTATTATTATTATTGATATTATTATTTTTATTATTTATTACATTTTTTAGGGTTTTTAGAAACCCTTTTATCCCCCCCCCCCCCCCGTTTTTCTTTTCTTCTATGCGCGCCGCTACCCCCCTTGCCTCAGCCTCCCTCGCTGCACCTCTCTCCTTCAGCGCCCTCTCCTGCCTCTACCTTTCTCCAGCGCACACGGCCACAGCAGCCCACCAGTGCCCCTATTGTTTCCCCCAGCCAATACAGCCCTTGGACCTCCCTGCCTCGACCCCTTGCAGTGCGCCCCTCCTTACCGGTGTCGTTCTGGACAGCCCGCTGGTCACGGCTTCTTCTTGGTCAATAGCAACGCCCCCTTCATCAGTGCCGTCGACCAGTCCTTCCCGTCCAGCCATCTCACAGCCTAGCAGCCCATCACCTCCTTCCCCATTCTGGTGCCGCTTCCCCTTTCCCGGCCTTCCAACCAGCATGGAAGCCCAATGAAACCTTTTCCCTCGACCCTCGCTACCTCCACAACCCCCATACACTCCCTCCTACTCAACAACAAAACCAGCAGTCCCGACCTCCCCTGCCTCTGCAACACCTTTAGCCGGATCTCTACCAGCCTCCTCTCTCTCCCTGGTGTGTGGCGCGAGCAAGCATGACCATTTCCCCTCCCCCCTACACCTCTTCACCTGTCGCCCTCCTCAGCACAGCAGCCCACCGCCCCCGTCTTCTCTCAGCATGACACTCCCTTGGCTTCCATTTGCAATGCGCAAGCAGGACCAGCCCCCTTCCTTCCAGTGCCTTTTCCCTCCCTTGCTGTGCACGAATTCTAGTCACGGCCTCCAGCCTTCGCCCTCCCTGTCATGTGCCTTGCTGCCGCCTCCCATCTCTCAGTCTCCCCTGTTTTTTTTTTCTGCACGACGTAAGACCAGGACCCCTCTGCCCCCTTGGTGTACTCTCCCCTACTCCAGCCTCCCCTGCCGGCACGCACCCCCCCCCCCTCTGTGCAGGAGACCCCGACGCCTCCCTTTTTCAGTGACCTGCAACCTTTCTCTGACCGACCGCACCTTCTCCGGCCTTTGTTCGGCTAACCTCTGGTGTGTTCCCTTTTTTCAGCAACCTATTTAATGGTGCGGTTCCCCTTTTTTTAGAGAACTCTTCCTACCAGCATTGCCCTGTTCCAGTGACCGCACCCTTCGAGGAAGGCACTACCCCCTCTAGTATAATCCTCCTCACCTTTCTTTTTTACCTTCATCCAGTTTGGGGTTTTTAATTGCTAGGGGATAATTTTTATTGGGTTCGATCTAGTAGCATCGGGTTGGTTTCAGCTTCTGGAGCGCGTGGTTGAGGTGCGAGCCAAGCTTCGCACTGGTTTCCGAGTGAGCGCCATCGACACACTTTGTTTCTGAGCTTGTGATGTCGCCACGCTTTAGTTTCGAGGTGAGGTTTTCTCCCCACCACTTGGTTTCGCATACACTAGTTAAGGTTTTTGGTATGTGTTCAAGCCCTTGATGTTTTTTTGCAGCACGTTGGACCTTACCGCGTGGTTGCTAACACGCGTTGTTATCGTCGCGCCTTGATTCCGAGTTTGCGTCGTCGTCGCACTTTAGTTTCAAGGCGAGTGTTTCTTCCCACCGCATGGTTTCGCATACTTTAAATGAGGTTTATGTATGTGTTTTGAGTCCTTGATATTTATTATGTAGGGCGTTGGACTTTACCGCGCTTTTTCAAATGTGCGTCGTTACATCGCGTCGTGTATTTGAGGTAGGTTCCCATTGCACTACTTTTTAAAATTTAAGTTACATTATTTCCTGCTATTTTCGCACATTATTTTTTCAAATTAAATATTTTATTAATTTTAATAAATGTGAGATAATAAAAAACAATTAATTTTTAAATGATTATTTGGTGTAAAAATAGCCGTTTATTTTATACATGACACTTGAAATATTTTCTTAATGAATGGACACCCAGTAGTGAAAGAATGCCAGTTTGGATTTTAAACATAATTCATGGAATTTCAATTATAGTTTTGGTTTTAATGATAAATGATTTCTTCTGAAGCATGAACAAGCATTTTGGTTCTTTTTAAAGTGGTGATTGTAAAATTTATTTAATGCCCGTTTAGCATTTTATGGAAAACTATGGAAATGTTTTGATAAAAACCCTCCTAGGATAACTCTCCTGCCTTGGTTTCAATTGATTGTTTGGGAGGACGCGCTTAGAGGCTCTCGAGTGCTTGAGTATTTTAAAGGCAAGAGGTTTTCCCATGGAGTGGTTCGGGGTGATTCCTATTGTGCTTTATATATATATATATATATGATTGGATGCTCGGTTGGCATTGGTTGGCTCACCCCCTTTCCAAACACTTGAGACATGGGAATCTGGAATATTGAGAGAATATTCTAAGAATGATTGATGCACTGGTAGGTTATGGTACTGACCAGTGGCCCATAGTAGGTGGATATATTGGGTTTATTACTATGGGATTTTCCCTCGACCTGCCTGAGAAAGGATGGTCGAGCGTATTGGTCATTTTGATTTCATCGTGCGTGACATGTCAATGGGGATGATATCTCATGTATTGGTGTCTTTTGGTTTATTCCTGATCTCCTAGGTTCACCCATGTCTATTCAGCTTTTGTTTCTCCCAGTAATGTTTTTGGTGCTTATATGTATTTTTATATTTCCCTTTTTGTGTACTTACTCCTGTGAATTTTTGTATATTGTTTTCCTTCGAAAGTGATAAATTGGTTTTGACTTAGTTTCTAGAAATGGTTTTCAAATGAAAGTGTTTAATCCTCTTTGTGCAAATTTGAAAAGATAAACATCACTTTCCCTTTCCAAAAATCCATTGACACTAATGAAATGAACCCAAGTTTGGAAATGGTTAAGGGCAATGGTTCGTACTTTGTTTTTAAGTAAAATATTTAGAAAAACATACTTTTATAAATTGTAGTTCAAACTTGAAATAATGTTTCTCTTATTTTTAAAGGTAGTGCATTGGGAATAGATATTGGGCTAGCCTACTGAGTTTTAATACACACGCATATAGTTCTTTTCTATTTTTAGTGTTTGTGCAGGCTACAGCTTGAGTGCACTCGCCTTGGGCGACGCTTGATCGTTGAGTCGGAGAGTGACCCGCGAGGTCGCACGGGGTTAGTTCGGACGTCATGTTTGGTTAGTCTTATTTTTCTTTGTTCTTGTTTGGTCGTTTTTTTCGGTTTACTTATTCTGTATTGCTCTGTATTTTTTTGCTGCTTTATTTATTTATATTGGGCGAAATTGTTCCCACAGCCTCTGCTGATGCCCCGGTGCTTCTCGCCAGCCCGGGAGGATCGGAAACGCCTCTCGGGCAATGTTGCGGACCGGATCGAGTGACCAGTTCAGGGTTGACCCATGTTGGTTCATGACAAAATGGTATCAGAGGAGGTTGCCTCTTAGAAGACCTCACTTTTCAGAGCGCCCTTTGTTATTTGTGATGTCAAGGTAGATTGAGTAGGATTGTCAGGACTCGAGGGGTAGGAGCGGGAAGAGCATCGCGAACTCTTGCTCATTCTGATCCTCGGGTTTCCATGGGAAGTCTGGTTTAATTTGTTTATTTGGGTTTTTATGGAAATGTTTTGTGATTGGGTTACGATAAAGGGAGTTCGGCTAATATTCCTAAGTCGCATGGCCTGGAAATCCATGTGGATCTAGGAGCACGGTCCAAAAAGACTCTTCGTGTCGGTGACGTGATTGACATATGGCCGCCAACCATATGGTCAAGTCACCCACCAACACTAGTTCTCTGATTGAGTTTCCTTGGGCCTCTTTTGACTTCTGGAAGTTGTTTGTATCTAAAAAATTGGTTTTGAAAAAAAATGGTTGTTTGAAATGGCATATTTAATTTTTGGATTGTTTTAAAAGAAGTGGTATGAATGATTTGTTTTTGGAAAATGAAGTTTCTTTGTTTTGGAATTGGTGTTTCTATGGGTTCTCACATGCATAGTGGTATGTTGGAAATGTGATCAGATTTTTGGTATGATGGATAGATGCCTGGGGTGGCACAGATACATACATGTGAGTGAGACTCTAAAGAATACCAATGATGAGGGTTTAACCCACCAAGCTTGTTTGAAATTAAATATGTTTTCAAAGAGAAAAGTTTTGATGTTATGATCACTTGTTTTATCGTGTTTTAAGCTTGTCATCTACGCAGTGTTTGATTTTGAGGTTTTTATTCACTCATTGAGTTGGTCTTGATTGGGTTTTTGACTTTTCCTTGTCCAACGGTTATCCCTTTGAAGCTTATATGGGTGATCGTAGTGTGGTTGATCAACCTAAGGATTTTATGCTTGAGTTTCAGAAGTTAGATCCACCTCTCTTCTATGGCCAAGTTTACACTTCCGTAGCATAGGAGTGGATGCGGAAGATTGAAAGGAACTTTAACCTCATTGATTTTCCTAAGTCGTTGAAGGTCAAGTTTGCGACCTTCATGCTTGAAGGTTCACCGTGGATGTGGTGGAAGTCAGTATCTCAGAACAAGCCACGTCAAGAGCTTACTTGGGAGTTTTTCAAGGCCTTATTCATTTGTTAGTATTTATCTGAAGAAAAAAGGGTGAGCAATAGGATGGATATGTGTTGTTTGTAGCAGGGCGACGGATCCATGTTGGAATATTTCCAGAACTTTGTGTAGCTAGTACCTTATGATTCATGGTATGCCACGAATGACCCCATGAAGGCTTGACGCTTTGTGGTGGGTCTCTGCCCTGATTTACAGTCGAAGGTGTCAGAGTCTAACCTAACTTCTTTTTTCTATGTGGAGAGACAATCTTTTCATGCTGAAGTCGTGAAGGTGGGAGTGCTCAAAGTAGTCCTCCCTTCTTCAATTTCCATGAGCAGTGGTGAATATCCTAGAAAGGAGATGAGTAAGAAATTGAAAGTCGATGGAGCAGGTCGTGGAATCAAAAGGCCTTGGGATCTTTCATCAACCTCTTCGGAGCAAGAGATCCTTTTGTGTTATCAGTGTGTCAAGCTGGGTCATAAGAAGTCATCATGCCCAAGTGATCTGAAGCCCTGCCAGGCATGTGGACGCATGGGTCACTTGCGATGATTCTGTCGGGGCGTTTCTAGAAAGCATCACAGAGGAAGTTCTCAGAAGTGATGTGTTGTTGGGTTTTTGTTCAAAGTTTCTGGTGTAAGTTTCCTTTCAGTGTAAGGGATATTTTATCGTTGCAGTTGTACTGATGGTGTTTTGGGTTTTAACATTTATGGGATGTCATGGGTCTTTTGATGAACTCTGGTTTTCATTTCTAGTATGTTTTTTATTTTAAAATCTTGTCCTTTATATTGTCAAAACAAAATATGTATGTTTCTTATTGGGATTATCGGAACTTGACTACGAGGCAGGAGACACTTCATCCATCAGAGCTCCAGCCAAAAGGCCTCGGAGTGAAGTCAGTGCGTAGTCAGGAACCCCCGGGGAATTTTAAGGAGTCTGGTTAAGGTTGTGTGTGGTGAGACAGTTTTGGTGTTGCTGCCCTGGTTTCTCTGTCGTTGCAATTTTTATCTTGTCACAAAGTGCGTGATGGACTTATCCCTCACGCAATGTCGGTAATTGTGCCTTTTTTGATGCAAGTTTCTGATCGATGACCATGCATGGGCCACCTATGTGAATCAGTTGCGACTTCGGTTTGTGTCCATCCTGAAGTGATGGGTCGTGAGTAGTTGTATGTCGTAGTTTCATTGATCCAGTCCTTGAGACCTCCCCCCCCCCCCGCCCATGGGGTTAGGGTTTTTAGTTCATGCAAAGTTTCCATTTAATCTCCTATCCCTTTCGGACGAGAGTGAGTGGTTTAAATGTTATTTTTGTGCTCCTTTTAGCTTGAGTAAGGCCTGGTTCAAGCTTAAGTCATTTTTTCTGCTTGGCCGTGTAAAGGTTGGTCCTTTATGGTGGGGATACCCACCGTCTCCTTGGATTTTCTCTCAAATCATTATCGGATTCTAGTTGAATCCTTGTGGTGGGGAGTCTGGTTAGGCCTCCCCTCTACTGGTGATATGTTTCGGGAAGTGAGGTTGAGTCCCATTGGTTGTCGATGAAATGCCATTGAGTTAGGAGGTTGGATCGTGTTACATGGAATCCTTAGGTGTTGATCAATCGGCTGGATGGTTTCGTGGCTTTCTAGGGGCAGGAAGCGTTATGGTGGGGAGAGTTGTCACACCCCGACCCGTGAGTATAGATTTATTTAATTATTTTCGGCCTTAAATATTTTTTTTTTGTGATTCGGGTGTGTCCTGGATGAATTGTTCTTTGAGTTATGTTAAAATGTGCACTCTTTGGCATCGATGTCATCGGGTGCATGGGCGGAGCGTGAAGTTGGAGCCGTACGACCTCACCTTAATAACTGCGCATCCTGTTGTCTTCAGAATTTTGAAATAAAGAGTGTTTATATTTAAAACGTGTGTTGATTGTTGTGTCGTTTAAATTTTATTGTGTTAAGAATTTTATTTTTATTGAAATAATATGACTACTTTTATTATTTTTAAATTTTATCTTCGCGTTATCATTGTTATCATTATTATTGGCATTCTAAATATTACAATTAAATTGATGTTAATTAAAGAAATTGCTAGAAACTATTTTATTGTTGAGTTATAATTATTATTATTTGATTCATTATTATTTAGTTAGTAGATGTTTAAAAGTATATAAATACACTTATATATAGATATATATAGTATTTTAGTTATTTTTATTTATTTCTTTTATTATTTTTATTATTGATATTATTATTTTTATTATTTATTACCCTTTTTTAGGGTTTTTGGAAACTCTTTTCTCTCCCCCCCTGTTTTTCTTTTCTTCTCCGCGTGCCACCACCCCCCTTACCTCGGCCTCCCTCGCTGCACCTCTCTCCCTCAGCACCCTCTCCTGCCTCCGCCTTTCTCCGGTGCGCACGGCCACAACAGCCCACCAGCGCCCCTCTTGTTTCCCCTAGCCAATAAAGCCCTTAGACCTCCCTGCCTCGACCCCCTTGCAGCGCGCCCCTCCTTACCGGCGTCGTTCCGGCCATCCCACTGGTCATGGATTCTTCTCGGTGAGTATCAGTGCCCCCTTCATCAGTGTCACCGACCAGTCCTTCCCATCCAGCCATCTCACAGCCCAGTGCCTCCTTCCCCATTCCGGTGTAGCTTCCCCTTTCCCGGCCTTCCAACCAGCATGGCAGCCCAATGAAACCTTTTCTCTCAACCCTCACTACCTCCACAACCCCCATCCGGCTCCCTCCTGCTCAACGACAAAACTGGCAGTCTCGACCACCCCTGCCTTTGCAACTCCTTCAGTCGGATCTCCATCGGCCTCCCCTCTCTCCCTGGTGTGCGGCACGAGCAAGCGTGACCATCGACCCCCCTACACATCTTCACTCGTTGCCCTCCTCATCACAGCATCCCACCACCCCCATCTTCTCTCAGCACAACACTCCCTTGGCTCCCATTTGCAGCGCGTGAGCAGGACTAACCCCCTTTTTTCTAGTGCCTTTTCCCTTCTTTTCTATGCACGAATGCTAGCCATGGCCTCCAGCCTTCGCCTTCCCTGTCGCGTGCCTTGCCACCGCCTCCCAGCTCTCAGTCTCCCCTGTTTTTTTTTTCCTGCACAATGTAAGACCAGGACCCCTTTTCCCCTTGGTGTGCTCTCCCATGCTCCGGCCTCCCCTACTGGTACGCACCCCACCTCTGTGCAGGAGACCCCGACGCCTCCCTTTTTTAGTGACCTGCAACCTTTATCTGACCGACCGCACCTTCTCAGGCCTTCGTCTGGCCAAACTCTGGTGTGTCCCCTTTTTTTGGAAATCTGTTCAGTGGTGCGGTTCCCCTTTTTCTGGAGAACTCTCCCTGTCGGCGTTGCCCCGTTCCAGTGACCGCACCCTTCTAGGCAGGCATTACCCTCTCCAGTATAATCCTCCTCACCTTTCTTTTTTACTTTCATCCAGTTTTGGGTTTTTAATTCCTGGGGGATTATTTTTCTTGGGTTCAATCTAGTAGCGTCGGGTTTCTTTCAGCTTCTGGAGAGCACAGTCGAGGTGTGAGCCAAGCTTCGCACTGGTTTCCGAGTGAGCGCCATCACCGCGCTTTGTTTCCGAGCTTACGCCATCGCCGCGCTTCAGTTCCGAGGTGAGAGTTTCTCCCCACCGCTTGGTTTCGCATACACTAGTTTAGGTTTTTGGTATGTGTTCAAGACCTTGATGTTTTTTTGCAGCACGTTGGACCTTACCGCATGGTTTCTAACACACTTTGTTATCATTGCGCCTTGATTCTGAGTTTGCATCGTCGTCACGTTTTAGTTTCAAGGCGAGTGTTTCTTCCCACTGCATGGTTTTGCATACTTTAAATGAGGTTTATTTATGTGTTTTGAGTCCTTGATATTTATTATGTAGGGCGTTGGACTTTACCATGCTTTTTCGAATGTGTGTCGTTACATCGTGTCATGTATCCGAGGTAGGTTCCCATGGCACTGCTTTTTAAAATTTAAGTTACATTATTTCTTACTATTTGCGCACACTATTTGTTCAAATTAAATATTTTATTAATTTTAATAAATGTGAGATAATATAAGACAATTAATTTTTAAATGATTATTTGGTGTAAAAAGAGCCGTTTATTTTATACATGACACTTGAAATATTTTCTTGATGAACAGACACCCAGTAGTGAAAGAATGCCAGTTTGTCTTTTAAGCATAATTCACAGAATTTCAATTATAGTTATGGTTTTAATGATAAATGATTTCTTCTGAAGCATGAACAAGTGATTTGGTTCTTTTTAAAGTGGTGATTATGAAATGTATTTAATGCCTGTTTGGCACTTTATGGAAAATGATGAAAATGTTTTGATAAAAACTCTCCTAGGATAACTCTCTTGCCTTGGTTGCAATTGATTGTTTGGGAGGTCGCGATAAGAGGCTCCCGGGTGCTTTAGTAGTTTAAAGGCAAGAGGTTGTCCCATGGGGTGGCTCAGGGTTATGCCTGTTGTGATTTATATATATATATATAAATATATATATATGATTGGATGCTCAGTTGGCATCGGTTGGCTCACCCCCTTTCCAAATACTTGAGACATGGGAATCTGGCATATTGAGAGAATATTCTAAGAATGATTGCTACACTGGTAGGTTATGGTACTGACCAGTGGCCCATAGTAGGTGGATATATTGGGTTTATTACTATGGTATTTTCCCTCGACCTGCCTGAGAAAGGATGGTCGAGCGTATTGGGCGTTTTGATTTCATCGTGTGTAACATGTCAATGGGGATGATATCTCATGTATTGGTTTCTTCTGGTTTATTCTTGATCTCCTAGGTTCACTCATGTCTATTCAGCTTTTGTTGCTCGTAGTAATGTTTATGGTGCTTATATGTATTTCCACATTGCCCTTTTTGTGTACTTACTCCTGTGAATTTTTGTATATTGTTTTCCTTCGAAAGTGATAAATTGGTTTTGACTTAGTTTCTAGAAATGGTTTTCAAATGAAATTGTTTAATCCTATTTGTGAAAATTTGAAAAGATAAACATCACTTTCCCTTTCCAAAAATACATTGACACTAATGAAATGAACCTAAGTTTGAAAATGGTTAAAGAAAATGGTTAGTACTTTGTTTTTAAGTAAAATATTTAGAAAAAAATACTTTTATAAATTGTAGTTCAAACTTGAAATGAGATTTCTATTATTTTTAAAGGTAGTGCATTGAGAATAGATACTGATCTAGCCTACTGAGTTTTAATACTCATGCCTATAGTTCTTTTATGTTTTTAGTGTTTGTGCAGGCTACAGCTTGAGTGTGCTCGCCTTGGGTGATGCTTGATCGTTGAGTCGGAGAGTGACCCGCGAGGTCGCACAGGGTTAGTTCGGACGTCGTGTTTGGTTAGTCTTATTTTTCTTTGTTCCTGTTTGGTCATTTTGTTTAGTTTACTTATTCTACGTTGCTCTATATTTTTTTGCTTCTTTATTTATTTATATTGGGAAAAATCATTCCCACAGCCTCTGTTGATGCCCTGGCGCTTGTCGCCAGCCCGGGAGGATTGGGAACACCTCTCGGGCCATGTCATAGACCGGCTCAGGTGACCGGTTTAGGATCAACCTAGGTTGGTTCATAACATTGGGTATGGTATAGTTTTTACAAATTTTTCCTAAAATGATTAAAAATGAAAAAAATGGGGGTCTATTTTAAAAGGAGTTTTAAGGCTTCTATGACTAGAACATAGTGGTTTTGACCCTAAAAGTCTCTCATCTTATTCTATAATTTTTCAAGAGAGATTGTAGCTAAATCTTATTGAATTGTTGTTCCATATATAGTATGGAGGATCTGTAGGTAATGTTATCTTTCTGTGTGCATCTGATATTCAAATTTCTCACTTTTTCCCTCATACTTTAATAAAAACCCTTAATTTTAGGATTTTTTTATAATTTTGGTGAATCTTTTTTACTAAAGAAAACTAAAATAGGGTTCTTAATGATTGGATTACTACATAATTTATGTAGTTGTTTCCTAGATTCTTCCTAAGTTATACATGTGTTATATAATGTGTAGTAAGAAATATTAAGTATGATTGTCTAGGTGAGATTTGTAATTGAACCACTTGAGGTTTCTGTTATTACCAGAAGATACTAAAGGTATTCTCTTGTGGAAAATGTTTAGTTTTCCTAGTATGTTTTGGTTGTATGGTTTAAGAGTTTGATGGGAATGAGGTCGTATATTAAGGATTAAGTATGTAATGTCTCAATCCAAGATCCACTTAACTGGTTCCTCAAACCAATGGGTCACATGGCCTCGAGTGTGCCCACCTGTATGCCAAAGGATGCTGACAAGCAGTGAAGGTCTTTAGTGGTACAGTGAGGAGAATATACCCTCATATTAGAGTGGAACATCATATATAATAAATAAATAGATAATAGTGGAATCATAATACAATGGATGGAAAAACAAAAAACAATATATAATAATCAAATGTGGAAGTATAAGCAACTAAGAAATAATAATAGTAATCAAAATCCCATTGGAAGAGCTATATATAATAATGTCATGTCATGATGATATACAAAAAGATGAAATAGGGGACAGTTGTATACAACATTTTATAAAAAAAAGACCAAAATACATCTCCACTAAAATCACAAGCATATGATCGGTCCTATGCTCTCATGTTTCATGCTATAAGTAAAATAGATCAATCATCTATGATAGAGTGTTTTCACTAATATACATCTACAGTCATAAGGTCTACTCAGGTACCAAAAAATTCTTGAGTAATGTGTGAGATAAACTTAGTAGGGAACCAACAATGGTGTCTATAAATAATCCAACAAGTGTTCATAGCATAATGGTGTGCAGGTAAAATGAATAATCACTGATGTTGAATAATAAATAATAGGAAACTCGGGTTTCCATAGGACACATGGCCGACTCTACCTGCTTCAACATAGGCCGAAATGAGTATGATCATTAATTGTACATATAGTAATAATATATATATATATATAATACATATATGTGTATATGAACACTATATATGTAGAGCCATATACATGGATACTATGTGCTAGATGGACCTGGGGGTAACTCAGGCGTCCATAACTAGTCTAATGAGATAATGACTTCAGCAAGGGTAGAATCCATGAATCTCATATGAATGTGATACATATTGTCCATCACTCAAGATGGTGGGTTGATTCATCATGCACAACCCCTTGGGAATATGAAAATATAGTTTCATTCCCATCATCTAAATATAAGTATAATGGTGTGAGACGTCATGATCAGCACCCAACATAAGGGTGCATGAAACACCATACTCAATAGAACCCTTAATAATTTTTCAATATCCAATAACCATGTCATAATAATAATAATAATAATAATAATAATAATAATAATAAACATGAGGGGTCATATCTAATTCATTTATATCCATTTATCACAAATATCCAAGGCTACGCAATTCATATAATTCATGTTCATAATTATAAAACAGGTGACATGGACTTTCCACCCATTTCCATTCATTTAAATTAATCCATTCAATTTATAAGAAAGGAAAATATAATTATGGGTCAATACAAACACTTAAAAGCACTTGTGTTCCCAAGGAATTCTCCAACCCTTGATAGAACATAGATGTGAAGCAAGTTTCCATGTCAGATACTATAGAACGAGGAGCTCCATGAAGATGTACAACCTTCCTGGCATATAGTCTCCCTAGATCATCTACCGAGAAGGTCTCTAGAATAGGTAAGAAGTGTGTTCCCTCTATCAACCAATCAATGAATACCTAAACTATATCATTTACACGATATGATCTAGGTAAACCTATCTTGAATTCCATAGAGGCATCATCCCATTTCCACTCAGGTTTGGATAGCGGCTATGAAAGTCTTATCAATCACTGATGTTCCATCTTCACCTGATGACAAGTGAAACATTGAGTGATATAGTCAGTTATATTTCTTTTCATAGTATACCACCAATACTATATATGTAAGTCTTGATACATATTGGTGACACTAGGATGTACTTACCAAACTGAGGCATGAGATTATTACATCAACTCCTCCCAAATGTTTTTTGGGACCCATACATGCCCGTGATAGCGTAAGGTCTCATATTCATCCATGGTATAAATAGAAGAGTAACCATCATCTAAAACACTCTCCCTTAGGACTAATCCCTTGGGATCATAAATTTTTCTCATTCTCACCCATTCTAGAAGGGTAAAGGTCACTACCAAAGCTCAGAGGATAATCTGGACATGATCCTTCTAAACCTCAATATGCATCTTTGAAAACAAGGTTATGAGCTACAACTCACTACTATCCTCCTTAACCACATGTGTCTGAGTCTTCCAGCTCAAAGCATCATCTACAACATTGTCTTTCCAAGTGCATAAGCAAGATTGAAATTGAAATATTGTAGGTACTCGACTCTTTAGCACTGCCTGAGATTCAGATCACACTACATAAAGATTTAATTGAGGATTTTGTGATTGGTGAACACAAAAAAATGATCCCTAAGTAAATCTTGTCTCCAATAGCATAGATCATGAACCAAAACTACTAACTCAAGGTCATTCATTGGTTAATTATACTTGTGAGTCATTAGCTGACGAGACTCGTACACTATGAATCACTTGTATTGCAATAGTATGGACCCAACCTAATACCTAATGCATCACAGTAAACAGTATATCTCTTGATTGGATCAGGAAGAATTAGGATCGGTGCTGAAGTCAAACCGCCCTTCAACTCCTAAAAGTATGCTTCACAAGATTATGACCATATGAATTTCATACCCTTCTTAGTCAAGCCTATAAGAGGAACTTCTAGGCTTGATAAATCTTGGATAAAGTGTCAGTAGTACCAATATATCCCCAAGAAACTCCCTATGTCAAAAAAGTTCCTAGACTTCTCCCGGGAAACTATAACTCTCACCTTCTCTGGGTCCATTGATACTTCTTTATCTGAGATGATATGACCTAATAAGTGGACGTTGTTGATCCAAAAGGGGAATTTTTTGATCTTATCATATATTTTATGCTCTCTTGGTGTATTCAACATGATATCATGATGTTTGGTATGGTCATGTTGAGAATGATAATACAATAAGATGTTGTCTATAAAGACTACCACAAATGAATCCAAGTATGGTTCAAAAAACTAATTCATCATATCCATAAAGACTACTGGATCGTTCGTGAGACTGAATGACATTGACATATAATCATAAATTCCATACCTACTCCAAAAAGTTTTACAAGGTATGCCTAAAGGTATGACACACGCCTAATTATATCTCTACCTCAAATAAATCTTTGAAAACACATTCGATCCTCATAGCTGATTAAAGAGGTTGTCTATTCGAGGCAGTGGATACTAGTTCTTTACCATAATCTGGTTCAACTGTTGATAATCTATGTAGAGCCTAAGAGTACCATCTACCTTCTTGAAAAAAAGGATTTTTGAACCCGATGGAGAAGTAATAGAGCATATAAAACCATTAGCCTCTATATCTCCCAACTATTTCTTAAGATCCATAAGCTCTATAGGTGCCATTCTATAAGGAGGAATGGACACTATTGCTACTCATGAAACTATCTAAATGGTGAATTCTACCTCTCTCACTGAAGGTGGCCCAAAAAAATTGTCAGGTAAGACTTCCTTGAAGTGATCCACTATAGGTGGTAAAATAGTAGGTCGTATTCCCTAATCATTTAAGAAGAGACAAGAAATTTTGATTGTCACTCTACATATCCCTTGATCCTTAGTTACTAATTGAGATTCATGGACATCCTTTTATCCATTATGGATATGTCTACCACCCTCTGGTGAAGTAAACATCACCCTATGGTGATAACAAGAAATATGAGATCTATAAGGAACTAACTTTTCCATCCCTATAATTACATAAAACCCAATCATGTCGAGGATGAAATGATTTCTCATGAAGACATCCCTCCTATCTCAAGGGTAAAATCATTACATTGTAAAATACTCTCTGATCGGATACCCAATGAGGTATCAAGTGTCATCACACCATAAAAGTACTTAATTTTGAGGCATGGACTCTCCATAATTTCCAAAAATATAAAATAATATGATTTTCCAGTTTCAAATAAAGAAGTCACTAAAGTATAGGGTACTAGAATAGTAACTTGAACATTAGAAGGTGTAGCACTTTGCTCCTCTGGTATAGTTTGTACTGTATGTAACTGGCCTATACTGCGGACCTGAGCAGACCTACTCTACTAGTTCTATAAGTCCTAAGTCTTATTCCTCTTCCTTGACCACCGCCTTTTCCTGAGTGGTCGATGGTATTCCAACTGCCTACCTAGAGAGATACTACTGGCCCCACTACAGAATGTGTGCTAAGTATATATCCCATATTTCTAGGAACTAATGGAAAATGTCTTGCAGAAGTATTGGATATTCCCCATCCTACAGTAGCCTCTGCATTCAACTAGATTCCACATACATTGGGGTTTCATATGTCCTAGTTTCCCACACTGGTGACATATAAGGAATATATCTGCACAAACTGTCTAACTGCTTCCACCTCTATGAGAAACCTTGAAGTGTCACTTTCTCCCACTAGAAGAAACATTGTTAGGTATCAGTGTTGAACTTCCCTAGTTCCCACCATCAGTTTCCCTCAAATTCTGCTTAGTAGTGATGGATTGGTTAACTATCTAAAAAATAGTAGTCAACCGAAAGATATTGACCGGTGATCAGATGACGTATACCATCCTATCCTCGAATCTCCTGGTAGTGATAAGATCATCACTAGATAAAGTTTGAGTTAGTTATTACAACTCTATAAAATGAGAAGAATACTCCATGATAGACACAGTTCCCTATGACAGGTCCATGAAATCTCTAGACCTATCATCCCTCAATGTGTGTGGAAATAATTAATTTTAAAATATTTCATGGAATTCCTTCCATATCATATCTCAATGTCGGTCTACCATGGTAATTATGTCCCACCATTGCTTGGCAGATTCGCATGGCATGTAGGCAATGAGATTGACCCTCTTCTCTAGAGGTGTCTCTAAATGCTCGAATATATAAATCATAGCCTCTATCCATAACTCTATAGCATGAGGACTTCCATCCCCTAAAAATGTGGGAGGATATTTCTACAAGAACTCCTGAGTCAACTCTTCAATAGTCAGGGAAGGTCGAGAAACTCCTTGCATATTCTGTATCAAATAAAAGAAATCCCTCACGAAACTGTGTGGCAGTGCCCATATCAATAATAGCAAGTGGTTCCATAGGTGAAACTATAGGAGGCATCACTAGAGTCTCAGGGTCCATCACCTCTAGTGAATGGTTGAAACCTCCTCACTGGCATACATCTAGAAGATGTCATGGTGGCATGATTCTACAATTCCAAACGCATTCATCAGCAGGCAATGCATGCAAAAAGTATACATGGCATGGAAAATTCATGGCATATTAGTCCTAATGTGCCTATAATGATGTATGATATGATAACTCATTGTTGTTCTAGGATAAGGAACAAAGTCTATATTAATAGCATCAACAACAATAATATCATAAAGCATGTGTGTCACCTAATGGTGAAATTGTATCAACTGTAACATGTTTAATCCAATAATAGCAATAACCCATCTCAGGTAATTTGGGTTTCCCTTGTATGTGGGTTAGGAACTCCCAGGAACAAGCTCATTAATAAATCTTATTTCATCCTAGTCTCCCATATAACACCCAAATAGTAAGATAATGGAAAATAAGGCTTTTATGCCACTTTGTAACATCTCAACCCAGGATTCACTTAACTAGTTCCCCGAGCCGGTGGGTCACATGGATTCAATCACGCCTCCCTGTACACCATAGGTTTTTGACTAGTAGAGAGGGTCTATGGTGGTACAGTGGGGAGACTATACCCTCATATCATAGTGGTGCAGTAGATATAATAAATAAATATATAATAGTGGAATCATAATGAAACAAATGAGATATAAAAAATGAGATATAACAATCAATTATGGAAGAATAAACAACTAAGAAACTATATTAGTAATCAAAATCTCATCGGTTGAGTCATATAAAATAATTCCATGTCATTATGATATACAAAAAGGGGAAATAAGGGGTAGGCATATACAACATGCTATAAAAAATACAAAAAATGTAAAAATATAACTCTACTAGAATCACAATCATACGCTTGGTCCTGTTCCCCCATGATCCATACTATAAGTAAAACAAATCAAGAATTTGTTATAGGGCATTTAACCTTATCCACACCTGTATTCATAAGTACTATTTGGTTACCAAAGGCGGCCTGAGTAGGGTGTGAGATAAACTTAGTAGGCCACCACCAATGGTGTCTAAAAATAATCTAGCTAGTGTTCATAGCAAAATGGTGTGCATGTAAAATGATTAATCACTAATACTAAATAATAAATAACATCCATCTCAGGATCCTATAAGACACTTTGTTGACTCTACCAAATTTGGCATAGATCAGAATGAGTTTGATCATTAACCATATATATAGTAATCATATATATAACATGTATACATGTATATTCACACTATATGTGAGGAATTTTAGATCCATATTCATGGATACTAGGTACTAGCTAGTCGAGTGATCCAATGGCTCTAGTAAGGGTACACAACCTGAATCTCATATGAATGTGAGACATCATTCCCATCACTCGAGATGGTGTGGTGAGTCATTATGCCTAACTCCCAAAACATAGAAACATGGAGCTTAATGACATCATCTATATAAAATTATAACGGTGTGAGTCATCATGCCCAATACCCAACTTAAGAGTGGATGAAGTTCCATTCTCAACAGAACCCTTAATCATTTTTCAACATCTAATAAAAATGGCATAATAATAATAATAATAATAATAAACATGAGGGATCACCTCCAATACATTTATATACATTTAGAACAAATATCTAAGGGTGAAAAAAACATATAATTCATGTTCATAATTATAAAACATGTGGTGTGTCCTTTCCACCCATTTGAATTCATTTAAATTAAGCCATTCAATTCACAAGGAAGGTAATCCAATTTTGGGTCAATCCAAACACTTAGAAGGTGCATTGGTCAACTAAACAATTATATAAAAGAGGGGAAATAATTTAACACATCCAAAGGGGTGTAAATAAACAAGGTAGAAAACCTTTGACAATTTAATAAGGGTCTACAGGTACATCAAATCATGGTTTAATTAATTTAAGAAGTTAAACTTGTTTTAAAGAATTTAAAAAAAAATATGGTATGCGTAACATTAGAAAACACGATGAAAACACATAAACCATGAATAAATATAACTAGACCACCTTCCTTAGGTCTGTGGATGACCACTCATCTAGCTTAGGCCTTTAATTTGAAGAAGAATGGAAGAAAACACCGAAATAGACAAATTCTCTAAAAATAGAAAAAATGAGTTCATGCCAAAATAGTGCAATAGATGTGAATATAAACTAAGATAGGAAGAAAATGGATTATATATATTTCTACTATGGATCTAATGCTTCCAACTATGATGAAAATAAATTCTAGATCGAGGAGTTATCGCAATCCCTACCCAATGAGGATGGAGAGCTTCACGGGAGAGGAGAGAGGTGTTACATACTAGAAATGGGAAAGAAAGAGGATGAAGAGAGTTTCATATCATTAAGAGAAAAATCATAAAATCACCCTAAAAAACTGGTTCGCACAGTTTGGAAACGCGGTTAGTTGAACCGTGCATAAACGGTGTTGCCTCCACTATCCAAGGACCCCCTTCACATGGGCTAGGCAGAAGGTTTGCCTAATCATGTGAAAGTTGTGTGAAATGCCTCTATCAGAAAATTCTGCAATCTCACATGGGTGTGTGGCCTAGTTTCGCATGGTTATAGAAAAACTATGCAGCCTCTCCAGTGCATCGGGTACCTTGAACTGTTGAGTTGAAAAATTAGCACTAATCAGGTGCTAACCATGTGGACCACTCTGATTCTCCAATTTTCAGAACTCTAGGCTCTGAACAATCATTGGATGCTCTCTAAACCTTCCTTAGGCCATAGAGAACATTTACCAAGATAAAAAAAGAATTCAAACCAAAAATAACAAATGACTCATACCTTCATGAGAAGTTGGGTAATTACAAAGTATTTTTTTAGATGTGATGTTATTGTGGTGATCCAGTGATGTGGATGGGGTTGACCATTTTGTGATAGTTATGGAGATTCACTAATGATATGTCATAGGATGTTTGTGATTACTGCTCACCATGAGGTATGGGTGGTCGTTTGGGTCATGTGTACATAGAGAATGTCCCATGAGTTGGTTTAGTCCACACATTTTGGGTGGTGACCTCTATATACTAAGTGACATAGGGGAATGGTGTTGAAAATAAATATGGATAAGGTGCACACCATAGAGTCCATGGTTGGTGATGAGAGAGAGACCACTAGAAGGAAGCATGTTTCTCACTATATTGAGAGATATGTTATGACTAGCCTGGTGAAATGATTTTATCCATATAGAAGAGAAATTATGGTGGAATCATGATGATCAGGTTGGTTATAGATGATGTATAACCTAAGTGACATGGGTTTTGTAACATCTCATGTTCTAGGAAAGTTGAAAATTCAAAGAGAATTTAAACTTTTTATTTGGTGGGTTGTACAAACTTTAAACCAAGATTCAAAATTTAAATATGATCATTGAAACATTTAAAAGTTTTTTTTTGATTTTGTTTAAGGCTTGAGAGGTGTCTCAAGAGTTTTAATGAGTTTTTCAAGTGTTGGGTTCTGAAAAATCCATTTATGGAGAAACAGACAAAGGTGCACAATTAGCGCACAGTTAGTACCAATCGTATGGCCCAAAACATGCAGCCTGTTTTCTATAGGGACATTGTCTATTGAAACCATTCTTCCCTATAGAATAAACCATGTAGCATGGTCCAGGGGAGCTGAGGTTGTTGCATAGTATGGTCTAACCATGCAAGAGGAGGTGCACAACCATGCGAAGAGTCTTTAGAAAATTTTAAAGGTGGCGCACGAGATGCGTATGGTTTAGTTAAACTATACACCTAACCCACATGGTTAGTGCCACTTAGGCAGTGACACCATACAGTTGGTGCATGATTATCAAATCGTGCAACCAAACCATGTGGATCATTAAAGCGGGTTGAAATTATAATTTTCCCCCTAAATCCTTATTTAGTTTCCTCCCTCTTTCTCCCTCACTTTCCACACATAGCCACCCTACTCGAGCACCTCCTTGGGCTCTCCTCCTATAATGAAGCTATCTCCTCCATCCAAACTTTAAATAATGTGTCATCAAGTGCGTTGGATGTGTATCGATCAGTCTACAACTCCACATTAATCTTTTCTTAAATTAACACACCATCTTCAGTATTATATTTGTGCGAGCTAATTCACCCTATTTTCAGGGTGGTTTTCTATTTCTTCATTTTTTTCTCTAACTAGTTCGAATCAAATTTTGATAATGGATGAGTAAATAATCCTTGGTATAAGGTAGGCGGTCTACATGCTTTCCCTTAAAATCCATATCATTTATAACATGCATCATTGTGTTGCATGCCAAATCTTCCATGTGTCACTTCTTAAATGTGAAATTAATTAAATTAAATTCTTAGACTGCAACATAGAACCCTTTACGTGGTTATAGGTTGACAACCTCAAATCAAACCACCCCTTGAGGCAAGTTTAATGACATGCTTATAACCCATATTTTATTATTGATTAAACCACCTTTTGGTTGTATTCTTTAAATTCCTTGTAAAAATTATAAATTCCTAAATGAATTAAATGATTTAGATAAGACTCTTGGTCCTTGATAGTTTACTTTATGTTTGGCGTTGTGAATTGATCAATCTTATTAACTGAATTTAATTAGAATGGATAAGTGCATAGTTAATTAATAATTATATAGATCATTTCCATTTACAATTTTATAATAAAACCACCTTTAAGGTGTAATATTTTATCTAATGAAAAAGGAATGATTTTTTAGAGACAATTGAATTGTGTTATGGCATGAGTTATTCCCATGAACTTCTTGTTATTTACACACAAATTAGCCTAATTGTATAATTCAATTTAGAATGAAATGGAATGTATTCCTTATCCCTACCTTATATTAAGGTATTATTACTAACATGGCCTTACCTATTAATTAAATTTAAAATGGTTAGATGGGTTGTATTACACCTTGATCAAACCTTGGTTTCTCAAGTAGGAATTCCTTAGATGGGCTCACTGTTCAGATGAATTGTATTCATCCTTGGGCGATAATTAGGTTCCTTTTTATAGAATGCCTTGGATGGGCTCATAGGTTAAATTAATTATGATACATCAAGATCGATGAATAGGTTCTTGCATAGAATACCATGGGCGGGCTCACTGGGCAGATTCCTTATACTACCCATGAGCGATACTTGGTTCCCTAGTGGATTACCTTGGACGGGCTTAGTGGGAAATCCAAATGTACTATGACATGAGTGATACCTAGATCCCTATGTGGTATACCATGGATGGGATCATAGGGTTATTCTTTTATATCATGTAATGAGTGATACTTGGGTTTTTATACAAAATTCCTTGGACCGACTCCTATTATGATGGTCTTTGTAAGTGATCTTAGAGAAATACTTAGGTTCATTTTTATAAAACACCTTAGACGATCTCATGATACCTTTTTTTTAATAAATTAATGTGTGTAACAAGTCTAATAACATACATGGATTATGTCTATGCATTGAATGCATGTTGGCCTAGTCTTACTCCCTTCCTAAACACTACAATGAGAATATTGGAAACTCTTATGATTATACAGGGATGCTTAAGTTGTGGCTCAAGTCCTGGATAGTACTATGTTTCTATATATATGGATATATATTTCATTATATATGTAGTGAAAATATATACATACATACTTATATATATACCAATATACATGGTGATGCGTTCAGAGGAATTTCGGCATAGGCTAAAGAAAGTATGGTCGGTCGGGTGTCCTTTGAGGAACTCAAGACTGATTTATTTACTTTTATTTATTTATTGTATTATTGATACACATGCACACTACTATATTTTATATTCATATACTAGATTGCTTTAGACACTGTTGGTGGTGGCCTATTGAATATATCTCACAGCTTGTTCGGGCCGCCATTGTATTGGGGTACTCGAACAGACCTCATGGTTATAGGTTAAGGTTCATGGATTATGCTTGTGTTGTTGTATTTGTACAAGGGATATTAGGAGAACAAGACTAATCAAGATCTTAGGATTATCATGGATATATCATTTGGGGATTTTTATCTTTTATTTGTGTATTGTTTATGCATTACATGTTGTATGTTTACAACTTTGTAGTATCACATGAATATGCATGGTTGTATTATTTGGCATTACCATGTTATCTGGTTTATTTCTACTTCCTTTCATTTATGAATCTTTTGTTGTTGATTTACTATTGATATACTAATGTGATACTCTGATCATGTGGGTATAGTCTCCCCACCGTACCATCATTGGACCCTTTCTGCAAGTCGACATCCTCCAGTGTACAAGGAGGTGTGCTGGAGGTCATGTAGCGACTATTCTGACTACTATTTTTAGAGTGAGTCAAGCTGGTGCATTACAAAGTGGTATTAGAAATATTCTTTCATTTGTATTATTGTTTTGGGATAGTTGATAGGTGACTATTAATTTTTTGGTTCTTGGTAAATAGTTATGTATAGGAGTGATTAACCCCCACATGGGGAAAATACCAAGTGGCTTAGGATAGGATTTTTGTTCGTGTTGTTCATTATTACAGTTGATTATTATTTCACCTCAAGTGATTTATGTACCTTATACCACTTACTAATTTATAATATTTATGTTATTTTACCCTTGGATCAGTATGGATAGGAAGTAATGTTGAATTCATCATTATAGGAACATAGAGATTCACATGTCATGCATATGTCATTCCATGTAGGTTTCATTGCTTGATTGAATCAAATATGTTTTATGCATATTATGTGATTATTATAGAATAATTATCTATATACCATGTTTAGGTGATTATTTATCATATTTACATATACACCATTCTATGTGATAAATTTCTATGTTCACCTTTATTTATTGATTTGTGATAGCATGCATGTTTTAGCTATGATATATGATTGGATATTAATGTGCCTGCATCAACCTCAATGGTGTGTTCCTGTATATACTGATGATGTAATCTTAAATAACCAATCATTACATGTTTGAGTCATGGACTATTGGTTTCATGGGAAGAAACATTTATGGTTATGATTAAATGGGTGTCAATAACAATTTATAAAGTGTACAAGCCTTTATGAATTGGGAAGGTTAACCCATATAATCAATCCATTATAAATGGGCTTGTTGTATTCTAAAAATAAGGTAAAAACATGGTTGTAGATACATGAATTCCAACTGTAACTTATAATGGAAAGTACCATTATAACTTGGGAATGATAATTCATCTAACTAAACCATAGTGCATATATATATGTATGCTGAAATGTAATTTTTATAGAAAATGGTTTCCTATATAAATATGTATACCTCTATTACTTGGGTATGATGAGACATATTACTAAACTCATAAATTCACAACTATACCCCAAGTAGATCAATTGGGGCATGTTTTTTATGCGATAATCCTACTTAGGGTGTTTCAAAATTAAATGTTTTAAATGAATTTGGGTTGCATTTAGATGGACCTAGGTTAACATGATAGGACCCTCATAGGTCACCTTTACTTATTTTTTTTCTTTAGTACTTAACCCCATGGGGGTATATTCATGCTATGTGGGGTGGTTATTTAAAGTGTCAACAACCACTTATACAGGTTACATATACATGTATGGTGGAATCTTACTAAACTGATTACCTTTAATGGATAATGACTTGTTATATGCTTTTGAGCTTTATTATCATGAGGCTTTCATTAATTAAAATTTCTATTACAACCTAAAGTCTATTTTTCTCTTTATATTGAAATTGAAATTTTCTTTAACTAAGCCCTATTGTGAGAAATTTTGTGGTGTTAACTAAATAAAGTACTAAGTGTCGGTGTATTTTATAACTGATACTTGTTGTTCTTAAAACTAAGCCTTTGAACAAAGGTAATGTCTTAAATGAAACCTTTATTGGTATTCATATCTTGGACCCTCATGTAAGTTAATTTTAAATCATTCCCTAAGATTCCTTGAATTTTAATGTGGACATGATCTATGGATCTCCTTGTTCTTCCATTATGTTGACCTAGAGTTAGGATGTCAAGCCTAGTGACCTTTTTTCCATAACCTATTTGTAGGATCGATTCTTTATACATCGTTAAGGGGTTATCCTGATGGAGGTAGTACCCTCAGAAGTTAAATCCATGCTAAATGATTATGAATATTTTCAGGCATGAGGTATCATTTGGGTGTTGATTTCCCCGAATAGGACTTTTACTGATGAGATGATACCCTAGGGTTGATGGGTGTTCGTTCAGTGTGTTGATCCTTGTTGAGGGTGTGATCATCATGTAATGATCTAGTTTAGTAAGTTATACATGCTTAGGGCATGCTCAATCACTTTTTAGGTCATCTGACCCTTATTCTTCTTTAATGGTGGACGACTCAGGGGTGTTCATTAGCCTAATTAATAATCATATGGGATAATATGACTTTGGGATAAATAATTTTTGTACGGGCCATTGGATACTGGGATTAATAGGGCCTATAGGCCCATGGATATCATAAAATAATGTTCTATTGCATTGATGAAATCTTGGGGTTGTACATGTCGATATATGTGGTATCCATCGAGTTGGTAAAATGGTGAAAAAAACTATATGAGTTTGATAGAAATTGTTAAATACATGAGATATTACACTATTTTATTAGTTCATATCTAGAGTTGTAACCTAGGAGTTAGAATAAAATGATTTTTCTTAGTACTCGGTATGACACTTCAAAGGTATCAGATGTTGTAACACTACTGATCAGCTTGGTTTTAGATTATATATATGATACTAATGGTGTGTGTGGGCATGGATCAGAAGAGTTTCACACATATGTCTACAATAAATTTTATTAAGTGGTTGTTTTCCTCTCTTTTCATTTTATCTATTGGTAAAAGCACGAGTTCCCTTTCTCAGTAAACAATGATTAGGAAACTACCAAAGCGGGAAGCATCACAATAATTGAGGAAAAGCAAGTCCTTCTAAGTTGAGGGAGCACAACCATAAGAGACCATTTGTGAGTGGCCACCTTTGCTTCTAAAATCCTATGTGGTTGGTAATTTTTAGTTTTTAGTCATTGAAACGATACTCAGGATAAAACCTGGTTATGGGTTGGGATCAAAACCGGATGCTAGATTTAGGATAAGGGTGTATGAGCAACCCAGGAATGCAATGATTCTAAATCATGTTAGTGCATTCAAGGAGTCTTGATGATACAATGGTTGGATGAATATGCAACCCTTGAGGACACCATGAGTCGAGGTTGGAATATGGTGGGTTTTTTTTTGAAACAATCACATAATGCATTGGTAGTGAGGGAATTGTGGTCGGTTAATGACACCACATTAGCAGGTACAATCAGGTACTTTAAAAAGAAGTCAGTCAGTAGTGGTTTGAATGTTTTTCTTATCTGCTATTGGATAAAATTGGTTGGAAACTGTCATGACCTGACCCAAGATGGGGGGTTGAGCTACGCCCAAGTCAGCCTCCATAGGCCAAGGGTGGCGATAAGCGCCACAAAGGCACAACTAACTCAGGGAGGCCTTTTCCTAAGTACTTGTACACACACACACAACTAAATCAATGTAAAAGTGAAGAGGGGGAGAGTAAAAGATGAAACACAACTATAAAATAAATCAAGCATGCATAAAATATAGGGTGTACAAAAGTATAACAGTGCAAACTAAAAATTAAAGGGAAAAAATACATTCCCAACTAGAAATATGTCCCAACCTAATAGAACTGGAAAAGTAAACTGCTAATAGAGACAAGATCCAGAATCCCAAGCTACAACCACTATATGCAGTCCAAATCACCCAGTATCCATAAGCTCCTCTGAAGTCATGGTCGACCTAGCTTTCGTCTGCATAAGACATGAAACATATGGGAAAATCCCATGAAGGGGTGAGTATATACATACCCAGTAAGATTATCTGAAAGATTAAGGGAGTTCGGTAAGAGATACAACTAAAATAGAAAGACAGTAAATAAAATATATAGTCAAAGAGAATAGCTCAACCTAAACAAAGAGTAAAATTAACCTTTTCCAAGCATAAGGGTCTCAAAATGGTGAGTAAATTAATTAATCGTCAATTATTTTCCACATATAGCATGAGATTATACTCATACAAACATGAGAATCTAAACAAAAAAATCACATGACATACCCTTCACTTATTCGCCTCTCCTAGAAGAAGAGTAACCAAATCTAAGGTGTGAATATATAAGAAGAATATATATATTCTCTATCAAAGAATCCTGAACAAGAGAGTGAGGGGATATCCATATCATAACTTATTCCAAAAATAAGATTATCCAACTATTACAAAAGTCCATCAATGATGCCCAGCATCTCATGCGTCTGTCCAAAAGTAACCATCCAAGTCAAATCATGCCTCTTCACTATGTCACACATTCAAGGGGACACAAACTAAAACTAGAGGAATCACACCCTAGTATGTCAGGGGGGTTTCACTTTGTATCCATTGAGGATGAAACTTTCGGCTCTACTAGATTCTCAACTCAGTAATCATTGAGGACGCCACTACCCATCTCTAATGGAGGGTCATCACGATAATCATCGTGAATGCTGTTGCCCAGCTCTATTGGAGGGTCAACTTGGTAATCATTAAGGACACCACTACCCAGCTCTACTAGAGAGTAAACTCGATAATATATGGTGATCCTACATGATCACTATATTCATCTTGTGTTTCCTAGCTAGAGTCATTCTTGAAATATTTCACATCATATCTCCAAAGCCACAACTGAGGGCACCGTCACGTTCTATGTGGAAAAACATTCAAGATAGGCTATTTACTTTCCCAAATCAGAAACTTGGTAAAAAAATCATATTTCACCATATAATGCATGAAAAGTGATTCATGGACCTGATCCATGAGTCCTAATTAAATACCTGATATTGGTCTTAAAACGGTCGTCTCAATATTAGGGTTACGACGCTGCAAATGGTTCATTCTTCTGACTCCGTATAAAGAAGATATGTAAAATACAATACTTCAAACCAATAATAATAACATTATTATTATTATTATTAGGCATTTTTTCACCCGACCCATGAGCCTGAATTGAGTGTCCAACATTGTTATTTAAATGACTATCTAAAATTCAGGGTCACACTACCGCAGACGGTTCATCAAACTGATTTCATGGAGGACTTACGTCAGAAAAAAAGTTTTAATAAAAATAATAATATTATTATTATTATTATTATTTTATTAATAACATTTTATATAAAAATTAGAGGAGGGAATACATGGTGGATCCCCCCTTTCACTTTACTTGTGTAGCACGCGAGCCGCCCGCTATATGTATTTTTCTTTTTCTTTTATTTTATTCCACCCATTTTGGTTTCCTTATCTTTTCTATCTTCTTTATTCTATGATTTTTATGCTGCAAACCCTAATCAGACCACTACCTCTATCATACGGAAGTACCTCCCCTCGCACAGAAACACCTCTATTTGTTAGGTTACCACCAACACTGCCTTGTTGTCTCCACCTCCACCAACCATCGCTGCTCGAGCCACCATCACCCCCCCCCCCCCACCCTACATGGTCCATCTCCAAAATAGATTACACTACCACTAGATCCACTTTTCATGACCATAGATCTTAGATCTATAGTTCTTGAGCCTCATCATTGACCACAACTAAATTTTGGTCAACTGATCCACCTAGAAATCAATCCTCATCTTACTTTCATCACATGATATTATGCCTTGATCATGTTTTCATTCTCAAATTTTAACCCATTGTGACAACTCATTAAGACAAAGTTCGATTGCACAATCATTTCCCACCAGGTATTGGTTTAATTTCTAATCAAAAGAAAAATACTGATGATGATCACACATAGGGCGTAGAAGAAATAAAAGCAAACACAACCATACTCGATAGATAATCATGTTCGTTTGTCCATCATTGAAGGGATTAAAGAATGAGATGAGTTATTAATTAAATAAATTAAATATTGAATATACTCTAATTCCAAGAAAAAAAGGTTTTGGATAAACTAATAGAATACCAATCCATAAATTAATTTTGGAAAGGATTAATTCATGTTCATCTCAAATTTTGAATGGGGATAAAACAAAAAATAATAATATCTTAATATTGGATCATTCACTGATGAAGAACGTGCTCTCTAATGAAGGAGGAAGGTCTATTTCATTCACTACGTCCATGTCTACTTTGATCCGAAGTTTCGTTGTCATTTGAGGTGATTCACCAATGAAGGAGAAAGGGGGGATTTGGAATCCTCTTGGGGTTTATGTGACTAACCCTAGAGGATTCATCATGGTAGTATTCTTATAGGTTTTTCATTTTGGTTTAAAATTAATTAATTTAATAATTAATTAATCCATTGAACATACCTCCAATGAGAGAGGAGTCTGAACTCTCTATGACGACTCATTTTATTTTGTGGCTAGGGTAAAAACTACATTCCAAACTCAACAGTGGTCTTGAATTTCTAATCTGATCTTCTGTTGAAGAGTTATCTTTTTTTATATAAAAATATTCATGCACCCAATATAATATATATTTAATATTTTTTTAAAATTAATTTCAGGAACACCGGGCCTCGAAATTGCATGTCATATCAGCACCTAACTCTAGAAATATATATAGAAATATTTAAAATTCTTACAAGGAAAAACCATGTCTCTATAAAAATCATACTGAGCACTCTGTTTGGGATATGACAGTAGTTTCTCAAGTCTTATTTGTAACCTTTGATATCATCTTAGTGTGCTCTTGGATTAGTGGCGATCATGCCCTTATTTTGACATCATACAGGGTACACTAAGTGAAAATCAATTATACACTGAGTTAAAGAAATATATTAAAAGACCTTTTTTCTCATTAATAAACTTGTTTTAGAGTTGCACTCAGGTAACATAGATAATATTAGAGGCATTGAATATCCTGAGTGATGCTGTGATTCCCATGTAGGAATGCCATAGACAAACTCATGAACCCTGACCAATTATTTGACTTAATCATTGGTTGAGTTATCGCTGTTGGAATCAGTTAGTGTTCTTGATATGTGAACGTCCCAACTATTTACTGACATATCACTTATAAACTTCTAATAATGGACTGCATTAGATGAGCTGCTTGGGCTCCAGTAGTTGATTCTTAGGTTACCCCAAACCTAATCCTAGGCTCGGTTGATATTTTAGTGAGTGACAATCCAAGGGTGATAGATTGGGTATACACATTTTTTTCATGTTGTGGCACAGAAATGGAATAGATCTTTAGGTTAGAGGTGTCACCGAAATCCAGTTATGAAATTTGGTGAGCATGATGAAAATTGTTGTCATTATTCCTTAGTTAAAGGTGTTGGAATTTGGGTTGTAATGTGCCAACTGTCTAAGCTGATTGTCTTGAGAAAATCAGATGGTAGTGGCTTGACTTTCCATCCTCTTATTTTTTTGAATGTGGTTGGTGAGGAACCACTTTAGGCACGTCATTGAGATAAGACGAGTGTAGTGCAAAGGTTTCCTGATACTTTTCATGGAAAATCCAAAATGACTAGACTAAATGTGGTTGGTTGGGAATCAACTGTTTGATAAAGTTAAAAAATATGTTGAATTGCATCGTTAAAACTCTAAGGGCATGCTTAAATAGGAAATTCTGATGGTGGAGGTACCGTGACTCATAATTATCCATTCAAGCTGGAGCCCATGGTGGGAAGATCCATAGGCTAATTGATTTTAAAGGGATGATGACGGGATCATGTATTGGGTTATACGGGCTCAATAAATCACTGTATTGAGGTTTTGATTTTGAATATTAGTGTTAGATTGAGTTTCAGTGACTTAAATACTATGTGTTTAAGGTAATTCTTACATGCACAATTTGAATTTAAAACATAATGAGGCCATTTCAAAGAGATTTTCTCAACCCGAGTAAGTTAGGTATTATTTTTTTTGTTCCCAAATACTTCACAGGTATGAGAAGTTCTAAGGTGGGGATATTGTAATGTTCTATTTTTTGGTCTAGTTAAAAATTCCAAGAGAATTTGAACTTTTCATTTGGTGGTTGGGCCGAACTTTAAACCAAGATTTGGAATGTAAATCTGAGCATTGGAACACTTAAAAGTGTTGTTTTTTGTATGTGTTTTAATGCCCAAGAGGTGAGTTTGAATGAGTTTTGGGAGTGTCAGGTTCTGAAAAATATATTTTGGGATAAACGGGTAGAGGCGCACGGTTAGTACTAACCATGCATCCCAAACCGTGTAGCATGTTTTCTATAGGGACATGGTATGTTGAAACTATGTGCCCCCTAGATAAAATTGTGTGACCTAGTCCATGGGAGATGAGGGTGTCACATGGTATGGTCTAACCATGTGAGAGAAGGTGCACAGTCGTGCGAGGAGTCTGCAAGAAATAATAGAGGTGGTGCACGAGTAGCACACGATTAGGTCAAACTATGTGCCTAGCCCGCATGGTTAGTGGTACTTAGGTAGTTCCACCACACAGTTATCCAAATTGTGTGGCCAAACTGTGTAGCTCATTAAAGTAGGGTTAAATTCTAATTTTTCATCTACCTACTATTTTTTCCTTCCCTCTTTATCCCTCACTTACCATTCACAATAACCCCACTTGATCTCCTCATTGGGATCTCCTCTTAGGCATGGAGTTGTATCCTTCATCTGAGCTTAGAATCAAGTGTCATCGTGTGCATTAGATGTGTATCAGTTAGTCTATGAATCCTCTTTCCTCTTTTATTCAATTACTTATCCATCTTTGGTGCTATATTTTTGAAATATAATTCACCCAATTTTTAGGGTGGTTTTCTATTTCTTTTTTTTCTCTCAAACTGTTTCAAATCAAATATTAATAATGGACAAGTGAAACATATTTCGTATAAGGTAGTTGGTCTACATGCTTTCCCTTAAAATTCTCATTGTTTATAACATGTTTTGTTGTGATGTGTTCCAAACCTTTTGTGTGTGGCATCTTAAATATGAAATTAATTAAATTAAATGTTTAAACCATGACCTAGAACCCTTTACATGTTTATATGTAAACAATTTCAACTCGAAACACCCCTTAAGGTGAGTTTGATTACATTCTTATATCCTATCTTTAACTATTGATTAAACCACCCCCTTGGGTGTGTTATTTAAATGCCTTGGAAATTTTATAAATGCCTAAATAAATTAAATGATTTAGATAAGCCTCTTGGTCCTTGATGGTGTACTTTATGCTTGGTATTACGAATCGAACAATCTTATTAATTAAATTGAATTTGAATGGATAAGTACATAGTTAATTGATAATGATACAAATCATATCCCTTTTATGTTTTATAATAAAAAACCTTTGAGGTGAATTGTTTTATATAATTAAAAATAGATGATTTTTTAGAGATAATTATATTGTGTTATGAAATGGGTTCTTCCCATGACCTTCTTGTTTTTTATACACTGATTATCCTAATTATATAGTTCAATTGATAATGGTATGGAATGAATTCCTTGGACCTGTCTTATATTATGACATGCTTACTAACATGGAATTCCTTATTACTTAAATTTAAAATGGTTAGCTGAGTTATATTATACCTTGAGTGAACCTTGGTTTCCCAAGTAGGAATTTCTTTGGAAGGCTCATTGGTTAGATGAATTGTATTAATCCTTGAGAAATATCTGGGTTTCATTTTACAAAATTAATTGGATGAGCTCATTAGTTAAATGAATCACAATACACCAAGAGTGATACACAGTCTTTTTCATAGAAAACCTTGTATGGGCTCACTGAGAAGATGCATTTTATTACCCATGAGTGATACTTGGTTCCCAAGTGGATTACCTTGGACGAGATTAGTGTGAAATGCAACTATACCATGCCACAATTGATATCAGGGTCCATATGTGTTATACAATGGATGAGCTCATAGGATTGTGCTTTTATAACATGTCACGAGTGGTACTTGGGTTTTTATACAGAATTACTTGGACGGACTCCTATGATGATGGGTTTTATAAGTTCTCTTAGAGAGATACCTAGGTTTCTTTTTATGGCACGGTAATGTCTCGGATCCAGATGCCGCCCAAAGGTGCCCCGAACCCAGTTGGTCACATAATCTCAAGCACATTTCCCCAAACGCCAGAGGATGCCGACTAGTAGCGAGGTCCAAGGTATGACATTGGGGAAACTATACCTTCATCGGCAGAGTAACACATTGAAAACAAATAGTAAATAGTACCGGAAGTAGTATACCATACAAAAAAGTAAACAGTGGAAGACTGATAGTATAAACAACTACAGCATATATATATAAATAATGATGCATGTCACAAGTATCTAGGAAACAGTCAAACATGTCACAATGCTAAAAATACAATACTAAAACCAAAGTACAGAAAATAGTAAACTTCAACAGCATCGTAAGCCTCAGCTTGGTCTCATGCTCTCCAACTCCAACAACAATCCAGTACCTGATAAAGAAGGGTGATTTCCCTTATCTATACATGTAACCATATAATCTGTTTGGGTCAAAAAGCATGACCCAAACATGGTATGATATGGATCCTAGTATTCAACCACCAAAAGATATATGCCCAACTATTAGTGAATATATATAGCAGGTAATATATATAAATGTAGTAATAAACTAGGAAGTACCCAAAAGTAAACAATCCTACAATTTTCAATTACATTCATTTACATTTATTAATTATTCAATCCATTGAATAATGTAACCTTAGGATCTAGTCTAATCTCTTTATCCCCCTATATAATAATAACAACAGACGTCTCAAAAGATCATCTAAAAACTAAGTAAGACTGAGTCCAAGCTTATGCTTTGGTTTATAAGACTCGTCATAATCATTCAATTATTCACAAGAGACCCTCTAGGAAAGTTATCACAGTTTAATCCCCTATGGTTTTACATATCATCAAAATAATAAAATAACAACCCTCTGGGAAAGCTCACACAATCTAACCCCTTTGGTCCCACGTAGCACTAATCATTTACAACGACCACCTGGGTAGCTCTCACAGTCAATACCCCCTTGGTCTGCATAACAACAATAAAATATAATGACCCCTGGCAACTCTCACAGTCAATGCCCTATGGTCCAACATTCATTTAATAACGACCCTCTGGGTAGCTCTCATAGTCTAACCCCTCTGGTCAATGACCCCACAACAGCTCTCACGGTCAATACCTCTGGTCAATCATAACAATAATTCATAATTAAAAGACCCTACCTTGGTAATCTATCACAGTCAATTCCCCTTGGCCATACTTTCACAATGCTAATCACATGCATCTCAAATAAACAACAACTTCATCCTAACAACACTAGGCATGGAAAACAAAGCAGCCTAACATGCTTCCTAGACCCAATGACCATAACCAAACAAACATGGGAAACACATCCATAATCAAGGTAATAAACCTTATTTGTAATCAATAACCCTTTCTCAAACAAACAAACCATAGCAGGCATTAAATAGGGTTAAATTCCAAAACACGCAATACCCTAAACATGGGTATTCATCACTTTAAGAATATATAATCCAAATACTATCAAAGAAAGTCACAAACCACCCACCTCGATATCGTATGATGAACACTCTTGAACATCGACCCTTGAATCGGCCTAGAATGTCGTAGATCTATAAAAAGGTCAAAATTTTTCAACTTTGAACAACTCACAAGAGAGGAGAAATTAAGAAGAGAGGCTCTAGAGAAAGAGATAACTCGCCAGTGGGAATTCAACGCACCCAGAAGTGTCTCAATTGGAGCTCGAACAGAGGAACAGTAGGGGTTCAAAGTTCTCGGTTGTCTCATCGCTCTCCTGTACGAAACACAGGAATAAGAAGACACTTCTAAATATTAGATGTGACCCCTGTCCGATTAATCAAATAAAAATAAAAGTACACGACGTGTACATTAAATGAACACGCCATGTACTAGCCTCAACGGGCCCCCGCTTTGGGCGGTCTATTAGGTCACCACACGACCATGTACTCAGCCGTTACATGACTAGTACATGGCTACACACAGCAGCTGAGTACACGGCGTGTACTTAGAAAATTCTCATTTCTTCATTTTTTCAAAAAAATAACCCGAATTCAAGATCCATACCTAAAATGAAGATCCTGGTTCGTATAGGTACACCTTAGATGGACTCAAGATTCCTTTTTATTAAATCAATTGATGTATCTTCCAAGTCAAAGAACATACTTGGAGTCGATCTATGATTTACATGCATGTCGACCTAGTTTTACTCCCTTCCTAAGCACTTATGAAATGACAATGTTGGAAAATCTTATGATTATATAGGGACACTTGAGTTACGCCACGATTCCTAGCTAGTACTATGTATATATATAGCTATGTATGTCATTGTGTATATAGTGAAAATATATACATACATACTTATATATATATATATACCAATATACATGGTGATGTGTTCAGAGGTATTCCGGCATAGGTCGAAACAGGTATGGTCGGCCAGGTATCCTTTGAGGAACCTGACCCCAAATTATTTAATTTTATTTATTTATTGTCTTATTGATATATTTCCACACAATTGTGTTTTATATTTACATACTATATTGATTTAGACCATGTTGGTGGTGATCTAATGAGTATGTATCACACCCTGTTCAGATCGCCATTGCACTGGGGTACCCGAACAAAACTCATGGTTGCAGGTCCAGGTTCATGGATTATGCTTGTTTTGTTTCATTTGTACATGGGATCTTAGAAGCACAGGATTGATTCAGAGCTTGGGATGCTCATAGAGATAGTATTTGGGGATTTTGATCTTTTAGTTGTGTATTGTTTATTTATTGCCTGTTGTATGCTTACTACTTTGTAGTATCGCATGAACATGCATGGTTGTATTATTTTTCATTACATACTTATTTGATTTATTTATAATACCTTTTATTTATACTGCTTCCGTTGTTGATTTATTATTGGTATACCATTGTGCTACTCTGATCGTGAGGGTATAGTCTCTCCATCGTACCATCATTGGACCCTTGATACTAGTTGGCAGCCTCTAGCATACAGGGGTGGGGTGCTTGAGGCCATGTGGCAATCAGTCCGGCTACTGTTTTTAGAGTGAGTCAGGATGAGACGATATAGGTTCAATCAGAAGTCTAGGGAATCTTCCAATATAACAGGCTATGGATGGATCACCCCACTCCGACATTGGCTAATGTAGTAAATACTCACTCAAGGATGTTTAAGATTGAGTGGAGTAGACTGTGTGATATTTCTGATGATGTTTGTTATGTTTGTATACACTGATATACATATGAATATAAGTTAGGGACACCATTGGTGAGGCCTACTAAATTCATACTCACAACCTGTAGAGCCCCTCCAGGACCATTCAAAGTTTTATGTCTCATGTCACTGGTAAGGGAAAGGGATCGTCATTTGGGAAGCTTAGTGTTCAGGGTTGTATAGACTGATGTATAATAGCTAGATGGTGTAGTTTTATAGTTGGTTTAGGTGGTTTTAATGTTCCAAGCTAGTAAGTTCATTTTTTTATTCTATACATTTAGATATGTGATCCTCCATGAGAAATCATATTTACTCTTGTATGACTGTCATGAAATGGAAAATATTATTTTAGATGATCATATATATATATATATACATATATATATATATTATTTTTTATGTTGTTTTAAATTTCATCCATTGTTGTTTTTATTGTTATCTTTAGAGGGTATAGTCTCTCAACTATCTCTCATATACCCTCACTGTTAGTTGGCAGTATTTGACATATAGGGAGGTGCACCTAAGGTCTAGTGACACTCTAATTTGGTTATTGTGGAGTGAGTCGGGTTGAGGCGTTACAAGGTGGTATCAAATCTGGGTGGTTACAAAGTTGTATCACTGAGTCATATTAAAGTTAGTTTGAGTGAAAATTGAGTATATTGTTATTTGGATTATGTCGGATGGAGATTTTTATCACCTGTGTTCGAATAAAATTACAAATGGAACTTGGGATACATGTCATGGTCTATTTCTGGCCAAAAAAAGTAGGGGTTGAAGTCCACGTTACTAGGGAACTATTATGTTTTAGTTTTTGTAGTTACATTTGGGTTATTTGATTTAAATTAAATTGATATATATTTTCTGACATCGCCTTTATTGGATACATTTTTTTCCACATCTTTATGATAAATTAAATGTGTTTTTGATGTGAAAGTGTGTTTATAATAGATAATTACTAATTTTCAGATTATTTTTTATTTAATTGTAGATCTCTTGATATTTTCATGAAATTGGTGACTTTTTGGGCTTAAAAGTTATTTGGATTAATTATCTTATAATTTAATAACAAACATTTGGTTAATTTTGTTTTTAAATTGAAATATTAATTTTTGATGTGTTTTGAGTGTTAATTTTATGTTTCAACGTTTATTGATTTTCTCATAAAGTATATTTTATTGAATAATTTTATTTTAGGTTTTTTGATATTTGAGACATTCTTGAAAATAGAAAAGTCCCATAATTTTAGCAAGTATTTTTTATTATTTTTGTGAAATGTAGTTCTCAAATATTAAAATATCATTTTTTTGTTGCCATGCAAAATTCCGTTTGTTTCTTTTATTATTTTTTTTCTTGCTGTTTGCTGGACTTCTTTGAATTGTGGCCCATTTTTTGTGTGGGTGTTTCGGGTGGGATGAATCACTGGCCTGCTTTACCTTTGTATTGCCATCGTGGCAATCTTGTTGCTCCGCTTCATCTGATCTGTTGATGGACTCTGATCCTACGATGTTGGTTCTGTTGTTTGTGTTTATTCGGTGATCCTATTTGTGCCATCCACTTTTCGTAGTCATCCACGTGTGTCGGTTTGTTTGGGATCTGTTTGAACTGTCGCTACTTCGAGACTCTTATGCCCGTCCGATTTGCGTCGTGTGGCCCCTCGTCTGTTGCGCCTATCAGGGCTTCGCTTCGTCCCTGCTGCTCCATTATGTTTGAGTGGTCGCTGGCTTTTGTGAGTGTGGTTCTTCATCTTCAGCATTACTGTCCTGAGAGTTGTGTGATAAGTATAACCTTTGTTGGTTCGGTGACCCATCACATGTACGCCGCCATCTCGACGTTGTTCCGGTGATTCCCAATGGAGAAATTGGCTATTGCGAGTTCTGTGGAGATTTCTTTGGAGATCAGAACCTTGACCTCAGCATGGATCCATGGACTTCTGTGCTTCTTTGTTGTGAGCCCGTTCTTCTTTTTTTGTTGAGATCTATACGTTGTATGTTCTGGTTTCTTTTGTTGGTCTGGTTCTTGGGTCGGGGTTGCATGCGTGAGTCTATCCAGTTCAAAAGAGAACTGCGCTATCTTCAAGCCAGATTTCACCACTAGCTCTTGGGGTGCAGAGGTCTTCGTTCTCGGATAGCTTTCATTGTCTGCATGCGTGGTCTGTTTTCTTTATTACTTCTCTGATTGTATGCTCTGTTTCTGTTTTGTTTTGCATAATAATAAAGGATATGTGGTGGTGTTCTTGCCTTGGAGTAGGACCAAGTGGTCTGAACCATGTAAATCTTGCTGTCTATTTTACTTTCCTGCAAGTTTATTTTCTATTCTTGCGACTCTGTAAATCAAAACATCTTAGTTTTATTTTTGTTTTGTTCATTTATAATCTGTTAAATGAACTGGTTCCACAACAAGTGGTATCAGAGCTTGCTATTTGTTTTGTTTACAATGTCTGTCAAGTTTGAAATTGATAAATTTGACGGAGAAAATGATTTTAATTTGTGGAGAGTTAAAATGTGTGCTTTACTTGTTCATAATGGTCTTGTTGATGCTTTTCACGGTAATAAGAAACATGTTGTGACTGTCACTGCCGATGGTCAGTCCACCACTACCTTTGTCGATGTTGATCCTGGAATATTGGAAAAGGATCACTGCACTCTACTGTTAACTTTGGGTGATAAGGTGTTGCATGAAGTAGCACATGAAACTACTGCTAAATCGATTTGGGTTAAACATGACTAAATCCTTACTTGGGAGTTTGTATAAAAAAATGTGTTTATACAATTTTAAAATGTCGCCTAGTTCTTCTGTGCATGTTCATATAGATGAGTTTAATAAAATTTTGTTAGATTTAGCAAACATAGACATTGAAGTTAAGGATGAGGACCAATATTTAATTTTGTTAACCTCTCTTGATGATTATTTTAACTCATTAAGATATTCTATGATGTATGGTCGAGATTCCATTACGTTAGAGGAGGTTAAGTCTGTTTTCTTGTCCCATTATCTTCAAACACATGGTCTAAAAGAAGAGTCTAGTTCTATTAAGAGTGAACCTCAATTGTTGTATACTAAGGGTCCGATGCAAAACAAGGGTAGGAAAGATAAGAACCGGTTTAAAGGATTTCAGTGTTTTGAGTGTGGTAATATCGGCCACATTAAACGTTACTGTCCTAATTTGCAGAATAAGGATAGTATGGCCCAGACAAATGTGGTATGTCCTGGTTTTGACACTACAGAGGTCCTTTAGTTTTCTAGTAGCCCCTTCGTTAGAACTAGACATAGGTTCTTTGTAGTTTTTTCTTGCGTTCCTAGGACAGGCTCCACTTGTCTTTGTGGAGGAATCGCAGTTAAGAAAAAAAGGTTTTGTGTGGGTTGGTCTAAGTTGTTTGGGCTTAGGTGGAGAGTTTGTTTTCCTGTCTGCTTCCTATTTGTGGTTGTTGTGTATTGTGTTTTACTGCTTTAATTACTATTGAATTCTGTTGAGTTTTGTTTGCTTTATCATTCACTATTCTTTACCCCCGGGATAGGTTGTTTATATTGCAGGTTTTCTTGCATTTCGGGAGTTTGTTTATGCATAAAATAATGTATTGGGTAAACTCTGTTTAATTTCATTTTTCTTAGTCTATTTTTTTTTTAATTCTTCTAATCATGTTAGTAATTTGATTAGCAGTAGAACAGTAGTGTGGGTAGAACATGTGCCACTACTGACACGTGCTAAGTGATGTTCATGTTGGGTGAACATTTGTAGACTTAGGTTTTTCTGTTATAGAGAATCTTCCCACACTAGTGATAGGCTGTATCGATAGTTAGTTGTTTGCAAGAACACCATCAGCATAGTTTTTAATATTGAAAAGGTGGAGATTTGTGAAATGTAGTTTTCAAATATTAAAATAATGTTTTTTTGCCATGCAAAATTCTGTTTGTTTCTTTTATTATTATTTTTGCTTGTTGTTTGCTGGACTTCTTTGAATTGTGGCCCATTTGTTGTGTGGGTGTTTCGGGTGGGCTGGATCGTTGGCCTGCTTTACCTGTGTATTTCCATCGTGGCGATCCTGTTGCTCTGCTTCATCTGAGCCATTGATGGACTCTGATCCTACGATGCTTGTTCTGCCGTTTGTGTTTCTTCTGTGATCCTATCTGCGCCATCCGCTTTTCGTAGCTGTCCACGTGTGCCGGTTTGTTCGGGATCTGTTTGAACTGTCACTGCTTCGAGACTCTTCCGCCCGTCCGATGTGCGCTGCGTGGCCCCTCATCTATTGTGCATGTCAGGGCATCGCTTCGTCCCTACTGCTCCATTATGTTTGAGTGGTCGCTGTCTTTTGTGAGCGCGGTTCGCCGTCTTCAGCATTCATATCCCGAGAGCTGTGTGAGAAGTAGAACCTTTGCTGGTTCGGTGACCCATCGCCTATACGCCGCCATCTCGATGTGGTTCTGGTGATTCCCGGTGGAGAAATCGTCTATTGTGAGTTCTGTGGAGATTGCTTTGGAGATCAGAACCTCAACCTCGGCAGAGATCCATGGCCTTCGGGGCTTCTTTGTTGTGATCTCGTTCTTCTTTTTTTGTTGAGATCTATGCGTTGTATGTTCTGGTTTCTTTTGTTGGTATGGTTCTTGGGTCGGGGTTGCGTGCGTGAGTCCATCCAGTTCGGGAGAGAACTATGCTATCTCTGAGTCAGATTTCACCACTGGCTCTTGGGGTGCAGAGGTCTTCGTTCTCAGATAGCTTTCATGGTCCGTGTGCGTGGTCTATTTTCTTTATTACTTCTCTAATTGTATGCTTTGTTTCTGTTTCGTTTTGCATACACTACCACAAAACTGGGTAAGTCCAGTGCCACCCCTTTATCAGCGCTAACGAAAAAGCGCTGATAGGGGGGGGGCTTTATCAGCGCTCAAAAAAGCACTGATAAAGGGTGTCTTTATCAGCGCTAAAAAAAGCGCTGATAAAAGTACCCCTTTATCAGCATTTTTTTTAAACGCTGATAAAGGGTCGACTTCAAAAAAATTAAAAAATATATTAATATATAAATATAGTTATATAGTTATATTGATATAAATATAATATATAATTTTTAAATATATTTTAGATAAGTATAAATGTACATTTACACTTATTATACTTAATATATAAGATATTTAATGAAAATGGCTTATAAAAAAATTAAAAAAAAATATTTTTAATTAATAATTTTCTAATTATTATGGAGTAATAGTCATTTAATAACAATTTGAATACTAAAAAATAAAAAAAAATAAAAAGATCCAAAATATGTTAAAAACGCAACTCGAACTTCAAACGGCCATAACTTTTGATTCGGGTGTCCGTTTGAGCTCTACCACATATCAAATCAAAGTCTGCGATGATCTCTACATCATTATGACCAGGGAAAACCCTGATTAAGCATTTTTTGAGGCCAAAAGAGGCCCAAAAGGCCTCCAAAACTGAGTTTTTAGTCGGGGTACCCAGATTTTTTAACATTTTGTGGATTTTCAGCCTCGTTTAAGGGGGTATTATTGGCTTTTTTTGGTGGGGACTGAATTTATTCCAAGGTATTACATTGATATTGATATTATGTCTTTGAAATTTCATCCTTTTTTATAATGCACTGCTATTTATAATCAAATATATAACTATATGTACATATTTTTTATATATTCACACCTAAAAATTAAATTTTTTAAATAAATAATTAAACATATTTACATATAAAATATATTAGCTTTATCTAAATAATAACTAATATCCATTTTATTTAAAATACCAGTATATGAATATTTATATAACTACTATATATTAATATAACTATATATATATATATATATTAATATAACTATATATATTAATATAAATATATATTACTATACGAATAAATATAACTAAATATATATATAAATAAATAGATATATCATGAATAAGAGAACAAATCAATATAGGGTAGTGGCAAAGGCTTTAGGTGCGCAGGGGGGAGGTCTCGAGATCAAATCAGGGTAGAGGCACGGGTGCGCGCGCAAGGGTGATTTAAAGGGCTAGCGCTGATAAAGGGTGTAGGCGGTGCGGGCGGGCGCTGGAGGTGCGGGAAAGCGTTGATAAAGGGGGGCTCAAGCGTTGTAAAAAGCCCCCCTCCCTGAGATTGGCAGTATTTTTTATTTTTTTTATTTTTTTTATTTTTATCAGCGCTAAAAAAAAGCGCTGATAAAAGTGGTTTTTTATCAGTGCTAAAAATAAAGCGTTGATAAAAGAACCTTTTATCAGCGCTTCATTTTAGCGCTGATAAAAGACCCCTTTTATCAGCGCTTTTTTTTAGCGCTCATAAAAGGGGACCCCCCCTTATCTTCGCCGGCATTAATAGCGTTTTTTCTAGCGCTGTTAATGGCCATTTTTAGCACTGATAAAATCCATATTTGTAGTAGTGATAATAATAAAGGATCTGTAGTGGTGTTATTGTCGTGGAGTAGGACCAAGTGGTCCGAACCACGTAAATCTTACAGTCTATTTTACTTTCCTGTAAGTTTATTTTCTATTCTTGCGACTCTGTAAATCAAAACATCTTAGTTTTATTTCTATTTTGTTTGTTTATAATCTGTTAAACGAACTGGTTCCACAACAAGTGGTATCAGAGCTTGCTATTCGTTTTGTTTACAATGTGTGTCAAGTTTGAAATTGATAAATTTGACAGAGAAAATGATTTTAATTTGTGGAGAGTTAAAATGTGTGCTTTACTTGTTCATAATGGTCTTGCTGATGCTTTGCACGGTAATAAGAAACTTGTTGTGACTGTCACTGCTGATGGTCAATCCACCACTACCTTTGTCGATGTTGATCCTGATATACTGGAAAAGGCTCACTGCACTCTACTATTAACTTTGGGTGATAAGGTGTTGCGTGAAGTAGCACATGAAACTACTACTAAATCGATTTGGGTTAAACTCGAGCATTTGTATATGACTAAATCCTTGCTTGGGCGTCTGTATAAAAAAATGCGTTTATACAATTTTAAAATGTCTCCTGGTTCTTCTGTGCATGTTCATATAGACGAGTTTAATAAAATTCTGTTAGATTTAGAAAACATAGACATTGAAGTTAAGGATGAGGACCAAGCTTTAATTTTGTTAACCTCTCTTGATGATTCTTTTAACTCGTTAAGAGATTCTATGATGTATGGTCAAGATTCCATTACGTTAGAGGAGGTTAAGTCCGTTGTCCTGTCCCGTGATCTTCAAACGCATGGTCTAAAAGAAGAGTCTAGTTCTCTTAAGAGTGAACCCCAATTGTTGTATACTAAGGGTCTGATGCAAAACAAGGGTAGGAAAGATAAGAATCAGTTTAAAGGATTTCAGTGTTTTGAGTGTGGTAATAACGGCCACATTAAACGTTAGTGTCCTAATTTGCAGAATAAGGATAGTATAACCTAGAAAAATGTGGCATGTCCCTGTTTTGACACTGCAGAGGTCCTTTAGTTTTCTAGCAGCCCCTTCGTTAGAACTAGACATAGGTTCTTTGTAGTTTTTTCTTGCATTCCTAGGACTGGCTCCACTTGTCTTTGTGGAGGAATCGTGGTTAAGAAAAAAGGTTTTGTGTGGGTTGGTCTAAGCTGTTTGAGCTTAGGTGGAGAGTTTGTTTTCCTGTCTGCTTCCTGTTTGTGGTTGGTGTGTATTATGTTTTACTGCTTTAATTACTATTGAATTATGTTGAGTTTTGTTTGCTTTATCATTCACTGTTCTTTACCCCCGGGATAGGTTGTTTATATTGTAGGTTTGCTTGCATTGTGGGAGTTTGTTTATGCATAAAACAATGTATTGGGTAAACTCTGTTTAATTTCATTTTGCTTAGTCTGTTTTTTTAAATTCTTCTAAGCATGTTAGTAATTTGATTAGCAGTAGAACAGTAGTGTAAGTAGAACATGTGCCACTACCGGCACGTGCTAAGTGATGTTCATGTCAGGTGAACATTTGTTGACTTAGGTTTTTCTGTTATAGAGAATCTTCCCACACTAGTGATGGGTTGTATCGGTAGTTAGTTGTTTGTAAGAACACCACCAGTATAGTTTTTAATATTGAAAAGGTGGAGATTTGTGAAATGTAGTTTTCAAATATTAAAATAATGTTTTTTTTGTTGCCATGCAAAATTCTGTTTGTTTCTTTTATTATTATTTTTCTTGTTGTTTACCGGACTTCTTTGAATCGTGGCCCATTTGTTGTGTGGGTGTTTCGGGTGGGCAGGATCACTGGCCTGCTTTACCTGTGCATTGCCACCGTGGCGATCCTGTTGCTCCGCTTTATCCGAGCCGTTGATGGACTCTGATCCTACGATGTTGGTTCTGCCGTTTGTGTTTCTTCGGTGATCCTATCCGCGTCATCCGCTTTTCGTAGCCATCCACGTGTGTCGGTTTGTTCGAGATCTGTTTGAACTGTCGCTGCTTTGAGACTCTTCCGCCCGTCTGATGTGTGTCGCGTGGCCCCTCGTCTGTTGCGCCTGTCAGGGCGTCGCTTCGTCCCTGCTGCTCCATTATGTTTGAGTGGCCGCTGGCTTTTGTGAGCGCGGTTCGTCGTCTTCAGTGTTCCTGTCCCGAGAGTTGTGTGAGAAGTAGAACCTTTGCTGGTTCGGTGACCTGTCGCCTGTACGCCGTCATCTCGACGTCGTTCCGGTGATTCCCGGTGGAGAACTCGGCTATTGCGAGTTCTGTGGAGATTGCTTTGGAGATTAGAACCTCAACCTCAGCAGATATCCATGGCCTTCGGTGCTTCTTTGTTGTGAGTCCGTTCTTCTTTTTTTGTTGAGATCTATGCGTTGTATGTTCTGGTTTTTTTTGTTGGTCTGGTTCTTGGGTCGGGGTTGCGTGCGTGAGTCCGTCCAGTTTGGGAGAGAACTGTGCTATCTCCGAGTTAGATTTCACCACTGGCTCTTGGGGTGAAGAGGTCTTCGTTCTCGGATAGCTTTCATGGTCCGCGTGCGTGGTCTGTTTTCTTTATTACTTCTCTGATTGTATGCTCTGTTTCTGTTTCGTTTTACATAATAATAAAGGATTTGTGGTGGTGTTCTTGCCGTGGAGTAGGACCAAGTTGTAGCGACTCGGGTTTTTGGCCTTGTCAGACTTTGGAATATTTCTACAAATAATTCCAGAGCTAGGCGCGAAGACGGCGTGCGATTCCGAGGCCCGGTGTGCCCGGAATTAATTTTATAAAACTATTAAGTATTTTTATACTATGCACGTAGCAAGGGTGTGATATCTCCTAAACGGTAGCTTAGAACGGAAATATGAGGGCACGGTTGCGTCCGGAACGTGCCGTTTACCCTAGGCGGGGTGTAATCTTTGCGGGCGTGGGCCTGCGGTGAGAAACGCCACCAGGGGCGTTTCCGTAAATAAGTGGCAAGTTAGTGTGCGAGCGTCGGCTCGAATAACTTCTGAACGGAGTCTCGGATGGAAAATCTGAGACCATCGTTGCGTTCAGAACGGCGCATTTACCCTAGGGGTGACCTTAATTTTGTTCGCATCGGGCGTCGGGTCCGAGGCTGGTTTGGCGCCGGCGGGCGGCTGATATAAATATCAGCGCCCCCCCCCCCCCCCCTCCCCTTTATCGTTCTTCGTCGTTCTTCGTCGTTCTTCACCGCCACTCCGCCGAATCGAGCAAACGGAGCGCCCACGAGCTCAGAATTCGACGGCGGACGTTCCAGGAGCGCGCAGCGGAAGCTTGGGAGCGCGGATCTGAGTCAGAACGTCGGCGTTTCGCCCGCGAGGTAGGCGGATTTGAGTTTTAACCCCCGATCCCGTTTTTGCTGCGTTTTTCTGCAAATTGAAGCCGTAGTAGTATAGATCGGGTCCTGAGGGTCGTGTAGACGCCTCCGGATCGCAAAACGGACCCCTGGGGTGCCCCCGGCGGTCCGCGGAAGTTCCGCCGGCGCGACGGCGCCGGCGCCGGCGGATTCCGGCGGCCCGTGGCGGAGCCGCGGCTGCCGGCCGCCGGCCAGGGCGGGCCGGCGGCGGCGGCCGGTCCGGCCACTTTTCGCGTACGGGGGTCTTTAAACCCCCGTATCTTGCACTCTGGGAGTCGGATTCGCGCGCCGTTTGTGGCGACATGACCCTGACGACGAGGCAAACCCTACGGTATGGGTTCGAGGGTTTAAAGGTTCGGGATCGTGGCTCGGGAGCTAGAAACGTCGTATAAAATAATATTATTTTATTATTTTATGACTTCGGGCCGTTGTAACTTCTACCCGGAGCGTCCGATTGACGTGCCGTCAGTGGCGTTGAGACCCTGAAGGTACGACGGACTTTTTGAGATGGTTTCCGGGTGTTGGGTATGAGGACGGGGTGCGGGCCCCACGAGGCCGGGTTTTGGCGTTTGCGGAGAAACGCAGCTTTTGCACCAGGAGTCCGATTTTGGCGGATGAATAGTCGATCCTGTGTGTTTTTCCGAGAGGATCTCAATGGTGCGTTCCGTTCGATGAGTTTCGGAATCCAGGCGTGGGCCCCACCCGAGCCGGCCTTCGGTGAATAGTACCTTTTTCACCGGGTGTCCGTTTTGGGCGAGCGAGTAGTCGATTCCGCTTGTTTTTCCGAGGGGATCGTCGTGGTGTGATCCGCTCGATGGGTTTCGGGATCATTGTGTGGGCCCCGCATGAGCTAGCTACGGTGAATAGTGCCTTTTTCACCGGTACTCTGTTTCGGGCGAGTAAACATCCTATCCTGCGTGTTTTTCCGCGTGGAATGCGATGGTGGCCTCGGTTTTGGCCTAGGAGGTGCGCGGTGTGGCGTTGTGGCGGGTCGCTCGGGTTAACTACGTTTGGACCAGCAGTGGTTGAGGGTTCTCCCTTGGTTCGTTCCCACGAGGGTTCGTGTGGCATCACAACCTTCGTATGGGTTTGTGATCTTCTCGATGGGATGTTTAAACTGTTAGAGTTGTGGTATCCCTCCGGTGGGCCCGGAGTGGATCCTCTAACATCTTTACCTAGATCGGGTTCTTGGTATCGCTGTGACCACTTATTTACGGGCGGCGATCCCCTATCTAGCAGGTTAACCCCGTAGGGTTTGTGGCATCATCGGACATATGATCCCCTACGCGGTGGGTCGTGCACAGTAGGGTTGTGGCATCGTCGGGCTTACGATCCCCTACTCAGCATGATGTTTATGGTAGGGTTGCGGTATCGTTGGTTATACAATCCCCTACTCAGCGCGTGGTTTCGGTAGGGTTGCGGCATCGTCGGTTCGATCCCCTACATCGCGAGTTATACCAGATAGGGTTCCGGTATCGTCGTGACCATCTTTATATGGACGATGATCCTCTATCTGAGTGTGAAGCTTCTGTCGAGCGCCAGATCGGGTTGTGGTATCCCCCAGCGGATCCTGGGTGTGATCCCCTATCTATGAAAACTACGTATGCCAGATCGGGTCGTGGTATTCCCCAGCGGACCCTGGGAGTGATCCCCTATCTGTGAGCTACGTATACCGGAGTGGGTCTTGGTATCCCCTAGCGGACCCTAGCGGCGATCCCCTATCCGAGGAGTTTGGTGGTTATGGTGTTTCAGCGATGTTTCCTCAGTGATGTTATCCGACGAGCGTGGTCTCTCGGGTGAGCGTCTGAGATGTTTGCGAGTATCCCGATGGAGTGTATCTCTCGGATGAGTGTCATCTGGTATGACAGTGTTCGTGGTGTACTCTCCTGGTTGTGGACAGTTGCTGGTGATGAGGTTGGTACCTCTTGTGGCTTTGTGGCGTGAGCTGTGTATATCTGGATTGTTCAAGGTGTATGTATGGGCATACACCTGAGCTGAGCTGAGCTGACTAGTTGTGTTTAGCCGAGGATGGTCACGAGATGGAGTTTCTCTCTCGTCTGGGTTCCCTCTGGCTGGGTTGAGCGGACTTTTGCCTTTCAGTTGCTCCCTTGGGTTTTGGGTTTTTGGGGTGCCTACTGAGTATGTTTATACTCACCCCTGCACGGGCTTTGCCCGCACATGTTTGTGTCTTGTGCAGACCACAGGCCTTTTGACGGAGTCCCAGGAGGACCCGGAGCAGGCGGAGCTTAGTGAGCGAGTTGACCGGGGTGTTTACCGGAGCTGTGCCGAGGGAGCTTTCCGACGGGTGTTTGTGGCAGCGTTCCCCTTCTTCAGAGCAGGTCGGACGCGCTTTGTAGTTTTCTTTTGGTGGGCCCTGTTTTTCCCTTTGTCCTTTTGGTGTTGCTCTCTGGTTGTGGGATACTGTATGCATGCATTTACTTTCCAGTTTCTATATCTCTGCACTGTTGCATGGAGGTGTTTGTGGGTGCGTGTGTACAGGTACCTTAGGCTAATGCCTCCCATGTGTGTGATAGCCTACTCGGCGCTAGTCTCCAGCCCCTGGCCTATTGGAGGCGGGCTTGGGGAGTCGCGGCTCGAGCCCCGTTGGGTCGGGTCGTGACAGAGTGGTATCAGAGGAGGTTCCACCTTGGGGATCTCAGAGCGTAGCTGGTCTAGCTGTGAGTTTGGTTTGGGTTGCATAGCGGCAGTGTTAGGGTGTTTCGAGTTCGGCTTTCAGGCCAGGGACTCCAGTGTTGGTGCGGCGGCCGACGTATCCATACACCAGGACTCTGATAACCTGCCTTTCAACTCGGGACATTCGTACATTGGTCGCGAGGACATAATGGTACATGCATCATATAGGACTGGGTTTTTGGGTTTTCCTTGTCCTTCTTGAGTCAGCTCTCTAGATATACTCTTTGACTATGGTGCGTCTTGAATGTATTTCAGGATGCCTCCACGACGACAACCAGCAAGGGTTCCGCAGCAGGATTGTGCTGATGACCCGCCCCGTGTAGTGGTTGTGGAGCAGGGTGCAGGTTTTGTGGTTGCACCTCCAGGTGGTCTGCGAGTTGAGCCACCACCTGTTGAGCAGCTGGTTGTGTCGGCGGTGCAGGATGAGGTTGCCCACAGGCTGAGTGCGCTGCACGAGTTCCATAGGCAGTGACCTCTGAGGTTCCGGGGTGATCCAGACCCCCAGGCAGCTGATGACTGGCTCGAGGCAGTTACTCGAGTTTTCCGCCTAGTGAGGACACCTCCTGATCAGATGGTGGTCCTAGCGGCAAGCCTTCTGCATGGTTCGGCCGGGCGATGGTGGAGTTTGGTGACACAGTCCCATGACGAGGAGACGCTCACGTGGGCAGAGTTTGAGCGGCTCTTCAGGGAGGAGTTTTATCCGGTGACGATGAGGTCAGTGCGGATCCAGGAGCTTCTGCAGCTTCGACAGGAGAGCCTGACTATGTCAGAGTACTCAGCGAGGTTTACAGACCTGTCGCGCTACTCCCTGGATATGGTTCGAGACCCGTTCTTTAGGGCTCGGACCTTCGAGCAGGGCTTACGCAGGGATATCCGAGCAGGTGTGGTTTCCTTGTGCCTGCCCACCTATGCTGGTGTGCTGGAGCGAGCGCTGGTGGTGGAGAGCTTTCTGGCCGAGCAGATCTCGCCTGTTAGTGATGGGTACGTGAGAGCTGAGACTTCGTCGGTCAAATCGGTATCTGGTAGCCGACGTCAGACTCCGGGGTCTGGACGTGGCCGACGATACAGGAGGCAACCCCAGGATGGAGGATCTGGGCCTCCGGGCTCACAGGGCTCGCAGGCCAGTTTTGGTCAGCCGCAGGAGAGGCGGTGTTACGCTTGCGATGGTCGGGGACATCTTGCTAGAGATTTTCCGACCCGACGTGCTGCTGAGAGGGAGTCGGTCGATGGGCCGCCTTGGCAGAGGCAGCGTCTCGAGCAAGGAGGTCCGCAGGGCGGCGGACGTGGCGGCGGAGCTGGTGCAGCGGGAGGCGGTGGTAGACAGTACCAGTTGCCACCACCCCCACCCCCAGGTGGTCCACGCCAAGCTCAGGGAGCTGGTGGTCGAGGGCGAGGACAGCTGCATGCCCTGGAGGCTGTTGACCCAGAGACACCGCAGATGGATAGAGGTACGCCTTGTGTCCTTTCTACTTACTGCAGTAGTTTGTCAGACATTGTTTAGCGGTACTCTTTCCTTTTGTTGCTTGCTCGAGTTTTGTTCAGGGCGTTGGCAAGACCCTGAGTGGTTGTTTGTTGGTGAGCTCGCTGGTGTGTGAGACCCAGTTGAGAGTCCAGTCGCTTTCCTTGTGCTTAGGGCTTTTCGGGGACGAAAAGTTCTAAGGGGGGCAAGATGTAGAGACTCGGGTTTTTGGCCCTGTCAGACTTTGGAATATTTCTACGAATAATTCCAGAGCTAGGCGCGAAGACGGCGTGCGATTCCGAGGCCCGGTGTGCCCAGAATTAATTTTATAAAACTATTAAGTATTTTTATACTATGCACGTAGCGAGGGTGTGATATCTCCTAAACGGTAGCTCAGAACGGAAATCTGAGGGCACGGTTGCGTCCGGAACATGTCATTTACCCTAGGCGGGGTGTAATCTTTGCGGGCGCGGGCCTGCGGTGAGAAACGCCACCAGGGGCGTTTCCATAAATAAGTGGCAAGTTAGTGTGCGAGCGTCGGCTCGAATAACTTCTGAACGGAGTCTCGGATGGAAAATCTGAGAGCGTCGTTGCGTTCAGAACGGCGCGTTTACCCTAGGGGTGACCTTAATTTTGTTCGCATCGGGCGTCGGGTCCGAGGCTGGTTTGGCGCCGGCGGGTGGCTGATATTAATATCAGCGCCCCCCCCCCCCCCCTCCCCTTTATCGTTCTTCGTCGTTCTTCGCCGTTCTTCGCCGCCACTCCGCCGAATCGAGCAAACGGAGCGCCCACGAGCTCAAAATTCGACGGCGGACGTTCCAGGAGCGCGCAGCGGAAGCTCGGGAGCGCGGATCTGAGGCAGAACGTCGGCGTTTCGCCCGCGAGGTAGGCGGATTTGAGTTTTAACCCCCGATCCCGTTTTTGCTGCGTTTTTCTGCAAATTGAAGCCGTAGCAGTGTAGATCGGGTCCCGAGGGTCGTGTAGACGCCTTCGGATCGCAAAACGGACCCCCGGGGTGCCCCCGGCGGTCCGCGGAAGTTCCGCCGGCGCGGCGGATTCCGACGGCCCGCGGCGGAGCCGCGGCTGCCGGCCGCCGGCCAGGGCGGGCCGGCGGCGGCGGCCGGTCCGGCCACTTTTCGCGTACGGGGGTCTTTAAACCCCCGTATCTTGCACTCTGGGAGTCGGATTCGTGCGCCGTTTGCGGCGACGTGACCCTGACGACGAGGCGAACCCTCCGGTATGGGTTCGAGGGTTTAAAGGTTCGGGATCGTGGCCCGGGAGCAAGAAACGTCGTATAAAATAATATTATTTTATTATTTTACGACTTCGGGCCGTTGTAACTTCTACCCGGAGCGTCCGATTGACGTGCCGTCAGTGGCGTTGAGACCCTGAAGGTACGACGGACTTTTTGAGATGGTTTCCGGGTGTTGGGTATGAGGACGGGGTGCGGGCCCCCCGAGGCCGGGTTTTGGCGTTTGCGGAGAAACGCAGCTTTTGCACCAGGAGTCCGATTTTGGCGGATGAATAGTCGATCCTGTGTGTTTTTCCGAGAGGATCGCAATGGTGCATTCCGTTCGATGAGTTTCGGAATCCAGGCGTGGGCCCCACCCGAGCCGGCCTTCGGTGAATAGTACCTTTTTCACCGGGTGTCCGTTTTGGGCGAGCGAGTAGTCGATTCCGCTTGTTTTTCCGAGGGGATCGTCGTGGTGTGATCCGCTCGATGGGTTTCGGGATCGTTGTGTGGGCCCCGCACGAGCTAGCTACGGTGAATAGTGCCTTTTTCATCGGTGCTCCGTTTCGGGCGAGTAAACAGCCTATCCTGCGTGTTTTTCCGCGTGGAACGCGATGGTGGCCTCGGTTTTGGCCTAGGAGGTGCGCAGTGTGGCGTTGTGGTGGGTCGCTCGGGTTAGCGACGTTTGGACCAGCAGTGGTTGAGGGTTCTCCCTTGGTTCGTTCCCACGAGGGTTCGTGTGGCATCACAACCTTCGTATGGGTTTGTGATCCTCTCGATGGGATGTTTAAACTGTTAGAGTTGTGGTATCCCTCCGGTGGGCCCGGAGTGGATCCTCTAACATCTTTACCTAGATCGGGTTCTTGGTATCGCTGTGACCACTTATTTACGGGCGGCGATCCCCTATCTAGCAGGTTAACCCCGTAGGGTTTGTGGCATCATCGGACATATGATCCCCTACGCGGTGGGTCGTGCACAGTAGGGTTGTGGCATCATCGGGCTTACGATCCCCTACTCAGCATGATGTTTATGGTAGGGTTGCGATATCGTTGGTTATACGATCCCCTACTCAGCGCGTGGTTTCGGTAGGGTTGCGACATCGTCGGTTCGATCCCCTACATCGCAAGTTATACCAGATAGGGTTCCGGTATCGTCGTGACCATCTTTATATGGACGATGATCCTCTATCTGAGTGTGAAGCTTCTGTCGAGCGCCAGATCAGGTTGTGGTATCCCCCAGCGGATCCTGGGTGTGATCCCCTATCTGTGAAAACTACGTATGCCAGATCGGGTCGTGGTATTCCCCAGCGGACCCTGGGAGTGATCCCCTATCTGTGAGCTACGTATACCGGAGTGGGTCTTGGTATCCCCTAGCGGACCCTAGCGGCGATCCCTTATCCGAGGAGTTTGGTGGTTATGGTGTTTCAGCGATGTTTCCTCAGTGATGTTATCCGACGAGCGTGGTCTCTCGGGTGAGCGTCTGAGATGTTTGTGAGTATCCCGATGGAGTGTATCTCTCGGATGAGTGTCATCTGGTATGACAGTGTTCGTGGTGTACTCTCCTGGTTGTGGACAGTTGCTGGTGATGAGGTCGGTACCTCTTGTGGCTTTGTGGCGTGAGCTGTGTATATCTGGATTGTTCAAGGTGTATGTATGGGCATACACCTGAGCTGAGCTGAGCTGACTAGTTGTGTTTAGTCGAGGATGGTCACGAGATGGAGTTTCTCTCTCGTCTGGGTTCCCTCTGGCTGGGTTGAGCGGACTGTTGCCTTTCAGTTGCTCCCTTGGGTTTTGGGTTTTTGGGGTGCCTACTGAGTATGTTTATACTCACCCCTGCACGGGCTTTGCCCGCACATGTTTGTGTCTTGTGCAGACCACAGACCTTTTGACGGAGTTCCAGGAGGACCCGGAGCAGGTGAAGCTTAGTGAGCGAGTTGACCGGGGTGTTTACCGGAGCTGTGCTGAGGGAGCTTTCCGGCGGGTGTTTGTGGCAGCGTTCCCCTTCTTCAGAGCAGGTCGGACGCGCTTTGTATTTTTCTTTTGGTGGACCCTGTTTTGCCCTTTGTCCTTTTGCTGTTGCTCTCTGGTTGTGGGATACTGTATGCATGCATTTACTTTCCAGTTTCTATATCTCTGCACTGTTGCATGGAGGTGTTTGTGGGTGCGTGTGTACAGGTACCTTAGGCTAATGCCTCCCATGTGTGTGATAGCCTACTCGGCGCTAGTCGCCAGCCCCTGACCTATTGGAGGCGGGCTTGGGGAGTCGCGGCTCGAGTCCCGTTGGGTCGGGTCGTGACACAAGTGGTCCGAACCACGTAAATCTTGTTGTCTATTTTACTTTCCTGCAAGTTTATTTTATGTTCTTGCGACTCTGTAAATCAAAACGTCTTAGTTCCATTTCTGTTTTGTTCGTTTATAATCCGTTAAACGAACTGGTTCCACAACAATTTTCACAAGGCTTTTTGTTTTTGTAAGTCTTATTTATATTATTGTAAGTACTTTAATTTTATATTAATTATTTTTTTAATTAGCACAAGTATTTTTATATATTGTTTGACTTGCAACATTTTTGTGGGTACCACATCGTAAGACTTCCAAATGCCCATTATCAGGATTATTAGGGTATGGCTGCGCCGTCGCCTCCCCTTCTCGACACTCACTGCGCGGTCGCCTCCCCATCCTCCCTGAAATTTCCATCTGCCCGAAGGTTCAGTCGTGCGTCGATGGTGTCCCCTCGGTCTCGATTTTTTCACTGGAGTTAACGCAAGCTTCCACGACATTGGATTTCTCTTTGGTGGCCCGCTTCGGCAAGAAAAGACTCTATGTGGATGCCTTCGACAGGTATGTCTTCGATTCCTAGAAGTTGTAAGAGTAAGCGGTTATAATGATTTTGGAACCACGAGACTTCTTGATCAGATTCGTGTCGGAAGAAGATCTAATCAATGCTTGGACGAATGTCCCACACACAGTATCAGGTTTTTGATTTCCCCTTTTTCGGTGGTATTTTAATTTTCATTTGAAGCGTGATTCCCCCATCACGGCGATTTGGATATCTCTTCCCGGCCTTCCCCTACCGTTCCAGAATCCAACAATCCTTCGGTTGATAGGCAACGTGGTGGGCCGGCCGGTACCTATGTTCCGACCAGCGCACCCGTGCTGGTTTCCACCCAATTTCTCCGAGGATCTGTGTTGAAGGCAATGTCTCTAAGAGTTCGTGGGAGTTTATCAGCATTGAGATTGAAGGCAAGCTGCGCTGGAAGAAAAAGGCGTGTTATGAATCGTGAGTTTCATTTTGTTCTTCGTGCAGCCGTATTGACCATGGCATAGGTAGTTGCCAGCTTGTGGATTCTCAGAGGCTTCCTCCATTCTTAGAAGAGTGCCCTTCCTTGCAGGCTACGGGGCAGGTCCAAAATGCTGAGCCTCTGCGCAATTCTTCTGAGGAGGAGTAGATGGGTTCTGATGAGAAGGCCCCTTCTACTGAAATCCAACAAGAGGCAAGGAATATGAATTCTGATCCGAAAATTGCTGATATTTTTGACCGTTTGAAGAGGGATTTGGTTGCAAGAAGTTTGTCAGGACAGGTATGAGAGGGAATTAGAGGCCACAGTCAGTAGCAGAAGGCACCCCCCTCATGCAGATGTGGTGAGGTCTGCCTGTATTCCTTCTCAACAAACCTTCACAACCTTTTTCCAGGCTTCAGGGGACAGAGTGAATGCAGTGATCAAGTCCAATTGTAGAAGAGATAGGTCGGCCATCAAACTCGACAATCGCTTTGAAGGTTTGTTGGAGGAAGGGCTAGCCCAGGAGTAGGAACCAACACAGATATCTCTCTCCAGTGGAAGTCTGAAGGCTACACAACTGGTTCAAGATCAGGGAGCCACCCCAGTTGATTTGGGAAGGCAAACTCCATTACTAGAGGAGTACCCCTTGGGTGACGAAGTTCTCTCGGAGTTTGATTATGATGTTGAGATTTCTAGCCAAATCTCTATTAGCAGCATGGAGGGATCGAGAGTTGAGGTCTTCACAGCCCAAGGAAGAAGAAGAGAAGGAAGGGGAACCGTGATACGGGAGGTTGCATTGTGGTTTAAGGGAAGAAAACTAAAGGGAGGAAAGACTACTCTCATCTTTCCAAGCCGATGAAAAAAAGATTAGAAAGGTCAAGGTTACGGAATTTGAACCAAGGCCTCAAGACGAGGATCACAAGGAGGGTTCAGATCTTAGAAGTGGAAAGATAAAGGAAAAGCATGGAGACATTAAAGATCAAGTGCAGGATGGCATGGCGGGCAAGGAAGATGGAGGGCAAGAGAAATACCTAGAGCTAATTCTTCATTCTAAGGAATAGTTGCAAGAAAGGACTATTAAACTTAATTGCCCAAGACAGGATTTGGAAAAAAATTTAGAACGAGAGGTTTGAATTGTTATTAACAAGGACCAAAGGGCCTGGATCAATCAACAAGACTTGATTTTGGCAAGAGGATTCAATGAAAGGAAGATAAACACGAAGGAGTACATCCAGATTTGGGACAAGTTGGTCACTCATTTTAAAGTCTTAATTTAGGGATACCTGAGTACGAAGGTTAAAGCACTTAAATGGAGACTATACCGAGTATGTGATTCTAATCATCTTACTTTATTTTTAACTATTATGTATTTTCCTTCTGTATTGATTGATCATTGGCACTAGACTAGCTTGTTTCCCACTTTTTCCTCAAATAAAAATTTAATTTCCAGACTTATTAAGAGGTGGGGTGGTAACGTAATACTTCTCCATTATTTATCCATCCATCATAAGACTTCTTAGCTGCATCATAAGGATTACGATCTTTGTGAATTATTTAATCGATAATACGAGAGGAGCAGGAATACAATCAAGAACCGAAAGCTCAAATGCGAGCTTTAAGAAGAATGATGTACTGCTCGAACCTGAGATGATGTTGAGCCTGAATCAAGCTGATGAATGGAGTGGATGATTCGGGCGGCACCAACTAAAACCAAATCCAACCAAAGCTTGCGAGGAATGAAGAAGACTTGATCGAAGCTTGAATTTTCTGAGGATGAAGTTCGATGACACTGATGAACTAGGTCTCAGGCTCTGATTATGAAGGTAAACTGCTTTTATCTCTGATATCAATAGACTGAGGTTGTGAAGAAAGTGAAGCTGACCGATTAATACAAATCTGATTAATTTCAGTGGATTATGAGTGATGATTGGATAGAGGATGAGGAAGTTAGACTCGAGTTCAATGACACTGAAGCTAAGATTGGAGTTGAGGCCATGCTTGGAGCGGAGGTAGTCAGGAACCGATTGGAGATAAAAAGTTTAGCAAGCCATGCTTTTGATCTGAAGGAATCGAAGCCGACCTTATATGAACACCATCACAGGAGCGACGACTGAAGATCAATGTTGGGTGTTGTTTTTCTCATTGTTTTTTTGTTTGTTGCTGGTCCAGTCGATGAAGATGGAGGGTCCATCAATATATCCCACTGATACGACTGTGAGAATGGAGATCTGTGCACACCAGGTGCATGCCAAAATTCCCTAATGAAATTCTACTGCCAATTGTAGAGTTTGGGGCTGGGCAGAGTACAACAGAGTTTTTTTTGACCATCAAAGGAGCATGATTGTGCTTCACTTGTTTTTTTGAGTGATGATTTTCATTGAAGGGATCAAGGGCCTTGCCCAAAAAAAGATGTTTTGAACCAAGTATGGTTCTTTCAAACCGATAGTTTCGAGCTTGGTGAGAGTCTTGAGATGTGTGTCATCAAAGTCTTGGGCATCCTTGAGTTTGTTGTTCGACCATTTAGCTGAACGAACAGATGCTGATAAAGAATTGGATTCCCAAACATGGTTGAATCAAGCTGGTTGTCTGAAGATATGCTTTTTAAGGAGATGAGCTGGCTTTAGAAAACATGCATGAATGGGACAACATGTCAATTGAAATAATAAAGTCTATAAAAAATGCAGGTCTAACAATTATAGGAGCAATGATATTGTTGGACACTTGGCTACAAGGGTGATTATGTAATTTAAAGATAAATCAATCGGGGTGGGGGGATATTTCATGAAGAGGTGGATGTTATGGAATGTATTCTAGTACCCGAGGTAGAGTTGAACTCGTGGTAAAAGATTACCGGTTGAACAGGAGAGACTTTAGAAAATTCCAAGCATATTTTGAGGTGGTTTAGCCCGAGGAACTGGTTGAAAGTCAAGTCGGTTTACTAAGTTAGTGGCCAGAATTCTTTTAAAAAGCAGAGCTGTAGAATTATTGTGGGGAAAATCGTTCTTATTTTCTTAGATGGAGAGTAAAGAAGATAGAGGAAGGGGCAGCGCCCGAGACTTTGGTCAAAGTTGGTTGGAGCTGGCGAGAGAGAATCAAGCTTGGTAGTGAAGATTCTTCATTCGCTTCTCTTATGCTCTTTGTTCTACTAGTTTCAAGATGCATTTTTTTGAATATTTTTATTGTTTTCATCACCTCATGTGTGAGTGCATCATCACCCAATTGAGTCTTGGCAGAGTGCTCATCATCATCTGAAGGCGTTAACCCGGACCTGACATCTCCCCAACTTCTTGTGTGGAGGTAGAGAGGAGGGAAACTGGCAGTGACAGAGACGATTGCACTGCGAGCCCTTGAAAGGAGGCAAAAATATTCACCACATACAAGAGGTCGATGATGACATGACGCTTTCTAGAGTCCTGCCTCTGATGGCGCGGGACTTATCCAATCGAGGATTACTAAGAGTTGCTTGTGTACCCCCTTGTGAGTTGCGGCTTGCGCCGGGGAAGACCTCCATGTTGGTTGATGGTGATGCAAGGAGGACCTCCACATTAGTTGGTGGGAGCACATGGTGGACCTCTGTGCCAGTTGATGACAGTGCCGGGAGGACCTTCACATTGGTTTTCCTCGTCACAGGGGTGGCCCGTAACAACTGCTAGTGGCGTCGGTGAGTGAGAGAGTCAACCCGACCTGCCTAAGAGGAGGCTAGCGTCTCAATCCTAGGCGAGCAAAGAATGACCCCCCGTTCACCTATTGCAAGGATTTGGTGGGATATGTCGGCGATTCCAGGGGCCACATGAGTTGTATAAGATGCCCCTTCACGGTCAATGTCCTAGGTCTGCCCCTAAAATCAGCGTTGGGTGTTCTGGACCAGGGTCGACGGAGTGGGGATGAAATTAACCCGTTCATCGGCTTGTGGGATCAGTCGGTGCTGGCGCTGGCGCTGGCGGGCTGTAGTGGGAGTCTTCTTGGGTAACTTCTGAGTGGTGGTTACTGCAGGCACGACTTGAACATCCCCTACCTCCTCAGCGTAGGGGAGTGAGTTGTTAGAGCGCTTCAGGGAGAGGCTCTCGAAGTGGTTCGCCGTCAGAACGAGGGGTGGTTCCCCCTGCACGACCCTCGAGGGCGGCGATGTCGGTGGGGTGCTGATGCCGTCTTGGCGGGCCATATCCTTGGTGGGAATGACCCCTTGCTATTCATATTGATGAACAAAGGTGTTGACCACCCTCCTCTGGATGATCTCAGAGGGTGAGATGAGGTGTGGGCACCCAGCAGTCGAAGATGTGGTGGTTTCCCCGGTGAGGATGTAGTTGTGTGAGATTACCACACCAACATTTCCCCTACCCCTACACCTATTGGCACAGGGTCACTGATTTTCGGTGGCTTGAGTCCTGTAAGACATGGATTCAACTATCAGTACAAGTACAGTAAAGTCAATTCTCAATGCCCCAATGTTATCCATTCTTCTTAAAGTAGAGAAGGATCCACACTAATGATGTTGCAGACCGAGGATTCCCAACGTTATCTGCCCTATGTCACATGTGAGTTTCATGCTGGGCCCACCGTTTGTTTGGTGGGACCCAACATCAAATATTTGGATCCGGTGAAATAAAAATCCATTAGTGCCCTAAACTCTGCTAGTCCCCATAATTGAGAGGAAGAGTTTCACGTCGGGTTCACCATTTCTATTTCCAACATTTCATCGGGGTGCAACGTCGTCCCTTCGCCTGGCGGCGACGCACTACTTTTTGTTTCCCCACATTCCCACTTTTCAAAGGTGGGAGACCTTTATCACTTTCATCAGTGATGTCTATTCCTTGATCAAAATGAGATGATGAGATGTTGGTTCCTCCTTGGAGCTCGTCACGTAGTCCAGGTCTCCCTCATAGATTTAAGTCATGTCCATGAAACTCATTCTTAGTGCCATCTCGAGGTGGACACCGGTTAATTACGCTGCTTCTGTCTCAATAGGGCAACAACCTTTGGTCAAAGGAGGTAGTAGCGTTGGGCATGTATGAATGTTGGGTGGGTTGGGAACCTATAAATTCATCCTCTTTAGAGGGCATCTCATGTGTGAGGCATCTTAGATGCAGAACCTAAAACATCTCTTGTCGATCACGAGGTAATTGATGCTATGAGCGTAAGTCTTTTGATGCTTTTTACCTCAGGCATCTCATGTTTATTGTATGGGGTAGAGATTCTGGATCCGAGAACAAGTTTAACATCTTGTGGAGATGTTTGGGTCACATGTTTATCGTCTTATGAGGACAAGACGAGTGTAGGTTTAACGTTTTTCGGGGACAGAATGAGCACACGTTTAACGTCTTGCAGGGACAAGATGGACATAGCATATTGCAGGGACATAATAAGCGCAAGTTTAACGTCTTATGGGAATAAGATGGACACAGGTTTAACATCTTGTAGGGATTGGGTGAGCGCATATTTAACGCCTTGCTGGGATAGGATGAGCGCAAGTTTAATATATTGCGGGGATTGGATGTGTGAAAATTTAACGTCTTGCGGGGACATGTTGATTGGATAAGTGTGTCCCCGGGGGGAAGATTTCACACTTGAAGTTTTCGAAATTGAACCTCAAGGAGGTGTCCTACGTACCCTGTTCAAGAGACAGGGATCAAAACCCGCGTAGTTTAAGGCCGCAATTTAAGGTCGTGTGACAAGACCAGTTCATGTAGTTTAACGTCGTGCAATAAGAATGCTTGTGTCTCAGAAAGAGTGGCAGTGAGGGATGGTGTGAGGATTACGCGTAGAAGCTACCCGGTGCAGGAGGATCATTCTTTGGGGAGATGGTGTGAGGCTTACACATGGAAGTTGCTCGATGTAGGAGGATCATCCCTTGGGGGGATGGTGGAGAAGATGGAATACCATGATGATCGTATATGAGGCATCCTATATTCATCACACATGGTAAGACTACAGTTTTACGTCATGTGTTGAGGACATTGTCATGCGGTTTATCATTGTACGATTAGGACGTGGAGCCAGGTAGTTTTACGTCTTGCAACTCAAATGTGGATGGGTCTTACATCGTGAGTGGGGTCGTGTCAAAGCAGGAGGAAGATTCGTCATAAGGAACCCCCACAGAGACAGGTAATCCATTTCTCTTGAAGATGCCAACTTTGGGGATTATGTGTCCACCACTCATGCGCATCTGGACGAGGCATGGTGTTGGCACTACTGTGGAGGAGTGGTAATCAGAAGGCCCGATGCTGGGTACCTATACTTAGGAGAAAAAGGTATTAGGGTAATTATGATTAGGAGAAAAAGTTAGGGTAATGGCTGCATTAGAAGCATAGGGGACATTTGATCGGGGACCAAAAAGTTGTCGCACACAACTTTATTATATTGCGTGCAAATAGAGTTGCACGAGCCACGAGCTCTACCACAAGTACAACACATGGATTCTAGGGGAGTAGGTGCACACAATATTTGGAGTTGCGCACAAATCGAGGTTGTGTGAAGACTGCTTCTCTTGCACGAACTGGATCATCATTGACAGGGGTTGCACGAGGATCACTCAATCGTAGGATGAGATAAGTTTGGGCCCATAGGAGGTCTTCCACGCACGTTCTCTACCTTTAAGGGTCTATGGATTCTAGTGTTACATGCTATCACAGAAGAGGGGTTTGCGTGAGTGAGAGCATCACTTCATCTTCCTGAGATCCTTTCCCAAGGTGGGGGTGCAGTTTTATTTATAGCTGAAATTCTCGGTTGATGTCACACAACTTCATTGTGTTGCATAAAAGGGTTGCACGCTTCTCAGTCCATTACTACTGGGGCTTGGCCGCGAAACCTCCATGGTTCATTGTTGTCTTTCTCACACAACTAGATGGTTGCACGACGGGTTTGTGCACAAAGCGTGCCTTTTGCGTGAACATCCCTTGGGTTTTGGTTAGAGCTTGACCGAACAACATGTGGGAGTTATCATCACCTTTCATGCACAACTGTTTGGCCACACAACTAAAATTGTTGCTCACACGCCGCTTTCTTTGTGTGCATGCGCCTTGGCCATCTTTTTGGTCTCGAGGGTATCTGCAGAACTCAGTGTTGCCTTTGGCTCGCAAGTCCTTTGCATGTGGAACCACTTCTTTGTGCACAATCATTCAAACTTGCACGCAAAATGCTCCTCAGCCTTAAAATGTTCATTTGGGGTGGTTCACATGTTCAGTTCATCCAAAACTAGCCTTTCGGGGTGCGAGACATGTTTTTGGTGCCAACAACCATCTCACTATTTCAACTCCTTTTCCTGCACTTTCATCACTATCACATAACTTTTCACATCATAATTTCACCTTCACTCCATCTATTTTGTTGTTTTCTATTTGTTTTTATTTGTTTTGTCTTGTTTGTTCACACACCTTAGATTTTCATTGGGTTTTATCCTTACTTACCATAGTACTTGTAGTTAGTGGGTGTTGTAAGTAAATAAATTTTTGGTATTTATTTCTATTTCAGACTCTTAGCCTTGAGAGTCAAGAGGGAATACTCATGCATCATATTAGGTATGTAGGGCTTATATGACATATGTGTGTTGCTTGTGTTTTTATTTTGGAACCTAAAATAAAAAAGAATTTTTAGTTGTTTAAAGTGTAAAAAAGACTAAACAGTGTTTTACTACATAATACCTTGGTGTCATTCTATGTAGCTAACTTGGAAGGGTAGTAGTTTTGGAAATGAAAAGTGGTTTGACTGTTTAAAGTGCAAGGAAAAACCTATACTGATTTTTCTTGTATGGTTTCATGGTGGAATTCTACTCAGTCCGACCGGTTAGGTAACTCATAGTGTGAATATGTATATGGATCCTATATAGGCACGATGGATGCGGTGTCTGACCCTGATATGGGTAAGCAAAGGTATAAGGCCAGATAGTATATGACTTGGGTGGGGTAGGGAAATGTAAGTTCTATTGGGTTACACTACCTTTTAAAACATTCCCTATTTGTGATATTTGGATTGTTATATCTGTATGAGTAGGGTATTTGATTCCCCAGAGATTATACCTAAACACCTATTGTTGGAGAGTCAGGTGGGCAGAGACATGGTTCCACTTAAGCATGCACTAGAAGAGGTTCCTAAGGGAAGATGAGAGAATGATCCATAGACAGAGGCTCTGATATTAGTTATACAACCGCATGGGTTGGGAGGGATGAGGCAGTGGTTGGATGAGCATCTTAGGGCAAGCTTAGTGTGAGTGATACAGAGTTTTGATTAGGGAGCACGTGGAGTTGGACATCCATGGAATACCTGACATGGGAGTTCCAGTCGTAATATTCTTCTTTATTCTAGGGAGTGAGTGGACTATAGGGTGCTAAATACTAGACCGAGTCCATACAGACAATATTTGACCAAATTGAGATACCACCAGGAAAAATGGTGAATATGGAAATGTACATGTTTAGAGACCCGAAATACTTTTGTGGGATGAGTAGGTATAGGCAGGCAGACATGAGGGGTTGGCCTGAAAGGACTTTAAGGCTGTGTTCTTTGATCAGTTTCCCCTGAGACATTGGGTATGGACTAAACCCATGAGTTCATACACTTGTAATAAAGAGAGACCCCAGTTATGGATTATTTTTTGGAGGTTAATAGATAATCTATGATTTTCACCAATGATGGAGGGAGAAGAGATCACTGTGGTTCAATGATTTGAGGATCGTTTATGGCATGCTACCAAGTTATAGGTAAATATATTCAAATTAACTTCATTCTCAGAAATAATAAACCAGGTCCTAATAAAAGTGCTGAACCTAGTGGATGAGAGTTTACCAAATCGAATAGTGGCTTCAAGAGAGACAAGTAGTGGTGCTCAGGGTAGCTAGAAGTGGATATGTGAGGAGACCTAATAAGGTAGTTAGAGTAGAGGTGAAATATTTGATCATAGAGTGGATTGTCAATGAAACGATTCAAGTTTGGGTAGGTGGGACATGTTCAGGATTAGTGTGGTTGACCATTGAAGGAGTGCCAACCATGGGGCCAGATGGGGAATTTGGATAGGTTTTATCAGAGGCCCTCAAAGGAATTTGGGAGTCATGGATCATGTTATACTCTATGATTTGAGGTAGGATTGGGAGTGGGACTAGGAGATGGTAGTTGAGATTCATCCGCACACATGGGTCATGGTATTATAAAGGACTCCCAACAGTGGGGGTAGTGGTCGATAACGAGTATGACTTCACATAGAGGACATGCATCAGACATTTGGGCATCAAATTAGCTTCACGTGATTGAGAAAACATACTAAGAGTTGGTTGGAGACCCATCTACAATTTGAGGCACACTTTGAGCATACAACTATGATTTTTTTATGATGGGTATTGGTGCATGATGTGCCTATGTGATATATATGGGATGAGTTGGCATCAAGTATCAAGTGGTAATAAAGGGTGATGTGGGATGAAATCTGATATCAAAGGATAATGCTGGATGCAAGTGAGTTTCGGTATGATGCATGGTGGCTAGGTGTAGATAATCGGTGTGCGTGGAATGGATGACTAAGGATACTATCATTATGTTGGGTAAATTGGTTGCAATGAGATCGAGTAGGCGATTCCTATGGTAGGGAGTACCCACTAATGGGATTGTTTTTTCTGAGTTAAGTATTTGAGGTAGTCAAGGTATTTTGGAAAAAACAGATGCATTCAATATTATCTCAGTATTCAGAAATTTGGTGAGTGAGATTCATGGGTTTTGCTAAGAGTTGGTTGGTAAATGGATGGGATAGCTTAGAGATGAGCTATCATATATGGTGGGTTGGTTATAAGGTCTTGGGTATTTGTAATAGTGATTTGGGTCTGGTCTTATATTGATCGTGTGACTTTGGACCTAGTAGACGTGTCAAGGGTGTTTATATAAGTTGGGAAATGAGCCTCATGATTTGGCTTGGGTTTGTGGTTTTTTTTTATAAAATGCAATTGTTGGTGTTTTGAATATGAATATGATATTATTTAAGGGTATGTACATGTTTGAAAGAGATGAAATCAATTTCTATAGTTTTTTTTGTGGTGGTGGGGGGGAGGGGTTGGAACTCACCACAGATTTTCAAAAATCCGAAAAATTCTGGTGTGTAAGAGTTATTTCGTAGCGAGTAAGATTCATTTTTCTAGTGTTTGGAGAAAAATGGTGAAGTTTGGGAATGTAAGAGTCACCTTGTATGGGTAAGGGAACATATTAGGATAAGGAAATGAGTAAGAGTAACTTTTCCAAAAAAAAAAGTAATAGTAACTTTTTCAAAAAATCAGAGTAACTTTTTCCAAAAATAAGAGTAAATATTTGTGAAAAGAAAAATATAAGGGTAAATTTTCTGGAAGTAAGAGCAAATATTTTTCAAAGTAATTATATATGGGTAACTTTAGAAAATGAAATTTTAACTTTCAAAAACATATGGGTAAGTTTTAAAATTTTAATGGTAACTTTTATGTAAGGGTCCCAGTGTTTGTCAAATTTTGGGTATGATATAATTTTTAATTATTGTTTTTTAAAATGATTAAAAATGAAATATACAATGGGGGATTCAAAATAAATGGGATTTTAGGGATTCCATGACAAAAAAAGGTTTCTAGACAAATCTTTCTAGTTTCTTATTTCGTCTAAAGTAGGGAGGAGCCACAAGTAGGGTCAGCAGTCCGTATGCATATGATATGTATATTTCTCATAGTTCATTCAACCTGCAATGAAAAACCCTAATTTCAAGGTTTTTTTAATATTTTGTTGAATATTCTGATTGAAGTGAAACTAGTCATTGGTTTTTAATTAGTGAAGTCATACACACTCTAGATTTGTGGTGCCTAGCTTTTTTCCTGAGTAATACATGCGTTATGTGATGTGTAGTAAATAAACATAGGTAGTGTTGTCTAGGTGAGATTGGGAACATAACCACTTGGGGCCTCTGTTGTTTATAAAAGATACCAAGGATAGTTTTATATACGAAATTTTTGTTTTGGCCTAGTATGGCTTGGTTTTGTGGTTTTATAGTTTGATGGAAATGTGGACGCATTTTAAGGATTGGGTATTTTTAAGAAGTGATGTTGTCGGGCTTGGCTTGTGATGAAGATGGTGTTATCTATTTCTGTGGTGGAGAGAGGTGTTCATTGATAATGTAACATAGGTTGTTGGTGAATTCTACTCACCATGGGGACCGAGTGGCCATTGGGGCCATGTACACACAATGAATAGCCCATGAGGTGGTTTAGTCCACTCTTTATAGGTGGTGGCCTTTATAGACTAAAAAACATAGGGGGATGGTGTTGATCATCGGTATGGAGAAAGTGTACATCATAGAGGCCAGTATTGGTGGTGAGAGAGAGACCACTTGATGAGAGCACGTTTTTCTCCATTTTGATAGATATGTTGGGACTAGATTGTTGAAAAAATTGTGAATGTGCCGGTAGGGCGTTGTGGTAGACCTGTGATAGTCATGCTGATTGTGGATGGTATATAACCTGAGTGTCATGGGTTTTCTTGGAAGGATGGATGATCTTTTAGTATGACAGAATGTGGATGCATCATTTCACCCTGACATTGACTGAAGTAGGTAAAGTATATCGCGGGGCTAGTTGAGTTTGAGTGGAGTGTTTTAATATATTTTGTTTATTTTTTATAATTCTTTTCATACACTAGTATACATATGGATATAAGCTAGAGAAAATGTTAGTGGTGGCCTATTGAGTTCATACTCACACCTAGCATGGGCCCTCCGAGATGTATGTTGGCTTTAAGTATTATATCATATGTATGGGAAAGAGATCACTGTTAGGAGCTTAGTAGATGGATATGTGTAGATGGTTAAAGAGCTAGATGGTGTAGTTTATAAGCGGGTTAGGTGGTTCCTTGGTGTCGATCTTGTAGTTGTTTTTGGTTGTTTTGTTTATGTGCATATGTGATTGGCCCATGAGTGGTCCTATTTACTCGTGTATGACTGACATGACATGGTAAATATTTATCTAGATTATCGTATGGGTATATTTGGCTTTTATTGATGTTTTTTTAAATTTATTACATTTTTGTGGTTATTATTATTATTATTATTATTTATCTAAAGAGGGTATAGTTTCCCCACTATCACCCATAGACCCTCACTACCAGCTGAAAACCCTTGGCATACAGGGAGGTGCTCCCACTGTATAGTGTGACACCGATCTGATTTTTATGGAGTGAGCCGAGTCATGTCATAACACAAGGGTTGACCAGTTCATTTTATGGATTATTTTTCTTTAATTATGAAGATCCAATGAATTTAGTTTGGATGCGTTTTGACTTTTTTGGTTTTTTTTTGTCTTCATGGTTTTTTAAAATAAAAAAAGTCATATGTGTATTCATTCATGAAAATTCATGTTTTGAAGTTGTATTTTCTAGGAATTTTGATCTAGTTAGGTTAATTATAAATAACTATGAGGTGATGAGTACTCAAATTTTGTATATTTTTATAGGAAATTAGGTCTTCTATATGTAAAAGTTTTTGAAAAACATCTTTTATGATGTGGTTTTCCTAAAATGGTTTAGTGTTTTAAAGGATGGATAATCTTCTATGGGATTTTGTTTTAATAAGGGATGGTATATTTTTTTGGTAAAAATTGGTTTCATTTCTTAAATAGAATGTGGTTGGTGTACACCAAGTCACAATTCAACTTGTTTATTTAAAATTATACCTTATATAATAATTTCTATTCTAAATTAGTATTTAAAATTAGTTTTCATCATTGTAAATTTATAGTCTTCCCAGGTGTATATAAATTTTGGATGCTTACCATGTATAATATTTTTGAAACTTTTCAAATTAGTTATTTTTCTTTATAATATATATGATAGTTTTAATTATAATTTAGATTTTTCTCCTTTTTTGGATAGTTATGGAGTTGTTTTATTCAGAATGGTGACATTTCAAAGTTTAGTTTTGTGTTTAGAAGTTTTAAAGTGAATTTCAAAGTGAGTTTATATTGAAATTTTATGGTTTTTGATTTCCTTTTTATTTTGATTAAAATATAAAATTACGATCATTCTATTGTGTGATATTTGTTAGTGGAGTTGGTTAAATTGTATTATGATTTTTTCATTGTGTTAACGTTCAAGTTATAATGTTTCTAGTTAGAGTTATGGTTTCAAATGGTTTATTAGGAATTATGCAATGTTTGGTTTTATAATGAGAAAATATTTTATCTCAAAAGGATTTTTGGACTTGTAAGGGAATATGATTTAAAACCTATGGTTTTTCTATTTCACTTTCTTATTTATAAAGTCTTATATGCTATAAAGTTTAGAACAACTTCATGATCAAAGAGAGATCATTGGGGGTGAATCATTGATCAATACAATTTTTATATTTCAAAATAACCTTCACCACATGTTAGGGTGTAGTGATGATTTTTGAAACATACCAAAACACACACCAATTCAAGGGAACAAAACATATTTACAAGGTTCACCTAAAAGTGTGAGAAGGTTAGTACTTGGTGTGATATGATATGGATTCCTCTAGGATCACACTACCCACTAAAATCATATTGTGAGTACAATGAGTAGGGTGTAACCTTGACACTCACATTTTCACATCTCTTGACTATGCTTTGGTGCGTCCTGCACATAAGTGCATCCCACACACATTATAATGATAAATATTTGGATAACAAAAAAAAGTCTTCAACCAAAATAGACTTCATTTAAGTTGTTGCGTGTTGAAATATTGTACTTACACTCTACTTGCACTACATTGAACAAGCAAAAAATCTTCTTCAAACTTGTATAGGAACAAGTTAGCTTCTTCGCTTTGTATGCACACCACATGCATATAACCATTTCAATCTTCTTTTTATTCTTTTTCCTTTATTCTACTCTAGATACAGGATCTTCACAGTATTGCACATATCTAGAACTTATTCATCTTCTTCCTCTCTATTAACCTCTTTATTCTAAATCATCCACATAATCAATTATACACAACATCCCATCTTCAAAAAAAAAAAAATGAATTTGAATTTCAAACTTAAAATGCATTCTTGAATCAAAACCCTTGGATCATATCCCATATTAATCTTGACCATTAAATTATAACCGATAGTTATAATAGGTTGGAATAACTTCCAAAATTCTAATATGAAGCCAATTCAGTACTCCTGGTCTAATTATCTAGATTTCCCCCTAAAACAACTTCTACAGTGTATATTCAACCATTATGGTGTGGGGTGGTAGCTTAAACCAATTATTTCTTAACTTCTCAAACACATAATGACGTAGTAATGTCACTGCGGAATGAAGGTCCCAAATTCTTTAGAACCAATACATTTCAATTCATCCTTCTCTGCGATGTGATCCATGCATTATGGTGTGGTCTTCCACATTTACTTTTAATTTCTATGTGGAAAATGAGTTACAACACGGAGGTTATAAGTTTTCCAAATTCACTGATAATTGACCCAACCACCTCTACAACATGGTTCTTCACTATGACATGAAATACTCCGACCGAGTCTCCACTACGGTGTGGACATCCACACTATAGCGTGAGGTCCTGTAGGTCATTTTTCCTCTTACTTCCAATTTCATTATTTCCATGACATGAATACCATTATTGCGTAGTATCCCAACTTGATGTCACATGGCTATGGTGTGGACATCAATTACGGTGCATGCCTTCTCTAATAAATTTCTATGGTGTAATTACATGCTTTACAACATGAAACCCCTTATTCTTCTCCTTCATTTTTTCTAGCATCATGATATATTCTCATGATATACTAAACACTTTGAATTAGATTAAGAATAATTTTCATTAGTCTCCAAGCATCTTTACCCCACAAAAATGAGAGTTTTAATATAATTTATGTATTGAAAACAAAATCCAACACAAAGTATCATATCCACTCAAACCTCTTTCATCAACATCTAACAAAAACATCCTAACACCTCTTGGTCTCACAAATACACCTCTTTGGATTTTGTTGTAAAATAAGGAAAATAAATCATTCCAAAACTCCGAATAGATAGAAATGGATCTTCATTCAATAATTCAAAGCTTACATGAGCGAACTTGGTGTAAGAAACAAGAAAATTGAATAAATAATACCATGTTGTCCATAACATAGTATTGACCAAGAATCATCTTACTTCAAACCTGATCAATTCAATTGATGACAAAATGATACCACTTGCATATAATTCATCATTACAAAATATATATACATTAATAAACTATTAGAATGGTTCACACATATGCACAAATGCTAAAATTAGAGCTTTCCACTTTCACGAACTCTCTCAAAATATATGCTTCCCCTTAAAATAAAACACATAGAAATGGGTACTCCCCCTTTAAATATTCTCCCCATTTTTAAAAACTTTCAAGGGGATAAATATAAAGGAAAATTTATGTTGACATTTTTCTCCCCATTGAAAAAAATATCCGAAGACAAGATGAGAGATGGGACATACCAACCATACCTTATAATTAAGTAGGAAGAGGTTGAACTCCCATCATTAACCTTAGATTCTAAAATTCTTCGTTTATCATGGGTATGGTGAACACATCACCAATTTGTTTCTTTATATGAGAAAATTATAATTGTAACTCATTTCTCTCTAGAAGTTCCTTGATGAAATGATATTTGATATCAAATATCTTTCTTCTTGAATAATGAACTAGATTCTTTGATACATTAATAGCACTTTGATTGTCACATCCCAAGAGAAGTGGAAACTACTCTTCAACTTTCAAATCTTCTAACTATGTCTTCATTCACATTATCTGAGTCATGGCATGAGTTGTAGCCACATATTCCTCTTCATACATTCTTGAAGTCATAAAACTTTTCTCCTTATAGTGACAAAAAATAGACCTATCTCCAAGATAGAAAACTCCACTGGATGTTGACCTATCATCAACATCACCTACCCAATTTTATTTTGTATAACTAAAAATACAATTCTTTCATTTTCTATCATACTTCCAACCAAAATATATTATGCCTTTAAAATATATGGGAATCCTATTTCATGTACTTAATTGGGACTCTTTTAGAGAACTTTTATATGGAGAAAAAAGTGTAACAATATATAAAATATCTGCTCTTGAAGCTATTAAGTATAGAAGGCTACCAATAATCTTCCACAATTCCCTTGGATCCACATCCTTACTTTTTTCATCTTTGGAAAAATTAGTTTCTATTGAAATTGGTATAGAAACCATATTTAAATCCTCCATAATAAACCTTTTTAGAAGTTACTTGGTATACCTTTCTTGAGAAAGAAAAATGTGATCTCACTTTTGAGAAATCTATAAACCAATAAAATACACCATTTCTATAATCATAAACATCCCAAATAACTTCTTCATATGTTAAGAAAACTTCTCACACATTTCTTGATCATTCCCATAAAATATGATGCCATTTACATAGACAATATCAAAAAGAGATACTTCATTGTCCTCTTTAATTTAGTGATTATTGTCCACTATTGGTGCTTGTTTCTGCCCATATAAACCCTTATTCAACCTGCAATTTTGATTATCATATTCTCAAAGTAAGAAATCAAAATGTTTCTCAATTATCACTTCCACTTCCAATTCACTATTGTGGAAGTGTGACTTTAAATAAATCTGAATAATCTTATATTTTTTTATAATAGTAATAAAGATTCTTATAGTTTTAAGCCTTGAAACTGGTGAAAAAGTCTCATAAAAATCCATTCCTTCAACCCATGAATAACTTTTTCAAACAAATATTTCTTTATTTCTTACCAATTCACCTTTCTCATTTAATTTGTTTTTGAACACCAACTTTTTCCTGATGATATTCTTTTCTTCAGGATTGGGTACAAACTCCCAAGTATCATTTATATCTATCTGATCAAGTTATTCATTTATATCATCAATCCATTCTTGATGCTTCTTAGCTTCTTGGACATACACATGTTCAATTTGATAATATAAAGAGGTATGAGTTGTTGTCCTCATAGTTCTTCTAGTTTGAACTTGCTTTCCTTGATCCCCAATGATGTTTTAAACCAGAACATGCCTTCTAAGCCTTGGATAAGTTGAATGAATTTGTTCCCCATCACTTGAAATAGCTGAATATTCTTCTAAAACCTGTACATATTCAACACTTTCTTCTTTGTCTAACATTTCTTAAAACTGTTCAATAGAAAAAGATTCAATATCACTTATGGAACTGCTTCATCATGAGCAACTTATTTTTGTTATTGTTCCAACACTTTAACATCAATATCATCAATAATCCCTTTTTAATATGTTTCTTGAAATAGTGATAACCTATTCTATTTGGAGGATATCCAAGAAATATCCCATCAACTCCTTGGTCCTCAAACTTTCCAAGATTATCACCTTTTACCTTGATAACACAAGGGTTACCAAACATCCTAAAGTACTTCAAACTTAAAGATTTTTTATAATACATCTCATATGGGGACATATCCAAGTCTTTTCTATAAAAACACTAGTTTTGGATATGAACCTCTACACCAATTGATTGTCTCAAAAAATAACAAGAAGTATCATGCTCAGTTTGCATTGTTCAATTCATCTTCACCAAACTCTCATTCTTCCATTTAGCCACACCATTTTTCTATGGTGTGTATGGTTCTCTGGGTTTATATAGAATTCCATGATTCTAAATATAAGCTTCAAACTTCCCATTTGTATACTCAGTTCCATTATTTATATAGACATTCTTGATAGAAAAACCCCACTCTTTCTCTACACTCCTTGAGAAACTTTTAAACTTATGTAAGGGCTTTGATTTTTGTTTCATGAACACAACACAAGTAATGCGATAGAAGTAATAAATGAAAGTAATAAAATAATTATCTTTATTGGTTGATTGATTCCTTATGGGCTCGCACACATTTCAATGAATGCGCTCCAATGATTGAGTAGATTTAATCTCCACCTTATTATGTGAAGAGTTAACAATCTTCCATTTTTTGACATATTAAGAACATCAAATCTCTTTACCTTTTGAGAAAAGGAACATCATGAAAATTTTCTCCTAGAGTGATCAAATTCATCTACTTTTTCCCATGATGTCCAAGTCTTCATTGCCATAAATAATTTTCCGCTTTCATACTTAGATAACATGAGTTTCCAACATCACCAAATTGAAATAATTTTCCTTTAGTTCATTATCCTTTTTGTCATAATTTTTCTATCTTCATGATTATTAATAAAGAACCCATCCTTTTTAGACCACTTCATTTCCTTCATCACAGAGTTGTTAAACACTTAAGAGATTGTGTTTCAATCCATAAAAAAGTGTTTTTTTTATTTTAGCATTTTCTTTTCCAAAAACTACTGATCCAAATTTAATCTTGAGAGATCCATCATTACCAATGGCCATAGTTTCATATTTACACTTTCACATCATTCAGGAGTTTTAAATCTCTTATCAAGTGATATGAGTATTTAGTGTCCAAGATCTATGGGCATTCCACTTTAGATACTTTAAGTGCTACTTCCACAATTAAGGCCTCATCCTTTCCTTTGTTCTTCTTCTTCCATGGATTTTTAGTACTGAAACTCATATTTTTTGGGAGTGTAAAATGATAAGGAAATCATTAGAATGATAAAAAGGTTAATCACACTATCTATAGACTTCTTCAATAACATCAAACTTGTTCTGTGATTTCTGTCCAGAGTTCTTAACCAGTTTATAAAATTCATTCTATCGAGAGTATTGAATCCCCCTAAATCCTTGCCCATAATGCCTTATAGTCTGATTACAATTGAAGTGATTGGACCAAAACATATTTTCTGAATGCCCAAAGCCCCCAAAATACCAACAATAACCATAAAAATCATATTTACCTTTGAATGTAACATGTTTTCTAGATTTTGTTCACTGTCTTTCACCCTTCTTAGAGTCACAAATTTTAACTTCTTTTTTTGAAACAAATTTTTAGTGAACTCCCAACTCATTGGTCTTTATTTCAATCCCTTTATAGATCTTTAAGATACCCCATTTATGGTGGATTTTTTACTTAAGTTGATGTTCCCAGAAATTTCAAATTACATAACATTACTTGATTTAACTACAAACTGAGTTTTCACCAATGTTTTCATCATTCTTTTCATATTTATAGAATGATTTCTATTAGTATTAATAATATTCACACTTGTTCAAATATTCTTCAACTTCAAAAATAGAATTCTAAACATTAGATCTACACTTATTTAAATCCTTTTATGTTTTGATCAAATATTGTTGTACATAATCAAACTAATTTTCTCTCTAATTCAACATTTCTTCCAAATCGATGTTAATATCCTTATTATAATCAAGCAACATGTTCAACCCCTTTACTTAATCAAGAAACTTGGAATTTTATTTTGAAAAGGTAGATTCTTTTTTATTAAAATATTTATCATCAATCTTCAATTTATTGATCTCTTTCTCCTGTTTGGAGATATTTGACAAACATTCATTTAATTATATCTTTAACATGAACTCCATCTTAGTCTCTTCTTTTATAATTTTTGAACTACTTTCATAACTTGAAATATTTTCATTATTCACTTTAGTAATGAGTAGTTTTTCACCATCTTCACCATCATAGGAAAATCCATCTTCATCTTCATTCTCATTGTCCATACCTTCTCCTATGAAATTTAGAGAATTTATTACCCTTAACATTGTATGAAAAATTTGGATTATAGTGTTTCATATTTGATAATCTTATATTAATATTATCTTCATCTTCATTATCTTTATTGGTTTTAGATTTTGGACAATTTGTAGCATAATACTCAATATATCCACACCTGAAACATTTTAAGGGAAGATTTCCCTTATAGTATCCTCCCCCTCTTCTCAAGTTTCTTGACATATGAGACAGAGATTCATAAAGATTATCCTCTAAATTAGAATATGAACAACAATATTCTTATTCAATAGAAACATTCTTCTTTTAATTTCTTCCATTATGGCTTTAAAAGAGGTTTATTTTTCCACATTAACATTCTTCATGATAGCATAAAATTTTCTCATTTCATAAGAAATTAAGATACTATGCAAATCATCAAGAGAAATATCACTTGAATATTTTTCTTCCGAAGTAGAGACTTTAGAATCAAAATTTTCTGTTAAGATATGCAGATTCTTTTAAAAAATATCAGCATCTTATAACTTATCACCATAGATTTTGACAGTGCTCACAACTTTATTCACCCCTGTAACGAAATTATCAATTGTTTTATCATCATGCGTATATATATCTTCACACCAAAGTATCTAAAACTACAATTCGAAATGATTCACTTTGGTCTTTACTTAATAGATATTCTAAATATTATCCCATATATCATTATTGGTTTTAAGTCCTTTGAATTTCAAAAACTCAACTTCTGAGAGTAATGATAGAATAATATTCTTTTGACGATCATTTTTCTCTAAATTCCTCTCATATATGGTTGTCATAGAACCACATTTATCCCTGGGAGAAAACCCATTAGTTGCGATTTCCAATACATCATAACTGATAGATAATAGGTATAACATCATCATGAATCTCCATATGTGATAGATTTTACCATCAAATGTAGGAATCCCCTTTCCATTAACTTAATTTAAGTTATCCATTATAGATAATACAAACCAGCGACTTCTTCTTCTAATGACAACAACTTCAAACAACCAATCACAAATGAAGGGAACCTATCTATCTGATACCACTTGTAGAACCAATTCAAGATCAAAGAGAGATCAATGAGAAGGGGGTGAATATGTGGTCAATAATATTTTTATATTTCTTTCAAAATAAACTTCTCCACTTGTTAGTATGTAGTAATTATTGCTAAAAAATATCCACACACACACCAACCCAAAGTAAAACAACAAATTTACAAGGTTCACATCTCAATGTGAGCAGGTAGTCCTTTGTGTGATATGGAATTTTCTAGGATCACACTACCCACTAGAATTATCACGTGAGTATAATGAATAGGGTGTAAACTTAAAACTCATGTTTTCATGTTTCCCAAGTATGCTTCGGGGCATCCCACACACAAGCCTGTCCTTCACTTTAAAGTGATAGATATTTGTGTAACAACATAAATGCATTCAACCAAAAATAGGCTTCCTCTAAGTTTTTGAGTATGCTGAAATCTTTCACTTCTAATCTACTTTCACTTCAATGAATAAGAATTAATTCTTCTTCAAACTTTCATAGGAGCAAGTTTCTTCTTCACTTTTTATGCGCAACATATGCACACAACCACTTCAATCCTTTTCTTATTATTACTTTTTTCAACATTGGATAATCAAAGAATCTTCATAGTATTTCACATATCCAAAAGTTATTATTCTCCTTTTTCCTTTCTAATAACATATTTCTTCTAAATAATCCAAAACAATGAATTCTGTATGGCAGACCCTCTTCAATAGGAAAACATATTTTAATTTTAATTTTAAATTCAAATCCCCTTCTTTAATCACAACCCTCGGATCATTTCCCATATTAATTTTGACCATTACATTCGAATTGGTAGTTATAATAGGTTGGAATAACTGCCAAAATTCAAATATGAATCCAAGTCACCACTCCTGGTTGAACTTTCTAGATTTACCCAAAAAACAACTTATACGGAGTGGTTTCAACCAATGTGGAATGAGGTGGAAGTTCAAACCAGTTATTTCTTAAATGATCAAATACATTATGGAATAGAAAATCAACTATGTTGTAGAGGTCCTAATTCAGAACCACTGAATTCTAATCCATCTTCCTCTGTGACGTGATCCATAACTGTAGCATTTTTTCCCACATTTTCTTCAGACTGTGATGCGGAAAACGAGTTGTGACATGGAGATCCCAAATTTTATAGAGCCACTAAAAATTGACCTAACCATCTCTATGGAATAACCCTTCACTATGGAGAGGAATACTCTAACAGAGTCCCCTATGTGGTATGGACACTTGCTTTGGGGCATGAGGTCCTGTAGACCATTTTTCTTCCTATTGCCAATTTTAGCATCTCCATGGCATGTATACCATTTCTATGGTGTAGACTAGCTTGATGTCACCTGGATATGGCATGAACATCAATTAATGCTCATGCCTTCTTCTCTAATCAATTTCTATGGCGCAATTCCATTATTTATGGTGTGGAAACCCTTCTTATGCTCCTTTAATTATTATATCATCATGAGATATTCCCATGATATAATAAACACTTTGAACTAGATTAAGCATACTATAAATTAGTCTGTAAGAATCTTCACCTAAAAAAATGATATTTTGAATATGATTTATACATTGAAAATAAAATCCGACACAAAGTATCAAATCCACACCAAACACTTTCACCAACTTCTCGTAAAAACATCTCAACAGCTCCTGGTCTCAACAAAAATGATTTATATTTTTAACGGTGTGTTGTTTCTTATGATATATTAGGATAAATGATATTTATTATTCAGATTCATTGTATGTTCATGATTTTTTTCTTTAAAATTTGAATTTGTTATTAAGTTTTAAATTATTTAGTTTCATATTTGAATGCTATTTGGTTCTTTGAAGTTAGGAAATGGTGGGGAGAACCCCAACCACTGTATGTGGTTTAAATAAATGTCTATATTATGGTTCATTTGATTTTTTTAATAATATGGAATCTTATTTTGTTATGTAATGTGTTTCTATCCAAGTTAATTCCATGGGAAATTCTGGGGATAGAATATGATAAAATGGGGATAATTGTGACACTCTCAATTTCACTTTTTAGTAGGTATTTTCCATTCATATGTTTCATCATTTATTTTGGAAATTGAGGTCAAAATTTAGAGATTTTTCCATAGTTTTTCTGATTGCATACCTAATCATGATACATTGTAAAAAAATAATGAAAGTGAGTGTTTACCCATTTTAGATAGAGAGTTTCATGGGTAAGGTGTACAAGCTCTCTTCCCCTACACAATGTTTATGTAACATTTTAATCCCTTATTTTTTTGAATCCAAATTTAATATTAAAAGGACTCTAATTTCTCTCACTCCATGAGGAAGATTCTAGGGGATCCCCATCAGTGAATCCCCACTTCTCCATGGTGAAACTCCATTAAATGGATTGATTTCTTCATGAAAGTCCATATAAACATGTTCCTTCCCTATCTTTTCATCCCCTTCCACCATAATTATTCTTTTTCAAGTTTCCCCATGGCCATGTCAGTTAGGGTTTATTATTTCTAGTTAATTGTTTAATGTTTTTTGGGGTTTTAATCATAAACTAAGTCTTCTAAGGTGGATAAACACCTTTATATAACAAATTCATTAATTATGGTAGGTAACTACAAATATTTACCATTGGTTATGGAATCATGAGTGATTTTTTTCTAAACCATGCTTTTAAATGAAATATCTGTGGTATTAATTAATTAATTGGTTTGAAATGATTTCTCATTTTTTATTCAATTTTCCTTTGAGATCAAAGAGAATTTGTATACGAAATTTTACATGATCTAATTTCATGAAGCTAATACACATGAGTTGTTTGTAAAAATATCAACCTTGATTATTCTTGAAACGATTAAAGTTTTTTTCATGGGTTTAACATTTATGATTTATAATGTTTTAATGTTATGTTTTTTATTGATGTTTTCTAGAGTTAAAGAATTATTTGGTTACTTTAAAGTGAAATTATTCTATAAGAAAAGTTATATTATGGATAACACTTCCTATGATTTTGAAAGGATTTGATTATGTGATTTAATGGGGATTTTCACGTTCTCTAATATGTTTTCCGAAGTTTTAGTTTTACTTTAAATAATATGGATATTATCAATGAGGTCAGTTTTTTAAAAGATCTTCAAGATATTCCCTTTATGTTTCTAATGCGACAAGTTGATTGAATGATGATATGTGATACCGTGAATAAGTCTCATTGAGGATAATAGATATTTTTATTATTATGTCATTAATATTACTGAAAAAGGGTTGTTTCTTTAAATCCATTTATATGTCATGGGACACCCTAGGAAGCTAAAGGAAAATCAATTAATAATTGTTATTCTAGTTATTATTATACTCTAATTAGTATCCCCTTGTTAGGATTCTACTCTAATTATGGGTGGTTCTACCTGGCGAGGTTAGTTGAGAGTAATTTGGGGGTTATTTTTTAGGAATGCATTGATATGTCAATAGATTATTCCACTCGAGTGCATTCAGGATTGTCCCAGTAGGACATAGTGAGTTCCCCATGATACTCATTATATAAGATTAAATTCTTTTCCTGATTAAATTTGTATCATGCTTCTTATTTTATATTTTATTATTTTCATATTTGATTCTTTGCATTTCTTATTTCTCATTGGATAGTGTTGATTATTATATTGTCTTTTATAATGTTATTTTCCATAACATTCATTTATATTATATATATGATACTTTTCTTTTACCATTCTTGCTTGATGTTATTTTTAATGGGTTTGGTTTTAGTTTTTCCTCTTTTCATGGTCTAACTTTCATTTCAACTATAACTTTAAAATGGTTTTTTGTAAAACTTGTGATAATTATACCTTCAAGGTAGTTTTAAAATAAATATTATTGTACCCCTTAGTATTTCCTTTGATAAGTAAAACTTAGATAGGTTTAACCATGAAAGTTAGTTACTTTTCAAGAAATACTTTACATGTAAAATCCCCATGTAACTTGTATTTTATTAAAAAATATTCATTCTCAATATTGATTTATTTACCAACATCATGATCCATATGTATACCATGATTTTTTTAAAACCTTAAACATGTCAATCCACATTAATTGTTTTCATTGAGAATTGAATGATAATTTCATATTGTATTTCAAACTAGCATTACATGGATTAATTTATAAAATTTATGCATAGAGTATTTGATGAAATCTTTTTAGGAACCTTTACTGACACCCTACAAATGCATTTAGGGGTATGTAGTCCATGATTGTCTAAAATAGGTGGAAGCTTGGAACCACTTTTTGTATTAGGTGATCTTTATAAATGGTTTGAGTACATTGGTGGTTACCATCAGAGTTTGATTTCTTGTCATGAGGATAGGGGATGTTCATATTTTTGTTTTATACTTTGGTTAGGTCTTGGGATATATCTCATGTATCAAGCTAGATTAGATTATTTATTCCTTCATTATTATTTTGTTTTATGTACAAAACTTGGTTGTATGTGATTTCTAGATGACGTGGATATGTTTATTATTCATGTTTCTTGATTTATTAAGTATTACATTATGTTATTATATCCTATTTGGTGATTATCTCATATGAATGAAATATAGAGAGATCATACTAGATTCTCATTTTGATTCCTTCATTAAATTTTATATTTTATCAGGTGATATCATTTGCAATGAGTTAGATTGATTCCTTTGTCACTTGTTGATAGACCATGGTGATTGGGAATGCAGTTCATGCCTTTTTATGGGAAGGCTCAGGTACCATTGTTGGGTAGCTCATGTTGGTTCATTACAACCCCCATTTCAAACATTTATCTTTGGACATTGTATAATATAATACCCCATTCTATTGAAATCAAAACATTCAACTACCAATTGATCCCCTTGATAAGGCTTTGGTTCACCATTTTTCTCATTATTGGGATGACCATTGTTTTTTATTGAAATATCAAATTATATATATAAATTTTTAACTATCATAACACTTACCTAACCCTATAATACACTCACTAGAATACTTTTTACCTTATTAAAGGTATAAATGAAATTTTCTATCTTAAAATTATGTTTTTTCATACCAAAACCTTATATATATTTCTATATCGATCACTTCTTATCTTCAAGAGTTTGATTTTTACAAGCATCAATAAACTCTATATTCCCCCTTTACACACCAAATAATATCTTCATAACTTGAAATTTTAGGAGTACAAAATTTTCTTTATAAACATTGTTTCAATCCTATATAAAATACATCAATATTATTTTCATGAATGAGAATAAAATGTGGTGAATACCTTCCTAATCTAATAGAGTTTCCCTTATAAGTTGAAACCAAGCCTCTTCCTTTTTCTTAACTTTAGAAATTTCTTTTCTATCTCAATTAAAGCACCTTAGGAAAATATTTTTCAAGAAAAAATATTATATACATTCTATTCTATGGTATCAATATCATTATTCTCCTTGGTATTATTAACGAGTGACCACCACCGATCAACTCCATCTTTAAGACAACCAACTACAAGAGTAGCCTTCTGATACTCTGAGAAATCAAAAACTTAAAACATCTTTATCAACAAATTTATCCATCATTTATTTATCATTGGGTCTGAGGTTCCACCAAATATTTGAGTATGTTATTGCATGAAATTCTCCACTATTGATATATTCTTTATAAAGAATTCGGTCACTTCTTTACATTGGTACCACCATTTATGGCCTATATTTATTGACTTAACACAAGCATAAATCGCTCAGACCCAACTCCAATCATTTAATGTTTTTTTATTTGGAATGGTATTATCCTTCAGATAAATTTCCACCCAATTCACCATGTTACCTCTATAGAAAACTATTCTAAAATAGCCATAAATTAGGTGAATCAATTTAGCAATTTTCATAACATAATTATGAAATTCCATCATATGTCAATAAAAACTATATATAATGGTTTTATCCTTATATAAACCTATATTATAAGTTCTCTAAATTATCTTTACTATTTTCCTTATCAAACAACTTAATTGTTAAAGTTATCTAAACCTTTCTATGATACCAAATCTAATGACCTAAACATAACCATCCAAAAAATTCTATGTTTTTCAATAAATATTACAAAACTTACATTCCAAATACCTTTAGGTTTATAGTTTCAAAGGATTATGAAATCCATTACATAATAAAAACCACACTTTTACACTTAGTGAACAATTTTTTTCAAAAAATTAAATTCTTTAAACAATGCACTTTCATTATTTAAGACTAGTCACCATAACTTGAATTTTAACTTAATGATTATTCATAATTATTCTTAAAACTTTTAAAAATCAGTAGAAAATTTTCTATTCACATATAAATGTCAATAAGGGGTATAAAAGGGAAAGAAACTTGTTAGGAAATGAAAATACATGAAAACTCATGAAGAAGAATATCAAGAGAAAGATTAAACTCATACAAGATCATAAACTTATATTCAATCATGAAGTTAAAAACAGAAATTATATAGTTGGAGTCCAAATAGGATTTTAAAGAAAACTCATACTTAAGTAAAAAAAATAATTTGATATTTACAAAGGTTTCATAGGACATCATAATCATATCACCCCTAATCACTTGTAATCACCCACAATGGAATAACCTGACTAGATAATTTTAACATAACGTCTATAGAGAATAAATCATTACTAATGAATTAGGGGATAAATAATTATGATTCCACCCATAATCATATACAATTTCTAAGTCATATCATGAATAGATCACATAGAATCTTGAATTTAAATACATAATCATAATCATCAAAGTTAACCCAAGAAAAGATAATGAATGAAATAAAATAGGTTAACCAATTCCATGTTGTGAGAAATATAAAATAGAAGCATAGAATATAGATGGATTATTATATATTAGAATATGAGAAATAATATTATTCAATAAAATTATAGAGAGATGGATTTAGGAGAAATATAAAGATAAGGAATGCAAATCAATAGAGGAAAGGATTAAGAAACACCCCTTACCTTAACCTCTGACCTGTTTGGATGTGATTTAAATCCATGTATAATAAACTTAGGATTACTAATAATCAATTTAAGAAACTTATTTTTATTTATTTAATTTATTATTATCCTTATATATTAATTTATTACTTAATTATTAGTTAAAGATAGTTTGTATTGATCATCAGATGTTAGAAGTTCCCATAGTTCCTTGTTAGTTTCGGTATGATGGTCTCGATCATCATTCACTTTTCATGAGTTAATCATTTCTATAATAGTACAGTTACTCATATCATAATTTTATAATTATTTATAAATTCACATGTTCTTTCATTTGGAGTTATGAGTATGATTAACAAGGAAGAAATCTATATATTTCTCGTTTTGGGTAACTTTACTAATAATAAAGAGTCATTGTATAATGAATATTCATTTGAATGTTTCCATTGTAGAATTATAATAATAACTAAAATTCAAATTAAATATCATAAATATTAAGTATTCATGTTTTGTTAATCCTCCATAACTATTAATTAATAAATTAAAGTAGCATTGTTTATGTAGGTGGTTGAACTGACTCAAACATAAATATATTATAAGAAATGAATGATTATAAAGCCATATATATTTTGATATTATACTTTTATTACATAAGTATTTTAATTTTAAGTATATTTTATTGAAGTTTTAAATTTTATTAAAGATTAATTAGTGGAATAAGATCAAGAAAATAAATAAGGAAGAAGGTGATACTTACGTTGACAAGTCAAAACTTCCCTTAAGGATCTTCTTTCTAATAAAACCATGAGACTTTATTATGAAAAAAGGCTATGAAACATGGGTAATGAAGCACCCCGAACTTCTTTACTTGATCTAGTACTAATAACATATTCTTTAGATACTATATTTGATACCAACTGAGACAATCTATTCATAGCATGCATATATTTTACATCAATTCCCTAACTTAAAAATTATATCTCTCAAATAAACCCATAGTCATAGAACCCAATGGTTAAATGCGTTTTAAATATATTAAAAAATAAATTATTTTTTGTAAAAAATTTATTCATGGGGAATATATATACATATATATTAATATATAAATAAACATTATGTATATTTACTATATACCAGTAATTCCAATCTAGCAACATGTTTACTTGTATTATATCCAATGATTATATACCCTTTAATAAACATCATATAATGGCTATATTATCCCCATTAAATCCTATAAATTCATCCTTTTATAATTTAATAAAGAACAATTATCATTCTTATAGTTTTCATTTTTTTAAAAACATGCTTTCTCCTTTCATGATGGGTTTTTATCATTGTAGGTTTAGTTCTACTAATGTTGATTCTCAAGGGTGAAGATGATCTAGGGGATTTACTAGATATAAAAATATTATTATTTTATATTCATTTCCCTATTTTAATTTATAAATTTTTTAGGAATCTAATCATCCATGATATGTAATAATCCATGATACGTAACATTTGGTTTCATCTACATTTGTTATTGTTGGTGTCCCAAATGAATGACAATGCATACCCAACGAGTAATACTTGTTGACTGTAGGGGTATCATAGCGTGACATATGGGTGTCAAGATGTGACACTTGTTACCCTATCCCACATTAGAGGATGGGGGGGGGGTGTTGGGAATGGTATATAAGCCCCAACCATCCTCTCCCCATAATAAGGCCTTTTTAGAGTGGGGTGGGCAGTGAGACACCTTGGCGGGCAGTGATCCCTGTTGAAGAAAAAACCACGAGGGAGTGACCCAAAGTGAAAAATATTACGATGGAGGGTCCTGTAGATCCAATGTAGATCCTATAATTAGTATCATATAAGGAAAGAAAACTCTAATTCATAGGTCAAGAACTTAGGGGGAGATTGTTGGTGTCCCAAATGAATGATAGTTCATGCCCTACGGGTCATGGTTGCTGGTTGCAGGGGAGTCACGACATGGCATATGGTTTTCACACCATGACACCTATTTCCCTATCCCACATAGGAGATTAGTGGGGTGTTGGGAACTGTTTAAAATCCGCAGTCATCCTCTCCCCATCATAAGGCTTTTTCATAGGGGATGGGCAGTGAGCCACCCTGGTGGGCAATGAGCCCTGTCAAAGAACAAAACCGTTAGGGAGTGACCCAAAGTGGACAATATTGCAATGGAGGGTATGATAACCCCAATGTATATCCTATAGCTATAATGTCCCATTATGAGTGAATAAAGTTTTTTTTTTAATTTGATTCATATCTTTTATGATCTATTTTCTACTCAATTTTAATTATTTTGAAAGAATATTTAAGAATTATAGACATATAGTTTAAGGGATTTTTTTACCTAAAACTTAGGGTGTTACATTCTCCACCTATAAAATAAATTTCATCCTCATAATTTTAATTAGCTCTCACTGATGAAAATTTTTAGTGGTGCCCATAAGATAGAAATGAAACAAGATATAATTTATAACAAGATACAAAACTCATAATCTAGGGAAATATAGGTAGTTTTTCAAGAAATACATCAATATATTCCTATACAGTTTCTATGTCTTCAATATTGAGTTCTTACCAAAAAACAACCCTCATGATTGGGTATTAAGACCCATATAAGAGAAGTAAATCCCATAGGGGGGTTTATAGTCAACCTTGCAATGATAAACGATCATAGGTTGATTTGGGATATGAAATGCGATCTCCTTATCCAATAAAATAATATGGATTCTATAAAGAGGGAGACAATCCATACCCAAAATTAAATTAAATTAAACTAAATGAATAATAATATTATTTTTAGGAAGCATATTACCAAAAACTTCTATCAGAGAGGAATTTTAGACTTGGTTTACAAGAATCACACTACTAGAATTTTTCACTAATAATTCAATATTGAATAATTGGGGTGGTGAATTGATGCTTCTAAAAACATTATACATATAATGGATTGGGTAGAGACAGAATCAATTAAGATTTTTTTAGTTCTTGAGTGGATGGTGAGTATACATTCAACATTTATTTTCATAACCCACTTCAGTAGTTTTGATTGTAGAATCCTTGCATTGTTCCCTTGTCTTAGGAGGTTGTTGATATATATTATCCTCATTAGCCATTGGGTTAAGGAATTGATTACATAATCCCTAAATTCCTTACATCTAAACCATTAAATTGTGGGTGGTTTATTTGGATAAGCTTTCCACCCCCATGTGTTTTATCATTTGAGTTTCCATGAAACTCCATTCTACTTTTCTTATCACCAAATCCACTAGAAAGATGAGAGGATCCGGTTTCCATTACCACCTTGAGGGAACATTTAATGACTTCTTCATAGCTACCAAAGTCCCCTATAGCTAATTATATTTATATACTTGGTTTTAGGCCACTAAAGAAATGATCAATCTTTTTTTAGGGTCAATAATAAAGCTGGAAGTATACCTTGTGAGTCTCATAAAGTTTTCTTCATAGGTACCAATGGATTCACCCTCCCTTTTCTTTAGCTCAAGGAATTATATCTCCATTTTAGTTTGAATAGTTAGAGGAAGATATTTATTGAAAAATAACTTTATAAACACCTTCTATTTCATGGAGTTTATTTTTTCCTCTTTCCCCGTATTCTTGAGTAGGTTCTACCATTGGTATACTTCACATTCCAATCGATAAACATTTAAAATTATTTTTTCTCACTTAGACCATTAATGAAAAGAAAATATAATTTATTTCATGTCAATCCATTTCTCCAAAATTATTGGATTAGAAGACCCACCAAGGGATGGTGGTCATTGATGTATGAAAGACTCAATAGCGTGTTTCTACTTATTTAGTGCTTTCAGGAGCTTAACATGCATTAGTTTATTCCTCATAAACAGAGATAGAATTTCTATAAAGGTTTTCATTCTATATCTTATCCCAATAGGTTTATCATTGGGAAAATCACCACATTATCTATCACACCCACTGTTAACTCAGTTCCTCTTAGGTCTAACAATTTACTAAAATCAAAAGGGTTAACATGAGTAATAAACCATAATAACTTAAGAAAATCAGAGTAAATAATCATATGAAAATGAAAAGTCACACCTAAGTTGCCTTACTCTATTACACCTTGATTTTAAACTATGACACTTTAGGTTCAACATATATTTCTTAAAGTTGGGATATCATAAACTTTGTAACCTAATCCCTAGAAATAACTAAATCCCACTTTAATACCAACTAAATCACCCCATACTTACACACCGAATCTAGTGCTCAAAAACACATTCTTTACACACTATATTTGGTACCAATTGATATGACATGATCATCAAATTCATAAATTTTACATCATTTCCATAATGGAAATATTACATTTCACAAATAAACACACAACACTAAAACCCGAAGGTTTATTTTCTTTTAACTCTACTACAAAATCATTTATTTTATTACAAAAAAATATTATTTATAAGGAAAATATTTATTTTGTTGACATCTAAATAAACATTATTGAATATATATAGAATAGTATAAACATGAAACATGTTTACTAGTATTATACCCGATATCTATATACCCCATAACAATTTTCATATAATGGCTACATTACCCCATTGCATCCAATAAATTAATCTCATTCTAACTTCACAAAGCACACTTCTCATTTCTCTAATTTTTATTTTGTATTTTTATAGCATTATTTCTCCTTTCAAGATGTTTTTTTTACATTAGAGGATTAGTTATAATAGTGGGGATTCCCAAGGGTGAATATTATCTAGAGGATTTCATATTTGTAAAAACATTATTTTTTCTATTTATTACACCATTTTAATTTATGTACTTTTAAGGTATGTAATCATCCATGGTATGTAATAATCCTTGGCATGTACTACTTGGTTTTGTGTACCTTTTTTGTAATGTTCAATTATAAAAGAAGGAAGTGTTGTTAGTTTTATTTATATATTGTATGACCTATTTTCAATTCTTTTGAATGAATAGAAAAACATATTTATGATATATATTAAGGGAAAAAATTATTTCTAAAACATTAGGTGTTATAGGTAAGGATACTATTAGAAAGAATTTGGTCAAAATATAGTGATAAAAACAAAATTTTTATGTGTTTCTGAAAGGAAAGAATGATGCCCCTTTTATAGAAAATATATGGTGCAATTTTCAAAAATATTCATTTTAAGGGTTAAGAATGTAAATTTTAAGTGGAAAATGGATCATAAAAGGATGATAAAAGATATTATAGATCCATTATCATCCATATATGACCTATGATAGGGTCTTATGAAATTTTTATTGATTTTCAAATCATTTATAACAAAACATCTCATTTATATATATATTTAGGGTTATTATAGTAATTTGATTTTAAAAAGATTCAAATAATTATGGAATTAAAGTTATAATATTTATATACATTATTTATAATCATATTTATCAATCATTTATGATAATAGTCTTATCCTTTCCTAATATTATCACTAATTCATCATTTTTTATTTTTCTTATGCGGTGCAAAAATTGCGTTAGCACCACGTAAAGGTTTTTATATTTATCATGAAATAAAAATTAATTTATATTAATTGGATAATGTTTATATGATATTTTATGTATATTTTCATGTAATACATGTTTTATAGGTTTCTATAATGTTCAATATTATTTTCTGTAAAACATATTAATAGGTAAAAAAATTTCTTTTGAACTAAAATAGTTATTTTAAAAAGGTGTTTAAATGATTTAGTCAATCTCTAACCAGTTTAAATTTAACATTTTTTATTCTAAAAATTAATGTTTCATTTATATTATTTTTCAAACCTTTCTTATGTATTCCATACCTTTATAGAGTAATATTTAATAATGGGTTGTAAATTTTGATGCGAACTTGAACTAATATTTTTTAAAGGAATTTATCTTTATTACTCATCCTTTAATAAAATGTAATTTTAATATTGAAATTTTAAATAATAATGTTACATATATATATATATATAATATTATAACAAATTACATAAATATTAATAAAATTTTATGAAATATTATTAATATTTATAAATTAATAAGTTATAGAAATCAATATGAATTCAAAATATTATTTTATTAAAAGGAATTCCAATTCTAATGTATCACTCAACTTGTTAAAAAATTGAATTATAATATTTAATTTCAAAATAAATCCTCTAAATATTTTAAAAAATAAATTCAAAAAAAATCCATTTATAAGCTTTTATTATAATTTTTAACAGAATCTATGATTATACATCACAATTATTATTTACCGTTATACATTGTAATCAATAAATTTTTAACAAAATATTTTTCACTTAATTTTGTCATGAAGTCTCAAAATATACTATTGATTTCATTAAAATAGATATACAATTATTAAATAATATTTTTTAAATAAAAACTCATAATAAATTAAAAATAATACATTTGTTTCAAAAATATTTATTCTTAATCGAAAACCATTTTATTGGTTCATACATTGAAAAAATTATTTATATTATAATAATAATAATAAATATCAATATAAATCAATATAATTAAGATAAATATACAATTCTAAAATATCCAATAATACAATGCATCTTTAAATAGATCAAAATAAGAAATTAGGTTAAATAAATATACTTAACCATTAAATAAAATATATCTTAGCATGGAATAAATATAATTACTTTTTAATATAAAATGAGCACCTAATTGATCATATTGTATTTAACTAATCATATAATGGGTATCCCACCTCTTATTTCAGGGATCCTATAATGAAAACCCCAACGACCATATAATGGCAACCTGTGATGGCTAACCCCCACCGAATATACAATGACTACCTTCTTTGTAATAGCTAACCCAACTATTATACCAGCCTTCATTTTACTATATACATCCTTACATATTTATCAAAATATTATTCATTCCATTATCTAATTTCTTTCTAAAAATGCTTAGTATATTTCTAATGGGTTTCCTTTTTTTTATAATTATTCTCGATGGTATAATTCTCTTGGGGGATTGCAATGATGAATACATAGAACTTGTACTTTTTTTATTATCTCCATATACTTGTATTAATCTCATAGTGTGTACTTATCCTTCATATGTAATGATATATTTTTAATTAAATAATGATCATTTATTTTATTTTCTACTAATGTTCTATTCTATATAATATAATTTATTATAAAAAAAAATTTAAGAAAAGGTAATATATCATAAAATTTGAGTTACTCAAATGTGTGTGTGTGTAAATTTACATATTAAATCTACAATAATAGAAAAAGGTAATCCACACACTAATTCCTACTAGATAGTGACCCATAATTCTAATAATTTATATTTTGTCATCGATTTAGATATTCTCTTGAGAAATGGGGTGAGCATGCTCAACTGATTATCTAGTAGTCTGCTTACTACCAAGAATTCGTGCTTCACTCGACTTTATATCTCAGGTTGTAGTAGTGTAGTGAATTATGATCACCCACCACTACTTGAATAAAAAATATAATGATTACTCTCACCCCATATCATATCTACTGTCAAAGTAACCATTTATATAATTATCACTATCCTAAGAGTCTTCATAAATATATATGTTACTCTTACATCAACCAATCTTAATACCTAACTCAATAACAAGAGAAGAGTAAAATAATAATAAACAATATTACTCTTATGATAACCAATGTTCTAGTGATTTCTAGACCTACATTTTTAGACATTTTGTTATAAAAACACATCATTCATATATAATATAAAAAATAATTACATTTAATGATTCATTAAAAAGTTTATTGACTTTTGGAAACTAAAATTATAATACATGATGAATTAATATAACATAATTTGACATCTTCTTCTATATATTACCATGTCATGATTCATAGTTGTTTTATCATTTATAATGTTTTATTTTCCCCAAAGATTCTATAATACGAAAAGGAGAAATAAAAATCTCAGTAAGTGTATCATATCATCAACATAGCCACACAAAGAAGATATATATATATATAATGTGAGTTAGAGAATTTTTGAATCCCATTTTCTATCATTATGTGATACGTGTCGAGTGGATCAGTCTTTATGTAATAGGAAAATAGATGAAGGATATAGTTTATAGATTTTTGGAATCAAGTACTTAACTAATTTTATAAGTAGTGTGTCATACTTCTTAGAACAACACACATGGTGCTAAATGAGTTACAAAATACACAAAATGATGCACTTGGGTCTATGTGAACTCATCTTTATGATGTTGGGTGAAAAAAATGAATGATAGGGTTTATGGTTCTTGGAATAAAGTATTCAACTGATGCTATAAGGATCATAACCTACCACTTAAAATAACACACTTGGAAATCAATGTATTACCAATCTATACAATGATGCACTTGGATTAAGGTATGAATTGAAATATTTGTGATATCAGGTCACCAATCATAAAAAAATATTGAAAAATAATGAATATATAAGTAAAATTAAATTAATAATGTTTTTCCTAAAAATGGTGATAAAAAAGACATCGAAAATTTTCACTAATACAAACTTGAATTCTATACAAGTGTCAGGGTAATGGATACTAATAGTAAAAGAGAGATATAAAAGGTCAAGGGTATAATACCCTAAATTCATTATTACTAAACCTACCTATCCCATTAAAGTTAAAAATTCTATCTTGAATGAAAAATTTCAAAAAAATCCACAGACTATATTTAAATTTAATGATTGATAGTACATGCATAAAAAATTACAGGTCTTGAGTTGGATCCCACAGCCCACCATATTTTACTTTATTATCCCTAAGGATGTATTTTGGGATTCTCTAACATGCTTAGGAATCCAAATTAATTAACCCATTTTTTATGGAATTTAGTAGTCATATTTTTTATTGAATAAGTGATATCATAGGACCACTTTATCCATTTATTTTTGGTGATATGTATTGGGATTTTAATTGACGGTTATTTGATCTTATTTTCTCTTGAAAACTCTTAATCTTTCAATGTATCCTTGTGACTCATAAATCCAATTATTCATCATATAAACTCATTTCAATTCCTTTGACCTAGTTGTCATTATTATCCCCTCTTGAAAAGGAGTCACCATTGAGTCTTCTTTATCTTCAACCAATACGGGGAAAGATTAGAAAGATTAAATGCTTCACTAACACTATAATCACCTGCAACAATAATATTATAATAATTGTTGCTTATTTTATCAAGTACTTTGAATTTTTTATCTCCACATGGCTTGAGTTTTTCTTCTGTTTGTTGTGAAATATTTCCTTTAACATGTGAAGCCATACCGTGTCACAATGCCCGACCAACACTTTCTTGTGACCACCCTTCTTTTCATAATCATCATATTTTTGGGTCATTCACAAAGGTTTTTCATTTTATTTTCATACAAATGATTAATAATTTTTATACCTATTTCCATCCATATTTATTCATTCCTATAATGTTAATGGAACTAAATCAATAGCGTAAATTTATTTAAATCAATAAATTTTTTTAAAATAAATAAATTGAGAAGTTGAGGGTATTTTCCTATTATATATAGACTCCACTTATGGAAAAAAACCCTCCCAATTCATTATGTTATTTTTAACAGTCATTTATATTAGTGAATATAGTGTTCAATTCACTACCTATATTTGTAAATTTCTTAAGGGATGACACATGGTAGAGAATTATAAATTCATTATAAGTTTTACCTATATTTTTTTCCAAAAGTAATTGAGAAATTTGGGGTCTCAATTTGAAACAATTATCCTTGGAATTCTTTTTATCCTTATAAATTCCTAAGAGAATAATAAATCTATGTTAGTAGCATCATCAGTTTTTATAATAACGAATGGAATATTACTTTTTTAAAAACTAATCCACCATATCTCTTATTATTGTTCCTTGTTAATCATATAATAAAATTTATAGGTATGTCCTCTTAAGGGATATTAGGGACTAGGGGAGGAAGATACAATCTATGTGGGTTTAATTTGGATATGGATTTATGGAATATGATACATTTTCCAATAAGTTTATCATTTTCCTAAGACATATTTGGTTAATAAATTTAATGAATTAAGACACTTAAAGTTTTTTAAATGAAAAAACGTTAAAATAAAAATCCATCATGTAAATAAAATTATACCCATTGAGTTATGAGTTTATAATGATTAAAATATTAAAAAAAATATTTTTCAGTGGTATAAAATTTCATAAGTAATATAAAATGAAATATCTTAAAATATAATAAGAATAATAGATGACACTCCTTTGGTTTGATTTTGTATTGTTAGTGTATTTCTTATCAACATATTCTATTTGAATGTTTTTTGTGTTTTAGGGTAAAGAGTTGTTTCCTTATCAGAATATGATTTAATTACTATTTCCTAAGTCATAAGATTATTTTTTATTCTTCATTATCCCAAAAATCATGATTATCCCAATATCTTTACGATTATATCATAGTTTTTTGAAGGATAATGTTTTTTAATCTATACAATGTATGAGTTATAAAGTGATAAAGTTACAACTATACAATGTTCAAGTTATGAAGTCATAACATTGTGACTATAAAAAGTTTGATCTTTGAAGATATGGTGATATGATCTAACACATAATTATTGGATAAAGACTTAATTATTCTAGCTAAAGGAAAGTTTGTAAGACCATTGGATGGAGAATTTTTAGGAATTCATCATATGGAGAAACATGTGAAAGTTTACCAGATGAAGTTTTACTAGATGGAGAGAAAAATTAATATATATCAAGATGGAGAAATGTAAATATCACTAGATGAAGAAACCTAATGGTTACTAGATAAAAATTTAAGAGATCATCAGATATATGTGAATCAGATAGAGGATACCCATGCCGACACCCAATAGAGAAAAATAAGAATCACTGAAAAAAGTTACACTAGACAGATAGAAGGTTCGTGAGTCCATGAGTCAAAGAAAATACAATGGAAGAAATATATACATAACACTGGATAGAGAACTATAAATATTAATAGAAGTAGAAATGTGAAGATCAATGGATGAAGCATTACTAGATGTAAGATTTATTATATAGAAACATTGGACAGATCTACCTCATATTTCTACACTCTAAATATTGTGATGATACTAAGTTGGAAATTAAAAAACTCAACATTCAAGAAGGAAAGATCATGAATCTAGATAAGACTTCAAGTGGAAATTAGGATCATTGACACTGATATTTGGGGAAGTTTTTAAGAATAATGTTGACTATAATTAATTTGGAGGATTTGAAAGTGGTTAAATGAAATTTGAGTTGAGTGAGAAATTCAAACTTGGAATTTGTGCTTATTCCTTATTTTTTGGAGAAAGTATGAGTATATAAGGAGGAGAAGGGTTATTGTGAACTGATACGATTATGATAGATATGTTTTATCATTTGAGAGATCCATTGGAAGGAATAAGTTTGATAATACTAAAAAAACAGGTTCCAAGGAATGTTTGAGAGTTCCAAACAATGTGGGTCTGATATAAAATCACCAGACAGAAGTGTCACAACCCGTCCCCTGGGGCCCATGTCGTGACTATCCCAAGACCACCTTCTATAGGCCAGGGGCTGGTGACTAGCACCGAAAGGCGTATTCCCTAAAATGGAAAGGCATTACCTTTAAACCTGTACAAACATATGGTCCGAGAACACAACAAGAAGAAACTGTGAAGTAAACTGCTGGAGTAAAAGAGTGATGAAAGTAAAGGGGCCAAAATATAAGCCCAACTAAAAGTATGAGTACAATTGAAAAGTAAAAATACAACTGAAAGGAACAATACAACTGAAAAGGGAAAACAACTACTGAGTCATTCTCTGAGGGTTCTACCTGAAGGGTAGGTACAGATCGCCTCCTCAGCACTCCACGTCTGCCTGTCTCCTCTATGTACTGACTAGTCCTGGCTCCCTCAAACCTCAGCCTAGCTACTCATCATCTGCAAAAGACACAACAAGGTGCGGGAATAGCCCGTGCATGAGTGAGTATAACGATACTTAGTAGGGACCCTGAGACCCCCAGAGGTCTCCCAGAGTTCCACAAAGGAAAAACCACAAAGGTAAGACCAAAAAGGTAACACCAAGAAGGTAAAGTACCACACAGGTAAGACTCATCTCAAACCAGACATACAACTCAGAGAAATAGGATTATGATGCCGACCCACACAGGATCTCTATGAATGCTGATAGATATACATGAAATTCTCTAAGGATAGTAACAAGTAACATCCCCAATCACAACATCGAACACCTCGGCTATTGGAGAACTCCTCCTCTATCGAGTATAGTGGGCTTTCTGCGTCACACATAGGCGATTCCCACTAAACTTGGACTGCTGAGGTACTCCTCCTGTTGAGTACTATAGGTCTGCTACGTCACACAGAGGCACTCCCCACCGTAGTCTACTGAGGTATTCCTCCTGTCGAGTATCGTGGGTCTGCCATGTCACACAGAGGTGCTCCCCACCGTGGCCTACTGAGGTACTCATCCTGTTGAGTACCATGGGTCTGCCGCATCACAAAGAGGCGCTCCCCACCGTGGCCTGCTGAGGTACTCCTCCTATCGAGTACCGTGAGTTTGCCGTGTCACATAGAGATGCTCCCCACCGTGGGTCTGCCGCATCACATAGAGGTTCTCCCCACTAGGCCGTCGAGTCACACAGAGTCGAAAATCAGCAGTCGTCAAGTCTCAATCAGTCGTAGGGTTCCGTACGTAGCGCACTTGGGAGAACCGCTCCTCAAGACATAGGTTGTATTATAACTGAAAAAAAGTCTCACAAAGGAGTAACTCGATGTTTTGCCACATCATAAGGGTTCCAAAGCAACATACGACGCGCTATTTGGATTGCCCGGTCTGTGTGTTATTGGCATTTCAGTGCCGAGGGTCTGGCTAGATTCAGGTGCGATCCAACCCGGACATACTCCAAGTTTCTCCAAAACTATCATGGAGTAAGTCAAAAGGAATGTATCTCTCAAAGGATCCCAACACCGCAAATGGTTCATTAAACGGACATCCAGTTCTCAAGACAAGCCCCTTTAAGTGTTTCTGGGTTCAGTTGGGCCCGAGTCTGGTCGGACAGACCCAGCTCGCAAGGGGGCGGCCCACAAGGGCGGCCCGAACCGTAGAGGGTGGCTCACAAAGGGATGTCCCAGTTGGGCGGCTACCTACTTGGGCTGCAGCCTGGACGCATGAGGCACAAACCGCAAGGGGGTCTGCCCTAGCCGCCACCGGGAGAGCAAACCCCCGGGCCGTTCGGTTTGCGAAACAGTGGCGCCACGTGGGCACCACATAACCCGCCAGAGGTGCAGGTTCATATGCGGCCACGACTTCTTGTCCGCTGGTGGCACGCTGGTCATGCCGCCTCCTGCTCGCCGACAGCGTGTTGGTCGTGCCGCTGCTCCATCCGCGACCATCCGTCGTGCCGGCCACCTCCTCCGTTTGCCACGGCTGACGAGCTGCGACCTCTTGCTCACCGGTGGCGCACGATGGGGCACCAAACCTCCTCTGTGGCTAGCCATTTCGATGACTGCCGTGGCTTCATGCCGCAGCCTCCTCTTGAGGCGTGTGTCGACGCGCTATTCCCAACGTAGCTGGTCGGTGTCGCCGTGCTGGAGATCTTCCATGAAAGCGCAAGAATAACAACATAAGAGAGGGTTCAGGCCATGTTAGTTTGTCCCACGCTCTCTGTGTTATCTCAAAAACATGAGGGGGATCAAGGGTTTAATAATCAATTGAATTAACAATCAAAACCCTACAAAGATACCCCGCAACATCCTCCCGTAAAAATAAATAAATCGCGGATCAACCCGTTAGTCGGTTCGTCTGCGTTCTTTGTATTATTCAAGAACGGGGAATAGGAAATCATTTAAAATGCGTAAATGAATAAACCCCCTACCTCGAAAACATGTTGGAGAGTGTCCGCGCTTGAAGGTGGATCATGTTCTTTGTTCCCGCAACCGGTTCCCAACGACGCCACTCGTACATCATCCTTCAGTTCGTGGTTCGGTGTCACCCGTCACCTCTCGCTAGGATCTGCTCCATCCTCGAAGGGTTCGGCATCACGATGCTCCTTCAGCACTTAGTTGCTTGGCGAAGCTGTGCTGGTACCTCCCCCTAAGCTCCATATAAATAGGAGAGGGGAGGGTAAGTTACGACGTGGGGAATTAATGGGGGATCATAAATTAGGACCCAATGACGTTGTTACTTGGGGTTGGAAGGTCAAGCCATTTATTGGCTTGACACATCATTGGCCCCACACACCCCTTGTCCGTTGGAGGATATTAATGAAAATAAAATAATAAAATAATTTTATTTTATTTCTTTTAAAAACTTACAAAACTTAACTTTTTCTCCGAACCTACTGTGGTCAAAGTAAAGTCTCCCTTGAGAGAATCCTGACACTATGGATTCAACGATGCCCTCAGATTTTTAATCCGAGCACCGTTTCAAAAGTTAGAAAACGCCGCTCGTGCGTTTACTGAACGTTTTCGAAAAAAAGTTCAATAAATTATTAACGTTCACCCTCAACCCGTTCCGGTCAAGGTTAGGCTCTACCTAAGGAGAAAACACCCCAAAAAACTCAACGGTACTCTCGGATTTTCAATCTGAGTTACCGTTTAGAAGTTATGGATTTTACAATAAAATAATTGTCACTTAATTATATTATTTATGGCCAAAAACTAACTTTCACTGGTGGCCTGCGCCGACCAATGTTAGTATATGTCTAAAGAGAGCATACCCTCATGAGCTTAGAGGTGGTATTTTATTTTTAATCTGAGTTACCGTTCCTGAGTTATAAGCATTTGAAAAATAAAATAACTTTATTTAATAATTTTATTTATGGTTATGCCAATTTCGGGTTTTCTCACAGGAGGCTTGTACCGACTAAACTTAAGTCGCACCTAGGGTAAACCCGCTATCCTGAACGCAATGGTGCCCTTGGATTTCTGATCCGATAAACCGTTTAAGATTTATTCCACTTTTTTGGGAAAACTGCTTACACGTGCTAATTAAAGCTTAACAAAACTTCGACGGATCATTCTGGGCACTCCGGGCCTCAGATTCACGCGCCGTCAGATTTTACAGTCTCGAAATAATTCCATATAATTAAAAAAATTTATACGGAAAATCTGGGACATTACATTCTCCCCACCTTAGGGCTTTACATCCTCAAAATCCAAAATAAAGGCAAATCAAACAAATGAGAGTACTGAGCACGAATCTGGGCCTTTCGCTCCCATGTGCTCTCTTGGAAGTTCTCGTGCTGCCAGCATATACACACTAGAGGTATCGATCTCCCATGAAAGACTCACTCCTGTCCATCCTCAATCTCCACTGGAACCTCCGTAAACGTCTCCCCATCGTCTAAGTCCAGCTCGCCATGGTCAATGATGTGAGATGGGTCGTGCACGTATCTTCTCAGCTGGGATACGTGGAAGACATCGTACACCCTCTCCAACTGTGGTGGAAGTGCCAAGAGGTATTCCACCTCGCCTATCCTCCAAAGTATCAGAAATGGATCGATAAAACTTTGTGATAACTTGTCACCTCGGCCAAATATCCGTAGTCCATGTTGAGGAGATACTCACAAGAAAACGTGGTCCCCCTCCTAGAACTCCAGAGGTCTCCATCTCCTATCGAAATATGACTTATGTCTGCTCTGTGCTGTCTTTATCCACTCCTGGATGGTCTGCACCTCCTCAGTGGTATCCCGTACCAACTCTGGACCCATAAGTGCTGACTCCCTTGGGTCTGTCCAGCATAGAGGTGATTTTCAGGGTTGATCGTACAAGGACTTGAATGGTGCCATACCGATGGTGGAGTGATAAATTTTGTTGTAAGCGAACTCCACCAAGGGTAAGTGATCCTCCCAACTGTGGAAAAAATATTGGACGCATGCACGAAGCATGTCCTCTAGCGTCTGAATGGTCTGCTCCGTCTGACCATCCATACGAGGATGAAAGGCGATGCTCAAACGTAGCTGAGTTCTGAATGCCTCCTGTAATCCCTTCCACAATAGAGATGTGAAACATGCTTCATGGTCAGATACAATCGTTGATGAAACCCCATGAAGTCGCACAATCTCCTGTACATAGGGGCATCCCAAGCCATCTAATGATCCTTGCTCTCGGATAGGTAGGAAGTGGGCCAACTTTGTGAGTCGGTCAACGATCACCCAAATGGAATAATGTTCCCTGGACATACGTGGAATCCCTGTCACAAATTCCATGGATATCCCATCCCACTTCCAATCCGTCACCTCTAGTGGCTGAGCTAAGCCTACTGGAACCTAATGCTCGGCCTTTACTTGCTGACAAGTGAGGCATCATGAAACAAACTCTGCCACTGTCTTCTTCATCCCTAGCCACTAGTGCTGATGCTGGAGGTCCTGGTATATCTTCACCACACCAGGATATACCACCATAGGAGACGTATAGAACTCACTCAAAACCTCCTCTTGTAGCGCCACCTGTACCATGGTACGTCCTCTGAAGAGGATAACGTGATCCCCACCTTTAGAAAATCCATCAGGTGCCTGTCCTGAGGATATCTGAGCACATTGAGCCTCATAGTCAATGTCCCCAAGCTGCGCCTCCCTGACTCACTGAAGGAGTGGGGGAGTGACTATCATAGACTGGAGGTATGCTTCTCTATCTCTATCCATGAATGATATCTGCAACGCGGATAGTGGATATGTCTCCCCACTCAGCATTTGTAGACCATACCTCCTGCTGAGTGCGTATGCTACGACATTTCCCTTCCCAGGAGTATAGACTATCTCAAAGTCATAGTCTTGGAGGAACTCTAGCCATCGTCACTGTCTCATGTTCAGGTCCTCCTAAAAGCTCTACTGACACTTCTCTGTCCACAGGAAAGACTCCCCCTTCTTCGTCAAAGATGACAAGGGTGCTTCTACCCTAGAGAAGTATGGTTTAAAACTCCGGTAGTACCCAGCCCAAGTAGAAGTCCCTCTTCCTTCGAGGAGGTAATACTGGAAACATCTGTTGAAAATATTTCCCCACACTCCGCCACTTCTGTTGGGAACTGAAAACTTGAAACTCCTACTGCCACGAGGGTAAGGCTGGCCCACTCAAGAGTGATCAGCTGCACCCTCCTTTGCATGAGTTTATCCTGTGCTGCCTGGGTTTCCTTTTTCACCAACCAAGGAAAACCCCATTCCAATGTTGTACATAAAACACGAACTTTTTGCCTAATATAGTCAATCTAAGTATGAACTGTGGATGTCCAGTACATACCCAAACTAACGTCGTAAGACCTCGACACTTCCTCTAAGAGGCTCCAACCGAAACTCTCACCTCAAGGGTCAGATCACACCATCGACATAAGTGTGATTATCGAGTCTCCTCCCAAAGGTATCTTCGGATGTGAGGGTTAAGTCAACAGTTTAACCGGAAAATCTAGGTCTTGGACAAGATTCGTGGAAGGAAGGAATGATTGATACCTATGTTTATTAATATGGCATCTAGTAGTAGACACAGACTGTACCTCGAATCATTCCTAGAGACCTTGGGTCACACTCCTTGACCACATGCAACTACTCCCTTCCCCTATCCTCCAGCTCCCTGAGCCTATTGGGGACCACAAAGGGGGGTGGTTGTAACATGTCGAAATGTACAACACCTCATGATGCTCTCCTAGCTCTGCTTACACATCTGTATCCCTACAGATTCATCTGTCCCTATCAAATACTCTTCCCGAAACATTTTACACGCCCAAGTCTCTGAGACTGGCGTTAGTTTCTTACTTTCCCACTGCTAACATTCACTGGCTGTATCTCTCAGCTAAAAAAAATTCAACCACAAAGGTTCTCTCTAGCACCCTAACATAAGTAGGAATTCATAGAGGAATAATGATGGCTCAGATGTCCTCAAACACACATTTGTCAGAAGTTTGAGCCCTGAAGCACTGATCATATCATATTCATCGAGTTCCAGGAATGGTCGGTACACCTTGATGAATACTAAGCTACCGACATGTCGTCCTGTTGAAGCTGTAGAAGTTCTAGGGAACTCTAAGCCACCTCCTCAATCTATTCCTTAGACGCCTGTGAGTCGGGATCACCTCGGAACATGAGGGGTGTCTGATGCTAAAACATGTGTAAGGCGCTAAGCCCACATGTGTCCTCTACTGGTACTGCCGGTCGTAACTGCTGACCAACGAGCGGTGATATAACTGGCACACTATCCAAAAGGTACCATCTTGGGAAAAAATCCAAGTGCTGAAGCCTCATTACCATGTGGACCATCCTCATGGTCATATACTGGAAAAGACCAGCAACTAGGATCACCATCTACTAAACTGGTGTCCCAACTGGGTGGAAAACTCTACCCACAACTTCCATCTAGTCCTCAATTGCTTGGGAATCTATCTCACCTCGAAATCTCAAAGGCCTCTGCCACTGGAACTCATGCAATGTGCTCAGTCGGCATGCACCGTCCGCTAGTGCGGTTGGTGGTAACTACTGCCCAATAGGTGGTGGTGCTACTGGTACACCATCCGAAGGTGCCAACATAGTAAGATGGCCCTGCACCAGAGCCTCGTCGCTCGGTGGGCCGTCATTGTGTACTCTCTCGGGAATCCTAGCTGGCTATCTACGCGGTGATATCTTGATAAGGAACAGGTGCACCACGAATCATTAAGTTATACATGGTGAGATGACTCCAAATAAATCACAAGAAAAACTCTTCAAAAACACACACAATCAGTGTTTCTGTGCACTGAGTTGGAAATCAGAATTTAGGGTCCTGGTGTACGGATACGTCGGCCGCTGCACCAACACTGGACTCCCTGAATTAAAAAACACACTCATAACACTTAACAATATTACTAAATTGAAAAGATCAGAGTCCTAGTTCTTTGCTAGAACCTACTCCTTTGATACCACTTTGTCACGACTCGTCCCCCGGGGCCCGTGCCGTGACTACCCCAAGCCCGCCTTCCATAGGACAGGGGCTGACGACTACCACCGAAAGGCGTATTCCATAAAACGGGAAGGCATTTCCTTTAAACCTATACAAACACATGGTCCGAGAACACAACAAGAAGCAACTGTGAAGTAAACTGCTGGAGTAAAAGAGTGCTGAAAGTAAAGGGGTCGGAATACAAGCCCAACTGAAAGTACGAGTACAACTGAAAATTACAAATACAACTGAAAGGAACAATACAACTAAAAGGGGTAAAAATATACTGAGTCATCCTCTTAGGGTCCTACCTGAAGGGTAGGTACATATCGCCTCCTCAGTACTCCACGTTCGCCTGTCTCCTCCGCGTACCACCTAGTCCTGGCTCCCTCAAACCTCAGCCCAGCTGCTCGTCGTCTGCACATGACACAACAAGGTGCGGGCATAGCCCGTGCAGGGGTGAGTATAACAATACTTAGTAGGGACACCGATACCCCCGAAGGTCTCCCAAAGTTCCACAAAGAAAAACCCACAAAGGTAACACCACGAAGGTAACACTGCGAAGGTAAAGTACCACACAGGTAAGACTCAGCTCAAACCAGGCATACAACTCAGAGAAACAAGATTATGATGCTGACCCACATAGTATCTCTATGAATGATGATATCTAGCCACAATATTTTCTAGGGATAGTAACAAGTAACATCCCCAGTCACAATGTCAAACACCTCAGCTGCTGGAGAACTCCTCTATCGGGTACAGTGGGCCTGCCGTGTCTCACAGAGGTGCTTCCCACCAACCTTGGACTGCTGAGGTACTCCTCCTGTCGAGTAGCGTGGGTCTTCCATGTCACATAGAGGTGCTCCCCACCGTGTCCTGCTAAGGTACTCCACACCGTGGGTCTACCGCGTCACACAGAGGCACTCCCCACTAGGCCGTCAAGTCACACAGAGTCGAAAATTAGCAGTCGTCAAATCTCACACAGTCGTAGGGTTCCTTACGTAGCACGCTTGGGAGAACTGCTCCTCAAGACATCAGTTGTATTAAAACTGGAAAAAATTCTCACAAAGGAGTAACCTGATGTTTTTCTACGTTATAAGGGTTCCAATGCAACAGACGACGCGTCATTCAGACGCCCGGTCTGTGCATTATTGGCATTTCAGTGCCGAGGGCTCGGTTGGATTCGGGTGCAATCCAACCAAGCCATACTTCAAGTTTCTCAAAAACTCTCATGGAGTAAGTAAAAAGTACCATATTTATCCAAGGATCCCAATGCCATAGACGGTTCATCAAACGGACGTTCGATTATCAAGATAAGGCCCTTTAAGTGTTTCTGGGCCTGGTTGGGCCCGAATCCAGTCTAACCCGGTCGGACTGACCCAACCCGCAAGGGGGTGGCCCGAAAGGGAAACCTGCAAAGGGTGGCCCGCAAGGGTGTCTCGGCCCGTAGAGGGAGGCTCGCAAAGGGGCGGCCCGACCGCATGAGGCGCGACCCACAAGGTGGTCCGCCCTAGCCGCCACCGGGGGAGCGAACCCCCAGTCTCCCGAACTCCTGAACGGCCCGGAGGCTGTTCGGTTTGCGAAGTGGTGGTGCCATGTGGGCGCCGATTGGTCACCATGGAACCCGCCGGAGGTGCGGGTTCGGCCTCCGCTGTGGCTTCTTGTCCGCCACCGACGCGTTGGTCGTGCTGCCTCCTGCCTTCCGGAAGCATGTTGGTTGTGCCGCTACTCCATTTACGGTCGGCTGTCGTGCCGAACGCCTCCTCTGTTTGCCGCGGATGACGAGCCATGGCCTCTTTCTCATAGGCGGCACGCGACGACGCATCACACCTCCTCCATGGCCGGCCAGTGCCGGCCGTTTCGATGACTGCTGTGGCTTCATGTCGTGGCCTCCTCTTGCGGCGTGCGTCGACGCGCTATTACCAACGTAGCCGGTCGGTGTCACCGCGCTGGCGGTCTTCCATGGAGGTGCAAGAATAACAAGATAGAGGAGGGTTTGGGCCGGGTTCGTTAGGCCCGCGCCCTCCACATTAGCTCGAAAACATGAGGGGGATTAAGGGTTTAATAATCAATTGAATTAACAACAATCAAAACCCTACAAAGATACCCCACAACATCCTCCCACAAAAATGAATGAATCGTGGATCAAACTGTTAGTCGGTTGGTCCGCGTTCTTCTTATTATTCAAGAACGGGGAAGATTAAATCATTTAAAATGCGTAAATGAATAAACCCCTACCTCGAAAACCCGTTGGAGAGCATCCACGCTTGATAATGGATCGTGTTCTTCGTTCCTGCAAATGGTTCCCAACGACGCCACTATACGTCAACCTTCGGTTCGTGGTTCAGTGTCGCTCGTCACCTACTGCTAGGATCGAATCCGTCCTCTAAGGGTTCGGAGTCGCGGCGCTCCTTCAGTACTTCTTTGCTTGGCGAAGTTCTGCCGGTACCTCCCTCCAAGCTCTATATAAATAGGAGAGGGGGAGGGTAAGTAACGACGTGGGGAATTAATGGGGGCTCATAAATTTGGAACCTTCCTTGTTCTCCAACGACGTCATTTCTTAGGGTTTTCAAGTCAATCCATTTATTGGCTTGACACATCGCTGACCCCACACACCTCTTGTTCGTTGGAGGATATGAAAGAAAATCAAATAATAAAATAATTATTTTTTCATTTCTTTTAAAAAGTCAAAAAACTTAACTTTTTCTCGAGACCTACTATGGTCAAAGTAAAGTATCCCTTAAGCAAATCCTGATGCTGTGGATTCAACGGTGCCCTCAGATTTTTAATCCGAGCACCGGTTCAAAAGTTAGAAAATGCCGCTCGTGCGTTTACTGAACGTACCTGAAAAAAAGTTTAATAAATTATTAACGTTCACCCTCAACCCAAAACGATCAAGGTTAGGCTCTGCCTAAGGATAAAACATCCCAATGAACTCAATGGTACTCTTGTATTTTTAATCTGACTTATCGTTTAGAAGTTATGGATTTTACAATAAAATAATTATCACTTAATTATTTTATTTAAGGCCAAAAACTAACTTTCACTAGTGGCCTGCGCCGGCCAATGTTAGTATCTGCCTAAAGAGAACATACCCTCACAAGCTCAGCGGTGATCTTATATTTTTTATCCAAGTTACCATTCGTGAGTTATAAGCATTTGAAAAATAAAATAATTTTATTTAATTATTTTATTTACAGTTATTCCATTTTCGGTTTTTCTCATAGGAGGCCTGCGCCAACTAAAATTAAGTTGTGTCTAAGGTAAACCTGCCATCCTGAACGCAACGATGCCCTCAGATTTCTGATCCGGACTACCATTTAAGAGTTATTCTACTTTTTCAGGAAAACTACTTATGCGTGCTAATTAAAGCTTAACAAAATTTCAACGGATCATTTCAGGCACTACGGGTCTCGGAATCACGCACCGTCAGATTTCACAGTCTCAAAATAATTCTATATAATTAAAGAAAATTTATACAGAAAATCCGGGACATTATAAGAAGAGTACTAGATAATGAATAACGAGATAGAGGAGTACCAGATATAGAAGAACTGATTAGAGGATTTCTAAATGGGTAAGAAGAAGAACCGAATAGAGTATTTTTGGATGGTGAAGAACTATATAGAAAAATTATGGACAGATTTTATAGATATTATCTTTCAAAGGTTCTATATTATGTTGGCTCTAATGTAGAAGAAAATATTATAATTGGTGGAACCAGTATTATTTATTATCAGGATATAGAAGGATCATGATGGGAGTTGGCTCATTTTTATTCACTTGCATTATATAGTGGATATCTATAGATATATGTGAGTTAACATAACAAGGAATATATACATACATTGGAACCAAACATTTTAAAAACTTATGTTCCTTGCATTAATTTATTATCATTCCATATAGGTGAGGAAGTATAAGGACCTGACCTTATTACATTACATGATCTGAAGTTTTAGTCAAAAAATAACTTCCTTTCATATTTAGGATATTTTGAAGTTTAGAGTTTTGGATAATTGGGATATAATACATATATAACATTCCACATTTATATAGAGAAAATACCGCAAAAACAGTATCCATTTCTTCCAAAATATAAAACTTTTCAAATAAAAGATGACTTATTTGAAAAATCTTCATAACATATAATATGGATTCCTTCTTTGTCTTACACATACTTATAACCTATGAAAATAATTTAAAAACTTGATATGAGAATAAAATCTCAGTAAGGGATATAAAAATAGGAAAAAGAAAACATTAGTCCATGAATGTATGAAATCATTTTCAAAAAGACATACTTGTCACCCATATATACTTTGTGAAACTTAAGGTTTCCACAATATTTCCACAAAACATAAAGAACATAAATAGAACCATAAAGGTATATTGGGACATTAATTACTTATATTTTAACCCTCACGACTACCTTATGATTTGTAACCCTCATGACTACCTTACAATGTAACCCTCATAGCCACCTTATAGTGTAACCATCGCAGCTACACATGGAGTAACCATACGACTGACCTCCAACTAACACATACCCAATGAATTGGAGCGAGATATAGGTCCCACCCTTAATCATAAACAATTACTAACAACCATAACATAATCATCAAACAATAATACTTTTATAAAAACATTCACTTTGAATTTTGTAAAACTAGAAGTTTAAAAGAGGATTTTATAAGAAAAGTCACTTACAAATAACATATAATTGATATGAGAATCAATAGAACAAAAGGAATATGTGTATAAACTGTAAATACACATAATAAAACATAATATAAACAAAAATTAATCACAAAAATGATATTAAAACCACACAATTAATGAAGTATAAGGTTAACCCAAAGAATGGAAATTGGCTTAAGAATTCCCTTACCTCAGGTTTGTCTTACTTAAAACATGTTTAAACCTCCTGTATAATGGTTAAAAGAGTGTTATTAGTATTTTAAAGAAATTTTTTCGTGTTTATAACATCTTATATGATCATTTCATAACATCATTTCACCCTTTAATTATTAGTATTTTGTTCCTTTCATTGTTTCAGGTGTTTTCTTTACATGATTTCCATGGCCGGATTGTATTTGATTTTCTTGTTGTATGGAAATAAAATTCCAGAAGTAGAATTAAATGGAATTCATATGTTTCTAGAATATATAATGATACCATAAATAATTTTTTTTACCATATATGATGATGAATCATTAGATAAAACATTAATGATATTTGTTTAGATCATTTTTGGTGGTTTCTCGATAATCATGAACTTGTTTCATTATATAATTTAATGTCATGCATAGAAGTTAATTACAGAACATAAAATATGTTACATAATAAAATTTAAATTCTATTTCAACCCTTAAAAGGGTTTTATGATCATATTTGAAGGAAGTAATGGAAATTACAAACACATCGTCCGTGATTTTGGTGAACGACACATCACGAACAATGTCTTTATAAGAGGGGGAGGAGATGAAGTAAGTTGAGGAATTATTTCCATAAACATGATAAAATCCATAATATAAAATATTATGGAGATTTAATGCCTCTTGGATAAGTGTAAGAGAATAGAGTATAATAAAAGAAAAGGAATTGAAATGAAAACACAAGAATAAGGAAGAGAATTTTTACCTCTTGATCTCTTATCCTTGAGATCCTTTTTAAGGCCTTTGGTTTTGCCCTTTTGGTGGGACCAGAAGGTCTTAAACATGGGGAAGAACCTTGGAAAGGATATTGGGTAGAACTTAGACAATTCTCAAATCTTGAGAGGTGTGAGAGGAGGGGGGGGGGGTGAGGGTGGTATTTATAGCGGAGGAGAGGAGGGATTTTACATTATTTTAATCATTATTTTAATATTTTTGTCCAAGACTATGAATAGTATTGATTCATGTGACCCCAAATAGTAATAAGTGTGTGAGTTATAACCAAGTGTTCTTATATCATCCTTACATCACCCATGATGCAGTAAAAAAAGTATTTAGCATTTATCATAATTTATCGTATTTTACTATTCATAAAAAATTCAAGAATTTTAGAAAAATACAAAAAATTCACCCTAACCATTTTTCGACGTGTAGAATTCAAAAATGAACTAATTTTTTTGAAAATAATTTTCTAAATATGATTAATTTAATTTTTAAATAAAATCATACTTTATTAAAAAATTAACAATTTTAAAACTATAACTCATTTTTTGTTACCTTGAAAAATTAATCAAGATGTCATTATCTTAAAGTATTAAGAAAATAAAATAATAATACAATTTACTATTCATTAGGGTCGTATTACTATTCATATTACTATTCATAAGGTATGTTACTATTCACCAAAAATCAAGTTGGTTCTATCAGACTCCAAATAACTTTCTGATCACAATTATAGATGACCGTTTTTCAAAATTCAAAACATAGAAGCGATAAAATTATGTTTTAATGGATACTTTATAACTGTCTCCTTAAAACAAAGATTTATTTCATAGAGTCTTAGTATTTCATGCATTTCATTTATTTTTAAAACCTTGGGGTGTTACATATTCCCTACCTTCTGAAAATTGCATCCTCACAATTTTTTTTCAGTTATTTACTTATTAAACAAGTGAAGGTACCTTTCCCTCATAGCATTTTCAGACTACCATGTTGCTTTTTCAACCATGTGGTTTCTCCAAAAGCCTTTACATGGTGGATTACCTTATTTCTCAATGCTTTTTCCCTTCAATCAAGAATTTGAAATGGTTTCTCTTCAAAAGAAAGGTTCTTTTCAAACTGAACTACTTTTGGGCTCAAGACATGAGATGAATCTAGCACATACTTTCTCAACATAAAAACATGAAAAACATTATGTACCTTAGATAATATCAAAGGAAAAGCTACTCGATAATAGACCGGTCAAAATTTCTCCAGGATTTTATATGGTTCAATAAACTATGGAATTAGCTTTCCTTTCTTACCAAAACAGATAACACTTTTCCATAGTGAGATTCTAAGAGAAACATGATCACCTACCTCAAAAGAAAAGTATTTCCTCCTATTGTCTGCATAAATTTTATACCTTCTTTGAGTTTTCCTCATGTGTTTCTAGATTATATTCACTTTCTCAGCCACTTCCTCTACTAATTCTGGTCCCATAAACTTCCTTTCCCTGACTTCATCCCAAAATGTTGGAGTTTGACACCGCTTCCCATACAATGCCTCAAAAGGTGCCATCTGTATACTGGAATGAAAAATTTTATTATAAGAATACTCAACTAAATAAATATGCTAATCCCAACTTCCCTGGTAGTATATTGAATAAGCTCGAAGCATATCCTCTAAAGTATAAATTGTTCGTTCTAACTGCCCATCTGATTGAGGATAAAAAGCTGTACTGAAATTTAATTTTTCACCCAACAACTTTTGAAGGCCCTTCCAAAAATTATAAGTGAACCTAAGATCCCGGTCAGATACAATGTAAAGAGAAAATCCACGCAACCTGAAAATATCTTTGAGGTACAGTTGAGAAAGTTGATCCAAAGACATAGTATCTCGAATATGAAGGAAATGTGTAGATTTAGTCAGTCGATTAACAATCACCCAAATCACATTGTTACCCCTATAAGTATTTGGTATTCCTACCACACATTCCATGGATACATTTTCCCATTTCCATACTGGTACTGGAAAATCCTGAAGCATCCACTTTGGTAACTACTTATCTACTTTAACCTATTAACATGTCAAGCATTTCACCGTAAATTCTGCAATATCTCTTTTCATTCCATCCCACTAGTAATACTCCTGAAGGTCTCTATACATATTATTACTGCCAGGATGAAATTAAAATGGAGAAATATGAGCTTCACATAATAAATCTTTCTTCAAGTGGGAAGCAAAAGGCACACACAATATTTTTACAAATCTCAAAACACAATCTTTATTATGGTTAAATTCTGGAAACTTACCCATTTTAACAAATTCTACCTTTTTCTATAGCTCACAGTCTTCCTTTTATGCTTGCTTAATTATATTTGATAATGATGAATGCACTGAAACCTACAACAAAACTGATGTATTTCCTACACCAACAACTTCTAAGCCAAAATTCATCAAATCATTAATCATGGGATCATGTTCCAAATGTAACATGGTTAATGATTCGTGATGTTTTCGAATCAAGGAATCCTACATTTTGTTTGCTTTTCCAGGATGGTAATTGATAATTCAATCATAATATTTTATCAATTAAACCCATCTTCTCTTCCTTATGTTTAATTCCTTAGGAGTTAATATATACTTCACACTTTTATGGTCAGTATATATTTGACATTTGGATCTGTATAAATGATGCCTCCAAATTTTTAAATAAAAAACCATAGCTTCCAACTCTAAATAATATGTGGGATAACTTAACCCATGAGGTTTTAGTTTTCTTGAAGCATAAGAAATTACCTAATCATTATACATCAGAACACAACCAAGTCCCTTCAATGAGGCATCATTGTAGATGAAAAAACTCACCATTTCAGGAAGGTAAGCCCAAAACTAGAGCATTCACCAATATATTCTTCAGTTCCTGAAAACAAACATCACATTATTCTATCCAAAAAAATTTAACCCCTTTTCGTGTTAACTTAGTTAGCAGGCTAGATAACTATGCAATTTTTTAACAAACCATTGGTAATAACTTGCTAATCCAAGAAAACTGCAAATCTCTATAACATTTGTAGGTCTTGGACATTCATCAACCACTTTTGTTTTGGTAGGATAAACTTTTATTCTATACTTATTTACAATATTCCCAAGAAAAGAAATCTGTTGCAACCAAAAAACACACTTTCTGAATTTTCCATATAGTTTATTTTCTTTTAAGGTTTTCAAAACAACCCTTAGATGTTTTTCATGATCCTCTTTACTCTTAGAAAATACCCGAATTTCATCAATAAACACAACCAAAAACTTATCCAAGAACTCATGAAATATTCTATTCATAAGATCCTTGAATACAACAGGTGCATTAGTTAACCCAAATGACATAAAAACAAATTCATAATTCCCATATCTAGTATGCAATGCAGTCTTTGGGATGTATTCTTTTTTTACTTTCAACTGATGGTATCCCGACCTCAGGTCAACCTTTGGAAAATACTGTGCAACCTAGATCTGATCAAACAAATCATTGATATGAGGAAAAGGATACTTGTTTTTAATAGTGATGTTATTCAAGGCTCTATAATCAATGAAAAGTCTCATGTAACCATCTTTCCTTTTAATGAAAAAAATAAAAGCACCCCATGGTGAAGTGTTAGGAAGAATGAAGTTTTTATCAAGCAACTACTGCAACTGATTTTTCAATTCAATAAGTTCCATTTGAGCTATTCGATATGGGGGTTTTGAAATTGGATTTGCATCTGGAACTAATTCAATTGTGAATTTGAATTCACGATCATGTATAACACCGGGTAACTCTTCATGAAAAACATCAAGATATTCATTTACTATTGACACATCATTAATCTAAACAGCCCCCTTATTTTCAACAATATAAGCAATATAACTTTCAATTCCATCTTTCAATAGTTTCTTAGCTTATTTATATGTTATCAATTGTATGGGTTCATTCTTTTATACAAACTAAAACTCTTTCTGAAAAACAACTTATTTAGCTCTACAGTCAATCTTAGCATGATAAATAGAAATCCAATCCATTCCTAGAATGAAATCAAACTCTACTAAGGGTAAAACAACAAGGTTTGTAGGTAAAGTATTTTCACAAACCACAAAAAATATTCTTATAATTACTCTTTGATATAATATTTCCTCCTGGTGTTTTAACAATAAGTTTCAGTCTCCTTTGTTGAGGTGACATTTCCAATTTACCAAAAAATTTCTCAAAAATAAAGGAATTTATAAACCCCATATCAAACAAAACTTTACAAAAATCTGAGTAAACAAACAAGGTACCTGATACAACTTCATTGGATGTCCCAACATATACTGACGTAGTCGTAAAGGATCTCACTACACATTTCTACTTATAGTCTGTCTTCTTTTCATCATTCAAATATTTCTTTGGGTAGACATTTTCATAATGACCCATCTCACCACATTTAAAACACTTAACAATTTTCCTAACAAGATTAGCCTTAGGATTATTTTTATTACAATATCGGTCCATATATACAAACTTACCACATCAAAAACACTTCCCAGTTTTGGTAAGGAATTCCCCATGGTTCTTTTTTCCAAACTTTTCACAAACTAGAAACTGGACTTTCTTACCATAATATTTCTTTGATCGATTCTTACTCATCACTTTCCATCTAGACCTCTTCTTCCCTTTATTTTCAAAGTGTATGTGATCATCAGATACTTAATTTATACACTCTCATCACATCATAAAAGTTTATCATAACTTTTTAATTCACATGAGGCCAATGCCCTTCGATACCTTGGCTTCAATCCTAAGTAAAAACAGTTTATTTTTCTATCAAGATCCAGAACAAGATTTGGAGCATACCTCGCTAGTCAGGTGAAGTTCGCTTCATACAAGACCACTTAATCTTCCTCATTTTTATTTAATTAAAGTAATTTCTTCTCTATCCTAAGTTGAACCACCTTAAGAAAATATTTTTCAAGGAGAAGACTTTTAAATTCATCCCACTCTAAGGCATAGATCTCCTCCCTATCCCTGATATTCTTGACCATTGACCACCACTGATCAACTTCACCTTAAAAATGATAAATGGAAAGACTTACCTTTTTATTATCTGAACATCCCATAACATAGAATATATTTTCAAGGGATTTAATCCATCCTTCAGTTGCTATTAGTCTCGAAGATCCAATGAAAGCAGGAAGGTGTTGCCTCATAAAATGTTCTACTATCATCATGTTCCTTTATGGTACCTCTGGTTGTTCTCTTTCATGGATTCCATCACCATTTATTGCCTATTTTATCTGATATATTACTATCACAAACTACTCAGTTCCAATCCCTACCATTTTGGGATGCAGATTCAGAAGGATATCGTTCTTTCAGTACCTTTCCAATCCAGCTTCCATGTTTCTTCTGTGGAAAACCATTCTGAACAAGAATATCTTGGTTGAATCAACATTGTAATCTTTAAATTATATAACATTTCAAATTAAACATAGATTAAAAATCATTTATGGTATTCTTTTAACATCATCCTAACCTCTAAAGTTATCTAAACCATCCTCTAATAACAATTATAAGGATCCGACCTTATTACATTACATAATCTTGAATTATAGTCAATAACTCACTTCCTTTCATATTTAGGATATTTTAAAGTTTAGAGTTTTAGAGAATTGGGATACAATACATACATAACATTACACATTTATATAGAGGATATACCACAAAAATAATATCCATTTCTTCCAAAATATAAAACTTTTCAAATAAAACTTGATTTCTTTGACAAATCTTTATAATATTTAAATGGATTCATTATTTTTCTTAAAAATACTTATAACATTTGAAAAATAAAAACTTAAGATAAGAACAAAATCTCAGTAATGGGTATAAAAATAGGAAAAAGAAAACATTAGTCCATGAATGTATAAAAACATTTTCAAAAAGATATACTTGTCACCCATATATACTTTGTGAAACTTGAGATTTCCATGAGATTTCCACAAAACATAAATAAAATAAATAGAACCATAAAGGTTTATTGGGGAATTAATTACTTATATTGTAACCCTCACAGATACCTTATGATTTGTAACCCTTACAGCTACCTTACAATGTAACCCTAAGGGCTACCTTATGGTGTAAACATTACAGCTACACATGGAGTAACCATAAAAAAGACCTCCAACTTACAAATACCCAATGCATTGGAGGGAGATATAGGTCCCAACCATAATAATAAAAAATTCCTAATAACCATAACATAATCATCAAACAATAATACTTGTATAAAAATATTCACTTTGAATTTTGTAAAACTAGAAGTTTAAAAGATGATTTTTAAGAAAAGTCACTTACAAATAACATATAATTGATATGAAAATAAATCAAACGAAATTAATATGTGTATAAACTATAAATAAATATAATTAAACATAATATAAACAAAAATTCATCACAAAAATGATCTTAAAACCACACAATTAATGAAGTAGAAGGTTAACCCAAAGAATGGAAATTGAGTTAAGAATTCCCTTACCTCAGGTTTGTCTTACTTAAAAATTATTTAAACCTCATGTATAATTTCTAAAATAGTGTTATTAGTATTTTAAAGAATTTTTTTTTATGTTTATAAAACCTTATATGATCATTTAATAACATTATTTTACCCTTTAATTATTAGTATTTTATTCTTTTCATTGTTTTGGGTGTTTTCTTTACATGATTTCCATGGCCGGTTTGTATTTTATTTTCTTGTCGTATGGAAATGAAATTATAGAAGTAGAATGAAATGGTATTCATATGTTTCCATAATATATAATGATACCATAAATAATTTTTTTATCATATATGATGATGAATCATTAGATAAAACATTAATGATATTTGTTTAGATCATTTTTGGCGGTTCCTCGATAATCATGAACTTGTTTCATTATATAATTTAATGTCATGCATATAAGTTAATTCCATAAAATAAAATAGGTTACATAATAAACTTTAAATTATATTTAAACCATTAAAATGGTTTTATGATCATATTTGAAGGAAGTAATAGAAATTGCAAACACATCATCCACGGTTTTGGTAAACGACACATCACGAACAGTGTCTTTATAAGAGGGGAGGAGATGAATTAAGCTGATGAATTTTTTCCATAAACATGATAACATCCAGAATATATAATATCTTGGAGATTTCATGATTCTTGGATAAGGGTAAGAGAAGAGAGTATAATAAAATCAAAGAAATTGAAAAGAAAACACAAGAATAAGAATGATATTTTTTACCTCTTGATATCTTCTCCTTGATATCCCCCTTAAGGCCTTTGGTTTTGGCCTTTTGGTGAGACCAAAAGATCTTGGATTTGGGGAAGATCCTTGGGAAGGTTTTTGGGTAGAACTTAGACAATTATCAAATCTTGAGAGGTGTGAGAGGAAGAGGGGGGGTGAGGGTGGTATTTATAGTGGAGGAGAGGAGATATTTTTCATTATTTTAATATTTTTGTCCAAGACTATGAATAGTCTTGATTCATGTGACCCCAAATAGTAATAAGTGCACGTGAGTTAGAAAAAGTGTTATTACATCATCCTTGCATCACCTATGATGCAGTAAAATAAGGATTTAACATTTATCATAATTTATCGTATTTTACTATTCATCACAAATTCAAGAATTTCATAAAAATACCAAAAATTCACCCTAACCATTTTTAGATGTGTAAAATTCAAAAATGAAATTATTTTTTTGAAAGTATTTTTTTAAATATCATTAATTTAATTTTTAAATAAAATCATACTTTATTCAAAAATTAACAATTTTAAAACTATAACTCATTTTTTGTCACCTTGAAAAATTAATCAAGATGTCATTATCTTAGATACTTAATACAATAAAATAATAATATAATTTACTATTCATTAGGGTCATATTACTATTTATAAGGGTATGTTACTATTCACCAAAAATCAAGTTGGTTCCATGAGACTCTAAATAACTTTCTGATCACAATTTTACATGACCGTTTTTCAAAACTTAAAATATAGAAGTGGAAAAATTATGTTTTAATGGTTACTTTATAACTATCTCCTTAAAATAAAGTTTTTTTCATAGTCTTAGTATTACATTCCTTTCATTTATTTGTAAAACCTTGGGGTGTTACAAGAAGAGTATAGTGACCCTACTTTTCTTACATTACTTTTACATCATTTTAATGATTAATGACAAAAAAAAATTACACAATGAGGATACAAGGGTTTAGTTTCTTGGGAAAATGAGGACCATGCATAAATTTTACAACATAAAACATTTATTTAATTCCTTCTTCTCTAGCTTCTTATTGGCCCTTGAATTATCCTTAGTACAAGTAGTTACCTAAGGATATATATCAAAAAGGGGTGAGATAAAATCCCAGCAAGAGGATAGATAATAATATAGAACAATGTAACATGGGGTGAGAATAATCATAGCATCAATGTCATAATCATGAGAAGAAACATTAGACAATAGCATGGAATGTGGTAATGCATAAAAATGAAACATCATGTCTTAGTGGTCATCTACCACACATAGCTGTGTACAAAGCTAGAATCATGTTCACACATAATTCACTTTAATCATGAGATTCTTCACATTAACCAATGCATTGGAGGACTATATAATTCCAAGCGCACCCATCACATCATAATATTTTCATTGCGATATATAATTTCGAGTGCACCCGTCACATCATAACATTTTCATTATCATGCATTCCATATAAATATATATCAATCTTGAACAAACCATGGGAAGGAATGGGTTTCACAACATAAATCATACATTCATAAACTTTGGGTTCCCAAATGGAAGAGGTAATAACATACTTGTATAAGAACCATCAACCTTGAGTGAGAAGTAAAAGGTGTATTTTTGAAAGAAGAGTTATTTTTGAAAATATTGTGTTTGTAATAAAATCCAGTAGAAAACATGTATATCCCATAAAAGATAAGATAATTATTAATTAATTATTTTAAGGAATAAACATACTGAAAATGGGTTGAAAGAGGGAGAACCTGAAGAAAGAAAGTTGAGTTCGAGAATTCCCGTTACCTTGTAGCCGAACGCTTTCTTCACTTTAATGTCCTGTATAATGACATTATATTCGATAATTAGAAATTAAAAAACCTTTTATAAATGAATATATTTCATTATGGTTTCATTAAGTTCTTTTATGGGCCTTTTTATGAGTTATAGAGCTTAAATTCATTGTTCAGAAGTGTTCTTTTTCTTAGTTTTCATGAATGGTTCACTTGTACACATGAATGGAAGTTCGTGTAGAACATGGATAAACATCAAGAACTAATATTACATGTTATTAATGATCTTAATGGATTTAAAATGATCTTTTAACAAATTATGTTATTCACCATGTGGATGAATCATTAGTTAAAATTTAATGGTGACTGTTTTAGGTTAATTTGGGCGGTTTTTGGATCACAACGAACATGTTTTGTTTTATCATTTAGTATTATGTATAAAAGTTTTTTCTAGAACATAAAATGGGTTGAAACATAAATATTAATTTTTTTGAACCACTTAATTATTTTATTGACATAATTGAAGTAGTTTAAGGAAAATGGAAGTGCATCGGCCATGATGTAGGTAAATTAACACATCACGCGCAATAATTTCTTTTTTATAAAGAGAGAGAGAGAGGGAGGAGTATAATGGATAATATTCCATTAATATGATATAATACCATTATATTAATCATTATGAAGTTAACATTACATTTGGATAAGATAAGTTTAGTATAAGAGATGAAAAAATGAAATTTGAAAGGAATCTGAAAGAAAAGAGAGAGAGAAATTACCTCTTGAATATATCTTTTTTGGGAGCCTCTATTAGGGAGAGGTTTTGGTATTTTTATAAGACCAAGGGATGATAAAAGTGGGGGAGGATATTGGTAAGATATTTGAGCATAATTTGGAGTTGGTACAAGCCTTGAGAGTTGTGAGGAAATGAGGTTGTGAGGGGTGGTATTTATAGTGGAGGGGAGAGGGGTTTTCTCAATTTTGTATTCATTAATTTATTATTTATCCAAAAGACAAGAAATAGTGAGGATTATTATGACTAAAAATAGTAATAAGTTCATGTGAGTTCAAACCAATGTCCATTTACATCATCCATGACTCAAGCATGATGCATAAATTCATTTATTTAGCATATTTTGCAAATTATCGAATTTCACTATTCACCAAACATTCAAGTATTTTAGAAAAATAAAAAAAATTTAACCTAACCATTTTTCAATGTGTAGAATTAAAAAATAAACTCCATTTTATGAAAATAATTTTATAAATATGATTAATTTAATTTTTAATTAAAATCATAATTTACTTGAAAAATAAAAATTTTAAAATTAAAAACCACTTTTCTAACACATTGAAAGATTAATTAAGGTCTCATAAAATTATAATTTAATCATAATAAATAGAAATAATAGTTTATGAATACATTTTATGAAAATAAATTTTATTTTAAATTATTAAATTAATCATTAAATATTCATGACTTACAAAAATACCAACACTATAATGTAATTATATCATATTATTAATTATTGGATGGATAAATTTTATTTATACTATCATTGGTAAGGTTACTATTCACTTGGATGATTTAATATTCATAAGAATCATATTAATATTCATAAGGGTAACCTTACTATCTATAAGGGTATGTTACTATTCACCAAAAAATATGTTTGTCCTATCAGACTCCAAAAATCTTACTAATCACAACTGTGTATGTCAGATTTTTGAAATTCAAATCACAGAAGTGGAAAATTTATGTTTAAAGGTCACATAGTAGTTTATTGAAGCATGATGTGGCTTTGTGTTTCCTAATGTGATTTTATGTGATTATGACATTACTACAAGAAGGGAGAAATTGCATTGATAAAAGTTTGGGTCGTTACTTTCTTCCCCCCCTTTTGAAATTTCACCCTTAAAATTTCATTTTACATAAATAGGTGAGGGTACTTCTCCTTCATCGCATCCTCTAGTTACCAAGTTTCTTCTTCATACCTATGGTTCCTCCACAAAATTTTGACAAGGTGGGTTGTCTTGTTGCATAGAACCTTATCTCTCTGGTCCAAAATCTTTATTGGCTGCTCCTTATAAGAGAGATCATCTTCTAACTGTACCACCTCTGAGTTCGGTACATGTGAGGGATCTGGTATGTACTTCCTTAGGAGTGATACGTGAAACACATCATGAACTTGATCCATATTCAGTGGAAGTTCAAGATGTTAGGCCATGGATCCTATGCGATCAGGGATCTCAAAGGGACCAGTGTACCTTGGGTTTAGCTTTCCTATATTTCCAAACCACATGACTCTCTTCTATAGTGATATTCGAAGGAAGACTTTATCTCTAATGTTGAACTCCAAGTCCCTTCGACAGTTGTTAGCATAACTATTTTGCCAACTCTGAGCAGATTTGATATATTTCTGGATGACTTGAACCTTCTTTGTCATCTCTTGCATAAGATTAGGTCCAAGTATATTTCTTTCTCCAACAGGTTGGAGTTATACATTGCTTTCAATACAGAGCTTCATATGGAGCCATCTGAATACTCGAGTGGAAGCTATTGTTGTATGAGAACTCAACCAATGGGAGATGCTATCCACATTTTAATTCTAAAGATCATTCTCTTAGCATATCTTTTAGTTTCTGAATAGTCCTTTTAGATTGGCCATTAGTTTGGGGGTGATAAGCCATGCTAAAATTTAATTCAATACTCAAAGCATGTTGAAGACTCCCCCAAAATTTGGATGTGAACTTGGGATCACTATCAAAGACAATTAAGAGTGGAACCCCATACAGTCTCACCACTTCCTTCAAATATATCTTTTCAATTTGTTCAAGAGAGAGATCTTTCTGAATAGCAATAAAGTGGGAAGTCTTGGTGAGTTGGTCCACCATAACCCACATCACATTTTTTCCTTTGGATGTATTTGGGAGACCCGTGAAAAAGTATATAGTGACATTATCCCATTTCTACAAGGGTATAGGCAATGGTTGTATCATCCATTTGGACTTTTTTTGCTATGTTTTAACTTGTTTTCATATCAATCACCTTGAGATATATTCTGCAATCTTCTTCTTCATGTTACCCCACCAGAAGTGTTCTCGGAGATCTCGATACATCTTGGTGCTACCAGGATGGATAGAGAAAGTTGAGCTATGTTCATTTTCCAATATCTCTTTCTTTATCCTGGGTGATGAATGCACGCAAAGTCACATTACAAACTGAATCACATCATCATCATCAATATGTAACTCTTGTAGCTTTCCATCCTTTATTGTATTCACCTTATTTTGTAACTCCAAATCATCCCTTTATGCCTTCTTAATGTTCTCTTGGATAGATGGTTGGGAAATCATTTGGTAAAGGTAGGATGTATTCTTTTATGTTATGATTTCCAAATCCATCCTTTGTATATCCATGAAGATAGGGTCTTTCTCAATCCGCATCATGGATAGACTAGTGGGTTCTTTTCTGCTTAGAGCATCAACTTCAATGTTTACCTTTATAGGATGATAGTGAATAGATCAATCATAGTATTTAATTATATCTAACTATATCCTTTGACGCATGTTGAGCTCATTTATTGTGAATATATAGTTTAGACTCTTTTGATCGGTATATATTTCACACTTCTCACCATAGAGGTAGTGCCGCCAGATTTTTAAAGAAAAAATCACAACTACTAGCTCTAGATCATGCGTTGGGTAGTTATTCTCATGGATCTTCAACTATCATGAGGCATAGGCTATCAAATTATCATTTTTTATGAGTACACAACCTAAGAATTTATTTGAAGCATCACTGTATATCAAAAAAATTTCTCCACTTTTCGGTAATGTGAGTACAAGTAAATTGATCAGCCTTCTCTTTAGCTCCTTGAAGCTTTCCTCACATTCTTCTATCCATACATACTTTACCCCTTTCCTTGTTAACTTAGTTAGCATGCTTAACAATCATGAAAAATTTCTCACAAAACATTAATAGTACTCATCTAATCCAAGAAAACTACAAATTTATGTGACACTAGAGGGCCTAGGTCATTCCTCAATCGCCTTTGTTTTGAAGGGTGCATAGAAATTCCCTCACTTGTGATCACATGTCATAAGAACATGACTTGCTTCATCCAAAAGTCACACTTTCTGAACTTGGTGTACAACTTATCCTTTCTCAATGTCGCCAACACAATTCTTAAACATTATTCACGTTCCTCCTTTCTCTTGAAGTAGATGAGAATATCATCAATAAACACTACCACAAATTTTTCGAGGTAATGTATAATGACTATATTAATCAAATCTATGAATATTTCAGGGGAATTAGTAAGTTTTAAGGGCATCATAAGAAACTCATAGTGCCCATACCTTGTATGGAAGGTAGTCTTCTGAATATCATCCTTCTTCACCTTTAGATGATGATATCCAGAATGAATATCCACCTTTGAGAAGTATTGAGATCCACTTAACTAATTGAAAAACTCATTAATCCTTAGAAGAGGATATTTATTTTTTATGGTGATCTTATTGATTTCTCAATAATTGATACACAACAACATTGTTCAATCCTTATTCTTCAAAAAGAGCACTTTCACACCCCAAGGTGATTCACTAGGGCATATAAACCCTTTGTCCAAATGATCTTGCAGTAGCTTCTTTAACTCCTTCAGTTCGATAGGACCCATCCAATATGGACACTTTGAGATAGTAGTAGCTTCAGGTATGAGTTCTATAGATAACTCTACCTCACAATCTGGAGGAAGTATAGGTAACTCTTTGGGAAATAAATCATTGTATTATCTCATAATGGGAATTTCTGCTAGGTTGACACTTTCCTTTGACTCAACCATTTGAGCGAGGTATGCCTCTTCACATGGAATCAACACCCACATCGTTGAATGATTTTTCAAAGGACATTCATGAAATTCCTTGAATTTGTAGAGGAGCATGGAATGGTTCGAAATATGAAAAGATATTTCCTTTTCCTAATAGTTGATATGTGCTCTATATAACGAGAGCTAATCCATTCCCACTATAGCATCAAATTCCACCAAGGGAAGTATCACGAGATTCGCTGGAAGAATATTCCCACATATGCCAATAGAAGAAGAGTCCAAAACTTGGGTTGAAATGATTTCACCACTTGGTGTTTTTACAGATATCTCTACTTCAAGGTTTTGGTGCATCGATTCAATAGTTCTAGCAAACTTGAGAGATATAAAGGAATGCGTAGAACCAAAATCAAATAAGACTTTTTACATTATTGAGTGAATAGGAAGTGTACCTTGTACAAATTCATTTTCTTTATCAACTTCTGTAGTAGTGATGGAATACGAATTCTCTTGCTCCTTTGTCTTTGGTGGCTACTGACGTTGATTACCCTTGAGGACTCGAGGTTTAGCGCATTAGATTGCATAGTGCCCTTGTTCCCTACAGTTGTATCATTGGAACATGGGTGGTGCTCTCTTTTCCTCCACCACATTCTCATAACTTCTCATATCTTTTTGAAATTCAATATCTTGATGGACTTATTTCCCACACTTGAAGCATTTCCCTACCCCTTTGAGGAAATTCCCATGATGCTTCTTCCCACATTCTTGACATGCAGGTGGTTGAGTTTTCTTTCCACCTTTCTCATTATATCATCCGATATGAAACTCCATCTTTTGTTTCTTATCACCATATCCTTGGGACTATTCTCCAAAATCCATCTCCACTTTGATATCACATCAAACAACTTTTTCATAACTCCCAAAGTATCGAATTACAATAGCCTTTCGAAGGTTTGATTTTAATCCACTAAAGAATCTATCAATTTTACTATCATTATTGATAAAAAATCTCAAATCATACCTTGAAAGCCTTGTGAAATTCACTTTGTAGACCATGAAATATTCTCCATCATTTTTCCTTGGCTATATGAATTCTCTCTCCATATTAATATAAAGAGTTTGTGGGAAATAATTGTTAAAAAACATTATCTTAAAGTCTTCCCACTCCATCTATTCAATTTAGTCTATTAGCTTGTTGTTCTTAATCAAATCCCACCATTGGTATACCTCTCTATCGATACGATAAATGGACAGAGTCACCTTCTATGTCTCAGAAAAATGAATCACAAAAAAGATATTCTTCATCGAGTTGATCCATTATTCCGCAACTAGTGTATTAGAAGATCCACTAAACATTGGTGGTCGTTGCCGTATAAAACACTCGATAGCCAGTTTCCACCTCTTAGGTGAAGGAGGACGTTCCACATTATTTAGGTTATTATTCATAACCTAAGACAACTGGGTAATAATTTCTATAAAGTTTTGAACTCCACCTCCAAAATCATTGGGGATGTCATTTGAGAAATCATTGCATTGTCCCTTACATGGGTTGTTGACATGGTTTCTACTGGTTCCCACCATTTTCTAAAATAGAAAAGGTTAGAAAAAACATAAGTTAACAAGTCATGAATAATTAATTTATTAATTTGTGAAATTAACACTAAAATCATATCTTATGGGATCCCTATGTTTATCAATGATTCTTGTGTGCTTACATATACTTAGCCTCATACCAGGTTTTCACTAAAGTTCTATAATCCTAATTACCAAATTAACTAGACCGTGCCTATGATACCAACTATAGAAACCCTTACATTAATTTTACATTGTTTTAATGATAAATTACATAAAAATATTACACAATGAGAACCCAAAGGTTTAGTGTCTTGGGAAAACCAAGACCATGCATAACTTTTACAACATAAAACATTTATTTAATTCTTTCTTCTCTAGATTCTTATTGGACCTTGAATTCTCCTCAGTACAAGTAGTCACCTGAGGATATACATAAAAAAGGGGTGATATAAAATCTCAGTAAGTGTATAGATAAGAACATGAAACAATGAAACATAGGGTGATAATAATCATAATATCATCATCATAGTCATGAGAAGAAGCATTAAATAATAGCATGGAATGTGGCAATGCATAAAAATGAAACATCATGTCTTAGTGGTCATCTTCCCCACATAATTTTGAAAAAAGATAGTATCATGTTAATACATAATTAAATTTACTCATGTGGTTATTCACATTACCCAATTAATTGGAGTGATATATAATTCCGGGCGCACCCGTCACATCATAATATTTTCATTGCACTATATAATTCTCGGTGCACCCGTCACATCATAACATTTTCATTATCATGAATGACACATAGAACATATATCAAAATTGAAAAACCCATAGAAAGGAATTGGTTTCACTTCATAAATCATACATTCATAAACTTTAGGTTCCTAAATGAAAGATGGAATACCATACTTGATATAACAACCATCAACCTTGAGTGAGAAGTAAAAGGTATGTTTTTGAAAGAAGAGTTCTTTTGGAAAACATTGTGTTCGTCATAAAATCCATTAGAAAAAATTTATATCCCACAATAGATAAGATAATGATGAATGGATTATTTTTAAGGAATAATCATACTGAAAATGGGGTGAAAGAGGGAGAAACCGAAGAAAGAAAGTTGGGTTCGAGAATTCCCCTTACCTTGTACCCGAACGCTTTATTCACTTTAATGTCCTATATAATGACATTATATTCATTAATTAGAAATTAAATAACCTTTTATACATGAATATGTTTCATTATGGTTTCATTAAGTTCTTTTATGGGCCTTTGGATGAGTTATATAGTTTAAATTCATTGTTCGAGAGTGTTCTTTTTCTTAGTTTTCATGAACTGTTCACTTGTACACATAAATGGAAATTCATGGAGAACATGGATAAACATAAAAAACTAATATTAAATGTTATTAATGATATTATAGGAGTTTAAATTATCTTATAATGAATTATTTTATACACCATGTAGATGAATCATTAGTTAAAATTTAATGATGATCGTTTTTGGTTAATTTTAGTGGTTTTTGGATCACAACAAACACGTTTTGTTTTATCATTTAGTATTATGTATAAAAGTTGTTTCCAGAACATAAAAGGGGTTAAGACATAAATATTAAAATATTTTTCAACCATTTAATGGTTTTATTGATATCCTTTAAGGAGTTGAAGGAAAATGGAAGTGCATCTCCCATGATGTAGGTAAATTAACACATCACGAGCAACAATTTCATTTTTATAAACAAAGAGAGAGATAGGGAGGAGTATAATGAATAATCATTCATTAACATGATATAATAATAGTATATCAATAATTATGGAATTATCATGACATTTGGATAATATAATTTGAGGATAAGAGAATAAAAGAAATGAAATCTGAAATAAATTTGAAAGAAAAGAGAGAGAAATTACCTCTTGAATATATATTCTTTGAGAGGCTCTTTAGGGGAGAGGTTTTGGTCTTTTTGTGAGACCAAGGGATTCTAGACGTTGGGAGGGATCTTGGTAAAATATTTGATCAGAATTTTGAGTAGGAACACGTCTTGAGAGGTTTGAGGAAATGATGTTGTGAGGGGTGGTATTTATTGTGGAGGGGAGAGGGGTTTTCTCAATATTATATTAATTAATTTATTATTTCTCCACAAGACAAGAAATAGTGAGGATTATTGTGACTAAAAATAGTAATAAGTGCATTTGAGTTTGAACCAATGGAAATTTACATCAGCCATGACCCAAGCATGATGTAGAAATTCATTTATTTAGCATATTTTGTAAATTATCAAATTTCACTATTCACAAAAAATTCAAGTATTTTAGAAAAATCCAAAAAATCCACCCTAACCATTTTTCAATGCGTAGAATTAAAAAATAAACTCTATTTTATGAAAATAATTTTTTTAAATATGATTAATATAATTTTTAATTAAAATAATAATTTACTTGAAAAATACAAATTTTAAAATTAAAAATTGCTTTTCTAACTCTTTGAAAGATTAATTAAGGTCTCATAAAATTATCATTTAATCATAAGATATCTAAATAATAGTTTATGAATAAATTTTATGAAAATAAATTTTCTTTTAAATTATTAAATTAATCATTAAATATTCACAACTTATAAAAATACCAACACTATAATGTAATTATATCATATTTTCACTTATAGAATGAATAAATTTTATTTATACTATCATTGGTAAAGTTTTTATTCACTTGGATGATTTACTATTCATAAGGTCCATATTAATATTCATAAGGATAATATTACTATTCATAAGAGTATGTTACTATTCACCAAAAATTAAGTTTATCCTATCGGTCTCCAAACATCTTACTGATCACAACTGTGTATGTCAAATTTTCAAAATTCAAATAACAGAAGTGGAAAATTTATGTTTAAAGGTCACATAGTAATTTATTTAAGCATGATGTGGCATTATGTTTCCTAGTGTGATTTTATGTGATTATGAAATTCCTACAAGAAGGGTGAAATTGCATTGATAAAATTTTGGGTTGTTACAAAGAGGTATAAAGTTGAGAGGATCAAAACCTTAACAAGTTTCAAAGGTTAATTTTAAGATAATGGAAATTATAAAAGACCACAACTGATTCTACCCCATTCTAAATGGTCCACATATTCCTTGGAACTTCAATTGGTATTATGCAAAAGAGCCTCAGCCCAGTTGGAAAGGACTCAACAAGTGCATCCAAGAGACCCGAGTTCAAAACCGGGTAGAGATAAATTTCCAGGTCATTGTAGTAGTACTGTAGTAGATATTGTTCGGTATTGTAGCAGCTGGAACTATTCATCCATTTGGGATTTTGGGCCATCAGTTTGGTCCTTGGGTCTTTCAAGGCCTTCGGGCCACCCAAGGATTTCAGGACAGTAAGGCTTTCAGGTCGTCTTAAGGCCTTCGGGCCACCTCAAGGCTTTTAGGCCACCTAAAATCATGCTTAATGGACCAAGTGGACTCTATAAGGACCATAATTCAGATAAGGATTTAGAGAAGGTGTATTCACTAGAGCAGAAGTTAACAGATGTGGAAGAATGAGAGGGTATGGCATTGCCATCGGGACCAGCCTGTGCATGCATGGGAAGCCTACCTTAACAACCATGCGAAGGTGGAGAGATGATATCATGATATAGATGCTAGGTACGAGAAGTTCCATGTAGTTATAGTTTGGATATTTCCTCTAAGACCTACGAGTCATGTAATATCTAAGCCTATGGGCCTTGTAAGGGTTCCCCCTCATCCCATGAAAGGGGGGTTATCAAAAATCAATAAAAAGAAGGCCTTCAGGCCATTCAGGAGAAATTGGTATAAAAGGGAGGTTACCTATGTTATATCCTTATATTCATTTTCATGGATAATATCAACATAGTCAATAGCAGAGGTATTCCTACCTTCGACACCAAAAAATTATCCTGGATGGAGAACCCAAATGATACCCAATATTTTTTCTCTTAGTATAGAATTGATTGTAGTAGCTACATCAGGGTTTCCTCCCATATATAAATATAATTCTATACCATTTACTGATAAAAAAATTCTTGAATTTAATGGAAAATCTCAGAATTTTATTCTAACATACATGTTTGAAAATGTTTATATAAAGGTGATAAGTCTTAAAATAGTTAAGGAACCTTGGAAAAAACTTGAATTTATATTAAAGGGAAATATAAATGTAAAGAATAAATGCTTTAAATTTGGAGAAGAAAATTTGAAGATATCAGGATGTAAGAATTAGAAACTATTAATGATTACTTCACCTAAGTAAATGAAAATTTCAGCAACACCAGTGGATTAAAAGTTGGCTTGGAAGATTAAAATGTTGTTAAAAGATTGATGAGGAAATTTCTAGATAGGTTTCATCCTAAAATATATTCTTTATATTATAGATATAATTTATTCCTTGATGAACTACATAAAATTCTTGTTACATATGAAATGAGGAAAACTACAGGATTCAAACAGAAGCTTAAGGATGAGATAAATTTTGAAGTTATGAAGAAGCTAAAAATATATGAACATGAAAATTATGTAATTATCCACAGTGAATCAGAAGATAAAGAATATTATGTTTTAGATAATAATATGATTATATCCCTTATCTCTAAATATTACCAAAAGGGTAGAGTAAAGTAAAAAGGAAAACTTCCACTTAAATGTTTTGTGTGTGGTTTAATTATAAATTTTTAAATAAAATACCCAAATAAGAAAGATATATAATATGATATGATGAATATAAAGAAAATCCTTAGAGTAATAAGTGTGGTAAAACTTCTAAGAAAGTAAATAAATCCACTATAATTAATAAAAAATTCATTAGAAGGAACAAAATAAGTATGTTTAGTAAAAAGGAAGAGTATGCCTCTACTAAAAATAGTTCATCAGAATATGATGTTCCATAGAAGTTTATAATCTTCCTGAACCATGTTGAAAGAAATGAAGATATTTCAAACAACGAATATAAATAAGGCGAGGAGACTTATATGGATCATATGATGAGATTATAACTTGAGGAGTTTCTTGAGAAAAATAAAAAATCTAAAGAAGGAAGCCAAAGTATTAAATAAGTAAAGTGAAAATAAGAATGAAATAAAGGAATAAATTTTCAAAAAATGAAGATGTATACATAGAATAAATTAAAAACTATAATCTAAAATTTGTGGGGAAAAGGGAAAATGGTAAAATATATTAATGAAATACTTACTGCTAACGAAAGAGATCTATGTAAGACATAATAAATATGTCTTGATGATAAAAATACCTTAAAAAAAATGAATGATACTTTCAACAAAATTTCAGAGGTGAAGGGTGAAACATCTCAAACTACTGAAAGAACTCATTAAAAAAATTAGGTGAAATCTAAATCTACTAAACTTATAAGTTCATCTGATTTTAATAAAAACGTAGACTTAAAAAAAAATAAAAAAGCAAGATATTTGATTGAGAAAGGATGTGGGAAAAACATCACGTAAAAATAATCTAAGAATAACTTCTATAAGATTGATTCCCCACACCAAGGGATATAAAATGATGCTATATATGCTGAATCTTAACAAACTTATCCTAGGTAAAAACTATAATTCTATATAAGAGCAAGGTTAAATGGATATTATTGGTGTTGTGGGATATTATAACATAATGAATTTATTTTTTGGCATAACATGTCTCTCCCTATAAATAAGAAATAATTGAGGGGGAGAAATAATGGAAGAAAAGAAAATTCATCAAAAGTCAAAAACTCCTCAAAGGAAAATTATTTTGATTACTTAAAGGGAATTTTCTAAATGTGTGACCAACCAAGTAACTTTTCTGAAGTCTACATGAAAAAACTTTTATTGAAAGGTACATACACTAAAAAGGAAAAGGAATCTTAGAAAAGAAATATTGAAAAAATATATTTTATTGTTTAAATTTATATGAAGGCTAGTAAAAGGAATAAATAATGGATACTTGATAGTGGTTGTTCCTCACATATGACAGGGTATGTGAAAATATCGAAAACCATTTATTAACATGAAGTAATAGTCACCTATGGAAATGATAGTTCCTTAAAAATATGAGGAATTGGTATGGCTGAAATTGAAACTCAGAAGTCAAAGTCAAAGGAGGTTCTATTTATTGATGGACTTAAACAGAACATACTAAGTGTTAGAAAACTCTATGATGAAGGAAAAGAACTTATCTTTATAAAATATTCATTTATCATCAAATGTTTTAAAGATGAAAAAATTCTCCATAAGGGAGAAATAAATAGAGATAATCTATTTTAGATTAGAGATCCTTGTAATTCTTTGTATTTGAGTACTATAGATGAAAAAAAGATATAGAATTTGATAATTTGGAATATTGAATAGAAAATAACAAGATTTTTTTAAGGAAGGTGTCTTAATAGATTTATCATAATTTAATAGGAAATATGATGTAATTTTTACAAATTTCCAAAAGGGAAGTATGGTTAGTAGAAATCAAAATAAAGTTGAAATATAGTTCACCAGATCTCTTGATCTTGTACACTCCAACCTATATAAGATGATGAAAAATAAATCAAAAACTATTTATTTGTATTTTATTGATTTCATTGATGATTTCACTCATATGAACAAAATAATTTATATGAAACACAAATTAGAGATTGTATATTTATTCAAAAGTTTCATATGGGAAGTTGAGAATGGAAAATGGAAATGAGTACACTAGTAACTATTTCAAGTCCAAATTAAATAAACATGGAATTAAGCACCAATCCATTACTTCCTATACTCCTTAACAAAATGAAATAGTGTAAAGAAAAATCAAAAGTCTAGTTAACATGGGAAAGAGCATGCCCACTGAATATAAACTTTAAAAATTATATTGATGAGAAGCTATTAGTACATTGGTACATGTTTGGAATATTTTTTTTCTTCAACCAAAATAAAAAATGACTCCCTATGAGATATGTTATATGAAAAAGACTCTAATGAAGTAATTCAAGGTTTTTGAGAGTCCATTCTTAATAAAGAAAAAAAATCCAAATTTAGGGAATATTGATGAAAAAATGGAAGAAGTTGTTTTCATGGAATATTAATCAAATGGAAGATCCTATAAGTGTTGGAATAAATGATTTAATAAGTTTTTTGATTTATTTAATGTAAAAATCATTAAAAATATCCAATCTTAATAGAATCTGTTGAAGTTGATGTGGATGGTGTAAAAAAAGATAAAATGATGACTTATAAAGAAGTTATTGAGGAGGAAGAGGACTATAAGCCTAATATTCTATAGGACAATTCTGATCAGTTTAGTGATAAGTAAATCAAGATCAGAAGAAAAACAAAAAAATTACAAACTTTACAAAAACAAGTTGAACGTGACAATATTATTAAAAATAAGTAAGCTCCTGTTCAGAGTATATGTAAATTTTGGTTTGAAAATAAAAAGTCACTTATTTCATAGGTGAAACTACAATCTGTTTTAGAAGCAGTTGAGCATGAATAATGGAAAAATGTGGTGAATGAATATTTGGATAAAATTGAGAAAAAAAAGTTGGGATCTTATTGCTAAATTAGAAGGGAAGAATGTTATTGAAACACATTTTTTTAGAAATAAACTCAATAAACATGGAGAAATTTCAAGGAATAGATATCAACTTGTTTTCAAAGGTTATTCACAAGAATAATATGTTTGTTTTGAAGAAATTTTAGCCTTAGTTTCAAGACATGAAACTATCTGCATGTTTTTAGTTATTTCCAGTCATCAAAATTACAAAGTCTATCATATGGATATTAATTCATCATTTTTGAACATATAAATTTAAGAGTAAGTTTACATTGAGCAAATTTATGGGTTCATACTTGATAATTATGAATCTATGGTGTGTAAACTAAAGAAATAATTGTATGTATTGAAGAAATCCCATTGTTACTAGTATTAAAAACCTTATGATTACCTAAAGTAGTCCAATTTTTTTAAGAAAAAAGATGATAGAAACTTTTATGTGAAAGATATGAGTATTGGTAACCTAATTTTCATTGTTTACATTGATGATATAATTTTTCTTTGTGACAAGGATAAATCTTGTAAATAATTTTCTGAAAATATTAAGAGGAATTTTGAGATTTCAATTCTTGAAGAGTTGGATTTATTTCTAGGAATAAAATTTTTAAAAAAAGAAAAATACATATTTTTTTCACAAGAAATGTATGCCAAATAATTATTATAGAAATTTGGCATGTTAAATTCAAATGAAGTTTCTACATACATATCTATTTGTTTAAAAATGAGTAAAGATGAAGTTGTCTAAAGTGTGAATCAGAAGGAATTTCAAAAGTTGATTGGAATTTTAATATATCTTAAAACATCTCAGCTATATATTGTGCATGTAGTAAAATTATTTTCTAGGTATCAAAGTGATCCTAAATAATCTCATATGATTTACTCCAAGATAATTTTGAATAATGTCAATGAAAATTTTAGTTATAGATTATTTTTCAAGTAAAGTAATAACCTAAACATACTTGGGTTCACCAATGCTGTTTGGTCTTGTGATTATGATGATTGAAAATTAACATATATAGGAACATTTTTCTTGGGATAGTTGTGTTTATTGGAAAAATAAGAAACAATTCTCAGTTACATTAATTATATTTGAATCGAAATATAATGTTCACACCCCTGCTTTTACTCAAACGATATGGATGAAACTTCATCTGAAATATTTGAGAGTGAATGTTGAAAATCATTTGAAAATTGTTTGTGAAATTCAAATTGAAATTGGTCTATCTAAGAAACTTTTGAAAAATTTCTGATCTAAGCACACTAATATTAAATATCATTTTATTAAGGATAAATTTTATAGTAGAGATGTAATCCTTGAGTATATTTCAATGAAAGATCAAATTACTGATGTTTTCACCAAATCCATGAAAAGGGAAATATTTTATGAATTAAGTTCATTAATACTTGTTTAGTATCCACCACTAACTTAATAAAGTTCTTTAGTTACCCCATTTTTATTTGGATACTATTTTCAAAGGGAGAGAATAAGTATATATCTATGATTTATCTTTTGTGAATCCAAATTTGGTGTTATTATAGAAAGGGGTAGTAAGGGTTATAGAATATTTTTTAGGAGGAGTTTATCAATATCATAGCCATAATATTGCTTGTCAACAATGGATGTAATTCCTTTAAAAACATTTATTAATCCGACAGTGTGGTGTCAGGATGTCTCTATTTGAGAATGATTGTGGTTTGATGGAAGTATGAGAGAAAAGTTATAGATAATGTTTCCAAAAAATCTAAAGGGTGGTATTGAAGTTCCTTTGGTTTGATTTTGTATTATTATTTTATTTATTATCAATATATTGTCTATGAATGTTTTTGTGTTTTTGAAAAAATCATTACTTTCTTATTAGAAGAAGATTGAGTTTCTCTTTACTAAGTTAGTTGATGATTTTTTGTTATTCAAAGTACCAAAAATCATAAATATCCCAAGATATTCATGATTCTAGATTAGTTTTTTTAAAGGATAAATCTTTTGTCGATCTAAAAAATTTGAGTTATGAAGTGATGGAGTTACAGCTACACAACATTTGAGTTATCATGTCATGGAATTGTGACTATACAAAATTTTATCTCTAAATATATGATATTATGATTGGTCAATGAATGATCAAATAGATACATAATTATTACAACTGAATGAATATTTGAAAAACTACTATATGGAGAATATTCATGAATACATTTAATGGAGAGACCTATGAAAGTTCATCAGGTGAAGTTGTACCAGACAAAGAGAAATCTTGTGATATCCTAGGAAAGAGAAATGTGTAGCTCGTTGGATGGAGAAAGTTTATGATTATTAGATAAAATTTTTAGAGATCATCAGATAGTAAAGAATTGGATAGAGGAAACCTATGAAAAAAACTAAAAGGAGAAAATTGAGAATCACCAGAAAAAGGTGTACCAAATAGAGAGAACGTTTATGATCCCATCAGATGGAGAAAAATATATGGATTAAATATGTGGAGATCCCTATATAGAGAAAGATGAAGATCATTGGATATATAAATTTAAAAACACTAGATGAATCATTACTATATAGAGAAGTTCTTACATAGAAATATCGATAAGAGATGACTTCATGTTTATACACTCTAAACATTTTGATGATGTTGAGTTGGATGTTAAATGAATCAAAATTCATGTAAGAAAGATTATGAGTCTATCCAAGATTTCACGAGGAAATGAAGATCATTAACACTAATATTTGAGAAATTTATTATGAATAATATTGACTTTGATTTATATGGAGGATTTGAAAGTGGTCAAATGAAATATGAGTTGAGCAGGAAATTCAAATTTATAATATACAATTCTTCATTATTTTATGGAGGAAGTATGAGTATGTAAATGGTATAAGGGTTATTGTGATGTTCCTATTATGTAAATAGATATTTTGGATCATTTGATAGAGACACTTGAAAAGAATAAGTTTGAGAATATAGGAATAATAAGCTCCAAAATAAAGTTTGAGAGTTTTGGATGAAGTGAATCAGATAGAGAAACACCAAATGGAGGATTAACAGATAGAGAAGAACCATTCAAAGGTTTTTTGTATGGAGAAGAAGAATAACCAGATATATTATTTTTAGAAATAGAAGTGTTTGACAGAGGAATTCCAATTAGGGTTTATAGTGAGAAGCTTTCAAAATTTATATATTGCAGTAGATCTGAAGTAGAAGAAAGTCTTGAAACTAGTGGGAAATAGTAATATTTCCTGTTAGGGGAAGGAAGTAGTTTTATGAGAGTTGGTTCATTTTTATTCACTTTTATTATATAGTGGATATCCATGTATCAATGAGATTAAATAGAGTAAAAAATAGGTACCCACATTGGGACCTAACCTTGTAAAAACTTATGTGGGTTGAATTTTTTTTCTTATCACTAAATATAGGTGTGAAAGAGGTATAAAGTTGAGATGATAAAAAATTTAACAAGTTTCATAGGATAATTTCAGGAGAAAATAAATTTTAAAATATCACCACTAATTCAACCCCCACCTTCTTAGTGGCCCATTTACCCCTTGTAACTTAAATAGAGAAATTATAATTGAAAGTTCATTAGAAATAATGATTTATTTACTTGTTTTATAATTGATGAATTATGGGAATAACTCAATAAATTTCAACCACCTATTATGCCTTTTATTGAATTTATGTTGGCCCCTAATGTGTTTTAGTGACTCAAGATCAGGATAGATCAAGAATTATTTTGGAAAAAGGTAGTGATTTAATGCTTTCAATAATTAAAATGATACATACAAATACTTGTTAAATGTATCATGATCTAGAGTTGGGACATTTTATTTTTCATTAAAACAATAGGAATTATTTTCTTATTTTATAAGTAATCCAACTATGCCAATTTTTTATTATTTATATATAATTTACAAGGTTTTACTAAAAATCTTAGAGTGAAAGTAGGAAAGTCCCTCATTGGGAGCATAGAAGGAATTCTCATGACTTGTTCCCCATTTAAAAGGAACTTTATTCTTTTTCAAATCATTCAATGATGATTATAATGCGTTAAATTCCTTCAAAAATCTCTTATAAACAATTACAAGCCCATAAAAACTTCAGAACTTCTCAATGGAATTAGGGGACAACCACTCTTAAATGGACTTGATTTTCTTGTAGTCCACTTTATATTCATCACCAATCATGATAAATATATGAATAATAAATTTATTGATGAAGAAGTTAAATTTTTTAATATTTTAAAGTAATATTTTTATTATGAAAATATTTAGGAATTTTCTTGAATGATCTACATGTTCTTTAAAAGTATAACTACACACCAAAATTTCATCAAAATAGAACACCAAAAATTTTCCTATGAATGAGAAGAAAACATGATTAATTAATCTCATGAATGTTTTTGGCACATTAATGGGACCAAAGAGTATAAATATCCATTCATAAGGACCATGTTTTGTTTTAAAATCTGTTTAGCACTCATCTATCTATTTCATTCTTATATGGTGATTTCCAATTCTTAAATAAATTTTAGATAAAATAATTTAACTATTTAACAACTTAAGAATATCATATAAACTAGATATAAGATGATGATACTTTATAGTGACATTGTTTTTAGTTTTTTAACCGACACAAATTCATAATATACGATACTTCTTTGGAACTAGTAGCACTGAGATTGAAAAAGGGTTTAATATCTCTCTATATATAACACAACTCATATACATTACTTTGAATTTTGTTTGTATCCTTTGAGTTTGTGTGATAATATGGACGATTCAAAAGGGATGGTTTGGGTATGAGATCAATTTTATGTTAATACCATGAATGGATTATAAAACCAGTGACAATTTTTCTTAAATCACACCATCATAATACCATAATAAATGTTAAAAAAAATATAAAAAAGAGATGTTAAGTTATTTGTCTTTAGAATAATATCTTTTTATATAAGTATTGTGAAATTTTACCTTGAAAACAAGGAATACTTAAACTCAATATTTTTTTTGATCACCACACTTTATAACTCAATCACTTCATTTTTTTCTCTTTATTTTTTATTTTAACCCTTTTCCCTTTCTTTTCTCATTATCACATCATCTACGATTCCATACTTATTCATTATCACCTATATTTTTTTATTCACTCATTATTTTGTTTTCTCTTATAATTTATGTAACACCCCATTAACTTTCTATCAGGTATGTTCAAATTTTTTCTATTGGTTTCCTTTTTTTTGGGAGAGTATTGTCGACCATGAATTGGGAGGATACCTTTAATGGTGAATTCAGATGTTTGTTGGAAATTTCAAAATAAACCTTCAGTTTTTGCTATTTTTTTGGGAAATTACACAATGTGTATTGGCTGCCAGACACATCCCATGAACTGAATACATTACATGATAATTATACATGCCATGTAAGTGTTTCACATCATGTAGTGTGAAAAATTGGTTTTAATTTAAAAGGCGATGTATTTTTTGGTGTAACTTAAAGTGGGTGAAATTCACGATGTGTAAGGTATTACGCACCATGTAATTCCCCGATTTGTAGATTTTAAGGCGCCATGCTGGTTATTGAGGATTTATTATCTTTTATAGCCTTCTCTTCTTGACTATATCTCTTACCCTAGGTATTTTGGGTGACCCATTTCTCTATGGATCACTTCTTTTAGAGATTTATCATCAGGTAGATGCACCTCGTCTCTTTTGGTAAGCCTTCCTCTTGGTTCCTCTCTCGTTTCTGGTTGTGGTACCATTTACAGTAGGGATTGTTAATTATATCTTATTTTTTATAAATAATTTTCAGTTTCTTATTGTTCCTTATCTTTAAAAGGCATATCTTGTGGTTTCCAATTCCTGTTGTCAAAAGCAGTTAGGTTTACTACACCCTTAAGATAGGTGTATCTGTTTATGTGTTCTAATTTCTTTGATTTCTTGTTGTTCTTATTGATTTCATGAGATTTGAGATGAAATTTCATGTGTTTAAATTGAAAAGGGCATGGGTTCATGTTTTAAAGGGGTTTTTTCTTTGAAAATTGAGTTACCTTGATTTGGAGAAAAAATGGATTTTTGAACCCTTAAGAAGATTGTCTTGATATTAAATGGTTTTATAAAAATGCGAGCATGGTTTTAAAAATAGAAATTGAAAAAAAATTCATAGTGGGAACCTTCAGTATGTCAGGATAGAGACATAGGTAGCCTTAGGGTGTGTGACACCACCAAGAGGTAACCTCTTGTATATCGATGGAATGTGGAAGGACTCAATATTAGTTGGATCCAACCATATTATTTTTTAGGATTGTGAGTGTCTAGTACATATTGTCCCATAGGCTAGAGCCCATTTGGAAGGTGAATTGCTGTTTTTTTTTCATGATAGTTTTTTTTCATGGATGTTGGATCACATGCATATTTATATTTCGGTATGTTTACCTACTTTTTTTATAACTGTAATGTTTCTATTTTTTGAAAACATGATATGAAATTTATAGAAAACCCAAGGAATTTTTGACAAATGGTTTCATATTTTTTTAGTATAAAAATGATTTTAAAACTATTTTATTTTAAAGTTAGAACTTATGAATTCTTGATATTATAACTTGTATAAATTATTTGATGGTTTTATACTAGGATATATTTCTCACACCTTAATTTATTCTTTGGGTGGATGTAGACATTGTTTTATAGGACATAGGTAAAGGGAAGAGAATTATGCAGCACACAATATTATCTTTATGTCACTATTTTCGATTTTAGTTGCTTTGTGGAGGTGATATTTGGTCGCATAGATACTTGTTCAGCTTGATTTTTCATACATATTGGTTTATCCTTTTTGTCTTAGTTTTATCTTAATATTGTTTACACTTTGTATTTTTGTTGTATTTCTCATTTTCTTATATTCAATACTTGTTTTGTTATCTTTTTTATAACTCACACCATAATTGACCAGCTTGGGTGACTGGTCTGGTTGGCCTGGGTTGATCTATTAAAATTTGGTATCAAAGCGCATTACTTAGCCTAAAGTGTGTCAGTATTACTTGATTTGGTTCTATGTCTTGGGTAGATAGGAGTAGGATCATTGGAATTCAGATAGTAAGTGCAGAAAAGGGGCCTAGCCAGCTCACTCCCATGTCTGAATCTGAGTTTCCATAGGTGGTTGGAAATTTTTTACTAAGTATGAGATCTATGGTATATGTTAATTTGAATGAATTTTATGGAAAATATATTTAAACTGACCTATCTACTAAGTTTTAGGACTTGGTTTGTGTGAGGTCATTTGAATATACTAAGTAGATAGTTTATTTATATATACCCATTCCTTTCAAAATGTGTTTCATTTTTTGGTATAATTCACAATTTCTTTAAATTATTATCATTTTAAATAATTATTATAGATTCTGTAATTTGGTTCAATGGTTTTAGAATTTTCTCATGATTGATTATTTATTATCTTGTGTTTAACAAACAATGCATCCTAGAAGAGATCTTCCAAATATGATAGGGGAAGCTGCGAGGAAAGTTCCACAGGTGGATCCTCCAATGGAACCTTCTTTGGTTGAAGAAGTTATCCATAACATTTAGACTCTAGGTTCAATGAATGTCATGAAACCTAAATGAGTAGTGGATCATGGCTCTGAATTTACCAAAAAACATCCACTTGTCTTTTGTGGTGACCAAGGACTACAAGAATCATAGGAGTGGCTTGAATAGATTGAGATGATCTTAAACTTTTTAAAGACTCCTGGGGATTCTTGGGTGAGTTTTTCCATGTATATGCTCAAAGGTCTAGGAAGAAAATGGTGGGACTCAATGGTGAAAGATAAGTTTCATGAAGGTATTACCTAGTTTCTTTCAAGAAAATCTTCAACCAGTAGTTCTAACCTGAGACTTTACACATGGAAAAGATCTGAGAGTTTTTGACTTCGGAGCAAGGGGGTGTATCGTTCTAGAGCACTCCACCAGTTTTACTGAGTTTATGTATTTAACACCATAGCTCATCGCCAATGATTAAATAAAGGCTCAAATGTTTTAGATGGGACTGAGGTACAATATCCGGTTAAATGATAGTTCTTTTTTTTCCTTTCAGACTTTGTGGTGGTAGTGGATAAATAAACTTTGGATGAGGCAGACATAGCTGGAAGGACAGGTTTAAGTGGAGCTTTAGTTGGTGTAACGGTTAGCCAGAGTGCTTCTTCTAGTCATAAAAGGAAGCAAAAGAGTGGTCGGTTTTCTATAGGACTAGTTTTAGGGGATTCATTAGGGTAGAAATAGGTTATCTTCTATTAGTGTGGGAGGATTTTTTATACTAGGCCTCGTTTTATGGAGGCTCCTAGGACTTGTCATCTTTGTGGGTGATATTTGAATGTAAAATGTTTCTATAACAAGATGTCCCATGGAAGTAATACGAGATCCACTTTCACCTAGGGATATCAGGTTCATGTTGATTCCCCCAAGGGTAGTGGGTCTCATTCTTAGGACAAGGGGGATATCTAGGTGGCTAAATCCAGATGACTTTATGCGGCATAGTGTGCACAAGAGGAATCTGAAGCAGGGCCAACTACTATTAAAGGTACATTTTTTATTTCATCTTCTATAGTACTATATTTGATTGATATAGGTGTTACTCATTATTTTATATCATCAAATTTGTTTTAGGTGTTGGGTTTACATTTTTAGATTATTCCATTCTTTTTGGATCTTTCCATGCATTTGGGAAAGTGGTCCAAACAAGGTTTCAAGGGCATCGCGTGTCGGGTTATGATAACTGACTTTGAGGTGGTTTGAGATTTCTTAGTGCTTAATCTTGAAATCTTTGACTTGATTATTAGTATATATTATTTGATTTGTGTAAAGGATGATATAGAATATTATCACCATCAAGTACAGTTCTTATCTTTTGATGGGGTCATTCATGTTTTCTAGGGCGAGTGGGACTCTGGATCAAGAAGGGCAAGGCTGTTTATTCCTTACATCGGTTTGATCTCATGCTAGCTTTTAGAAATGTTTCTAGATGTAGTTGACCCTTTCTTGGGTGGTAAACTACCTATTTTTATGCATGATTACCCTAAGGTATTTCCACACGATTTATCTATTTTTCCACCACAGAGAAATGTCAACTTTACTATTGACCTCATCTCTTAAATGATGCCCATTTCTATGTCATCCTATCAAATAACTCCTACTGAGTTGGTGGAACTTAAATTCTAGATTGAGGACCTAGAGGTGAAAGGATTTATTCATCTTAGCATGTAACCATGGGATTCACCTATAATATTTTCTAAGAAAGAAAACAAAAGTCTTAGGATTTATATTGACTATCGAAAGTTGAATTGGGTGACTGTTAAGAACAAGTATCCTTTACCTAGAATTGACGATCTATTTGATCATCTTAGAGGGGATCATTGGTTTTCCAATATTGACATGTAGTCAAGGTACCATCAGTTGAGATTCTGAGATGAGGACATACCTAAGACAATGTTTTAGAGTTGATATGGTCACTTCAAGTTTCTGTTTATTCTATTCGGACTTACTAACATTCCTATGGTATTTATGGATTTTATGAACCAGATATTTCATTGTTTCTTGGAATCTTTTGTTTTTTTGTTCATAGATGATATCTTGGTGTACTACAAGTCATAGAAGGATCATGTAGACCATTTAGATTTAATTATTTAAACATTGAAAGAATATTGTCTATATTTTAAACTTTTAAAGTGTGAGTTTTGGATCTGAGAGGTAAAGTTTCTAGGTCATGTGATATTTAAGTGGGGTGTCTTAGTAGATAATGAAAAGGTACCGATAATTATCTACTAGGATAATCCCAGGAATGTGTTTGAGATATGAAGCTTCTTGGGTTTGGTGAGTTATTACAGACAATTTTTTCTTGACTTTTAGAAGCTCACATCTTTGATGTAAGATTTAACTTATAAGGGTGTAAATACTTAATGGAACAACAAGTGATAGAGATCTTATAAGGATCTAAAAGAGAGGTTGACTTCATCACTAGTGTCAATTCTCACGGAACCAAGTTTAGGTTATAATGTTTTCTGCGATGGTTCTAGTATGGATTTGGAAATTTTATTGATGTTTGGGAAACATGTTATGGTTTATGACTCATTCCAATTATTCTCTCATAAGCAGAAATACCCTGCCCATGATCTTGAGTTGTTAGCTGCTATACACACACTCAAGACATGACATCACTATCTTTTTGGGGATCAATTTATAGTGTATTCTGATCATAAAAGCCTGAAGTATATTTTTAGTCAGAGGGATATGAAATAGTGTTAGAGATATTGGGTTGTGTATCTTCAGAACTTTGATTTTGACATCACATATACCCCTGAGAATTAAAACATGGTTGCTGACATGTTGAGAAGAAAATTACCAGCACAAGACGTGAGGGAATCTTTCAACCAGTGGTATTGGATGAGTTTGTTTACTGAGATGAGTTTAAGACTGAAGGATGTTGGTGGATAGGTGTTCTTGTCTTTGATAAAGGTTGAATCATCTTTTGATGAGCGAGTTTAACTTGATCATACTACAGACACTGAGAGATGACTCTGAGGAGAAATCATAAATGGTGGGGAGACATTGGGTGAGTGGTCTTGATATCCTAGTGGAGTTTTTTTGTTTTCATAGTAGTTTTGTTGTCCCCTTATCCCCAAGAAAAGAGTTGTTAAACTATGTATACCGATCATGTTGGTCCATGTACCTTGGGGATACAAAGATGTACCGTGATTTGAGATGTCAGTATTGGTGGATAGGAATGAGGTGGTCGGTTATGGATTTTGTATCATGGTGTCTCACTTTTAAAAGAGTTAAAGTGGAACACCAGAGACTTGATAGTTTATTTCAAACTTTACCCATTCTAGTATGGAAGTGGGATGAAATTTCCAAAGATTTTTTCATTAGTTTACCATGAAATCCTTTTGGGAAGGATGCGATTTGTGTGATTATCGATAGAATCACTAAATCATCACATTTATTACCAATAAAGGAAATAATGAAAGTGGAGTATCATGGGGACTTATATCTGTGAGATATTATGATACTTCATGGGGTTACCTATATAGGTTTTTTTATGGGGAATCGAGGTTCACATCCAGATTCTAGAAATATTTGCAAGAGGTAATGGGCTCTCAGTTGAAATTGGGCATGAATTATCATCCAAAGATAGATGGACAAACATAGAGGGATATCTAGGTTCTTGAGGATATTCTTTGGGATTGCGTGCTTGATTTTGGTGGATCTTGGGATATTATTTTCTTTTGGTTGAGTTTTCCTATAACAATAGTTATTAGGCACCGATCTAGAAGACACCCTTTGAGGCTTTGTATGGGCATCCATATCGATCTACCTTGTGCTAGGTAGAGTTGAGAGAGTGGACCTTGGCTGGGATGATTCTTGTTGAAGAGATGACATAGATGGTGAAATTGATCCATATGTGTTTGATCATGGAACATAGTCATCATAAATATTATATGGAATGTCATTGTCAGCCACTGGAGTTTGTAGTTGGTGATCGGTTTTTTTATAAAAGTTTCACCTCACTTGGGACATCGTTGATTGGGTAAACAGTGTAAGTTGGCAATGAGGTTTTTGGGCCCCTTTGAGATCATTGAGCGACTGGGGAGGTTGGCCTTCCAGTTGGAATTTACATCTATTTTGAATTATATCCAAGATGTGTTTCATGTTTCCTAGTTGATGAGATATATACCAAATCCTTCCCTTGTAATTAGACGATAATATGTTGATCTTGAACCCAATTCCACTTTGGTTGAGCAGCCAGTTCAAATTATAGATTTCCAGAATATGGCACCACATGGTAAAATGATCCCCCTAGTCCTGGTTCTATGGTAGTGTGGACAAGATCACTATGAGATGTGGGAGAGAGACTCATTGATGAGGTAGCAGTGGCCTTATCCTTTAGTGGGTCCAAGGTCTTGTGCACTTTCTAGGGATAGAAATATTTCATAGTGGGGAGACTATAACACCCCATTACCTTTATTCTAGGTATGTTAAATTTTTTTCTTTTGGTTTAATTTTTCATTGGGAAAGTATTTCTAACCATCAATTAGGAGGATACTTGTAATGGTGAAGTCATAGTTTAGTTAGAAATTTCAGCATAAACCTTCAGTTTCTGCTATTTTTTGGGTTGTTACATGATGTGTAAGGTGATTAAACAACATTTATTGTATTCCAAACACATCCTATGAACTGAATACACATCATGATAATTATACACATCATGTAAGTGTTTCAAGTTGTGTAACGTGAAAAATTGGTTTTAATTAAAAAGGAGATCTATTTTCAATGTAACTTAAAGTAGGATAAATTCACGATGTATAAGGTATTATAAATCATATAATTCCCTAATTTGTATATTTTAATGTTCTGTGTGGGTTATTGAGGTTTCACTTTATTTTTCTGCCCCCCTCTCAGCGAGATCTCTTACCCTAGGAATTTTTAGGCAACTCCTTTCCCCCCAGATCACTCCATTATGTGATTGATTAGAAGGGTTAGTCGCTTCATCTATTCATGTAATCCATCCTCTAGATTCCTTTATATTTTTTTATAGCACCATTTTTGGTAGATATTTATAATCATATCATGTTTTCAATCAATACTATTTAGTTTATTATTATTTGTTGTCTTCTAAAAGCAAATCCCATGGTTTCCAATTCCTATTTTTATAGGCGGTTGGGTTTTCTACATCCTTGAGGTAGGTGGATATGTCTAAGTGTTATAATTTATTGAATTAATTGTTGTTCTTATTGATTCATTGAGTTTTTATATGAAATTTTATGTGTTGAAATTGAAAAGGGCTTGGGTTCATGTTTTAAGGGTTTTTTTCTTTGAAAAAAGAATTGCCTTGATTTAGAGAAAAAATGGATTTTCAAACCCAAAAGAATATTAGCTTGGATTTGAAATGGTTTTATAAAAATTATAACGTGGTTTGAAATACAAAAACTAAGAAACATTTCATAGTAGGAACCTTGGATATGTCGGGATGGAGACACAAGTAGCCTTAGTGTTTGTGAAATCACTAGGAGGTAACCTCTTGTATATCGATGAACTGTGTCAAGACTCGATATTAGTTGGATCTAAACTTATGCCTTTTTAGGATAATGAGTTTATATTTCGTATTATCCTATAGGATCAATCCTATCACGAAGTTGAATTATTGTTTGGAGTTTTTTATTGCATGATATTTTATTTCATAGATGTTGGATCACATGTATATTTATATTTTGATATTTTTATTTGCTTTGTTTCATAATTGGCTTGTTTCTGTTTTTGGAAAACATGATGTGAAATTTATGGAAAACCCAAGGAATGTTTAAGAAATGTTTTTAAATTGTTTTGTTATAAAAATTATTGTAAAACTATTTTTTTCTAAAGCTAGAACTTGTGCATTCTTGATATTAGAACTTGTATATATTCTTTAGTGGTTTCCTACTAAAAACTATTTCTCATACCCTAGTTTTTCTTTAGGAAGATGTAGACCATGTTTTTTAGCACACATGCAAAGGTAATAAAATTTTGTATCATGGTTTATTCCCTTTATGTTGTTGTTTTTTTGGGTTTCTTTGTGGAGGTGATGGTTGGTCACATAGAGACTTGTTGGTCTAGACTTGTCGTACTTCCTAGTTTTTCCTCTTTGTCTTAGTTTTACCTCCCTATTGTTTATAATTCGTACTCAATTTGTGTATATCATTTTCTTATATTTAAGACATGTTTTATTATCTTTGTTATACCTCACCCTGTAATGGGCTAGCATGGGAAATTAGTCTGGTTGACCAAGATTGGTCTGTTCGATTTAATATTCTAAAATTAATTTAATAGATACTGAGATAAGTGTTAAAGGTTCCCATTATAATAAACAATAGTTATGGTTTAAGAAAATATCTTGAGTAACACATTGATTATACATTACAGTTGACCTAGAAACAAAGAGCACAACTGTATAGGTACAACATCACATAATACAACATTTTTTACCTTTCTATGGTGAATAAAACCTTCACCTATTTTGTGAGACTAAAATATCTATAACCATTTAATCATAGTATTAAGTATTTATATTGTCTCTTTAAAGTTAGAAGTCACATATTTTCCAACAACTCAATGCTTTTTATGTTGCTAAAATTATCACAATCAATAGTAAAAATACATAAATTTCCATGGATTTGATATTGTGTATGGGAAATATTCTCCCATTTATCATTTTCTTCAGCCACCATTTATACTCTAAGCACCCTTCTAGTGATAAAGAGATAAATATATTTAGAAAATTAAATTCTAGTTATCTTTAAGGAATACTCTTCTTCTTGACATGATGTATCTCCACCATTTTCACATTATATATATTTGTTGATGGTCATGATATTTCTATTTGGGAACTCACTTGAGATATTCCATCTTATTTAGAATTAGAAACATTGAATTTTGTTGTTTTAAAATGGTTTATCCTCACCATTTACATTCTTACTTGGAAGATTTATCTTATCACTCTTATGATCAACCACCTCCTTTTAATTTGATTATCCAATAACCTCCTTCATATTTCTCCATGGAATGAAATGGGTATTTTTTTCCTCATGTTTCTACTCCTTTAATTTTTTTTGAATATAACCTACTTTATGAATCATACATTGTATTTATAAATGTTGGTAAAACTACATTTGATCAGTTATCGCATGATTTATCCCATGAAAAAAACATACCATGTGTGCCTCCTAATCCAACTCCACATTTAGTTGAATCATTGTAATCTGCATCTCCTTATAGTAATTTTTATCACTCTTAATTCCTTGGGTAAGTCTTAGAGTTTTTTATGGAGGTATTTATAAAAATATGATAGAACAAACCAATTTTGAATGGAAAAATTCATTTTTTCACATTTTTTAATTGGGTGACCACCATATTGATCATACTCCATTATAAATTGATCTAACCAAATAAGAGTATAATTAAAAATCTAAAGAGAAGTGAGTTTTATTTTTTCTCTACATAATATGCATGATAATAGAATACATTCTTGATGTGCATATCACACACCATGTATTCTTTAGGGTTTTTTTCTTGAAATGAAGGTACATTTACCTTGATTCCACCATGAATATCATAAAATCTTAATCTCTTTTTTCCACCTTTATATTATTAGAACAAACTTCTTTGTTATAGGTCATCCTCAAAATTACCATCAAAAGAAATGATTAATTAGATATATGCATCAATTTGTAACAATAAAGAATTTTTTTATCTAATTACAAACAAATCATATAACTAATATATTAAAAACAAAATAAATGAAGAACATAGAGTTCAAACAATCACACAAAATGCATGAATGATACCCACTAGTTACTATATTAACAACTTCAACACATATTCATGGATTTTAATGTAGATGCATGTTAACATTTGAAGTTCAAAAATGATTTTTAGTAAAACATTAAAATAAGCATACACACCAGAATTTCAATACAAAATGGTAGTTAAAAAGGGATCAACAACCAACAGATTTAACAAGATGATTTCAGCATACAAAATTTATTAAAAGGAAACTTCCAACCATTTATTTCAACTAAAAAAAAGAAGTGAATTTTCAAGTTTAAGTAGAAAAATCACAGAATTTACACTATTACTCCCATGGTGTAGATGCTCTATTCATTTGAGATCATTGGAAAAAGTTTCCCTTCTTTTCTTGTTGAATAAATACCTTTGGTTTCTAAAATTTCATCTCCTATAAGTGTAAACATATACATTAATTTATAAAATTTAAAGTTCAAAACAGAACAAAACTAGAGTAAAAACTAAGGTAGATTGGTTCAAAGTTACTATGAAATATAACTTCTCTAGATCTATAAAAATAGTTGAATCTATACTTCAATAGGATGTGAAATTATGCTCACCAAAGTACTAAAAAAATAGAAATTATAACGTACATTCACTTATTCTATGTGAATAACATAATTTTTTTAATAAAAATCAATAAAAAGGAATGTTTAAACAATGATTTAGAATTATAAAATTTAGGATTAGAAAAAAATTGTGTACCCTTACCTCACACTTAATTTGAAGTATATAATAAGAATTTAAACTCTTAAAAATTTAAGGGTGGAAGGAAACAACCTGAAAATTTTCTTAGAGTGAAATAAGTTACTCAAAATGGGCTGCCATGTGAAGTGACCCACCTAACTTCCTACAAAAAAAGACCTCAATCAAAAAAACTTTATTAAATAAGGTCAAATAAAAAAACTAAAAAAAGTAACAAGATAATCTTGGGTTTATCCCCCAGGGGGTTCTATATTTAGATTGCTTACAGTTGAAAAATAATTGATTCAACCCCAATTAGATGGAGGATGTGTCTTCTTACTTAAGAACTAGCATAAAATCTTCTTTCTAGCTATAGTAATCAACTCAAATAGTTTTTTAACACCCCATTTTCATATACTTTTAATTTCACCACTTTGAAATTATAACTTCCTAGGAGTAGTGGAAAGGGGGGAAAAGGGGGTATATTCCCTCTTCTTCAACTTGAGGAGTGATGTGCATAAATAGTAAAAATTCAATTCTTGGATGTGATTTTTCATCCGATTCAATATCCTATATAAATTCATTATTAAAAACCACATATGTATCAATATCCACTTTTTCATTAGTGTGCAACTTCAAAATATCCTCTTGCTCTTCGACCACTCCCAAACTTTGAATTACAATTAGATTTTTTGAGTTTCAAAAGTTTCTCATCAGGTGTATTAATAACCTTATCATGTACCTCTAGTAAATCATGAAGTTCACTTGAATCTACACAACATACATAGGGAGAAGAGAAATCAAAATCATACACAAAAAAAATCACAATAATATAAAAGAAAAGCTTGTTCAATTAAATAAAAAACTTCATTAATTTGGCCATCTTGCTCTTTTTAAAGAAAAAACAGTGATCCTAGGAGTGTTTCTAAGTTAGAAGTGATTTATTCAACCTCCTCCAACCTCTTATCAAAACGAAAATCCTCAATTTTATAATTTTTCAAAGTAAAGGAAAGGGTATCTTTAATTGGTTCATCATCTTATGATTTCACAAGAATTTTGAAAGGATTATCAGGAATATCCCACTACTAAAATACCACCTTGTAGAGGTGGGTTACATTCCTTCTATTTGTCTTTTGACATATTCATAGACCTAGTCCCCATTGGTAGAGAAAAATATGAGTAATCCATTTTATCTTTCTAGTTGACCCTCCCTATCTTACTCTTCTCATACATGGATACATTTAATCCTGAACCTCGTCCTCTAAATCACCTAAAAAGTGGAAAGAACATTCATCACATGACCAATTTTCAGGGACCTGCTCCTCTCCAACAGTTCTGACCAGGTATTGTTCAAAATTATGGACTAGTTCATCATATTACAAAAGATCAAAATGGTTATCCATCACAATACCTCCCAATTCTGTAGAACTCTTCATGAATGTGGCCTCACTCCCTTAAACCTATTCTGATACATTTCCGCTTGTTGAAAATAAGAAAACAGAGGGATTCTTGGGACCACCCTCATCCATATTCTTCAGTTCCATAACCGAGTAATGCTCACTGACACCATGGAGAGGAGGACGCGACGCGGAGGGTGCAGCGAGGAGGGCGCGACGAGGAGGGTGCGGCACGGAGGAGGCGTCGGCGAGGAGGCGTCGGGGAGGAGGGCACGACGAGGAGGGCGCGGCGAGGAGGGTGCGGCGAGGAGGGCGCGGCGCGGAGGAGGCGTTGGCATGGAGGAGTTGGGGAGGGGGAGGGCGCGGTGAGGAGGAGGAATCACGAGGGGGAGGAGAAGGAGCCCGATGGGTTTGGAAAAAAAAACGGGGCTGATGGATATAGCCACGGATGAAATAATTAACCGTGGTAGTATAAAAGATATAGCCACGGACCTATAAAACTGTGGCTATAGGTCCGTGGCTATAGCTCAGATTTGTAGTAGTGCATGTTATAGAATGGTTTAGCTGAACACTTGAAAAGCTTAGCCACATTCTTATATGATCCTGAAAATGATGATTTGATCATCCATGTGGACTATCCAAGGGTCATTGTCCCCATTCCATTTGAGATGATGATAACAAGAACCTAAACCAAATTTCCTTTAGTGATTATATTCTATGACCCTAAAGTCACCCCATAGTAGAGGAAATAAACTATTAGATCCCTCCCTATATTGAGTATCCCTAGCATGGTACTCTCCATCGCGACTGAGCTGAGCATAAGTGAATCCACCGGTAAGCCTTGCCGTTTACACTCCAGAGTATGAATAAATTAATGCCACCCTCAAAAGATCTGGGTTTAATGAAATTATCGTATATTACAACCAAATATATGGGATACCTCAGGTTATTTTGGAGGTCAATGTTGGGTCCAAATTCACCCATCATGTGGGACTGAAGCACTCTCAACAGATACTATTATTGGGATACATTTAGCCCTCCATGCTCTATAACTACACCATTTTTTCTCAGAGTTTTCATGGGTGTTAGAGACATTCAATTATTTTCCATCAACCATTATAGATCCTCCACACCACCATGTAATATTTTCCTTTTGAACTATGGGGTCTCATATCATAGGTCCATACCCACTAGAAAAATATATCCTGTTATAGTTTATTCTAACCGAAATGGTATTCTTCTCTAAGTGGGAAGAAGTAGTTATCATCAATGATGTTAAATCTATGTTTGTGATCATATTTTTGATCTACCACACCATATATAAATTTGGATTTCTTCATTCCATTCTCCAATAATAAGGCACTAACTTTTAGGATTAGGATTTAATGAAATTTTACACGAAGTACAAAATATGGTCCAACGTTACTACTTACTAGAATTCATAAGAAAATGTGTAGATTGAAGAATGAAATAAGAAACAATCTATTATCCTATAGAAAACACTGGGTTATAAAAAATAAGAGTTTACCTGATAATCTCTTGAATTTCCTCTATACCTATTGGATGATGACTCTTAATTCCACCCCAGTGACCTCATATCCCTAGTATGTGAAACCAAGTAAGTCATTCCCATCGAGGATTAGATACCATAGATCTAAATAGATTTATACAACAACAATAGTCTAGAAAGAATGAAAGAAGATCACTTGGATGATTTGGAATCCCTCATAGAGAACAACTTCCAAGCATTTCCCAATCTAGAGAGAAACCAAAACTAGATGAAAATATAATTCAAAAATATGGTTTCCTCTGCTCCATACAATACAGTGACATGGTACTGGATCTCAGAACAAGTATGATACCCAAATAAATAAATCGAAGTTGGTGCCCAAGTGGGAATGACCTTACCTCATTCATAAGGTCTATTCCAACAGGGTATACTCTTTGATCACCATATATAGAGATCGTATCACACCTCCCACCAATGTGATGTTTCTGAAGTAGTACTTCACATGAGGATACCCATGGTCCAAGAAATAAAACCTAAAAATATTTTCATGGTTCCAAGAATTATGAATATAAAATATTCACAAATGTTCCAAGATTTATGACCCTAAACTACTAGAAACCCCATGGTTGAGCTAGTATGACCTTAAAATATTCATAACTGGTCAAAGCAACAAGGCCTTAAAAATATCCTTAATCTAAAATCTTTGAACATAAACAAGGAGTCATATTCCATGAATTATGAAAATAACTATTTTATACCAATATTGTTTGAGTTTAATGACTTTAAACTATAGATATTGATATCCTAGGCACAAAAAATTAAATAATGATCTTACTTGATATAAAATTAAGATGACTCATATGATAACTATGGGATGATATGAAAGGTCTTACAATTTTTATAACCATGGTGCCTCATAATATATGTATGATATTGTCTAAAAAATCACCCCACTTGGAATCAATATGAATCATATGATATGAGACGAACTAAACCATCATCCATATAACACGATGCTAAACTCTAGCATTACCCATGTCATAAATTTGGGATTCCCTCACGAGAGAGGATTTCCCCCAATTTTGGAATTGAAATCCTACTATTACATAATTTTGAACCATGTGTGGATTGACTACCATTTTCATGGGATACATTGTAATTCCTATACCTCTCATTTATAGGTCTAGTCCCATTTACACACACAACATTATGACTTTAACTTGTGTGTAGTCCATCTCAAGGTGTGAACATGGTATATAGGACTATTTGGGTCCATTTACAGTAGGTTTTACCACTTCTGTGACACATATATTACTGTGAAACCAAATTACACATATTCCAAGCATCATGAATTTAAAATATCATCTACATTCATCTCGGTCTGATCATTATAACATTATACGATATGGAATTTTTTTCTGCGTTATTTGTGTGGTGCGTGGGATGTCCTGCCCTCAATTCAAATCAAATTCAAACTCATTCATGAATTGATTTTTTTTTTCAAAATATACCTGTTTCAGTAGCCCATGAATCATGAATGTAAATTGTTTTCTGTCATCCAAGAGGTATGACATTAAACATTGATCAACCGTCTTCAGGATCACTTCATTTGTTATAGGACATTCTGGTATCCATTCACATGGGTTTTAAGCATTTTTCACTGCATTATCGTCCTTAAAGATCCTCTGTATACTCAAATAATCAAGAATATAAACTATTTTCATTTTCACTAAGCTCCATGAACTCAAAAAAGAAGACTAGATCAAGGCATTGTGAACCTAAACTATATGCATGCACCCATTATTCACATGGTTTTCACCATCTCTAGTGTTGCATAAATCTAACAGCTCTACCATACAAAAATATATAAGTCTTGATTCCTATCCTTATCAGATGTGCAATGATGGATAGACCATCTATCTCTAGGAACAACCATAGATTAATTGTAAAATCATATGTTACATATGGTTATATCACCATGATATTCTCATATTTTCCTCCTTTTTGGGAATAAGCCCCATTAATTTCGCTTGAACAACTAGAAATCTAGTATTCCCTCAAAAATAGATATATATGGTAGAAAATAATTGGAAGATGAAGGCATATCCTACACTAATGTTCCTAGTTCTTGATGTTAATCTACAGTATTACCCTATACAAAACCACGATGTCTCATACGATATTTAAGGGATGAAAATCAAACCAAAATCCATGGAACACAATTCTAAAATGTTGACATACCCTATATAATTTCTGGATGCCTCAGATTTTAAAATGGTATGATTTAGTATCCTTATTCATGAGGATCGACCCGAGAAGCAGAAATATCTTACATAAAAGAGTGGAAATATTCTTGAGAAGGGTCTAATTACTACTGATATGGATTTTGAGAAAAATATTGTTAAAGATAAAGATACTGGAAATGATAAAAAATGGAATGATAAAGATACCGGCAATGAGGTCGTCCGGAGGAGGCCGTCGGGAGGAGGAGAGTTCGTCGGAGGAGGAGATTCCGTCGGGGGGAGGGGAGTTGCAGTCGTCCGGAGGAGGGGAGTCCATCGGGAGGAGGGGAGTCCGTCGGGGGAGGAGGGGAGTCCGTTAGGGGAGGAGGGGAGTTCGTCAGGGTCGTCTGGAGGAGGGGAGTCCGTCGGGGGAGGCGCGGTCGTCCGGGGAGGAGAGTTCGTCGGGAGGAGCGGAGTGCGTCGGGGGAGGAGGGGAGTCCGTCGGCGTCGGGGGAGGCGCTGTCGTCCGGGGAGGGGGGAGGCGCGGTCGTTCGGGGAGGGGAGTGCGTCGGGGGAGGGGAGTGAGTCGGGGAGGGTTCCGTAGGAGGAGCCCGAGATATTGGCCAAATCTCACATATAGCCACTGATGAATTTTCATCCGTTGGTATAACCATGCTATATCCACGGACTTATAAAACCGTGGCTATAGGTCCATGGTTATAACTTCATTTTGTAGTAGTGAGTTTCTCAATCATTCTTCATTATGTGGGGATAACATGGTCCAAGAGAATTCCATGGGTTACCATGGGTCACCCTTAGAAATGGTTTATTTTATATGTTATCAATCTATTCATGAAGTTTATACAACTTCATATCAAAGAGTTTATCAACATGGCACATCAAGGATTGCTTTTGATGTTTCACAAATTTTAGTGTGGGAAAGATACTTTGGGTTTCTCCAATTATATAATGAAAAAATATTTTCTATTGATCTTATACCATAAAAAGCGTCATAAAAAAATAAACATATACAAATACACACAATTACACACACACACACTCACACCCAAATATGGACACAAATTCTCACAAAAATTTTATAGACACATGCAAGGATACTATAAAAACACAAACTCTAATAACCCATAGTCGATGTCTACTTTATTACATTGGAATAAGATACAAGGGATCACATCACTAAGGATCAATAAATTTGGAAGTCTTAAGGAACTAAATAAATACATGATTCACATATTACATTGGAAATAAAAAATACATAGAATTAAAAAACATTCTTGAATCATTGATATTATTTATAATATCCTTATTTATATAATGGGGAAAATAAAATAAATAAAGGGTGAGATAAAATTCTCAATAAGGGTTATGTATAGTGGGAGATATCATGACTAAATTAGGAATAATCAACATGGAAAGGTAGATAACTGAAAACACATGCCATTTAATTAATAAATTTATCATGAAATGGTATAAAAAATTTAAAAATTTATCTATTCAATCAAATAAATTTCATAGTAAAACACCATTTTTATAAATGGTATATGGTTTAGGCAATAAGAAAATCCATGATACAAAGAATATGGATATTTAAGAGAAATGTAATTTCAAATGAAATACGATCATAAAAAAGTGAATATTTCAAGAGAAGGTTAATGGATAAAAAATTAATAAGTGATAAAATATGACCATAAATAGATGCTATGTAATAAATTCATTTATTCTGGTGTTAACTACATAGTTTTCATGATGATTTTGGTTCAGAAGTTCCATTAATTATACTTTGATAATGGTTTCATCATATCCAAATTTTTAATCATGATATAAATATCATATATATTAATTATATATATATATTCATCCATAAAAGGTAGAGTAGAAAAATGATTTACACTATTCATGAAGATGGTAGGTCGTACGTACGAATGACCGATGTTTACATTTTCTGAAGAATGGAAAGAAATAAAGTTAAATAATAATTAACCTTTACAGAATCATAATAATATCATGAATAATATATATATTTAATAATTATATCATTATAGAAATCGAATTATAGTGGTAATGAAAATTTAATTTCACTGCTACATATAGATGATAATCCATACGTGTGCATGAGCGATGATTTCACTTTCTATAGGATGAAAAATGGTGAATAATGGTTTCTACATCATCAAAATAAAAATTCATTATATTTAAGATAATTAATTTATTATTTTATAATGGATACCATGGATTTATAGGTGGTATATGAAGAAATAAAATTTAAAATTCCTGGTCAAGAGTTATACCACTTCATTGAGAAACCTCTTTTGCATTACACCTTAAGTCTTGAGAGGATGGTATTTTGGAAAGACTAGAAGCTATAAAAAATGGTTATTTAATCTAGGAAGGTATTATTTTAGGTATTTTATGATCTATAAGGCTCAAAATGTGTGTGAAGTAGAGGAGAAGAGGTTCCCTTTTATAAGTAAGGGGAGGGGAACTATTCAAATTACTAAATGTATTAAATTAATATAAATTAATTTTTATAATAAAGTGTGTGAAAATTGATATATTTAAAATATAGGATTATTTTAAGTAGAAATAGTTCTATATAATATTATTTAAACAAGTTTAAGTGATTTTTAACCCTTATATCTTTGTTTAACTCCCCATTAAGACTTTTAGCAATTATCACAATATTAAAGTTTTTTACACTTTAAGGGTAAAGATTGTTACCATAAAGTGAAAAGTGAATCATAAAAGGATAATGGTTGATATTTTAAACCATATACTATTAAATTGAATTAATATATGAATTTCATGAATTTTAAATCATTTAATAAATTTTTTTTTTTTTAAAAATATCATTAATGTCATTTTTGGAACTATTTATTTACTCTGAATTTAATGTCATCAAGATAGTTATAGAATTAAAATATAAACAATTAATAAGTAAATAATATATTATATGTATATATAAAATCATTTTTTAATTGTAAATCACCAAATAAATATTACTTTTAGATTTTTTAAAATAATTTACTTGATTTTTCTATTACTTGAATAAGCACCGTGTTAGCGTTGTGTAAGTATTTAAGGTTATAATTTTCATTTATAAAAATTAAAAATACATTTCCATGATAAAAAAAATCATGAATATTTAAAATAACCATTTATAACTGATTTTCCCCCTACCACAAAATACTAAAGATATTAAAAGCAAGGACGTGACATTTTTAGCTTTATCTTATACTTAAATATTATTACGATCAAAATCACAGTTAATTGTAAAAAAGATCATATTTTTTTTAATTTTATAGGATTATAAATAAAATATAATAATAAAATAAAATAAATTCAAGCGTTTGAATGAATTTCAATCCTTATCGCATTAGTCTTTAACCTTAATTATCCAATTTACCCTTTATCGTGGTGATAAATTTACCTATATTACTATTCATAATGTCTAAAAATAAAGAAATTGTTTATTAAATTTAAACATCCAGATTCTAAACATGATATCCATTTTTCAATATTCAATCTATAGAATTTTCATAAATCTATTTTAATATAAATGCATAAAACATGATGATATATTTTTTAAGAAAAATGTATTTTTAAACATATAAAATAACTTATATCATAATCATGAATATTTCTTATTAAATTTGAATTAATTTGATCAATATAAATCATATATATCACATTTCACTTTAATAATAAATTTAAGATACAATTACACTTTTAAATTACTTTATTTAATAAAAATAAATGAGAGTATTTGAAAAATTTATGTTTTTCACCATTCACTGAAAAATCAATCATTTCAGAAAAATCCAAAAATTTCACCCTAAGTTAGTTTTTTAGGATGAATTAATAAATTATATTCATTTTATATAATATAATTTCTAAAATTGGTTTAAATTTATTATAATTTCCACACAGAAAATGCAATAAAATCATTTTTGAAGTATAAAATGACTTCCTAAAAATTGAGTGTGTATTTCCTAAGAGTTGATCGATTTATTTGTATTGAGTAGAACCATTATACATATATATTTTATAATGTGGTTATTCATATTCATATCGGCCAATTCAACCACTAGGTTATCACATTTAAATTATATTTTTATAAAATATCTCAATTCACTTGAAGCTCAATGGTGTGTGTTATGAAATCTATCAAACAATTCAAATTATTTAAAGATAAATCTATCTTAAAATATTAGGATGTTATATTCTACCCCCTTAAATAATTTTTCACTTTCAATTTTATCTTGGTCATCAAAGATTTAACCTTTTTGAAAATACCCATCATGCATAGGGATAATAAAACTTCTTTTGAAAAGGGATAGTGGGAAACATAATAGTTACCTGAAATATCACATATTTAGGTTCTAAGATAAGAAGAAAATTTTTGGGAAGTTAAAATATATACATGGAGGAGAAAAATAAAATCAAAGGACTAATGAGAGTGATATAGAATATGGTCATGAAAAAATTAACCACCAAAAAACTATAAATCAGTAAGGGGTGAAAAGATTATCAATTCATCAGAAATAAAGGTAAAAGAATAGTTTTTTTATTCCAAGATCATTTTACTAAAGTTTATGAATTATTTTACTATAAAGATAAATACAATTTTAAAATTTACTTACATTATTTATTTCTATTTCATAATAAAAATTTCATCCTTTGGTTGCAATTTAATGAATTTACACATCATCTCTTATTCGAAGAAACGAATAATCAAGATTATTTTTTCATGCCTGAAGCACTAAATTTAACTTTTAACAAATCATAATATCCATTAAATAATTAAAATTAATTTATTTTTTATTTTCTCTAAGTATTTACTCAAAACCAAAATGGTTATAACAAGTTATATATTGGGAAAAAATACCTTAATATAACTTTGTATTATTGTTAGGTTAATTGTGTTTATTGACAAAATAGGTTAACATTGATAGTTGTGAAGTTCCAGTGTGATTGTTGAAAAGGTATGTTGACAAAGGTAAAAAAAGGAATGGATACTCTGGAGGTAGTATAGAAAATTTCATGTACATGGTGGTGTTGTTTCCCATTATTTTCTAAATTTTTAGTGTCTAGAATTTGTTGGATGAATCAACATTTGTGAAAGTTGGTTTTCCAGGCATGGATCATGAAAATATATAAAAGGAATGTAATTTGTGAAGTTTTTGTGTTTCACAAAGGTCTGGTGCTTCATGGAAGGTTAGTGTTTCACAATGGTGTAGATATTCATGAAATATGGTTGAGTCAGAAAGGAAAGACTGTATGTTATGTGATTATGAGATCCTTTATGAATAATAAAATTTCCCTAACAATTTCATGAAGATATGTGTGTTTTTGGAATATAATGAATATCTTTTTGAAAATATAGTGGTGAGGTTTGAAACTCTATTAAAGTGAAGAAACATCTATAAATATGAGTCTACCCCTCTTAGTTGAGAATAAAAATACTTAACAAAAGTCCAAAGTCTATGAATTCAAGAAGGTGATTCATGAATGATTTTTATTGCATGATAGTTTTCATAATATCATATGCTTCGTGAATAAAGGATGTTTCATGAAGGCTATGTAAGCTTCGAAAACATTGTGTGCATCATGAAATGTGTGAGATTCATGATTTTTTAGCACCATTAAAGTGTTGAGAATCACTAAAGTGTTGATCATCACTAAAGTTTTGAGCATCACGAAAGAAGTGAGCTTTACAAAAGTTGTGGGTTTTGTGAAAGAAGATATTTTTTTGAAGAATTGGGTAGTTTCTCAAAGGTTGGAAAGGGGTCTTCACAAAATCAATTCTTAACCATACTAGAAGGGATTTCCCAGTAATTATATGGTAAATGGTATTAATCAGGTGGATGAAAGTGAAATTTAATGAAAAAACAAATGTGGTGTAAAACATATGAATTAAAGTAATTAAAATATTTGTATTCTAAAGGAGCAGTGAGTACACTTTAGTTGATAGAGTAGTTAGCTTTCAAATTGTGATTTTTTGTAAACTAGGAGGGACAGTGAGTCCACTCCAACTTTTTAATAACAATGCATTTTAGTGTATTTGGAACAGGGGCACATTGCAATTGTATGATCATTAGACATAGCCCGGTGTAGGTGATCCATGTAAAATTGTTGTGTCTTATGCATGATTTAATTTTTATTCATAAATTGATATGGTTTTAAAGACCTGGTTTTTTCCTTTTAAGACTTTGGAATATTTCTACATATATTTCTAGAGCTAGGAACTGAGACGACATGCAATTCCGAGGCTCGGTGTGCCCAGAATAAATTATAGAAAATATTAAGCATTTTTATACTATGAATATGAAAAATGAAGATAAATATTAATCCGTATATTAGATCATAAATCTGAGGGTATGATTGAGTTCGGAGTGTGGATTTTACCCTAGGTGGGGTATAACTTTTGTCGGTGCAAGATTTTTGTGAAAAAATCTACCCATGGAAAAATTCATAAATAAAATAATTAAATTTAATTAGTTTATCTCAAACTCTGAATCAAATAACTTTCAAATAGAAAATCGGATTGGAAATCAGATATCACCATTGAGTTATAAATGGGGTGTTTTTCTTAAGCACGACATAAAATGAGAGGGCATGAAAATTTTGGATTCTACGCTGAGCATGGCTTCTATAAATATAAATATAAGAGATTAGAATTATGGTTAAGAATTCTTTACCTTCTCTATCTACACGCTCTCTCTATCTCTATCTCTCTCCTCTTGATATTTTCTTCATTGAATAAAGGAGTGGTCTACACCTAAACCTTGGTGGATTGAATTAGGAGTGTCGTGGACACGTTGCCAACACCGAACAGTCGAATCAAGGTAGGGTTGACCTTATCTTTAAGTTCTGATTCAATTTCTATTTTTATTATCTATTTTTTCCTTGTTCATCATATTTATATTATTAAATCATTTATGGCTGCATGAACAAGACCATAAATTTCTATTTGGAACCTCATTCTTCGTCCGTTCTTCGTGGATACCTGCTATCAATTTTTAAACGCATCAACCGACTGTCAGATCGTCGATCAGAGGTAGGTACTATGAAGGTACCATCGTAGGGATCACATATATTTTTTTAGATCTGGAATTGGGTATCCAGTTGAGTTGTGGTGGTTCTCTAAATGGTCCACCAGGGAAAGGCCGGTCGGCGATGACCATAGAGGGCGGCATGACGGGACGACCTGGTGCTGCAACAATGCGCTGGTTTGAGGAGCCAAGGATGGTGGGGGTCTGACGGCTGGCGTACATGGTGGAGGAGGCTAGAGAAGTGTGGATGGTAAGCTAGGCGCAACGAGGATGGAAGGATGGCAGAACCACATGCATCGGGCTCAGGCAGGGGATTGAGATCCAGGAACCGTGGGGGGGGGGGGGGGGGGGGGTCGGCCATTGACGCGAGGTGAAGACGGGATCTGAGGTGCCAGATGGCTCAGGGGATCCAAGGAGGGAAGAACTATAGGAAATGGTCTATAGGAGGTATAACAAGCCACGTGATGGGCTGTGGACCAGTGGTTTAAGCCGGGCTGGCTGGTATGGGTCGGCCCACGCGAAGTGGTCTGACCAGACTGGGCCAGACTGATTCTTTTTAGGCCATAAGGATTTAAAAATCCATATATCCTAAACGTCATGTCTATTTGATGCACTGTCTTTGGAAATACAATCCTTGAGTCAAGCCTGACCAGTTGAGGTGGTTTTTGGAATTTTAAATTTCATGCTCAAAGGTGGGTGGCGTGAAACTCTCACTTTATTAATAATAATTTAATTATTTTTATTCACGGTTCCTTCTTCCGGGTGTAGTGCCAGCATCCGAAGTCCGATTGATGCAGCGTCTATGGCAACACATACCTCTCATATAGAAGGATATTTTTAGACTAATTCTAGAATTTTAAGACTTGGTTTCAATGCTCAGTTGTATGAAACACCAAAGTTTAATAATAATAAAATATTTATTATTATTTAGAAATCTTATAATGGACCTATATTCTAAACGGAACATCTGTTTAACTCTTCGTCACTAGTGGTGTGACCCTGGTTTTTGTGAAGACTTTTCAAGACTACCCTTAGGATATTAAATTAAAGATGAGGTGTGGGCCCCACAAGTCCCGGTTTGCACGTGTTGTGGTGAAATGAAACTTTTTCATCAGTTATCCTTTTTAGACAAATGAGTAGTCCATATCACGAGTTTTTCCATGAGGATCATAATGGTACGATCCATATAATTTGTTTTAGGACTAAAGCATGGGCCCTACATGAATCTTTTCAAGTGAAATGCAGCGACTTGTAACTTTTCCAGAGGATGTCTATTTGGGGAAAATAAGTAGTCAATTTTTCTTGTTTTTTCGTAATGATCGCAATAGTGTGTTCCATTTGAATATACAGAGCCTTGTTAGTGATATAATTAAATGTAAAAACATGAAAGGAATATATATGGAAGATTCTCTTGATGTGTTTTAATAGAACCTATGGTTTGGGTCAACCTCGAATCTTGTGAGAGTGGATAAGACATATGAAGAGACACAGTCAAATTTTCTAGGGCTATTTCAGGAGGCATGTTAGTGAAAATACATCTTTGCATTTCGTATCAACAATGAGAATCTTGGGATATTTATCCTATTGGCTATGAATGTCATGTACTTTGAGAGTACACTAAAACTTCTAGGGGTACTTGTTCGTAGTTTGGTACCAGAGAATGGTTAGGTACATGGTCGGGAAACAAGGCAGGGACACATACATGCTCTGTGTGCTACTTTATGAATTATTCTATCTCTCGTGTCTTCTTCTTTTGGACTCATATTTTGGCATGCAAGTAGCCTATCCCGAGTGTTTTTTCATGTATAACATGATGATTTTCTTTCTATTGGCTTGAGATATGTGATGAGAGATGTTCAGGGAGTGACGCCTATATGGGGAAGTACCTGAGGACTTCAGTGGAATTATTCCTAAGAGGTCCCATCCAATAAGGATGGCCAATGTTCCTTAGTGCTTTTCTAAGAGGTACCATCCACCAGGGATGGCTAGAGTTCCTTGATGTTCTTTCTAGGATGTACCATTCAGTAGGGATGGCTAGAGAAGTTCGGAGTTTACCTCCATCTCAGTTGGGAAGTGGTCTTCGATGGAAGTTCTAGGATTACCTCTAGTTGGGTTGGAAAGTGGGCCCCAATAACAGTTTTGGGCTACCCTTCATCTGGGCTGGTCAGTGGGTCCCATCGACAACTCTTGCTGAGTAGTACCCTCTAACTGGGATGGGTAGTGGGTCCCTTTTGACTATCATAGTGGAATCCCCCTAACGTACTAGGGAGTGGGTAGCCTCTGCAACTTCTATCATAGTGGAATTCCCCTTATGCATTAGGGCATGGGTAGACTCTGTGACTACTATGAGAGTGGAATCCCCGTAATGTAATAGGGTGTGGGTATCCTCTACTTTTGGTTTACACCTCGGTTGTGCGGCATAATGATGATATGTGTTTGACATACCTTTAAACTCTCAAGAAAGAGGGATGATTTTCCCACCAAGATGTGTCCTTATGACATGACCTAAAACCATGAGGGTGAGATAGTGCCATCCAAAGCAGATAGTATCAAGGTGTGGTGATTGAGTCCCTTTGACTTGTAGTTCAGGGATGACATGCGGGATGATAAGAATCGATGGTGGTTACTTCTGGAACTGTTGGTTACTCTTCTTTATGGTCTTAGCTGTGAGATGGAGATCCCCTTACCCTCTCGTTTGGGATTCTTTGGTTTGGAATATGTTTATATCATGTTTTATTACCCACTCCTTGGGTTTTTGTTACTCTCCTTCTAGGAGAGGTGAAGACACGCGAGGTATGCCACATGCTTTGTGTGTCTAGCTTCTTGTGGTAGGATGAGTCTACTCTCCTACTATAGGTAGCGAAGACTCGATGAGAATTCCATATTATCACCATTTATAGACCCTTGAGTTTGGATGAGCTTACTTAACTCTCTCGGTGTGTTTAAATTCACGCCTTTTACTGTACCTTGTTCTTTTTTATTTCTCCCCTATTCAGTACATCTTTTTTCTGCTCCCTTGAGCCTTTGTGGAATCCTACTAAATATTTTTATACTCACCCCTTCTTGGGATTCACCCGCACTTGGTGTACCCTTGTAGATGATGGACAAGTTGATCCTGACTTTAGAGGAGCTTAGGGATACAGAATCTTGGACCATGTGTAGTGTTCATAGATTCAGATTCAGAAGTGGGGCTCTCCTATCTATTTTAATTTCTTCACATGTTGTTGGGTTATATAAATTTTCTAGTTGGGCATGTATTTTCTTCTTTCCCTTTCAGTTTACTTTATTGTATTTTTACTATTCAGAGGTCGATGCATATATGTTTAGTTTAATTATAGAACTTTTTATCTTTTAATTATTTCCCTCTAGAATTTTGCATTAAGTTGGATGTGTGTGTGTGTGTGTGTGTATAGGTTCATAGGAAAAGGGATTCTTGAGTTTGTTGTACCTTCGGTGCTAGTCTCTAGCCCCTGGCCTATGGATGCAGGCTTGGGGTAGTCACATCTCGAGCCCTGGCATGGGTCAAGTCATGAAAAAGTGGTATCAAAGGTGGTTCAACCCTTGGGATGTTTTTTGAAAATTTACCTAAAAAGGTATTGGTTGGGTTTAGGGAAACAATGTCGAAGTGTCTCAAGAGAACCTCTCAGGCTAGGGAGTCCAGTGATGGTATGAGCAGCTGACGTATCCATTCACCAGGACCCTGATTACCCCCTTGTCTACTTGAAACCCTGAGATACTTGTTGCAAGAATCAATGGTACATGTATCATATAAGACCAAGTATTTGACTATATTTCTTGATTCAAATCCCCATCGTTGTTTATATATATTCTCATCTGACTGTGGTACTCCTTGATAAAATTCAGGATGTCTCTACGATGATATCCATCCAAGATATTAGATTTGGTTTGTGATGACAATCCTATGAGAAATGAGGCCTCTGTTCAGGACCCATCATGCAATCCCCTTCCTCCAAGTGGGAAGGTAGCAACATTTCCACCTGTTGAGTAGAAGACAACCCCAACAAAGTGGGTTGAGGACATGCACAGGCTGAGTGCACTTCACGAGTTCCAGTGACAGAGACCACTAAGGTTCCACGGTGAGCCTAACCCTCAGGAAGCGAAGGTTTGTCTAGAGTTGGTGGTATGCCTCTTCAGGCTTATGCGAACACTGATAGATCAGATGGTGGCTTTGGTAGCCAACCTCTTCCATGGAGCAGCTAGATGTTGGTGGAGCTTGGTTACTCAGATACTTGACGAGTCGACTCTCTCATGGGAGGACTTTCAGTAGCTGTTTTATGATGAGTAGTACCCCTCCTTGTTGCACTCCATTTGACTTTTGAAGCTCCTTTAGTTTCAGTAGGGAGGGATGACATTGACTGTGTACGGGACTAGGTTCATATACCTTGCATACTACTCTCTGGACACGATCCATGACGACTACTTCTAAGCATGTAAATTTGAGCAGTGACTCTATAGAGAGATATGTGCTATCATAGTACCCTTGTGCATCCTCACCTATGTCGGGGTGTCGAAGTAGGTTCTCGTGAAAGTTAAATGTCTTTCATAGGGACACCATATATTTGGTTGTGTTAGTGGGCACAATAGATCCAAGACATTTATCACAGCAAGCAGACGTCATTCGATAAGATATCAATGTAGAAGGCCTTCCTATAATCATTATCAAGCACATAGTTGTATGGGTATGCAGTATCATAGAGTGTAGGGACAACCTAGGGAGGTCCGATGTTATTATTGTGACAAGCGAGGTCACATGGCATAAGACTACCTGACCATACGTACTGAGTTCCAAGAAGATAGTAAACAAACTTCCACGGTATAGACCACTCCATGATCAGGGAAATCCCAGGTGGGGATAGGGTAGTCCCCAGGGAAGCGGTGTAGGAAGGGGAGTATGAGGAGTCATGGTTTATGGAAGATGCTATAATATCCTTCCACCACCACCACCAAGTGGCCCATGTCAGGCTCAGGGAACTGGCGTTCGGGGCTGCGGGCAACCACATGTTATGGATGTCTATAATCCGTCAGTGTATAAGATGATAATAGGTACACCTGGTCTCTTTTCTACTTTTTTTGTAGTAGAACTTGTTATACACGATGTGAAGTACTCTTTTATCCTCACTCCTCGCTTGAGGTGTTACCAGGGTGACACGAGGCGTTAGTGTAACCTCGTGTCTATGTTGTTCGATGTAGCTACAAATACACAAAGAAGTAAGATACTTTCCCCACTAAGACATGTTTTTGTGACATGATCAAAACTGTGAGGGTGAGTCTGTACCACCCAAAGAGTATAGTATCAAGGTTTGGTGGATGAATCCCTCTGACTTGTGCGTTCAGGGAGAGGTTGTGCGGTGGAGTGTCAGAGTAGGTCCTAACATTTCCAGTGGAGTCTTTCTTCTTGACCTCATTTTGTTGGGAATTCCACTAGTGGTATTGGTAGGGTTCTTGTTTTGGGGATTAATCTCCTTCCAAGAGGGGAAAAGACGCGTAGGGTATGACATGTGCTTTCTGCATCTAGCCTCTTGCGGTTGGATGAGTTTACTCACATAAACTATTCATTAGTACCTTGCATGATCAATGTCAAGTCTTGATACTATAGATATCAAGTATAGGTTGAGGTTATAGAGACCCCTTGAACAGAACAACACAACTCACTATCTGGTGCAGGCTGTGGTAGTCTTCACCCTGAGAATTTGGAGATGCTATCTTTTGAGGAGTGTGCTTTATGGTTTGTTCATACCACTAGAGTCTCAGGTACGTCTTCACCTAGAGAGGATTTAACCTAAGGTGGCGATGCTGGTTGAAATTTCTGTAGGAATATGACTTTGAGATAGTATATACTCCTGAAAATGGAAACATTGTAGTAGATTCCCATAGAAGTAAGTACCTAGCTCACCTAGTACATGAATTTTGAGAGTAGTTAACTTCCCCGTAACTGACCCTAGTAGAGAAGGAGGGTATATTTTTTCCTCAACTGATGACATTAACTCATTTGCTTCTCAAACATGTAAGAGAGTCTCGGTTCTAAGACATTGACAATGAAATATTCTATGACCATATATCCTAGAGTGTTTTACTAGATGTATATTCTGAAAGAGGGAATAATGATACCCTGTTCTAGGAAAAAATTGTGATTCTAATCATGATGTGAGATGTAGGGGTTCGGTTGGGGAGACAAACTATCCCTTGAGTTTCCTCAAGACATTCAGGACCGTGCAAAGAGATGGAGAGGTTGCCTACTACCTTTCCTTACCATTAAAATATAGAGTGGGAACACAATGACTCCCACGTGTCACAGCTGATGAGATACATGTGTTTTGGTAGGAGAAGAACTTATGAGAATGGACCCTCCCTTTGGTTCGCATGCTATGCTAGCATGGAAATGTGTAAGTTTTCTTGGGAGTGGGAGAGCCAGGTGTGATCTCAGTATCCCAAGTTATTTCCTTAGTTTCTCTTTTCATGGATGAAAATATTGAAGGAGTTAATTATGTAGAGACCTAGTTTTTTTTTCCTTTCAAGACTTTTGGAATATTTCTACATATATTTTCATAGCTAGTCATTGAGACGACGTGTGATTCCGAGGCCCTGTACACCCATAATAAATTATACAAAAATATTATGTGTTTTTATACTATGCATGAAATAGAAATGAGATATCTCTTAAATGGTAGCTAAGATCAGAAATACGAGGCCACAGTTGAGTCCAGAGCATGACGTTTACCCTAGGAGGGGTATAACTCTTGTTGTTGCGAGACTTCTTTGAGAAAAGTCACCCAGGGGAAAAATTGTAAATAAAATAATTAAATTTAATTATTTTATCTCGAACACCGAATCAAATAAATTTTAAACGGGACTTGGATTAGAAATATGAGACCACTATTGAGTTTGGAATATGGTGTTTTTCCTAAGTACAACATAAAATGAGAGGGAGTGGAAATTTTGGATTCCACACCAAGTGGGGCTTCTATAAATAGAAATATAAGAGATAAGAATTAGGGTTAACCCTTAATTCACTTCCCTCTCTACAAGATCTATATGTCTCTCCTCTTGATCTGTTCTTCATCGAATCAAGGAGCGGTTTCTTCTGGAACCTTGACGGATTGAATCATGAGCATCATGGATGCATCACTAATGCCACACAGTCGAATCAAGGTAGGGTTTTCCTCTTTTTTAAGTTCTGATTCAATTTATATTTTTATTATCCATTTTTTGCCTTTTTTCTAGTCTTTATATTGTCAAATCATCAATGAACGCATGAACATGACCATTTATTTTTGTTTGGAACCCCATTCTTCATCCGTTCTTTGCAGATACCTACTATTAATTTTCGGACACATCAAACGATCGTCAGATTGTCGATCAGAGGCAGGCTTTACGAAGGTCTCGTTGTAGGGATCAAATTTTTTTTCTTGAATCTAGAATCAGGTAGTCAGTTGAGGCATGGTGGTCTGCAAAAGGGACCACTAGAGAAAGGCCAAGCAGTGGCCATGACACGTAGAGGTCATGGAGGGTGGCACGGTGGGGCGGCCTGGCACCGTGGCAGTGTGATGGGTTGAGAAGCCGAGGACGGTGGGGGTCCAATGGCTGGCGTACGAGGCAAAGGAGGCCAGAGCGGTGTGGCAGGTGAGCTGTATGCAATGAGTATGGTAGTACAGAAGAACAGTAGGTGGCATGCTCAGATGGGGGACTGAGATCTGGGAACCGCAGGGGGGGTCGACCATTGACGCGAGGCTGAGACATGATCTGAGGGGATATGAGGCGCCAACTGGCTAGGAGGGGATCCAAGGGGGGAAGAACCACATGAAGTGTTCTGGAGGAAGAGGACCGGCCTTGTAAGGATTGGACGGCCCACGTAGAGCAGTCCAGCCAGACTGGGCCAGATCGGTTCTTTTTGGTCCATAAGGCTTTAAAAAGCCGTATCTCCTAAACAGCGCATCCATTTGATAGTCTGCCTGTGAAAAAATGACCCTTGAGTTAAGAAATACCATTTGAGGTGGTTTTGGGAATTTTAAATTTCAAGCTCAAAGGTGGGTGGCATGAAATGCTCACTTTATTAATAATAATTTAATTATTATTATTCACAGTTTCTTCTTCTGGACGTAGCGCCTACATCCGAAGTCCGATTGACGCGCCGTCTAAAACCACATGTCCTTCCCATAAAGAAATATATTTTTAGACTAGTTTAGGTATTTTAAGAATTGGTTTCATTGCTCAGTTTCACAAAACACCAATTTTTAATAATAATAAAATATTTATTATTATTTAGAAATCTTGTAACAGACCTATCTTATAAAAGAAACACTCATTTGATGCACCATCAGTGGCAGCGTGACCCTGGTCTCTATGAGAAATTTTCAATACTAATCTCAAGATCTTAATCTAAAGATGAGGTGTAGGACCCATGAGTCCCAATTCACATGTGTTGTGGTGAAATTCAACCTTTTCACTAGTTATCCATTTTGGACGAATGAGTTGTACATCTTATGCATTTTTCCATGGGGATCGCAATGGTGCGATCTGTATAATTTTTTTAGGACTGAGGCATGGGTTTCATATGGCACTTCTTAACAAAAATTCAATTAATTGCTAATTTTCCATCAGATGACCATTTGGGGAAAATAAGTAGTCAATCTTGCCTGTTTTTTCACAAGGATCGCAACGTTGTGATCCGTTTGAACTTACAAAGCCTCGTTTGTGATCTCATTAAATGTAGAAACATTAACGGAATATTGGTGGAATCTATTTTTGATGTGTTTGAAAATAACCCATGGTTTGGGTCAACCTTGACTCTTGCGTGAGTGGAGAAGATGTATGAAGAGATATAATCAAATGTTCTGGGACCGTTTGAGGAGGCGTGTCAGCGAAATTTAGCCTTTAACTTTTGTATTAATGACAAGCATTGTGCACTATTTAGACTATTGTCTAAGAATTCCATGTACTTTGAGAGTATAATGAAATGACTAGGGTCACTTGTTCTCAGTTTAGTACCTGATAATGGTTAGGTACATGGTCGGGAAACGAGGTGAGGACACATGACATCTGGGCCCCGCACACTATATATACTACTTTAAAAATTCTTTTATCTCTCGTATATCCTTCTTTTGGACTTGGATTTTGGCATGAAAGTAACCTATACTGAGTGTTTTCCATGTAGAATGCGATGATTATCTCTATAGTGGATTTCGAGATGCGATGCAAGATGTTCTAGGAGTGACTTCTTTCTAGGAAAAAACTTGATGACTACAGTGGCATTCTTCCCAATAGGTACCATCCACCATGGATGGACAGTGTTCCTCAGTGCTTTTTCGAGAGGTACCATCAAATAGGGATGCACAAAGTTCCTCGATGTTATTCATGATAGGTATAGTCCATCAGGAATGGCCAGATAAGTTCCAGGTTTACCTCCAGCTAGGCTGGGAAGTGGTCCCCAATGGTAGTTCCGGGATTCCCTCTAACTAGGCTAGGTAGTGGGTCCCGTCGATGATTCTTTTTGAGAAGTACCCTCTAGTTGGGATGGGTAGTGTATTCCCATCAAATATCAGATTGGAATCACCCTAACATACTAGGGAGTGGGTAGCCTCTGTGACTTCTATTAGAGTGGAATCCCTCTAACACATCAGGGTGTGGTTAGCCTCTATGACTTCTATCAGAGTGGAATCCCCCTAACACATCAGGTCATGGGTAGCCTCTGCGAATACTATGAAAGTGGAATCCACCTAACATAATAGGGCATGGGTATCCTCTACTTTAGGTTTTCACCTCAATTGTGTGGCACAACAAAAATATGTGGTTAACGCACCTTTAGACTCTCAAGAAAGTGAAACACTTTTCCCACCAAGACGTGTCCTTGTGACGCAACCTAAAACTGTGAGGGAGAGACAATGTCGTACAAAGAAAATAGTATTAAGGTGTGCTGATTGAATCCTTTTGACTTGCAGTTCAAGGATGATGTGTGGGATGCTTGTCATTGATGATGGTTACTTATGAAACTATTAGTGAATATTCTTCCTAGGCTGAGTTGTGAGATGAAGATTCCCTTACTCTCTTTTTTTGGGCTTCTTTGGTTAGGCATATGCTTATATCCTTTTTCAGTACCCACTCCTTGGGTTTTTGTTACTCTCCTTCCAGAAGAGGTGAAGGAACACAGGGTATGCCACATGCTTTCCGTGTCTAGCTTCTCATGGTAGGATGAGTCAACTCTCCTACTATAGGTAGAGAAGACTAGATGATAAGTTCATATTCTCACCATTTCTAGATCCTTGTGTTTGGACGTGCTTAATTCAATCTATTTTTGGGTTGAGCTGCACTTCTTTTACTATACCTTGTTCTTTATACTACTCCCCTCTCTAGTACATCTTTTTATGCTCTCTTGATCCTTCCGGGCATGCTATTGAGTATTTTTATACTCACCCCTACTTGGTATTTGCCCGCACTTGGTATTCCCTTGAAGATATCGAATAGGTTGATCATAAATTCATAGGATCTTAGGGATATAGGAGCTTGGACTGCGTGTGGTGGTCGTAGCTTGGGATTAGGGAGCAGGACTCTCCCAGCTATTTTTCTTTATTCACCTGTTTCCAGGTTGTGGCACTTTTCTTTTTGGGTGTATATTTTTTCCTGTTTTCCTTTCAGATTACTTTACTATATTTTTACTGTTTAGAGGTTGATGCATATATGTTTAGTTTAATTATAAAAGTTTTCATATTTTACTTCATTCCCTATGCACTTTTGCATTGAGTTTTGTGTGTGTGTGTGTGTGAATATGTTCATAGGCAAAGGCATCCCTGAGTTTGTTGTGACTTCGGTGCTAGTCTCCAGCCCCTGGCCTATAGAGGTGGGCTTGGGGTAGTCGTGTCTTGATCCCCAGTATGGGTTAGGTCATGATATTGGTAAATAGAGAGAAATGTGTTTTGTTTAATGGTGAATCAAGATCAGAAAAAAAAAATTACTTTAATTTTTTATATTCTGATTCACCCCCCTCTCAGGGTATTTAATCTATTTGGGATAAAATTATCCAATATAGATAAATATAATACATTAATCTCTAAAACATAAAAAATAATCCCCAAAGTTCATTCCATAAATAGTTAACCTTAATAATTTTCCAAAAAATGTATGACCAATTTCAAAACCCAAAAATCCAAAATATTTGATAAAAAATTTATCCCTAGAAAACATAAAGTATCTCATAATATCACATACCAAACATTTGAATACCTTGATCATATATTTTCTAGAATATACAAATCATTTCCCAATATAACCTGAATCACCATAAAACTACTAAAAAAACATATATTCTTCCACAAGTTAAAAGAATATTTATCCCTAAAATGAAATACCATCCTACAAAATAATATTATCTTTAACTTAATCATATAATGATCCCCCAAAATATAGAAAGCTTCTTATGAATTAACTTTAATTACTTAGTCACCAAATCACTTTTCAACATCATGGTTATCTATATGATATATTCCCAAAATATACTAGATCTTTTTTCCAATCAACCTTAATTACCTCAAAATCAATGATTATATTAACCCTAAAGTTAATCAGTAAATTTAAACTTATATCCATAAAATATAAAAGCATCATTATTCAAATAAACTTTGTATTAAAACATATATTAAACCAAAGGTTTATATTACTATAAATGTCTCCCAAAATATCTTTAATCATGTTAAATTCCCATCAAATGAAATCTCAAAAGGGGTATTTATGACTTTAAACTAATGATAAACCTTATACTTATCAACCCAAGAAACTTTAGGTTTATACCATATCAATATGTAATATTATAGATTTCCACAAGTTCTATTACCTCATTTATCATTATGGTTCATAAATAAAATATGAATTTACCCTAGCATACCCCCTTTGAGTGTCAAACTTGGTGCATAGTAAGGCCCCACCTACTATGTTCTATAATTCTGGTCAAGATATACTCAACCAAATCTTTTTGGTGTTATTAAACCTAGATTAATCTATGTGAAAACCACATCTACTTATAGTATCCATAAAATGATGTATTATTTGGAGACCGCATAATCTCTTCCTTTTAAATATTTTACGATATTAAGCTATAATTATACATATCCTTAATATAAATCATAGGGTTATGTTTTTTAATACATGTTTTCATAAATCTAGTTCCTATGGTTTTTTCTAAACTCTATATGATACCAACTATAAAAACTCAAACTTCAGTAACCTAGAGTTAGCGTCTACTTTATTACATTGATAAAAGATACAAGGGATCACATTACTAAGTATTGACTAGTTTAGTAGTCTTTATGAACTAGATACATACATTATTCTAATATTAAATTGTAAATATAAAATGTGATATATAAAAAAATATTCCCACATCCTTGATATTATTCATAATATCCTTCTTCATATTCAAGGGAAAAGAAAATAGATAGAGATTGAGCTTATATTCTCATTAAGGGTTATGGCCTGAATGGACCAAAGGCCTTCATTTTTATTGATTTTTGATAACCCCATTTCATTGGATGAGGGGGAAACCTTAAAAGGCCCATAGGCTCAGAGATTACATGGCCCGTAGGCTTAGAAGATTACATGACCCGAAGGTCTTAAAAACACATTCCATTTAATCAATAACTTGAGAACAAAATGAATCCATGGTTAATATCAAATCAGTTACATGACCCGAAGTTCTTAAAAACACATTCCATTTAATCAATAACTTGAGAACAAAATGAATCCATGGTTAATATCAAATCAGTAATCTCATGGATAATAATAAATGAATTATTAATAAAGGAAATGATTAATGTTGGATTTCATGATCTCAAACATCATGATATCTTTTTCATCAAGGGCTTGTGATAGGATAATTTAATATATGGATAGGTATACACCAAAAACCCACTTAACAAGGCTATCTAACTGATTTCTCTCATGAGGAATGTTGATACATCGAGGATTTATCAATAACCAGGCCCCGCCCTTCACTTCATGTCTAATGCATTCCTTATACATTGAATGATGAATTTATTTCATAAAAAATATACCTTATAAAAAAATATCCATATTGATTAAATTATATAAAATATAAAGATATATCTAGTTAATAAAATGACTTTCATAGTAAAATACCAAATGTAGAAATAGTATACAGTTTAGGCAATAAGCATATCCTTGATATAAATAATATGGATATTTAATAGAAATTTAATTTTCAATAAAAGTGGATCACATTAAAGTTAATGTTTCAAGATAACTTTAATTACCAAAAAATTAATAAGAGTTAAAAAATGGTCATCAATTCATAAAAAATATAGGTTTTGTAATAAATTCATGTATTTTGGGGAATAAAATAAAATGGTAGAAAAACACTAAAATAATTTTTCATCAATATTTTTTATTTTTTAAACCATTAAAAAATATATTTAATAATCTAAATATAATAAAATGTGATGGAGGAGGAAAAGCCTGTTAATTTTGCATATGTTAAAACTAAACATTACTTTTAATGTTTTAGAATGAAATAAAAAAATGTACCTTTATAAAAACATTAGAAATATTCCTCTCAAGCCTCTTAAAAATTTAAATATAACTTAAAATATTCTTAATAAATCATTTGATTAAATAAAATGAACTTTTGTAAAATAATTTTTAAAAATATGTATATGGAAGAAAAATATACCTGATCAAAAGAGATATAAAACCGACTTTTATTTTAAATATTACCTTTCTCGATTCAAGTTGTAAAGAGAATAAAAGTTGGTTGAAAATTTGTAAACTTATTAAATATATATAAGATAATAAAATATATAGTGTTTCTAAAGATAATTTATAGGATTCCTTCAATGAAAATAAGAGCGATCCCAAACAAATGAGATTGTAAAATAAATTCTTACCTCTTGGGTAACTTTTAAATTGTAACAACTTAAAAGAATTAACCTGAATGGAAACTTTAATAATTATTAATAAATATATATTCATTTTAAATTCATCAAATTGTTAGTATATACACCACATAAAAATAAATAGGTTCATAATATCAAATATGTCTTAATGGAGTGGATATTGAGATGAAATCACTTACAAAGATCATAACATTGATGTGAGAATTAATCAATGAATTGATTATGTGTATCAAATGTAAATAACCATAATTTTTTTAAATAGAACATAAAATAATCATAGTTCATTCCATTCATAATCTTGGCATACCATATTCATAAAGAAGTAATATAACCCAATGAAAAGAACTTGAGTTATGAAACCCCTTACGCCAAGTTCAACTTACCTCATAAAAAATTTAAACCTACTATATAATAACTTTATATTTATTATAATTATATATAATAAACTTATAACTATATATAATATCATATATGATCCATTTATAACATATTATTACCTATTTTTGAATAATTTTTTTATTATCATTGTTTTGGGTGTTAATTGCTACATTTTTAATGAGAGTTTTGGTTTAGTAGTTCAAATCCTTGTACATTGATTATGGTTACATCATCTAAAAAATTTTAATCATGATATAAATAAAATATATATTCATTATATATATATATATAGATTCATCTATAAAATTTAGAGTAGAAAAATGATTTACACCATTCATGGAGACAGTATGTTTGTATGTATGTATGAACAATGTTTCCATTTTTTGATGGATAGAATAAAAGAAGGGTAAATAATAAATTAAATTTAAAGAATCATAATAAGATCATAAATAAAATATATATATTTATTAAATCTATAATTATAACCATCTATGTAAAGTGGTGATGAAAAATGAATTGCACCGCTACGTGGAGACGGTAAGCCCGACATACACACAAACGATGTCTTCACTTTTTGTTGGATGGAAAGAAGGTGGATAATAAAAGACCCATCAATAAAATAAAAATTATTTATATTGGAGATATTTAATTAATTATTTTATATTTTATTTGATGGATTTATATGAGGTATATCAAGAATTAAAATTTAAAATTCTTGGTTAAGAGTTATACCTTTTAGTTGATAAATCTCTTCTGGATTACGCCTTAAAACTTGAGAGGATGGTATTTTAAAATGAAAATAATATATAATACATATATAAGGAATATATTAAGGTATTATGGGAGCTATTTTCCTATATATAAGGCTCAAAATGTGTGAGTAATATCGGAGTAGAGGTTTCCATTTATAAGTGAGGGGAGGGCCACTCTTGGAATTACATATTGTTGTAAAGTAATACAAATTAATTTTTATAATAAAGTGGATCCAAATTTATATATTTAAAATATAGTATGATGATAAGTTTAAATAATTTCATCAAATAATATTTATATAAGTTTAAGTGATTTTTAACCGTTATCTCATAGGTATAACCCCTCGTTAACCCTTTTGACAATTACCATAATATCAAAGTTTTTACTCTTTAAGGGTAATGAATGTTACCATAAAGTAAAAATTGAATATAAATATATCATGGTTAATATTAAGAACTTTATCCCATTCAATTTGAATAAGTTTTTATTTTTATTAGTTTTAAATCATTTAATAAAATATTGTTTATTATAAAATATCATTAATGTCATTTTAGGAACTATTCATTTACGTTGACTTTAAATTCATCAAGAAAGTTATGGAATTATAATATAAACTTTTAAAAATACCTAATATTTTGTATAAATCTATAAAATTCTTGGTGATCTATTAATAACCCAAAAATTTTACTTTTATTTTTTTTAAACAATTCACTTGATGTTTCTACTACTTTCACAAGCACTCTGTCAGCATTGCATAAGAATTTCAGTAATTATTTCATTAAAAAAGCTCAAAATAAGTTAAAATGATGAAAAAATCATTAATATTTAAAATAACCATTTATAACAAAATATAATTTTTTTATCCTCGTTAAAAATACTATAGAAATTAAAAACATGAATGTGAGATTTTTGATTTTATATTTTACTTAAATATTATAAATTTAAAATAAAAGTTTAATGAAAAAGGTCATGTTATAGAAGTTTGGATGATTATGGATGAATTATAATCATTAAATAAAATAAATTAAATTTTTTATTGTATTTTAATCTTTATCACATTAGTTTTTAAACTTAATTTTCTGATTTACCATTTATCAAGGTGATAAATTTTACCACTATAACTATTCATAATGTATAAAAATAATTGGGAAATATTTACTAAATTTTAACCTTATAATTAAAAATAAGCAATAAATTTTTCAAAATTCAATATCTATAATTGGCATAATTCAATTTTAATATGAATGCATAAAATACAATGAAAAAAGTTTTTAGAAAGATGCATTTTTAAATATAAAAATTAACTTATATCAAAATCATGAATATTGATGATTAAAATAGAAATAATTGTATTATCATAAATAAAATTTATTATATATCACTTTAATACCATATTAAAAATTTAATGATACTGTTAAATAACTTTATTTAATGAAAATAAGTGAGAGTATTTAAAAAATCAGTATTTTTCATTATTCAGAAAAAATAAACCATTTCATAAAAATCCTAAAATTTAGGTCTAGGTTAATTTTGATATAATAATTTTAAAAATTATGTTCATTTCATAAAATAAAATTTCTAAAAGTGGTGAAAATTAATTATAATTTCTACACACAAAATGAGATAAAATATGTTTTTGAAGAAAATGTAATTTTGAAGTATAAAATGACTTCACTAAAAATTGAATATGTATTTCATTATAATTAATCAATAAATTTTAATTTAATAGTACCCTTATACATATATTTTATAATTTGGTTACTCATATACATACCCTCTAATTCAACTGCTAGGTCATTATATTTAAATAATATTTTTATAATATATCTCAATTCACTTAAATATCAACATTGCATGTTAAGAAATATATTAATCACTTCAAATTATTTAAAGAGAAATATGTCTTAAAATATAAGGATGTTATATATACACCCCCTAGAAAATATAATCAAATAAAGAAACACATGAAAGAACACACACACTCAAGCACACTATAAGGTACACACACAAACACACAATCAAATATAGACACTAAATATTTTTTATCATTTCTCTATACTCTTTATACAAAAATTAATTACCAATATCTTATTTATTATTTACCTAGTTTTTGAATATCACGTACCACCAATACCCACTCAAACAATATGGTTTTGAGGAATGGATTAGGATGAATTGTTAGGGTAGAAAAGGATTACAAGATGGGTAAAAATGGTAGAATAAGGTGGATGTTTGTGATATGTTTTTTTCTTAACTATTATGAAAGATAAAAATTTTATGAAAATATTGGAAAAATTTAGATAACATAATGATAAAGATACATGAATGATAATAATTACATTATTTGAAGATAAATTGAATTATACTAATATTATGTGGTTTTAAAGTGAAAAATGTAACCTTTTTCTCTGGAATCTCACAAAAAAATGGATGTTGTGGGTATTGTATTGCATGAGTTTATGAGTTTAAAAAACATATTTTCCTTCCCTTTTTCCTCTTTATATGATAAAATTTATATATGGATAATTAATATGTAAAAATAAAGTGATAAATAATTAAATCAATATAAAATATCATGATCTTATAAAATAAGGTTAAATTATAGAGGTTTTCATGGAAAATGTTTTTTTAAAGGTGGATAATATAGATAGAAAAAAGGATAATATAAAAGGGAATAATTAAATAAAGTAAAAATTCATATCATGTCAAATATATGTCTAATATCAACTAATGTTAGATTCATAGGGTGGCGCGATATTCAAAGGGTAAGATGATGGATGAAAGATAAGGTTCAGGGATTTTGAGAAGCAAGTATCTATCCACTGATATAAAGATCATGAACTACTACTTAGAACAAAAAAACATTTTATGAATGAGTTAACCAATCAAAAATATGATGAACATCAGACAAGGAATGAAATATGGGCCTTTTGATCTTGGGTCACCAATCTAACAAATAGATTAAAATTCCATAATACATAAGAGAAAGGGAAGTAACAAATGGATTTCTCATAATAGGGTGAAAATAAAATCATAGATATTTCACTAACAATAACTTGGATGTCATAAAAGTAAAATGAAAATGAATATTTATAGTAAAAAGATATAAAAAATCTCAATGGTATACTAAATTAAAGTCATAATACCTAACCATAATTTTCTGATTAAAAAAATCTCTATCTTCAATGAATAATTTCTAGAAAATTATTTCAAAATATTTGACTTTATGGTGGGGTTATATGTTCATGAAAAATCATATATATATTTAATTTTATTCTAAATTTTATTTTATTATACTTTATTGTCCCTAATGTTTAATTTTGAGAACCTCAAATGTGTCTAGGCTTCCAAATTGGTAGACCCATGTATCATGGACATTAGATCTCAAATTTTTATTTAAATAAGTTATATTATAGGCACATTTTCTTCATTCATACAAGGTGAAACATCTTAGGTTTTTAATGCAGTGATATGGGATCCTATTGTATCCTATGTACTCTTATCCTTCCATGAATAATTATACCTCACTAATACAACTCTTAATGATAGGCAATAAACTATGTATGCTGTACTCGGTTCTCATTAGATCACATTTATGCATTTTAATTATTTTATTATAAATTTAATGTCTAGTTTTTTAATGTTTGATATAATTAATTAAATGAAATTAATTATATTAAAATAATAAATATGATATATAAAATAACTAACCACCTTCCTCGCTAATTTTATATGGTGGAATAGCCATGAATGGCTACACTGACCACCAAGACTAGAAAATCAATATTTTTTAGATTTCTATGAATCCTAACAGCACCATCATTATGGGTGGTGATTGTCATCAATGTATAACATAAGGTAAATATAAGGGTTGGTTGAGGGATATTACTATACTCAATATTTTAATTTGAGAAAGAATATAAGGAATACAGGTTATGTTTAGAGAGATAAGAGGGAGATGTTTCGAGAAAAAGAATCACCAACAACTAGTTTATCTAGTAAAATTTAGGGTTCTGTTGGTTGTGGTAAATATTAGCGTTGTAGTTTATTATCCCTTATAAATTAAGAAGATGAATCATGGTCATTGGATTTTTTTTATGTATATATCATAGATATTCTAAATCAATCAGGAATTGTGGTGAATCTGGGCCTATATAATCACGATAAAATATGATATACTTTTTCAATTGTATAAGATATAGATCATGAACAATGTAACCCCCAAAGATAGGCATTGAATATTGATTGGGTGACTCAACCATGACATAGCTGGTGGCTATATATCATTGGTTCATTCCTTGTAGTACAATCTTAACTACCCATGACCAAGATGTAGAACACTATCATATCCCATTAAATCATGTTACATTGTGTAATCTCAATAGTTTATAACCTTAAAATGGTGATGTGTCTTGGTGTCATGGTTTCATGATTATACATGGTCAAGCACTGGTCTTTAGATTATAAAATGGAATGTGACATGAAATATTTCTAAAGATTTTTATTGTCACATGTGGGGGTTCTATGTAGTACCTCTTTATTAGATGAGAGTCCCTAGGTTTTATAGTGTATGGAGATTCCAATAGGACCCCCAAAACTTTATTTTTGCAATTTTAATGATCTAGATATAATTAGATAATCTTTATGACCCTTTAGATCTCTAAAATTCATGGAATTATGAGTTATGAAATCAAACTTTAGTGTGATTATGATCATATTTTTTATTACATGATGAAGGCGAGAGATAATGAGGAACTCATGGTGGGTCATACACATGATGAAATTATGAAATACATGATCTAAGACTAATGAATCATTATAATGAGTTGAAACTTTTATGTTATTCATATTTCACTCTTTTTAAGTGGTTAGTTTCAACAGAGTATTGTTTGATCTAGTTGAGTGTTTCTTTTTAGTATGTTTTCATGAATATGATGACTTGTGTAACCTATGTATTGTGTGTGGATGTTTGATCATCTTGTTTACAAACTATGGATATCAGTGGATGGAATTTGTGTATTTCTTTGTCCAAGTGAATATGAAAATCATAAATGTGTTCATGTATGACCCACTATCATTTTCATAGTATTTATTTGTTAAATTTTCAGTCAATGTAACACCTCATGAAAATTAAATGACTAAATGGTAATTCCCATGTAAACAAAGTGAACCTTTATTTTAAAGAGCCTATATGATTAGAACTTCATAGTTAATCAAGATTGGCATGGAGTAGTTTCAGGATGGGTGACCTCATGGGATGTTTTCTAGGGAATGTGTGAGTGAGGACAAAGTACACTAAAAGAACATGTGTTGTCCTATAGGGAAAATAATTAGTCTAATGATTCATTTGGGATTATAGATGGGACCTAATGGGGGAACAACATGTGTTTTCTAAGAAATTAGTGGTTCCTAGCAGGTCAATACTCGATGATCATGTTAAAAGGGTAGGTTTTCTATACTATTGGTGATGCTTAGTTGTTAAAATAGTACCACAACCAATAATTATCCAAAAATTCATAGGCATTTCTTGGGTTTGAGGTTTGACCTCTATAATGAGGGAGATGTTATTTGGGGGGGGGGTCTAACACCCTTGGAAAAGTGAGACTTAAAAGACTAAGTGTTACTACCCATGTTAATAAGGTGCACCTTTCTTTCCATGAGCCTACCTGATTAGATTTCCACTACTAAGTGAGATTGGCCTGCAGTAGTGTATGGATGGGTGACCTCCATGTAAGTTTCCTAGGTTGTGTGTGAGTGAGTAAAAATCATACTAAAAGAACATGTGTTGGAATGTGGGGATAATATTTAGTCTGATAATCCATTCGGGAACATGGGTTTTCCCTAAGGGACACGTGTCTATGGGGAAATTAGTGGAACATGGTGGTCCAAGACCCAATGACCATATTAAAAAGGTTGGGTTCCTATGATGTTATTGGTGCCTAGTTGTTTCAGTTATCCTATTCATTGAGTTCTTTATAGTGAGACATAAACACTAATCTTCCATTTACAATGATCATCAATGAAGACTTGGTTATCACAGAGAATGGGTATTATTCTGACTAACACTCTACTCGGTGGTGCATTATACTCAATAATGGAGTTTATAATATTCATTTAATTGATACTATTATTAGTGGTGTGTGATCCATACATGTTTCAATAAATTTTTCTCTAATGTATAAAGGCATGTTCATGGAGATGCTTCTTTAGAATGTGTGTCTATGGAAGCCTTATTATTTGCTGATAAATTTTTCTTGTGAGTTTTTGTATGAATATTATCTATGTCATTATATAATCCTAGTATATTATTTGAATTTGAGTTAATCCAGGTTGATGTTGTGTGGTATGATCACAACTATATATTATTATTTTATGGCTTTGAATAATATCCATACACTAACTTGACTTTGGAAGTTATTAACACTTGGGATTCCTTACTATATATTATTATAATCACCCTTATAATTTTTTTATATAACATATTTGTGGATAAATAAAGAATATTCATTTTATAGAAGATAAAAGAGGATGTAGTGTTAGTGGGGTTAATCACTAGGGATGATACAATGGTGTTCACTAGAGGAGTTTTTGTTATTATGATTTGACATCAAAATTATATGATTACTTTATTTGGTTTAGTTTTTTATTATGTACCAACTTTATATTTTAATTTTTGATTTTTACCCTGATTCTTGTTTGAGAATGATATATGATGCATGCATACATTTTAGCTTTTAATTTATATTTGTTGATTTCATGTTAATTATAGCAGTGAATTAGTAGTTCATTGTTAAAGGTTTTATGGAAAAAAAACTACCATATTATGTGTATGAATTTTTAGTGTTCTCCACTAACCCTTATATTATTGTATGTGAGATTAGAGTGGCACTCTTGGCCTTATCATTGACCCTTGAAGGGTTTCTACTTAGTTGAGTCATGTCAAAGTAGTGTTATATATAGATATATATTAGGACTGATGATTTGAGTAGGAACATATATAGATATGGTTTTAGGAATTATAGAAGCATTTAACGAGAAATTTATAATGTTCTATTAGGAAAGGAAACCCAAATAATGGTTTCATGTCCAAAAACTTTCTATAGAAGAACTTTGTTCATCTAAAAATAGACTTTTGTACACATAGATTTCTATTTAGGGTATAATTAGGTTAGTATGTGAATCACCAAGTGTTTATGTACCATCATAACACATCCCACTCTATATTCATTGGATTATAGTGTCACATGACCTCAGGGAACCTCTCCATAAGTTATAGGTAACCGACTAACAGTACGGTTATAAGGTGTTACTATTGGGAGACCATACTCTCACATCATAGTAGAGAAAAAATACAAATAACATATAACTAGTTATCACAATATTCAACTATATTAATATAATATGATATTCAAATATATCCTAAAATAAATTAAATAACACATATTTAATAAAATTAACTATCTAAAACTTAAAACTATTTAGGTATACATTAAGAATATCTTCTATGTGAAGATCATATACAACCCCAAAAAATATACAAAATATAAAAATAACCCCAACCTATTCTTGAGTCCTAAATAAGTCCCGATTCCTTACTCTATATAAGTTATATAGTTGACCTAACCAAAAATGGGCCTCATCTATACTTATACCTACAATAATGAAGACTTCTTGGGAACCAATGTTCCAAGGAAACCTAATTAGGTTGTTAGTATATCTCAGTAGGACACCAAAAAAATTGTCTTTAACATAACCAATAAATACAATTCACGATCAATGTGATATGATCATGATAAGTACCACATAAAAAACTTATAATAAAATACCTATCACCTCCACAGGTACTAGGTGAGGCACTCAAGAGTTTATATACCTACTTCAGCCAGTCCCAGAATGTATCTGAACATGTCACATAACTATTTAAAGGGTTGGATAAGTGGACTCCCATAATACCAACATATATCATATCATTATACATAATAATTGGGAAAAGATCCCACCCTGTATATGACCATATATCATCATGGGGAACAGTGGCCACCTCATATAACATCATATATCATATCATTAGGGAAAATTACCTCCACCCCATATACCATCATATATCATATCACTAGGGAGAATAGATACCACCCCGTATAATGTCATATATTATCTAAGGTAATCATAAAAACCCCATATACCACTATATATCAGCAAGGGAATATTACCCACCTCACACAACACCATATATCATATCATCGAGGGAATAATGCCCACCTATATCCTATAATATATCATCAGGGGGAGGGGTGGAATAAAACCCACCATGGAATCGTCCCATATCAAATACCATAATATCACCATATATCATTGAAGGTGGGGGATAAATCCCACCTTATAAATTTCCCAAATCATAACCACATATCATTAGTCAGATAAGAATGAACCCTATAACCATATGATCTCATATATAATCATATAACATCATCAATATTGAGGGGATAAACACCTGACCCAAAACCATCTCATCTCATATATCATATGATTATGTATCATTTCATATTTTGGTATCTAAATAACACAATCCATTCCCATCACTACATTCATAATTGACCACAATAGTGTTTCTCCTCATGTTTTGACCCTATCCTAAGATAACACAAGATTGGAGAATGCTATGTGGTCCCCTAGATCACATAACAACCTTCACACACCACATGGGTTACTTTATATATAATCCTAAATTTTATGGTCAACACCCATCACTCAAGGGAATCACATTCCTCAACATAGACACACTCACATTATGGACTAATTGATCAAATAAGAAACAACATATAAAATATAAATGAGGGAATAACATAAAATAAATCTCACCTATGAGGTAATGATATGTCGGTCCTCTCACACTGAACCTAAGCATAAATTCTTTCCATGGTTCCCCACTTCCATATATGCATACTTATAGTGGAGGAACACTTACACCACAAACTAATTATCCATTCAAGAGGATATAAGATATCTCAACATTCCATATGGGTAATCCGTAAGATAATCATTCCCAATCCATCACTCTCCCCTATCTAGGTGGATCTAAATGCACCTATCATAGGATCCACTATGTTTCACTTACTGTATTTATACCTGTCTAAGTATTCGATATCACAAAAAACATATTTATAGTGAGTCCTATAGACATCGATGAATCATGCATTTAAATAGTGTTCAAGGGTCCATCATGGCCCATGAAACATCCATTATACTCATAGGATTTTATGGAAATAATTATTTTTAAATTCAAGGTTGATCACACACAAGAGGTAAGACAATATATCACATGATACATAACAAAAATCATATACTTTAGGGATATTTTTAGAGACAACCTTCATTAATCATAGTTATTCCCTTAAATTAAGCTTGATCTCCAAAACCTAAGCTCTTCCAAGACTGACCAACCATTTCCCATCAACAACATGCCATAATTCCATAAAAAATCATTCCACTCAATTATAAAGCACTCATAAATAATTTAATAATTAAACTAGTATTAATTTAATAATAAACACTTAGGTAATAATCATGGAATAACTCACTGGATGGTATGATGATGTTACAACCTCCAAAAACAAGGCGTGGACTAATCTTGACACATCCTTGAGCTTATAGTCACCAAAATACCTAATACCTGATATTGATTAATTAAATAATTAAATTGTAACTTAAAGAAAAAACAAAAATAATATAGAGTTTATAATTATCATAATTAAACCACAAAATACCTAATACATTCATCCTTCCATAATATCCTTTAACTAGCCCAGATATCAGCTTAATTCCACTCTAATCTAGTGAAAATGGATCAAACTTAGACTGAATATACCAGAATTAATTTTTAATGAGAAGAATTATGGGGGGTTTGAGAATAGTGAAAAATTACTATTAAATATATGAAGAAACACCATTATGACCAGAAATATTCATAAGGTTTAAGGAAGGAAATGGATGTGAAGAAAAGCTAAGCCTTTCTTGTTCACACACCCAATAAATGAGGAATTCTGAATGTGATATTAAATTTAAATTCCAAAAATTCCATCCTTCCATTTGATTACTTTTTTTTAAATGTCTATATAATCTTTTTAACCCTTAGTTATCACCCCTTGGACCCTTACATATCTATTTTAAAAGGGCATCCACTATTACATATGATTAGTTAAACATCATGTATCTCAATACTCTTACACATCATAGATAACCATTATGTATTAACCCTTTCATTTCAACCTTCATATATCACTAGGTTAACCCTTATGTATTACATAATTGACCATTTATAAGTCTAGATAAACCCTTACATATCACAAGGTAATTATTAACCCTTACACATTTTAGGGTAAAATCCTCACAAACTACAAGGTAACTCTAGTACCTCTTCAAATTACTTCCCTCTAAGAATCCTTACATATCTTGGGTAAGTATCAACCCTTATGTTTCATAGGTTATCAACCTTTATACACCACAAGGTATCAATCCTTATATATAAGGACCCTTACACAAGATGAATTAACTAATTTTCTAACTCTTAAACTTTATATGGTTAAATCCTATGTATCCTAAGGGGGACATTGACATACCACAGTGGCATCCAACACTAATTTTTTTCTATATTAGCTATGTAATCTTACAAATGGTAACCACAACCTCATGTATGAGTCCCATTACATCTAGTAAAACAAATTTTCCAAAAAAATGGTCATGAAACCTTATGTGTTATAGGGATTCCGACACTTACCAATTTTTTTTGAATGAGTTATACACCCTTATGCATGAGGACCATTACATACCACTGGGAAATTTTTATGCATTAGGACATAGAATATTTTCCAAAAAAAATTAATCTCTATGGATTTCTATCTCAACCTACAATATAACTAGTCATAACCTATGACTCTATAACCTACAATTTCCAAAATCATATAATTCATATTTAGTATTCATTTTAGAACCTATGAAACCTCATGGGCCTTTAAAAACGTCTAAAAAACCTCTTATACGTGTTAAAAATATTGGAATCCTAATTTGAATCCTAATTATAAAAAATTACCCTTCTCTAATACCAAAATTTCATATTTCCTTTGATTTTTACCACCCAAATGACATTTATTTTCACAAAATATCTACCATAATACTTCTTTTACCCAACAATATTATATATAAATCCTCCATAAATCATATCGGTCAGTGATAACAGATGTAGGTACCAAATACTATGTCTGTTACTAGTTATGGTTGCACTGACATTGCACCCAAAGCATCTCTACTAATCAAAACCCCCACCAACATGCACATTGTGAAACCAATTATTTCTAAAAAATCCCCAACAATTCCCCACTCTTAATAAAAATCATGAATTTTGAATTCATTAATGCCACAAATCATTGATTGATTTCATTGGTCTATAACATAACATTACTCCCCCAAAATCAACTAACCAACCTCATAATAACCCACCATACCTCTTTTGAGACTATATCTATAACACATTGTCCTATCTTATTATACATGTCAACATATTGTCCATAAGAACCAATATTCCAAAAACCCTACCACTCCACTAACCCATTTTCTAAAACACACTTCTAGTCATATCACCTAACATTCATCTCATATTTGATGACCATTGGCTGCTAAATGTATTTACTTTTACATATTCTCATTGAATACATAACACGACCATTTCTATCCAATAATCTTCGTAAAACCATAACCATATCTGGTTGATTTCATTAACATTTCACTTCCAAAATTTACCAAAAATTTCTCAAAATGAGCATCATACATTTATATCATCTATGAATGACTCCCCTCTATAGGTATTCCCTTTTCAATAATTCAAAAGAATGATACATACTTATATATACCATCTACCAAACACTAAAATTCGTAAACCATTATCATATTAAATTAATATATCTACATATAGAGCCTTATTCTAGAGTCTAATGATACTGTAGAGCTTCGTGCAACCACTATCCGATTCCACTAATAATCCACTATCGCAACCTCCTTTTGGATAGATCTAGATCAATGACTATGACATTACTCTCATCTTGAAAATCTCACTTTCCATTCTGCTACATGGAACACCTAGTCCCGTCAACAACTACCAATACTTCTAGTACCTAACTCACCATAGTTAAGGAACTATTATAATTACCTATCCATCACATTGATCCAATCAAACTGTTGGTGTTTCACAAGACCAAACAACTATGTTACAGAATTATACATTTCATAATAGATCAATGCTCATATCCCACATTAGTTGATCATATAAACATATATTATATCTTAGGAACCCTAGAAAACCCACTATTAAAATAAAAATATCATTTTTTACTTACCAACCACTTCTTGATGAATTGGTTACACTAGTAAAACAACACTTGAACAACTCCCAATGAAACCCTACTCTAACCAATACATGTTATGGAATCAAGCATAAACACCCTTTTTGTAAGGACCCGACCCCGATTGCCCAGAGTCGGTGCCTTATTTGATTACATTGGCATACAAACAAGAAATAAGAATCCCGAATGACCGAGTAGTTTTGTATTACTGGAAACAAGATACATAAATAAGTTCAACTTTACATCAAGAAAGGAAATACAACACTAATTTATTCCATTAGAAACATCCATGCCTCCTAGATTATGCTTGCAAGTCATTCATAATTTACTTCATCATATCCTAGGAAAAATGAAACATAAGAAAAGGGTGATCTCAAAATCTCAGTAAGAGTAAGCAATAAAGTGGAAGATAGCATAAACATAAGACATAATGCATAATTGAAAACACATGCATTTAACAATAAACTTGAACACATTATGGCAGGAATATGAGCTGAGAAAATAATGCCATAATAAAACATAATCATGGGTATTGTACTAGTCGAATAACCACATGAACTTTCAATTACTAGCTTTATAATTAGGGAAGTGCATATTCCAAACATTCTGAAACATTTTGTCAAGGCCTCAACCAAGACGTCTAATGATTAAGGCCTCGGCCAAAATCCATATATCACATTGGGAAAGGCCTCGACCAATTCCATGTCTATTTGTCTCATGAGACCTACCGATGCATCTAGGGGATATATAGGGCACCAACCATCACATAATAAGTCCAATAAATTCCTCATATGAGTGGGGATAAACATAAACAACATATACATTCATATTGAAACTATCATATGAAATGTAACTAACTTTCCCCAATAATTAAACATAAAACTCTAACCATTCTGAGTAATATGGTGAATGGTTTTAGGAAAGATCATCGACAATAAAGTTAGTCATAAAACATTAAATAAAATATGGTGTATGACATCATAAATTATTAACCCCAAAAATACATAAGAATCAACAAGAGTGATGAATCAGACGACAATACTCTTATAGAATCATTAAGCAACTCTTGAGATAAATACTCTTTTATTTTGAAAAGAAAAGTTCTTTTGGAAAAATATTTATATAAAACCATAAGTAAAGTAATATATTATTTTATGATAAAATTAGTGTTTTTATAAGGATAATGTTTTCCAAAAATAGATTATATATTTCCCTTGAAAATAGATATGAATTTGAGAAATTTCCTTGTATCGGGATCGTATTTTTGGAAACAGTTTTGAGAGCTTCTTTTAGAAAATGTAACTATCCAGAAAATAGGGAAGGATTATGGTTTTTAAAAATATATATAATACTCAAACAAAATATATGAGGAGTACATAACAATACATAATAATTTCATTGAGGTAATTAGACAATGAAAGTAACCCGAATGAAAATGAAAGTTCGGGTGAAAAAACCCTTACCTTTACTCCAAACGTGTTCTGCTCTTGAACTTAAGCTCCTGGAATATGAAATTATACTTATTAATAACTTATTTAAGAACCCATTAGGAATATATTTAGTTTATCATAATTCTTTTTAGTTCATTTATACCCTTATTTCTAAGTTATTATATTGAATTTCATTGTTCCGGGGTGTTCGTTTTCTTTATAATCAGTTCACTTGTTTTTAAGTAATGAAGTTCATGTGGAATGGTTATAAATCTCCAGGATTCAAATTATATTTTATTTATGATCATAAATAATTTATAATTGTCATTTCTATCATTTTGTTACATGGAATTAGGATGAATCATTAGATGACAACCACTTCGATTATTCGGCGGCATTTTGATTATTATGAACCAGTTTTGTCATATAACTTAATTATATGTACATATTATGGTTACTGAATATTAATTATGTTATAATACATATATTATAGTCTGGTTCAACCATAAATATGGTTTCATGAATAGTAATGAAGAACTAAAATTCATCATCCACGAAGGCTATAAATTGGAACCTTATGGACGTTGATTTCATTTATAAAAATAAAAGGGAGGGATTAAGAATATTTATGATGGTTCTTCCATTCATGTGATATAATTCTAGTATATAGATGATACTAGAGTTATCATGATAATTTGGACCAATTAGGTGAGGAGAGGATAGCAAAAGAAGATAAATTTAAATGAAACCAAATGAAAAAGAAGGGTGCTTTACCTCTTGAAATAACCTCCTTGAGAATCTTCTTAAGGGAAGGGGTTTTGGTCTTTTGGAAAGACTAGAAGCTTCTTGGACGTGGGGAGAGAATAGGGAAGGGTAATTGGGTAGAAATTTGAGGAGATTCAAGGCTTAGAGGAGTGAAGAGAAGAGGGAGTGGTGAGGGATTTTTATAGTGGAGGAGAGGAGTAAATTTTGAATATTTAATTCATTGTTTTATTATTTCCCTCAAGACAACCAATAGTGTTGCTTCATGTGGCCCATAATAGTAATAAGTGCATGTGAGTTCGAACCAAGTGGCCTTGCATCACTTGTGATGTCATGAATAGTGTATTTAAATGATAATTTGTATATACGGTATTTTATCGTATTTCACTATTCATAAAAAATTCTAGAATTTTTGAAAAATACAAAAAATTCACCCCTACCATTTTTCGACGTGTAGAATTCAAAAGTGAAGTCTATTTTTCAAAAATAATTTTCTAAACATTATTAGTTTAATTTTTAAATAAAGTCATAGTTAATTCAAAAAATAACAATCTTAGAGGTATAATTAGTTTTATGTGATATTGACAAATTAATTAAGATCCCATTATCTTATTACTTTAAGAAAATAAAATAATATCATTATTTACTATTCATAAGGGTCATATTACTATTCATATTACTATTCATAAGGGTATGTTATTATTCACCAAAAATCAAGATTGTTCTATCAGACTCCAAATGACTCACTGAACACAACACTAGATGACCATTTTTCAAAATTCAAAACATAGAAGAGGCAAAGTTGTGTTTAATGGATAGATTATAAAATTAAATTATATATTTATTTTCAAAACCTTGGAGTGTTAAATTCTCACCTCCTTACAAAAATTTCGTCCTTGAAATTCATAAAATATTACCTAAAAAGATTCGGGTATGTCTTTAACATAAGATCCTCAAGCTCCCATGTTGCTTCCTTCATCTTATGGTTCCTCTAAAGAACCTTTACCAGACGAGTCATCCAATTTATCAATACTTGTTCTATAGTATCAATAATATTGATAGGATCTTTACAATAAGATAGACTGGGCTCAAGTTCTACTTCTTCATAAGTGAGTACATGTGTTGGGTATGGCATGTACTTTCTTAACATTGAAATGTGGAACACATTGTGAACCTTGAAGAGACTTGGCGGCATTGCCAAATGGTAAGCTACGACTCCAATTCGATCCAGAATTTCAAAAGGTCCGATGTACCTAGGACTTAATTTTCCCTTATTACCAAATTGTATAATACCCTTCCGTGGAGATACCTTTAATAAAATGTGATCACCTTATTGAAATTCCAAATCCTTCCTTCGGTTATCAGCATAGCTCTTTTGCATACTTTGATCTATTTTGATATGGTTCTGGATAATCTTCACCTTTTCCGTTGTTTACTAAACAAGTTTTGGGCCCATGATCTTTCTTTCACCAACATCATCCCAGCAAGTTGGTGTACGACATCTCCCATATAATGCTTCATAGGGTGCCATCTGATTACTTGAATGGAAGCTATTGTTGTAGGAAAATTCCATGGGAGGTAAATACTGATCTCACATGCCTTGAAAATCAAGTTAACAAGACCTCAACATGTATTATAATGTTTGAATAGTCAGTTCTGATTGTCCATCAGTTTGTGGGTGGTAGGCAGTGCTCAAACAAAGATCAGTATCTAGGGCCTTCTGAAGACTCTTTCAGAATTGTGATGTAAACCAGGGATCATGATTGGAAAAAATTGATTAGGGTACACCATGAAGTCTTACAACTTCATAAATATATATTCTTTTTAAACGTTCAAGTGGTAAATCTTCCCTTATAGCAAGAAAATGTGCAGATTTTGTAAGATAGTCAATAATGACCAATATCGTATCATTCTCTCTTGTAGTCTTTGGTAGCCCCATGACAAAGTCCATAGTAATATCATCCCATTTCTACATAGTTATAGTAAGGGGTTTCATGACTCCACCAGGATGTTGTCTTCCTGCCTTCACTTGTTGATAAACCAAACATCTCGACAAGTAATCAGCAATCTCCCTCTTCATGTTTTCCCACCAAAAATGTTCCTTTAGATCTCTGAACATCTTTGTGCTACCAGGGTGTTTAGAGAAATTAGATCTATGAGAATCATCCAAAAGTTCCCTCTTTAGCTTGGGAATCGTGGGAACACAAATCCTTTTTCCGAATTTCAAAATGCCACCTTCATATGCGAATTCAGTCAAACTCCCATCATTTATAGCTTTAATTTTCTTTTGAAACTCCTCATAATCAGCCTGAGAACATTTTATCTTTTCTAGTAAAGAAGGTTTGGAAACCATTTGAAAAAGTAGTGACGTGTTACCTTACTTGATAATTCCTATATCCATCTTTACTAGATCCATGAATAGAGGATCCCTTTCAACTCTCATCTTGTTTAGAATTCCGTGGTCCTTTCTAATCAAAGCGTCTGCCACCTTATTTGCCTTCCCGGGGTGGTAGTGTATTGTGAAATCATAGTCTTTGAGTAGATCAATCCATCTTCTTTGTCTCATATTGAGTTCTTTCTGTGAGAATATATATTTCAAACTCTTATGATCTATATATATCTCACATTTTTCACCATAGAGGTAATGTCTCTAAATCTTCAGAGAAAAGATTACCGCTACTAACTCAAGATCATGAGTTGGATAGTTTTGTTCATGAATTTTTAGCTGTCTAGATGCATATTCAATCACTCAATCATTATGCATAAGGACACAACCAAGTCCCTTATTTGATGCATTGCTATAGATAACAAACCCATCATTCCCCGATAGTAGGGTTAGAATCAGAGCGTTCACTAACATACTCTTCAATTATTTAAAACATTATTTACATTCCTTTGTCCATATGAACTTAACCCCTTTTCGTGTGAGCTTGGTCATTGGGTTAGCTAAACAGGCAAATTTCTGAATGAAACGCCAATAATAACCTACTAAACCAATAAAACTATGTACCTCAGTTACATTCGTTGGAGTAGGCCATTCTTGTACAAACTTTGTCTTCATAGGATCTATAGATATTCCATCCTTCGAGACAATGTTTCCTAGAAAGGAAACTGATTGGAGCCAAAATTCACACTTTCTGAACTTCCCATATAATTCATTTCTTCTCAGAGTATTCAAAATGGTGCGCAAGTGACTTTCGTGATCTTCATAGTTCTTAGAGTAAACCAGGATATCATCGATAAAAACCACTAAAAATTCATCAAGATATTCTTTGAAGACTCTGTTCATGAGATCCATAAAAATAGATGGTGAATTGGTTAGTCCAAAAGGCATTACTGTAAACTCATAATGCCCGTACCTAGTTCGAAATGCTGTTTTTGGAATGTCTTCCTTTCTCACAAGCAACTGATGATATCCAAATCTAAGATCAATCTTCAAAAAATATTGGGCTCCATGAAGTTGATCGAATAAATCATCAATTTGTGGAAGAGGATACTTATTATTTATTGTAATAGCATTGATTTCCCTATAATCAATGCACAACATCATAGACCCATCTTTCTTCTTAACAAAAAGAACAGGGGCTCCCCATAGAGAAACACTAGGATGAATAAATCCTTTATCACTAAATTCCTATAGTTTTTTATTTAGCTCCACTAACTCCAAAATGTCCATTCTATAAGGGGTCTTTGATATGGTCCTTGAACCAGGAATTAAGTCAATGGAAAACTCAATTTTTCACTCTGGAGGATGTCCAGGTAAATCCTATGGAAATACATCAATATATTCTTGCACAACAGGTACATATTCTATTTGAAAATTATTTTCCTCACCCATAGTTATTTCATTATATTCCTCCCCAATAATTGAATTTAGTTGAGCTACTGGGGGTGGATCTAGATAAGAATCAGGTGGTGATGTTTCTTCTCTAAAGATAAGGTACTCCTTATTATCATCGACAATTGTAACCTTTTTCTTCTTACAATAAATTTTCGTATCATGCTCCAAAAGCCAATCCATACCAAGGATTATATCAAATTCAATCATGGGTATGAAAATGAGATCAGCAGATAAAGAACATTTATATGCCCTAATAGGAATTGATTCACAAAAATTTGTTGCAATGATACTTCCCTTAGGAGTTTTGACTGAAAAATACCTTGTTAAATAAAATTGGAAATATCTAATTTTCTTAGCAAAATGGGAAGATGTAAAACAATGCGATGATCTAGAATCAAATAAAGCATTGGATAAGTTTGATGAAATGATCAATGTACCCGCCACCACATCATTTGGAACTTCAACCTCTATAGTTGTGATTGCATAATCTTTTCCTTGATCCCTTGGCCTTTTCTGTGGCATATTTCCTTGACGCTTTGGAAAATCATTATCATAGTGTCCCATATCCTGACAATTATAGCATCGAACATCATTGGCTTCCTTCTTCCCTTTGCAATCACTATCAAGATGACCTTTCTGACCACATTTGTAGCATACTCCTTTTCATTTTAAGCATGCACCAGGGTGTTTTCTTCCACAATTGTCACATGGTGTAAATTCAACTATTTCCTTCTTCCCTATTTCCTTATTTCCTTTCCCAGGGTTTTCAGAAGCCCTATTATTTTCTTGCTTTCCCTTAAATTCATAAGACTTAGAGAATTCTTTTTCTATATTGATAGCACATAAAACTATATCCTCATATGATGAAAAACTTTGGGAGACATGTGACCACCTGAGTAATGGCTTTAGGCCATCAAAGAATCGATCAATTTTTCTCCTTGGATTTTGTATTTAGTCCACAACATGTCTTGCTAACCTTGTGAAGTTAGCTTTGTACTTTGCAATATTCTCATCTTCCTTCTGCCTCAAATTCAAGAATTTCCTCTCCATATCTGCTCTTTGTTCACAAGGAAAGTATTTCTCCAGGAATATTTCCTTAAAGTCCCTCCACTCCATATCCTCTATTTCTTCCTTCTCCTTTGTGTTTTGGATTAAGGAACACCATTGATCTACATCTCCCGATAGACGATAGACTGCCATGACAACCTTCTCTCTTTCATTACATCCCAAGGCGAGAAATATCTTCTCAAGGGAACATATACACTGCTCTGCTACAAAGGGTTTTTAGTCCCTTTGAATGATGGAGGTTGTTGTCGCATAAAGCGATCTAACATATCTCTTCCACATGGTGAATATGGATGCTCCATACGGGTAAGGTTATTATTCATAACCTAAGTAAGTTGTCCCAGTATAGTTATAAGTTTCTTAACACCCATCACAACACCAGAGACAACATCATTATCTTGCATCGGAGGGAAATCCCTACGCGCATTCGTGCAGTTTCTATTCCTTCTACTAGGCTCCATTTCTAAATAATTATATACAATAGATTAGGGTATGTATCATAATTTATAATCTCAATGTAGAAAAATACTAAGAATAAATTGAAATTCTACGCATAGCTAATCTTTTAATCATAAACATGTTATCTTTGAGAAAAAATTTACATTTAAATCCTTCATAATGGATTATAAAGAAAACATGAATTATCCTAAGCATATCCCTCGGGAGTGTCATAACCAAGAGTGCATCAAGGCCCATTGTCATATACCAGGATACACTGGGTCAAGCCTGAAACTCCTTGTCGGAGCTTTCACTCCTAGGTATATCTATGCCAGAGCCACCTCTACCTGCTCGTATCCAGACAGGGATGTATTTCTTGAAAGATCCACATAATCTATTACTTACCAAAATACCAGGAAATTTTTGCATGTTTATCCTCAAAGACTATCTTAGGGACTCTTCCTTAATCTACGTTTTCTAAATATAGTTTCTAAGTTTTCTACTAAGCTTCCTTTGATACCAACTGTAAGGATCCAACCCCAGTTGCCCGGAGCTGGTGCCTTATTTGATTACATTGTCATACAAACAAGGAATAAACATCCTAAAAGACCAAGTAGTTTAGTATTATTGGAAACAAGATACATAAATAAGTTCAACTTTACATCAATAAAGGAAATACAACACTAATTTATTCCATTAGAAACATCCATGCCTCTTAGATTATGCTTGCAAGTCATTCATAATTTACTTCATCATATCCTGGGAAAAATGAAACATAAGAAAGGGGTGAGCTCAAACGCTCAGTAAGAGTAAGAAATACAATGGAAGATAGAATAAACATAATACATGGTGCATAATTGAAAACACATGCCTTTATGAATAAACTTGAACACATTATGGTAGGAATATGAGCTGAGAAAATAATGCCATAATAAATCACAATCATGGGTATTCTACTAGTCAAATAACCACATGAAATTTCAATTACTAGCTTCATAATGAGGAAAGTTCATATGCCGGACATTCTGAAACATTTTTTCAAGGCCTCATCCAAGATGTCTAATGATTAAGGCCTCGTCCAAAATCCATATATCACATTGGGAAAGGCCTCGACCAATTACATGTCTATTTGTCTCATGAGACCTACCGATGCATCGAGGGGCTATAGCGGGATCCACCCATCACATAATAAGTCCAATTCATTCCTAGTATGATCAGGGATAAACATAAACAACATATACATTCATATTGAAACTATCATATGAAATGTAACTAACTTTCACCAATAATTAAACATAAAACTCTAACCATTCCGAGTAATATGGTGAATGGTTTTAGGATAGATCATCAAAAATAAAGTTAGTCATAAAACATTCAATAAAATATGGTATATGATATCATAAATGATTAAACCCAACAATATATAATAATCAACAAGAGTGATGAATCAGACAAGAATACTCTTATAGAATCATTAAGCAACTCTTGAGATAAATACTATTTTATTTTGAAAAGAAGAGTTCTTTTGGAAAAATATTTGTATAAAAATAGAAGTGAAGTAAGATAGTATTTCATGATAAAATAAGTGTTTTTAGAAGTATAATGGTTTCCAAAAATAGATTATATATTTCTCTTGAAAATAGATATGAATTTGAGAAATTCCCTTGTATCGGGCTCATATTTTTGGAAAGAGTTTTGAGAGCTTCTTTTAGAACATGTAACTATCCAGAAAATAGGAAAGAATTATGGTTTGTAAACATATATACAATAATAACACAGAATATATGAGGAGTACATAACAATACATAATAATTTTATTGAGGTAATTAGACAATGAAAGTAACCCGAATGAAAATGGAAGTTCGGGTGGAAAAACCCTTACCTTAACTCGAAACGTGTTCCACTCTTGAACTTAAGCTCCTGGAATATGAAATTATACTTATTAATAAATTATTTAAGAAACTATTAGACATGTATTTAGTTTATCATAATTCTATTTAGTTCATTTACACCCTTATTTCTAAGTTATTATATTGAATTTCGTTGTTCCGGGGTGTTCATTTTCTTTATAATCGGTTCACTTGTTTTTAAGTAATGGAGTTCATGTGGAATGGTTATAAATCTACAGGATTGTAATTATATATTATTTATGATCATAAATTATTGATAATGGTCATTTATATCATTTGGTTACATTGAATGAGGATGAATCATTTGATGACAACCACTTCGATTATTCAACGGTATTTGGATTATTATGAACTAGTTTTGTCATATAACTTAATTATATGTACATATTATGGTTACTGAATATTAATTATTTTATAATACATATATTATAGTCTGGTTCAACCATAAATATGCTTTCATGACTAGTAATGAAGAACTAAACTTTGTCGTCCACAGAGGCTATAAATTAGAACCTCATGGATGTTGATTTCGTTTATAAAAATAAAAGGGAGGGAGTAAGAATATTTTTGATGGTTATTCCATTAAAATGATATAATTCCAGTATATATATGATACTGGACTTATCATGATCATTTGGATAGAGGAGGAGAGGAGAGGATAGCAAAAGTAGATAAATTGAAATGAAACCAAATGAAAAAGAAGGGTGCTTTACCTCTTGAAATAACATCCTTGAGAACTCCTTAAGGGAAGGGGTTTTGGTCTTTTGGAAAGAACAGAAGCTTCTTGGACGTGGGGAGATACTAGATAAGGGTAATTGGGAAGAAATTTGAGGTTATTTAAGGCTTAGAGGAGTTAAGAGAAGAGGGAGTGGTGAGGGGTTTTTATAGTGGAGGAGAGGTGTAAATTTTGAATATTTAATTCATTATTTTATTATTTCTCTCAAGACAACCAATAGTGTTGTTTCATGTGACCCTAATAGTAATAAGTGCATGTGAGTTCAAAACAAGTGGCCTTGCATCACTTGTGATGTCATGAATAGTGTATTTAACTGATAATTTTATATACGGTATTTTATCATATTTCACTATTCATAAAAAATTCTAGAATTTCAGAAAAATCCCAAAAATTCACCCCTACCATTTTTCGACGTGTAGAATTCAAAAGTGAACTCCATATTTCAAAAATAATTTTCTAAATATTATTAATTTAATTTTTAAATAAAGTCATAGTTAATTCGAAAAATAACAATCTTAGAGGCATAATTAGTTTTATGTGATATTGAAAAATTAATTAAGATCCCATTATCTTATTACCTTAAGAAAATAAAATAATATCATTATTTACTATTCATAAGGGTCATATTATTATTCATATTACTATTCATAAGGGTATGTTACTATTCACCAAAAATCAAGTTTGTTCTATTAGACTCCAAATGACTCACTGAACACAACACTAGATGACCATTTTTCAAAATTCAAAACATAGAAGAGGAAAAGTTGTGTTTAATGTATAGATTATAAAAATGAATTCTATATTTATTTTCAAAACCTTGGGGTGTTACAATTTTTACACTCTTTGATCACAAAAAGGTATCTCATACCTTTATATTATCACTTCATATCAAATCAAAATGCACGTGTGATCATTGATTGCTCACATCAACAACAGACAACCTAACTACATACGTTCAAGATACTAAGCAGTCCTATAACCCATCACAACACAATAGAACACACCAAGGTACAACAACCAACAATGTCTCAAGGGTAGAACACCATACCTATTTCGGTATATCCACACACACAAAAGGTACCAAAAGAAGGAACCATACATTTTTATCAGCTATTTTTAGCCTCACCCAAGGAGTCATGTGACCTACACAACTCAATCTTCATATCCCAAAGATTTCACAAAACAAAATATATATTCATCAACATGCACCACATGTCATTAATATCCAATCATTCCTAAAAAAATAATAAACTTCCCTTCATTAGAAAAAACATAGGCTGTATCAATCCAAATACCACACAGGTTGAAAAAGACTCACTCTCTTAACCCCTTGAAAAAGAGTATCCGTAAAACCATCCTCACAATAGTGCTTATCAGCCTCATTACCAAAATAATCACACCTAGGAAGGCATATACTCTGATGCTACCCTACCATACTATTAAAATCATTCCATCCTGATTCTTATCCCATAAATTATATGATCACATGCCTAAAACACTAGCTAACCATATATAAATTGCATTTTTATCTTGTTAATTATAGGCTCGGTTGTATAATTAACCAACTAACCATGCCTTCTGTGCATGTTAGATCTATTAAAACACAAAACTATGCATTCTTTCACATTAAAAATACATAATGAATCTCCATGCCTATAAAACATACATGATAGGACCCATCGTGCATAAATATCAATGAAAAAGTATCTACCAATGATTCTCATATATGAAGAAACTCACAATCCTGGGCTAACCCCTCTCTTGGGTTACCCTAACACATCATAATTCATCACAATAATAATATGAAAGTGCCCCACTACTAAATTAAAACACTTGACTCACTGATGTGCTGATTCACATATCAATATCACTAATCTCTCCTACATATCCAATAACTATACCCCCAATAAGTTAAAAATCATGAAGAACCATCCATGCTCCCATCACTGATATCAAAAAGCAACTCATAGGACGATACAATCACTCTAGGTTTCACACACATACACATACAAACACTAAGAATCTCACACTCAATTCAACTTCACACTCTAAATTTCTCATGAAAATAAATATGGGGCATATCATACTCAATTTAACTACCCACTCTAGGGAACTAATCTTCATCAACCATCTTCATACCAGACTTCCTCTTTGAGGGACAGATTCACATACTTGTGCATATACCAACATTATACTATAACGATCCATTACAGGAAGAACATAACCATGTTCTTATATTAAGTAGTTTTTTCCAATATGTTATTTTGGGAGACAAGAAATATGTTATTTTTTACACATTAAATAACTAGAAATTATTATTTTTCTTTTTCTAAAACCAGTGCCACAATTAAAGACAATCATGAACATATAATGTGAACCTAGATGCTTGATATAATGCTTGAACATATAATATCTTTCCACCCCATTCCAATATAACTATTTGAAATCAAATAACTCAAAACATCATACACAACAATAATCAACCCAACTTTAAATTTAACAAGTAGGAAAAATAATTATAACTCATTAATAACCTAAAGATCAGATAATTCAATTGATGGATAGCCAAATAACATAATGTCCATCATTTTTTTGACCATTATCTTACCTACCATACCCAAATATAACAAGAAAAATAAAATAAATATTTGATACCACTTTTTAATGTCATGACCTGAATTACACTACAATAACTAGATCAAGTGTTTCATGACCTTTAGCATGCCTCCCCAGACACTAGAGGCTATTTACTAGAAGTGAGGGTAAAAGGGGATACAATGAGGAGACTATATCCTTATATCAGAGTAGAGTAAAAAAACATTAAACCAATAAAAAAACCATTTGAATAAAAAAATAATAGAAAAATTCATCCTATAATAAATAACATACCACATTATATAATAGAAAAAACACTCTAAAATGTTACACAAGTCAAGTAAACATCAACAAGATCTCCCAAGTAAAGATCATATTCAACCCATAATAAAATATAAAAAATATAAAAAAATACAACCTGGTATTGAGTTCTCACTCCATCTTAACTGTTGACTCTATTAAAGCATCTAACTGAACCAACCAACACTAAGCCTCTACACTAACTATACCTACAATCATGAGGTCTTATTAGGTACTAATGTGCTAGGGCCACCTAAGAAGATTGTGAGTATAACTTAGTAGGATACGACTAATGGTGTCCTTACCACAACCAGTTAATATAGAGCATGCATAATGTGATGTGATTAGGATCAATACTATAGATAACCAAAAAATTTACACATATGATTACATGATTTTTAAAATAAACACCCAATAAACACAACAAAAATATCATGGGGCCTAATGTATTTGGAAGACTAGGTTTATAAATATTTTAAAACACAAAATCATTATTTTACTCTCCATAATTATCTTTTAAATATATTTGATCTTCTAAATATATATAAGATAACTTTGTGAATAATTTATTCTATAGTATTACATAGGGAATAAAAAAAATAAAGTGGTGATATATAAAACTCAGTAAGGAAAAAACATGATATTGAGGTATAACATGTGAATCAGACAACATAACATGATGTAATAAAATATAAGGATCGTAGATAATCACATAGGATCATAAAATAAATAACATGGTATCATACAATCATGTAAATATAGGAAAGTGGTAGTAACAAAAAAAGATGTAAATATGGCTAACTACCAAGACGACATCACATGATGGATAGAGTCCCATTGCGGATTAGGATAAATCTGTAATCCCATATATATCATCCCATGAGACTAAATCATTGCCTAATTATTTGTAATTATATATGGGTGCACCCATAATAACATGTACATGCTTATTTTTTTTACAAAATGAAATCAATCGTACAGTATAAAAATAAGAATTTACTATGGGAAAAAATGGGTTACACAATCTTACCTCATATCATAATCAAACAAAGATTTAATAAATATTAAAAAGAGAATAAGGTATTAAATATTTTAGAAATTTATCTCCGAGTATATAAGAATAGGTCTCAAAATATGGTGTTCACTTGAAAAAAACATAGTGATAATGGGTAGGGAATTGAGTATAGAAATGAACTTTCAAAATGGTATTTTAAGGAACTAGTTAAAGAATTTCGGAGAACGAGAAATTTTGAAATTTTCTTTGAAAACAAAAGGTAAATCAGAATGGTTATACCTAAAATATTCCTTTATTTATCGAAATAATTAATGGAGATAAATAATTTAAATTATCATTAGATAAGAGTATTAAGGTATGGAAAACTTCTCCTTAATTGGGTTTAATTTTAAAGAAGGATTTTGACAAATGAAATTAAGGCTTGTATTAAACCATAAAAAGAAGGTATAATTAGATGTGTATATATTTAATAGAAATATATAAAGATTTTAGAAGCATTATATAACATAAACTAGGGAGATAAAGTGAGTTAGAGATTGAAATTTCATAACCCAAAGAAAATACATGGTCCTAAGAGATCTCTTACCTTATGTTCTAGAATCATTATGCACTTGAACTTAACTTATTGAATAATCAAATTAAATTCATTAATTAACTAATTTAGAACCTTTTACATATTTTTTTAATTTATTATAATTTTATTATGATAAATTATAACCATTTATATGAGATATAATGTTTAGTTTCTCTTTTTCAAGAGCGTTCATTTCATGGTTCCATGGTCAGATCACATGTGTATAATTATGGAAGTACTTTTCAAATGGGAATATAACTATAGAAGTAAAATAAAATGATATTAATTTTCATAAAAAAAATTCATGGTCCCAAATATCCTTTTTTATTCTAATACAGTGATGATTCATTTAGTAAAAACGTTAACATTATACGGTTAGTTCATTTAGGCAGTTTTACCGACCATCACAAACTAGTTTTGTTTTATTTAATATTATGTCTATGTATTAATTAAAGATCATGAAATAAGTTAAAATATACTTATTATCATATTATTTAACCATAATAATATTTTTATGACCATAATTTAAGGTGGTGGAGAAAAAGGAAGTACATTGTTCCTAGAGGTTGTGAACCAACTTTATTATAAACAATGTTTTCGTTTTAGAAACGAAATAAGGGAGGGTATAAGATAGATATTACACTATAATAACAACAACATATTATTATATTTAGGATACTTATCTCATTATTATTAGGTGTATGAAGAATATATTGGGGTGGTAGAAGAAGAATATAATTAAAAGAAATTTAGTTTAGAGTTTACCTCTCTCTTTGGTTATCTCCTTTTAGGCTACCCCTTAAGGATATATGGAATGGTATTTGGATGATACCAGTAGAACTAAGATTTAGGGGAGAGTACTAGAAAGATAAATAGCTAGAAATTTGGTAATATAAAAGTCTTATAAGGTGTGATGAGAATGAGTTGTGAGGGGTAGTATTTATAAGGGGATGAGAGTGGTGTTTTTAAATTTTATAATAACGAGTTTATTATTTTGGCTCAATAATACCAATAATGATGAATATTGTGACCATATATAGTAAATAGTTCATTTGGTTTCAAAATAATGGATGATTACATCATACATGACTCAAAAATTCATATATTGAGTTTATATTGTTAAATATCACATTTTTCTGTATTTCACTATTCAAAAAATATTCAACTATTTTAGAAGAATACCAAAAATTAAACCTAACGATTTGTAAATGATTATATTCCAAAAATTAAATCTATTTTTTTTAAAATAATTTTATAAATATGAAAATTTTAATTTTTAAATAAATTCATTATTTATTTGAAGAATACAAATTTTAATATTATGGTCAATTTTCATACCATTTGAAAAATTACTTATAGTCTCATAAAATTACATAATAATTATAATAAAACTTAATTTTAATATATAAACCCATTTTATGAAAATGAAATTTCATTTAAATCTATTTATTTTTTATAAAAATTAAAATAAAACATTTATATTTTACAAAATTATAAACTCCTATTTTATCATTTAGAACATTTATTTACTTGTATCATGGTATAAATATGTTATATTCTCAATTTATGGGATACATAAATATTATTTTAAATTTCCATATGTGATTTTACTATTCTAATGATTAGGTCACAATTCCTAACAATCAAATTACTTTTCCTATGATCAAATTACTATTCAAACAACTCGATTTGTAATGGTCACATGGGTTCCCTACTTTCTATAAATACCTAAAATTTCATTCATTCTTCATTAAATTCTATTATCTCTCAAAGATATATATATATATATATTCTAATTTTAAAAATTCATATTTTATTACTAGAATTCTACTTTATTTCCAATGTGTTGATCATGAGTGCAATTATTATGGGAGATCAAGCATATCAAAATTTTCCTATTATTGTTATATTATTTTATATTTTTTATCCCATTGAAATACTTTCAATTCTTATGGAAACACTTATTCTCTAAATTTAATGTTCAAATTATTCTAATAAAATGTTTCTGGTTTCATCATGTGGTGCATGTGCTTTATGTAATACAACATTACTAAACATCATGCATTTATAAGAAGAGAAATTCAATTGATAAAATTATAGTTTATTACAAATAACAAATAAAAAACTCTAAATAAAATACCTTCCACCTATATGGGTACTATTCGAGTCAACCAGGAGTGACTATACATACTTCAAATATTTCCATAACGACTTTAAACATGTCACATATTCATACCAATGGTTTGATAAGAACCCACCTATAATACCATTGTATATCATTTCATCATATATAATTGGGGGGGGGGGAATAGCTCTCAATGTGTATACCGACATATATAATCATGGTAAACTATACCCACTCCATATACCATCATATGCATATCATCAGGGATAATAGTGGTAACCTTATATACCAACATATACCAAATAATTTGGGGGAATAACTCCCACCCTATATACCATTTTATATCCTTGATGAGAATAAAACACACCCTGTATAACACTATATATCATTAGGGGAATAACAACCACCATGTACACCACCATCTACCATATAATCTAAGGGAATAATGCCCCCTCATATCCATCATATATCATGAGGGGGAATAACACCCACCCTGAAACCATACCATCTCATATATCATCATATCATTATACATCATTAGGAGGGATAATACCAACATTGAAACCATACTATCTCATATATTATCATATCATCATATATCACTAGGGGTATAAGTTGACACCCTAAAAATATCTCATTTTATATATCATTATATAATATCATTAACATAATGGAGAATAAGCCCCTCCCCTTAACTATATCATCTCATATATCATATCATCATATATTATTTCCTAGGTTGGTCTCTCAAGAACACAACCCATTCCCATCATTGCATTCTTACCCAGATTAAACCATGTTATCCCCCATGTTTTATCCCTCTCATAAGAAAACACATGATTTGGGAACCCTCAGTGCCCCCTAGGTCACATTATAGTTTAGAAACCCCACATGGGTTCCTTTATATCATCCCCAAATTCTGGGGTCAACCCCAAACACCCACGAGAATCACTTTCATCAACAAATCCATGCTTTCATCATGACCCAATCGATCACAAGAGAAATACCATATAAACTAAACACAAGGGAATGAAATAGAATCTATCTCAACTCCAAGGTCATGGTTGGTTGATCATCTAACATTAAACCTTAGAATAAATCCTCTCAATGGCATCCCTATAGGGATCTACACACACGCACTTAAGGGGGAGGAACACTAACCCCACACAAAAATATTTTATCCAACATGATCTAAGATATAACAAGATTCCAAGTGGCTTATCAATAAATGAATCATTTCCAATTCTCCACACTCTCCTACCTAGATGAAACTAAGGGAACTGATCATAAGGCCCACTATTTTTCATTTATACATATATCAAGGCTTTATACCACATAAATCATATTTATAGTTAAGATCACAACTATTGATGATCAAGAAATCAAGATACTATTAGAGGGTATGTCATGGCCAAATATAATTTAATTATACTCATGTAATTTTAAAGAAACAATTCATTTTCAATAAATGGTTGATAACACATTAGTGGTGAGACCATATATCAAATTATACATTAACAAAAATCATAAAACATAGGGATATATTGATGGGAAGCCTACCTCTTTTAAAGTTATTCCATTAAAGCATGCTTGACCACCACTGTATTATTTCATAGGTTAGTCTCTCTAGAACACAACCCATTTCCATCATCATATTATCACCCCAAGAAAACCTTGTTATCCCACATATTTTATCCCTATCCTATGACAACACAAGATTAGGGAAACCTCTATGGTCCCCTAGGTTACATTATGGTTTGGAAACCCCACATGGGTTCCTTTCTCTTATCCTAAAATTCTAGTGTCAACACCAAATGCCCAAGGGAATCAATTTCCTCAACAAAGCCATGCTTGCATCATGAACTAATCAATCACAATAGAAACACCATATAAACCAAACACAAGGGAATGAAATAGAATATATCTCAACTCCAAGGTTAATGTTGGTTGGTTATCTTACATTAAACCTAAGAATAAATCATTTCTATGGTATCCCCATAGGCATCCACATACATTCACTTATATTTTATCTAAGAGGATCTTAGATATATCAAGATTCCAGGTGTCTTATCAATAAACCAATCATTTTCAATCATTTACTCTCCCCTACCTGGAGGGAACTAAGGAAATTGATCATAAGGTCTAATATGTTTCATTTATACATATATTTTGGTTTTATACCATATAACTCATATTTATAGTTAAGATCTAAACCATTGATGATCAAGGAATCTAGATAATATTCTAGGGTCTATCATATACAAATATAATTCCATTATACTCATGGAATTTTAAAGAAACAATTCATTTTCAATAAAAGGTTGATCACACATAAGCGTTTAGACCATACATCACTTGCTACGTTAACAGAAAGTATAAACCTCAGGGGTATGTTGATGGGAAACCTACCTTAGTAGAAGTTATTCCATTAAATTATGCTCTAACACCACCATCTAATCTCATACAATATCAAATGGATGTCATATAATAATAAGAGTTCCTAACATCATCAATAATTATCCCAATTAATCATTAAACCCTCATAATTAATTTACACATTAAACTAATATTAATTTAATAATAAAAAAATAAGTAATAATTAAGTAATTACTCATCATATGGTGTAACAATATCATAACCTCATGCAATGGGGTGTATAACACTCTCAAAACTCCCATGAGCTCATATTTGATAAAATACCTAACACTTAATATCGATTCATCAATAATTTAAATTCCATCTTTAATAAAAATACAAAAAAATATAGGGTTGTTAACTACCTTAATTAAACCACACAAAACCATATGCATTCATCCTTCTAGAATCCCCTTTAACCATTATGAGCAATAACCTCATTACATCATCCCAATTCAAACATGATACAGTGGATTCAACATCAAAAAATACCATAAACACCAAAACTAAAGGTTAATGAGGATAAGAATGATAGGGTTTAGAATAATAAAAAACTAACCTTAAATCCATGAATAAACCTCACTAGATCCACTAAGATCCATGAGGTTCAAGGAGGTAAATAAAGGGTAATAGAATTATGGACTCCACCTATACCCACACACAAAAAATGAGAAATTTTTAAGGGGATATTCAATTTAAAATTACAAAAAAATATCTTAAATTTAGTTTAAATTTTTAGTAAAGGCTAGAAAATATGGTCTACCCTTATGAATTACTACTTATAATCGTTACATATCTAATTTACCTAGGAATACACCCTTACGTATGACCTAATAACGTTCACATATCACAACACTCTTACACATCATAAAAAACCCTTTTATATTAACCTTTACATTTCAACCGTCACATATCACTGGGTAAACACTTACACATTTCATACTTTATTATTTCATATCCGAGATCAACCATTATGCATTATTCGGTAAATATAAAATCTTATGCGTAATAAGGTATCAACCCTTATGCACCCCACAAGGAAACTATTATTCTTTGTTAAATATCTTCCCTCTAAGAACCCTTTCATATCTAGTGTAATTTTTAAACCTCAAATATCATAGGGTATCAAAAATTATGCATCATTTAGTATCAAATATTATGTATAAGAACCCTTATGAAATTATATGTAACCAATTTTATAACTCTTATTCTTTATATGGTTAACCCTTACATATCTTAGGGGGTACCATCATGTATCACAATGCCTTGCAAAAATTAACCAATTTTCAAGATAAGCTATGGAATCTTACGCAATAGGAATTAACCCTTATATATGAGTACCCTCATGCATGGGAATACCAATTTTATAAAAACAATTATGCACTGTTATATATTATAGGGCATATAACACTTGGATAATTTTCTAAATGAGATATACAACCTTATGCATGAGGACCTCTATGTACTATAGGGTTACCATTACATATAAGTATTATCTAAAGTTATTAAAAATCTAAAACTCCTAGGATTTTAATTTTAGCATAAGATAAACTAAGGTGTACCCTATGACTTAGTCACTTATAATTTTTGTAAACTCTAAAATTCATCTCTAACTTTCACCCAACCACCTAATACACCTCTCAAGCTTCCAAACACATCCAAAAACACCACCTATAATTGTTATAACTATTTAAATCACAATACAAGTCAAAATTCTAAAAAAATTCCCTACTCTAGGGAAAAAATCACATTTACCCTAATTTTCACTAACCTATATGATGTAGATCATTATAGGTTAGTCATGTATTGTGTACATTCTTTATTATGATAGTGGAGTTTTTTAGAATGGATAATCAGGTGAAATTCCATTCATGTATTAAAAATATTACCTCTTAGACATTTTATAAATCAATTGTTTATTTTAAATTCATCCTAAATATAGTATTCCATTGTATAGAGATTTAGTGGAAAATTAGAAGATAATACAGAAAGGGTATGAACTTATCACAACCCCTCTCATAGTTGAATAGTAGAGTGATGGGGAATCCATATAGGGGCCTGAGTAGAAGGGACCTAAGGCACCCTAAACCCACACTCTCAGGTCTAGTATTAAAGAAACATACTTCTTACATATAATTTAACACTAAGTGATATAAACCAAGCTAATTTTTTTATATCATTTACAAATATTAAACATTACATCTAACAAAATAATTTTACATTATCTATAACTTAAGGTTTAATATATTTGGAGATTAGCCACCATATCTTTTGAATCCAAAAAGGAATTTTTTTTAGTATACTAATATTTACTTTTTATGTCTTAAATATCTCCCACAAATAATCCCTATATAAAACTTAATTCTAAATACAATATTTTATATAATTTTTGGGGAAAATGAAACAAAAGAAGGGGTGAGCTCAAACACTCAATAAGGAAAATAGAAGATATGAAAATTGATGATAATAAGGGAGTATAAGATATGAATTTGGGTATGAAAACATAATAAAATTCCACAAACATAACATTAGAAGATCATACCCAAATAAACATGGATTATAAGACATAAATCATGGATCTGATCATAACATAATACATAATCGAATATAACAAGAGTATGATGAAAAAAAAATGAATTTTCCACAAAAATAAGTGTATAAATAAGAAAATTGTGGAGAAATAATCACAACTAGTTTACCATAACATGGTAGAGAATTCATCACTACCTAGTTCCTATAACATAGTGGAGAAAACATCACTACCCAATTCCCATAAACATAGTGGAGCATAAATCATTACATGATTCCCATAAACATAGTGGAACATGAATCAAAACTTAATTATCATAACATAGTAGAGCATGAATCAATTATAGATTCCCATAACATAGTGTAGCATGCATCACTTCCTGATTCCCATATCATAGCGAAGTAGACATCACTTCATGATTCCCAAAGTGAAGAAAACATTATTACTTAATTCCTTTATTTATCTTATGAGATATAAAACGTTACCCATTGAATTGGAGAGACATATAGTACCTACCAATAAATCTTCTATACATATGTGTGGTACTTTAAAATAATCATTTATCATATCATAAAGATCCCATGGAATGAAAAATTCAATTGATAACATTTCCAAATAGCACCACCGAAATTGAACTCAAGAATATAAATGGTTTATAATCAAAATTCAATCACCCCAAAAGTTTATTTCAGAGGATAATTCAGAGGGTTATTCATGAAAAATAATCTCCATAGAAATAAATCCATTTGAGATAATGAGGAAAATGGAAGCAAAACTGTAAAAGGGTTTTTATAAAATGTATTTGATATTTTTGTAAGAGATGAAGTTATGAGTAACATTCAAAAGTCATTTTCAAAAAAAGTTAAGTGAAATATTTTAAAAACATTAAATTTTAAAAATAATATTCAATAATGAATCTATGAAAAAGGATATAAAGGTTTTATAAAGGAAAGGTAGAGTGGATTATAAAACATACTATCATGACAGAAAAAACCTTTTTAATATTTTTTTAAAATAACTTTATTAAAGACCACAATATAAAGAGAGTAATAAATCATTCATTTGGAAAGAGGTAAAGATAAATTTTAAGATCAATATAAATAAAAAATAATTTTATTTTAAAATAATAAATGAGAACATTAGTGGGAAGAGTGAATATGAACATGAAAGAAAAATAGATCATTTGGAGAGGATGAGAATTATTTTTGACATCATCAAATTTTATGAAGATTGAAATTCATAAAAGAATATGTATTTTATGTGAAAATGAAATTACATAAAAATGAAAGAGGAAATAAAATATAATATTATTATATAATAGGAGAAAATAATATTTTAGAACCATAGTCAAAGATGAATAATTATGAATCAATAATTTGTGTCTAGAAAATCCCATCCCTTTACCCTTGAATTCCATAAAGGCACTTTAATATCCTGTATAATAAAAAAAACCACTTAATAATTTATTTTGGAACCATATTAATTTACATTACCTTATATATTATTCTATCATAATAATTTATTATACATTTATTAGTTATTTATAGTTTATTTTTATCATCACATGTTAATGATTTTGATTGCTTCACACTCGCTTAAAAATGTCAATGTCTATCTATGTTATTTGATAAAAATTCAAAATTCATAGATTGTTTAGGTTAATATTGTAATGACCCGAATCTGGAGCCACTCAACTGGTGCCCCGTGCCCAGTTCGCCACATGACCTCAAGCGCATTTCCCCAAACGCCAGAGGCTGCCGACTAGCAGCGAGGGCCTTGGTAAGTTATTGGAGAAACTATGCCCTCATTTGGTAAGGTATACAAGGGAAAAGAAATAACAGTCAATAGTAGAAGCAGTAAATGACATACAACAACTGAAATAAAACAACGAAAGAAATTAATATATATATTAATGATGATAATGATGCAGTAGGTACAAGTATCTAAGAAAAGTAGCAAACACAACAACGTGCTGAAATACAACTGAAAAAAAAGTACTAAAAGTAACAGCAACTCCAGCATCATCGCAAGACTAAGCTCGGTCCTATGCTCTCCAGATCCAACCAGAAATCATGTACCTGAAGTTAAAGGGCCAAAATCCATATCCACACCTGCAACCATATAACCTATTTGGGCCAAAAAGCAGGACCCAAACATGGTGTGAGACTAATCCTAGTAGGCAATCACCACAAGATCTGTGCTCTACTGTCAGTGAGCAAAATAGAAAAAGTAAAGGAAATAAATGCAGTAGAGAAATAGAGGTACACCAAAGTAACAATAATAAAAATCTATACTTACATTTATTTATTAATTTAATACAATCATTTAATTATCAACCAAGGATTCTAGCAAACAGATCTATATTCTCAAGGCACAGCAAGTAACACAACAAGTATCTCAACAGACTACCTAGGCAACAAGCAGTACAAACCCAAGCTTGTTCTTTGGCTTGGTGGACTCATCACAACCAACCAAACAAATAATAATAATGACTCTATGGGTGGATCCTTCTGGCAGACCCCTCTAGTCAAATAATCATACAAGGCACAGACACTCTGGGAAGCTCTCACTGTAAATTCCCTTATGGTCTTGCAACAATAGCTACAGACTCTCTGAGGAAGCACTTACATCTAATTCCTCCTGTGGTATCGATACATGCGTAAACTAAGGACACTCTTGGGAAGCACAAAGTACAATTCTTGTAGGTCATGCGTACTAAACTAATTTATAACAGACTCTCTAGGGAAGCCCTTAATCGTCAATTCCCTCTTTAGTCTACCGCACCAGGTTCACACAGCCCTGAGCAGTCTATTCGTGCGTAATCGACTGTCAGCAGCCCTAAGTAAGTTCAAAAACTACTTGTATAATAGCTAAAAAGCATAAAAAGAATATAAACAGCAGGAAATACATGAAATCTGCTATAACAAGGCAAACAAACAATGCTATAAGGTTTTCATCATAGGCAACCTAAGCCAAACAATGATAAAAAACCAAATCAAGGGAAATCACCCATGGGTGATCCTCAAACATGAAACCAAGAATATATTACTATCAATTAACCTCATGAAAACAAGTAATCTAAGGCAATTAAACAATGGAATCAAAATCCCTAACCTGGGTTACCCGATACATGGGTATCCGACACTTTTTGCACAAAAACTCAAAGACTTTCAACGTAAGAAAACAGACCACCTATCTCGATGCTAGGAGATCGATATAAGTGAACCACGAAGATTGATTCTCCTTAGAGTGCTGAAGATCTGAGAAAACGTCCAAAACTCTCAACCCATGATAACTTGAAAATGAGGAGGAATCATGAATCCAGGCTAAAGTAGAAAAGAGAGCTTACCGAGGTGATCCCAACGCAATCGACGGCGACTGAAACAGAGATCAGACAATAGCTCGAGGTCTCGGAGAAGAATCGCAGCCATACGGGAGCTCTCGGACGAACGGAACCTAGAAGAAGGTCGTTCTGGCGATTAGGCGCGACCCCGGTGCATTTAGTGAAAAAAAAAGAAAATACACAGCGTGTACTTCTAGGGTACACGGCGTGTACTCTATTTTTCTGTACTCCACTTTAAGTGGCCTCCACATCACCCCTACACATCGTGTGTGTGGCCCGAACACGGCCAGCACATGGCTTGGCGCGGCAAGGGAGTACACAACGCGTACTCAGAAAGTACACGACGTGTACTTCAAAAATTTCTAGGAACCCCTCATTTCTCAGAAACTCCAGGAAAAAGGAAGACATACCTGAAATGAAGATTCGGGTTCTTACAAACTTCCCCCTTAAAGAAATTTGTCCCTGAATTTCCCTAATGAGGTGGAGAAGAAGAAACCCCGAACAGCTCCGGCCACTGTGATCATACACTGGCCTCTCTTTTTGAGGTCTCGTCCTGTACTCGCCCGTGCTGCCATAGCACCTGTACTAGAGGAACAGACCACCCACATAGAACCTTTATACTGCGATCGACAATCCTGATAGGATGCTCCTAAAACGATGCATCTGCTTCGAGCTCAACCTCCTCGGGCTGAAAGACATGAGACGAGTCTGAAAAGTAACGTCGAAGCTGAGAAACATGGAAGACATCGTGCATAGCCTGATATCTTTGAGGTAACTACAACCTATAAGAAACCGTCCCAAATCTCTCCAGAACCCCAAACGGCCCGATGTATCTCGACGAAAGATTACCTTGTCTCCTAATCCTCTTGTGTCCCAACCTCGGGGTAACACGTAGGAAAACCTGATCTTTGACCTCAAACTGCAGAGGTCATCTCCGCTGATCAGCATAAGATTTCTGACGAGACTGTGCAGTAGTCATCCTCTTCCGAATCAACTCTATCTGCTCTGAGGTCTCCTGAACAATATGAGGTCCCAGAAAAGCTGCCTCTCCTACCTCCATCCATCACAAAGGTGATCGGCATGGCCTACTATACAAAGCCTCGTAAGGTGCCATCTGAATAGTAGCCTGAAAACTGTTGTTATAGGCGAACTCCACAAGATGGATATGCTTCTCCCAAGAACCTCCAAAGTCCAAAATTCAAGCTCGGAGCATATCCTCAAGCACATGGATCATACGATTGGACTGACCATCAGTATGGGGATGATATGCTGTACTCAAAAGTACCTGTGTACCCAAAGCCCTCTAAAGCCCCTGCCAGAACCGAGAAGTAAAGCGCACATACCTATCTGAAACAACGGATTGTGGAACTCCATGTAGATGTACAATCTCTCGGATGTAAAGTCGTCCCAGATCATCAACACTGAAGGTCTCCTTGATCGGTAAGAAGTGAGCAACCTTCGTAAGCTTGTAAACGACAACCCAAACAACATCGTTTCCTCGAGGAGACCTCGGAAATCCGGTCACAAAGTCCATCGCGACATCGTTCCACTTCCACTCCGGAATGGGTAACTGATGTAAAAGCCCTGCTGGTCGCTGATGCTCTATTTTCACCTACTGACAAGTCGAACATATCATGACAAAACCAGTAACATATCTTTTCATACTTGGCCACCAGTACTGGCGATGTAGATCATGATACATCGTGGTGACTCCAGGATGAACTGACCAAACTGAGGAATGGAAATACCTCATCAGCTCCTCGCGTATGTCTGTTGGCACCCATACGCGTCCCTGGAAACTCAAGATCTCATCCTCGCCAACGGTCCATCTGAGAAGAAGGTCCTCTCATGACACGCTTTCCTGTAGGACTAGGCCTTTAGAATCTGCTAGCTGCCTCATTCGAACTCGGTCAAGAGGCAAAAAGGTAACAGCTACAGAAGATAGGAAAGTCTTCCCCTGCCTGTCATGCACCTCCAAATGCATTTCAGAAAACAGAGCCATAAGCTTCCACTCATTGCTGGCCTCCTAAACTACCTGTATCTGAGTTCTCCTGCTCAGTGCATCAGCCACTGCATTTCCTTTCCCAGGCATATAGGCAAGCTCGAAGTCAAAGGACTGGAGATACTCGACCCACCTTTGCTGTCTCAGATTCAGGTCACGCAGCGTGAAGATGTACTTGAGACTCTTGTGGTCAGTATATACCACAAAATGCTCTCCCAGAAGGTAATGCCTCCAACAACGCAAAGCATGAACAATTGCATCCAACTCCAGGTCGTGCGTAGGATAATTCCTATCATGTGGCCTCAACTGCCAAGATCCATATGCAACAACACGATCCTCCTACATAAGCACTGCTCCTAGCCCGATGCCAAATGCATCACAGAAAACTGTATAAGTCCTACCTGACTCTGGAAAAACTAGAATTGGTGCCGAAGTCAACCTCCCCTTCAGCTCTTGAAAGGCTGAATCACAATCTTATGACCAAACAAACTTTACCCCCTTCTTAGTCAATCCCGTCAACGACACTGCTAAGAATGAGAAGTCCTGTATAAACTGCCTGCAGTAATCATCCAACCCCAAGAAACTCCGTACCTCGAAGAAATTCTTCTGCTGATCCCAGGTAACTACTACTCTCACCTTCTCTGGGTCTACTGATACCGCTATCTCTGAGATGACATAACCCAGGAAGTGGATCTCATCCATCCAAAAGTGTCACTTTGAGAGCTTAACATATAACTGATGCTCCCTCAGTGTACTCAAAATGATCTCAAGATTGGTTGCATGGTCGTGTCGAGTGTGAGAGTACACCAAGATTTCGTCTATGAAATCCACCACGAAGGAATCCAAGTAAGGATGGAACACTCTGTTCATCAGTGCCATGAAGACTTCCGGCACGTTCGTGAGACCAAACGACATAACTAAGTACTCATACAGACCATACCTACTCTGGAAGGCTGTAAGGGGTATATCATATGGTCTGACACACAACTGATGATAGCTGGATCTCAAGTCGATCTTAGAGAATACTCTAGCTCCTCGAAGCTGATCGAAGAGATCATCGATCCTCAACAAGGGATATCGGTTCTTGACCATCAACTGGTTCAACTTCCGATAGTCCACACAAAGTCTAAGGGTACCGTCTGCCTTCTTCGCAAAAAGGACAGGTGAACCCCAAGGAGAAGTACTGGGTCGGATGAAACCCTTTTCCTGTAACTCCTCCAACTACTTCTTAAGATTCTGCAACTCAGGTGTAGCCATCCTATAAGGAGGAATGGACACTGTTGCCACTCCTGGCATGAGATCAATTGATAAGTCTACCTCACGCTCTGGAGGTAAACCTGAAAATTCATCTGGAAAGACATCTTTGAAATGATACACCACTAGAGGAAATTCTAACTGTGAAGTCCACTAGTCATCCAGATAAAGACTAGAAAACTAGGCCGTAACCCCTCTTAGCCTATGATGCTCTGGTCCAGCTCTACCTGCCTGGACATCCCACTCGCCTCTATGTAGAAAGGACTTTCCTTCTGGTGATATGAAACTCACCCTGCGATGATAGCAATCGATGAATGCCTGGAAGGGAACCAAACAGTCCATCCCGAGAATGATATAGTAGCCTGTCATCTCTAGGACATAGAGGTCCCATAAGAGGTGACACCCTGAAACCTCTAGAGGGCATTATTTTCACTGAAGTACGCTATATGTCCTCATTCCCAAGGGCGTGTCGAGAGTCAACATGTCAGCAGACGAAAAGACACTGATCCCATGGATCTCCACGACAACAACATAGATAAAGATATTCGAAGCACCAGCATCGAAAAGAGCTGAAGATAAAACCGAGGCTACTAAGATCGTACCTCGAACTGTAGAGGGTATGGGATCCTTCTCTTGATGGATCTTCTCTACAGAAAAAGTATGGCCTATACTGCGGCCCTGTGTAGTAGCCTGAAAACCTTGAGCTGCTTCTCCCTGAGCCTAACCACTACGTCCACAGCCTCTACCCTAACCTGGATGACCTAAAGAACTCCAGCCCCCAGTCTGCTGCGGAACTGGTAACCCTACTCCTATACGTGGGGTCGAAACTGATCCTCCTTCACTAGCTTCTGGAAGGGGAACCTTGCATAAACACTGCAGATGACCCATCTTGCTGCAAGATCAGCACTCCACTAGGTCTCTCGAGCACTGGGGATTCTTATTCCCACTCCTCCCACACTAATAACACACCACTTGGGTTCCATATGGGAGATCTCGTCTACCAGAAGGAATACCTCGCTTCCTCAGGTCACCTCAGGTAGACTCTCGGTGGCGCATCCTACTGTCTGTCTGAAAAGAATCAGCCCTGGATGCTGAACCACCCTGGTCCACAACTCCATTCTCCCTTAGGTTCCTTTCTGTGATCAACGCTTGGTTGACTATCAGAGTAATAGAAGTTAACTGGAAGACATTCACCTACGATCTGATCTCTGGTTTGAGTCCCTCCTCAAACTTCCTTTCCAAGAACAGCTCGTCATTCCCTAGAACGGGAGCGAAACGTTGTAACTCTGTGAAACGGGAGGAATACTCTATAACTAAAAGAGTACCCTACTGCAGGTTCATGAAATCCCTAGATCTTTCAGCCCTCAGCGTCGTTGGGTAGAAGTAGTCGTAGAACGTACGCTGGAACTCATCCCAAGCCATAGTCTGTTGGCGCCCTGCCTGAGAAACTACATCCCACCATCTTTTGGTGGATTCTCGCAGCATGTAAATCATGAGATTCACCCTCATATCTGGGGGTGTATCGAGATGGTCGAAAATGGATAACATGGATTCTATCCATGACTCCACAGCCTGCATTCCTCCATCCCCTGTGAACGTGGGAGGATGCTGCTGCTGAAAAACCCGCGTTAGCTCTGCCATAGTCGGGGCAGGATGCTGAACTCCTTGGAAGGTCTGCATGAATCTCATGAAACCCTCTCTGAACTGAGCATCGACACCAGTTTCCGGAATCACTGTAGGTTCCACGTCTGGAATGATAGGTGGAACTACTGGTAGTCCCTGATCGGTCGCATCTGGCGTACGATCACTGCCTGGTTCCTATCGTGAAATGGGAGGACGTCTTGGTTCCATAGCTCTGAAAGATCAAAACACACCTTCATTAACGACGAAAACAGTTGCAACATAAGAGAGTAAAACAGAACAGGATGGAAAAACCTTTAAAATTGGAAAAAAACATGACTACACGGCGTGTAGTATGGATACACAACATGTTTCCAGAAATTTTACCCTATGCGTGTACCTTGTCCATACATGGCTATGTAAACAACCCGACTACACGACGTGTTCTCAAACTACATGGCATGTAATGACCCTTTTCTCCCTGCCCGGTTACTCCTACACGACTAAGTCACATGGACTATCCTAGCCGAAGACTACACGGTGTGTTAAGGAAGACACAACGTGCACTAGACATGCCTTACCTGGCCCGTGTTGTTAGCGACACGTCCTGACACATGGTTGACACTACACATTGTGTTCCCAAGGGACACGACATGAACTTGAAGGAAAACCACGGCCCGTGTGGTTCGTTACACGGCCGGCTACACGACTGACCCTTAAATGGCATGTTCCGAACAAACACGACATGTATAAGAGAAGATAACACCAAACCATGTTGTTAGTGACATGACCGGGTACCTAGAAAAAGACTACATGGCGTTTTCATACCAAACACGGCGTGTAATACCAGAGTTTTCCTGACCTGTGTTGTTAGTGACATGACCAGCTACACAGTTTACCACTACACGGCGTGTACATACCATACACGACGTGTTCCTAAAGACCCTTTTACAGTTCTGTGTCCTTTTCCACATGGTCAGTGACACGGCCAAAAACTACACAACATGTATTTATAAAGTACATGCCATTTATTCTGGGTTTTTCTAGACAGTAGCCTCAGAACTGCACCGGAGCCTAGAAAACACAGAAAAAAGAGGTTAAGGTGCCAAATTCTGATCTATGGGGGCCCATACTCCCCACGAATGAAATCTTGGCATCATAACAATGCATATAACAAGCAATTAGTATAAAAAACTCATGACCCACCAAATTCCGATCTTTGAGGGCCCATAACATCTCTAAGACCAAAGTTTGGTGTCCGTCATAAAGAATCTCTAAACAACCGATACCCCATCCACATAGCAGGTATTTTATCACAGTAGCTATCACAATAGCATGCATTGTCTATCACAAATTCTATCACAACAGCATGCAATCTCTAATTAAACCTAGATGTCATGACAAAATGCATGGCATGTGATTTTCTAACATGTGCCTATATGATGCATGAGATGGAATACCCTCATCTCATCGGGTTGCAACAAAATAGAACCACAATCATATAAACAGTAACTGTACAAAACAGGTGCATCACTCAATGGTGAAATCAATTAAACTGTAACATTTTCAGAACTCAAAAATTACAACATTTGAGGTAATCTAGATTTTTAACTATACACGAGTTCTAGAACACCTGGGCACAACTATTTACCATTTACCGATTCCGTCCTATCCCTGTCTAATGTTGCTAAACAGTAAGTCAAATAGAAAAGGAAGAAACTCCTCTGATACCAGTTTGTAACGACCCGAATCCGGAGCCAATCAACCAGTGCCCCATGCCCAGTTCTCCACATGACCTCAAGCACATTTCCCCAAATTACAGAGGCTTCCGACTATCAGCGAGGGCCTTGGTAAGTTATTGGGGAAACCATGCCCTCATTTGGTAAGGTATACAAGGGAAAAGAAATAACAGTCAATAAAGGAAGCATTAAACGACATACAACAACTGAAACCAAACAGCAGAAGCAATGAATATATATAGTAATGATGATAATGATGCAGTAGGTACACGTATCTAAGGAAAGAAGCAAACACAACAACGTGATGAAATACAACTAAAAACAAAGTACTAAAAGTAACAGCAACTCCAGCAGCATCGCAAGCCTAAGCTTGGTCCTATGCTCTCCAGCTCCAACTAGCAATCATGTACCTGAAGTAGAAGGACCACAATCCCTATCCACACTTGCAACCATATAACCTGTTTGGGCCAAAAATCAGGACCCAAACAGGGTGTGAGACTAATCCCAGTAGGCAATCACCACAAGATCTGTGCCCTACTGTCAGTGAGAAAAATAGAAAAAGTAAAGGAAATAAATGTAGCAGAGAAACAGAGGTACACCAAAGTAAAAATCCTAAAAATCACCATTTACATTTATTTATTAATTTAATACAATCATTTAATTATCAACCAAGGAGTCTAGCAAACATCTCTATATTCTCAAGGCACAGCAAGTAACACAACATGTGTCTCAACAGACTACCTAGACAACAAGCAGTACAAACCCAAGCTTGTTCTTTGGCTTGGTGGACTCGTCACAACCAACCAAACAAATAATAATACGGACTCTCTGGGTGGATCCTACTGGAAAACCCATCTATTCAAATAATCATACAAGGCATAGACACTCTGGGAAGCTCTCACTGTAAATTCCCCTATGGTCTTGCAACGATAGCCACAGACTCTCTGAGGAAGCACTTGCGTCTAATTCCTCCTGTGGTCTCGATACATTCATAAACTAAGGACACTCTTGGGAAGCACAAAGTCCAATTCTTGTAGGTCCTGCATACGAAACTAATTTATAACAGACTCTCTAGGGAAGCCCTTAATCGTCAATTCCCTCTTTAGTCTACCGCACCAGGTTCACACAGCCCTGAGCAGTCTAGTCATGCGTAATCGACTGTCAACAGCCCTAAGTAAGTTCAAAAACTACTTGGATAATAGATACAAAGCATTAAAATCATATAAACAGCAGGCAATACATGAAATCAGCTATAACAAGGCAAACAAACAGTGCTATAAGGTTTGCCTCACAGGCAACCTAAGCCAAATGGTGATAAACAACCAAAGCAAGGGAAATCACCCATGGGTGATCCTTGAACATGCAACCAAGAATATATTACTATCAATTAACCTCAATCAATCTAAGGCAATTAAACAATGGAATCAAAATCCCTAACTCGGGATACCCGATACATGGGTATCCGACACTTTTAGCACAAAAACTCAAAGACTTTCAACATAGGGCAAAAAACCACCTAACTCGATGCTAGAAGATCAATATAAGTAAATCACGATGATTGATTCTCCTTAGAGCATCGAAGATCTGAGAAATTGTCCAAAACGCTCAACCCCTGATAACTTGAAAACGACGAGGAATCATGAAACAAGGCTAAAGCAGAAGAGAGAGCTTACCGAGATGATCCCAATGCAATAGACGGCGGCTGAAATGGAGATCAGACGGCAGCTCGAGGGCTCGGAGAAGGATCGCGGCCATACAGGAGCTCTCGGCCAAACGAAACCTAGAAGAAGGTCGTTCTAGTGATTAGGTGCGACCCCGGTGCATTTAGTGAAAAAAAATACACAGCGTGTACTTCTGGGGTACACGGCGTGTACTCTGTTTTTCCGTACTCCGCTTTAAGTGGCCTCCACATCACCCCTACACACTATTTGTGTGCCCGAACATAGCCAGCACACGGCTTGGTGTGGAAAGGGAGTACACGGCGTGTACTCAGAAAGTACACGACATGTACTTTAAAAATTTCCAGAAACCCCTCATTTCTCAAAAACTCCAGGAAAAAGGAAGACATACCTAAAACGAAGATACAGTTTCTTACAAATATAATGGATATTATATAATGGTTTATAAATTACTTATAAATTACTAATTTTATTCCAAGAGAGTTTTAGTTATGATTTTCAAAGATGGAATCAGGGATGAGCTTTTTTGGTAATTTTTAATGAACATAAGTGATATCATAGTTAAGAAGTTAAATATTAATATTAGAATTACAGAAAAAATAATTATTTTATTATTAATTTCTGATATCATAAGTAATTAATCTTTCACAGTCATCCAAGATGAAAATTTATGGCACTATTCATGTAGGTGGTTAAACTGGCCCAAACGAGAACATGCTACAATCGATGAGTTAGTATGGTTAAGAACACAATTATTTTGGTGTAATATCATTATTAAAGAATTGTAAAGATATTATTTATATTTTTAAGTTGGTGGATATGATTTCAAAAGAGTTTGATAAAGAATAAAATACTAGAGATATGAAAAATGAAATACATCACTTTGTGGGGGCAGTAATCCACACACACACACAATCGATGTTTTCAATTTCCATAGAAAGATAGAAGGTTAATAAATTATTTATATTTTGTTAAATAATAATTATTATATATATAAAATATCATTTCATTAAATAAACATTTTCAACCATCCATATAATGTTGTTATGCAAAGTGGAACACATCGCTCATGGAGGCAGTAATCCGCACATGCACACAAAGTACTTTTTCATTTTTCTATAGAAAAAGGGAAAAGGTGGATAATGATTATTACAACAAAATAATAAAATTAATTATTCCAATAATAATAATGTAATTATATAAGAATAGGAAAATAATAACTGGAAGATAAAGGTGGAAAAGAAAAGAGGTTAGTGACTGATCGATAATCATGTTGAGAGCTTGAGCTTTCTCTTGGAGGAATTCTTTAAGAAAGGAGGATTGAGGCCAACTTATAGTGAATTTAGGGTTAAGAACATGAAATTTTATTCTAATATAAGTTATATGGGTAGATATTCAAGAGTAATTATAATTTTGGAGTGGCATAGAAAGGGTGGTGGATGTCCTATTTTTTAAGTGGAGAGAATGAAAGTTTTGTAAATATAAATTCTTATTATATAAGGAACACATGTTTCAAATGGAAATTGGAAGGAAAATATGAAAATATTGGAAATGTGATAATTTTTTTAAATACAAACCTCAAACACTCATTTTGAGATATTTTTTTAACATATTTTATCACTTTTACGATTGGTTAATTTTTTTACCTTAATTTACCTTTACCATGGTGCCTACATTTTTAACCTATGTAACTAATTTTTATGACTAAAAATGAAAAAAAACTATTAATAATTTTGAAATAATGGTTTTAAATATTGAAACCATTTTATCGAATAAAATTTATATGGGAGGAAAAAAATTAATTTTATTATTTGTGCACATTACACATAAGAACTATTTTTAGAAAAAGTTTATTTTTATTCATATAAATAATGTTTTGGATAAAATTATCAATGTTTTTGACTTACATGAAAATATTTGGTTTATTGTAAACAAAATAATATTTTTTTTTGTATTTAAAAGTTTTCCATAACATAATTCCACCTTTTAAAAACATAATTATAAGAAAAATATAAAAAATAGGTTTTTAGTATAAAATATTACTTAAGATTTAAAATATTAAAATTTTCTTTTATAAATTCAAAATAGTAAATTTAAATGAATAATTTTACTTCTTAAAAGCATTAATTTGCATGAAATTGTTTTTATAAATGTTTTAAGTCATTCTTAGTTCTTGATAAAGTCTAAAACACTACAATATTAATAAAAACTATATTTTTCACCATTCACCTAAAAATAAACCTTTTTAGAAAAATATCAAAAAACCAACCTAAGATAATTTTTACATGATAAATTTAAATATTAAGTTAATTTTATCAAATTTAAATTATAAAATTATAAAATTTATTTCTTAATTGAAAATAAAAAATAAAAATAAATAATATTTTTATAAAAAAATTATCTTTTAGAATTTAAATGTTCTTAATGTTACTTAATATCAATTTAAAATTAAATGATTGTTAATATATTAAGTTGGAATATTAATTATTATATGAATTATATTTTAAATGTGATCAATTTAATTTATTAGGTAAAATAAACATCACTTTAAAAATATTTCTTTGAAAACTATCACTTTTTAACATTTAACAGAATTACTCACATTTAATTAATTATTTATCTTTTAACCATTAAATTTAATCAATACATCAATCAATTTTTTAAAATAATAATAATATGTATTGAATTTAAATACATATTTTTATAATAAAATAAGTTATTATCTTTTTATTTAGATGATGATTTATTGTTATTGTCATTTTCTTATTGATGTTTCACATCATATTGCATTATTTTAATAAGGTATGTTATGGATCATTTTAGTTTAATACAATGTGTAAGGAAATATATCAAGCACATTTATTTTATTTAAAGAAAAGATATATGATAAAATCTTGGGGCAATACATTATCTCCACTTAAAAAAATTGCATTCTCACAATTTTAATTATCACTTACTAGTGAAAATAGCTAAAAATATCTAAAATATATAAATGAATCAAGATATAATTTCTATAGACATCAACCATATAAACTCATGAAATATTTCATTCCCCCAAAATTGATCAATCCTACTATTGAGTTTTTGTCCAATAATTTGAGCTAAACATCCCTCATGATTAGATATCATAACTATTATAATAGAATTATTTTTCCAAGAGAGTTCATAGTCATCCTTTCACTAATAGATGATCATAGGTTAGTTTGAAATATAAAGTTTGATTTCACTATTTTATTGATCAATATGGATTATATGTGGAGATAGACAATACATTTCCAAAATCAAATCAAATTCATCTATTAGAAGGATAATAAGACTTGCATGAATCATAATCCTATAAACCTTGAAGGAGATTCATGCACCTTGGATATAATGATGATATCACTAGGTGTTTTTATTTATAATTAAATATCTAATAATTTATGAAAACTTACATGATATAAAATATCCACAAACCCATAGTTAAGAATAATTGTACCTATCACCATGTAATTATCACCATATACTTAAATAGTAGTTGTTTCATATGATTTTCCTTATTCCCATGGTCTAGAAGTTTGTTGGTGTTAATTTTTATTTTAATCCCTTGGATTAGTGATCTGTTTTGTATAGTATCCAAATTCCTCACATCTAAAACATAAAATTTCTAGTAGATCCTTAGAAAGAAAATTATTTTTCTCTATCATGTTATCTGAGCTCTTCCTTTTTCCTCAAAAACTTGTTCCTTGATTCTCTCCTTTAAAACAGATAAAACATCTTCTAATTCTTTTGAGACATTCTCTTGGTTGTCTCTTACCACATTTTTAACACCTAGACAATTGAATATTATTTATTTTATCATCTTTATCACCTGAGATTATATAGAACTCTATCCTTCTACTATTTGGTATGTTCAGAAGTCTATAAAGAATCAATTTTTTATTTATAACTCAAGAATGTTGGGTGAGTATAAACACAATATTTTTAGCACTAACTTCAATCCTATTTGGTTTATTGTTAGTACCTTCCCCGCATTGTCCATCATATCCATTATTAACTTGGTTTTTTTGGTATATATCCATTAATTAAACAAAAATGGGTTACATGAGTGCTGAAAAATTAATAGCATAAGAGAATTATCATAAATAATGATGCGAAAAACTCAATCTTGAAATTACTTACTCTTTTTCACTATCATTTTAGGTTTTAGTTCAACCAAAATATTTCTTAGTCCAATTTAGGAGTTATTGAGATGGATTCTCTCATACTTATTAACCTAATTCCCCACCTAAATAAATCCTTCATAATGATTCATAAATAAAATGTGACCAACTAAAGAATATCCCCCATTAGTGTCAAACCAAGTGTGTAGTTAGGCCTCTTTGTTGTGAACCAGGTGAAGATAGAGTTATTACTCAACCAACTTTTTCAAGGTTATTACCTCTAGATGCATCTGTATAAGAGTCTATATCCACTTATAGTATCTGATATGGCCTTCAATCGTGCTATTTCTTCACATCATTTAATTAATATTTTGTTGATTTAATTAATTAAATATCCCTTATTTGTTAAAAAAATAAATTTTAGTAATTTTGTTGATGAAATTATAAATCTAACATTTTTACATTTAATTTTGTATTATTTCATTCAAATTATTAATTATTTATATGTAGTTTTTCCTTATATTTTATTTCTAAATATATTTTAAAATATTAATTTAAAATTTTTCCTTTTATTTTTGACTTTTTGTAATTAAGTATTCTATGATTATATTTTATAGTATTTAGAACTTTTTTTATTTAAATTTTCTTTATGTATTCTAATATATTCATATTTTAATTTCAGTATTTTAATTAATAATTAGTATATAGTTATTAATAATTATAATTTGAATTTATTTAATTATTTATAAGATTAATATATCTCTAATTAAATTTTAATTTGTGTATTTTAAATAATTAGTTGATTTGGTTTTTAACTGTTTAATATTTTGGTTTCATTGTTTTTACATTTTTATTATTTTAAATTTTTTATTTTTATTTTTTCTGTTTAAGTATTGCAGTCTAACGGTGGCTCTATCGGTTCCTGCTATAATTTCTATTTATTCACCTGTGGACCCTACATCTACCACTGTGGCCGAGCAGAAAATCTACCATCATCCATAGATCTATCAATACTTTTTCTATATCCACCGCCAGCCTCCCCTGCCTTCTGCTACCGCTGCACCCTAATTCCTCCACATATCCACCACTCCTCTTGCTACCTCCATCCTCTTCTAATTATTTATCATTGAGACCGACATACCACCTCAACCTTGCCTACTACCGCTCCGAATCAAATCTACTATCAGGAAAACACCATCGGATTCAACTTCCACAAATCCACCGGTAGTGCCCCGTCTGCTACCATTATCATCAGCTTCTGCCAGCATCACTGCCGCATATATAACACTACATATGATACCGGTCTTCTATCTACTGCCATTGAATTTGAAACCAAAAGAAGATATGGCCTCACATCCTTGTAATTTTGAATCCCACCCTCAGTCCTGACGAGCCACCACCACGTCTCTCCTACTGCTTCTACCGCAGAAACAACTGCCAACAAATATACAACCACCATCGCAAATGGATACTACTTCCATTCCCAATCTACCACTGCATCTACCATGATAGATCTCCTATTGTCCACCGCTGTCTGGGTCACCACCACCACACTCAAGAAAGCCATCTTTGCTAGATCTTGAGTTTTTTTATGCATTTAATTTTTTTTTACAAAAAACGGTTAGAGCGATTTTTTTTTTCAAAATACCCCTAAAAGGTGGCATCGCGAATGCCGCCTTTGCACTGTCGGCATAGATCAGTGACGTGGAAAAGGCGGCACCCGCGGTGCCGCCTTTCTATATTATGTCATGTGAAAGGCGGCACCGCGGGGGCCGCCTTTTGCCTGACGACATTGCGCAAGGCGGCACCCGCAGTGCCACCTTTACCTCTGAGCCCTATAAAAGGGCAGCGCCCCCCTCCCCTTCTCCTCACTTCCAAACATCCATTACCTCTCAATTTTTCTCTATTGCGGCGGAGTTTTGCAGTTTTAAATTTTTCTAAAGCTTTTAGAGGTATGATGTTTAATTTAATGTTTCTTATTTTGTTGAATTGTTTTTAGTTTATTTTGTAGAATTGTTTTTAGTTTAATATTTTTATAAATTTAATGTTTTTTATTTAGTTGAATTGTCTTTAGTAGTTTAGTTAGTTTTAATTTTTTTTGTTTATTAAATTGTTTAATTATATTGTTTAATTAGTTATATATATTTAGGAATTATTATTAGGTTGTTTAATTAGTTATATATATTTAGGAATTATAATTATAATTAGTATAAATTAATTTAGGATTTTTTTAATGAAATTTTGGTAGCATAAAGAATATGTTATCTAAGCAATCAAATCCTTGTCTGGATACAAACAAGTGAATGTGGCTTTGGCATAGATGTACCTAGGGGTAAAACCCGAAAACACCGATTTGAGCTAGACTCGAACGAGAACTAGTGCACGACAACATGTCTTGCTATATTCTGGTTTGACACTCCTCGAGGATATGCTTAAGATATGCATATTTCTTTATAAACTACTAAAATATCTATGTAAAGAAATGATAAATTGATAATTTAGTAATTATGTTGATAATTATTATTAGTAATGATTAATTAAAAATTAATTAATAATTAAAAATAAAACTACAATTCAAATGATATTCAATAACATGGAGTTAAAAAACAACACAGTTAAAAAATGACATGTAGTGAAAGTGAAAAAATAAATAACATGGAGTTAAAAAAATAAATAACATGGAGTTAAAAATATAAATAACATAGAGTTAAAAATATAAATAACATAGAGTTAAAAATATAAATAAAATCGAGTTAAAAATATAAATAACATAGAGTTAAAAATATAAATAAAATAGAGTTAAAAATATAAATAACATAGAGTTAAAATAATATAAATAAAATAGATTTAAAATAATATAAATAACATAGAGTTAAAATAATATAAATAAAAATGAGTTAAAATAATATAAATAACATAGAGTTAAAAATATAGATAACATAGAGTTAAAAATATAAATAACATAGAGTTAAAAATATAAATGACAGCATGTTTCGAGCTTCTAGCCTTTCTTGCAGTGAATTGCATATCAAAATTTCAGAAATCCCGTGTGACAATGGGTTTTCTGAAATTTTAATATCCAATTCACTGTAAGAAAGGCTAGAAGCTCGAAACATGCTATTATTTTTTTTATGTATATGTTATTTATATTTTAACTCTACTATGTTATTGAATAACTAATTAATAATTTAGTAAGTATCATAAGAAATATCCTAGTTTGGGATATAAGATCTTTTAAAATTTAAGTATCATAAATATTGTATAGTTTAGAAGTAATAGTTATTATTTGAACGTGAGGTAAAATCCAACTTATTTTTAATAAGTAGTTTAATTACATCTTTAAAGTATAAAATCCAACTTATATTGATAACCATCATTCTGAATTTCACTTACATTATCAAAATCTTGATCAGAAACCTTTTTTTACGTAGAGTATAATGTTTGCCTGTGTGTACTGCTATGGGGAGGTTATTCAAACCAAGCAAGGAGCTTCTTACAGTATACAAACAATAACAGTGGTTAATACAACTGATTGTGTAACCTTAAGTGACCTTCAAGACAGAATTCATGGCTCATTAAATCTAGGACTTGATCAAAAGATCAAGTCAATGAGTTATAGACATTTGCAGTTCCCATCAACATTGTGGTATCTAGCTTGTCCATTGGTTGATGATGCGCAATGGATCCAAACAGTTGGTTTGTTTTCTCAACGATCAGATGGTACCATGATGGAGTTATATGTTGATGTTTCTACTGTACAACAACAACATCCAATTGTACGATGACGTAGACTTACAAGAGTCATTGAAGATAGTCCACCCCATGAAGTTGAGACTATTCCAAATGATGTAGAAGAGGACAACCTACTTGATCTCCCAGATATACATGTCAACCCGACATCAGATGAGGAGTTTCGTAATAACGAAACAGATGATGATAGTAGTGCTGATGAGGAAGGAACAACTAAAGTTTTGAGAAATGCATTAGTTGTACAACATGATCGGCCTACAATAAATCATCCACCACTCTTTGCATCTTGGTTATAAGCAATGAAACGTGTGCCTGAATTTGAAGATAATGTTCTCAGACTGGCAACTGAGTTTCCTGGAGTTATACGAGATAGGTTTAGTAAGATAGACAAAACTTTATATGTTGGAAGAAATTTTCCAAGTAAACATGCATTAAAAAGTACGCTAAAGAGATTTTACATTGAGAGGCACTGTAGCTATGTAGTTTATGAATCAGACCATAGAAAATATTCCATACAGTGTGAGAAGTATGGGGATGATTGTAGATTTTGATTGAGGGCGATTCTGAACATTGCATTTGGAGGTTGGAGAATCTTGAGGATTGAGGCGGCTTATACTTGCGTTCAGCCAAGCCTGACACAAGATCATACCTCATTGGATGCAGAATTTGTGTCATCCATTGTTGTTGAGTTGATTAGGACATTTCAAGATGTTTTGATAGCCCTTGCGCAAGAGAGGATACAACAGACATTCAGTTATAAGATATCCTATAATAAGGCATGGAAGGCAAAACAGAAGGCAATTATGAAGGTCTATGGTGATTGGGATGACTCATATAGGGTTTTCCACAATTTCTATCCATACTAAGGCATCATAACCAAGTTGTCTTCCATATGGATATAAACAAACATGTGTCTCATGATAACCGACTTGATCCATCTCGTGTTCAATTTCATCGGTTGTTCTGAGCATTCCTTCCCTGTATCTCCGCCTTTCATTTCTGAAAACAGTTTATTCAGATTGATGGAACATTTTTGTATGGAAAATACAAGGGCGTATTGTTGATTGCGGCAACCCAAGATAGAAACCTTTCACCTATTTCGCTTTCCTTTTCCATTGTAGAGAAAGAAAACTATGAATCATGAAGTTGGTTTTTGGCATGTATCAACACCCATTTCCCCAACATTTGGGGTGTTTGTTTGATATCTGATCGGCATCGGGCAATTAATGTGGAAATCAATGCGGATCCTGATATATGGAGTTACCCAAATGAACATCATCAGTTCTGCATTAGACACATTGCTAGCAACTTGGATAAAAAATTCCACAACGAACCGACGAAGAAGGCAATCACCAGACTTGGTACGCATTGTATTTGTTATTTTTTTGTATATCAACATAAAGAGAAATTCAAAATATGTGAAATTTCATCTATTCTATGTAGCATATGAGTCTGATCAATGATGGTTTGAAGAACATTTTGAACAAATCCGTCTGGTTAATGAAGAAGTTTACGATTATATGATGCGAATTCCAAAAGAAAAATGGACATTGACATATGATGGGGGGAAGAGGTACAGACACATGACCACCAACATTGTAGAGTGCATCAATGGTGTCTTTAAAGGGATTCGTAAGCTACCTATAACTGCCCTAGTTCAGGAGACATTATATCGTTGTGTGAAGTACTTTATTGATAGACAAAAACTAGCATTAGATGGAATAAATCGGGGGCTAACGTACAGAAGACATTTTCAACGAGAGATTGAAAAGAATATTGAAGAAGCATCTGGTTATCATGTCTACCTATTTCGATGAGAAGACTCTCGATTTGAAGTTCAAGAGAAGAAAAACTCCATCACAAATAGCATTGGTGAAAAAATGGTGGTATTATTAGAAACGAGGCAATGTCAATGTGGAAATTTTCAGGCCTTATGGTTTCCATGCTCACACTCCATCGCAGCATGTGCCTCCGTTAACATATCATGGGAAGCATATGTTGATACAGTGTACCAGATGGACACCATTTCTAACTGTTATGCTGCACCATGGACACTTATTGGGGAGTTTTGTTATTTCCCAATGCCTGAAGGTCAACCGATAGTGGTAACTGATATGAATCGGTTGCATCCTCGTGGGAGACCGAAGGCCAGCAGGATGCAAAATGAGATGGACTGGCCTCAAGAACAAAGACAGAGTTTGAGATGCACCATATGTCATCAAAATGGTCATAATCGGAAACGATGCCCTAACATTGTTGGGCCGAGTTCACACTCTAAGCCACAATGATGTATTGTCGTTATTGAGAGATTCTCATATTGTAAATTTTATGTTGTTATCTCTTCCTTTTACCTCGGTTTTCTAACCCTCAAAACTGAAAATCATAATAGTAAACTAACAAACATCTTTTGTATATCGCAATCCTAACATTATAAACCATAATCCTGAATTTTTTTTCTCAAATCATTAACCTAAACCATAAAATGTTAAAAGAAATCCAAATGCCTAGATCCAAAAGGAAAAATGTGAAACCCTAATATTTAAATCCTAAAATCAAAATAAAATAATCATGAAACATATGACTAGGTTATCTAGTACAATCATACATCAATATGACTAATGCGCCCTATAAATCCCTATAACCCATGCATAAAGTTCTAGGGAATAGAGGAGCACCCCAAAAATTGAACCCTCCTACATTGTTAATGAAGTCATAGAGACAAATGAATCTTGATCTAGTAATAGAATAACACCTCAATAAGTGAACTCCCTTACAATATCAAAATATTAGCCCTAGTACTAAACCTTCCACCTATATACCCAAGGATCACATGTGAGATATACATAAAATAATTTTGAAAGGACATTATAACATTCAAAAATAACAAAAAACTATTTCTTGATGTAAAAAGAATATTTGAAAACTAGTTCACACTTCATTTCACAATTCTTTAAAAACACCCTTCTATTTACCTAAATTAGTGGAAACCATATCTTTTCAAAAACCCTTTTCAGAAAATAAATGAATCACGCCAATTATTTTATAAAAAAATTTATAAAACAAAGTGAAATCATGGTTCATCCAACATAGATTAGAGACGGAACCACCTATAGGTTGTGAATGATCTATAATGTGAATCCCTGATAAAAAATCATTTGTTTATATGCAGATGAATGACACCATACTACTGATTCAGCATGCTACCCATTGTTCACAGGTTGTGATAGAGGGTGGTCCAGATCGATTGATCAGGGTGCGTCGAGCACACCATTTTCATCACACAGAGCCTCCTCCTGCCATTATACCATACTTGCATCGTGCTGGCTTCTATGGTATTGCAGTATCAGATTTTACATTTGTAGACCATTATCTGCTAGCTGCACTCATGGAGAAGTGGAGACCAGAGAAACACACATTCCACCTGCCTGAGGGAGAGATGACAATCACTCTCCAGGATGTGGCTGTTCTTCTTGTTCTTCCTATCTAGGGGACACCCGTTATTGGATCCACTCAGGCAGCTTGGCCCGACCTTTCTCAGCGCTTGTTAGGCGTTGATATTTTGTCCAATCGTAGTGCTACCAATGGAGCATCGATATCCATGCCTTGACTGGATTCACAGATTCTACTTTTAGATGATGATGCTGATGAGCAGACGGTGATGCGTTATGAACGTGCATATATTTTACGACTTATTGGAGGGACCATGTGTACGGATCATTTAGGGATGCACGTGCACATGATGTATCTACCCCTGCTAGAGGATTTTGATCGGGCAGGGACGTACAGTTGGGGATCCACCTGCTTGGCAGGATATCCGACAGGCGGCGCACAGGACTCGGGGGATGCGTCATCCTTATTTAGATGTGGGAATGGGAGCACATACCCACATTTTGACCTGATCTTGATGGTCCGCTGGTCGAGATGGCAGTGTTGCATGACGCTCCACATGGACGTTGGTATGATCACTCATTTCTATCAGTTTCTGATGCTAGTACAAGTTATTGACTTTAATTTCTCATTATTTATCACTATCGATATTGTATTTTATAGGTGGTGTCAGCGACACAATTTCAATGCGGTTCCGAGACACGATTTGGCCGTATATCAGCTCGAGTTGGACTTGCTCTTACCCCATTAGGTATGTATATAAAATCTATAACTGTCTAACAAATTTAATAATAACATCTTTTTTTTAGTTAACAGTTTTTCTAACAAGGGTAATATGTTATTTCATATTTTATGGGTTTCATACTGGTCTATTATGGACCAGTTGCCTCCATACTGTACGGTTGGTCTTGACGATGTTACAACTGTAGTGCCACTCATTCACTTTCATATTGTTGAGTGGCACCAGCCTGATAGAGTCATGCGCCAGTTTCTCTTCACTTAGCAGATTCCATTACCGCCGAGGCAGGAAGATCAACTTCATGGGATGAAGCTGACAGGGAGGTAGGATAACGACTGGCATTGAGTATATGCTGTATTTCTCGACTGTTGGTACAGACGCGCAGAGTTTCGTATCCAAGGAGTTCCTACGATGTAGTTCTCTCTTTAAACACAACATGATTATGAGCCATGGTATAGACTGAAGTCTATACTATATCTTACCCAATACGGAAGGGAGATACATATGATTGTAAGTCAATTAAATTATATTACTATGTTTATTGACTTATTTTATAACTCATTTTTAATATGTTTACAGGAGAGTCACACAGACAGACTTATTCATATGAGTGATGAGGCTGAGGATAGAGTCTTTAACTGGGAATTTGTTCATGCTCAGGCGTTGGAGCTGAGGTCATCTGTCCATGCGTTTATCAAGACCCTCTTCGAGCATCCGGCACAGAGACAGCAGGTTCCTGCCATAGAGGAAGATCCTACAGAAGCTGCTGGTGCTGAGGAGCCACGACCATGGCTATGTAGACAGCATCGTCCTGCACGTCAAGCCTCACCAATTCCACAGGAAGAGGCCGGACCTCTAGTAGTCCAGTCTGAGCTTATGCAGGATGTGCCTCAACCGTCATGGGATCCATCCTTTTTGAAAGGATATCCTCAGATTTCTCCATCGTGGGGTCCATATGGAGCGCAACCTTTGGGTCCAGAGTCATCGTAACCTTGGGGTCTAGACCCATCGCAGAGTTGGGGTATAGCACCAGCATATGATTTTTTCCCCACTGCGATGATGCCAAGTTCTTCTACATAGAGGTGGGAGAAGGATCAGGAGGGCCGTACGAGGTGGAGTTGACATTTTCTCCCACTGGCACAGAGGTGTAGGATATGACAGTCGACATTCCGGCATCTGAGTACCAGCCCTCTCTAGGTCATCAGACTCCCCAGAGATCTCGCCGTGGACATCCTATTATTAGACCACCATGTGGGACAGGATCTCCTCATCGTAGACATAGACATTGATTATTTATGCTCATTTATATGTTTTATATATATGGAAATGAAAAATTATTTTTTATGAAATGATTTGTGTTAGACCACCATGTGGGAAGGATATCCTCACCGTAGACATAGAAATTGATTGTTTATGTTCATTTATATGTTTTATGTCTATGGAAATGAAAAATAATTTATAAGCTTTCAAAACCGCCTACTTGAAACTTAGAAATGTTTCAAGTACGTGACTTTGAAATACTATAAAATATAAACCATGAGACCAATATAAACAAAACATTAAAAATTCATTAAACATATAAGCAATTGTTGAAAACACAAATCATTTCATAAAAATTGTTCATGAAAAATAATTTATAAGCTTTCAAAACTGCCAACTTAAAACTTAGAAATGTTTCAAGTACTTGAATTTGAAATAATATAAAATATAAACCATAAGACCAATATAAACGAAACTTTAAACATTCATTAAACATATAGGATTCAACCCCGCATCAATAGGATGCACGATGTCACTAGTATCACATACATATATAATATTTGATGCATGAAAACATGTTATATCTCACTTCCTGGGACAATGAAGTCCATTATTTCACCCACCATGTCTATATCCATATCAACATCCGGACGCATAAGGGTATGATGAAAGATATGCCACATGAAATTTTCATATGTTCCCATTCCTGCAAATATCAACCCCTTCAACACCACCATACATCCAACCATTATAATTTCTTCTACAATTGTCACCCCATTTCCCTAGGCCCAGTTGATCAGATGAAAACACCAACTATTCCACATAGCCCATCGAACTCTTCATCACCAAATCTTTATCCTTTATCATCTTCAAAAGTCTACTGTAGGACCTTCATGATCTATCCATTTCAAACACTCATATACAAGTATACTATAACAATAAAAACAAAAATATTTTCAGGTTTTTATGTTTATGTATTCTTGTATGTGAGTGTTTGTAATTGATAGATCAAGGAGGTCCTACAGTGGCCTTTTGAAGATGATAAAGGATAAATATTTGGTGATGAAGAGTTTGATGGGCTATGTGGAATCGTTGGTGTTTTCATCTGATCAACTGGGACTGGGGAAATGGGGTGACAATTGTAGAAGAAATTATAATGGTTGGATGCATGGTGGTGTTGAAGGGGTTGATATTTGCAGGAATGGGAACATATGAAAATTTCATGTGGAATATCTTTCAGAATACCCTTAGGCGGCCGGATGTTAATATGGATATGGACATGGCGGGTGAAAGAATGGATTTCATTGTCCCATAAAGTGAGATATAACATGTTTTTATGCATCAAATATTATAGATGTATGTGATACTAGAGACATCACGCATCCTATTGATATAGGTTTGACTTATATATGTTTAACAAATGTTTAAAGTTTTGTTTATATTGGTCTTATGGTTTATATTTTATAGTATTTCAAAGTCACGTACTTGAAACATTTCTAAGTTTCAAGTAGGTGGTTTTGAAAGCTTATAAATTATTTTTCATGAACAATTTTTATGAAATGATTTTTTTTTTCAACAATTGCTTATATGATTAACAAATGTTTAAAGTTTTGTTTATATTGGTCTTATGGTTTATATTTTATAGTATTTCAAAGTCACGTACTTGAAACATTTCTATGTTTCAAGTAGGAGGTTTTGAAATCTTATAAATTATTTTTCATTAACAATTTTTATGAAATGATTTGTTTTTTCAACAATTGATTATATTATTAATGAATGTTTAAAGTTTCATTTATATTGGTCTTATGGTTTATATTTTATAGTATTTCAAAGTCACGTACTTGAAACATTTCTAAGTTTCAAGTAGGTGGTTTTGAAATCGTATAAATTATTTTTTATGAAAATTTTTTATGAAATGATTTGTGTTTTCAACAATTTATTATATTATTAACGAATATTTAAAGTTTCGTTTATATTGGTCTTATGGTTTATATTTTATAGTATTTCAAATTCACGTACTTGAAATATTTCTAAGTTTCAAGTAGGCGGTTTTGAAAGCTTAGAAATTATTTTTCATGAACAATTTTTATGAAATGATTTTTGTTTTCAACAATTTATTATATTATTAACGAATGTTTAAAGTTTCATTTATATTGTTCTTATGGTTTATATTATATAGTATTTCAAAGTCACGTACTTGAAACATTTATAAGTTTCAAGTAGGCGGTTTTGAAATCTTATAAATTATTTTTTATGAAAAATTTTTATGAAATGATTTGTGTTTTCAACAATTGCTTATATGATTAAAGAATTTTTAAAGTTTTGTTTATATTGGTCCTATGGTTTATATTTTACAGTATTTCAAAGTCACGTACTTGAAACATTTCTATGTTTCAAGTAGGCGGTTTTGAAAGCTTATAAATTATTTTTCATGAACAATTTTTATGAAATTATTTGTGTTTTCAACAAATTCTTAAATGATTAACGAATTTTTAATGTTTCTTTTATATTGGTCTTATGGTTTATATTTTATAGTATTTCAAAGTCACATACTTGAAACATTTCTAAGTTTCAAGTAGGTGATTTTGAAATCTTATAAATTATTTTTCATGAACAATTTTTATGAAAAGATTTGTGTTTTCAACAATTTCTTATATGTTTAATGAATTTTTAAAGTTTCATTTATATTGGTCTTATGGTTTATATTTTATAGTATTTCAAAGTCACGTACTTGAAGCATTTATAAGCTTTATGTAGGCGGTTTTGATTTTTTTTAAAAACTAATAATTTTTTTGTTAGGTGAAAGGCAGCATCCTCCTAAACATTTTTTTATGAATTATATATATAAATAAATATATAAACAAAACAAAACATAAAAAAAAAATTTGAATTTTTTTTGTTAGGGGAAAGGCGGCATCGCAGGTGCCGCCTTTCAGCCCCAGTGGAAAGGCAGCATCGTGGATGTCGCCTTTCACCCAAAATGCAAAGGCGGCATCCATGATTCCACCTTTGAGGGGTATTTTAAAAAAAAATCTCCCTAACCATTTTTTGTAATTTTTTTTAAAAAATGCATAAAAAAACTCCTAGATCTTCCATCCCCACTTGAAAATAACCTGAATCGAAGATCTATCGGGGATCCACGAACCTGGATGAAGAGATTCGAAGGGTTGAAAAACATGAAAGGAGCTGAGTCAGTCGTTGATAGTTGAAGCATATCACTAAATGCCGAAGTTAAAGACTGCATTATCAAAGATTACCATTTGGGGTGAAGAACCCCGAGCTCATCGCCGACTGAAGGTTAAGCTTGGTGAGGAAGACTCGACCACACTGCTAGAAGAAGACTGAGCCTACTTATTGATTCTTGTAATCAAAGAAAACCCACCCTGATTTTGAGCCACAACCACACTGAAGAAGATGGATGCACTAGGAATTGACCACCAATATGATGAAGTCAACCACTCTAGACTGAAGCTGAGCTGCAAAGCCCATGCTTGCCGAACCATGTCAACGCTGCCTCCATCGAGTCGAGCTGTCACTAAATTCACCTTTTTGCAAGAGGAGGAGAAAGCCACAATGGATAATAATATAATATAGAATAAAATAAAATAAAATAAAATAAAATAAAATAATAAAATAATAAAATTTTAAAATTTTAAAAAATAAAATAATATATATATAAATAAATTAACATAATATATATATAATATGAATAATAATAATAATAATAAAATGATGATAATATATATATTTTAAAATATATAATTATATTAATAATTTTAAGAATAATAATAAGTGTATGTAGAAATATTTTTGTTAATATCTATAATAATAATAATCTTATATATAATTAAAAAAGTTATATTTTTATAATAATGATAATTATAATAATGTATTAATTATTTTACATTGTTGTTTTGTAGAATTTGGATAGAGATTGCATCCAAATTCATTTTATTACAAAACACACATGGATTGTTCACATTTAGTTTGAAGGGTTCAGCTAGTGCCACATGCAGGTGAGTAAAATTTTGTGACCGCAACATGTATTTGGTGATTTATAATAGATAAAGTGAAGTTGGCTAAAAGATTTTTGTGACGAACCTTTCTATATGGAGAATAATTACAGAGGAAGACAACATATATTCACATCCTTGGACCAAGTAACAAAGAGCCCAGGAGGATCAGAGCAACACCACTCCCTAGTTTCATAGGGGAGATTTCTCCTCCCTTGTTTTTCTTCATTTATTTTGTAATTGAATTATTAGTTCTTGAATTGTAAATGATACTTGGCTAAATCTTGAGCTTGGAGATTAATATACCAGTTTTATATTTTTCTCTTCTTCATGTCATTTTTTTAAATTTTATAATCAATCGATGAGATCGATTATGAATATATATATAAAATTTTCAAGCCACTTGCACTAAATTTTAAAACTTAATGAACTATAATTGAGATTGAACATGAATTCAACTTTTCACCTTTAAATTTCAAGGCATGATTTATTCCAACGATAGTTATTAAAATTCATTGATTTTGATGTTCCTTGAAGTGGATAACTCTAAGAACCTTTAAAATGCGTGTTTAATATTTTGGTAAGTAAGATTCATCCATCAATTTTTTTTATTATGAATTCATTAAAAAAAATTGAATGAAGAAAACCATTTAGATCAGTTAAAGATTAATTACTCTAGCTATCGTTCATTACATCTACCTCATTTTTATTTATCAACTTTTTTTTCACCACTAAAATAATTATTTTTTCCTCACATAGTTTTTAAAAAAATCACTGTTTCACTATTTATTGTCCTTCATTAGAAAAGTTAAAATAAAAAAAAGGATTTCAACAACTTTTTACAGTGGTTTTCTTTTCAAATTATGGTTACACACCCTTCCATGTGGATCAATACTCCTACTTCTACTATTTTAGTTTTAGTAGGTTTAATAAATAATTAAAATTTGCACATAATCAATCACTTTCATGTTAAGTTTTTTGGATCTATTTCTGGGGAAGGGTTTCATGCGACCAAATTTTAAAAAACCATATTTTTTTCAAAAAAATCCTAAAAAAGACTGGTTAAAAAAAATATTAAAAGAATTTGTTACTTGTGTTGTTTATCAATTTTAGATTCATCTTGTGTGTTCTTGGGCATTTATTTTTTTATTTAAACTTGTCGTGTTTTACTGATGAACATCCGAAAACATTTTGTGATGTTTATAAAGGGAAAATCAAGGGAGTTTTTATCTAAATGAAACTTATTATGTTTTTTATGGCTATTATGGGAACAATTCCTTGAAGTGTTTTCATAATCAACAAAGATAGACATGCCAATTTCAAGAAACTCAAGAATTAAATGAACCCGATCCCAATTATTATTCGAATATAGAAAAATTAGCGTAGCATATTTTGCAAAATTTGACCAAAGAGAAGAGGAATATAGAATTATAAAATTTCAAAATGAAACTTTGGAAATTCTATCAAGGTAAAAAGAACAAAATCTATGTAACTTAAGTGATAGAGGAATTGATTTGGGAAATTTTGATAATAAAAGTATAATGGACAGTGAGGATGAAATTAATGCACAAACCAATGATTTTGAAGAATATGAATCTGAAGAAGAGAAAAATGTGGAAATAACAAACTCTTTGAATGAAGATTACAACACTCATGATCCCATCAAGAACTTAAATGGAGTTGAGTTATTTTATTTTTATAAACAATTAAATAATATTGAATTGGTATGTCCTATTTTGTTCATGGTTCCTAGATTATAAAAGTTTCAATGTTATAGGATCTTTGAAAGTGTGATTTCTTGGGTTGAGGTCAAATTCAAAAATGATAACTTTAGTGATAAAAAATATTCACCCTGTCTTCCTAAAATTTTGAATAATGAACCAAAAATTGAAATTTGGAATATGCTGGAAGAGAAAAATAAAACGGAGATCAGTGATTTTTTCATGGCCCGACTCGTACTGAGGCTCGAGCCACAACTGCCCCAAGCCCGCCTCCATAGGCCAGGGGCTGGTGACCAGCTCTGAAGGCATAACAAACTCGGGGAGGCTTTTACCTAAGTACTCACACACACACACATAGTCAACTCAATGAAAAAGTGAAAAGGGAAAGGAAAACAAGATACAATGCTGCTATATATATAAACCACAAATAGGCATCGACCTCTAAACAGTAAAAGTACAGAAAAGTAAACTGAAAGGGAAAGAGAAAAAATATACACCCAAATAGAAAAGTGCCACAACCCGACAACAAGTAGAAAAGTAAAACAAATGAGAGAGCCCCGCTCCTGGATCCCAAGCTATGACCACCGCACACAGTCCAAGCACCCCATATCCCTATGTCCCTCTAAAGTCACGATTAACATATCTATCATCTACAAGGGAACACTGGGTGCAGGCAAAGCCCAAGTAGGGGTGAGTATAGAAATACTCAGTAGGATGCTCCGAAGGCTCAAGGGAGTAGCAAGTGAGGTACTAAATATGGAAACAATAGATAGAACAATGTACAATAAAAGAGTAGAGATAAACCCAACAAAAGAGTGAAGTAAGCTTGTCCAAACACGAGGAGCTAGAAACGGTGATAAGATGAACTTCTTATTGAGTCTTTGCTACCTATAGTAGGAGAATAGACTCGTCTAACCGCTAGAAGCTAGACACGGAAAGAACGTGGCATAACCCACGTGTCTCCGCCTCTCATGGAAGGAGAGTAATCAAAACCCAAGGAGTGGGTAATGCAAACACGATATATATATTCTCAACTAAAGAATCCCAAATGAGAGAGTAAGGGGATCTCCATACCATAGATCATCCCAGGAAAGTAGTCACCAATAGTTCCGGAAGTAATCACCATTGATGCCCATCATCTCACATGTCCTCCCTGAACTGCAAGTCAAGGGGCTCAATGACCACATCTTGATACTATCCACTTTGGGAGAGTCTGTCTCACTCGCATGGTTTTAGGTTGCATCACAAGGACGCATCTTGGTGAAAAAATGACCCTCTTTTTTGAGAGTCTAAATTCAATTCAAGCACATCTCATCACTATGCTGTACAGTCGAGAGATCGTGTCACAAAGTCATGAACCCACTTCCCAGCCCCACTGGAGGGTATGCTTAGAAGAGTCAATGACGAACCCAATGCCCATCATAGCTGGAGGGTAACCTCAAAAGAGTAAATGATGAACCTCACTACCCAGCCACACTAGAGGGTAATCCCTAAAGATAGAACAACGAACCTCACTACCCAACCTCGTTGGAGGGTAAGATCGAAAGAGAGAATGATGAACCTCACTGCCCAGCCTCACTGGAGGGTAAACCCGAACGAGAGAACGTAGAACCTCACTACCCAGTCACACTATAGGGTAAGCCTGGAAAACATCACTGCCATTATCGAGTGTCTCCTAGGGTTGGAATCACACTCGACACATCAAGCGTCACCTTGAAACATCTCGCATCGTATCTAAAAATTCACTACAGAGGGTACCATTGCATTCTACAGGGAAAACACTCAGGATATGCTACTTGCGGACCAAAATCCGAGTTCATAAGAAAGAGATACGAGAGGTAGAAGATTCGTAAAGTGGTACACGACATGTGTGGGGACCACACGATGTGTGACCCTGCCTTTTCATTTGTCAATGAACCTATCCATACTCAGGTACTAAACTGTGATCAAGTACCCACAAGTCATGCTAGTGTACTCCTAGAGTACACAACACATCTAACCAAAAGGCTAATGAGCACGCGTTGCTCGTTACCGATCCAAAGAGAGAAAACATAATTATACCAACATGCCTCTTGTAAATGTACTTGGATAACCAAACGGATCACACTATTGTGATCCGTGCAAAAAAACACACAGCATTGACTATTCATTTGCCCGAAACGGACTTCCGATGAAGAAATTGTATTCCACCACACTGTGCACAAATAGTGCCCCATAGGGCCCACACCTCGATCTTAAAACACATCACACGAATTGTGCCATTGCGATCCCCTCAGAAGAAAACACATGATCGACTATTCATTCATCCAAAACAGACATCCGGTGAAAAGGGTGCTTTCACCGCAAACACCCGATCAGTGCTCGATCACTATCGATTAAGAAAAGTCACCGCACATCCAAACAAATCACACCATTGTGATTCTTGTAGAAAAACATGCAAGGTAGACTATTCACTTACCCCAAATAGACTTCTGATGTAGAAGTTGTAAAACACTGCATTATGCTCGAAAGTCATCCCATGGGGCCCACACATCGACCCCAAATTTTGTTGGGAAGATCATGCCATTGCAATCCTCATGAAAAACACACAAGGTCGACTACTCATTTGTCCAAAATAGACACCTGGTGAAAAAGTCACCTTCCACCGCAAAAGCCCGAAATAGGCCTCATGGGGCCCACACCACTATTTCAATTTAAGCACCCGAAATTAGCCTTAAAAAGTCCACCTCAACTCCAGGGTCACAACACCTCGGATGACGCATCAATCGGATGTCAGACGCAGAAGTTACGACCAGTATGAGAATCATCAAGTCATAATAATTATGTTATTATCATTTTTAATGGATGTTTCGTATCACCGAGCCTCAAGCCTGATAAAAAAAGATCTCAAGATGGCCTCAAAAGGTCCGCCACAAAACAAGGATTGTGTGGACATAGGTGGCATGTAAAATGGACCCCCATATTGAAAGACATAAGGTTTTTATTAAAAACCTTGGTCCGAACCGGCCTGGACCAGCTCGAACCGGCCAGTCTGGCTCGAACCACTAGCCACTGCCGTGGGTATTCAATGCCATCACAGCTCCACCTCCATCCACCATGCTTCGCTGCACCCACCGTGCTACCACTGCACTTCACCGTGCCGCTGGAGACCCTCACCAGAACCCGCCATCAGAAAACTTCTGCGGACCACTACGATCACTTCACTGATTCAAATTTTGATGCGAGACTAGATCTGGAATCCCTGGGATGAGACCTCATAGCGCTAGCCTCTTCTCGACAATCCTTTGATGTTTCGGCGTGGAGAAAAGTAACCACTGCTTCTACTTCCTCCAGCGCTCAAAACTCGAACCCGAGCACAAATCAGGACTCCTAGGGTCACGAGCTTCACAGATATGGGTCTTAATCCATGATCAGAAGACGTTTGTGAAAGATCAAAAGTTTTTTGATGAAGAACGCGAAGAACGGGCAATCAGAATTTGATATAGACGATGGCCGTTATTTGTTTGGCCGTCATTAAAGGATTCTAAAGCAACAAAAATGAACAAAAGTAAAAAATGATGAAAAAATATTCAACTGGGGGGGGGGCTATAGAATCCAAAATATAAATCCTATTTTGAATTTGGTTCCATTTTTGTGTTCGTTGTGCTCTGATCTATTAGCATATGGAGTTTCGTCGTGATCCGACGACATTTGGATGTCGAATTGCCATTAGTCAAAGCTTTGCCATTCGAGAGGGAAAATGAGCTAACTCTGGATCATTTTCCTAACCTCCTATTTATAGGAAATTGCCAACGGACGCAAAATCTGAATCTTTTGTGCCCTCTCAACTGAGGTCACCCCTAGGGAAAACACCACACTATAAACTCAACGACATTCTGAAATTTCCAGTCCGAGTCCCCATTCAGAAGTTATTCAAAGTAGTGTTTCAAATAAAACAATTTTATTTACGGTTTTTCCCTCAGGGACTTTTTCTATAGAAGACCTGTGCCGAAAAATATTATATCCCTTATAGGATAAACGGTACACTCCAGACTCAACCATGGTCTTGGATTTATGATTTGAGTTAAAGTTTGAGAGTTATTTGGTTTTGAGCTATTAAATGAACGAATTAATAAATTAATTCATCAATTTAACATATTGCTAACGAGAAAGGGGTATGAACGTACCACGCCGAGATATTTTATGTCACACTTAGGTTAAAAAACACATTCTAGACCCAACCATGATCTCAAATTTCGGACTGATCAACCGTTTAAGAGATATCCCATTTTTTTCTTGAATAGTACAAAAATGCTTAATATTTTTTTGTATAATTTATTCTGGGCACACCAAGCCTCAAAATTGTACGCTGTCTCAATACCTAGATTTGGAAATATATGTAAAAATATTCCAAAGTCTTAAAAGTAAAAAAACCAGGTCTCTACATCATTCCATCCTTCAATCTTTTCATCTACAAGAAGAAAAACTAGGAAAAGAAACTTTGGATACCGAGATCATACCTGGTTCTCCGATTCCCAGGAAAACCTGCACGTTACTTGCTGGCACAACACACAAACCAAAGTGATGGTATGTCCTCATAAGGTCTTCTCTTTTTGATGATGTGTGTAGGAACACACACATATCTCATTAGATGCGACATGTGAAAGATTTCATGCACCCACTCGAACTATTGGGGGTAGGGCAAGGCGGTAGGCAACCTCACCATCTCTTGCATGATTTTGAACAGCCCGAAAAAACTTAGGGGATAGTATACTTCCTTGGACGAACCTGAACAGTCCACTTCGTGACTGGAATCATGGTTTTCCCCTATAACAGGGCCTTGTGATTCCCTCCTTCATAATATCCATTTGGTGAAACACCCAAGGATATCTGGTTACGCAAGATTTCAGAGTTGATGCATCACAACCGAGACTCTCTAACACACTCAATAAGTGAATGAGTCAACACCATCGACTGAAGAAAAGTTGTACCCTCCTACTCCACCAGGTTTAGCTGCAAGAAAGCTAACTGCTACAAAACTTCTCGCATTTGGAGAGCCCGAGACTTCCTTCTAAGGTCATTTTCTACAACATTTCCCTTTTTTCGGAGTATAGACTACCTCTAAGTCATAGTACTTCAAGAATTTCAACCAGCACCACCATCTCAGGTTCATGTCTCTCTGGGTGAAGACGCAGTTGAGACACTGATGGTCTAAGCAAACCACAAAGCACTTTCCTAGAAGATAGCGCCTCTGCATCCTCAGGGCGATGACTACTGCTTCCATCACCACATAGTGAGTCGCGTAGTTATATTTATAGGGTTTCCATAACCCTGAGTTGTACTTGATAACTGCAGTATCAAGAATGATGCCAATCACCCATGTGTTTTTCCCCTATTGGAAAGAGAGGAATCCCCAAAACATGCACTCTGCCAAACCCACTAGTGGCACCTCAAACAAAGGGAGGTCAAGAAAAAAAGCCCCACTGAAAAAGCCAGGACATGCTTTGACACTCCAATGCACAACCCTACTATGAACACACAAGTCAGAGGGATTTATCCACCACACCTCGATACTATCCGCTTTAGGTGGAATTGAATCTCTCTCACAGTTTTGTTCACATCACAAAAATGTGTCTCAGTGGGGGAAGAACCCCTCTTTCTAATGCATTCAAAGCTACATCGAACAACACTGAAATAGGGTTACACCGACTCCCCTTGTCACCCTTGGTAACTCCTTGAGAAAAGAGTTAGATGAAAAGAGTACCTCATACAGTGTCTAACAATTTCTACTAAAAAAGGTAGAAAAGACACCGAGCGTACCTTTTATCATCTCGCATGCTACAAGATTGTATACATCTATAGCATGTAGCTACCTACGACCCCAACCGCCAACTCCATGAGCCTGACGTGGCCTGCCTAGTGGTGGTGGAAGGACCTCACAACATCATCCACTATTCAAAGTTCTTCCAGCTCTTCTTCCAGCACCACCTCCCTGGGGAACACCCTATACCCTTCCTAGGAGATCCCTAATCACGACACTGCCCCTACTATGGCGGTGCATCTACCAACTTCCTGGGAATCTTAGCACATCTAGCCGGTTAGTCTCATGCAATGTGACCCTTCCCATCACAAGCATTGTACTGACCCATCTAGGGCTTCCCCAGTGCTCTATGCTGCCCCAACCATGTTCCTGAGTCTTATCAAGGGGAGGCATCCTGCGTTGAGGGCCTTCCAACCGACGTCTAATAACTGTGGTAGACTCCCCAACTCGGTTGCACCCACTTCCAAAACTGACCAACTGGCACCCCTATGATAGAAAGAACTCTGTCACCCCTGCTTGCTCTATCACCCTGATATAGGTGGGGATGCACAAGGGAACTATGTTGGAACAAATATCCTCTATGGATACCCTTTTCAAGCTTTAGTGCCCGAAAGTTTCCATCATGGACCACGTCCAAAGAGTATAGAGTAAGGCCCGCGAACCTAGTCTCATACTCTACCACCGTCATTCCTCCCCGCTGAATCTCCAATAGCTTTTGAAACCATACAGATCGTAAGCAAGAGGGGTAATACTCCTCACGAAATAGCTATTGGAAGTCATCCCATCAGAGTGTCGACTCATCGTACATTTTATTATATCAGATCTACCAAAACCAAGATGCTCCATGGAAAATGATTAGCTACCAAAGTTTCCATATCATCTGTTGGTGTCCGAACAAGCCTAAAGAGGTGAACCACTGAATCTAGACAACCCTTCATGTCATGAACCAACCTAGGTCGACCTTGAACCGGTCACCCGAGTCGGCCTACGACAAGGCCCGAGAGGAGTTTCTGATCCTCATGGGCTGGAAACAAGAACCAATGGAATCAACAGAGTGATGATGAGAATAATTTCTCCCAATACAAATAAACAGAAGGAGTAGAAAAATAATAAAGCATCCCAAAAAAAACTGAACAGAACAACTAAGCAAGAATAGAAAAGAAAAACTAACCGAACCTGATGACCACTAAACTCCACGTGACCTCACGAGTCACTCTATGATTCTAAGACTCAACATCGCCCAAGGCGATCAAGATAAAACTGAAACCTACACCTGAGACTAAAAAGAATAATGATGTATAGGCGTGAGTATTAAAACTCAGTAGGTGTGCCCAATTAATCTAGTCCCAATGCATTACCTTTAAATAAAGAAACATTAATTCCAGGTTCAAACTATAATATATAAAATTAAGTTTTTCACACATTTTTTCATTAAAAGAAAATCATGATCCATTTCTCTTCTTATTTTAAACTAGGTTCATTTCCAAGGATGAAGATTTAACCTTTTTAAAGAAAGAGGGATAAAGAAGTTTAAAACATTTCAAAAACCTTTTTCCACAAACTTTTGAAGATAATTTTTATCCCCTTTAACAAAGAGATGCATCATTCCTGAAGGAAAAAGAAATGATCACACAAGGGCAATGTAAAATAACAAGCAAGAATAACCAACCAAATAATGAACCTCAATCATCCGCCACAGATAAATAAGTGCCGATATACATGGAAAAACCTAAGATCTCATGAATAGTCTAGAACATACTATACATGTGACTCATCCAAAAGGAATTACCTACTCAATGAAGTCATAATGACCAAATGATCGGTGTTTCCCTACTTGGCCTAACTGAGGGGCCCAATCCCCTAGCAGATCAAAGTCCGTATTAAGGGCCACTAGCCAATGTGTAATCTAAACTAGTGCAGTAATAATTAACCAAAAATTCACTTGCTATGCTAGGTTCCCATGTTCAGAATAAAAAGGGGGTGAGTCAACAAATGCTAACCAAGCAATCCAACACATGCATTTTCATCATACACCATCCACACACACACACAACAAAATCACCCCCGAATCACTCCAAGGGATTTTATCCCTCTTTCCTTCAACCATCAACCCACGATGGAAGTCGCATTTGAGGACCACCCATTCCAATCAACATCTAACAAGTCTAGAGGTGCATCCCAAAGAGGGTTTTCAAAGTAATTAATTTTACAAAGTACCAAACGGGCCTCAAGAAAACACTTAACACTAAATCATTTCCAAAAGAAGCAACACGGGCCATTACTTTGAAAATCAAAAATGCACTTGGAAACCCATTTAAGAAATTAAATTCACCACTTTAAATCTGAATCACATTTATAAGGGCCAAAGGGGAATTTCATCAAACACTTATTAATCACATTTAATAAAACAATTTCATGAAATTCCAACAGAAGGGTCTTACATTATTTCACAACAATCAATTATTATAAAATCCCTAAATTACTAACTAGCATTAAATAAAAGTGAGAAAAACAAGAAATCGATAATTATTTAATTTAAAGGCTAATGCATAGGGAAACCTACCTTAAAAGGGAGCGGACCAAGACTGACAATTCAACACCCGACGCCTTTGACGAAGACCGCCCCACAATTGCGCACACATACACCTCTACATATATACCCCTTAATCCAATACACATATTCCCCACACCATAAGAGAATATGTTCAAGGAAGATATATATATATATATATATATATAGGTATACATACCTATGTATGTGTGTACAACCCTTCAATAAGACACTGAAAAATTTAATTAAACTATAGAAAACCCACACATAAAAAAAGTTCATTTCCAAAACTAGATTCCCATTATTAAAAGAACTCACAACTCATACAAAAAATGTAAAAAAAGGCCTACATTCCAATACTAATCAATTCCTTCCATTTTACTCACACCAAAAACTGATTTTAAATAATTTTACCAACACTTTACACAATTTATAAAATCAGCTTTTACAAACACAAGAAAAACACACACTTTCTTAACCAATTCCCCAGAAATCCCCTTTTAATAATTAAACAATCTAAAATTCCTACGTAAAAATACACGACAAGGAATACATTCCAACACTACTCCCTTATTCAATAAAAACTCATTTTTGAATAAATACGCACCTCAAGTTCCTTTGAAAATATAATTTGCACTTTGAAAATAAGGCATGAAATACTTTTCATGAAACATTACAATATAATATGCACAACACATAGACATTTGTTTTGAAAAAACTCATTCCTAACCCATAAACATGTTAAAACATTACCAATTCACACTTTTTGCTACCCATATAAAATTTAGAACAAATTAAAATTAACTAAACAATTAAGAGGGTAAAATAAATCAACCTCAAATGACGGCAGATGAACCAGAATAGACCGAAGCACTTCGCCTTTAGCGGCAGATGCCGAAAACCGGACAAGGAAGACCGAGGAGACCCACCTCACACCCTAAAAATGGAAGAAATTATCAAAACCCAGTCAACCCATGACCTAGGGTTCGGCCGAGACAAAACCAAAGAAAAAAAAGTACTTGTTGAAGGAGGTGACGGAAAGGTCACACAAGGAGAGGAGGATGCCGGAGGGAGAGGCCGTAGAGAGGGAGGTTCACCGGGAGGAGGGAGTGAGGTTGGATGTCCGGGGGGGGGGGGTCGACGTAGCGTGATAAGTGGATGTGGAAGGGGGAGCTTGACGTCATGAGGCAAGGGGGAAAGGAGGGGGGGGGGGTCGCCACGAGGTAAGGGGGAATGGGTTAGTTTAAGGTTTCATTTTTTTATTTAATTAATTATATTTTAATTTTAATTAAATTGATTTGATTTAAAAAAAATTGTAAAGGAATAAAAATTAAATAGGAACTCAAATATAAATAAAATAACCACAAGGTGTCAGGTTAGGGTGTGACAATTCTCCCCACCATGACACATTCTATCCTCAGAAAGTACCAAGAGATTCAATTGATCAAAACCAAATCAAAGATGATTTACAACCAAGGAAAAACCTAAAAACTCAAAGACCAAAGAACCAACACTCACTTTTATTCAGATCCCAAAACTACAGATTCCCAAAAAGAAACTACAACCCTTAAAAGAAGCCACACATCCAAGAAAGACATTACACAAGACCATAGAGCTCGAACAAACAACGAAGATATTACAAAGAAGAGACTCACTATTTTCTAAACACAATCCAACAAGGAAAACCCCACCCCCTAACACAAAAACCATATAAGAAACTATTCGTGGCCTGTTTGGGATATCTAAAAGCATCCATTACATGACCCACTATTCAAGTCGACCAACAACTATAATCGGGGTCGGGTGGAGCAGAAACAAGAAAGTGATTTTTCAAGAACACCTAGAATTTAGACTCATCACAAGTTCATCACATGGTGGTCTCCCTGCCATATTAGGATTCTAGACAAACATTGATTTTACAAGCTGGAATAACTCTCAAATATTAACGAAATCCAGAAAAACTAGAAGGAAAAAAACATGGGACAAAAAACACCACCATTCTACGTCAGCAACATTAAAAACACTACAAAGACATTCCCATTAAAACAAAGTTCCAAAAAGACATGAAACATCATTATTCACACCCAAAAGAAGGACACACCACATATTACTTTAATTACAACAAAAATGGAATTTGCAACAAAAGAAAAGATTCTGATTGAGCTTGCGTCAGTGCTAAGTTCATCCAACTGAGCTGAAAGGTTCTCCAAGGGAGTGGATCTGGCCCCATGTGACTTCCTAGTGCTTCCCTAGAAAAACCTTTGCAAATGAACTAAATGGCCATAGGTATTGCAGATCTTAGGTGCTTCCCGACATGAAAACTTCCTGTGCCCCAGATTTCTACACTGAAAACACAACCGATACTTCCTGTCAGACGAATATGGTGAGGCGGAAAACAGTGACCTTTTTGTGCCTCTTCTCAACTGGAAAGACACTGCTAAATCAACTTCGACTTGAACAAACCACATCATGACTTCTTCATAATCATTAAGGAATGAAGGCAAAATTGGGAGGAATTCTGATCGAAGACCCCTTTCAAAGAATCGAGCTTTCAAAAATTCATCCCTGGTGAGGTTTGGGAGATACAACACTAGCTCGGAGAAGCTCTTAGCATATTCCAACACCATTGAATTGACCTGGTTGAGAACATACAAACTTGAACCCATCAGTGTCTTCACATAACCAGGGAAGTATTACTAGATGAACAAGTCTTTAAAGTATTCCCACGAGAAACTCTTCTGCGGTTTGTCCCGAAGAATGAATTTACACCATTCCAAAATTAGGCCTTCCAACATGAAGGTTGAAAGCTCTAGCTTGAGAGGTTCAGGAGATTCAAGTCAAAAAATATCTCCTCGATATTTCACATCCATTCCTCATCTTTGCCCGGTTCCAGATACCCAATGAAATGAGGAGGGTTCGACTCTTGGAACCTCTAGACGAACTCCTGATATTGAGAACCACTAGGCTCCATATCTAAAATGGACAAACCAAACATCTAAAGAATGATTTGATCAACTAAAAGGCATGCAGTGAAAGAATTACCCATATATGCTTCTCAAAATCTCTTAGAACTCAGTGGGGACAAAACCTGAAAACAGAGAGCATGAAACCAAATCAAAACATATCATAAATCAAAATTCCACATCTCATTTTCAAATCAACAACCCAAACTAAAAACATGATTTCAATCACACCTCCAACACACCAAATCTGAAGTCCAAAATAAAAACACAAAAAACAAAAGGGCAACATCATACACTCACACATTTTAAAACATTGAAAAATCCATTTTGAAGAATATTTTCAGAAAACATAACAAGCCTTACGAACCAATCACCCACTATTGGTATTTCATCTAGCCTCACATATACACACTCTCGTGCTAGACCAAGAAACCACCCATACATACCAATAAATATCCACTCATCACATACATACATCTGTATGCATATATGTGAGCACTCATAGGAATACCAAGAGTCGGATAAAATAAACATTATCACCTTCAAAACCACTTTAAAAATACCTCAACCAATTTTAATACCACACATCAACGTCAAAGAAAAACATTTTTAAATTCCACATTCATTATCCGATTTCACATTTCTAAAAACCCTTGAGAAACCTCCAAAGCATTTTCCAAAATAACCCCCATTTTCAAAACATCCTAATTTCACTCTCAAAAGATTCAAATTTTTGGTTTTGTAAATCTCATTTTGACCAAACAATCATCATTTTGTCAAACCAAACATCATTTTAAAACCTAAAAAAGACACCCCAAAACCATCCCAGCCAAAATTAAGTACAAACGAAAGAAACCTACCATTCAACAGGTCAAAAATCTCAAAATCTCAAAAGGATCCAAAATAATACACTAGGGGAAACTAGTGTCGATGGGTGACTTGGCCATATGGTTGGCGACCATATGCCAATAAAACCACCATCACAGAGAGTCTTTCGGGACCATGTACCTGGCTCCACATGGATTTATAGACCCTTCAAGTTTACCGAGACAACTAGCCCAACTATCATTTCATTTCCTCAAATACCAAGCAACCCACAAGAACCAAATAAACCAAGAAAAACCCAACTTTCCATGCTAACTCAATGTTCATCCCAAAAAGTATTGGCCAGACACACCCCATAACCTACACCCCAAGATCTCATAGTCCTACTCTATCTACCTTAACAACCAAAATAAAAAAGGGAACTCTGAAATCTAGGTCCTCTAAAGAACCCATACTTTGATACCATTTTGTCACGAACCAACCCGGGTTGACCCTAAACTGGTCACCCGAGTCAGCCCACGACAAGGCCCAAGAGGCATTCCCAATTCTCCCGAGCTAGCGAAAAGAGCCAAGGACATAAACAGAGTGATTATGGGAATGATTTCACCCAATATAAATAAACAGAAGCAACAGAAAAATAATAAAGAAACCCCCCAAAAAATAAACTGAATATAATAACTAAGAAAGAACGGAAAAGAAAAACTAACTAGACCTGATGAACAATAAAATCCATGTGACCCTACGGGTTACTCTCCGATTCTAAGACTCAACATCACTCAAGGCGATCGAGATCAAACAACAACCTGCACCTGAGACTAAAAACACGAATCAAGTATAGGTGTGAGTATTAAAACTCAGTAGGTGTGCCCAAGTAATCTATTCCCAATGAATTACCTTTAAATAAAGAAACATTAATTATAGGTTTTAACTAAAATATATAAAATTATGTTTTTCACACATTTTTCCATTAAAATAAAATCATGACCCATTGCCCTTTTTATTTTAAACTAGGTTCATTTCCATGGATGAAGATTTAATATTTTTAAAGAAAGAGGGATAGAGAAGTCTAAAACATTTTAAAAACCTTTTTCCACAAACTTTTGAAGATCATTTTTATCCCTTTTAACAAAGATATTCATCATACATGAAGGCAAAAGCAATAATTACACAAGGGAAATGGAAAATAACAAGCAAGAATAACTAACCAAACAATGCACCTCAATCATACACCGTAGATAACTTAGTGCCAATATACATGGGAAAACCTAGGAGCTGATGAATATTCTAGAAAATACTATACATGTGACTCATCCCAAAGGCATTCCCTACTCAATGAAATCATAAGGCCCAAATTCTCGCTGTTTCCCTACCTGACCTTACTGAGGGGCCCAATCCCCTCGCAGAGCAAAGTCCATACTAAGGGACACTATCCAATGCGTAATCTAAACTAGTACAACAATCATTCACCAAAAAATATCTCTCTATGATAGGTTCCCATGTTCATATTAAAAATAGGTGCGAGTAAACAAATACTAACCAATCAATCGAACACATGCATTTTTATCTTACACCATCCACACACACACACAAAAATCACCCCCGAATCCCTCTAAGGGATTTTCTCCCACTTTATTTCAACCATAAACACATGAGGGAAGTCCCATATGAGGACCACCCATTCCTGTCAACATTTAAGAAGGATAGAGGTGCATCCCAAAGAATTTTTTCAAAGTAATTAATTTTAAAAAGTACCAAATGGGCCTCAAAAAATCACTTAACACTAAATCATTTCCAAAAGAAGAAATATGCGTCACTACTTTGAAAACCAAAAATGCACTTGGAAACCCATTTAAGAAACTCAATTCACCACTTTAAATCTAAAGCACATTTATAAGTACCAAAGGGTCATTTCATCAAACACTTAGTAAACACATTTAATAAAATGAATTCATGCAATTCCAATAGAAGTGTCTTACTTTATTTCACAATAATCAATTATTTTAAAATCCCTAAATTACTAACTAGCTTTAAATAAAAGTGCAAAAAATAAGAAATAAATAATTATTTAATTTAAAGGCTAATTCATAGGGAAACCTACCTCAAAAGAGAGTATACCAAGATTAACAATTCAGTATTCGACACCTTTGATGAAGATCACCCCACAATTTCACACACATACACCCATATATATATATACACCCCTTAATCCAATACACATATTCCCTGCGCCATAAAGGAATATGTTCAAGGATGATTTATATATATATTGGTATACATACTTATGTATGTGTGTAAACCCCTTTGAGAAAACACCGAACAATTTAATTAACCTATAGGAAAACCACAAAAAAAAATAATTTCATTTCCAAAACTAGCTTCCCATTATTTAAAGAACTCAGAACTCATGCTAAAAATGCACAAAAGGCATACATTCCAATACTAATCGATTCCTTCCATTTTACTCACACCAAAAACCCATTTTAAATACTTTTAACAACACTTACTCAATTTATAAAATCACCTTTGGAAAACATAATAAAAACACACACTTTCTCAACCAATTCCCTGGAAATCCCCTTTTAATAATTAAACAATCTAAAATTCCTCTATAAAAATACAAGACAAGGCATACATTCCAACACTACTCCCTTATTCAATAAAAACTCATTTCGAAAAAATACCCATTTCAAGTGCCTTTTAAAATATAATTTTTACTTTGCAAATAAGGCATAAAATACTTTTCATGAAACATTACAATAAAATATGCACAACACATAGCCATTTGTTTTGAAAAAACTCATTTCTAACCCATAAAAATGTTAAAAAATTACCAATTCACACTTTGTTCTACCCAAATAAAATTTAGAACACATTAAAATTAATTAAACAATTAAGAGGGTAAAAGAAATCAACCTCAAACGATAGAGGATGAACTGAAATGGACCGAAGCCCTTCGCATCTGGTGGAAGATGTCGAAAACCGCATGAAGAAGACCCAAGAGACCCACCTCACAACCTAAAAATAGAATAAATTATCAAAACTCAGTCAACCCATGACCTAGGGTTCGATCGAGACAAAAATGAAGAAAAAAAATACCCGTCGAAGGAGGTGACGACGAGGTCACGCAAGGAGAGGAGGCTACCAGAGAGAGAGGCCGTAGAGAGGGATGTTCGTTGGGAGGAGAGAGAAAGGTCAGATTTTTGGGGAGGGGGGTCAGTGTAGCGTGACAAGAGGATGGGTAAGGGGAGCTATACATCTCGAGGTAAGGGGGAGGTAGGGGGTCGCCACGAGGTAAGGGGGGAATTGGTTAGTTTAGTGTTTCATTTTTTTATTTAATTAATTCTGTTTTAATTTTAATTCAATTGATTTTATTTAAAAAAAAACTTGTAAAGGAATAAAAATTAAATAGTAACTCAAAGATAAATAAAATAATTTCAAGGTGTCAGGTCGGGGTGTGACACTTCACTACCTTAGGGTATGACTCACCATGGAACCTCATAGGTCTCTGACGCTGGAACTCACGAAGAGCACTAAACCTGTGCTCATCATCAACCTTCATTGCTGGTACATTCTGTTGCTCCACAGGTGTAGGGGCTACTACCTGCCCTCCTAGAGAAATGGGAAATGTATGATGGATCCTTAATTGAGGCCTCTTCACTCACATAATCATCATCACGGACTAGAGCTAGTATTCTAGATGGCTATCGTCGTGGAGACATCCTGAATCCAATCAAGGAGTATCGCGATAAAATGAGAATATATATATATATATATATATATCAACAATGTTGTAGAGATGAATAAAGAAGGAAAGTCAAAGACTCAATCCTATATGATGCATGTACCAATATTCCCTACAAAAAGTGTCTCAACACACTAAATCGACAACCAGGTAATCAGGGTCCTAGTGAATGACTACATGGCTGCCGTACCATCACTGGAATCCCTATACCGAGATATTCTTTTGAGAAACATTGACATTATTGCCCTAAAACCCAACCAATTCCTTTTTAGGGATTTTCCGAACAATGTACCAAGGAATGTACCACCTATGATACCACTTTTTCACAACTCAACCCATACCAGGGCTCGAGCCACAACTACCCCAAGCCCGCCTCTATAGGACAGGGGATGCCAACTAGCTTTGAAGGCATTAATAACTTGAGGAGGCCTTTTCCTAAGTACCCATACACACACACACAGTAAAAATCAATGAAAAAGTGCACAGGGAAAGGAAAATAATATAAAATGTTGTTATATATATAAACCAAAAATATGCATCAACCTTTAAACAGTACAAGTATAAAAAAGTAAACTAAAAGGGAAAGGGGAAAAATACACACCCAACCAGAAAAGTGACACAACCCGACAATAGGTGGAAAAGTAAAATAGCTGAGAGAGACCTGCTCCTAGATCCAAAGATACAACCACCACACATGGTCCAAACACCCTATATCCCAATGCTCCTCTAAAGTCACGATCAACCTGTCCGTCATCTGCAAGGGCACACCGAGTGTGGGAAAAACCCAAGTAGGTGTGAGTATAAAAATACTTAGTAGAATTCCCCAAAGGCTCAAGGGAGCAGCAAGTGAGGTACTGAAGAGGGAAGTAGTATATAGAACAATGGATAGTAAAAGAGTACAACTCAACCCAACAATGGAGTAAATCAATCTTGTCCAAACACTAAGAGATAGAAATGGTGAGAAGATAAACTTCTTGTCGAGTCTTCACTAACTATAATAGGAGAGTAGACTCATCCAACTGTAAGAAGCTATACATAGAAATCACGTGGCATACCCCACATGCCTTCACCTCTCCTAGAAGGAGAGTAACCAAAACCCATGGAGTGGGTACTGAAAATATGATATATATATGTTCAACCAAAGAATCCCAAACGAGAGAGTAAGGGGATCTCCATATCACAGCTCAGCCCAAGAAAAGAGTCACCAATAGTTCTAGAATTGACCACCATCAATGACCAACATCCCACATGTCCTCCCTGAACTGTAAGTCAAGGGGCTCAATCACCGCACCTTGATACTATCCTCTTTGGGCGGGTCTATCTTGCCCACATGGTTTTAGGCCGTGTCACAAGGATGCGTTTTGGTGGGAAAAGAGCCCCTCTTTCTTAAGAGTCCAAATTCATGTCAAGAATGTATAATCACTATGATGCGCAGTTGATAGATCATGTTATAAAATCATGAACCCACTTCCCAACCCCACTGGAGGGTATGATCAGAAGAGTCATCGGCGAACCCAATGCCCAGCCCAGCTGGAGGGTAAGCCCAAAAGAGTAAACGAAGAACCTCACTCCCCATCCATGCTAGAGGGCAATCCTTGAAGAGAGAACAATGAATTTTACTACTCAGCCTCGCTAAAGGGTAATTCTGGAAGAGATAATAGTGAACCTCACTGCCTAGCCTCGCTAGAGGGTAAGCCTGAAAGAGAGAACGATGAACCTCACTACCCAGTCGCGCTGGGGGGTATGCTCGAAAAACATCACTGCCATCATTGAGTGTCGCCTTGGGTAGTTGTCACACTTGAAACATTGAGCATCACCTCAAAAAATATCACATAATATCTCTAAAGTCACTACAGAGGGCACCATCATATTCTATGGGGAAAACACTCAGGATAGGATACTCATGGTCCAAAATCCAAGTTCAGAAGAAGGAGATACGAGAGGTAGAAGATTTATAAAGTGGTACATAGAATGTGTGGGGTTCACATGACATGTGACCTTACCTCATCATTTGATCATGTACCTAACCATACTCAGGTACTAAACTATGATCAAGTACCCACAAGCCGTGCTAGTGTACTCCTAGAGTACACAACACCTCTATCCAAAAGGCCGATGAGTGCATGTTGCTTGTTACTAATCTCAAGGGAGAAAATGTAAGTCTACCGACATGCCTCTTGTAAACAGCCTCAGATAACCAAATAGATCACACCATTGTTATCCTTTCAAAAAAACACACATGATCGACTATTCATTCTCCCGAAACAGACTCCTAGTGAAGAAACTACATTCCACCATGCTGTGTGCAAATAGTGCTCCATAGGGCCCATACATCAATCCCAAAACATATCACACGTATCATTCCATTGTAATCCCCTTGAAAAAAAACATGGGATCATGTATTCATTCATCTAAAATAGCAACTGGTGAAAAGGGTTCTTTTCACTGCAAACGCCCAATCGGTGCTCGATTACCAATCATGAAAAGGCTCCTCACATCCAAACAGATCACACCATTGTGATCTTTGCGGAAAAACACACAATGTAGACTATTTACTTGCCCAAAATGGAATTCTAATGTAGAAGTTGTAAAACACTACATTATGCTCGAAAGGCATCCTGTAGGGCCCATGCCTCAACATCAAATTTAGTCAGGAAGATCACACCATTGTGATCCTCATGAAAAAATACAAAAGGTCGACTACTCATTCATCCAAAATGGACACCTGGTGAAAAAGTCACCTTCCACCGCGAACACCTGAAACAGGACTCGTGGGGCCAACACCACTATTTTAGTTTAAGCGCAAAAAATCAGCATTGAAAATTCTACCTTAACTCCAGGGTCACAACGCCTTTGATGACATGTCAATTGAACGTCGGATGCAGAAGTTACGTCCAGTATGAGAATCATCAAATAATAATAATTATATTATTATCATTTTAAACGAACGTTTCGTATCACTGATCCTCGAACCCAAGTCAAAAAAATATCAAGATGGACTAAAAATGTCCATCATGAAACAAGGATCACCTGGCTGCAAACAGAATGAAAAACAGACCCCCGTATTGAAAGATACAAGGTTTTTAATAAAAACCCCGGTCCGAATCAGCCTGGACTGGCCCGAACTGGCCGGTTCGGTTCGAATCGCTAGCTACCGACATGGGTCCACTGTGCCACCGCGCCTCCACTGCACCGCCACCACACTCCGCCACGCTGCCGCTGGGCTCCTCTGCCCACCAGAGTCCCTCGTTAGAACCCACCGCTGGAAAACTTCTGCTGACCACTACGGTCACTCCTGTGGTACAAAATTTGATCTGAGACCATATTTGGAATCCCCAGGATGAGACCTTTATAGTTCTAGCCTCCGCTCGACAATCTATCGACATTTTAGTATGGATAAAAGTAATAGCCGCTTAAGCTTGATGTTGCGCTTCCTCTGGCACCTGAAACTCGAACTTGAGAACAGATCGGGAATCCTCGGGTCGAGGGATTCACAGATATGTGTCTAACTCCACGATCGGATTTTGGAAGAAGAAAAGTTTTGTGATGAATAATGCAAAAAGGTCAATCATAAATTGAAACAGATGATGACCTTTGTTTTTTTGGCCGTTGTTAAAGGATTCCAAAGCAGAGAAAATGAACAGAAGTCAAAAATGATGACAAAATATTCAACTGGGGGGGGATGCAGAATCCGAAATAGAAATCATACTTTGAATCTGGTTCCTCCGTTGCATTTTCTGCGCTCTGATCTATTAACATCTGAAGTTTTTTTGTGATCTGATGACGTTCAAACATCTAATTGATGTTGGCCAAAGCTTCGCCATTCAAGAGGGAAAATGAGCTAACTTTGGTTCATTTCCCTAACCACATATTTATTGGAAACTGCCAGCAGCCGCGAAATAAAAATATCTTACACCCTCTTAACTGAGGTCACACCTTGGAAAAACACTGCGCTATAAACTCAATAACGATATCATATTTCCAATCCGAGTCCCCATTCAGAAGTTATTCAAAGCAGCGTTTCAAATAAAACAATTTTATTTAATTATTTTATTTACAATTTTTTCCTCCAGGACATTTTATACAGAAGGTCTGAACCGACAAAGATTATACCCATCCTAGGGTAAACAATATGCTTTAGACTCAAACATGGCCTCATATTTTGAATTTGAGTTGCTGTTTGAGAGTTATTTGGGTTTGACATAATAAATGAATGAATTAATAAATTAACTTATCCATTTAACATACCGTTAACGAGAGAGGGGTCCAAACGTCCCACACCAACATATTTTATATCACGCCTAGGGTAAACACTGCGTTTCGGACCCAACTGTGGTATCATATTTCTGATCTGATCAACTATTTAAGAGATATCCTATTTCTATTGTGTGAATAGTTCAAAAACACTTAATATTTTTTTTGCATAATTTATTTCAGGCACACCGGGCCTCAAAATTGTACACCATATCAGCACATAGATCTGGAAATATATATATAAATATTCTAATGTCTTAAAAGGAAAAAATTGGGTCTCTATAGATTTTGAAATTCTTGAACCTATTTTAAAAACTACTCTTTTCTATTTTGAAACTTTAAGCCCAACAATATTTGAAATAATGTTTGATAAAAAGGATAAGGAAGTGTGTTTTGAATAAATATTGATTGATGATTTTTCATTTCTCTATCCTATTACAAATATCCTTCAACTAATTAGACTACTTAAGTGGTAAAAAATATTTTCAAACTTGGGGAAATTTTTTTAAATATGAAAATTTTAGAATCTGAATTTCTTGTAGCTGAATTGAGAAAATATCTCATAGAAACTGAACTGGGACACTCAATAGAAATTGTTTTAGAGAGTGAAATTTTCTAATGTGAACTTCAAGGAGAGTATGAAAACACATTATATGATTTTTGTAAATTTATTTTTTCACTATATCTTGTTGATTTTTAATTTCCTAATGAGGAACTTTTGGAAGAGATTTATAATATAGTGAAAAATGAGTTTTTATATAGAAAAAATTAAATCTTCCCTACTTTTATAATACTTCTTACTTTTTTGGGTGTTAAAAATCTTTATGGTAATGAGAGTAGATTGGAATAGAAATCCTTTTTGATTTCTAATTTGGAAACTATACATGTTTCTATTAAAAGACCTCATATTAAACCTATTATGGAAACTCATCTTGATAACTCTTAATTTTTATTTTTATGTGATTTTAAATGATTAAGAGATCTTTAAAAATAATATTACACCTCTAAAAGCACCTAATTCACCTATATTACTTCATAAAAATTTAAAAATTGTTAAATATGAGTTTATTATTGAAGTGGATAGAACACCTTCTAAGAGTGATCCCTGTGATTCGTTTTCTACTGATGAGATTAAAATATTCTTAGAAGAATTAGAGGGATTCAATTATTTTACACCTAAACCTAAATTTCCTAAAACCATTGAGAAATTAGATTTAGGTGATGAATTTTTGACTATACTTGAAGTCTTCTTTGTGTATTTATTTGATGATGAAGGGTGTTTTCTTGGGAAATTTTCTACTAATAAGAGATCAGATAATTTCTTTGTAATTCTGAATGCCCATAAAAATTCCTTTTCATCTAAAAATAAATAAGAAAATAAATGTGGCGGTTAATTGATGAGAAACCAAATCCACATAGTGAGTATGGTTAGTAACTTGGGAAGTATAACTGAATACTTTAAATTTAGAGCTTCATGGGAGTCAACCCATGGTATTTCTATGTTTTTTTTATTTTCTTAAAAATAAAGTGTTTCTTTGCTCAGCCTTTTGTTCTATGGTTATATTGGATTTAAATTACTGTTCTTCCTATTCATTTTTCTTAAATAAGGTTATTGGCGAGGTGTTAAAAGAAGAGTATAGTTACCATTATTTATTAACTCATAAGAAGATTCATGCTAGAGCCTCACTAGATAAAAATTACCTAAGCTCAACCTATGGCTTTTTATTACACATGAGCTTAATCTACTGAAATTATGTTAATATTTTTAATTTTTAAGTACCATATAAGATAAACCATAGCATTTCACTCAAAGATAAGAGGTATGAACTAATTTTGGATTTACTAAAGTGAAAAATCTTCTTTAAATAGAGGAATAATTATTTTTATTTCTTCATTTTTACTCTACTTATTCATATATTTTCCAGTTCTACTGCATGTTCATTTGTTGGAAATTACACTGTATTTTTCTTACATATATTCATAGTGTGAAATTAAGTGTGGGGAAGTTATACCTTTAGATAGTTTTTATTATGTGAATATAATTTTATATCTTGGGTGATTAGATTACTATTTCATATTCTATTGAAAATCTACTTGAATCAAAATTTTAAACTTGATGACACCCACTTCACTGTGTACTCAATGTTTATAATGCCACTTTTTAAACTTTATTAAATATTTTTACTGATCCTTAAATAATAATGCATGTACCTTTCTTATTCTCTTATAAAATATTCATTATGGAAAGCATGTTGTTTGAACTTCTTTGAGACCCTTTAACTTGTCATTAAATTGTTGAATTGAAAATCATTTTTAAGATTTAAAAGTATAATTATTTTTATTCTATATTTGGATTCAACTTTGAGGAAAAGTTAGTTTTTAAGTGTGGGGGGAGGGTATAATTAATTTGGGTTAATATATTCTTTAATGTGTACCATCAAATCCCAATTTTTTTTTTATTTTTTTTGTTTTTAATCTTTTAGCTCCACTTTTAGTAGGTCAAAATTGTTTCTTAATTTTGAAAGTAGTAAAACCACTTTGAAGAGGTTATAACTTTATTACCCCATGAATTTAATTAATTATATATTTTCTAGACCTATTGAAATCATTTTTTCATGGTTTTTTTTAAGGCAATTCTATACAACTATCATTAAATTGAAACTTTTTAATTGAATAAAACTTATAAGACATGTATTTACATGAGTTAAGAAACAAAAATCCTAATCTGGGTTGAGCTTCTTTCCTTTATTATTTCATACTTTTATTCTTTAATTTTAAAATATTAGATGAGTTATTTTTTCCTCCATGTATTTATTGAACTTACTCATCGATCTAATTGTGTTTAATTATTTGATTGATAAATATGTGTGTCTGCTCACCGAGAGGTAAAGAGAAATTTATAAGTCTCAATTAAATGAATGTTTATATTTGTTTAATTCAATTAATTTTTTTTCAAAATTAATTATTTTAGTATAACAATAATGAAATCTTTTACTAAAACCACATTCTTTTGAGAGGGCGTTCATACATTCTTCTTAAAAGGATTTGTGGGGGAATTTTTTTCTTTAATCAATTATTAATGGCATTATAGTTGTTCAATTTTGAGATTTATTATTTCCCAATGAAATTGATTAATAATTACTTGAGTAAAAAAATGATTAACTGTGGAGGAATTTGATGTGGCCCTTAATTTTGTTGTTTTCCACATCATTTAATAAATATTTTATTGATTTAATTAATTAAATGTCCTTTATTTGTTAAATAAACACAATTTAGTAATTTTTTTGATTAAATTATTAGTCTAACATTTATTATGTTTAATTTTTATTATTTAATTTAAATTATTAATTATTTTTATTTAGTTTTTCTTTATATTTTATTTCTAAATAACTTTTAAAATATTAAATTTAAGTTTTTTATTTTATTTTTTTTCTCTTTGTAATTAAGTATTCTGTCATTATATTTTAAAATATTTGAAATTTTTTGAGTCAAATTTTCTTTCTATATTATAATATACTTTTATTTTAATTTTTTTATTTTAATTAAAAATTAGTATTTAGATATTAGTAATTATAATTTAAATGTGTTTAATTATTCATAATATTAATCTTTCTCAAATTTAACTTTTAATCTATGTAATTTAAATAATATTTTTATATGGTTACTAACTATTTAATATTTTTATAATATTTTTATTTTTAATTTTTCTATTTAAGCATTGCAGTCTACCGATGGCTGCTACCGATGCCTGTTACCACTCTTATTTATCTACCATTGGACTCTGCATCTACCGTTGTGACATAACATAATACCTATCATCAGCCATTAGATCCACCAGTACTTTTCATCTATTCAACACCAGCCTCTCTTGCCTTTTACTACCACTGCACCCTAATTCTGCCACATATCAACCATTCCTCTTGCTATTGTGGGCCTCTTTTGCTTATCTACTATTGAACCTGATCTACTGTCACACCCCTTCTTAGTACCACTCTGAACCAAATATATAGTTAGGAAAACATCATTAGATTCCAATTCCACAGATTTACTAGTAGTGCCCTGTATAATACTATTGTCATCTGTTTCTTCCAGCATCACTTCTGTAGATCTACCACTGTGTCTACTACCAATCTCTTATATACCATGACAAATAGTGAATCCACCAAAAGAGATGACCAAACCTCCTTGAAATTCTGAATCTCACCATCAGTCTAGAAAATCCACCACCACATCTCTCTTATCGCTTCTGCTACACGAACCAACCCGAACATATCGACAACCACTGTTGCCCGTGGATGCTACCTCCATTCTTGACCTATCACTACATCTATGATGATTGATTTTCTACCATCCACCACTATCTGAGTCGACGTCGCCACACTCAAGTAAGACAGGCTTTCCAGATCTTTCTTTTCTGCTTGAAAATAACCCGAATTGAAGATCTACTAGGGATCCCTAAACCTAGATGAAGGGATATAACACCCCAATATTTTATGGTTTGTATAATCTTAAATAAATTTAATCTATTATATAGTTTATGTTGCACAAATGAATCATGATATACTATTAAATATTAACATGACCATTGGAATATAAATGTAACCATTGGGAATAGTAATGTGTCCATTAGAATAATAACCTCACCTATTAAATTATAAATAAAATTTAGGTGTATCACAAATAAAAAAAATGATATATTTATATCATGTAATAAGTAAATAAATGTGTAAAAAAATGATAAATTAAGTGTTGGTATTTTAGTGAAATGAAAATGTTTATTTACAATTTTATAATTAATATAATAAATTAAAAGAAAATTTATTTTCAAAAAATAGATTTAAAAATTAATTTATTTATGATTATAGGATAATTTTATGATACCATAATTAAATTTTCAAAGTGTCATAAAATCAGTTATAATTTTAAATTCATTATTTTTTGAATAAATGATGATTTAAATAAAAATTAAATTTATCATATTTAGAAAATTATTTTCATTAAATGGATTACTTTTTTTTAATTCTACACATTAAAAAATGGATAGGGTGAAACTTTGGGATTTTTTTTAAAATAGTTGAATTTTTGGTGAATAGTGAAATATGATAATTTACAGTATTTAACATTTTTGAAAATATAGAAATTTTTGATTCATGGTTGAGCCATGGATGATGTAAGTGGAAAATATCTCAAACCCATATGCTCTAGTTACTATTATACATTCACAAGAATCAATACTATTGATAGTATTTTGCCAAAATAATAAACCAATGAATAAAATAATAAAAAAACACCAATCTCTTCCCACTATAAATACCACCCCTCACCACCTCTTCTCCTCACACCATATAATCATTGGATCTTTCTAATATCCTAACTAATTCCTCTCCCAGACATCTTCCCCACATTATGGGGTTTCTAGTCTCACCAAAAGAACATTTCTAAGTCCCTTAAGGAGGTTCTCAAGGAGGACACATAAGAGGTAAAACCTTCCCCCCCTCTCTTTTAATTTCTTTTGTTTTCTTATGCTTACCTAACCTAACTAGTAGAGAGTAAAAAGATAACTCCAGTATCATATATATATACTAGAATGTTATTATGTTATTGGTATATCTACCATGAATTCTCTTCTTTCTCCCTTTTGTCTTAAAAATGAAAACATCGTCCGAGAGGTGTCAATTCAAAACATTCATGGATGATGATTTTTTGTTTTATAATATCTTCTTCAAGTTTGGTCATAAAACCATTATAATGGTTAAAATATATTTTAAAATTTATATTATAACTTATTTAGTATTCTGGAACCATTATATATAAATAATATTAATTAATAAAACAAAAGTAGTTTGTGATGATAAAAAAACACCAAAATAATCTAAAAGGTTATTATTAATGATTTATCTAATAAATTATCCTCATAAATAGAATTTTTTACATAAGACCATGTAACCATATTTAAGTTTATTAATAACATAGATCTTAAATTTTGGATATCTATTCTCATTTTACATGACCTTTCATACATGTATATAAGTGAACCAATCCTGAAATCCTAGGAAACAAACACTCCTGAACGATAAAATTGAATCTTATAACTCAGAAAAAGGCCATAAATTAACTTAATAAAATTATAGTAAATAAAAATAAATGTTAAATAATTTATGGATTAAATTATTAATGAATCTAATTTAATTTCATAGATATTAAATGCAAGTGAAGAACACTTTCAGACATAAGGTAAGAGTTTCTTTCCGAACCACTATTTTTTCCTTCAGGTTACACTTTATCTCTCTTTAACCTAATTTAATTATTAATTATTATTATTTATTCCTCCTATATTTTGTGTGTATGGTCCAAACATATATAACTATCTCAATTCTTATTTCTTTGATAAGGGAATACATGTTTTATAAGGTTTTCTTCTCAAGTCCTCTCGATAAGAAAGCCCGATTAATAGAAAATTCCGAGTTTATTATGAATTTTCAAGTACACTCCACAATATATTTTAAGACACCATTATTTTTATAAAAAAATCCTTTTATCATGAAATACTATCATAGATCATTTATTTTTTTTTAAAAAATTATTCTTTTGTCCACTTTAAAAACTCTTTAATATTTCCCCTTAAACCTAACTAAAGTGGATCATTTCTAAAGTTTCTTAAACAATATTTTTACATTTTTTCACTTCAGTTGGATATCATTTATCATTATGTATGCATATTTTAACTTATGAATGTACACATATGATCTAAATTCATTCTTTCATGGACACCATTATGATATTTCCTTTGGTTATGCCTTATTCACCACTTATTCCTCGTGTGTGGTGTATGTATAAATCCCTTTTATTTATGATCATTATTCATTTAAGATTTCATTAAATATACCTATTTATTATACCATGGATATGATTATTTTCTTACCCGTATAACATTTTTACATACAATGTTTTCTTTAAATGTTGTTTTAACTGGGAAAATATTAACAAATTCGTATTTTTTACTCAATATAGATATTTTTACAAGTCATATTACTCATGAATTTAATATATATATGAAGAAATATTTGGAATTGAAGTTTTGGTTGGGGAATAATATAGATATCCCTATGATTTATCGACACGTCTCATGAGACAATATAGTTGGAAACAAACCCTTCATGTTTTTTCTAGGCAGAATTAGATTGGTTTCTACCCATATACTTAAACCATCTTGTATTAATGGTAGTGGTTCATGTTCTAGATACATAATGTCCAAAAATTTATAATTTTCTTCATTTATTATTCATTTATTAGTTTCCATAGTATTTTAACTATGAAAATATCTATGGATGCATTTTCATTCTTAGTGTATTAATGCAATGTGTTGTTTTCAGTTATTTACCTTGCCATAATGATTATAACTTATTAACTTTTCTTCACTTATTATTGACTCATGTAACCCTTACTGAGCGTTTGAGATAACCCTTTTATTTATTTTCCTTCCATAGGTTATGAAGATTAAATCTTTGAATAAGTGTTAAGGAAGAAGTTTATTTTCCTTTGTCATGTTCTATGTTTAATTACCAATGTAATAAGGGAACCATGTATTTGTCTAGTTCTTCAAGACTACTAAAATGATCGATCCTTGGTGATTTTATCTCTTGTATCTATGCCATTGTAATAAAATAAATATTGTATCTGGGATACTAGGGTCGATTTTGTTATAAGGGGTTCGAAGTATTGACAAACAAGTAAGGATATGAGTCATCCATTCATAGTTGAATCATATCACCAAATGTTGAAGTTGAAGAATGTATTACTAAAGATAATTGTTTAGGGTGAAGAACCATGTGCTTGAGAAAAATTAGATTTTGATCTTGCCAAGGAAGACTCTATCACACCATTTGAAGAAGACCAAGCCCTTTTATTAATGCTTTCAATAAAAGAAGACCCAAAAAAATGGACTGAAGCTAAATCATGAAACCTGATCATTCCAAACTTGTGCTAGCACTACATCCATCAAGAAGAGCCATCGTTGAAGTCATCTATTTGTGGGAGGAGGAGGATAAAGACACAATAGATAATAATAAGATAAAAAATAAAATATAATAAAATAATAAATAAAAAAAATAAAAAAATAAAATCAAATGAACAAATATAAATAAATAAACATAAAAATATAATATATATAAATATAATAATAATAATAATAATAAAATGATGATAATATATATATATATATACATATGTATTTAAAAATATATAATTATATTAATAAAAACAACAACAATAATAAGTGTATATATAAATATTTTTGTTAATATTTATAATAATATTATTGTATATAATTATTAAAGTTATATTTTTATAATAATGATAATTATAACAATGTATTAATTTTTTTATGTTTTTGTTTTGAAAAATTTGGATAAAAAATGCATCCAGATTCATTTTAAAACCAACCACACATGGATTGGTCTCATTCAGTTAGAATGGTTCAGCTGGTGCCACATGAATGTGAGTAAAATTCTGCGATCGAAATATGTTTTAGGTGATTTAAAGTAAATAGAGTGAATTCTGTTAAAATATGTTAGTGGAAGATATGTCTGGATGGAGGATGGGTTCTAATGGAGAATATAAACCTTCACATTCTGGGACTGAGGAATAGAGATTAGAGGTGGAGGAGAGCAACACCTTTTCTGAGTTTCAAAAGGGAGATTTCTTCTCCCTTATTTTTCTTTATTTTTTCTATAATTTAATTGTTTGTTATTGAATTATAAATTATTCTTGGATTAATTTTGATCTTGGAGATCAATATGATGGTTTTATATTTTTATTTTTTTTCTTTATTTTTATAAATTTCAGAATTGATTAATGAGATCAATTTTGATTATATAATAATTTTTTCATGCATCCTATACAAAATATAAAAAATTCATATACCATTAGTGATATAGAACATGAATTCATTGTTACAAATTTAAATTTCAAAAAAACATTGGAATATTTCAGTGATATTTATTCCAATGACAAATTTTCAACTTCATTGCTTTTTATGTTTCTCAAAGTGGTGAACTCCAATAACCTTAAAACAGTGTGTTTAATATCCTAGTGAGGGAGATTAATCAATCAATTTTCAAGATTTCAAATTCAATAAAATTTCCACGAATGAAAAAATCTATTTAGATCAGTTAGAGTTTAATTCCCCTATATAATATTCCTGGAATCTTCCTTATTTTTATTTCTCAAATTTTTTCACTATTAGAACAATTATTTGGCTTCATTCCAATTCTTAAAAAATCACTATTTTATCATTCGTTGTCCTTCATTAGAAAAGTTAAAAGAAAAAAAACTATTCCAACCATTGTTTTCAATGGTTTTATTTTTGAATTTTGGTTACACACACTTCCCTATGGATTTATACTCCTACTTCCACTATATTAGTTCTTGTAGGTTGAATAAATAATTAAACTTTTCACGTAATCAATGACCAGAGTGTAAATATCCAAAAGGAATTTTATTTCTAAGAAACCAAAAAATATTTAGTTTACCAAATCTTATGGATGTTATCATATATGTATACTTATCTCTAGGTTATGCAATAAATTTCCCTAATCCTATTTCTAAAAATTAACCAAAATAATCCCCAAAAATAACTAAACCTTTCTATGATACCAACTAAGGAATCCCATACCTACACTCCTATGTTTAGTGCTAAAAAAACTTACCTTTATCTTAGGATTTCACACTGAGTCATCTGACCCAAGATAAACATATAGTTATTTTTCATTATTTCTAAATAGATAACATTATATCTCACAAATAATTTCCCATTCCCAAGAATTGAAGGTTCAGTGTATTTGGAGATTAACACCCATATTTTTTCATCCAAAAAGAACATGTTTTCCACTATACTAATATTTAATTTTTTTACTTAAACATCTCCCACAAAGTATCTCTACATAAAAATTACTTCTAAATATAGTTCTGTATAAAATTTCCTAGGGAAAATGAAATAAAATAAGGGGGATCTCAAACATGCAGTAAGGTAAAAATAAGTGTTGAAAATTAATGATCTTAAGTGATAATAGGATAAACCTATGGGTATGAGAATATAATCAAAGTCCATTAATATAACATTAAGATATCATACCCAAATAAATAAGTATTATAAAAAATAAATCAATGATCAAAGAAAAAAAAAGACATAATCCATCATAATATTTGTTTGATAAAAAAATATGAATATGGAAAAAACATAATCGTAGAAATCATAAAATAGTGGAGAAATAACAAAAACATGGTTTCCATAACATGGTGGAGTAGGTATCACTACTTTATTTCCATAACATAGTATAACATGCATCACTACCTAATTCCCATAAATAGAGTGAAATATGCCTCACTACCTGATCCCCAAAAACATATTAGACTAGTAATCAATAACTGATTTCCATAACATTACGGAGAAGGAATCACTTATTGATTACCATAACATATTATATAAGACATCACTTCTTTATTCCCATATCATAGTGGACAATTCATCACTTTTTAATCCTCATATTGGGGTGAGAATCATTACTCGATTCCCTTAATTATCACATAAGTTATAAAATAGTACCCAATGCATTGGAGGGTAATATTAGGCCCTAACCATAATTAATATATACATATGTGTTCCTCTTGAAAAAATTCATTAATCATATCATAAATAACTGATGGAAATAAAAAATGGGTTTTGTAAAATTTCCAAATGGTATCACCAAAACATTCATCAAGAATGTTAATGGCTGATACTCAAAATTTGATCACTCCAAAAGAGTATTTAATAAGATAATTTAGAGGGAGAGTCATGAAAAATAATTTATAAGGAAATAAATCCTTTTGATATTTCAAGGAAAATGGAATGGAGACTATAAAATAGTTTTTAGAAAATTTCTTTAACATTATCACAAGATAAGAAGTTATAGGTCACATTCAAAAGATATTTAAAAAAAAGTGAAGTAAAAACTATTGAATACATTAAATTTTAAATTATTATTCAATAATGGTTCCATTAAAAAGGATATAAAAGAAATAGAAAAAATTTTGGAGTGGAAAATAAAACATATTATCATGAAAGGAAAAACCTTTTTCAAAATTTTGAAATAAATTTATTGAAACCCACATCGTAAAGAGAGTGATAAATCATTTATTTGAAAATATGTAAAGATAAATTTAAAGTTCATTGGAAATAAATCATATTTGGATTTCAAAATAAGAAAGGATAAAATTGGTAGGAAGAGATAATTTGTTCATAGAATAAGAAGAGATCATCTGTAGAATATAAGAATTATTTTTAACATTATCAAATTTTATGAAGAATGAAATCCATAAAAGAATATGTTTTTGATGTGAAAATGTAATTCCACAGAAAAAAGCAGGAAATAAAATATATGTAACAAACGAGTTAATTTTAATATTAAATAAATATCATTCATTATTATTATTAATTAATTTTATCTTATAGAGTTATATTCATTACAATAATATTAGGCAATTTTTCCATCGAAAGGAAAAAAGCCTTATTTCTAAACAAATTGGGTTTTCATGTATTATATGGTTTTATTTTAATTTCATTATATATTAAAGAAATTTAATTTTCAAAAATTTAATTTTTTTGGATTAAATATTTCAAAATTATCTTAGGAAGAAGTTTTTAAAATTCTCTAAGAAATTTGATTTTCCAATGAATAGTGAAAAATACTGTTTTTTATTAAAAAAATCCTTATATTTTAAGTATTTAAGTATTTATTTTTTTAAAAATGGTTTGAAATTAAAATTAGTTCATTTATGTTGTGAATAATCTAATTTATTTCATTTTAATCAACATTATACTTTAATTTGGTAAAAAACTATTTTTATACTTAAAGGACATTTTTCTGAAAAATTGTTTTTCATTAGGTTTTGCTGCATTTATTTAAAATTAAATTATATCACTTATGTAAATTGAATTTAATAAAATAGATTAAATATTTTTAATAAGGATAAGTAATATTATTGAATAATTTTTACTTAATTTAGGTTTATAATGAATAATAAAAACATTAAAAATTCATTACCATAGTTAATGTTAAAACGGGGTTTTCAGGGGTTAAACTAAAGAGTTAAGGGTTAAAAAGATCTAAAAACTTTTCTAAATTATATTATATTGATGTATTCAGACCCCATATAATATAATATTATTAAGTTATCTATTTTTTATCCATTTTCTGTGAAAAATACATTAATATATTTTAATCATTTTAAAAATTCCAAGTGTGTTCTTTCTCCCACTTATTAAAGGACACACCTCTCCTATAATGACATAAAAGCCTTTTTTATTCAATAAATTACCAAATACTATCCTTAAATCCCTAAATATATCTTATATGCCTTTTTTTTCATAAAACCAATCTAGGAAGGCATTTGGTATAAACCTAAAGGGGTCATCTGAAGAAGAGGTATCATTCTTAACCAACCCTTTTTATTTTATTTATTCTCCTACCTCCTTCAATTTTTTTTCAAACATGATGAAACAATAATAAAAGTTTCTTAAATATATTTAGACTTTTTAATATTAATGTAATAACCTATATGCATCTTCTTCTTTCATCAAATGTGAAATAGAACCATTGTTCACGTGTATGGCTAACAACCGCCTCGCAAAATGAAGTAATTAATTATCCATCATTGCCTATAAAGGATGGTTTTAATGATATATTTAATATATATATGTATATATTATATTCATGAAATATTTATCATTTTATAGGATAACATATCATCTATTTTCATTCCTTTCCATCCACTGAAAAATGACAATATTGTTCATGCATACGTGTGGACTACCACCTCCAAAAAGCGATGTGACTTGTTTTCAGCACCACACCACATGGATTATAAATATAAATTTATTTAAATATATAATATTATATAATTATAATTCTGGAAATAAAATATAATATTTACCTTCTTTCTATCATGATCATTGAAAAATGGGAATGTTACTTATGCATACGTATGACCAACCATCTCTAAGATTGTAACATAATTCATTTTTCAGAACCATATTTCATTGTTCATTTTAAAAGTATAATTTAATTTAAAAAATAATAATTATTTCCTTATTATTATTCTATATATAATTTAATAATAAAATCTTTGTCCATAGTCAACCTCCTGAAATTACTTTCAGATATATGCACTGAATATCTTCAAAACATGAGATATGAACTTAATTGATTATGTAATTAAATATAAAATGATAATAAATAAAATAAAAAGAATAATAAAAATTAAAAAGGTTATTAAAAAAGTAAATAATTAACAAAAGTACATTATTCTGGAATATAAATAATATTTGTGATGATTTAAACTCAAGGTAAGAGACACTTTAATTAAAAACCTCATTTTAAAAATATTCTTTAGATTTATTTTCTAAATATTTTTATTCCTTGTATATATTATTAAAATTATTTTATAGATGTATTTATATATAAATAAAATAATTAATAAAAAAAATTTATGTCTATTTTTACTTTTTTTTAATTTTTTTTCAAAAGGAATTTATTTACATGTTTTATACTAAACTCTATGATTTTCATTACAAAAGGTAAACTGAAATATTATATTTTAATAAATATATATTTACCATATTTCCCTTCTATTTCAAATTTTATTCGATTCATTGATTCCATTAAAATATTACATGATTTATTCAAATAAAAACCTTTTTTGGGAATCTTAGTTTTGAAAATGTTTTTTTAAAGGAAAGGGTATTTTGATATTAAATTTTTTTTCATATGGATTTAAAGGTGGTTTTCAAGGTTTTTATAATGAAAAGGAGAAAATATAAAATGGTTTCTTAATTTTATGGAACTTTATCATTATAGATGATATGGGTGTAGTCGATATGTCTTATACGACGGGTTATCCAGATATACCTTATAAGATGGGTGAGCCCGATATAAATCTCTAATGCATTGGGTAATGTTCCTTGTCTTCAAAGGAAAGAAGGATAGAGTTAAACAAGGAGTTTACTTATATGGATTTAACTATGGTCTATTTATTTCTAACATGGGATATGAATAAAGTGCTCTATGTAACCTAAAAGGGTTTCTATTTTATTATAATGGATTTTAAATGTATTCTTTGAGAAAAAATCATGTTTTATTAATTTGGTTATGATTTATTTCATAATATCAATTTATATTTTGAGAAAATTATTTTTAATGTTTTTATGTTTTTCACAAGAATAATGAATTATTTATTTTTTGTCCCTTATTGAGATTTTTATACTCATATCATGTTTTTAAAAATTTTATAGGGTTTAAGGATGAGTAAGAACAAATAATAATTCAAGTTGAAATTCGTGAAGTTTTTTCATGAAAAGAAAACATGTTTCATTTTATAAGTTTTTTATTATGGAAAAAATAGATAATGATAAGAACTTTCCACTTTGTGAGGTAATATATATGTTTTTTATGTAATATTTATAACCTAATTATACAAAACACTAAACCTAGAAGATATTTGGGAATGAAAGAAATTGAATTATAGTCTAAAAGAACTAGATTATGCAATGTTTAAAGTTGGGTCCTTATAATATAATATCATCATATAATATAAGAAAAAACTCTTTTAGAACCATAGTAAAAGACGAATAATCACGAATCCAAAAAAGATGTTGAGTTAAGAAAAATACCTTAACTTTACTCTCAACTTCCAAAAAGGTACTTTAACTTCTTATATAATTATAACACCTTATCTTGAATCACTTGGTCCATAAATAGTTACACATAACCTCATTCACACCACCCCATACACAAGAAGTTTTTAACTAGTAGCAAGGGTCCAAGTAGTGCATCAGAAAGATTATACACTCAATATCAAGTTCTATACATCAGAACAATATCAAGAAAAGAATAATAATAAATAGGGGAACAATGAAACTAAAATAATAACAATTTTTATAACAGATGAAATTAGGGTATCTCAGAAGCATAAAAAGTAATAAACTAAGGACCTTCAATGTGGTAGGTCAAACCAAAGTATAATAAAACAAAATGAAAATAAATAAATACATCATGGAATCACTTTTAAGTCTATCCTGTTACCACCTTATAACTCTCGGATCCATGTCCTTAGATCCCTATCACTAAGATCTTTCCCTTTACTAGATCCTTGTTCATTAATTTTTTATCTGCATCGAGATTCCCTTTTATGGTGTGAGAATTATCTCAATAGGAAACCACCAATGAATTCTTAACAAAAGTGTATATATACCTAGGGAATATGATACAAAATGAAAGTAATTAATAAGTAAATATTACACTACAAAATTTTCAGATTATTGTACACTAACTAAGATACCACAAACCATTCCCCTACATACTTAAACACTATACTAGTAAGGATGCTAGTTTTATTCATCATATGTATTGGAACATGGCACAAGGTCCATGAATTGATTTAGTACCCTATGAACATCAATCATATTTCTACATCATACCTTTAAGGAACATATCATGCCCCATACTAAGGTGGTAATCAATCCTTTTTTAATTGTATGTCCACCTAGAATTACTGTTATATTATAATCACCCTTTCTTGGTCTTTCTACCTTATCAGCATTATGAAACAATGTCAACACATCACACTTGAAAGTTCTATTTCCACATTAATTGGAAATGTTTATGATATCTTAATAGTATCATTAAGAAATTATAAGTCCTTATATTTTGTCACAAAACCCACACTACCCCTCAAATGGGCTGTTTAGACAATTTTGAGTAACTCAATCATCTTAATACCCAAGTAAAGTTCAATAGTCTATGAAATATCTACAAGAAATTCATATCATAATAAGATCATTTGGTTATATCAAGCATGATTATCATAAGACCACACATACACACACACCACACGCAACACACATCAAGAATGGGTCTCAATTAACATAATCACATACCATCATATCACGACAAAAAACATATACAAGGGACACATATGGTAAGGAGATTCCCACCTCAAGTGTATTTATGCCAAATATTTATAGCCACAAAAATTCATCACCTGAATCATGTATGCATAAAAAATTTCCCTAGAACTAATTCAAATTCATATCATAAAGGATTCTAGAACATGATTCTTAAATAAGAAAACCATAAGGTCCTGTATTCAATTATGATTACCCAAAAATATTCACCACCAATGATGGATCTAGATCTGTTTAAAAGAGAGGATGCGATTCTTAATAGATTCAGGCTTCGATCCTTTAATGCTTTAATAAGTATCCATTAGATCACATAGGAATCGATAAATCTATCCATAATATCCCATATCTTTGATTCATAATAAGATAAAGAGGAAATATGTAGTGAGATAAAAAATAATAGAGAAAAATGATCATATACCTATAATTTTCATGTTCTAAAGCCTTTAGATACATCGGAATTTATGTTTGAATAGAGAGGAATCATAAAAACACCACTATAGTTTCTTAGTTTGAGATCTATATAAGTATGAGGGAGAATACATATATTAGATGATTTTTTGGGGTTTAAATCTAAAATTTTAAATTAACCAATAGTCTATTCATGATCTAGTAACAAAGTTTACTAAACTATGCACTAACCATGTGAGTATTACTACCTATTTTGGTCACCTATATAGTTTGGCTATATGGTTTGTAAACCATGAAACTACAATTATTTGTTTCCTATATCTCGATTCATGATGTTTTTTGAGTAACATTTAATGTTTATCTCTAATTTATTATAATTTTATTAGTCAATTATTGTTTATTTTCATCATTTGATGTTAGAGATTTAGATTGGTTTGTGGGTGCTTAAAAATATTGATATCCATCCCCATTATATGATACTAATTTAATCATTCATAGATTATTTAAGGTAATATAGTAGATTTTACATAATTTTTTATAAATTTATAATTATATTCTATGATATTTTTATTTATGATTTGTGAATATAAAATCAGTGACAAGCTTGTTTTGGTAAATTTTAACGAATAAAAGAGTCATATTAGTTAATGATTTAAATATTGATATTACCATTATAGAACCAAAACATAAACCTCAATTTTATTATTAATATACAATATCATAATTAATTAATTTTTTATATTCACCCATGGTATAAATTTATGGCATTGTTCATGTAGGTGGTTATTCCATTACAAACAAGAACATGATATAATATATGGATGAGTATGATTAACAAAGTGATTATTTTAGAATAATATCATTATTATATAATAATAATTATATTATTTATATTTTTTGTGTTGGTGAATCATATTTTAAAATAGTTGAAAAAATAATAATATACTTGATAGATAGATAATGAAATATGTAACTTCATGGAGGCGGTAGTCTGTACATATATACAAATGATGTTCTCATTTTCTATAGATATGGGAATGGTGGGAAATGGTTTATCTTTTTAAAATTACTAATAATTATATAAATAACATAATATTTCATTAAATACCTTTTTTTTATCCATCCATGTTAGGCAGTTATGAAAAAATGGAACACGTTGCTCATGGAGTCAGTAGTCTGCACGTACACACAAATAACATTTTTATTTTTATAAGGGGAAAGGGAAATGGTAGATAATGATTTTTCCTAAAAAATAATTACATAAATATACCAATAATAATTATTTTAGAATATAATATATGGAAAATTATATTTAGAAGAGAAATGTAGAAAAGGAAAGAGGTTTGAGATTGACTAGTACTCATGTAGAGATATTGGGCTTCCCCATGGATGAATTCTTAAAAATAGAGGAATCGGGAAAAATTATAGTGACCAAAGTATTAGGAAAACAAATATTATTATATTCTAAGTGAAATGATTATACATATAAGAGGAATTTAAATTTTGGTGTGGTTTTAAAGGGGTTATGGAAGGTGAATTTTATAAGTATAGAGAATGGCGTATTTTTAAATATAAATTCTTAAAGAAAAGTGGAATCCAAAGTAGAAAATAATGGAGATAAGATAAAATTTTATTGAGAAAAAACTCAAAAAAGCATTTTAATATGTGTTTTAACATGTTTATCTCTTTTAAACTTGGTTAAACTCTTTTTACCTTAATTTATCTTTACCGTTGTAACTACATTTTTAACCTCAATAACGAATTTTTATGACTAAAAATCAAAATACCATTATTATGTATTTTTGAAATTATGATTTAAAATATGAAAAATATTTTATCAAATAAAATTTTTATGGGTGATAAAATAAATTTTAATGTTAGAGCACATTACACATAAAAACTATTTTTAGAAAAAGTGTATTTTTATGCATATAAATAATGTTTAGAAGAAAATTATCAATGTTACTGAGTTCCATGAAAATATTTGGTTTATTATTAAACAAATAAGATTTTTATGCCTTTAAAAGTAGGATAAAATATAACTATACCTTGTGAAAACATGATTATAAGAAAAATATGAAAATTAGCTTTTTTAGAATGAAAGATTACTCATGCTTCAAAATGTTAAACACGAGTTTTCTAAATTCATTATAAATTTTTTAAATTAATAATTTTACCCCATAAAAAATATTGAAAATCATGAAAAATGTTTTATAAAGGATTTAAGTCATTCTTAGATCACAATGAAGTAAAAAATGCTATGATATTAATTAAAGCTGTATGTTTCACTATTCACTTAAAAATCAATCTTTTTAGAAAAATTACACAAAAACACCATAATATAATTTTGAAATTCTAAATTAAAAAATGAATTTAATTTTGTCAAAACTAAATTCTAATTTTTTAATAAATCTTTTAAATTAAATTAAAAAATATAAAGATAAATTATTTTTATAGAAAAATAAATTTTTAAATTTTAATGTTCTTAATATTACTTTATATCAATTTATAATAAAATGAGTGTTAATATTTAGTTTGAAACATTAATTATTATCATAATAATCTTTTAAAAGAAATCAATTTAATTTATTAGGTAAAATATGGATCACATTAAAAAAAATTTCTTTGAAATATATTCATTTTTAACATTTAATAATTACTATCACATTTTATTAATTATTTATATTTTAATCGTTAAATTTAATAAATAAATAAATCATTCATTAAATTATAACAATAATAATATGTTTTGAATTTAAATATATATTTTTTTAATAAATTAATTTATTTTTATTGTATTTACTTTGGGCTTTATTATCATTGTAATTTTATTATTGACATTTCACATCATATTTCATTATTTTAATAAGGTATATTACAGTTCGTTTTAGTTTGATGTTGTGTATGATGAAATCTATTGAACACATTATATTTTTTTAATAATAATGATATATAGTAAAATCTTACGTCATTACAGGATATACTTGTACTACCCTATAAAGGATAATAATTCCTTAAAGTAACTAATATAGATCATGGAGTAGAGGAATTATATTAGTTTTAATATTAGATTCCACCTGTGTTCCGAGGTAATCTTGATTCACAGTTAGTAGTGATTTATATGGATGATGGATATAATGTTCTATCTAGTAAGGAAACCTATATGTTTTAAAATGTTTTTAAAAATAATTATTTTTCATGGTGGGTGTATCTAGTGGTGGAAATTGACCATTATGCTTCAGAGAGTCACAAAAATCAATTTAAAAGAGTTCTATAAAAACTTTATTGTGAGTTTTATTACTCAAATCTTATAGAGAATATATTTTTAGATATGTGGTATTCATGATAGTGTTGTTTGAATATTAGAGAGTAAATCTCTTGATTCTATGTCCAATCAAGATTCTCTCAAGATATGTAAATAACAAGCTTATGATGGATCATAAGTTTGGAAATGGACTATGGGAAGTATTCAAGATTAGAAAAACACCTCTTTATATCTTTACATACATTGAGGTGTTTAGTTGAGCAATAATTTTTAAAATATTCTTAATAAAGTTGATATTAAGACATAATTTTGATTATGTATCATCATGATTGAGATATCATGACCTGTAATGGATCAATATTTTCTTTAATAATTATGTAACAATATGAGATCAAGGTGATATCTACTTGATATATTTATTATTGAACGATAATTCGAAATGATGAAATTTTCATCAAGTATCACTTGTTTTCTTTACTGTGGTATCAACCACATGGTGTTAAATTATTTTTTAGAGAGGAATTTTAGTTGAATTTAAGGAATAATCTAAGAGGACTCATCTCACCAGATAAAAAACAAAATTCAAGGGATTTAATATATAGAGAAAAGTTAAGAATAGTTTCATGCTATATACAATTACAATCATGTAATATCGATGATGGTTAAATATACATTTCATGATTTATTTTCTATAAAACTTGTTTTAGTAAAACTAGAATCTCACATGTTTAATTATGATAATGATTGATCAACAAATATTTAAGATTATATTAGATATCTTAGACTGAGATACACAACTAGAAATATATTTGAAAATTCTCAAATGATGTTTTTTTTATGTCAGTGAAGTGAAATTATCTTTAAAAAATGACAGTTTACTTGGTTTTGAGATTCATGGAATCTAGTCATTACAATATTAGTGTGAAATATTGATTTTTAGAAATAATATTTTAATAAGGGAAATAAATCAATTTCAATGAAAATTTATTCTTAAACTTATGATATAATGGACTAACACTATATATAATTGGTGAATGATAGTAATTGATAATCAATAATATTTTTCTAGGCCATGACCAGTATCGCTTAATTAGATAGGTAGTGTCTTGGGATCTGAGGTAGATAAATTGTGTCAGTTAGTTATATTCTGGTCCATTCACATCATATATAATAGTATAAGACACATAAAGGATGTTTATTAATTCATGTATGGTCATTATAGTAAGAGGACAAAGTAAAATAACATAGTGGGTTGATCTCCCAATAAAATTAAAAATCTCTCTATTAATAGATTCCATACCATCAAAAAAAAATTATTAGGCTCTTTTAATTTATGTAACATTAGTGTAAATGAATTTAAAAAAATTCAATAGGGAGAATGTTATGATTTCAAAAATATTACGAGTTAGTGATTAAAAGGTGATTAATAGTGAAGTCAATATAGTTTAATAATTAGGGGTAAATCAATAAGATTGTTATTTCCTCATCATTTAGAAGTTAGATATAATTTTTTAATCACCCTTAATTGTGATGGAAAATAAGTGAGATTAATCAAGTATGTAATCTATCATAGGTATTCATGATACAAAGATGCATTTAACTGAGTTCATTATCAAATAAAGATTAATAAAGAGTTATTTTATGTGTAGAATGTGCAATTAATAGAAAATCTATGGAGTTATTATATTTTTTTCCAGTTAATTAATGTTTTAGTTATCAAAAATCCATTTTTGTGATGAGTTAATGGTAAATATGTTTTATATTTGTGATTATGTTCATAAATTTTATATGTTAATGATGGATTATATGAAATATATGAACCTAAATATGATGGGGAAATAATATTTTTATTATTTTAGACTCATTACAAGTTACTTCCATACTTCTTCATAAAGTAAATTATATCCAACTAAGAGATACTGATTATAAAATATGGCATAATCATATATTCACAGGTGATTCTTTTTTCATATTTTTGAAAGGTATAAAGTGTGATATTTACTTCAAAGGGAGAGTAATGGTACCAACCTAGCATTAATAGGAGGCTTTAAAAGAGTTTTATACTTCACTATTTATAGAACATCTAGGTGTTTAAAAAATATTATTTAATTTTATGAAAAAATATGGATGTATAAGTATAAAAATGATTGTTGGTAAGTTTGTAGCTTAATGTATTACTTACCAGTAGGCTAAAGTTAAAAATCATGTTCCTAGAGATAAAAGTTAATCATTAGGAATCACTTAATGAAAGTGTGATAATATATCGATGGGATTCATAATGTTATTTCAAAATCTATAATGGTTTATAAAACCCCTATGGTGTTTATTAAATTGTTTATAATTTCTACCGGTTTCATACCTATTCAGGTTAGAAAACCGATGAAGAATATGGGGTTTCTTGTACATAGATGTGATTTTTTGATTATTAGTACATACTTAAATATAATTTTTAACTAATATTGTGGTTTCACCTATATGTTTTAGATATTTTTATGATATGATGTTGGGATTGAATAATTTTTTTGTAAGATATACCACCCTTAAATGAATATCTAGATAGTTTACATAATTTAGATACTAAAAAATATATTGTGAGATCGTTTACTAGATTTTTGAGAAGGATATTTTGATCATTTAACTTTATTAGAGTATAAATGAAATAAAAAAAGCACACTATGATGGATATTATTTTTTTGAAACATAGTATAGGAGACCATGTAGGTCCCCACTTTGATGGAAAAAGGTTGGTGATCCAATTATGACCAGAAACAAAGAAACTATAAGTGATCTATGAGTATATATATAAATATAAAAATCCTCTAAATTTTTATTTAGATTTAATTTGGATACTAATGGAGTTTTAGGTGGTAGATCATGTGTTTAGTAAGTCTTTACCATTGAATAACATGTGAATAATTTATTGAGGAAATAATATTTTTAAGTGATTCATTGGTCTATTCTAGATCTTGAGTAGAGTGTATACAAGTACATATTATTTAAAATTTACACCACCAATGAAGTGAGTGAATGAAATTATTTAGGTTTTGTAGATAAAGAGAAATGTATATGATAAGTCACATGTTTTCTATTAACGATAACTGAACATTGAGGATGAAAGCAATTCATTAAGTGGTTGATGTTGAGGGATGGTTGGTAGGAGAGTATCCTTAATGGGTAGATGATTTCCCTCATGTAGGTGCTTTGATGGAATAAATACGTTAAAGGTATCACATGGGTGTGAGAGACTCTAAATTAAGATTCATACTCTTAGAATTTTGGTTTATTTTTTTTGGGATGAAAAAAACTGAATATGGGGATGATGTAGAAACCATGTTTTTCCTTATAAAAATAGTTTGGTGATTATCATATTTGATTTCACACTTATACCTCATTAATGATAAAATTTATTATATCCCCTAGATATATGTCATACAATGGTTAAATAGGGTTTAATATGTGATAGAAATTAAATGTAATGAATTTATAATTTATAAATAGTAGATAGAAGTTGGAAAACATAAATCTCTAAAAAACCTAACCTTATATTGAAAGATCACCGATATAGTATTTATAGGTACAATTTTATTTATAAAGGGATATTTTTTTCTTAATTTCTCTACCATTTCCATTTCCACTCTATCTATAAATAAACAATTAAGTAAAAAACTATCATGTTTTCTATAGAAGAGTGACTTTTAGTTGATTTGAAGTGATGATTGTCTTTACTTCTGGTATAGTTTTGAATCCCCCTTTTCCATATAGTTTTTGAATTTTAAATATTTCATATGAAATTATAATTTATAATTTTTCTATAGTTCAATATAATTAATTATATAAAATTAAATATTTTATAATAAAAAATATTATGGTGGAAAGTGATGACTGTTAAGTGTTCTTAACGAGCCTTGGTCCAATGAGTTAGGAAGACTCGACTATATTTATAGTGTGGAATAGATTAGAAAAAGAGAACCCTTATTTTAAAATATCTTATATGAACATAGAAGAAAACTTGCATGCATAAGTTAATTGAACTCAATATATGCAGGAGGGTTTGAAAGAAAAATTTTAATATTTTTTTAATGTTATTTCAATTTACTATATCATTTTTCATCAAACATATACATTTTTTAAATTATAAATTGAATATAGTTCCATTTTAACATTAATTTTATATCTATTATGTGTTTAATACTTTATATTATTTGATAATAAGTATTTTTTAAAATATATGTTTATTCTTAATTACAAATGTGGGATGACCTATAGATTGATCTGCTTAAAATTTAGAGAAAACTAGATTAATTTTGTTTGAGAATGTATGAAATATATATCTAAAACAATAGAGAATTTTTAGGCCTGGTCTATCTAGGATATACTCACTTATCTTAGTTTATCTCATTGGGAACTTTTATAAGTTACTATTATCATCATTGTTTGAGGCACCCTAGAACCGAAAAGTCAGGTTCAGTGTTAAAAAACTCATCTTTATACATTGGACTTGATACAAAGTGAGTTGACCCAAGATAAACATGTTTTTATTTTAAATCATTTACATTCTTAAAAAATTAGATCTTATAATAATCACACAATCAAAATAACAAATGGTTTAGTATTTTTCCGGATCAACTACAAAATAAACTTATTTTACGATACTTGTGAACATTTCTCCTTAATTTAGCTACACTAGACTCCCTTATAGATTCCTCATAGGTTATACTCATCTTAATAACCCATTGAATGTAAATATTTTAAAGGTGTGATCTCAAACACTTGGTAAGTGGAAAACTCATCAACATGTCATGAAGTGTTAGATCATAAGAATATGATAAAACATGAGAAGGGGAGAAATATCTTATTAAAAACAACATGGAACAATAGGACTTATCCATAAGTCATGAAATAAAGATATGTAATCTATTAAGAACAAATATCTACCATGATATAAGAGTGTGAGTTAATAAACATTATCCCTAGAACATAACATAAGAATATAATGAAGAATCATTGGAATATTCATAAGTATGGGAAATTATAACATTCTAAACATAAATAACCACATCAAGTTAATGCTCAATATTATGAATGTAGCTAATCCAAATCATGTTAATGCTCAATATTATAAATATATCTATCCTAACCCATTTTCATACTCAAAATATTTATCACATGAGATATAAAACTTTAACCTATAACACCTCATTAACTTTATATAAAGTTAGTTCTAATCTCTGTAGTTGTTTTCCTTTTTTTCTTTGGGTGAGTATTTACAACCCTGAATTGGGAGGATACCTACAATGGTGAAGTCAAATTTTTTGGATTTTAGCATAAAACTTGCAGTTTCTGCTGTTTTTTGGGAAATTACATGGTGTGCAATGGGATTACTTGATGTGTAATTCCTTCTAGAAAGATCATGTGAATTGATTTCACAGTGTGAAAATTTTACATGTCATGTAAGGGTTGCATGTTGTGTAATTTGAAAAAATAGTTTTTTATTAAAAATTAAACATGTTTTTTCATCATAACGTAAAATAAAATAATTTCACGACATGTAAAGTATTATGCTTCATCTAATTCCTAGATATGAAACTTTTAGGGTGCCATGCGAGTTATTGAGGCTTCATTCTCTTCTACAACCTTCTCGTCTAGACCAGAGCTCTTACCCTATACGTTTTGGGCAAATCCTTTCACTTAGGATTTCTCCATTTAGCGATTAACCAACAATTATAGGTTCTTCACCTCTTTAGGTAAGCCAACCTCTCATATTATCTCCCATTTTTTATTGTGAAGCCATTTTTATTAGGGATTGATAATTAGATCATGGTTTCTATCAATCCTTTTTAGTTTCTTATCGGGCTTTGTCTTTCGAAGGTAGATCTTGTGGCTTCTAATTCCTGTTGTCAAAGGCAATTGGGTTATTTAAATCCTTGAGGTAGGTGGATCTATAAAATTATTATAATTTCATAAATTGCTTGTTGTTTTTATTAATTTCAGGATATTTGAAATGGTATTTCATGTGTTAAAATTTTAAAGGTCATGGGTTCATGTTTTAAAGGATTTTTTCCTTAGAAAAAAATTTCCTTGATTTGAAATAGAAAATGGATTTTCATACCTTGATATATATTAAATTGGATTTTAAATAGTTTTTATAAAAATGTGAGAATGGTTTTTAAAATTAGAAGTTGAAAAAAATTGCACAACGGGAATCTTGGATGCATTAATAAAGAGACACATTTAACCTTAGTATATGTGAAAACAATAGAAGGTAACCTCTTATATATCTATGGAATGTGGAAGGAATCAATATTATTTTGATTCAATATTATGCCTATTTAGGATCATGAGTGTTTAGTATTTTTTTATTATAGGTTAGAGCCCGAATAGAAGGTGCATTGTTTTTTCTGGTTGTTTGTTGCATGATAAATTATTTCATGGATGTTTGATCACATGGATGTTTATATTTCAGTATATTTACCTTCTTTTTCTAGATTTGGAAAATATGACATACAATTTTTGAAAAACTAAAGTTTTTTTATAAAGGTTTTAAAATCATTTTATTAATAAAAAATTATTGTAAAACTATTTTTTAAGCTTGTAAATTTTTATTTTGGTTATTAGAACTTGTATAGATCTATTGGTGGTATCCTACTAGGCTATATTTCTCATTCCCTACATATTCTTGTGGGAAGATATAGACCTTATTTTTCTGGATACAGGTAAAGAGAAGAGTATTCTGTAGTATTTAAGCTTCTCTTTACACTTATGTTTCAATTTGGGATGGTTTGGAGGTGATGATTGGTCATATGGAGACATATTGTCTAGAATTTTCATATTTTATGGTTTATCCTATCTAGATCAATTGTATATCCCTTTTTTTCAACTTTATACTCTAGTTACATGTCTTTTTTTCATTATATATTATATTTGTCTTGTTATCATTGTTATAAATCACCTCATAATGGGATGACTTGGGTGGCTAGTCTGGTTGGCCCTGGTTGGTCTATTAGAATTTGGTATTAGAGCCTTACTCAACCTAAAGCTTGTCAGCACTACTTTAGTTGTTTTAGTGTCTTAGGTATATAGGTGTAGGATCGTCAGAATTCAGATAATAGGTGTAAAAAAGGGGCTTGTCCAGCTCACTCCCATGAATGAATCTGAGTTTCCATGGGTGGTTGAAAAATATTGACTATGTCCGAAATATGATATATAAGTTAATTTTAATGAATTGTATAGAAAATTATTTAAAATTATATATCTACTAAGTTTACAGACTTGGTGTGTGTGAGTTTGTTTGAATAAACTATCTAGGGAGTTTATTTAAATGGACCTGTTCATTTCAAAGGGTGTTTTCCTTTTGTAATATAATCTTCAATTGAATAAAATTATTATCATTTTAAATCATTGTTTTGAATTATTTAAGCTGATTCAATGGTTTTTTGAATTTTCTAGTGATTGATTGGTTATTGTATTGTGTTTAATAGACAATTAATTTTCTTGTGTGTAATAGAAAATGCCTCATAGAAGAGCTTTTCTAAATACAAGGGAGAAGCCTGAAGGTAGGTTCTGTAGGAGGATACTCTAGTAGACCCTTCTTCGATTGAAGTAATGATATGTACCATTTAGACTATGGAGTTAGGGGGTGTAGTTAACTTGGGATGATTAGTGGATCATGGCTCAAAATTTACCAAGTAGCATTCACCTGTATTCCGTGGTGATAATGGGACCCAAGAACCTGAGGACTGGATTGAATGAATTGAGAGTATCTTCAACTTTTTTAAGGATCTTGAAGATTTTCAGGTGGGGTTTCCACTTATATGATCGAGGGACCAGTAAGAAGATTTTGTGACTCTGTAGTGCAAGCTAGGTTGCATGAGGGTTTTAATTGGGTTTCTTTCAAGAAAATTTTCAACTAGTAGTTTTATCCCGAGACCCTACATGCGGTATGATTGAGCCCTATATGATGATAAAACCCTAGAAAATTATCTTATCAACTACCCTAATCATGAAGTATAGTTTTAGGTCTTTTTAAAAGACCATTATAAGGGTCCTTAAGAAATGATCCAAAGGAGGTAATTGATAGAAAGTTATTTGTCATACCCAAACTCTTTCAATTTTTTTATTCTTATAATTACTATAAATATATTATATTATTCTTAAAATAATAACTTATGTATACTAAATATAATAATATTTTATTTTAATTTTTTATACAACCATTATTCACCCTCTTTCCAATCAAATGGGATGTGAAAGTGTCACTCGTGCGTACATAAAACTCACATAATGATGCAATTCATTTTCTATATCCATATTTCATGGATGATTATTATTTTGGGGTTATTTTTTATAAATTATATTTATGGAATAATTATTATTAAATAATTATAATATAATTTTTACCTTCTTAACGTTCAATCCATGGGAAAATGATAATGGTGATCGTTTATACTTGTGGATTACCACCTCCACGAAGTGATGTGATTCATTTTTTGTTTATGATTTACATGGATGGTAATAAAGATATATTTAATAAATATATATGATATATATGATCTAATAATGATTCTATAAAGGTTAAGTACTATATAATTTTCTTTAGTTCCATCTATTAAAAAGTGAAAACAACATTCATAAACACGTATGACATACCGTCTCTATCAACGGTGTAATTCAATTTTTCTATATCTATATTTTATGAATAAATATAATTATGCTTATAATAAATATATATGATACTCATATCTTTACTAACATTAGAGATATTATAGAATCATGATCAAATTACATGGGATAGAACTACCGAACTGATATCCTCATGAAAAAATAGAACAATTAACTCCCATAAACAACCATTTTAATAAGTAAATATTAATAAATGGGTGTTGAAATATTATAAGTTGATTTTATATGATATTATATATTTTTACATTAATTTTTTAGATAATTATAATTAATTTAAATTTATTATACAGGAGATTAATGTTATCCCAATGAATGGATAATAAAAAAAATCAAGAGGGGTGAATTGTGTTTTTGAAATTTTTTATTTATTTTTAAACCACTCTATTCGAGGTATGTGAGTTAAGATATTTTATTTATCATAGGTAGGAAATGAAAAATAAAGTTTAGAAGAAAAAAAGATATAACATATGACATTTATATTTGTTCGTTGAATAGAAATCCTCTAGTCCACTCCACCAACACTCTAATCCACAAGTTCAGTGATTTTAACAACGTAAACCATTTTTCTAAGGGCCCTAGTTGAGTAAAAGTAGCTATTACTTATTAAAATGGTCCAAAATATTTCACAAGGCTCTTAGTTCACAAGAATTATCCATAGTATCAATGCACTCAATCAAATCAAGTGTAGATAGTAAAAATAATAAAGAATAGTTGGAATAATGATAGGACACATATTTTACAAAAAAAATTGACAATAATTGAAGATACATTCAAAGAAGATTTGATTCTTATAAGATTATCACTAGAATTTATTCAATTGAAAAGGATTATATTTTAATCACAGAAACTATAGAATAACATCAAGTGTTTTATTATTGAGAGATTTTAAAAATTTATCATATCATATATTTATTATGTACAAAGCTTCATGTGTTCTTATATATATATATACATACATATCTATATATATACATCCTTCATGCAATGGAAAACTATTATATTTATATATTCTCTTTAGAATTTGAACTTAAGAACACTTGATAATAAAAATATTTTGAGGGAATAATACTTGGAAATTTTGATAAGACATTCTCTTAATGGTATGTGTCCCTCTTTTATAAATATAGAATAAACATATACTATAGAGAAGTTAGAAATCATATTTATTGGATATTTCTGTTCTTAAAAAAAGACACTTTTTTCGAAATTGAACTTTCTTTATTTTTAATGCTCTTTATCTTATGCAATTAAAATCATGAGTTTACTTTTCAGGAGAATATACCAACATTACAAATACAATCACAATGATATGCAAGATAGATTATTCTTCATAATATAAACATATCATATCACTATTATTCTAAGATAATTTATAGAGAAGATTTATAAGATAAAATATATCTTTGACTTATACATTGTGTATGATAATTCTTCTTCATAATATAATATCACACTGATGTATAATAATAAATATTCATATATTTCTTTGATTATTGAAGGAAAATCCTTTTATGAATTTATTTTTCATAAGATAAAATAATTATCATAATTTTCTTCTGAATGTGATTTCTAACTTTGAACATGGATAAGACAATTTACTTTCTCTATAAGATAATATTCTTAGGAAGTAGGTTAAGATTTCCAAACCAGACTCCTATAAGTTAAATTATATTGATGCAGACTAAAATTTTATCAAAGATATTGAGTTTAATATATAGGATAATTAAGTTATGTGTAAGATAAAATTCTATCATATGATAAATTCATTTAACAAATAGATGAAAAATAAATATCATTGTGCTCATATACAATAAATTCCTTAAATATTTATAAATCAAACAACATATAAACTTTGAAAATATATGTGTTAGTATATAAATAAGGATTTTTAAATCATGAAAACTCATAAAAAACTAAGATATGTTAGAAGAATATAAATCTATCAAACAATATCTCCCTTTTTGATAATCAAAAATCCCATTTAATGATAATTTTTAATGAAAATCTATTTTAAAAGGTTTTAATTTTAGTATCCCCGTCTATTCTCTAAATTTTTGCGATATAAAAAATATCATAGGATAAGGAAAAAAATACAATTAATGTTTCAAAGAAAAAAGTATAAATGATTTATATAAAATATATTGAATATAAATATAATTTAGCATGAAATTGTAAGAAATCATTTTTAGATATTGAAAATAACAACAGAAATAATCAATAATAATAAAAAATATAAAAATAGGAATAATAAATTAGACCAAGGAACAATAATACTTAAAAACATCTTGAAATAAAAGAGTAAATAAGAATAAAGAATGATAATACTTCACATTTTTTAGAAAGGATATAAATAAGAAAGCATTCAATATAAATAAAAATAAACAACCATTAAACTATTTTTGATATGAAAAAATTATTCACAAAACCAAGTTATAAAAACATATGAGTCATGTGGCACTGATCAATGTTTTGAAGGATGAACTTTGAAAGATTGAGGTTGGTCGACTAGCAACGAAGATATAAGCCACGAAATGTCAACACTTTCTCTAATGACATTGGACAAAGTAAGAAAGGATCCTCTATATCTTTATTTATCTCCTCTAGTGATCCTTATAGAAGTTGAATGGATGTCGAGAGTAGTTAGTTGGGACTATGACAACTTAAATTGATTTGCAATGATAAAGAGTATCCCAACAAAAGGAGTAGGTAATGATAAAGAAAATTATTCAAAAAACCTAAGATTCTAAATGGAATAGATCTTAGAGGGATCAAATATCTCTCTAAAACTTTGTGATGTGGTTGTATGTCAATCAAAAATGGAAGGTCCTATAGAATGAATGCCTCAATGATTATAGAGTGCATATGCACACATGTCAATTATATTTACCATGTTATTCCGGTAGAAATATAAGAGAGTTGTGAAGCCATTTCATACTCTCTAATAAAAATTAAAAAATAATTTATACATGTCTCCATTATTAGAACAATTAATAACCAACTTCTTAAAAACATTAAATTGATTATCGGATAGAATAACTAAACCAATGACATGAGTTGAAATTGACGACGCCACTGCAATTTATTTATCTTGGGATGGAATCAATCATTCCATGGGTTCATCAAAATAATTTTATTCTCATTATTTTATAGAGTCAGATATCATATTTTCTATGAATAAGTGATACAGATTTCCAAAATTCTATTCCAATATAGAAAAATTATTCGCCAATGATCCAACCATTTTATTCAATCTAGTAATAATAAGTCTAGTGTCTGTGTGTTCTTGAACTGATGCATTCTGAATTGATGGTATTCTATCCTTTGAATAAAATGAATATATATATATATGATAATTATAAATATATATTATAATGATTTTTAGGATTATAGGAATGATTTTAATTTCATAAAACACATCCCTCTAAAGATCTTTCACTATGTCTTTTGAGATGAGTTTTCACTCTATAGACTCTATGTTAGAAGTCAATACATATATTGTCTAAGAAATATTTTCTAAATTTGATTATAATGAATCCCAATACAATGATATCTATAATGAGGATTATAAAATTGAATAATTTGAAATGTTCTCCATGAAGAATGGAATTAAGGCCTTTAACTCATCAAAATCTATTATAGAAACATTTTTTCTCACTAAGAGTCCTTGCTTATACTTTGTACTCAATAAACTATCCCTTAAACAAATTTAATTAATTCATAAACCCATAATAACTCAATCGAGATCTTTAATCAACAATATCTAACTCTAATGTAGAAATACCAGAGTTAGTGTAATGTGAATGAATAGGACAAAACACATCTTGGTGCACTTCGACACTACGATCTTCTTCAAATTGTGGATTTTCATCAATATAGAGTACTTTCTCAAGGTGAGAGGGATCACCATATTTTGATCTTTATCTTCTTCTTATAACATATAGAGTGGTTTAATATTATTATTATTCTTCTTCTTTTTCTTCATTCCCAACAGCACTCCGACTGATAAAGATAACTGATTCTCTTCTTACATTTCGATTGGTCTCCCTTGATGAATATATTTAAAGAAGATTGATTTCTTCCAATACTGTAGAGATGACCTTTCACTTACCAAAACTTACCAATTTTATGATGGATGTTTCCAAATTCTCCCTTTTAGTAGAAATAGGTAAGATGTCTAGATGGGAATTTACAAGAGCATGGGTTTCAAACACTTGATGGGTTTCTAAATGAACTTCATGAATGATCCCTCCCTCGGTTTTAATTTATTCTAAAATTAATACTAAAACTCATCTACACATATCTGAAAGAGTTTCATTATCTAGAAGCTATCTTATATCATCAGTTTTAATAGGTTCTTCCAAGGGTGTAGGTAAACTTGAAAAATCTTGAGCATGAACATTTTTAGTAGCAATGCCATGAGAAGGTCCCCCTAATAAAAAACATGGTCTATTTCCACATCCTCATCTATACTAATTGGAAACAACTTATTCATAGATGAAATCTAGTAAAAACCATTAAATTTTAATACATTTTCCATAATGTTGTTAGACCATGAAAAATATGTTAGTTTTTAAACATGTATGTTAATAATTTAATATTTTTATTTTGATAAATTTTAATTTCTTCCCATCTAATTAAATTTAAATTTATTAAAAATTGATATTTTTATAATATTAATCTATAAATTTTAAATTGTTTAAAATGATTTACACCAATTATATAAGTTCATGTGTTAATAATTGAAAATATTTTTTTATCTTATTTTTTTCATTAACACATGTGATAATGTAATATCTTAAGCTTACATATTTAAATTTATTGTTTTTTATTTTATTTATTTTTTATTAATTAGTTGCAATGTTATATTTTTAAAATACATTTTATATAACATGTTTATCTCTATTAAATATATATATGGTTATTTATATATAAAACTACATACATACATACATATATATATTTATATTAAATTAAAAAAACAGTACATACATATATATATTAGCACTGTGCCGTCTTCTTCTTTAGTGAAACCACTAGGTTTATTCTCTATGCTTGTATTTTCACTAGCACCGATTCATATTATCCCAGTTTGGTTACACCACATCTCTTTATCATTTGCATAGTGCCTCATCACCTTGCCTTCTCATGGAACCACCACATCCGATGAAAATGATTTTGTGCATGCACTTTGTATTATGACACCAGCCTCCTCTCCACAATTCATGATAGGCAGCTAAAATTCATCCACACCGAGTGCATCTCCCATGGTAGCACACACCCATGTTTATTCATCAGGGAGAATTCACTCAGATTGGTTCACCTCTATAATGGATCAAATTCCTCCCTACATAACTACCATGCATTTAGATTATTATTACAGTACGTTGCAATTTACCATAGATAAAGTCATCGTGAATGGGTGTCTAAGTGACCATGAATTCATTGAGTACCTACCATGGTGGTCAAAAAGTTACCTTGAAGGAATTATTGAACCTACTGTGAATGATATTGAAATGAATGTAATGAAGTAAGTAAATTGATCTTGAGGTGGTAAGTAAAATTATCGTGCAAATTACCTATGGAAAATCCAATATACGTATAGTGCAATAATTTTCTAGTAGTGAATGTGAGTATTAAATATTTTCTTACCACAAATTTATATTTTATATCAACTATATGCGATAATTTTTTACATGCTATATGTACATTTCAAGTGAATTATCATAAAAAATGTTTGAACGGTCCATATACTGACTGTGTGAACATGGTAAGTATACCAACTATATGTGATTGCACGACCAACATACCTATTGTGAGGCTTGTGCCTCACATTAATAGCACATCATAGTTTCTTAAAACACTCTAGTTTAGTTTCATTTTTATAAAAATAATTACTATAGCATTATTTATAATTTGTTAACCATTTTATTGATTTGTAAAATAAATAAATATTATATTGACTATGTTAATAGTTTGTTAAAATAAATTTATCATAGAAACTATTAGGAAAATGATAATTATCATATAATTTATTTCATTCTATGTTATTATTATTTTTAAAATAACCATTTACTATAAGTTTATGATAGAAATTTTAATTATTTTAATTTCTTAAAATACACTCATTTATTTTAATGAATACATTATAAATTTTTTTAATCAGTTTGATGCAGAAATGAATGTGAGTCAATATTATTAATGATCATGCATGTTGTATTAATAGTAATGATACATTTTATTATTATAAATATTTATAACCATTATAAGTTGGTGTTAAGTTTAAGAAAAACCCATGCTAATAGATAAAATATGACCATTGGTGATTCGTTGAAAGAGAGTGATCAAGGAATATAGTAAAAACACTTCTACTTTAACTCTGGATCAATTTTTAAATTCCTATAACAAGAATGATCTTCTTTATGTGCAATGAAGATCACCGGGAAACTTCACGTTTTCTAACTACGATCATGAAGAAACTTCCATTGTACCATTATTTACTTATGAAGTGATATAGACCATCAAACTTCAAAATTTTCACCATCTTATATTTACTATTTTTTTATTTATATTTGTTTTTTTCATGTAATATTTCTTTATATATTTTTAAACTATTTGTGTCTAGTTTATGCTTTTCCAAATAAAAATAAGGTCTTGTCTTTTGGTTATTCCAACACCAAAAAGGATGTCACACCCCGACCTTTAATTAATTTTTGTTTATTTAATTCTTGGCTCTGGGTTCTTGTTCCATGGTCCAGGATGGGTCCCGACTTAAATTTTTTGTCATTTAATATTTTTAGTGGGTTTTGGAACCGTGTGTGGTCACCGCACCGTGGGCGGTAGCCGCATCGTTAGCCCAGCTGCCCGCGGAAATGTCTAATGACTAAAATAAATAATTGTTTATGTAAATAAAGTGAGGTGAATGTCTAATTTGTAATAATAATAATGTTATTATGTAATTAATAATAATATTATTAATGAGGTGTTATTATTAATAATATGTTTATTATTATTATTATTTATTTATTTTTATTTTTTTTATTTTTATTATTATAACTTTTATTATTATTATCTTCATCATCGTTATTTTAATTATTATTGTTATACTTATTATTTTTATTGTTATTAATTTTTATTATTATTATCTTAATTATTGTAATTTTTATTAGTATTATTTTCTGTTATTATTATTATTATTATTATTACTATTATGAAATGAAAAAAAACCCTAGTTTTACCCAGAAAACCCCCCTTTCCCGTAGCCTTCACGAGCCAGCCACCCCGACTTATCCCTCTACGCTGCATCCTTTTTCACCCGGCCTCCCGCTCGCCGTCCTACCCTCCATCCCCCTTCCCTGGTCTCTCGCTCGCCACCCTACGCTCTTCCCCTCCCTCCACCCACAAGCTCCTATAGCCGCCTAGACCCCTTTGGCTCGCCCAGGCCCTCAACCTCCCACTCATGCCCAGACCCTCCACCACCGACTCCCGCTCACATACCACCTCCCTCACCCCCTACCTCATGCCTGTCTTGCCTGAGCCAAAAGCCCACCTCCGTCCTTCCAAGATCTAGCAGGCAGAAACACACTCGACCCTTGCCAGCTCCCTCCACCCTCACCCCCCAACAGCCATGATCTGGTCTCCCCTCCATCGACGAGCGGCCCTTTGACACACCTTCCGGGCATGCGCATATCGGACAGTCGACCCCCTACCTTTCCAGCATCCTCCCCACTCCAGCCGTAGTGTTTGTTTTATTAATTTTTGTGGTTTTCTTAATTTTGGCCGAACCCTAAATCCCTTGTTGGTGCATGACTCATTTTCATGGGATTTTAGGCATTTCAGATCATTGCGGGGTGTTGTCCTCCCTTCTGGTGAGGTTTTGTTGCATTTTCACTCAATCAGTAATTGTTTCTGTGGCCTATTTTATTTAGATGTTCTTAATATGCTAGTGTGGCTTTATAAATGTGTTCCATGGATTTATTGTGTGGTGAGAATTGTGTTACAAAAGTATTTTTTGGCATGATTAAGTAGTGAAAATGGTTTTCATAAGGGATAATGACTATGTTTTGACTGTGTTTTGGTTTAAATTCTATATGCGTAGAGTCATAAAAGAGGTTTTTGAATAGGTTTTGGTGTGTGTAAACTAGAAAGTGGTTTTTTTATAAAAAGCGGTGATTTCTTGGTTTGTTTGTAATTTATGGCTTGCAGATTTGAAAATTGGAATGTATGATGGAAAGAAGGGGGTTTGAGTTGGTTTCATGTGTGTAAAGCTATAGTATTATTCTCAAACTAGATTTATAAAATTTTAAATTATTTATTAAATTATGTGGATGCTGCAAGTCTGGGATTGAAAAAGTGTTGAGTCGCGCATGCTTTTAAATGTGGTTTTCAATGTACCATGTGCTTTTGTCAGGTTGTGCACTCTACTTGTTTTCTTGAAATGTACTGGTGGCTCTTTAAAATGATTAGTGATTTATTTTGAGTGTTGTGTAGTTTTTGTAAACACTTTGTGGTTTTTAAAGGGGTTTAGTAAATAGTGTTGATGGTGCGATTTGTGTTTTGAAAACATGCCGAGGTGGTTCTTTTGCGCTGGTTGTTTGTTTGGATTGTTTTAAGTCCATGTTTATATACCATTGCTATTGTAAGTTTGTTGCAGTGCATTGGCGGGGTAATTCCACGTTACTGCAATCATCAGCTTGCGCGTGCCTGTGCTCCTGTGCGAGGCGTGTCACGTTGTCATGTTCGAGCTGCGAGTTAAGGTAGGTCCCCCACTGCACTCGCCTTTAAATTCATAACTTATTAATTACTAGATATTTTCTTAATTTTAATAAATGGTAAATAAGATAAGATAATTAATTTTTAAATGATTATTTAGTGTAAAAAGAGCTGTTTATTTTATACACGACACTTGAAATATTTTCTTGATGAACGAACACCCAGTAGTGAAAGAATTCTCGTTTGGACTTTGAACATAATTCAAAGAATTTCAAATGTAGTTCTTATTTATTGATAAATGATTTCTTTTGAAGTGTGAACAATTATTTTGGTTCTCTTGGAAAATGAGGATTTTCTTTAAAATTTGTGAAGGCCCATTTGGCACTTTAATAAAATAAATTATTTTGGAAAAGTCTCTTTGGGGTGACTTAGGGGTGATCTTTGGTGTACATTGACTGCATGAGTTGTGTGTGATGTTTGTGCTACTTGATTTACTTTTTTGACTCACCCCTTTACTTTTTATTACACATGTTGACATAAGAACCTGGCATATTAAGTGAATCTTCTGAGAACGATCGCTGCACTAGTTTAGATTATGCACTGGCTAGTGGCCCTTAGTACGGATTATACTCTTCTAGGGGATTGGGCCCCTTGTTTAGGCCATGTAGGGAAACACCGGGCATTAGGGAGTTATTACATCATTGAGAGTAGGCATGCCTTTAGGATGAGTCACATGTATAGTACATTCTGTATTGTTCACGAGCTCTTAGGTTCAACCCATGTTTTCTTTAGTGTTTATTTATATGTGGCAGACGATTGACAGGTATAGTTCAGTATTTTTCCCCTATGTGCCACTTTTTCTATTGCCCTTAGTGTGTTGCATGTTGTGTGGTTTGCCCTTTTTACTAACAACTAAATTTGTATTTATAAATTTTTCGCAAAAACATTTTAAATTCGATACACCAATTCCATTCAAACATTAAATTTGATTTTAAATTAAAAAGGGAAATGGACTGCTACTTGTTTTAGAAATAAAAGTTTCTGTATAGAAACCCATATTTTATATACTTTATTTCAAACCTAGAATTACTAAATTATTTATTTAAAGGTAGTGAATTAGTAATAGTTTGTTAGGCACGCCTACTGAGTTTTAATACTCATGCCTATAGTGTTTTCCTGTTATTAGTTTTGTTGCAGGTTTGAATCGAGCTAGATCGCTGTGGGAGAGAGTTGGTTGTGGACTGGTGAGCGATTCTCAGAGTCACAATGAGTTTTGGTCATGGTCAGGTTAGTTGGTTGTTGTCGATCATTCTTTCTTTTTGTGTTGTTTATTTAATTTGTGTTATTCTACTTTTTTTGAAACTTTATTTACTTTCACTGGATGAAATTGTTCCCAATGATTAAATTTTTATGCCCGAAACTAGTTTCCAGCCCGTGGGGATCGGGAACGCCCCTCGGGCCATGTCGTGGACTGGCTCGGGTGACCGGTTCAGGGTCTACCCGGGTTGTTTCATGAAAAAATATTATCAGAGGAGGCCCTTGTTATTTGGGATGTCCGGTAGATGAAGATTAGGACTGTCAGGACTTGAGAGGTGGGTACGGGAAGGACATCATGAACCCTCACCCGTTACGAACCTCAATTCGCCAGGGGTAGTCTAGAAATTGAGTCCCTGTTTCATTCTGGTTTGTTTTTGATTAAGGGATGACAACAAAGGAAAGCTGATGTCACATCGTGATTTTACATGGAGTAGTAACCCATGTGGAGTCCGAGTACACGGTGTAACTTCCTCCTAGTTGTTGGTGCCTACTTGGGGCATGGCCCACTACCATGTCATCAGGGTAATAATGACTACTAGTCCCTCACTCTTGTAGTTTGATGCAATTTGTGTGTTGTCTTGGTTCTTGTGGGTGCAAGTGCACTTTTGAAAATGAAAAAGGGTTTTTGAAATGAGAAATATTTCTTTTAAAAGGATTTAAATTTGTGAAATAGATTTGTTTTAAAACTGAAAGCTCTTGGTCTAAAAATCCGGTTTTTTCTTAGAACTGGTAGAGATATGGTTTGAGTGAAACCTCAAGTACACTTTATGAATGTTTGCACATGTGAGGGAATGCATGGAAAGTGTGTGTTGGTGTGTATGGATGGAAGCATATGAAGAAATGTGAAACAGTTCATGGGATTATTGGGGTGTGCACTTGGACTTAAAGGCTTGACCTCGTTTTTCTAAAGTGATTTTATAAAGGGAAATGATTTTTAGAAAATTGATTTTGGTTTGAAAAGTGGGTTTTGTATTTGGGAAGTGTCCTTGAAGAAAGGTGATTTTGAAATATAAAGTTAAAAAATAGATTTTTTTTGTGTTGTGTTAGTATTTGTTTGGTTTTTGAATTGGATGTTTTTTGATGAAATTGACATCAATGATATTTCTTCGGCTTGATATTGGTATTGGCTCTGTGTTTTATATGTTGTTCATAACCTGCCACCCAGAAAAGTCCCCGGAGTTTCCGACATGTCATGCCCAGTTTTTGGTCATTCTCAGACATTGTCTATACTTAATGGTGATCGGGGTCCGTTAAAGGTAGTTATGTGGTTTGAAGAGGTCAAGTGTTCTTTTAGGATGTTGGGAACTCCCGAAGATATCAGAGTGCATGCTTTTTTGGGTCTGTTTGAAGGTCCATATCTGAATGAATGAGAGTTGCTCACCCCACCGTCAATGCAAGTTGTGATGATGTGGGATTTCTTCAAATCTATCTTTGTCCGATGGTTTATACATGAAGAAGTGAAGATAAAGAAAAGGGAAGAACTTATGTGCATTCAACAAGGCCAACTGACGGTGAAGGCATCTATTGACCATTTCAAGGAACTTGTGTCCTTTTCTTCGGAGGTAGCATCACTGAATTTGATGAAGACATATCTCTTCATCAGGGGTCTTCATCTAGAGATCAAGGAGTAGGTGCTCCCTTCTAAGGACCATAGTTTTGAGAATTTGGTGGATGAGACGTTCTTAGTTGAAAAGATCTTCGGATCATAGATGCTTGGCAATCCAGCGTATCCAGTCACTCATGAAGGATCCCCATATAGCGAGCCAGGTGTGCCAGAAAGACCTATTTCTAAAGAGTACTCTATAGTGGTTCTGGCTTCTAGTTCATCAGACCATTCAGTGGTGTGCCACCAGTGTGGCTAGTTCGGGCACGTGAAGCTGTCATGTTGCATCCCTCCGAAGACGTGCCATTGTTGCAGATGTCTGGGCCATCTTGAGAAGTTCTGCAGGAAGCGTCGCCTGAAGAAGACATTGTGGATGAAGGATTTCCATACCTGACTATGAGGTAGGATATGCTTCAACCATTAGAGCCCCATCCATAGGTCTTGGGGTGAAGCTCACGCACAGTCAGGAGTTTCCGGGGGTGTGACGCCTCGGTTAGGGTTTGGTGTTCCGTGTTGGTGGTGAAACATATAAAGTATTTTCATTCTTGTTTTTTAATGCTAAAGATTTTGACATTATTTTAAGTTCATTGTTTTTTCATGAAGTTATGATGGACTTTTTCTATTTTAATCCAAACAGTTTTGATTATCTGATCATGGTTTTATGAATCTTGCGTTTTTCTTAAAAGTGTGTTTGGCCCTTGTATGGGTTGATCTTGATTTAGTTGTGTTCATTTGGAGGTTTCAGTGACTGCGGAGGAGTCAAGGCTTGTGGTTATGCTCAGATTCACTATTTGGGGTTATGTACTTCTCAGAGGTTTTTCTCCTAGTGTTGGGATTTTCTGGTCTGGGTCGAGTGTTTCAAGATTTAGCGAAGGTGTGCTATACAAGTTAGTTTGGATAAATTGGGAGTTCCCGCGTCACCCCCCTCTTTCTGGGGTGGTGTGGTTGAGTGTTAATTTTCCATATTAGTTGAATTTTTATGGTGGTGAGAACCCTCTCATGTTCTCCCATTCTCTTGTGGCGTGGTTCCATTCAGTTTCAGTTGGGCATGGACTATTGTTTTGTCTACTATTCGGTTGGGTGACTTTCTGGGGGTAGAAAGTGTCTATGGTGGGGAGAATTGTCACACCCTGACCTTTAATTCATTTTTGTTTATTTAATTCTTGGATCCAGGTTCTCACGCCAAGGTCCGGGATGGGTCCCGATTTAAAATTATCATCATTTAATATTTTTAGTGGGTTTCAGAACCATGTGTGATCACCGCACCATGGGCGGTAGCCGCGTCGTTAGCCCGATTTCCCATGCAAATGTCTAACGACTGAAATAAATAATTTTTTATGTAAATAAAGTGAGGTAAATGTCTAATTTGTAATAATAATAATGTTATTATGTAATTAATAATAATATTATTAATGAGGTGTTATTATAAATAATATGTTTATTATTATTATTTATTTTAATTATTATTATTTTAATTATTATATCTTTTATTATTATTATCTTTATCATCGTTATTTTAATTATTATTGTTATACTTATTATTTTTATTGTTATTAATTTTTATTATCTTAATTATTGTAATTTTTATTAGTATTGTTTTCTGGTTTATTATTATTATTATTATTATTATTACTATTATGAAATGAAAAAAATAAGAAACCCTAGTTCTACCTAGAAAACCCCCCCTTCCTCGTAGCCTTTACGAGCCAGCCGCCCCGACTTCTCCCTCTGCGCTCCAGCCTCCTTCACCCAACCTCCCGCTCATCGTCATGCCCTCCAGCCTTCTTCCAAGGTCTCTCGCTCGCCACCCCGCACTCCGCCCCTCCCTCTGCCCTCAAGCTCCTGCAGCCGCCTCGCCCCCTTCGACTCGCCCAAGCCCTCGACCTCCTGCTCATGCCCAGGCCCTCCACCGCTGGCTCCCGCTCACACACCACATCCCTTGCCGCCTACCTCATGCCCGTCTTTCCTGATCCAACACCCAGCCTCCGACCTTCCATGCTTCAGTAGGAAGCAATGCACTCGACCCTCGCCATCTCCCTCCGCCCTCGTCCCCCAGTAGTCGTGATCCGTCCTCCCCTCCATCGACGAGCGGCCCTCCCACACACCTTCCGGGGGCGCGCATCTCAGACAGCCAACCCCCTACCTTTCCAACGTCCTCCCCGCTCCAACCATAGTGTTTGTTTTATTAATTTTTGTGGTTTTATTCATTTTGACCGGACCCTAAATCCATGGTTGGTGCGTGACTCGTTTTCTTGGGGTTTTAGGGATTGCAGACAGTTGTAGGGTGTTTTCCTCCCTTCCGGTGAGGTTTTGTTGCATTTTCACTCAATCATTAATTATTTTCATGGCCTATTTTATTTTTATTTTCTTAATATGCTAGTGTGGCTTTATAAATGTGTTCCATGTATTTATTCTGTGGTGCAAATTGTGCTACGAAAGTATTTTTTGACATTATTAAGTAGTGAAAATGGTTTTCATAAGGGATAATGACTATGTTTTGATTGTGTTTTGGTTTAACTTCTATGTGCGTAGAGTCATAAAAGAGGTTTTTGAATAGGTTTTGGTGTGTTTAAACTGGAAAGTGGTTTGTTATAAAAATCGGTGATTTACTAGTATGTTTGTAATATCTGGATTGCGGATTTGAAAATTGGTGTGTTTGATGGAAAAAAGGGATTTTGAGCTGGTTTCATGTGTGTAAAGCTATGGTATACTTCTCAAACCATATTTATAAACTTTTAAATTATTTATTAAATTATGTGGATGCTGCAAGTCTGGGTTTGAAAAAGTGTTGAGCCACGCATGATTTTAAATGTGGTTTTCAATGTACTGTGTGCTTTTGTCAGGTTGTGAACTCTAATTGTTTTCTTAAAATGTCATGGTGGATCTTTAAAATGATTAGTGAGTTATTTTGAGTGTTGTGTGATTTTTGTAAACACTTTGTGGTTTTTAAAGGGGTTTATTAAATAGTGTTGATGGTGCGAGTTGTGTTTTGAAAACATGCTGAGGTGGTTATTTTTCACTGGTTGTTTGTTTGGATTGTTTTAAGTCCGTGTTTATGTACCCTTTTTATTTTACATTTGTTGCAGTGCGTTGGATGGGTAATCCCGTGTTACTTTGATCATTGGCTTGTGTGTGCTTGTGTGGCTGTCCAAGGCATGTCGTGTTGTCAGGTTCGAGCTGCGAGTTGAGGTAGGTCCCCCACTGCACTCGCCTTTAAATTCAGAACTTATTAATTGATTGATATTTTATTATTTTTAATAAATGGGAAATAAGATAAGATAATTGATTTTAAATGATTATTTAGTGTAAAAAGAGATGTTTATTTTATACATGACACTTGAAATATTTTCTTGATGAATGGACACCCGGTAGTAAAAGAATGCCTGTTTGGATTTTGAACATAATTCATGGAATTTCAAATGTAGTTCTGGTTTATTGATAAATGATTTATTTTGAAGCATGAACAAGTATTTTGGTTCTCTTGGAAAATGAGGATTTTCTTTAAAATTGGTGACGGCCTGTTTGGCACTTTAATAAAATAAATTATTTTGGAAAACTCTCTTTGGGGTGACTCAGGGGTGAACTTTGGTGTACGTTGACTAAATGAGTTGTGTGTGATGTTTGTACTACTTTATTGACTTTGTTGAATCAACCCTTTCCTTTTTATTACACGTGTTGAAATGGGAACTTGACATAGTAAGTGAATCTTCTAAGAACTATTGCTGCACTAGTTTAGATTACGCACTGGCTAGTGGCCCTTAGTACGGATTATACTCTGCTAGGGGATTGGGCCCCTCAATTAGGCCATGTTGGGAAACACCGGGTGTTAGGGAGTTATGACATCATCGAGAGTAGACATTCCTTCAGGATGAGTCACATGTATAGTACGTTCTGGATTGTTCATGAGCTCCTAGGTTCGACCCATGTTTTCTTTAGTGTTTATTTGTATGTGGCGGATGATTGAGAGGTCTAGTTTGGTAGCTAGCCCCTGTATGACACTTTTTCCATTTCCCTTAGTGTGTTACATGTTGTGTGGTTTTCCCTTTTTACTAACAAATAAATTTGGATTTCTAAATTGTTCTCAAAAATGTTTTAAATGTGATGCAGTTATTCCTTTCAAACATTAAACTTGATTTTAAATTAAAAAAGGAAATGGACTGTTACTTGTTTTTGAAATGGAAGTTTGTGTGTAGAAACCCATATTTTATATACTTTAGTTCAAACCTAGAATTACTAATTTTTTTATTTAAAGGTAGTGTATTAGGAATAGTTTGTCGGGCACACCTAATGAGTTTTAATACTCACGCCTATAGTGTTTTCCTATTTTTAGTTTTGTTCCTGGTTTGACTTGAGCTAGCTCTCCATGGGCGAGAGTTGGTTGTGGACTTGTGAGTGACTCTCAGAGTCACGAGGAGTTTTGGTCATGGTCAGGTTAGTTAGTTTTTGTTGATCGTTCTTTCTTTTCATGTTTTTTATTTACTTTGCGTTATTCTACTTTTTTTCTGCTTTATTTACTTTAACTTGGTGAAATCATTCCCAATGATTAAGTTTTGATGCCCGAAACTAGTTTCCAGGCCATGGGGATCAAAAACGCCTCTCGGGCCATGTCGTGGACTGGCTCGGGTGACCGGTTCAGGGTCGACCCGGGTTGGTTCGTGACAAAGGAAGTCCAGTTTGTGACTCTTAAACTAAAGTTAGGACTCAGACTAGGTTAAAGACTCATGTAAAAAATCTAGATTTTTTTTTCAGGTATATGTAAAATAAAGAATCTATAGAAGATTGTCACAAATATAAAAGTGAGTTTTTTAGTAGGTACCAATCTTCTCATATAGTAGAGAAGGTTAATGAGTGAACTAAGATCTTTTTGATATGAACCACTATAAAATATCTATGTTCCTTTCTTTTATTTCTCCTTCACAACTCTTCTTGAACACAACACTAATTGAAGATTATTTTATTAATAAAAATATAATTATTTTTTGTATTTCAATTTTTAATCAATTATTCACCCCTCTAGTCATTTTTTAAATCAAGTATAATTCAAAAATTGGTATCAGAGGTGGTCTCTAATTAGTTAGTGCTCTTGTTGTTTATTTTTAACTATGTTCTAACCTGATCATCATAGAACTAATAGTATAAGGAATTAAAGTTTAGTTTTGTAAGATGGTAGGTTTTAATTAAAACTATGTATGGATTCCAAAAAATGCCTCCATTATTCGATGGAAGTGACAATGACCAATGGAAAGATTAAATGGAATCCTACCTAAAATATTCAAGTTTGAATCACTAGAATATCACAGGGAAGCCATATCGTATACCCAATGTTGATCCAGATACACTTTTAGGTAATGACATTGTAAAATATATTTTGATTTATAAAGTTAATTTTTTTTGTATTGTGCTATATGTAGAAGTGTTTTTATCCATGTTTCAATATGTAAGACAACCCGCGATATATGTAGAATACTTTAGGTCACACTATGGTATTGAAAACATTAAAATAACTAAGCTAGGAATGCTCTGATAAAAATAACAGGATTTCAAGAAATGAGGAGTCATGGAATGAGATGTTACATCAGTTTATATGTATGAAAAATGGTATAAGTGATCTTAGAGAAGTTCTATACAACAAATCTCTAGTTGAAAGAGTAATGATAGCTCTAAAAGAAATATGGTATGAAAATAATATTGAAATTGATGAGACTAATAATTTTAAGAAGTACAAAATAGATAAAATAATAGGCTCTTTTCTTTAGTATGAGTTAGAGATAAAAAAAATTACTACTGAGAATTCTACACAGACAAATGATATAGATTTTAAGTATAATTTAAATGAAATCTCTAACACTTATGAATTTTAGTTGCACAAAAGTGACAAAGAGATGACTAATTTTAGTAATAAGTTTTTTAAGTTCATGAAAAAGGTAGTAAGTGATATTTCAGAAGAAATTTTCAAATGAATTACAATAAAGGTAATTCTAATAATAGTAATAATGTTTCAGAATAAAAAAATTACGAGTATAGGAAAAAATGTCACATTAGAATAGACTGAACCAAACTCAAACATCAAAATAAATATAAATAAAAAAGGATAAAAGAAAAAAAAACTTTGTTTAAAGGTTGGGGATGCTAAGAAAATTATTTACTCAAGCTATGATTTTGGAAATTAACAAATGATAGTGAACCTTTCTATGATGGGTATACAACATGAGGCAAATTATTATCTTTTCACTCAATTAATTAAACCTACTAATGTAGATTATAATGTTGTTTTTGAAAATTATAATTAAATTTATTCTTATTCATGTCCTGATTACGATTATGTTAATTCTAAATTGAAAAAATTGCTTAAATAAAATGATGAATTAAGGAATTATGAAGTCAAGATAATTGATAAATACATTCATATAAACATTAAAAATAAAAATTTAGTTAAAAAAAATGGGAAACTGAAAAGGTAATGTAATAGTTTGAATAATTTTATTTTTAGAATAAATAATCTAAAAGGAATTTGTATTTTGATTTCTTAAAACTAAATGAATTAAACGACAGACTTAAAATATTTATAGAAGTAAATTATAATGATCATAAAAAGAATATTTAATTCTATTGTTGAATATTTAAATAATATCAGGAATTATTATAAGAAACTTGACACATAAAATTAGAAATTAAGAAACACATCTTATGGATCTAATGATAAAGTTTATACATATTTAGAGACTATTAAAAAGAGAATATGAATATGAAAAAGTAAGTTGTAAATATTAAATATAATTTATATAAATTTGTTGAAGATAAAGAACAAGATGATAAAATTATTTAATTGATGGAACTAAACACTAATAATAAAGGTTTTGGTTATAAAAATCTTTCTACATGGATAAATAAAAATAATTATGTTAAAATATCAAAAATAAGTATTTCTATTTTAACCTGTTTTAAGAGTATATTGAAAGGGAATTATACCAATGAGTTTTCAACGATATTTCAACAACAATTTGGGTATAATATAACTTTTATTACTAGATTTTTATTTTTTTAATAGTCCACTAATAAATTCTTTAAATCTATTTGGGTTCCAAAATTTTATGCTACTAATATAGTTGGACCCAAGTTATCATGGGTACAAAAATGGTCAGTTTGATTCTTTTATTTTGGAATTATGACTTAGAAATCTCAAATACTCATGGTATTTAGATATTGGATACTCCATGAACATGATTACTGATATTACTAAATTTATATCCTTAAATTCATGTGATGGTGACCCTATCACATTAGAATTCAACTATAATTATTAGATTAAATGAATTAGTGAAGTTGTTTGTTCTAAAAATATTATTATTTAAAAATTATTAATAGTAGATGGTTTAAAACAAAATATAATCAGTATATAATATTTTTTTGATTATGTGTTAAATTTATTTTTTGATAATAATAAATGTGCAGTTTTAAAAAATAAATTTGTTTCATTTTCTACCAATAAAAAAGTAAATGTTTATACTTTTTATTTTTATGATCTAACCAAACAAAAGATAAAGTGTTTAAATTATATCGAATAATATGGAATTATATAGAATATAAGTCTTGGGAATTAAAAATTCAAACAATTAAAAACCCTTTCGAAGAATGAATAGGTTCTTAAATTAACAAAATTACATACATATAAGTAATTTATGTGTTATTTCTATTTAAAGGGTAAGGTAAAAAAAGAAATATTTAAATATGTAAATGATATTAATATAGAAATATTTTTTAAACTAGTAAATCATGACTTGTTTATATCTATACAACCTATTATTTTTTTGTGATAAGAAGTATATTTTTTTAAAATTTTAGATGATTATAGTAGATTTATCTATAATTTTTCTGATCACATAAAAACAAATCTTTAAATAAATTTTGTGCTTTTTGTTAACTTATTCAAAACTTTAAGAATATGTAAATCATCTATATTAGAGGTGATAGAGGTGTTGAATCTATTAATTTAAAATTTGATACGTTTTATAAATAAAATAGATATAAAAAATACTTTTCATTCCCTAGGACACCACAAAAAATGGATTGGTTGAAATAAAGAATAGATATATACAAGAAATGGATATATCAGTGCTTATGGATTTTAATATGACTAGATATTTTTGGGAAGAAGCTATAAATACAAATATATATGTTTTAAATAGAGCTTCAATTTGATCATTTTTAAATAAGACCCCTTATGAATTACTTAAAGGATTGAAAGCAAAATCTGGATATTTTAGGGTATTTGGTTGCAAAGTTTTCATCTTAAATACAAAATATAATTTAGATAAATTTGATTCTAAAAGAGATGAAGGGTTATTTTAGGATATTATAATTATATAAAATTATATAGTGTATTTAATAATATTACTTTAGTTGTTGAAGAGTCTATACATGTTATGTTTAATTAAAATATAAATATCAAGAAAAATTCTATTTTAAACAAAGATGATGATGAATTTGGGGAATTCAATTTTAGCGAAGATAATGAAAAAGAAAATGAGAATGAATTATTTAAGGGGAGAATATATATTCTAAAATTATCCTAAAGAATGAAAAATTATTAAAGATAATACAATTGAAAAATTAATTGGTAATTTAGATTATAGTATACAAACTAGAAATTTGTTTTACTTACTATATAAAATCTTCTTTTGTTGTTGACATTGTTATTGTTAACACTGATAATAATTTAGTTGATTCAAATTAGATTAATTATATGAATTATGAATTAAATCATTTTGAAAGAAATAAATTTCGGAATTTGGTTGAATTTATTAAAGATAAACACTATAATAAGAACCGGTTGAATTTTACATAATAAACTTGATAAAACTAGAAACACAAGTAAAAATAAAGAAACAATAGTTACTTATAGTTATTCACAGGAAGATAGAATTTACTTTAAAGATTATTTTTCTCTTGTTTCTAAGATCAAATAAATTATAATTATAATAGCCTTTTCTTTTTTTCTGAAAATAAAATTATTTCTAATGGATTTAAAAAATGATTTTTTAAATAGAATAATTTCTAAGGAAGTTTATGTTAAACAAACCCTATATTTAAAAATAAAAAAAACTTAAAAATCATGTTTTTAGACTTGGTAAATATTTATATGGTATTAAGCAAGCTACTCGAGCTTGGTATGAAATACTAACTCAATATTTAATATAAAATTAGTTTGTTAAATGTATGGTTGATCCAACCTTGTTTATAAAGAGAGTGAAAAATGATATATTGATTATACCGATTTATGTTTATGATATAATATTTGGATCAACAAATAATTTACTACGTAATGATTTTTATAAAATATGACAAGGTAATTTGAAATGATTTTATTAGGAGAACGAAATTTTTTATTGGTTTACAAATTAATCAAGGAAAAAATGGTATTTTCTTAGATCAAGATATGTATTATAAGTTCAAGAAACAAAAAAAATATATAAAATATTACCATTTGTGATTTATTGAAGGAGGGTGATCAAAGAATATAATATAAAATATTTTACTTCAATTATTAATGAATTTTTAAATTTCTACAAAAATAATGATCTTATTTATATGCGATTAAGTTCTCCCTACAACTCATATTTTTCTTGATACGATCATGAAGAAAATTCTATTATACCATACTCTACTATTGAAGTGATCAAGATCATAAAAATTAAAATTTTCCATCATTAAACCATTATTGGTTTTAACTTTTATTTGTTTTTATTCTAATAATATTTCTTTATATTTTTTTAAATTTTCCGTGTTTGGTTTTTTATTTCCCCTTTAAAAAGAAGGTATTGAATTTTGGTTATTACACCACATAAAAGGAAGTATAGGTTGTAACTCTCAAACTAAAACAAATACTTGAACTATGTTAAAGACTCATTTAAAAAGTCTAGGTTTTTCCATTGAGAATTTATAAAAGGAAAAGTCTATAATAGGTTGTCACACCTCTAAAAGTGAGTTTTTAGTACATACTAATATTATCACAAATTAGATAAGGTTGATGAGTGGACTAGGATCTTTGTAATTTGAAAAACTATAAAATATATATATTTTTTCTTTTATTTATTCTACACCACTCTACTTGAGCACAAAAATCACTAAATATTATTTTATTAATAAAAATATGATTAATTTTTTCCTTTAAATTTTTAATCAAATATTCACACCCCCTATAATCATTTTTACCATCAAGTACAATCCAATAATTGGCATCATAGGTGGTCTCTAATTTTTTAGTACTTCTTTTATTTATTTTTAACTATTTGATAAACTAATCATCCTAGAACTAAAATTCTATGGAATAAATGTTCAGTTCTGCATGATGATAGGTGTTAATGCCAAAGATGTATGGATTCCACATAAGACTCCATTATTCTATGGAAGTGAATATGACTACTGGAAATATAAAATGGAAGCCTACCTGAAATAGTCAAGTGTGTATCACTAGACTATCATGAATAATCCATACGAGTTACCCAAAGTTGATCCGGAGACACTTGTAGTTAATGACATTGTAAAATATGTTTTGAATTATAAAGTTAAAAATATTTTTTACTTTTATATAAGTAGAAGTATATATATCCATGTTTTAGTATGTAATAATACCCATGATATATGGAGAATAATTTGATTCATAAACTATGGGACAAAAAATATTAAAAGAACTAAGTTAGAAATTCTCCAACTAGAATAAAAGGATTTCAAGATGGGATATGAAGAGTCAGTGAACTTGATGTTCCATCATTTTAAAAGTATCACAAATGGTATGAGTTCTCTTATATAAGTACTATACAACAAAACTCTAGTTGAAATTGTAATGAGATATCTTCTAGAAATATGAAATTCAAATAAAGTGGAAATTTATGAGAGTAATAATTTTAAAGAGTATAACTTATATGAACTAATATGCTCTTTACTAAAATATGAGTTAGATATGAAAAACATTATTGATGAGGATCCTACAAAGAGAAATGGTTTAACTTTTAAGTATAATGTAAATGAAATCTCTAACACTTTTTCATTTTAGTTCCACTAAAGTGACTAAGATATGAATCATTTTGTTAAGAAGTTTTCTAAGTTCATGAAAAAAGGTGGTAAAAGATATTTCAGAAGAAAGTTCAAAAAGGATTACAGGAAAGGTAATTTTAATAATAGTAATGATGTTTCAAAATTAAAAAATTATGAGTTTAGAAAGAAAGGTAACATTTGAATATAATTAACCAAACTCAAACATCCAAATAAAGATAAATTGAAAATGAGAAAATAAAAAGAAACTTTGTTTGAAGGTAGGAACTGTAACAAAAATTCTGTCTCAAGCAGTGATTTTGAAAGTTAATAGGTGACATGGAAGCTTTCTCTGATGGGTATAAAATTTGAGGAAACTGATTCTATTTTGTCTCAATTAATTACTCCTACTAATGTGAATCATAATTCTATTTATGAAAATTATAATGGAACTAATTCTGATTCATATTTTTGATTCTCATTATGTTAATTCTAATGTGAAACAACTACTTAATGAAAATGTGGAATTAAGAAATTATAAAGTCAAGATAATTGATATATACATTGATATAATAATTAAAAATAAAAATTTGGTTAAAGAATATAAGAAATTGAAAAGGTAATGTGATAATTCTAATACTTTTATTTCCTAGAATGAAGAATCTAAAAGGAATTATTATTTTGATATGTTAAAACTAAAAGAAGAAAAAAATAGACTTAAGAAATTTATAGTAGAGAATGATAAAGATCAATAAAAGAGATTTAATTTTGCTGTGAAATATTTAACTAATGTTGAGAATTATTATTGGAAACTTAAGAAATAAAATTAGAAATTAATAAACATAGCTTTCAGATCTAATGAGAAAGTTTATACATATTTAGAGACTATTTGAAAAGAGAATATGAATATGAATTTTTTTTCAACATTAAATATAATTTATCTACTTTTGTTAATGTTAAAAAACAATATGATTAAATGATATCATTAACGAAACTAAAAATTAATAATAAAGGTTTTGGTTATAAAAATTTATTTACATGGATAAATATGACTAATTTTGTTATAATATCAAAAGGAATTATTTATGGCATAACCTATTTCAAAAGTATAATGAAAGGGAATTATTCCAATGAACGTTCACTAAGATCTACACAATCATTTGGGAATACTGGAACTTTTATTTTTAGAAATTTATTATATAAATATTCCACTAATAAATACTTTAAATCTATTTGGGTTCTAAAATTTTATGCTACTAATGAAGAGGTAACCAAGCTATTATGACTACTAAAATGGTCAATTAGATTTTTTTTTTATTTTAGGAATTATGCCTTAGAAGTCTCTAAGACTCATGGTATTTAGACAGTGTCTACTCTAGGAACATGAAAAGTGACATTTCTAAATTCCCATCCTTAAATAATTTGATGGTGGCCCTGTCACATTAGGAGACAACTCTAAAGGTTAGAGTAAATGTATTGGTGAATTTGGATTTTATTAAACTATTATTATTAAAAAATTATTAATATTACATGGGTTAATAAAATAAAATAATTATATCATAGTTTTGTAGTGATGGATAAAATGTAATTTTTCAAAATGATATATGTGCAGTTTTGAAAAATAAATCTGTTTTATTTTCTGTATATAAATAAGATAATTCTTACACATTTAATTTTTCTGATCTGACCAAACAAAAGATAAAGGTTTAAATGGCATTGAAGAAGATGAAATTCTATAGAATATAAGTATTGGGAATGAAAACTTCAGACAATTAAAAAACCTGTCAAATAATGACTAGGTTATACAATTGAAAAAATTACATATAAGTAATTACTTTATGTGTGATTCCTATTTAAAGGGAAAGTGACACAAAGAAAGATTTAATTATGTAAATGATATTTTTACTAAAGTATGTTTAGAACTATTAAATTTTGACTTTTTTGGATCTATAAAACCCATTATTTTTTTTGTTAAGAAGTATGTTTTTGTAATTGTAGATGATTATAGAAGATTTATCTAGATTTTTTTTATTATCACATAAAAAGGAAACTTTAACTAATTTTTTTATTTTTATAAACTTATTCAGAACTTCAAGAATCTATAAATAATCACTATTAGAAGTGATATAGGAAGTGAATCTTTTAATTTAGTATTTGATAATTTTTTTGAATAAAATAGATATAAAAATTAGTATTCAGACCTAGGACACCATAAAAAATGGCATGGTTAAATGAATGAATATATCTATACAATAAATGGCTATATCAATGCCTATAGATTTTAATATGCGTAGATATTTTTAGGAAGAAGTTGTAAATACTTATTTCCATGTTTTAAAAAGAGATACCATTCAACCATTTTTAAATAAGACTCATTATGAAATTCTTAAAGAATTTAAACCAAAAGTTGGATATTTTAGGGTATTTGGTTGCAATGTTGTCATCATAAATACAAAAATATCATTTAGAAAAATTCGATTCCAAAAGTGATGAAGGAATTTTTTAGGATATTCGAATTCTATAAAATAATATTTTGTTTTCAATAAGATAAATTTAGTTGTTGAAGATTTGATACATATTAAGTTTAATGAAAATAGAAATATCAAGAAAAAAATCTATTTTAAACAAAGATGATGTTGAATTTAGGAAATTCAATTTTAGCAAAGATAATGACCAAGATAATTAAAATTAATTAGTTAAAGGGATAATATCTCTTCTAAAACTAATCCTAAGGAATATAAAACTCTTAAATATTATCCAATTGAAAAATTAATTGGTAATGTATATTCTGGTGTACAAACCAAGAAATCTATTTTACTTTACTATAAAAAATCTTCTTTTATTACTGGCATTATTACTATTAACAAAGATAATGATTTAATTGATTCAAACTAGATTATTTTTATGCATTATGAATTAAATAAATTTTAATTAAATAAAGTATAGAATTTGGTTGAATTTCTAAGAGATAAATCTATAATTGGAAGTATGCATATTTTTTATAATAAACTAGATATAACTGGAAACATAGTTAAAAATAAAGAAAGAATAGTTGCTCATGGTTATTCCCAGGAAGGGGGAATTTATTTTTAAGACTATTTCTATCCCTTTTCAAGGATTAAAAAATTATAATTCTTTTATCCTTTTCTTTTTTTTCAAAACAATAAATTTTTTTCAAATGTATGTAAATATGATTTTTTAAATAGAATATTTTTTGAGGAAGTTTATGTTAATAAATACCTATATTTAAAAATAAAAAAAATAAAAAATCATGTTTCTAAACAAAATAAAGATTTATATGGTCTTAAGTAATCTCATATATCTTGGTATTAAATATTAACTGAATTTTTCATATAAAATGATTTTGTTAAAGGTATGGTTGATCTAACACCAATGAATAGTTAATTTGACTTGATTTTAATGAGAGAACTAAATTTTTTTCTTGGTTTAAAAATTAATCAAGGAAAAGATAGTATTTACTTAAATTAATATGTGAATGCTAAGGAACTTTGTTAAAAGTTTTGTGATTGATTATAAAAAGTCCATCAAAACACTAATGAGTACTAATTCTAAATTTGACTTGGATGAATATGAAATTAAAGTTAATATTAAAATATATAGAGACATAATAATAAGTTTATTGTATCTTAATATATCTAGACTGGTCATAATGTTCTCATTTTTTTATATTCTAGGGTTTATTCCTATAATGTGGAAAGTAATCTTAGAAAAGTGAAGAGAGTAATTATATATATTAAATAAATTTTAAGAACTAGTTTATTTTATTTAACTAATTTTTTTGATATATTATCTTATTCTAATTATAAATTTTGAGGTTATAGGCTTGACTGGAAAATCACAACATGTATGTGTCATTTTCTAAGTTAAAGTTTAATTTCATGGAGTTATAATAAATAAATATCATTTTCACTGTCTATAGTTGAGGCTGAATATATTATTTCTGTTAGTTTTTATTCTCAAAGTATTTTGATAAAACAATATTTATTTGATTTTAATATTATTTTTGATAAGATATCTATTTTTTGTGATAAATATAGTGCAATTTAAATTTCTAAAAACCATTTTAAACACTCTAGATCAAAATATATAGATTTTAGATTTGATTTTATAATGGATCATATAAATAATGGTGTTATTTTTTTAGAAATTATTCCTAATAAAATGAAATTGGATAACATATTCACTAAACCTTTAGATTCATTCAAATGTGAGAAACGAATTTTTGATCTAGGAATGTTAGAAGATTATTTTTTGGGAATATGATAATTAATATTTGTTTTAAATTTGTATACTATTTAAAATATATGTTTATGTATATATTGATTTTAATTTTTTGTAATAGTTTATTAATAATATTACTTTTTAAGTGGAAAAATATTAATATATTTCTCTTTTTTACTTTTTGATAAATTTTTAAAAGAAGGATAATATATTTTTTGAAAATTTAAATAAATATTCAATTTTTAATTCAAAAAGGTGGATTTTTTTAGTGTTTGAATATGTATATTAATACATTAATATTTTTGTTTTGATAAATTAAATTTTCCTCACATTTAATTGAATTCAAGATGTTTAAAAATTTATATGTTCATAAAATTAATTGATAAATGTTATGTTTTTAAAAAAATTTCAACAAATTATATAAGTAAATGTGTTTATAATTGAAAATATTTTTGTTATCTTATTTTATTTTATTAACACATGTCATAATAAATTATCATAAGCCTAAATTTTTAAATATCTTGTTTTTTTCTTTTTATTTTTTATTTTTTAATTTCAATGATACATTTTTTAAATATATTTTATATAACATGTTTATCTATGTTATATATATATGTTTATTTATATATACATCCATGCACACACACTCAAACACATATATATATGTTGGGTTAAAAAATAGTAAATACACACATATTTTTTTACTATGTCATCTTCTTATATAGAGGCACCAGCAGGTTTGTCCTCCATGCTAGCATCAGCACCATCACTGGCTTGTCCTCTCTCAGTTTGGATGAACCACATCTCTTATTCATATAAATAGTGTCTCATAACCTCACCTTTTCATGTAATAACCTAATCGGGTGACACAACTTCTGCACATGCACTATGTATTGTAACACCGACCTCCTCTTCACTATTCATGAGAGGTGGCTCAAATTTCTCTGCACCTAACATATCTCCCACGGTATCAAGTGCACACATTTCTTTACCAGTGCACCTTCATTAATCTTGGTTGAACTCTATAGTATTTCACATTCCTCCTCACATAAAAACAATGCTTTTATCTTATAGTTATAGTGCGTTCCAATTTACCATTGTTGAAGTTATCATGGGTGAGTGTCCAAGTGACCTTTACTTCATTGAGTACCTACCATGGTGGTCACCAAGTTACCATGAAGGTAGTATTGAACCTAAGATGAATGATATTGAACTTACTATATAGAGGAAAGTAAACTTACTATGAGGTGGTAAGTAAACTTACCATGCATACTACCTACCGTAAAGCCAGGTTACCTATAGTGCGATAATTTTTCAGTAGTGGTCATGAATAAATTTTTTTTTACTAAAAATATATATTTTATATTAACTTCATGTGATATTTGTTTACTAACCACATGTAAATTTTAAGTGAACTCTCATAAAAAATGTTCACAATGTCAATATATTGATATCACATACACAGTAAATATACCAACCGCACATGATCACATAATCAACATATTGACCGTGAGGTCTATGCCTCTCATGGTTAGTACATCACTTTTGTAAATTTTTAAATGAAATATATTTTATCACAACACTATATTTTAGTGTCATAGTTGTAAAAATACTTACAAAACTCTTTGTTTTAAATGTTTTAACCATTTTATTTATTTATAAAATAATTAAATGTCATAACTACTATGTTAATAGTTTGTTAAAATAAAATTATCACATAAATGATTATAAAAATAATAATTATAATATTATTCATTTTATGATAAATTTTTATTATTTTTGAATTATTCAATTAATAAAATTTTATGAGATAAATTTTAATTATTTTAATTACTTGAAATAATCTTATTTATTTTAATAAATGCATAATAAATTGTTTTAATAAATTTGGAATAGAAATGAAAGAGAGTCAGTATTATTATTGATCACGTGTGAGGTATTAATAGGTAATGACATGTTTAAATATTTTAAGGTGGTTTTATGTATAGAAAAAACCTATTCCAAGAGAAAAAATATGACCATTGGTGATTTGTTAAAAAAGAGTGATCAAGGAATACACTGATAACACTTCTACTTCGACTGTTGATGATTTTTTGAATTCCTATAACAAGAAAGTCCTTCTTGATGCATGATGAATTTATTCCTAAGGATTATTTTTCCTTACTATGATCATGAATTAACTTCTATAGTACCATAATTTACTGCTTAAGTGATCAAGATCATTGAACTTCAACATTTTCATCATATAATCTTTATTTTTTTTTAATCATGAAATCTTTATTCATTTATTTTTTAAAATTATTCATGACTAGTTTATTATTTCACCCATCTAAAGTAGGTATTATTTTTGGTTATTCCACCACCTAAAAGTGAGTTTGGGTTGTGACTCTCTAAAAACATTCTAGACTCAAACTAGGTTTAAACTTCTTTAAAAGTCTGGGTTGTTCCTCTAGGTATTTATAAAAGGAGAAGTATTTAACAAGTTATCACAACTATAAAAGTGAGTTTTTAGTAGGAACCAATATTATAGTAGAGTAGATAAGTTTGATGAGTGGAATATATTCTTGGTGATTCGAACCACTTTAAAATCATTGTGTTCTTTATTTTTATTTCTGCCAAAGTACTATTCTTGAACACAAAAATTACAAAATTTTCTTTTATTAATAAATACATGAATTATTTTTGTCTTTAATATTTTAATAGAATATTCAACCCCTCTAGTAATTTTTTAAATTAAGTATGATCCAAAAAATAATTACTTGTGGTCTCATCCAAATAAACACAAGCCTTACCAAAGACCAAGGTTAACAACCTTCTAAATGGATACAAATTATGGTTTTATTTTGGATATAGAACATACAACTCATAAAATATCTTGATATGTTCACAAGAATTTCTATTATAAATGAATATAATAACATAACATATTGATATAATATTTTATCAAACTCACCATTTCACTGAGCAATTTCAGATTGAATAAAATCCTTAAGAACTTTTATTTGTAGTTATAAATATTTTATGAGAATATTATTTATTTTGGAAATTCCAAATATAAATTTCATTATATTTGGAGGAATCAAATCATCAATAGGATCTAACAAGGTTCTAAAATTAAAATTGGTTTTGTGAAGGCATAAAAAAAATTCATCCATAACTATGGAAGATATTGAAAAATAGTTTTTGGTTTATAGTCATAATTATGAGATCTTAAACATCACCAAAATTAAATATATATATTTCATAAAACTCTAGAAATTATTTCTTATAGAATAACTATGTTATATTTTTATCAAATACATACTCTTATTTTTTAATATTGATAAATTTATTAGGTAACATGTTCATTCTATCCAACTAAAATTGATAGCTCTTCCACTCATCAGTATTCTGAGGGACCTATAATGCTTGGTACTACTAGTATAAGAATCATATTTCCTCTTAGTTTCTTACATTATTTAGGAAGGTTTGAAGTATTGAAGGATTAGGTCTAAGAGGGTTGAGGGGAAAGGAGGTGAGGGGTCGGAGGTTTGCAATGGGTTCACACGCTTGAATTATTTGGTTTTTTTGTGGAAACCGAAGGGATGCACAGTGTGATGTATAGGGTAATCATGGAAAAACTAGTGTAAATGTACTATTATGATGTGGATAACAATCAAAAAATTATAAACCATTAATGAATTAAAGTAAATATAAAATTATTAAATATAAATTCATTCTCACTTATACTTATTAAATAAGTAAAATAGAATAAATTAAAATTAAACAATCCTAATTCAGATTTAATAATGTCAAATATTTCAGTAGGAAAGGGTTTTAAAAAATCCCTAATAATTGATTTTCCATGAAAAAAAATTATAAATAGATATCACCTTTTGGTTCATGATATCTTAATAAATTACAACTTAGATTAATGTCGTTTTTTCTATAATGGTTTATCATATTCTTTTAAATGTTGACTGCACTTGTGTTATCAAATTTTATTAGAACATGATTAAAATTGAATCCAAGGTCCATCAGGGTATGTTTCTTTCAAAAAAAAAATGCATAAAATCTTCTAGCTGAAATATATTTAGCATCAAAAATTATTATTGTTGCAAAGTACTAGTTCTTACTAGCCTATGATACTAAAGACCTACATTGAAAATCAAAAGTTCCTCAGGTTTTCTTCCAATCTAATCTACACCCATAAAAGTTAGTATCTAAATATGAAGTTAAATTAAAATGAATGGTTTTTGGAAAAAATTATAGAGTGATAAAGAGTCATTTTAATTACATAAAAATAAATTTGGAAGTATTTAAATGAGATTATTTTGGATTGGATTGAAATCTGGTATAAATACATACTAGAAACATGATTTTTGGCATACTTACTGTATGATAAATAAATCATTAATTGATTTATCTATATAACTTTTTTTCGACTAGTTTTCCAGACTCTTCCAAGTCAAGTATAATGTTAGAGCTAATAGTATTTTAATAGATCTTAATGTTTTCAGGTCCAAACTTTTTATGTAAATAAAATATGTATTTTCATTGGATTAAAAAAACTTCTAAAATCTTTTTGTTAAAATTTAAATATAAAGAAATATTTTAACTCACCCATCATGGCTATCTAATTTTTTTTCATGAGTTTCGGAAGATCATTACATAATTTCTAATTAGTAGACCCCAAAATAACATCATTATCTTATAATTGTAGAAGCAAAGGACCTTGTGATAAAGTTTTATTAAAAATAGCGGGGTCTTACAATCCCACATTAAAACCATTTTTAAAATAATAGATCTTAATCTTTCATACCATGTTCTAGGTGTTTTCTTAAGTCTATAAATAGCTTTAGTAAGTTTAAAAACAAAATTTTGAAAATGAGGGGCCTAAAAACCAGTGGTTCTTCAACCTAGACTTCCTCCATTAAAAATATAGTAATAAATATAGATTTAACATTCAGATAATATAATTTAAAATTAATATGACATGCATATTCTTGTGGTATTCTAATTTATGATAACCTAGCTACTAGAGAAAATGTATATTTGTAAACTATTCCATATTTATAATTATAACCATTTAAAACTAACCTAGTTTTATTTCTAGTGATCACACAATGATTATCTAGTTTGTTCTTAAATACCAACTTAGTTCCAATAACATGATAGTCATAGGGTCTATTAACTAATTCCCATAACTTATTCATCTTGAACTTTTTTAACTCTTCTTTAATTACTAAAACACAATTATCATAAGATAAGTCTTATTATATAGATATAGGTTTCAGTTGAGATAAAAAAGAAGAAAATTATATAAGGTTTCCTACATTTCTCTTGGTTCTAACTCCTTCATATAAACATCCTATAATTGTTTCCATAGGATTTCCCCAAAGGTCTCTAGGTTTTCTAAGTAACAAAATATAGTTCCCCAGTATCAACCCTTACAGGATTTAGTTTACCCAAAAATATCAAAAATCATCATCATTTTTGTTTTTAAAAATAGTTTCAAGTATCACATCTTTAATAGAATCACTTAACTCATAAACTTGATTCATTTTGTGATCAAAATGATCAATTTTATCAAATTTCACATGTGTTTATTCTTTAATAATCCATTACCTTTTATTTAAAACTCTATAATATTTGGAAGCCATATAATAACCCTAAACAATTCCTTCATCATCCTTTAGATCAAATTTACCATTATTGTCCTTAGTGTTCAAGACATAAACCTTGAATCTAAACACTTTAAAGTATCATACCTTTGGTTTTATATTATTCCATAGATCATAGGGTGTTGTATTTAAAATATGTCTTATTATAACAATGTTAATGATATAACATTATTTGTTAATAACTTCAACCAAAAAATGAGTGGGAAATTTATAATCACATAACATAGTTCAAGAAATTCCTCACAAAGTCTTATTCCTCATTCCAACAATACCATTCTGTTGAGGTGTCTCAAGGGAAGAAAAATTATGTTTAATACCATTATTTAAGAAAAATTAATTAAATTAATTATTCTAAAAATATTTTCCTTGAATGCTTATTAAAGAGGAAATTTTCTTATTATTTTCATTTATCAAATTTTTATATAAATTAATAAAAATACACTAGAGTTCACTTTTAGAATAAAAAAATAAACCCAAGTAAATATTAAAAAATCATCAGCTAAAAAATTTATAAATGATTTTCCATCAATACTTACTATTCCAGAAGGTATAAACATATTTTTAGGAAGAAGTTCTAGAGGTATAGAAGTAGCAACATCTTTAATTCATTTAAAATATGACATGAGTTTGTTTCCTATTTTATGTGAATAACATAGTTCATTCTTATCTAATTTATTGATTAGAAAATAAAAAATAAAATTAATTTTTGATAACTTTCTCAAGGAGTAAACATTAAAAAGTTCAATACTTCTATGCCAAATCTCTGATTCATTTACTTCAGTATTCAAACAGTTTACATTTTTTCTACATAAGGAATTAAGATCTAGAGTATTGACATTATCTATTATTTGTTCTCTAAACATAATAGATTTATATTTAATGACTGAGCATGAATTGTTAGAAAAATAAACCAAATAACCATCATAAAAATGTTGAGAAATACTTATCAGGTTGGGAATTAATCCTTTAATATAGATTACGTTGTTGATGAGGATATATTATAGATTTCCAATAGATCAAATTCCAACTATCTTTTATTTTCTATTGAATCCAAATGTGATATAACCTAAATAAATCTTAGATAATGAGTGAATATTGGGAAACTTTTTATTCATATGCCTTGAAAAACCACTATGCATGAACTATATTTCATTGTTGTTTATGTGGATAGTTTCTTAAAATGAAAATTTAAATAATAATTTTTTTGGTACCCAAATACTCTTGGGTCCAATAATGTTAGCTACAAAATATTTGGGAACCCAAATATATTTTCATTTTCCAAAACTAAAATTGGAATTAGATAATTTTAATGACATTAAAACATTATTTAAAAAAAATATATGCATATTTATTAGATATAATCAATTTGAAATTTTTTAATTTATTCCACAATGAAGAAAAATAATACTAGACATGATTTATTTTTAGAACTCAATATAAATTATTTTTTGTAAATCTCAGGGGTTTCACCCTTTCTTCCTATGATATAATTTTATCTTTTTTGTTTTTTCCCTAAGGATTTTATGTCTATAATCCCCCTTAATAAAATAACTTGAATCAAATTTATGATCTTGAAATTATTATTTTAACCTTTTAATTTATTATTATTTTCAATACATGATGTTGTAGAATTTTTCAACTAGGTTTTCAAATCTAGTATTTTTTTATTCAATTTTTACTCTTCATTATCATTTTAATTGTAGGAATTTATGAGAGATGTCATTTTATTTTTTCAGGATTTTATACATAGCTTTTATCATGGTATAATATTAATTTAATTCTTTTTATGATAAATATTCATTTTCAAACTCAAACTCATATTCAAAAGAATAATATGAGTGTACCTCATTTATATGTTCCATGAAAGACATGTTATCCTTTTGATTAAACACTTCATCTCCTGATTCTGAAGATATATTATCACTAGAGTCTTCAAATGTACTCTATATAGATTTCATTTAATTCTTGGATTTCTTATCATATCTAAAATTCTTGAAATATTTTTATTAGACTTTATATTTTCTTGTTGTTATGTGCAGTTTGGCATGACGTGCCTAAAATTTTTCCCTTTATAACATCTCACTTATTTAGAATTTCCACCATGTTTCTTGTACTTATTTTAATCTATTTTGATTTTATTTATGTAATAATTTCACTTAGTAAAATCACTTATAACATCTACATCATATTTATATTTTTTTTGCAAACTTTCAATTTATTATTCTCTTCAAATAATTATGTTGTAGAATTTTTCAACTGGGTTTTAAAATATTGTATTTGTTTATTAAAGTTTTAATCTTCATTAATTTTTTATTATTGGAAATTATGTGGGTTTTTCCTTTTTCAGGATTTAACACTTTGTATTCAACCTGGTACAAAATTCATTGAATTATTAATATGATCAATTTTCATTTTTAGACTCAAACTTATGCTCAAAAGAATAATAATTGTGTACCTCATCCACATGTTCCATGAAATAAATGTTATAATTTTTATTAGACACTTCATATTATAATTACAAAGATTTATTATCACTAGAGTCTTTAGAGGAACTCCACATGGATTTTATGGAATTTTTGGATTTCTTATAATATATGAACTTCTTGAAAATATTTTTATCATACTTTGTTATTGAGGGAAGTATAGCTTTATGTTCCCAATTTTTTTCATTCATAGAATATCAATTATTTAGAATTTACACCATGTTTCTTGTACTAATTGGGAGGTATTCGAAAACCTCTTCTCTTATTATAGAACTTTTTGAACATTCTTATAAATTTTTTAATTTTTATCTTTTATTCTTAAGTTGATCGTGGAATCTTCTTCTTCAGATGATTTAAAAATTTGAATACCCTTGTTCTTTTTTTATCTTTATAAGTAGAAACCTTAAAAGAAACTCTTTCCTTCTCAACTATTTTATATTCTCCAGATTCAACCTTCATTTCTACCTCATACATCATAAGAGTTCCAATAAGATCTTTTATTTTGAAATTATTTACCTATGTAGATTTTCATATCGTTGCTGAAATTCCACTCCACTTAGGTGGTAAAACTCTATAAACATTCAAAGTGTTCTCTAGATCAATAATTGGCGTTCCTATAGTGGTAACATTATACACAATCTCAATGAGTCTTCTATTAAACTGAGTAATGCTTTCTCCATTAGAAATTTTGATGGCGTCAAACTTAAGTTTGGCAGTATCATATCTGAGATCCCACACATTATTTACAACTTTATATACAACCATTATAGTATTATATATTTCATGGGTTTTTTTTACATTGAGAAACTTGATTAAACTCATTTGGAACTAGTACAAAAATTATAGCATTCATCTCTTTAAAATTTAAATCATAAATATATTTGGTATCAACATTCCATGTTTTTTGTTGTGTTTTTGGAATTTCATAAGGCTTAATAACTTTGAGATAAACCTTTAGGCCAAGGTTCTTAAAATATATAGTTATCTATTCCTTCTAGCAATAATAATTTTCACCATTAAAACATGAAGTTATAAATATTTACATACCTTATTTATTCCCTAATACTTCCATATATACCCCCATCATGGGCCCATATCACAACCCTATTATGATCACCGCACCACATATCACATCATGACCTCAAACCATTCTAACTTATACTATATATAGATAAGATAGTAGGGAAGGGAGGGGGTGACCGATCATCCATGTAACAACCATTATAGAAATTCTACAAAACTTATAAAATATAGTAATTCACATGGGAATTAGTAAGCGAGTGTTCAAATATCATTCAATATAATAAATACTAGATAGCGCCATAATTTGGAATTTTTGACTCCCCAAAAGGTGTAATCCCAAATGTTATCATGTAATTCATCTCGAATCATGCCTTCTTGAAGTGTATTAAAAAACCCTAGGCTCACATGCCCAAGAATTATACCATTCACTAATAAAATGTCAGACATATATCTCAAATCATCAGGATACACACCCTGACTTCATATTTACCCTATGACAAGAATCTCTTTAATTTCACCATATGATTTCATATTTACACATGAGTTATTTCAATCCTATAAATCAATTAACCATGACTCTCATCTCTATGGTAATCAATGTATCATATGTAACTTCTCATGTAAAATTCCACCTAAAAGTACCTTTGTAAAAATACCCAACTTCTACACTGAACTCACTACTCATTACTAATAGAGTCTTATGATTAAGTTCTGTTACATAGTCTGATAATCATTATTCCATGGAGGCCACATGTCTTAGAACTACATCATTATTTCCTCTTATGGGATTCTTAATAATATCTTGGTTAAGAAACCATCTACATAGTTTATATATAATTCCTTTGAAACTATTAATTTAACCATAGGAAAATAGGAAAAAAACTCTTTATGAATTGAAAACCCTAACTCATAACAGGTCTCCTTGGAACAATACTTCTTCCATGCCCAATGAAAAACCCAAAAACCAAAAACTTGAACTAATTATCAAAGATTATAAAACCATCATACCAGCCTTATCCTATATTACTAAGTTTTTTAACTTTAAAAGATCCAATATAAAATTTACTAGATTATATAACCAACTATAGATAATCATTATTTCAATTTACTCAAAAACTACACCTCAAGTAATTAAAACCACATACTAGAAAACCAATCCTCCTAGAAGGTTAAATACCATACCAATCAAGTTATAATTACTCTACAAGACTTTAGAAATCCACCCTAGAAGGGAATACCAAGTATAAGTCACGATACCTTTTTCATGAAAAATAAAAATGAAAGAAACCAATATTATCATAAAGAAAAACCTTTTCAATATTTTCTTAAAATCAATTATTTCCAAACAAGAAATTTTGAAAATACCATATTAAAAAAAAATCATTTTCAAATCTATTTAGAAATAAAAAATTTATTATTTTTTAAAAATATCATATAACCATGATGAATTTACTATCATTAAATTACAACATGATTCATGAAGAACAAATATTTTCCATGACCAAGGAAAACTAACCACAAGCATGATGACTAATAAAACCTTAATATTACAACCACATGAACATCATGCACATCCCGATAAATCATGGTTCCCTATAAAGATATTTTATATAACTTTTTATGTCTACATGATGATTCATAACTCAACATATCTCTATTCTCACCACCCAAAATATTAAAAACTAATACCATTTGTAACATATTGACCCAACCCATCACACCTCAAACTAATTCAAATATATTCAGAGTACCACTAGGAATTTGTTGTGTCACACTGATCACCAATGCTTGATAACAAATGTTGAGGGATTAGAAATTACTATTGGGGGATGGGTTTGACTCATAATCATCACCCCCTCATTCCAACATTTACTGGATTTTTGTAACGAGGTGTTCATAACTTGTACCTTACAAACTAGTAGGAAAAAAATAGAGTGAAAATATAAACAATACTAACCATGATTATATAATTCATGATAATTTTTTTTATCAAAATTAGTAGTTTAAAAAACCCAACAAATTATATGTGTGAAAAAAATCCAAATTAAGGCCTATTATAAAAAAATGCACACCCCAAAATAGACATCACTGACTTTTACAAGTCTCTTTATAAACCTTATGAGTTATCCAACTAACAAAAATTTATCATCCGTAGTAGGTCCCATGAAATAGATATGAACCTTCACTATTAAAGAAGGATTCTTTTACATTCTTGTTTTTAAGCTACATATAATATACTATTACACTATAATTATAAAATAGTAAGTGAGTAATAGATCCAATATTATTTTCCCAATACTCACCAAGCACCCCAAATATGTCAAAAAAATCAATGTTAAATGAGGTTTTATAAAAATTTCCCAAAAGCATGATTATTTTTCTTTAAGACACTTATAAACCATGTAATCCTGAACATTATAAAAAAAACATCCAAAATAAACTATATAAGAATAAAAAAAATTATTTCCAAAACTCTAAGTAAAACCTATAAATATAACCAATCAAATAGAAACCACACACTCGTATAAATAACCAAGACCCAAGGGATTCCTTAGACAATTATTAACCATAAAATTTTGGTATAACATACTCATGAAGGGAATTACTACCCCCAAACCACACCTTGTTATATCCAATAAACTCATGGAACCCAAGTGGGAGTATCCACCACATTACCTTGACCTTAATTTAAAGTTACCAACACCCAAGTGTGAGTTAACTATGACTCACGCATAATCCCTAAAAAAGCCAATAACTAAACCAATATCAACCATTACTAATAAAAAATGATAATAACCTAACAATGATAACTCAATTTAATAAATAACATAAAAAAATCAATACATATGTAAACATAATTTTATAAATAAACCTATATAATAATTCAATACTTCAAAAAATATTTTCCTAAAAACACTCACACACGCACCCGGAAAATCTCCCTTGCATGTTTACTAAAAAAATACACACAATAAAATATTTGTTTTTCACAATCCAAAACCACATAAAAAATAATCATACATATACAAGTAAACAAAATCCCCACCAAATCCATATGATCTCTACATAGTTGATATATATGAGAATCCATCTACCTTAAATTAATTGAAAATGGGAAAATTCCACATGAAAACCATTATTCAAGATCCAATTAGGCTCCTCAAGTGCCTAAATAAAATTACTTAGGTTAAAAAAAATCACACCAAAATTAAAAAAATATACTCAGTTAGGGATTCTATTAAGATAAATCGTGAAGAAGAAGAGAGGATATGTGATAATTGATTTAACTTAGATCTACCGAAATGATCCACTGAGAATCAAGGGAGATGAGAACCATAGGAAAGGAATCACCTCAAATTACCCTAGGGTCAGGAGAGTTAAGTGAGATGATAGAAATGAGAGTCAAATCACCAAATTAATTTTGAAATTATAATTTTGGGAGGATTTTATGTGGTTTATCTACCCAAATTCATGGTCACAGGTAGTTATGTAAGACTCACTACTATAAAAATCCATAACATTTATGTTCTTTCTACATAGTAGTGGGTAACTATTCTATGATTATACATTTTGATTTTTCCTATAAAACCATTCATGGAACCACTAAAAAATTTCACATTTCACTGATAACTATTCTATTACCATGAGAGGTCCAAAAATTCACACAGTTTTATCCCAAAACCTATCAAAGTTCCAAATATCAAAAAATAATACTTACCTAATTAATTTGGGACCCTAAAAAATCACCCCATTGGTAAAATCATGAACAAAACTTCTTTATAACTATGATATGTTACTGTTAATTTATCATTATTGAGTCATGTTAATAACTATTTCCACCTATATTCACAATACATACCAACCAAAAATATAACCCTACAATAAGCACACACCTTACAATATCATAATTTTTAATCAATCCTATATGTATCAATTATTAACCAAATTAAAATTATTATAAAATATTTTTTCCATTCACTACTATATTATTACAACACCATTAATTTCAATTACTAATACACCAATTATTTAACACTTTATCGATTATTAAAATTTTTATCTATAAATACCAAACATTACTTTATAATAACACATTCCATCAAATTCATCTTTTCATTTTTGAATTAATATTCCACATTTCTATAAACTCACCAACATAATCACATCAATCAGTCTACATCACCCCCAGAATACAACCATCACATCTTCCTATACTACATCAAACCAACCATAATAAAACCTTACCCAATACTACCACATAAATATCAGTAATACTATAATAACCCAATAGCTACAAAATATCAAAATGATAACATAATTGTAATAAACCACCACTAGGTACCATAATATCAATATATAAGAAGTTTTCATTTTGTTATTCTTAATTTTCATTACAATATCTAAGTTAATTAACCATTTTCAACTAGATTAAACATAATAATTACATTAAAAATAGAAATATTTCATTTATAATTCAAATAGAAACAATAATCAGTAATTGGTAATAAAATTTGGAAATAGCTAAATCATGTGGGATAATTGTATTCCCTCTATTTATTCACTTTTAGATAATTATATTAATTTCATAAATATTAATTATTTATGAAAATATAACCAAATAATGATAATTAATTTATTTATCATAAATAGAATTATAAAGTTTAAATCCCTTACCTAAAATAGAACCTTAACTTTTGTAGTAAAAAAATGATGAGAAAAATATGTTAGGAAACAAAAAAAATCACAAGTATCAACCACTAAACCTATGAATGGACATCCTATATAAAAAAGACAAAATATTTTCACAATAAATGATCCAATAAAAATAAAAAACCTCCTTTAGAAGAATAGACAACTAAAAAATAATGTAAAGGGTTATAAATTCATGGAAAATCAAAATATTATGATCTTTAAAATAAAATGGTCAAGAGCCCCTATAGCATAAAAAATGATCACACAAGACAAACCATAGATTAAAAAGGTTTCAAAAAATATTGTATAAATTTAGGTTAATTTGAGTAACTACTTGAATTTATATTAAAAACATAGGGGCATAGAATCATAATGTGGCATAGGTCATCATGATGAAACAAAGTTATGACAGCACATAGACTTGGCTGTCCAAATTACATGACATAAAAAATATATCTAATTTCAATAAATTATCAAGAAATTTTAGATTTAGAGTTTTTGAGAATTATGACCAATAATTACTAAAAAAACTCATGTATTTTTTAAATAATGGATATTTTTCCCAATATATAAACAACTTCTTAGTCTTCTACATATCCCACAAATTCTTAACATTATATACCCTTATATAAACATTATATATAACCTGTAGAAAAGAAAACATAATAATGGGGTGAGATGCGATGCTCAGAAAGGGTAAACATAGGCGATACAAATAAAATATTACAAGTGATCATAAGATGACAATTTGAGTATAATTAGAAAAAATAATATATTTATTCCCAACATAGCATAGTTAATAAATCATGAAATATAGAAAAAGTGATGAATCAAATGAGTTTGGAAACATTAGTTAATAAACACGAGCCATGATAGTGTACCATTAAGATACCTTTTAAATATTGAAGAAATATTAGAATAGGGAATAATAAATTCATGAGACACACTATAAATGACCATGCTTGTGAGCAACTAAAATATAATTGTGATTACCTATCTCATTAGATATAAAATTTAAACCAATTAATTAGAGGAAAATATAAGACTATGGCTATCATAATTCATACATATGTGTACCAAAAAAATAATTAATAATCATATCATAAAGAACCTATAGAAATAAAATAGGTTTCAAATACTTTTCAAATGCAATCATATAAGTAAGACATTCATAATTCCATAAAAATCATAACATGATATAACCATGAAAAATAAATGAGTATCCAAATATATTGAGTAATGTTATAGGTTAATACGATTCAATCATGATAATAGAGTATATTGTGTTTTCACTATATAGATAAGGGATATATGGTTAAGTATATAAATTCCCCAATTAATAGATGTATGAATTCTTAGTGAACACTCTTCAATCAAAGTAATCCAAATTAGAGTATTCATAGAGTAAATTCATTGGAAGAAAAATTATTTTTATTCACCAAAGATGATTTGGTAAGAAAATGGTAGTGATAGGTTATTTCTAAGAAAAAATAGGACATTATAGAATATATTCAAATAAATAAGGTGGATGAATTTATCACATAATCATCATCAATAAAGTATAAGATATGTCAAAGCATAATGAGTTAATTGAAAAATATTTTTAAAGAGTTTTGAAAAAATCACAATAGAAATAATAAATATCCTTAATCTTTTGAAATAATTTTAAAAGATATATTTTTTAAATCAAGGGAAAAATATTTTTACTTTAATAAATGATAAAAATTTAGAGATAAAGTATCAAATAAAATACCTAAGGTCTTCAAAATATGTGTTCCCACAAAAAAAATTAAAGAATATCATTTTTAATATATTTAAAAAATGATGAAGTTCTGGGTAACATTCAAATGTTATATTACAAAAGTTTAAGTGAAAATATTGGAGAAAATTTACTCTTGAAAAATAAACTTCAATAAATACTTATTTAAAAATTATAAATATTATCAAAAGAAATTTTTGGAGGAAAATATGTTGAAATACCATTATTTGGAAACCCACATCTTAAAAATAGTATGAAATTTTCCTTTTTAAAAGTGGTAAATATAATTATTATAATCATATAAAATAATCCATATTATCATTCCAAAAAATACAAGATAATATTGGTGGGAAGGAAAATATGAACTTGAAACAAAGATATAATTAAGAGATATTGTTCTCGATAATGTTATACTTTTTGGTGAGAGAAAACTAATGTAGGAAGATTTTAATTTAAAGGGATATTCTACCTAGAAAGATAAAATATTAATTTATTTAATATAAGTAAATTATGATAAAAAATTATAATTGGGTTTTATTTTCATCATGAAGTAAAACATTTTGTATGCCATAAACAGGTCTCAAGAAATTCAATATTGAGACAAAGAACCCCTTACAAATTGAGAAGGATTTAACTAAAATCTACATGAAATGGTGATAGATTTAAATAGAACTTCAATTACTATGAATAAAGATACAAATTCTTAATTGGGAAGCATATACACCACTTAAAATAAATTAGGTGGATTAAAAACATGCCTCAAAGGGATGGATTAGAAATGAAAAACCCTTAACATGTATTAATTTCTACATGAATATAATATAATCTCTTATACAATAAAAGTAATTATCTTAATCACTTATCTCATAACCTTAATATAAAAATATCACCTTTTTATAATTATTTTATAACCATATATTAAAAATACATGAATCGATATAGTTTATTTTCATCATCGAGTGGTAGAACATTCAGTTGTTTATTTCATAAAAAACTTAATGAAGATGGGATAAATTCATAAAAATTTAATTCTTATATAATTAAAGATAAAATAATCATTTTTTACAATGATTACTTAATTTATATGTTCATTAGATTGAATACATTGATATGGCTTGTGAAAATAGAATTCACGATGAACTACTTTTCAATGTGTTTAATGATCAAAACGTGATATATTAATAAATATTTTAAATGTTAACAAAAACATTATATAATCATTAAAAATCATAAATATATCTTTATTACATGATATTACCATTATATGACATCCCTCAATCCTTTATGACATAATCATTATAAAATCGTTTACATAGGCATTTAATCGACCCAAATGGTAACATGTTATAATGATATAATGAGTAAGGGTATGTATTTAGATAATTATAATGTAACATATAAAGAATAATAAATGTTTAATAAACATCATATATCCTCATTAAATCTATTCTAGGAATCATCAATCATGGGTGGCTATGAAAAATGAAATTCTTCATTTGTGAATATGGTAGTCCCTCATAAAATTATTAACGATCTCATTTCTCAATGAATGAAAAATGATTTTATATGAGAAATGATAATTTCATAATTTTATTTGTGAAATATAAAAAAAATTATTCATAAAATACATTCTTTATACCATTATTTACAGGAACTGTTTAAAAAAGAACAACATCACTTCGTGGAGGTGACAGGATGCATGTATGCATGATTGATGTATTGGTATGTCTTAGTGGATAGAAAGTAGTGAATAATTTTTGTTAAATTAATATAATGACATTTAAGTATAATAATGATATTTATTTCATTATATAAACTAGTTTGGAGAATATTTAGGAAGGATTACATTAAAATAAAGGTGTGTATGAAAGTAATACTCACGTAGGAAGCTTGAGTTTTCTCTTGGAAAACTCTTTAGAGATTAAGGTCTCATGAAAACTAAAGTTGAAAAAAAAGATTATATAAATGGGATTGGGTTATAATAAAATTAATTTTTCATAGTTTGATGAAGAAATTATAAGTATAGGTTAGTCATGAAGTGGTGGAAGTGTCCCCTTTCTATAAGCGAGCAAAAGGGTAATTTTGGAGGTAAACATTACATTTGCAATAATGAAGCATTGATATTCAAAGATAAATGGATCCAAAATGCTAAAAAGAGGATGATAATTGTTTTTGGGTCTAGATCATCCTTATATAATCATTTTTAATAAAAACCAGATCACTTTAAGATTTTTCTTTTAACATATTAACATTTACCCCAATCTACCTTTTTATGGGTAATTAATTTTTAACCTTAGTAATTAATATTGATGGTAAAAATTAATATTTGAAATTTTTATAAATTTGAAAGACATGATCTCAAATAGAAAAATCATTTTTTTAAATTAAAATTTTAAAGGGTTGAAATGTTAATTTTAAAATAAATGCACATAACGTGATTTTTTTTATTATAGGTAAAGCCCATTTTTAAATTTAAAAATTTATATACATGATAATATTATAATATATAATAATATTTAAGAAATAAAATGGTTTATTATAAATAAAATAAAATTTAATTATCTTTAAAATCAATCTAAAACTTAATTTCACTATCAAAACACTTAATTAGAAGAAAATACCAAAAATAATTTTTAGTGATATAATATTTTAATTTATTTATAAAATGCTGTAAATAAGATATATAAGTTCAAAAAATATTTTATAATAATTAATTTTATTAATTAAATAAATAATATTTTACTTAAAATGTTTTTTAATATCTTGGATATGATTACATAATGATATTATCATACAAATTATAATATTCACAAAAAACCATATTTTTTTACTAAAAATCAACCTTTTCATAATAAACTCAAAAGGTTTATACTAATATAATTTTGATTCTAGGATTTAAAGAGTGAATTTTATATTATTAAATTTTATTTCTAGATTTTTTTAAAATTCAAAATTCAAAATAAATTATATAATATAAAGAAAAATAATTTTATTGAGAATAACATTTTTCAATATTAACTCATATTAATTAATTATCTTCCAAAGGTAATATATTGTAATTATTTGACATATTAGTATATAGTATAGATTTATTAATAATTGTTTTCTAATGAGTTGTTTTTTACATTGGGTGTAGTGTTCAGTGCATGTTATTGAACACAAAATCAAGTTTACAAGGTCTAGAATTTCAGGTCGTTACATTCTCCCCCTCTCTAATAAAGTGCATGCTCACAAATTTAATTATTGCTAATTAAAGAAAGTAGGTGGGGGTATTCTTCATATATTCATAATTTTTGGTATAAAATCTAATATGAAATCTACATACTCTCTTAGGCTATATAAAGTTAGTTATCTTTCTTCAATCAACATTATCCATTCATTAAATCATATACCCAAGTATGTATATACCCATATCATATATTCTCCATAAACCTTTCCTAAAACCTTTTGAATCTCCAAGACATTAAACCAAAATGATATTATATATTGTTCCAAAAATTAACTATATTTTTAACCCTTAAATGTATTAATCACTAGTTCATAATTTCATAAACTAATAAATATACATCACAATACCAAAAATTAGATAAATTTTACTAAAATTTCATTGATCACATTTTTAATAATCAATTTCAAGGTTAGAAATACTATCTAACTCACTTTTATCAACATCAATAAACTTTTTTTTACCTTACCATAGAGCATATATAAAACCTAATAGTTGTTCATACCTTAATAATGTGTTCTCTAATAGTTTTCTCCAAAATACAACCTTTCATAAAATCACTTTTCAAGGTTATTGATGCCATTTAATATATGATTGAATAGTTTAAAAAACTGATATTGGAGAAAAATTCTAATATGTTTCATATATTTATCATAAAATTTATAATATTCTTACATATCATTAATAAATATCACTCACAATTGAAAATAGTTAAGAGTATCAAGAATTAATTTCTATTAAGATATAATCTTTACTCTCATTCGTAATACCAAGATACTCACCATTTTATATCATAATAGGATTGTACAAATATTATTAACCATTTAATCATGCAAAATTATTATGTTTTAAGAGATAGTTGTTTCTAGGTATATAACTTTATTAACATCATATTCATGATCCTGTTTGAAAAAAATACTAAATTGAAATTTTTTATCAATAAAATTAATGTAAATGATTATATAAACATGGAAAATCAATCCTAATATTTATTTTATAATTACAATTTCTTTCATCCTTTTATAAAATTAGATAAATACACTATTCTTTATGTTATTTTCTCTTGTACTTATTAAATTAGTCCATTAAAATAATTATATGATAAATCCTTCATAATGGTTTATAAATATAATGTGCTAGACCAAAGCATATCAATCGGGAATGTCAAAACAGGTATGTAGTTATCTCTATTTTTCATGAACCATGTTATAATTTAGTTAATACCCAATATACTTTTTTTAGAGTTATTACCACCATGTTTATCTATTCCAAATCTTTCATCCACTTATTTTATCCAGAAATGGATCTTATTCCTAGAAAATCCATAAAACTACTACTTTAATAAAATTTTAAGATAGTAATATACAAATAGATATACCCCTTATAATTTTTAAAGTAACATTATTATATTACCCAAAATTCTGACGATTTACTAAAATCACCAAAAAGGATTATCTATACCATTGAAATTATAATCAACCTTAAATTATAAACCTTTGATGACATTTATAACTCCCAGTTTTTCCTTAACAGATATAATCATAATCTACAAATTTATCTAAACCCTAATCTGATACCAACTATAGAAACTCATAAATTTTACCAATACAATATATAAGAAATAAAGAAAATATTTTATTTTAATCAATTCCCAAGGACTTTAATATTTATAGATTTAGATAATTAAGACCAAAAAATATATAAAAACACATTTCTTTTACATGAAATGGAAATTTTTCCCATTATATAAACAACTACTTAGTTTTCAATATCTCCCACAAATTCTTCACATAATATCCCTTTAAGATAAATCTTATGTAACTCAGGAAAAAGAAACATAAGAAAGGGGTGATATTAGATGATAATAAAGGGTAAACATACATGATAAAAAGAAAATATCACAATTTATCATAAATTAAGAATTTAGGTGTAATCACGATACATAATAAATATATACCCAACAAACATAGGAAAATCATTACATGAGGGAAAATTTATTAATTAAAATATTTTTGAAACATTAGCTAATAAACATGAACCCAAAGAGTGTAACATTTTTATAACTGAGAAATATAGAAACAACATTAATATGGGGAAAATTAATGTCATGAGTCATACTATCGGTGCCCTTGTTTATGATAAAATAAAATGTATCACGATTACCCATCTCATGAGATATAAAGTTTAAACTAGTGAATTGGAGGGTGATATAAGATCCCACCAATCATCATGAATATAGATGTATTTTAAAATAATACACCATCATTATATCATAAAGAACCCCTGGAAGGAAAAGCAGTTTCATATCCATTTTAAATGGAATCATGTAAAGAAAACTTTCAAAATTCCCCCAATAATCATAACATGATATGAATGTAGAAAATAAATGGATATACAATGATATTCAGTAAATTTCTTGGTAAATACAATTTAATAAAGATAATATATCATAAGTTATTTACAACGTATAGATAAAGTGTATACGATTAAGTTAATAATTTCCCCAATCAATAAATATATGAAATCTAGGTGAACACTATTTAATAAAAGGAATAAAAAGTAGGTTATTCATAGAGGAAAGCTACTAGAGAAATAATTATAGTTATACACCAAAGATGATTAAAAAATACAGAGGTAATGATGAATCGATTATTAAAAAATAGAGGAAATTACATAATCCATCTATATAAATAATGTGTATGGTTACAATTGAAAAAAATCATTGGTCAATAATAATATATGTTAAATGATAATTACTTAGATGAAAAATACTTTTAAGTATTTTTGAAAAAATATATTTATAAAAAAGAAATATCCTTGATCTTTGGAAATATTTCTAAAAGAGATATTTTATAAATATAGTAGAAATATAATTTTTATTTTAGAAACCTTGGAAACATATAGAAAAAGTTTTAAATAAAATTTTAAATTTTGTGGAAAGATGTGTTCCCATAGAAAACTTCAAAAGACACCATTTTGAATATATTCAAAAAATGATGATGTTACGGGTAATTTTAAAAATTTATTTTCAAAAATATAAAGTGAAAAAATTGTAAACCCTTTAACTTTGAAAAATATATTTCAATAAATGATTCTTGAAAAACAATAAATATTATAAAAATAAATTTATTGTGGAAAATATTTTTAAATAACATTATTTTGAAAACACACATAGTAAAAAGATTATTATATTTCCCTTTTTAAAATTGGTAAAGAGAATTATTAAAATCATAGAAAAAAATTCATATTATTTTTTCCAAAAAATATAGATGAAAATTGGAAGGAAGGAAAATATGGGATTTTAACAAATAAACAATTAAGACATGAAGGTTTGTTCTTGATAACAATATAATTTTTTGTGATTAAACAATCAAGTAGAAATATTTGAATAAAAATAGAAATTATACCAAGGTATGTAAAATATATCACCATGAAATATAATTTAATAATGATAAAAATTGATAATGGGATTTTATTTTCACCATAAAAAATAAAACATGGTGAATACTATAAATATGTCTCAATGAATTCAAATTTAAGAGAAAGAACCCCTTATAAATTAAGGAGTATTTAACTCAAATACTCATGAAATAGAGATAAAATTTCAAGTAAAACTTAAATTACTATGAATAAAGGGTATTTAACCATATAAAACCTCAATTAGGTAATATATACACCAATTAAATGAAATTCGGTGCATAATATAATACATGTATCAAAGAGAGAAACTTGAGAAAAAAACCCTTACCTTGTATTCATTCTTAATTGAAAATTATTTAATCTCATGAATAATGAACATAACTGTATTAATCACTTATATTATAACCTTAAATTAACAATACTACCCTTTTTATAATCATTTTATAACCATATATTAAAAATACATTAACTGATTTTAGTATATTTTCATCATCAAGTGTTAGAACTTTTGGTTGTATTTTTTGTAAAAAACTTCATAAAGATAAGATTAATTCTCACTAAGTTTTTTAAGTTACATAATTACAATATCATTAAATATATAATAATAATTTTTTTTAAATTATTACTGTAACGACCCAAACTTTTATTATTGGAAATTCCTCTTGATCTAATTAAATGTATTATTATATAAAATAGTCATATAAAACGTATGCAATTCCTTGGTTTTAGGTTTTTGGATTTGAAAATACCATTAATAATTGTTACCATTTCTAATATAGCCGTTGAACAGTGATCACATGATTAGTATGGATATATGGCTTTAACGAATCCTATTTACTTAAACAAAGGAAGTGATGACCTCATCCAGTAGAATTGCTCCATACGAAGCCCATTTGTCAGAGCTCAGAAAGGAGGTAGCATCATTGGGCTTTGCCTTGACCAATCCCAATCCAATATTCAATACATTAAGCTTGAATGGAACTTCCTACAGGATAAGTGGAAGTTGACAGAGATTAACACCCAAGCGATGTTATCTGAGCCACCCCAAGAGTTTGTCACCATCTCACACCTTACCCTTAGGTCATATGCAGGTGTTATAAGGGGTTATTTATCAAGACCCTAAAACTATGATTATGTGCATTATTTTTGTATAGAATAAAAATATACATTCATTATTGTTACTTTGTAAAAACTTTTTAAAGAAAAAATAATATGTTTTTTTAATATTCAATTAAAAAATCTATTTTGACGAATTAATAGATTTTTGAATTAAGTAATATTTTAATAAAATATTATTACTAAATTAATTTTTATTAAATATAAATGATCATATAATTTTTATGAATACAATTGTGATTTTTACTATTGTTTGAAAACCATTTTTGTCAAAACCCATAAATTTTCGATAAATGTTGGTTTTTATTTTAAAAGTAAAAATTCACATATTTAGAAAATTATTTGGATAAAATGAATATTATTTTTGGAATCAAGATGTTGAAATTATCCAATGGTGATTTTTTCATAATTTTCTCAAACAGTTGAATTTTTGGGTAAAAATTAAATACCTTTTAATTATATAATGTGTTTTATGACATCATAATGACCTAATAATGATGTAATAAAATAATATAAATGATATGTTTAGAAAATATATGTTTTAAAATTAAAATAATGTGATTTTAGGTTTATTTTATTTATTTTACAAAGCCTTAGTGAACCCTCCAAGACTTATAAAACATTTTATCTTTTTAAAATAACTTCCTTGAAAGTGTGACTCACCTCCACATAATAAAGCCTAATATTTTAATAATTTCGGCCATTGGACTTATAAAATAATATTATCTACTCCCATTTTTAAAAAATAATGGGAAAATACTATGGGTTGGTTTGTGTTTTTTATTAGATTAATGTGTAGGGTCCAAAACCTAAATAATAAAGAATTCCCTCCATTTTCCTATATTAACCCACCCAATCTCCCACTTCCTTTTCACTAAAATCTTTTATATCTTGACCAACCTCTACCCTCATCTCTCTATAATCCTCCCAAGGTTCTACAAGCTCCCAAGAATCCTCTCTCAAGCCTCTCACAAGCCTTTGGGATCACACTTCCAAGTAAGGGATTTCTTCCTTTCTCATTTTTGTCCAAATTTCTTTAAGTTGTTATACCCTTTTTCTTTCGATTAAAAATGTTGGGGTATGATTTTGAACCTCCCAAATACTTCCCAAATTATATTTTAATTTATGATAGTCCTATTTATCTCCCATAAGTGCCTCCCATGCACACCCATTACCATGCCAAAATTCTGTAAGAAATTTCTCGCTTCTCATTTACATTAAAGCAATTATTTTGTATTATGAATATAAATTCCATTACATATATTGATACATGTATCTATATTACAACCTTACTTTCTATTTCATGTACGTATGATGATATAACCCTTTCTCTCTCATCAACCATTTTTATGAATTCTTATGTCACGTCGTTATGCTGCCGAAATTACATCGCAATTTTCCAAGCCAAAGTCATTGTGTAGTGAATACCATGCCCATTTATCTATAAATGGTATTCAACTTTATAAATATTTACTTATTGATTATATAGTTTAATTTATTTATTCCAAACCTTTTATTCATGGAAAAAATTATGATGTTTAATGAATCCATGTTGTATGACCCATGTGGCACATTTATGCATGAAATGTAATGATTAAGAAGGGTGCACACTGATAGCGCTCCAATGCATTGGCTAAATATCAGTATCATGATACATCAAGTGAAATTAGGTTTTAATAATTCTAATTCAAATTCAATGAGGGTTTACTCATTCTCTATGTTCAATGGTCCTTGGATCATTCTAATATCATGTTAAATGTTGTTGCCACATTTCCATGTTATGATAATCAGGCTATATCATGCCTTTATAATCGTGTCTCTCTTATGCTCCATTGATATGACTATTTCCTAATATGTATGGTATTATTCATTTTATTACCTTTTTACTCCCTTATTGGGATTTATATCTCACCCTTTTCTTATTCATGTTCTCAGGTTATCCCATGCAATGCTAAGTACAAAGGAATGTGGTGGTCATGTAAAAAAAGTTTTCAATAAAGATATTGTGTTTTATATTCTAAGTTGTTATGTAATGTTCCTAAGACCCAAAGACACTAGACCAATTGATATTATATCTTGTATCAAGTGAATATTTTATGTAATAAATTATGTTTAAGTCTGAAATAAAGATCAGGGTTGTTATAGTTGGTATCAGAGGATAAGTTTAGTTATTTTTGGGATTATGATTAGAAAACCCAAGTAAAAGCCATAGGGATAAGACTAAGTATAATAAAAACATCCCTAAATTTTGGTGATTAATGAGTAATTAGTTTATCAAGAAAATACATCCCTGTCTAGATACGATCAGGTAGAGGCGGATCTGGCACAAATGTATCTAGAGGTAAAACCCAAAAGCCCCACATTGAGATAGAATCGAATGGGGAATGGTGCAAAACAATGAGCCTCGATACACTCTTGGTTACGACACTCTCAGGGGATATTCTTTGTTAAATTCATAAGATTAGTATGAACCATTATTAAAGGAATAAAAAATTCCTCTAAGAATATATGTTGGGAGGTAGATCATGGATAACATATATTGAAGCCTATAAATTCATAAGTTAAAGAAATAAAAGTAATTTATAAGTCATCTGTTTTTTATTTGGATTACCCTTTATGTGTTACCCATAAATTTTCTTTTATTCTTGCTGATGGCTGGTAATAGGAGGAATCAGGCTAACAAATGATGTGAATATCAATGTGATGATTGTTCTAATGAGATTCCCAATCTGATGGGAGCGGGAATCATGAACTTTTTCATGATACTCTCTAAGTAAACTCAAGTTTTGAATATAAACATGGGTCAAGAGAAATTTTCAACCCCCCTAAGAAAAAACAAGTCCCAATTGAAAGCTTCACGAGAAAAATTCTTCCTACTTTTAATGGATCATTTGATCCCTCAATCGCCAAAAAATGTATCAACTCCATTGAGAAGTTCTTATCCATCCTTCAATATTTTGAACAAGATAAGGTTATTGTAGATGCTTATCAAATAGAGGGTGAAGCTGATCAATGGTGTAAATTGATAAAAAATACGAATCATGAGGAAGATATCGAGGCGTTGGAATGGAAGGATTTCCAAAAAATGATTTTTGATAAATATTTTTCATGCAACCTCCGACTTAAGATAGAAAGGGACTTCATTTACCTCAATAAAAAAGACGACAAATTCATTGGAGCATATGATGAAAAATTCACAAGTCTTTCACGATATGCCTCTATCTTTGTTGTTACCCCCAAATGTAAGGTTGACCGCTTCTTTAGAGGGCTAAAACCTAGCCAACGGAAAGACCTGGCAATCCATGAATTCAATAGCTATGAGGAAATTATCCGATGTGCCTTCAAAGTTGAAATAGAGATTAGAGAATCTCAAGGGTATCATGGGTATAAGAAGCATAAGGTGGAATTAAATTATGGTGGTCTGATGGATAAATCCAGTGGTACTAAGAAAATCCATCACCCCACTTTCCAAAGGTGCAGAAATAAGAACCTTGGAAATTGCTTGAAGGGGACGAGGAATTTATTTATGTGTGGAAGAGAAGGGAACCTAGCTATTAACTGCTGACAAGAAAGAACTGCAGCTACAAAAGTGGAGAGGAACACTCTATTCGATCCTTAATGCGTTGTTTATTTCTTCAAATTCAAGGATCTAGGGCACTTTACAAACCAATGCCCTAATCCAAGGGTTTTCAGAGGTAACCAACAACCTCTAAGGCAGCAAGGGTGAGATTTTTCCATCACTACAGTCGAAGTGAACCCCGACAACGAAGTGGTGACATGTATGATAGTTATTCATTAAATAATAGAGAACATACCTTTTGATTTTGGTTCTATGAATTATTTTATATCTTGAAAGTTTAGTAAAACAATCCCAAAACAACCACAAATCATGGAAGTAAAGATATTGGTGAGAACGACAAATGGGGAAATCATTGAAAACCATGAATATAACTCCTCCCCTATCACAATTTGTGGATTGAACTTCCCGACGAACATCTCCATACTTCCTCTGGTGGAATTCGGTGAAATTATTTGCATGGATTGTCTTTTCTTATATAGAGCCAACATAAATTACTGTGAGAGGGAAATCACTCTCCATATGATGAATCAACCCCCGATTTTGTACAAGTGCAAGGAGGAGGATGAATATTCCTTAACACCATCATCTCAATCATGAATATTACTTCCCTATGAGCACACATATCTTGCTCATATGATTGAGTCCAAGGAAGAAACCATCCTTGAAGACATGCCTATTGCGAGGGAATTCTCTGAAGTGTTTCCTAAGGAATTTCCTGGTCTTCCTCCTAGAAGATATGTTGAATTCTTAATTGATATTACACCTGGGTCTTTGCCAATATCCAAGACTCCATATATAATGGTTGTTGTGGAGCTTAAGGAGTTGAAGAAACAACTAAAAAATAATATGGATAAAGAGTTTATATATAACAACCCATACTTTACATACATTGTTATTACTACAAAATTGAAGCACACTTATTACAACATATAACAAAACCATGAAAGGACCTTATAGGTATAGTGTCTTTAGAAACTGGGAAACATAAAAAACTATTTCATAAATCATCTACACCGTCTCCTTTTTATTTTATCATATCTAGAGTACCTTTTGGCATATCTTACTTAATACCCTTCTTCCTGACCTGGGGAAAAGAAAACATACAAAAGGGTGAGCTCAAATGCTCAGTAAGGGTAAACAAAAGAAATATCAGTCACATTATATTCATAAGAACATAATATTTTGGAAATCTTAACCTGCAAAAGAGATCATAATTTCATAACATGGGATAAATCATAGTAGTGAAATTTAATCCCAATAATCATAACATTAAACTTTGTGGCATACACACATAATCATAGAGAATCATTTCTTAGTAGTCAAGATTCATTTCCAAGACTATCTTAGCAGAAAAAGTCCATTTCTGAACCGAGTTCACTCATCTATTCAGTCCTGTATCACTGAATCGGATTAACCTTCTGTTCCATCCATGTCTATCTCATGAGATATAAATATTTAACCAATGCATTGGAGGGAGATATATGTCCCACCCATCTCATAATGAAACCATTCTTATGTGTTCCATAAAATCATAAATCATACATCATAGCATAACCCATGTAATAAAAATGGGATTCTTAAACATCATGCCATCATAACATAATATATATAAGATAAAAGGACTTCATAAAAATAATTACATCCTAACATAATCAAATAAATGTAAAAATAGGGATAGAAATAGAACCCTATATTATCTTAGATGGAAAACAATTTTGATAAAACACTTGAACTCCATTCTTGAGGAAAATATCCTTTCTACTTGAAAAACATTTTTCCTTTATTAAAATGTCATAAAATTTTAAACTAAAAGAAGTTTATTAAAAATAAACATGAAAAATTGTAAAGGAAGCTTCATGGAAATAATGTTCTAAAAATCCATTCAGGCTGTATAAGTTAAAAAAACATTCTTCTCGTACTTTGGCCGGAAAAGTCAAAAAGTACCTCGTATGAAAAACAACAAAAGATTCCTTTCATATATTTTACTAAAACTCACCAATGAGTAATATTGGATTTAAAAAATTTTAGGAGGATAGAAATAATATTACATATTGAGGAAACATGGATTTGTATGATAAATACACTCCAGTAAATACCAAAGTATAAACAATCTCGGATAAAAATGAGATTGTGAGATTTTCCCTTACCTTAGGTCCGATTTGATTTGTACGTGTTCGAAACTCCTATATAATGATTTTAATAATGTTATTGACTTATTCCAGAATCTTACTCATTTTTATGATATCATATATGGTCATATTCTTAGCTTCGTATTAGTAATATTTCATTGCTACTTGTTATTCAGGTGTTTATTGCTTTTTGTTCTTATGCGTGTTTTATCGAATAAATTCTTATTCTTATTTTTAGGTTATAGATAAATCATTTACATAATGGTATTAGTGTAATATATATCATATTTATTCATTCAATTCATTTATATAGTCCTTATGCATTGAAGATCATGTAAAACGAGTCGCATCACATCGTGGAGACGGTAGGTCGTACGTACGCACGAGCGATGATATCATTTCCATGATCATGAAATTGTATTGAAGTGTATGTATACTATTTCAGAATAAAAATAACTTTACAATAATAATATATATAGTTATTCCTTACACCATTATACCCATCCAAGTAAGGTGGTGGTGGAAAACAGATTACACCACGACGTGGAGATGGTATTCCGTACGTACGCACGTGCGGTGATTTCATTTTCTGTAGGATGGATAGAAGGTGAAATAGGGTTGTTTAATATTTATAATAACATATAAGTATATGAGTGATACTAATGTTATTAATTTATAATTAAACAACTAAATAATAGGAAGTAGAAGAAGAAATAAATTTGAAAGAATCGGTAACGGATATTACCTCTTCTTCGATAAGCCTCTTTGAAACCACCTCTTAGGGCACTAATGTTGGTCATTGAAGAAGATCAGGACCTCTAGAATATTACTAGGGAAGTGGAGAAGAGAAATTTTTAGGTTTTGGCCGAGATTTAAGGCTCAAAGTGTTGTGAGGAGGATAGGGAGGAGGTGCCCTTTTATAAGGGAGGAGAGGGGCACCTTAAAAAAAACTTAAAATATTATTTTATAATAAAGTCATATTCGGTTTTTAATAGCTCCAAATTGATTTATTTCGAATATAAAGTGGGGATGGGTTGAAATACTCTAAAACAATATATTTTAGACAAGTTTAGGTTACTATTTTAACCTTATCATTTAGATTTAACTTTAAGTTAAATAATTTAACTTTTACCGTGTCTTCTTGTTTTCTTACACTATATGGTTAATAAACTTACTATAACAAGCCAAACGAACCCCAAGTTGTTCATTATGGATATATATTAATTTATCTAATTCATTTGGACGAAACTTATATTTTTAGGAATAAAATAACAATTAATAATATAATATTTGTTTTAAAAACTATTTTATGTTACTTTTTGACACTATTTGGTATTTGATTTTTGTGAAAATCATAACAGAATGATTAGTTCAAAAAAAGTTAATTAAATCAATAATAACATGTAATATTAACCTATAAAATTAGTTTAATTCATAAAAAGTTTCAAATTAGATTTATTTGGGTATTTATAATATCAATTATGTTAATATATCATTAATAAGGTAATTACTGCATCATCATTATGTCATAAATAAATTAAATTATTTAATGTCTAAAAATTATAAATAAAATACCATTATGTAGGAAATATTTTTATCTTTCTAATTTCTATTTATAGTTGAATTTATTTTATTTATAACCCTATATTAAAAATGTTTTAGTTATTAAACTTTGATTTTAACTATTTTAATTCTTCTTTAAATAAAATAATAATAAATGTCCTAATCTAATACAAGTGGACCTAAAGGGTAATATTTTATCCCTAAGGTTGTTTTTGGTCTAACTAAACTTATCCAATAGAATTATTACATGTGTTAGGGTAATAATAATATCATTTTTACCCTTAATTACCCTATTTACTTTTAACCGTGGTAAATAAAAGTAAAAAGTTACTATTCACCAAAAATTATTTTTATCTTATTGAACCACATTTTACTCCTTGATATTAACTGTGTATCTCATATTTTTTAAATTTCACTCATAGAAGCGGTAAAATTAAGTTTTATTTAAATTTTCAAACTCTCCTAGGAGGTGGGTAAAAGACGGTGAAAAGTTCAATAAAATTTTTATATGTCTAAAATTATTATAAAATGACTCCAATGAATCACATTTAACTTATATAGGTATTATGTATCATTTTTTACCTAAAATAAATTTAAATAAAATAAATAATTATTTATATAAAAAGTCGGTTTTTAAATAGTAACCCAGTGTTTTCACTATTCATCAAAAATTAAAAGTTTTCAGAAAAATACCAAAAATTATCCCTAGGCTAATTTTGATATTCCGAATCCAAAAATGAAGTTCATTTTGAAAAATAAAATTTATAAAATTTCAAAAAGTGGGTATTACTATTCATAACATCTAGTTTATAATAATATTATAATAATGTATCGTTTAGTGAAACTCGGTATTGCGTACTACACACGCTATCGAGGAAGGTCTTCATTGCGTGTAATGAAAGACAAGTTAGGGATGCGTGTAGTGAAAGCTCTGTTTGGTGTTGTGTATAACATAATCAAAACATATTTCATTTATACATTAAACAAAATCTATACTTAATGTTTCATAAAATAATTTCCACAAAACGAACTTGAAATTGTGTGTAACAAGAGCCAAGAATAGTGTTGCATATACTGCAGGCTGATACGGTGTTGCATATAGTGCAAGCTAATTTTGGTGTAGCGTACAACACAAGACATCAATGAAATTAAAAATAATAATTCTCATAAAATCTCGGGTTGTTACATTATATGCCCAAGTGCTTTACCATGGGGTGCACCAGTCCTCTTCGTCAAAAAGAAGGATGGGTCAATGCACCTTTTCATTGATTATCATGATCTTAATAAAATCACGATAAAGAACAAGTATCCTCTTCCACGGATTGATAATTTGTTTGATCAGCTATGTGAAGCACAATAATTCTCCAAAGTGGATCTGCAGTTAGGATATTACCATGTAAAATTGAAGAAAGAGGATATCCCCAGGACTACTTTTTGTACATGATACAGGCACTATAAATTCATAGTAATTCCTTTCAGACTCACTAATTCTCTAGAAATCTTCATGGAATTGATGAATAGAGTCTTTAGATATTACCTCAAAAAATTTGTGGTAGTATTTATAGACGATATTCTAATATACTTCAAAACCAAGGAGGAGCATCTAAGAACTATACTAGAGACCTTGTGAAAAAAGAATATCTATTAAAAGTACAAAAAGTGTGATTTATGGTTGAAGGAGGTATCATTCTTGGGTAATATCATCACAATCAATGAGATACTATGGATCCCTCTAAGACAGCTGAAATTGAGGGATGGTTGAGGTCAACATTGGTAAGGAACATCTGTAGCTTCCTGGGGTTAGCTAGATATTATCACTGATTTATGAGAAATTTATCACGATTGTCCAACCCTCTTACCAAGCTAACTTAGAAGGGATTAAAGTTTTCTTGGAGTGATGAATGCTAATAGAGCTTTAAGGAGGTGAAAAAGTGTCTTATCACTGCACCCGTTCTCACATTACCTACAAGTGGATAACTTTTTGTGGTATTTAGTGATGCTTCAAAGAAGGGCATGGGCTGTGTGTTGATGAAAAATGACAAAGTCATTGCATATGCTTCAAAGAAATTAAAATTTCATGAGAAAAATTACCCAACACATGATTTGGAGTTGGTTGCAGTAATCTTTGCTTTGAAAATTTGGCGGCATTACTTTTTTGAGGAGAAGTATGAAATATACATGAATCACAAAAGACTCAAGTATATATTCACACAGAAAGAGTTGAACATGTTCCGAAGAAGATGGTTAGAGCTTATCAAAGACTATGACTGCTCAATCCATTACCACTCTGGGAAAGTGAACAATGTGGTGGATACTTTAAGTAGAAAGGACCCATCAATTCTATCATTGATGAGAATTGAAAAGGATCCAATATTCTTATATTTGATGAAGATGGACATGGGAATCATAAAGAATGGAACATCATAAATCCTTTCACAAATTATTACTCAACCATCTCTTTTGGAAAGGTTAAAGGATGCTCAAAAGGATTATGTGGGAATTCGGAAGAAAGTAAAAACTATCAGAAAAGGTAAATCTTCATAGTTCAATGTTAATGAAGAAGGAATTGTGATATTTGAGACAAAACTATGTGTTACATAAAATACAAAATTAAAGAATGAACTTTTGGATGATGAACATAGTTTGAATTTCTGAATTCATCTAGGAAACACAAAGATGTATCGAGATCTCCAAGATCATTATTGGTGGGATAACATTAAGAAAGAGATCGCTGAGTATACATCAAAGTGCCTGGTATGTCATCAAGTGAAGGATGAGAGGTAGAAGTATAAGGGGATGATGCAACCATTACCCATACCAACATGGAAATGAGAGAACATCACCATGGACATTGTCACCAAATTTCCAAAGACATCCAAAGAAAACAATGCTATCTAGATTGTTGTGGATCGTCTTACAAAGACTACACACTTCATTACAATTTGAGAGGATTTCTCATTAGATCAACTAGAACAAATATACATCAGAGAAGTGGTAAGTCTATATAGAGTACCACTATATATTGTATCTGATCGAGATCCAAGATTCACATATAAGTTTTAGAAGAGTCTTCAACATGCTCTAAATACTAATTCGAACTTCAGTACGGCTTCTCATCCTCAAACTGATGGCCAATCTGAGTAGACTATCCAAACACTTGAAGACATGCTGAGAGCATGCTCAATGAAATTCAAGGGAGGATGGGATCAACACCTTCCTCTAGTTGAGTTATCTTACAACAATAGTTTCCATTCAAGCATCCAAATAGCTCCTTATGATGCCCTTTATGGGAAGAGGTGTAGAACACCGACATGTTAGGATGATGTTGGGGATCAAAAACTCCTAGGTCCAAAAATGGTTGAAGAAATGGTGGATAAGGTTAAGACCTTCCAAAAGCACATTAAAGATTATCAGAGTCAATAAAAGAGCTATGTTGATAATCATCGACAAGACCTAGAGTTTGATGTTGGAGACATGGTATTTCTACGCATTTCACTGTGGAAGAAAGTTATCAGATTTAGGAAGAAGGGAAATCTTAGTCCAAGGTAAAATGGCCCTTTGAGATCCTTGATCTCATTGGAGAAATGGCCTATCGACTAGAACTCCCACCGAACCTATCTCAAGTACATGATGTATTCCATGTATCACTCTTGAGGAAGTACATACCTGACCCATTGCATGTACTTAATCCATAGGTGATACCATTGGAGAATGAATTCTCCCATGAAGAGAAGTCGATGAAGATATTAGATCACAGGGAAAAATTTCTACGAAATAAGAAAATGCCCCTTGTGAAAGTGTTTGGAGAAACAACAAGTTTTTAAGAAGAAACATGGGAATCCGAGTAAGCGATGAAGTAGAGTTACCCACATCTATTTTAGTGCGGGAAAAGGAAATTTTGTGGGAAATATTTCTTAAGGGGGAAGATTGTAATGACCCAAAATTTTATTAATAGAAATTCATATTAATCTAATTAAATGTCTTATTAGGTAAAATGATCATATAAAATGCATGCACTTACTTGGTTTTAACCTTTTGGATTTTTGAATACCGTTAAGAATTGTTACCATTGCTAATATAGTCGTTGAACAGTTATCATGTGATTAGTATAAATATATAGCTTTAATGAATCCAATTTACTCAGATAAAGGAAGCGTTGGCCTCATCTAGTAAAATTTCTCCATACAAAGCCTATTTTTTAGAGCTCGAAAAGGAGGTGGCGTCATTGGGTTTCACTCCTGACCAAGACCAAGCCGAGCTTTAACACGTTAAGCTCGAATGAAACTGCCTATGAGAGAAGTGGAAGTTGAAAGAGATTACCACCTGAGTGATGTTATCTGAGCCACCCCAAGAGTCTGTCACCATCACACACCTTACCCTTAGGTCATATGCAGGTGTTATAAGGGGCTATGTAACAAGACCCTAGAACTATGATTATGTGCATTATTTTTTTATAGAATAAATAATATTCATTCATTATTGTTACTTTGTAAATTGTTTTTAAAGCACAAATAGTATTTTTTAAAATAATATTCAATTAAGAAATCTATTTTGATGAATTAGTGGATTTTTGAATTGAATAATATTTTAATAAAATATTATTACCAATTTAATTTTTATTAAATATAAATTATTGTATTATTTTTATGAATACAATTGTGATTTTTACTAAAGTTTGAAATCCATTTTTGTCAAAACCCATGAATTTTTTATAAATGTCGGTTTTTATTTTAAAAGTAAAAATTCAAATAATTAGAAAATTATTTAGATAAAATGAATATTATTTTTGGAATCAGGATGTTGAAATTATCCAACGGTGAATTTTTCATAATTTTCTGAGATAGTCAATTTTTTGGGTAAAAATTATATACTGTTTAATTATATAATGTGTTTCATGAAATCATAATGAACTAATAATGATGTAATAAAATAATAAAAATGTGATTTTTGGAAAATATATGTTTTAAAATTAAAATAATGTGATTTTAGGTTTATTTGATTTATTTTAAAAAGCCTTAGTGGATCCTCCAAGACTTATAAAACATTTTATCTTTTGAAAATGATTTCCTTGAGAGTCTGACTCACCTCCGCATAAGCAAGCCTAATATTTTAAGAATTTAGGCCATTGGCCTTATAAAATAATTTTTTCTACTCCCCTTTGGAAAAAACATTGGGCAAAAAAAGGTTGATTTGTGGTTTTGATTAGTTTAATGTGTAGGGTCCAAAACCAAAATAATAAAGAATTCCCTCCCTTTTTGTATAAAAACCCACCCAAGCTCCCACTTCCTCTTCACTCATGTGGTTCCAAGTTAGGATCCAAGTATCACTGAGAGGGGGAGGGGGGTGAATCAGTGATATATATATTTTTTTATGTTTCCTTATTTTTTGAAACAACCTTCACATCCTGTTAAAGAGTTTCTTCCCTGTTGAACACACACAACCACAAGAACACAAGATTTACAAGGTTCACTACTCAACAAGAGTAGATACATCCTTGGTATGGTACTAAGACAATATAGTACCACACAATCCAATAGAAAACAATTATTTTATGTAGAATATAATTATTAGGATATTCCCTTACACTCTTGTAGCACTTGGAAAACAAACCGCAAGTGTGTGTGCACCCTCTTAGCACAAATAAGGAATTACAGTATTTTAGTGCTTCTTTACAATTGAATTGGTGTATTCTATGAAGTACTAATCTATACTTTCCTACCCAGATTCCGGTAAGAAATACCTTACACACAACTGAATACGCGTGAATAACCCAAATCTTTCGTGCAACTTTTATTCCATGCACGCAAGATTTGACTTTTGTTGCGAAACACCTCTTACGTGCAGCTTCAATCTTGCGCGCAACTCTCTTATTTTGTGAAGCTCTATTTCTTTTGTGAAATCCCCTTTACTTAAAATTCTTTCATGCCTCAGTTCTTGGGATTTCTCTAAGTGGAAAGCTTATAAAATTTCAGGGGGTCACCTCTTATTTATAGACTTTGTTGACCCCTACGCGCAAAAACTCCAATCTGTCGCGCAAGATCCTCACGTGTCACGTAAAACCCCATTCGACATCGCATTAGGCACGTAATTATCTTTCATGCAAGACATATCTTTTTCACACTTTTTTAATCTTTTGATCACTTCATTCCTTTGCTATTTTTTGAAGTTTCGACCTCGAATCATGTCTTGCATGCAACATTCCAAACTCCCTTCAAACTTGCGTGCAAAAACCAATCTTTCACGTAAGCCTCTCCTTTGCCAAATTTTGATATTAAGATCATGGAACTACACTTTTTTCCAAAATACCAAGACATATTCAAACTTTTGCACATCATTCTTTACCAAAATCACATTTCTCCATCTCCTGATTTTCAGCCCAAAAAATTTGGCAAACATTGGGAAACAATGCCACCTTAAAATCTGTTTCGGTAAGAACACCAATGTTGCTTCAATGTAATATGAATTATTCAACAAAAAATGTCTTTCATCATGAACCATATCTTCCATGATATATAGTATTTAGTCAAACACCTTTATCATCATCATATTTTTAATAGAAAGTACCAAACCTTCCCTTTCTTCCATTAGAATCTTTCCTTCCAATCAAAACTGACTATGATTGGAAGCACCTTTATGCCCCCTTTCCATTATAAGGATTTCATAACTTGTTCTCCAAACTTTTGATATTTGTGAAATAAAATTAATCAAATCATTTTCTGGTTTTCATGGAAATTATTGCAACTCTCTTTTCTTTCCTCTCCCACTTATACAAAGTGACGTGATTTCCTTTCTTCTCAAACTTCCTTGACAACAAAAGACAATACTTCATTTATCCGAAAACTTCATTATCCAAAATAGTCCCAACAATATCCTCCATTGTATTTTTTTGTCAACCAAGATTCATAAATCACTGAACTTTGTAACATCATGAAATGAATTACTTATCAACAGTTCTAAGCCTACTTGGGTGAACTCATTGTAGGAAACAAGAATTATTGAAAACCAGAACCTTGCTGTCCAAAAGCAGTGACTATAAAATTTCATGATCATATATCATTATCTTTCTTCAGAACATCTTTCAAGCTTCTACTTCAACATTATTTACTTCTTCAACTTTCATGGAACACAACAACATTGTTTCCTACAACCACTCCAAGAAATAGTTAGAATAATTCAAACACATACATGCTGGATTCAAAGATTACCCATAACTCCCCCTTTATGCATGATTCTATAAGGATAGATTTATGAAACAAATATACCCCTTGAAAGCACTATCCAGAGGTAAGATGAAAGTGGGGATAGAAACATGTACCTCAACCTTGATGAGAAGGAGGTTGGAAACCCATGTTCAACCTCAATTTTTCATATGGTTCCTTAAGTAGTGGTTTTGAGAATATATCAGCAACTTTTTCCAATGTAGGAACATACACCAGCCTCAATTCACTCTTCCCCACCTACTCTCTGATGAAGTGGTACTTTATGTAAATGTGTTTTGAATGAGAATGTTGTACCAAATTCCTTGTAAGATTCATTTCACTCTGATTATCACAACCCAAGAGCAAGGGTAGATTTACTTTAACAAGTAGGTCTTCCAACTGTGTCTTCATCCACATTAGTTGAGTTGCCACTTGATTAGCAAAAACATACTCAAGTTAAGTTGTGGTAAGAGTTAATGAATTCTATTTCTTGGTATTCCAACTAACACAACTTTCCCCCAGAAAGAAAACTCCACCAGATGTGGATCTTCAATCATCAAAATTTCCTACCCAATAAGTATCTTAATACCCAAATAGATCAATATTTACTAATCCATCATACCTAATTCCAAAATTAATTATGCCTTTGATATATCTGAGAATTATTTTTCTATAAATCAAATGTGATTCTTTAGGAGTGTTCTGAAATCTTGCACATAAGGTAACAGTATAGATGATGTCAAGTCTTGAGGTAGTCAAATATAATAGACTTCCAATCAGCTTTTGAAACTCTTTCTGATCAACTTCCTTTCCATATCCATCTTGAGACAACTTGGTTCTCATTGAAATTGGTGTGGACACTGGTTTCTAATTTTCCATGCCAAACTTCTTCATAAGTTCTTTAACATACTTTTCTTGAAAGAGAAAAATGTGATTCTTCTCCTTTGAAATTTTAAGCCCAAGAAATTATTTCATTTCTCCTAGAATGGACATATCAAATAACTTCTTCATATCCTTATCAAATCTTTCAGATGAGCTTTCATCATTCCCTACAAAGATAATGTCATCAACATAAAAAATTATGATCAGAGAAGACTCCTGACACTCCTTGATGTAAATATTTCTATCAACTATACCTTTCTTAAAATTCATCTTCCTCAAGAAAGTATCTAATTTAGAATACCATACCCTCGGAGCCTGTTTTAGCCCATACAAATCCTTCTTCAACCTAAACACAAAACTTGCATCCTTCCCAATAACAAATCCCCAAGGTTGATCAATGTAAACTTCCTCTACAAGATCACCATTCAAGAATGTGGATTTTACATCCATTTGACAGATTTTGTAACCTCGTTGTGCAACAATAGAAAGAAATATTCTGATTGTTTCTAACCTTTCCACTAGAGAAAATATTTCATCAAAATCAATGCCTTAAATTTGTGAATACCCTTTGAAAAACAATCTTTCTTTGTTTCTTATCACTTCACCTTATTCATTTAGCTTGTTCTGAAAAACCCACTTTGTACCAATAATGTTCTTATTGTCCGGCTTGGGTACAAGTTCCCAAGTACCATTCTTATCTATCTGATAAAGCTTTTCATTCATAGATTGAACCCATTATGGATGCTCAAATTCTTCATTTACATAATTTGGTTCAACTTTCGAATAAAGAGAAGTATGTGTAATAGTATTTGTTATTCTTCTTGTTTGAAACCTCAAATATTGATCTCTAATAATGTTCTGAGCCTCCACTTGTTTTCTCAGCCTAGGATGAGGTGTTAGAACTTCATCCTCATCACTTGACATTTTTGAGTCTGAATCCTCTTCTTGAGTAGGATTAACATAGTCTACAACATTATCATAATATTTAACAAAATATTCTCTGTCCTTCTCAACTTCCACATAAACATATGACTACTTTTCTTTCTCAACGTTTTCAAAAAAAATTTACATCTGAAGAATCAATAAATCTTCTTGTTTATTTATTTATAAATCTATATCCTTTTATTTCTAGATAATAGACAAGAAAAATTCCATCATCACCTCTTTGCTCAAACTTTTCGAGGTTTCCACCTTTCTTCTTTATAATGCATGGACTCCTAAAAAATCTAAAGTGTTTCAGACTTAAAGTTTTTCTATAAAACATTTAGTATGGAGTCATATATGAGTTTGGCCTATAGAAATATAGGTTTTGAATATACATTGTAGTACTCATGGCATGCATCCAATAAAAATGAGAGAGACCATGTTCAAGTATCATAGTTCGCCCCATTTCAACCAGACTTTTATTCTTCCTTTCAACAACCCCATTTTGTTGAGGTGTGTATGGTGAACTGAACTCATGCTGAATTTCATGATTATCAAGGTAACTTTCAAACTCTTCATTCTTATACTCTCCACCATTATCTGTTCTCAAATGCTCCACTGAATAGCCACATTCCTTCTCTGCTTTCCTCCAGAAAGTCTTAAACATTTTTAGAGTATCTGACTTATGTCTCATGTACATAACACAAGTAATGCGAGTAAAATCATAAATAAAAGTAACAAATTACTTATCTCTATTTGTTTATTTCTTTCTCATTGGTCCACATATATCATAATGTATAAGTTCCAAGGTTTTTTTTGAAAGAATATCAACTCTCTTATTTATAGAGTTTGTAATCTTCCCTTTTTCAAAAATAGTGCAACAACTATCTCTTCTTATCGATAAATCAGGCATATCTCAGACACTATCTTGCGTTGATAACTGGCACATGTTTCTCTGACACATATGTCCCAGCCTTTTATGCCATAAATGATTTTCATCCACCATGCCCATGTAATAAGAGTTCTGTACTTCAACAACTAGGAAAAAGTTCCCTTTTGTACATTGGCCTATTGTAACTATCTTCCCATCATGTTCACTTTTCACATCAAACCCATATTTTTTAAAAATAAATTTGTTTCCCACATCACAATTTTTTTGAAAAATTCAGCAGATTATGTTTCAACCCATCAACATTTAATGTTTTCCTAGATTTCATTTTTTCTTTCCGGATGATGGCTGATCCAACACCTTTGATTCTTAGAGATTCATCATTTACAAATGTAATTGTTCCTTCTTTGAAGTATTTAACATTTTTTAGAAACTTTAATTATTCTATCATATGATAAGAACACCCACTATTAAGAATTCGTGGACGTTCTCCTTTTGCATCTTTCGAGGCAGTTTCAACAATAAGGGCTTTTTGTTCTTCCTTTTCATTCTTCACCTCCAGCTTCTGAGATTTGTTAAGACTCTTTTATTGTGATAGAAACAAAACAAGACATCCCTTAGCAAGATTTCTAAGCTATTCACATATTTTACAAATAGTTTATAATGGTCGGAACCTATTTTCAACTTTCACACCAGCTTTCTCAGATTTCTTCTTAATTTCCTTCTCGTACTTCCCTTTTTGAGAGGATTGACTCCCCCTCAAACCTTGTCTTACATAACTTGTGGAATAGTAGTATTATTATTGATTAAACAAACACATGTTTGAAGTGGGTCTAAATCCACCATAATACCAGTAGTAACCATAGAATGAATATTTCCCTATGAAACTTATATACTGACTAGAGTTGTGAACATGCTTATCAAAAACCTTCTTAATAGAACGTTGCTGACCATCAACCTTTCTGTTTTCAATCGTAACTTTCTTCTTCAGCTCAGATTTCTGTTCATACTTATCAGTACCAGAATTATTAGAAATATTTCTAGACTCATGATTTTTATGTTCTTCTAATTTTTCATTATTGCTGACTTTGGTCACATACATAGCCTTTCCAACTTTGTTCTTATGAGAACCAATTCTGTATTTCCTATCAACCTTTGAAGGTAACTTTTATGGATCATTATTTGGTTCATTATTACTAGAAATTTCATGAAATTCCAAGATAGATTGTTTGAAACTGATATTTATTTCTTTAGCTTTAGAAAGTTTTGGTTGGACAAGTTCCAAATCTTCTTCTTTTTCCTTCAGCTTTACTTCAAGATAATCATTACGATTCTTTGCATTCTCAAAAGAATTCTTTAGATCATCAATCTCCTTTTTCATCATGATTTTATCATCCTAAAAACCTTATTGATTGTTTGATGTGGAATTTTAATTTATCAACTTCTTTTTTTCCTTCTCAAGCATTTCGATCTTCCTCAAACATTATTTCAACTCTTCTTTCAGATGATATTCAAGTTGAGTTTTTTCTTCTTCAAAATTTTTGCTCCTATAATCTTAATTATTCACTACTATAATAAAGGTATTATCTCTAGCTTTATCACTAAATGATTTCTCAGATTCAGCTTCACTATCTTCATCTTATTCATCTTTAGATAAAAATCTTTTTCTTTTTTATTAGTAGAAATTTTTATCCTTCTCTTTTGAAAAATATTTATCTTTGTCAGTTTGTTTCTTCCATGACCTTCTTGTCCTTTTGTCATCATCATAACTATCTTCTTAATTATTATTTTGAGGATAGTTAGCCTCAAAGTGACCAACGAATCCACACTAAAAACATTTCAAAGGATTTTTCCCCTTGTATTTCCTTGTACCTCTTTTCACATTTTTAGAAAACAAGGATAAAATTTAATCCAAATTTTTACATACCTCATCTTCAGAATCTGATTCACCAGTATCATCTTCAATAAGAGTCTTCTTTGAACTATATCTCTTTTCATCCCTGAATGAAATTTCTCTATCAAATTTTGTTTTGATCTTAATAGTCTTCTCCCATCACATTTCATAAGTAATGAGAGTGCTACGAAAATAATCGAGAGATAATTTTTCAGGGTCTCTGTCTTCTAATAAAGACACTTTATCATTAAACTTGTCAGGAATAATTCTAAAGATCTTTTAAACAACTGTAGAATCCTCCAACTTTTCACCAAGACATTGTACTAACAATGTCATTAACCCTGGTAAAGAAGTCCCCAACAGATTCAGATTCTCCCATTTTTAAGTCTTCATACGTTAGCCTACAGATTTGTAGTTTTGCCTTATTCAATTTTGTATTTCCTTCATACATGTTCTTCAACTTATCCCAGATGCCTTTAGCTATATCAAAAAATTTCACTCTTAAAAACCCACTCTCAGAAAGAGATTAGAGTAATGCATTTTTAGCTCTTCCATCATTCTCATGATTCTTCTTATCAACAAGTGTAAGAGGAACCTTGTCATCAATAGAAAGAAATCCATCAATTGTAGTTTCAAGAACTTAATACCCAAGAGACATAAGATAAGGAATCATTCTATCCTTCCAGATATGATAATTATTTCCATCAAATATCGGAATCCCCTTACTGTTCATGCAATTCATATTCTCCATCACAAATTCTCTTCAAAACTTGATCAAAGAACAAACGAAGGTAACATCCCTCTGATACTAATTGTAGTTCCAAGTTAGGATCCAAGTATCACTGAGAGGGGGAGGGGGTGAATCAGAGATATCTATTTTCTTTTTATGTTTCCTTATTTTTTGAAATAACCTTCACCTCCTATTAAAAAGTTTCTTCCCTACTAAACACACACAACCACATGAACACAGGTTTTACAAGGTTCACTACTTAACAAGAGTAGCTACATCCTTGGTATGGTATAGAAACAATCCAGTACCACTTGATCCACTAGAAAAAAAAATCATTTGATATGGAATAAAATGATTATTATATTCTCTTACAATCATGTAGCACTTATAAAAAAAATTCAAGTGTGTGTGCACCCTCTTACCACAAATAGAGAATTATAGTATTTCAGTGCTTCTTTACAATTGGACATGTGTATTCTCTAAAGTACAAATCTTCACTTGCCTACCCAGAAGACGGTAAGAACTACCTTACACACAACTAAATATGTGAAAAGAACCCAAATCTTTTGCGCACCCTTTTAGGTGTCTTGCGCACAAATTTTGTTCCACAAGCACAATATTTGACTTTTGTCGTGAAATACCTCTTGCGTGGAACTTCAATCTTGCGCGTAACTCTATTCTTATGCACAACTATATTTCCTTCGTGCACTCCCCTTTACTTAAAATTCTTTTTTAAATTAGAGATCAGGATTTCTCTATGTTTATAGCTTATCAAATTTTAGGGGTTCACCTCTTATTTATAGACCTCGTCTACCCCTACGTACAAAAACCCCAATGTGTCGCGTAAGATCCTGACACGTCTCACAAAACCCCATTTGAAGTCGTATTGGGAAAGTAAGTATCTTTTGTGCCAAAATTATCTTTCGTGCACTTTTTGAATATTTCGTTCACTTCATGACTTTTCCATTTTTTGAAGTTTTGACCTCAAATCATGTCTTGTGCGCAACATTCCAAACTCCCTTCAATCTTGCACGCAAAAACCAATATTTCATGCAAGCCTCTCCTTTGCCAGATTTTGATATTCAGATCATGGAAATACACTTGTGAACAAAATACCAATCCATCTACAAACTTGTTTGAATCATTATTTACCAAAATCACATTTCTCCATCTCTCGATTTTCAGCCCAAAAAATTAGGTAAACACTGGGAAACTTCGCCACCTTAAAATCTTCTTCGGCAAGAACACAAATGTTGCTTCACCGCCATATGTCTTATTCAACAAAGAACTTATTTTATCATGAAACGTATCTTATGTGATATATAGTCTTTGATCAAACACCTTTAGAATCATCATATTTTCAATGGAAAGTACTGAACCTTCCCTATCTTCCACTAATATCTTTCCTTCCAATCAAAACTGACTATGATTGGCAGCACATTTACTCCCCCTTTCTGTCATAAGGATTTCATCACAAGTTCTATTAACTTATGATATTTGTGAAATACAATTCAGAAACGAATCATCTGGTTTACCATGGAAAGTATTGTAACTTTCCTGTATTTCCTCACCTACTTATACAAAGTGATGTGATTTCCTTTCTTCTCAAACTTCATTGCCAATAAAAGACAATACTTCATTCATAAAAAAACTTCATTATCCAACATGGTCCCAAAAACTCAAAGCCTTTGGATCTTGACCAAACTCTTCCCTCCACTCTCTATAATCCTCCAAAGGTGCCCCGATCTCCCAAGAAGCCTCTCTCGAGCCTCTCCCAAGCCTTTGGGATCACAATTCTAAGTAAGGTATTTCTTCCTTTCTCATTTTGTCTAAATTTATTTAAGCTGTTATAACCTTTTTATTTTGATTAAAAATGTTGGGGTATGAAATATAACCTCCCCATAATTACATCCTTATGTTTTAATTGATGAGAAACCTCTTTCTCTCTCATTAGTGCCTCTCATACACACCCGTTACCATGTTGAAATTCTGTATGTAATTTCTTTCTTCTCATTTACATTCAAGCAATTATTTTGTATTGTGAATCTAAATTCCATTACATATATTGGTACAAGTATCTATATTACCCCTTTCATTTACATTTCATGTATATATTATGAGACACCCCTTTCTCTCTCATCAACCATTTTTATGAATTCTTATGTCACATCGTTATGCTGCCAAAATTGCACCACGATTTTCCAAGCCAAAGTCATTGTGTAGTGAGTACCATGCCTATTTCTCTATCAAGGGTATTCACCTTTATTCACATTTACTTATTGATTATATATTTTAATGTATGTATTCCACACATCTTAATTGTGGAATAAATTATTATGTTTAATGGATCCATGTTGTATGATCCATGTGGAAAATTTATGCATGAAATGTAATGATTAAGAAGGGTGCACCCTGATAGGGCTCTAATGCATTGGGTAAAGATTAGTATCATGATACGTTAAGTGAAATGAGGGTTTACTCATGCTAATTCAAGTGCAATGAGGGTTTACTCATTCTCCATGTGTAATGAGACTTTGGTCATGCTAATATCATGTTAATTTTTTTGCCACATTTCCATGTTATGATAATCATGATATATCATGCCTTTATGATCATGTTTCTCTTATGCTTCATTGATATACCTATTGCCTAACATGTACTGTATTCTTCATGTTATGCCTTGTTTACTCCCTTACTAGGATTTATACCTCACCCTTTTCTTATGCATGTCCTTAGGTTATCCCATGCAATTATAAGTACGAAGGAATGTTGTGGTCATGCAAAAGAAGTTTTCAATAAAGATTTTGTGTTTTATGTTCTAAGTTTTTATGTAATGTTCCTAATCCCCACATACACTAGAAATATCAGTCTTCTATCTTGTATAAAGTGAATATTTTACATAATAAATTATTTTTAAGTGTGAAATAAATAGTAGGGATGTTATAATTACTCAATCCCCATTTTCCTTAGGTGGAAGAGATGAATACAACGTAAGAAAATATAAATCGTGATGAACTAGTTTATTATGTGTTTAACGATCAAAGGGTGACATATTAATAACTATTTTCAATATAAAAAAACCTTTTAAAAATAATTAATACATATTAAATATATCATTATTACATTATATTACCATTATATGGTATCCCATAGTCATTTATGACATGATTGTTATAACATTGTTTACATAGGTGGTTAAATCAGCTCAAATGGTAATATATTAAAATTATTTAATGAGTAAGGGGATGTATTGAGATAATGATAATGTAACATACCCATAATCATAAATAATTAATAAATTTCCTATATCCTATTTTAATACATTCTAGTAACCATCAATGACGGGTTGTGATGACAAATTAAATTCATCATTCGTGATGGTAGTAGTTTGCCTTACCCATGATTAATGATCCCATTTCTCAATGAATGGATGGAATGATGGTATATAAAAACTTATCATTTTTTAATTTAATTCATTACATTGAAAACAAATTTATTTATAAAATACATAATTTATACCATTCTTGAGAGATGTTAAAGTTAAACAAACAACATCGCTTCGTGGAGGCAGTAGTCCGTACAAAGGCACGATCAATGTTTTGGTCTATCTTAGTGGATGGAAAGCACTGAATAATTGTTTTTATAATAGTATAATTACATTAAAGTATACTAATTATATAAATTTATTTATATTAATCAGTTTGGTGATGATTTAGGTTGGATTATAGTAAAAGAAAAGAGTAAGTGAAAGTAATACTCACATTGGAAGCTTGAGTTTTATCTTATAAAACACATTGTAAATAAAGAACTTAAGCAAACTGAAGGTGACCAAAAGCTTATGTAAGTTAGATAGGGTTAAAGGAGTATTATTTTTTCATATTTTAAAGAAAAAATTCATAGGGTGGGTGATTATTGATGTGGTGGAAGTTTTACCTTCTTACAAGTGAGGATAAGGGTAGTTTTGGAATTAACCATTACATTTTCAATAATATAATGTCACCATTCAAAGGTCAATGGATAAAAGATAGATAAAAGTGTATTATAAGTTTTTTTGTTATATATTAAACTCTTAAAATTATTTTTAATACAATATAGTGTGTTTTATGCATTTTCTTTTAACTTTTTAACTTTTACCATAATTTACTTTTACCTTGGTAATTAATATTTCACATGAGAAATTTATTTTAGGGAAAAAAGTTAGATTTAAAATTTTATATTATTTTGTTTCTACGATTTAATCTTTTTAAATAATTTTGAATTTTTCTAAGGGGTTGAAATATTAATTTTAAAACAAACACATTTTTTTTTGGAAAACTGTATTTTTATGTTTAATAATTTATGTACGAGATAATTTTATCATATATAATGATAATTATGAAATAAAATGGTTTATGGAAAAAATAAAAGTTATGTGGATTTAAAATCAATCTAAAACTGAATTTGATCACTAGAACACTCAATTAAATGAAAACACTAAAAACTATTTTTATTAAAGTAATATTTTAATTTAGTTCTAGTAATGTTGGACATGGGGGTAATAAGTTCAAATAATATTTTAAAATTCATAATTTTATTACTTAAAAGATTTTTTTAAACTTTTAGGACACACTTATATAATAATAAAATCATAAAAAACTATAATTTTTTTTCAAAAACCATATATTTCGAATGAAAATCAACCTTTTCATAAAAACTTAAAAATTCATACTCATAAAATTTTTATGTGAGGAATTTAGAAATTAAGTTTATTTTATAAAATTTAATTTCCTGAATTGTTAAATTTATTTTTTAAAATAAATTACATAATAAAAGTAAAATGAATTTTATTGAAATTAATTATTTTCAATGTTAACTCAAATTAATTATTCATCTTATAAAGGTAATATATTTTAATGGTTTATCATAGTAGTACATATAATAGATTTATTATTAATGTTTTTAATTTTTTTGGTTTGTTTACATTGGGTGTAGCATATAACACATGTTGTTGATCATAACATCAGTTTTACAAGGTCTAGAATTATTGTTCAATATAGATGCCCCAATCCAAGAATCATAATGTGATCTCCCCAAATATCCAGGATTCAAAACCAGTAGATATTGATATAAAAAAAGATCATGCTATAGTGGGTATCATATTACTATAATGCGTGAATGTATATAAATCATGATGGAAACCCCAAACTCATTCACCGGAACCCGATAACTGCAAAATCAAAACCATAGTGGAAAAAAACTATCATGGTCTAATACTACTAAGTAGTTCACCAAAAATATTTCATGAAAAATACCTATGTGATGAAATTAAATCCTGTAAATTTCAATATAATTAACTTTAATAAAACAACAAAAAATCAAATATCTATAAAATTACCAAACATTCATGAAATATGCTTCGTGTTGTAACACAGTACCTCAAGCCATGATATATCTATCAATGGTGTGACACACTATACTATGAAAACTTTTGTTCTCTAGTGAATTGATCATGGTATATTAATATTTATCACAGTGTAATCAATTCCTAAAAATGAAATTTAATCTCAAAATATACTTCATCTCTACTAGTCACCTCCATAATTACGTGCAACACTTTCAAAATCACAAAACCACAATGTAGTAGACCAAGAGAAATCTAAGACTCTATATATTCAGTATAAAAACACTTAAAAGAGAGAAAATATATTTTATTAATTAAAAAATATATTAATTATATCATCTATAATAAATTATTCTAGAAAGAAATTGACACATTAGTAGTTACCTAAAATTAAATAGTCATTCAAAAATTTTCCCAAACTCAAGATAACTCAAAATAAAAAGTCAATCATTTATAAGGTGTTTACTCGATATTAGTACAAAAAAATATTGATTAGTTATTTTTATTGGTCATATATGAAGTCAAAAATTATATTATAACTTATTTAGAAAATCTCAAAAAAACCAAAATACCAATATGATATTATTTTTCATGATCTAGCAGGGATGTACCATTGACTTGGCATGGACTGAAAAATTCCCTAAGTGTATTCCCTAATAACCAAGGGATATATATTATCATATGAGGTTTAAAGTAACCACTTAGAAATAATTTACCCTCTTTTGGATACATTTTATGTCAATTCTATATTTTTATAAAATATAGTATGACCTATCATTTATTGAATATTTCCAAAAAATAATGTATTTACCTATCCATCTATAAATACCTACTGTATTAGTATAAAATCATAAAATAAAATATTTATATTTATACATTTATTTTTATAAAAATAGTCAAATCATAAAATCATACATTAACCATATTAAGGATAAAATGGGGAGAAACCTCAAAAAATCACACCAATATACCTGGTGATATGAAAAAAATGCCTCTTGACATTGCTAGCCTCACATGATCTATCAACTAGTAGAGACCTAACCTACTAAAGAGAAATTAATATTTAGACTACTTACCCACCAATTTAAAAATATATAGTGTGACTAAAAAGACTCAATAGGATACACTAAATAGCCTCAACTCCCATAAGTGAATAATCATGTAATCACAGGTGACAATGTATATGAAATTTATAATATATATATATATATATATATATATAATTTTATGAGATAAAAAATAAAAAGATACAATATATAGATCACCTAAAACATATTTTATCTAGGGAAGGGGTTATATAAGAGTTATGGAACCAAAGTGACTATAAAAATCACATTTTCTATGATGTTTTTGTTCTTTATTTTTGAGGTTTCTTATTAAAACATTATAAGTATATATTTGTATAACAAGATTAATAACATACAATAGGTGTACCAAAATAATCCCAAAGGTACTATCAACCATGTCCCATGATACCTATATAATAAATTTATAATAATATCTATATTCTACCAATTTCTTTAGAAAACTAGGTTTCAATATTTATAATGAGGATAAAAATACTCAACAGAAATTATCCCATACATCTATATTAAAAAAGTAAAAATAAAATTATAATATTATAAAAAATAACACGAGACATCCCATAAATCATTTTAGAAAAAAATTCATAATATATAACATGTTAAGTCATATGCTTTAATCAAGTTCATATAAAAAAATTTATGAAAATTATCTTTAGGTGGAAACCCTTTTTCATAAAAAGTTATCGTATTAAAAATATATAATATTTGAATAAAAATACATTAAATATTTTGAAAAATAAAATAAAAAATAACCAATAAACAACCTCCATAAATCTCCTCACTCAAACATCTCTTTATTTTAAATCTCCATCCTTACAGATCCCCTAACCTAAAACATGAAACGAAAATCACACCCCTCAAATAACATATTGCAACATTGAGGTATTTATTTAATTCATATATTTACTCCCTCATCACACTCAATTAATTAATTATGACCACTAGCCTAATCACTCTCTATAAATACACCCATAAAAACCCACATTCCATATATAATAATTCTAAATATTTAAGGAAATACACTAATGATACTTAGTATAAAACCAAAGATGATTTAATGAAAAGTATCAATAAGAAAAAAAAATAATCCTATGAAAAAATAATAACGAACATGATTAAATTTATAAATGAAAAAAAATATTTTATAAAGAAAAGAAAACATTGTGAAAGTAGAAAAAAATATAACTCCACCTTAAAAACAATTTTCTCTAAGTGAGTTATCCAAAACCACTAGCATGATAACATTTGAAAATTTTACCTGCATATAATTTATTTCCCAAAATATGAAAATAAAATAAAATGAGAGTTGATAAAAAAATTATTTATATAATAAATATAATTTTTAAAGAAAATATATTAATATTAATAAATAAACCATCCTTTTCAAATATTCTCAACCCAACCATGACATTTCCACTGATGATACCTCATAAATAAATCTTAATTTTTTTGTTAACTTGTAATTAGTTATAGTTATATATAGACTAAAATTACCCATTAAAACATGAATAATAACTCATGAGAGCATGTTTGACAACAAACTATGAGTTTATATATTAAGAATTCTAGATTCAATAATCAATAATAAAACTTGTGAGGAATAACATAAAGAACAAAATTTAATTATTATGATATTATGGTAAACATGATTGAAAAAAATTTATTTTTTACATATATGATGAAGTAAACACCTTATCCATAATAGAATACATGAATTATAATAATATATTATTTTAAACGAATGAAAAATCACTATAATTATATTAAAAGGGCATGAAAGTTTAAGACATGATCGAATTAAAAAATAATGATCAACAACATTACTTTAATAAAAGATCAATTTACCATGAAAATAAATAAATAAAAATCTCTCATTTAATTTCAAAAAACATAAATTTGATTGAATTATTGTATTTTTAATTAAGTGTTTAGTTCATCATTATAAAAAACATAATGAAACCCAATGGGGTTGAGGGAACCTACCATTATCATACATCAACATAATACTCCAATTCTAATGATCATTAAGAAGATCCAGAGAATTTATAATGGATAATATATAATAAATTTCTCCTAAAGAATCAGGATTTATAAATGAATTTCAAAATTACAAATACAAAATTTCTTTTAGACTTCTCAATATGGATATATGACATTAGTAATCTTAAAAACCTTGAATTTTATAAACTAAAAAACATATAATTTTAATCAAAAATAAATAAATTTTAAAATTGAACCAAAAAATATTTTATATACCCAAAATAAATGATTTATAAAATATAACTAACATTCCTTAGATTTACATAATAAAAAAACTAGAAATATCTACCAATCAAAAGTGATTCCTCCATAATCGAAAGAAAATCCATGCTAAAATTTCCAACACAACCCAGAGAAACTGTAGAAAAGAATGATGTTACAATAATTTGGTGACTTGAAACCCCTTAGAGAACTATAAATTAGAGAGGTAGGAGGGATTGAGAATGATGATAAAATAGAATAAATATCCTCCACCTTTAGAGGTATGGAGATAGATAATTCAAAAATTATACCGATAGTGGGTTTAAAATAATAAGGGTAAATATTATTTCAAATTTGATTTAAAAATTATTCTAGGGGCCATTGTGTTGAGTTAATAAGTTTTTCTTACGAATTTTACATTCCTTTATGTTTTGAAAATCAAAAACACTCTATCTCAAGGAAAATTTCATTTCCTATAAGATTTATCTTATTAAGGAAAATATTCCTTCCCAAGGAAATTTCCTACCTACATTTGTTTTCATTGTTAATGTTTTAGTTTCTCTTAATCTAACTCATTTTATTTCTAAGTGTAAAATTCGGTTTCATATCTAAAAACCTCAGAATTATATAAATACTTAGATATAGAGTATTCTGTTTTCAGCTTTTGAATTCAGGTTCTGAATTCTCTAAAATTCAGATTCCAAATTCTCTGAAATTTAAATTCTGAATTTTCTGAAATTCAGATTCCTAATTTTCTAAAATTCAGACTCCAAATTATTTGAAATTCTAACTCCAAATTTTCTAAAATTAAAACTCCAAATTCTTTAAAATTTAGACTCAAAATTCTCTAAAATTTAGGTTCCAAATTCCTCATAATTCAGGTTCTGAATTCCTTAGAATTCAGGTTCTAAATTCTTTAGAATTCAGACTCTGAATTCATCATAATTCAGACTCTGAATTCCTCAGAATTCAAGTTCTGAATTCCTTAGAATTAATACTCCAAATTTCTCAGAATTCAGGTTCTGAATTTCTTGAAAAATAGAATTGAAATATCCATGTAACTTAGACTCCAAATTTTTTTATTAGACTCCAAACTTTATTTTCCTTAGACTTCGGAAAATTGGATTTGGATAAGCAACTTTATTTTTCTTATCCTTGTTGTAATTATGAAACAATGTGGTGTAATCTATTTCAAACCAACCATTGTTTGAGTGACACGTGTACATGTCCCTCCGAGATTCAAGGAAAAATATGACCATTGTAGGAGGGAGCCAAGCATTGGATAAGTGCCTATAAATTGGAGCTCATTTGAATGAGCTCAAGACTTTTAATGAATCAGTTGATTACTCTATGGACCACATGCTGTTGAAGTGATTTCTAGAGAGAAGTAATATCATGCCTTGTGCGTACTAAACATATTGTTCATCTTTCTTCGTGTGACTCTGATTTTTGTTGTGTAAAATCGAGGGATTCGGGGGATAAGAAGACGGAGGTGTCAACTACCATGAAGTTCAAGGGCTTGCAGAGATAGAAAGAAAGACTCTGATATTTCTATCGAGGGCTTACCCTGATGTGGGTAAAACATACTTTCTTGAAAGTATAAATCAAGGGACCTTTATCCAAGGTTGTTTGATACCCTACTCTTTGTGTTATAAGATTTCATACTTGTTAATTTTATTGTTTCAAGTTTATTTTCTGCTGCATTTTTTTAATAAGGAAATTATAACTATCTTATACTTTCTTGTAATTGTATAGTCTAATTAGTAATATTCTATACGATTTAAGTTAAAATCTTTTTCCTTGTAAACTTTTTTTAAGTTTCATTTCTGGAACCATATTTCTAGAATCTAGCAAGTTTGTAGAACTAAGTGGTCTTATGAATTTACCTGTTTAACTTTGTTAAACATTGTTTTCCTCAAGGTTAAAAATGAAAGTTTTATACCAACTTTAAAGGTTCCAAAGGATTTTTTATAGTATAAAATTCAACCCTTCTTGTATATTGAGCATCTACATTCATATTTTGATCCTAGAATTGGTATCAGAGGAGGTCTCTAAAATAATTATATTCACATATAAGTTTTCTTTCTCAAGTTTTCATTGTTCTGTATATATTTTCCTTGCTCGGGTTTTTTATCCTTGTTTACAAACTTTTATTATTATCAAGTTTCTATGGAAAGATATTTTATTTTAGATGGCAGGAATAAATGTTGGTTCGATTGACAATCTTAATCCTACTAGACCACCTATATTTGATGGGAATGATTATGAATATTGGAGATATCGTATGAATAATTTTTTTATTAATACTTGAGTGGACAAATTTTTATGCTTACTAGAGATTACAAGATTCTTGATAAGAAATTTAGAACTTTTACCAATCAAGAAAAGTCAGAATATCAACTAAACTACAAGGTATAAAATACTTTATTATGTTCCATGACCAGGAATATATATTGTCAGATTTATTCTTGTGAAGCAGCAAATTGTTTTTGGAAGAAATTGTAGGTTACTCATTTTGTCACATCCAAAGTTATAGAAACTAGAAGAGCTATGCTTAGAGCAGAATATCATGGATTTCTATTTCCTTATGGAGAACCAGTGTGTAAGGTACAACAAATGTTTATAACTATTGTTAAAAATTTACAATCCATGGGTGAGAAAGGTTTAGATGATGAGGCACTTGTGGACAAGATTATAGATATCATGCCTAATGAGTGGGAATCTAAGAGAACAACTATTGATGAGAATATGAAAGTATCTCAGATTACTCTTGATGAGCTTTTTGGAACTCTTCTTCAACATGAGACAAGAATGAAAAGAGATGCTGATTTGAATAAAAAGAAGAATGGAAATAGAAGTGTAGCCTTTACTACTACTAAAGCAAAGACTCCTGAAAGGGTTACAAGATCCAAGTTGAAGAAAGTCACTGTTTTGTCTGAATCAAGTGAAAGTGAACATTCTGAGAATGAACTAGATAATCTTTCTCAAAGGATGAACAAGATAATTGTGAAGAAAGACTTTCACTATAGATATAAGAAGAAAGAAATAAAGGAAAAGAAATACTCTGAAGTCACTTGTTATGAATACAAAAGTGTAGGTCATATAAGGCCAAATTGTCCTATGCTTAAGAGAAAGGATAGAAAGGAAAATCATTTTGAGAAGAATAGAAATAAGTACTACAAAGATAAAGCTAAGAAAGTTTTGAAAGGTAATAACACATGGAGTACTAATAGTGGATACTCTTCTGATGAATCCTTATAGTATGGATCTTTTGTTCAGAAGAATCTTGGTCAGATTTCCAAGTTACCCATTGAAAATCATTGTTTAATGGCCAAGGTACACAATGTTGAATCTATAACCAATGTATCCTTGAATGTTGATTATAATGATAATAAATATTATGAATCCTCGGATAAAGAATCTTCTTCTGATAAAGATAATACTTTACTTACTTATGAAGAAGTGTCTAGGTTTTCTAAGCTTATTGAGAATGAAAATTCTAAAGTCAAGAAAAATCTTGATAAGGCAAATTCTAGAATTTATATTCTTACTAAAGATGTATCATATCTTTCTAAAGATCTTGATAATAAAATTTATGATTTTGAAAGTATTTAAAAAACCCTCAAGGAAGTTAATTCTAAGAAGGGTAAACTTTATAAGGATCTAGAAAAAGTAATTTCTAAGAAGAATATTTTAGTGACTAACTCTAGTGATAAAAATAATGTTTTTGAAGATCAAAACTTAGTTAGTAGACTAAATTTAGAAATATTTTCCTTAAGGAAGTGTTTTTCAAAATTTACCTTAGGTAAGGAAAACTTTGTTAAGATGTATTCCTAAATTCAACCTCTAAGGAATAATTTTGGGTTTGGTTATACTCATTCAAAATTAGTTTTTAGTAATAATTAGTTTGTTCCTCAAAGTGTTCCTTTCTGCACTAAGTGTCAGTGTGGTGGGCATTGGGCAAAAAAAATTCCTTAAACAAAACTCAGTCTTTAGGTTTTCATAAATCTCATTTTTATAAGAAAATGTGGATACCTAAAATTTTGCTTTCTGAAGTTTTCGGATCCAAGAAAATTTGGGTTCCGAAAGTCTAACACTCTTATTTTCTGGAAAGTAAAGATAGTACCAACAAAAATACATGGTACATGGATTGTGGATGTTCCCGACACATGAATGGTAACAAAAACTTCTTTGAAAAGATTATCAAAGAATAAAGGAGGAAAAGTAACTTTTAGAGATAATGCTCAAGGAGAAATTATTTGTATAGGTAACATTATTCTTCTTAAAAAAAACTTTGATTTCTAATGTTTTATTTGTTAAGGGTATTAAGTAAAACTTATTATAATATGTCAGTTATGTGATTAAGGTTACCTTGTGAATTTTAGGAATGATAAATGTTTAGTACAAAATTCTAAGGAAGAGTTTATTCTTTCTACCCATAGGTAAGATAATTTATACACACTAAACTTAGAAGACCTTAGGAGCCAAGACCTACCTTGTATTAGTGAAACGAAGGATCATTATTAGTTATGTCATAGAAGGTTAGGACATTGTAACCTTAGGAACCTATGAAAAATCTCTAAGAAAAGACTAGTTAAGGATCTACCAGATCCTAGATTTAATTCTTCAAAAGTTTTTGATCCTTTTCAATATGGGAAGAAACATAAATCAAGTTTTAAATCAGTTGGTGAAGTCTCATATACTGATGAATTACAGTTGGTGCATATGAATCTTTTTGGTCCAACACAAACTGGAAGCATTGGAGGAAAGTATTATGTATTTTTCTTAGTTGATGATTACATTATATTTACATGGGTCTATTTTCTAGTAAAGAAATCTGAATCTTTGTCTTATTTCAAAATTTTTAGATCCCAAGTTAAAAATGAGAAAAACCTTCCTTTGATAACTATTCATAGTGATCATGGAGGAGAATTTCAAAATTATGATTTTGAAACTTTTTGTAGTAGAAAAGGCATTACTCATAACTTCTCAGCACCAAGAACTCCTCAACAGAATGTTATTATTAAAAGAAGAAATCAAATTATTCAAGAGATAACCAGAACCATGTTGAGTGAATATTCGATAGCAAAACATTTTTGGGCTGAAGCTGTAAGTACTTTTGGTCATACTATAAATTGAGTTTTTATTAGACCTTTTCTTAAAAAAACCCCTTATGAGTTATAGAATGGTAGAAAATCTAGACTTTCATACTTCAAGGTATTTGGTTACAAAGTATTCATTCTGAATACTAAAGATAATTTACAAAAATTCTTACCCAAATCTGATGAAGGAATTTTCTTAGGATACTCCCCAACTTCTAAGGCTTATAGAGTTTTTAATAAAAATACTTGTACTATTGAAGAAACAATACATGTTAAATTTGATGAAACTGAACCTTTTGTTTTTAAACAACCTCAACCTATATATTCAGATGTGTTTTCAAAAAATGATTATCAACCCTTGATAGAAGATCCTTCTGATAAGTAAAATGTCCAAGAAAATATTTCTAAAGCATTTACCCCAGAATATTTCCTACTATTTGTTAATGAACAGGTTTTAAAAAACCCAAATTAGTTGTTTCTTAAGAATCATCCCAGTGATAGAATCATTGGTGATGTAAATAACCCTGTCACGACCCGTCCTCGGGGCCCGTGCCGTGACTACCCCAAGCCCGCCTTCCATAGGCCAGGGGCTGGCGACTAGCACCAAAGGCGTAAAATCCCGATAACTGGGAAGGCATTGCCTTTATATAGAAAACAAGCACCACAGAGTACAAGCGGAAGTAAAACACTAAGTACAAAAAGAAGAACTGAAAAGCAAAAAGGGGCCGGAAATACAAGCCCAACTGTAAAGTACAACTCGAAAGGGAAAACAGCGACTGAAAAGTAAAGCTGCTACGCTGAGATGTCCACTGGAAATCCCACCTGAAGGGTGGGTACAGATAGCTCCTCTGCTCCTCGGGTCCCGCCATCCGCTCCGAGTATATCCCGCCCAGTGGTCCACCTCCGGGTACCGCCTCGTCGTATAGTCCACCTCCAGGTACCGTCCAGTCCTCGAACACTCGGCCTCTGTCAGCACTGTCCGTCGTCTGCAACCAACACAACGAGGTGCGGGCATAGCCCGTGCAGGGGTGAGTATAACGATACTCAGTAGGGACCCCGAGACCCTCAAGGTCTCACTAAACCAACAAGGATAACCACAAGAAGATCACAACAGATAAACTCTACTTAGGTATATGCCCATACATATACCTAAGTTATCAAGCAACCCATCTCAATCATGAGGAAACACAAGGATTGTGAAAACGACGGATAACCACTACTCGGGTATATGCCCATACATATACCAAAGTTAGCAAGTGACCCATCTCAATCATGAGGAAACACAAAGGTCAAAGTCTCAGCTCAAACCGGGATTTTCATTATTGAAACCGTAACTGCTGAAGAGCTCCGTCTCTAGAGTGTACAGTGGTCCTGTCACGACTCCGAGGCCGCCGCTCACTAACCTAAGACTGCTGAAGTACTCCTCCTGTCGAGTACTGCGGGTCTGCTGCCAACTACCAGGCGCTCCGTCCGCTGAGGGTCTGCTGCCAAATACCGGGCGCTACCCAGATAGCCTGCTGAGGTACTCCTCCTGTCGAGTACCGCGGGTCTGCTGCCAACTACCAGGCGCTCCGTCCGCCGTGGGTCTGCCGCCAAATACCGGGCGCTCCGTCCACCGGGCTAGTCGACTCACTCCAAGTCGAGTCGGTCAAGCAGTCGTCAGGTCTCAGCCGGCTACACGGTCTCCGTACTCTGCACGCTCGTCTCCACCGTCGCGGGTCTGTCGCTACAACCAAGCGCACACAATCCGTAGAGTATCACGGGTCCGCCGCTACAACCAAGCTCTCCACCGCCAAGGGTCTGCTGCTGCATCCAAGCGCACCACCACTGTCAAGTACCACGGGTCCGCTCCACGAGCTACTGGTCGATACTCCAAGTATCACAAGGTCCCGCGAAGAAGTGTCTCAAAGGTCCGTCTCGTCACAGGGGTCTCAACGCAACAGACGGCGCGTCGATCGGACGCCCGGTCTGTGAGTTATTAGCCTTTTCGTCCCAGGGGCCCGGTTGGTTTCGTGAGCGAAACCAATCCCGGCCGTATCTCAACTGCACCCCGAACTTCCCATAGGGTATACTCAAAGGGACCGTTACTCAACGTAACCACCAACGCCGCTGACGGCTCGTCAAGCGGACGTCTTGTCTGAAAGATATCAGCTTTCCCGTTCCAGGGGCCCGGTTGGATTTCGGGAACAATCCAACCCGGCCATACTCCGACTGCATCCAAAACTCGGGCGGAGTATGTCAAAAGTTCCGTCTCATCAAGAGGAAGTCAACGAAACAGACGGCGCGTCAATCGGACGCCCGGTCTGTGAGTTATTGGCATTTTCGTCTCCGGGGCCCGGTTGGTTTTTAAGGAAAAACCAACCCGACCGTACTCCACCTGCGTCCAAACCTCGGGCGGAGTATGCCAAAAGATCCGATTCACTAAGAGGAACACAACGCGACTGACGGCGCGTCAATCGGACGTTCGTGGCTCAAGATATGAGCGTTTCCGCTCCGAAGGCCCGGTTGGTTTCGTGAACGAACCAACCCGGCCGAACTCAAAGTAACCCGAAACCTTGAGTGTGATATATCGAAACGACCGTCTCGATCCAAGGATCGCGTTGCCGCAGACGGTTCGTCATTCGGAGTTCCGAGGCTCAAGTTATGAGCCAAAAACCAAATCAGGTTCGAAACGGGGGGGTCCGGGTCCGGGCCGACTCAGCCCGACCCCCCCCCCCCCCCCCCCCCCGGGCGGCGGCGGCGGACGGCGGCGGCGGGCGGCGGCGGCGGGCGGCGCGGCGGTGGAGCGGCGGGCCGCGCGGCGGCGGCGGCGGCGGGCCGCGGTGGCGGCGGCGGCGGGCCGCGCTGGCGGCGGCGGCGGGCCGCGCTGGCGGCGGCGGGCGCCGCACGGGGTGGCAGCACGCGGGGGGCTTGATTGCCCCCGCTGATTGAACAAGGCGGCACGGCTTTGAGCCGTGCCTTTGCCAAAAAACGGCCCCCGCAAGTGGGGGCCGGCTGGACGAACCGGGGGGGCTTTGCCCCCCCCCCCCTCCTTTAATTGAACCGCCCCCCTCGTTAAGAGGGGGGTTTGAAGAACCGGCCGGGGGTTTAATCCCCCGGTTTTATGACATCCGGCCGGCCCGCTGGCCGGCCGGTTTTTACCAACGGGACCGGAATTTCCGGTCCCGCCCTCGACTTCCGACGCCGGCGGCCCGGCCGCCGGTCTTTCCTTCCGCCGCGGCCCGGAACCGGCCGCGGTCTCCTCGTCCCGCCGCGGCCCGGAACCGGCCGCGGCGTTCGTCGTCCGACGCGGTGCGACGGCACCGCGCCCCTTTGCCGTGCTTTGATAATCATCCAACGTGGCGCGTCGGCGTCGCGTTTCTGTTGTTTCTACCATGGTGCGTGCGACGACATCGCGAAGATATTTGCACGTTCATCCGCATGGTGCGACGGCACCACGCCACTTGCTTCCTTCCGCAAGATAAAAATCAACATAAACGTTGGAGGGGGGTTCGGCCGTGTTCATGCGGTCCGGCCCCCCTCACGTTAAATAAAAACTCAACATGAACATTTCAAGCCTCATGTTAGACATGCCAGATCCATGTTCAAGAAAAGGAATAATTTAAGAATGAAACAACAATCCCCTACCTCGGGTATAAGTTCGAGGATTTGACTATGTCCGCGGAAGTCGACGTCGCGGAGATCGGGTGTCGCGGTAGTCGTTCGTCAATTCCGTTGACGAAGAGACGCGTCCGAAGAGGCACGTTGTTGGCGAATCCTTGTACGCCGACGAAGGTTGTCCGAGGAAGGTGTGGTGTTCTCTCTCGTTGACACCGAAGACGAAGAAGAGCGGTGCGGCGTTCTTCGTCGGAAAAAGGGCGTTCCTCGTCAAGTCTTGAGGAAAGTCAAATTATAAAGAGAACAACGAACTCAAGAATCTCTACCTCGATAGTCGCACGGTGACGGAGTCGTGGAATATCGGTGTCGATTCCTTTGACGTCGGAGGAAGAGTCGTTATCGAAGGCGTTCGTCGCGGAAAATCGACGCGGAAGAGATGACGCGGAAGAAGTACGTCGCGTCGCGGACACGGCGTCGCGGATGGATCGTGTTCTTCGGCGGAGAAGTTCTTCGTTGAAGAACGTCGTTCTTCGCGTTCTTCGTTGAGTTGAAGAAGAAGAAGAAGAAAAGCTTCCAAAGCTCTCAAGAAATCCTCCCAAGGGTAAAAGAAACTCAAAGAATAATATAAGCTTTAACTTATATTATTTCATAACTTAACCACAAGAATTTCAAAGGTTTGAAATTCAAAATGGATAACTCCAAAATTAACTCACTTATTTAATATACATGAATTGTATAATTAAATATAAGTTAACTTGTCAAGCCATTAAGAGGGAGAGTGGGGAGTTGAAAAGGTGGGGGTTCGTGTGGGCCCCACCACACTTAATCCTCCCAAGGGAGGTTAAGTGGGTGTGGGTCCCACTTCCAACCTCCTTTGAGAGGTTTTAAGAAGTTAAAATAAAATTTGTTCTACACAAATTTTATTTAACTCAACCTAAACCCTCAAAAAAAATAACTTTCAACCCGCAGCAAACGCAACTCCCGAAAAGGTCTCTTTAAGCGAAAATCGGCGCTGCGAGTTCATCGGTGCCCTCGGATTTCAATTCCGAGCACCGGATCAAAAGTTAGAAATTCCCGCTCGTTCGTTCACTGAACGTACCCGAGCCAAACTTCGGAAATTAATTCCGGGCACTCCGGGCCTCGGAATCAGGTGCCGTCAGAAACCGCATTCTTGTAAAATTCTAAAGAAAATTAAGAAAAAATTTCCCTTGAATTTTACGGGTCTTTACATTACTCCCACCTCAGGGCTTTACGTCCCCGTAAAGCTACATCAAAAACTAGGGAAACAAAAGAGGATACTGAGCACGCATCTGAGCCTCCCGCTCCCAAGTGCTCTCCTGGAGATTCCCGTGCCGCCATCTGTTGCGCACAAGAGGAATCGATCGCCCATGTAGGGCCCGCTCCTGGATGACATGGACCTCCTCTGACGTGGCCCGGACCATCTCTGGTCCCACAAGAGCTGCAAGATTTCTTCTTTGCCGAAAAGAGAAACCTGGTCTCATCCCCTGGATGAACCACATTCTTTGCCTAAAACAGTCAATCCTAACATGGATGATACTAATCCATACCAAGGATGACGTCGTAAGGCCTCGACGCTACTACTAAGAGATCCAACCGTTACTCTCGCCTCCAAGGGTTGAGTCACACTGTCGGCATCAGTGTGTGGTAACTGGTCTCCTCCAGTAGATGTCTCACAAGTGAGGGTCAAGTCAACAGTCAACTGGAACCTCTTAGTAACATCACAAAAGAGGACAGGAAAGAAAACATCACAAAGGTATGCGTCTTTTATTATTGCAGCTCATAATACAAGACGCTACACAAAAGCAACATCAACATGGAACTAGAAGTACAAAAGACGTATCCACTAGTTCCGCTCCTGTCCACCTGCTTTACTGTTGCTCAAGCATTTGTCGCTACCTCAACCTCGGTGGCTCCCCCCCCAAGCCTGTGGATCGAGGAGTCGGACAGTCACGTGCCAGGTGACCCTTTCCGCGGCATGAGTAACACAACCTGCTCCTTGCACGGCTAGCTCTGTTCCCACTCCGGGTGCCCTGCACCACTGGTCCTAAAACCCGAGATCGCCCAACTGCTGGTCTGGTCCTCCTGGACCTCTGCATCATCTGTCTACTGCCCACAGATGACTCGGCTTCTGATCGAAAAACACGCGGCAAAGGCAGAATCTCCTGTACACGCTCGGGGTGTAGAGATACTGGCACAAACTCCACCCTGAAGAAGGTCTCGAAGTCTTCCCATGTGAAGTTCATCTCATCGCAAAACCAAAAAAAGTGGCTCCACCACCTACCTGCTGCTGCGTGTAGTAGGCTCGCAGCGAGGATCACCATGAGGTCTGCTGGTGTCATCACTAGCCTAAACACTCGTACCACTGCCTCTAGCCAGTCCTCTGCTGCCTGGGGATCCGTCTCCCCGCGAAACCTGGGCGGTCGCTGGCGCTGAAACTCATGCAGTGCGCTGAGGCGACGTGCATCGTCAGCGGCTGCTGCTGGAAGCATCGGGGGCTCGGCGGGTAGAGCTACCGCCGGTGCCACTGCTGACAAAGGGCCCTGCACCGAGGCCTCGTCGCTCGGTGGGCCGTCGTCACGCTCGATTCTCGGAACCCTAGCTGGCTGTCGTCGTGGGGCCATCCTGAAAGAAACAACGTAACACGATCAAACGATTATACCTGGTGAGCTGACCTGGTTTGAGCTGTTTTAAGGGGAAACACTTTTGAAAACACACACGCAATCAGTGTTTTCGTGCACAAAGTCGGAAATCAGTTGTCAGGGTCCTGGTGTATGGATACGTCGGCCGCCCGCACCAACACTGGACTCCCTGAACTGAAAACCACACTCGGTACTCTCAACACTATTGCTTCACAGAAAGAAACATCAGAGTTATAAGTTCTGCGGTAGAACCGAACTCCTCTGATACCAATTTGTCACGACCCGTCCTCGGGGCCCGTGCCGTGACTACCCCAAGCCCGCCTTCCATAGGCCAGGGGCTGGTGACTAGCACCAAAGGCGTAAAATCCCGATAACTGGGAAGGCATTGCCTTTATATAGAAAACAAGCACCACAGAGTACAAGCGGAAGTAAAACACTAAGTACAAAAAGAAGAACTGAAAAGCAAAAAGGGGCCGGAAATACAAGCCCAACTGTAAAGTACAACTCGAAAGGGAAAACAGCGACTGAAAAGTAAAGCTGCTACGCTGAGATGTCCACTGGAAATCCCACCTGAAGGGTGGGTACAGATAGCTCCTCTGCTCCTCGGGTCCCGCCATCCGCTCCGAGTATATCCCGCCCAGTGGTCCACCTCCGGGTACCGCCTCGTCGTATAGTCCACCTCCAGGTACCGTCCAGTCCTCGAACACTCGGCCTCTGTCAGCACTGTCCGTCGTCTGCAACCAACACAACGAGGTGCGGGCATAGCCCGTGCAGGGGTGAGTATAACGATACTCAGTAGGGACCCCGAGACCCTCAAGGTCTCACTAAACCAACAAGGATAACCACAAGAAGATCACAACAGATAAACTCTACTTAGGTATATGCCCATACATATACCTAAGTTATCAAGCAACCCATCTCAATCATGAGGAAACACAAGGATTGTGAAAACGACGGATAACCACTACTCGGGTATATGCCCATACATATACCAAAGTTAGCAAGTGACCCATCTCAATCATGAGGAAACACAAAGGTCAAAGTCTCAGCTCAAACCAGGATTTTCATTATCGAAACCGTAACTGCTGAAGAGCTCCGTCTCTAGAGTGTACAGTGGTCCTGTCACGACTCCGAGGCCGCCGCTCACTAACCTAAGACTGCTGAAGTACTCCTCCTGTCGAGTACTGCGGGTCTGCTGCCAACTACCAGGCGCTCCGTCCGCTGAGAGTCTGCTGCCAAATACCGGGCGCTACCCAGATAGCCTGCTGAGGTACTCCTCCTGTCGAGTACCGCGGGTCTGCTGCCAACTACCAGGCGCTCCGTCCGCCGTGGGTCTGCCGCCAAATACCGGGCGCTCCGTCCACTGGGCTAGTCGACTCACTCCAAGTCGAGTCGGTCAAGCAGTCGTCAGGTCTCAGCCGGCTACACGGTCTCCGTACTCTGCACGCTCGTCTCCACCGTCGCGGGTCTGTCGCTACAACCAAGCGCACACAATCCGTAGAGTATCGCGGGTCCGCCGCTACAACCAAGCTCTCCACCGCCAAGGGTCTGCTGCTGCATCCAAGCGCACCACCACTGTCAAGAACCACGGGTCCGCTCCACGAGCTACTGGTCGATACTCCAAGTATCACAAGGTCCCGCGAAGAAGTGTCTCAAAGGTCCGTCTCGTCACAGGGGTCTCAACGCAACAGACGGCGCGTCGATCGGACGCCCGGTCTGTGAGTTATTAGCCTTTTCGTCCCAGGGGCCCGGTTGGTTTCGTGAGCGAAACCAATCCCGGCCGTATCTCAACTGCACCCCGAACTTCCCATAGGGTATACTCACAGGGACCGTTACTCAACGTAACCACCAACGCCGCTGACGGCTCGTCAAGCGGACGTCTTGTCTGAAAGATATCAGCTTTCCCGTTCCAGGGGCCCGGTTGGATTTCGGGAACAATCCAACCCGGCCATACTCCGACTGCATCCAAAACTCGGGCGGAGTATGTCAAAAGTTCCGTCTCATCAAGAGGAAGTCAACGAAACAGACGGCGCGTCAATCGGACGCCCGGTCTGTGAGTTATTGGCATTTTCGTCTCCGGGGCCCGGTTGGTTTTTAAGGAAAAACCAACCCGACCGTACTCCACCTGCGTCCAAACCTCGGGCGGAGTATGCCAAAAGATCCGATTCACTAAGAGGAACACAACGCGACTGACGGCGCGTCAATCGGACGTTCGTGGCTCAAGATATGAGCGTTTCCGCTCCGAAGGCCCGGTTGGTTTCGTGAACGAACCAACCCGGCCGAACTCAAAGTAACCCGAAACCTTGAGTGTGATATATCGAAACGACCGTCTCGATCCAAGGATCGCGTTGCCGCAGACGGTTCGTCATTCGGAGGTCCGAGGCTCAAGTTATGAGCCAAAAACCAAATCAGGTTCGAAACGGGGGGGTCCGGGTCCGGGCCGACTCGGCCCGACCCCCCCCCCCCCCCCCCGGGCGGTGCGGCGGCGGCGCGGCGGCCGGCGGCGGCGGCGGCGCGGCGGCCGGCGGCGGCGGCGGCGGACGGCGGCGGCGGGCGGCGGCGGCGGGCGGCGCGGCGGCGGCGGCGGCGGCGGCGGACGGCGGCGGCGGGCGGCGGCGGCGGGCGGCGCGGCGGCGGCGGCGGCAGGCCGCGCGGCGGCGGCGGCGGCGGGCCGCGCTGGCGGCGGCGGGCGCCGCACGGGGTGGCAGCACGCGGGGGGCTTGATTGCCCCCGCTGATTGAACAAGGCGGCACGGCTTTGAGCCGTGCCTTTGCCAAAAAACGGCCCCCGCAAGTGGGGGCCGGCTGGACGAACCGGGGGGGCTTTGCCCCCCCCTCCTTTAATTGAACCGCCCCCCTCGTTAAGAGGGGGGTTTGAAGAACCGGCCGGGGGTTTAATCCCCCGGTTTTATGACATCCGGTCGGCCCGCTGGCCGGCCGGTTTTTACCAACGGGACCGGAATTTCCGGTCCCGCCCTCGACTTCCGACGCCGGCGGCCCGGCCGTCGGTCTTTCCTTCCGCCGCGGCCCGGAACCGGCCGCGGTCTCCTCGTCCCGCCGCGGCCCGGAACCGGCCGCGGCGTTCGTCGTCCGACGCGGTGCGACGGCACCGCGCCCCTTTGCCGTGCTTTGATAATCATCCAACGTGGCGCATCGGCGTCGCGTTTCTGTTGTTTCTACCATGGTGCGTGCGACGGCATCGCGAAGATATTTGCACGTTCATCCACGTGGTGCGACGGCACCACGCCACTTGCTTCCTTCCGCAAGATAAAAATCAACATAAACGTTGGAGGGGGGTTCGGCCGTGTTCATGCGGTCCGGCCCCCCTCACGTTAAATAAAAACTCAACATGAACATTTCAAGCCTCATGTTAGACATGCCAGATCCATGTTCAAGAAAAGGAATAATTTAAGAATGAAACAACAATCCCCTACCTCGGGTATAAGTTCGAGGATTTGACTATGTCCGCGGAAGTCGACGTCGCGGAGATCGGGTGTCGCGGTAGTCGTTCGTCAATTCCGTTGACGAAGAGACGCGTCCGAAGAGGCACGTTGTTGGCGAATCCTTGTACGCCGACGAAGGTTGTCCGAGGAAGGTGTGGTGTTCTCTCTCGTTGACACCGAAGACGAAGAAGAGCGGTGCGGCGTTCTTCGTCGGAAAAAGGGCGTTCCTCGTCAAGTCTTGAGGAAAGTCAAATTATAAAGAGAACAACGAACTCAAGAATCTCTACCTCGATAGTCGCACGGTGACGGAGTCGTGGAATATCGGTGTCGATTCCTTTGACGTCGGAGGAAGAGTCGTTATCGAAGGCGTTCGTCGCGGAAAATCGACGCGGAAGAGATGACGCGGAAGAAGTACGTCGCGTCACGGACACGGCGTCGCGGATGGATCGTGTTCTTCGGCGGAGAAGTTCTTCGTTGAAGAACGTCGTTCTTCGCGTTCTTCGTTGAGTTGAAGAAGAAGAAGAAGAAAAGCTTCCAAAGCTCTCAAGAAATCCTCCCAAGGGTAAAAGAAACTCAAAGAATAATATAAGCTTTAACTTATATTATTTCATAACTTAACCACAAGAATTTCAAAGGTTTGAAATTCAAAATGGATAACTCCAAAATTAACTCACTTATTTAATATACATGAATTGTATAATTAAATATAAGTTAACTTGTCAAGCCATTAAGAGGGAGAGTGGGGAGTTGAAAAGGTGGGGGTTCGTGTGGGCCCCACCACACTTAATCCTCCCAAGGGAGGTTAAGTGGGTGTGGGTCCCACTTCCAACCTCCTTTGAGAGGTTTTAAGAAGTTAAAATAAAATTTGTTCTACACAAATTTTATTTAACTCAACCTAAACCCTCAAAAAAAATAACTTTCAACCCGCAGCAAACGCAACTCCCGAAAAGGTCTCTTTAAGCGAAAATCGGTGCTGCGAGTTCATCGGTGCCCTCGGATTTCAATTCCGAGCACCGGATCAAAAGTTAGAAATTCCCGCTCGTTCGTTCACTGAACGTACCCGAGCCAAACTTCGGAAATTAATTCCGGGCACTCCGGGCCTCGGAATCAGGTGCCGTCAGAAACCGCATTCTTGTAAAATTCTAAAGAAAATTAAGAAAAAATTTCCCTTGAATTTTACGGGTCTTTACAAACCCTCTAAGGACTAGAAGTTCCTTAAGAAATGAAGTAGAACATCTAACCTTCCTTTACCAATTAGAACCAAAAAGTACTGATGAAGCTTTAGGTAATGATGATTGAATAAAATCTATTTAAGATGAGCTAAATGAATTCGAAAGGAATAAATTTTGGACCTTGGTTGAAAGACCTAAGAAAATTTATGTTATTGAAGTAAAATGGGTCTTCAGAAATAAGTGTGATGAAAATGGGATCATAGTAATAAATAAAGCTATATTGGTTTCTAAAGGCTATAATCAAAAATAAGGAATAGACTATGAATAAACCTATGCTCCATTATCTAGACTTGAATCTATTCGTATCTTACTTGCCTTTGCAGCATTCTTTAACTTAAAAATTTTTCAAATGGATGTTAAATGTGATTTCCTTAATGGTTATGTTCAAGAAGAAGTTTTTGTTGAACAACCTCCTGGTTTTGAAGACACAAAATATCCTCAACATGTTTCCAAACTTACCAAATATTTATATGGACTTAAAAAAGCTCCTAGAGCCTGGTAATATAGACTTACAAGATTTTTGTTACAAAACAATTATGTTAAGAAAAATGTTGATCCAACCCTTTTTATAAAGAAAGATACTAAAAATGTTTTGATTGTTCAAATTTATGTTGATAACATTATCTTTGGTTCAACTCAACAATATTTAACTGATTCCTTTGTGGATCTAATGAAATATGAGTTTGAAATGAGTATGATGGGTGAGATAACATTTTCCATTGGTTTTCAAATTTCTCAAAAACCAGAAAGAATTTATATTTCCCAACATAAGTATATTAATGATATTCTTAAAATGTATGAATATGACAACACTAAGAGTATAATTACTCCCATTGGTACCTCAAATTCACTTGATCTTGATGAAGCTGGAAAACTAGTAAATCAAACATCTTTTAGAGTTATGATAGGAAGTCTACTTTACTTGACAGCTAGTCGTCCAGACTTAATCTTTTTAGTAAGATTACGTGCAAGATATCAATACAATAATAAGAAATTTCATTTAAAGACAGTGAAAAGGATTTTTTACTACTTAAAGGGAACCATGAATTTAGGACTCTTTTATACTTCTAGAAATTATTTTGTTTTAAAAAAATTCAGATGCTGACTTTGGTGGATGTAGAATGGATAAGAAAAGTACATTCAAAACTTGTCATTTATTAGAAGATTTATTAGTTTCTTGGTCATGTAAAAAGCAACACTCAGTAGTACTTTCCACTTCGGAAGCTGAATATGTAGCAGCTGGAAGTTGTTGTGATCAAGTTTTGTGAATTCAACACACACTCATAGACTATGGTATGAGTTTTACCAAAACATAAATAATTTGTGATAATACTAGTGCCATTACCTTAAGTAAAAACCCTGTACATCACTCTCGTGAAAAAAACATAGACATTAGGCATCACTTTCTAAGGGATCACACACAAAAAGAAGATATCATTCTTCAATTTATCGAAACGAAAGATCAAATTGCTAATATTTTCAAAAAATATTTACCCTCTGATAGATTTGAATATATTAAACAGAAGTTAGGAATGATTACCCTGAGGTAATATTCCATATTAACTTTTTGTTGAAACCTATCTTCTTACAATAAGAAAATCCTTTTCATAGGGGGATTACATTTTCATATTAGTCAAATTTATTTTCGTAACAAAAATTTTCATAGTTATAATTTTTCTTAGTGAAATTTTTTTGTAGTCAAATTTTTCGTAGTGGAAATTTTTCATAGTAAAAATTTTTCGTAGTGAAATTTTTCGTAGTGAAAATTTTTCATAGTCTAACTTTTTTTGTAATCTAAATTTTTCATAGTTAGAATTATTTGTAGTCTTTTTACAAAATCTAATGTTCTTCCAGAAGAATTTTCTTTATTACGAATAAATTTCCCTAAGCAATCCAATAAGGATATTTCATTTCCTAAGTTTTCATAATCATCTTTTTACTTGTTGGTATTTTAATTTTGTTTTAAATTTTTCAGATTCACTTTTTCTTAAATCCAAATGTTTACCTTAAAAACATCAAAAGATCAGAACCTATCAAAATCCTTCTTCGGTTATCATCTCAATCGTCAGATTTGATCAGAAATTTTTCAATCGTTGGATCAACCATGAAAGTTGAACTGTGGCCTAAATTACCTATATAAATCCCTCCCGATGGTTGTCCCACATTTTTTTCAAGCTTTCATGTTCAGAAGCTCTACCTCTGTACTAAGGGCTATTCCGAATCTTCAAAAGTTTCCTCAGTTCTGAATGTTTACTAAAGCTTTTCCCCAAAAATAAATGTCGACTGTTAAGGAAATCTACGAGTGGCAGATATACAGAGAAAGGTTGGTCGATCTGAAGTTTTCTGATAAGTATGACTCTATCATATTTAATAATGTCAAGATGAATGGTTGGGAGAGTGTATGTGTATCGAAACCAAGAGAATAAGATCCGGTCTATATAGACTTGTTGATTGACTTCAATGAGACAACATGTTTCATCAAGGAAGAATACAGAGACACATTTACTTTTAAGTGTTATGAAAATACCAAATCTATTTCTTACAAAAATGAAAAAAGTTTTATTGGAATTTCTTATGAAGGAGAAGAAGAATTATGTACTCAAAAATTACCTGATGTATCAGGATCTTTTTATAAGGAAAAGGCTATTGAGTGTCTTGTCTTAAAATGAGTGAATACTCCAAATATTTTTCATCTATCTACGAACTTATGAATTCTTGAATGATGGGTTCAAGGCTTTATAATTACAAAGAAAGGGGATAAGGATACTCTGAAGAAGAGTGATATCTATATATTGGATTTCTTGGTGAACCTAAGGAAGATAAACTTGGTTAAGTATATTTTGGTAACAATTGAGAATATCAAGAATGAAAATCTGAAATCTCAAAACATTATGTATCTGACTATTCTCTCAAAGATTATAGTTCTTTGTTTATAATCTTTTATAATTCCATGCAGTTCAAAGATGAGAAATTATAAGGTAATGTTGTTAAGTGATTATACTCTAAGGATAATGAAAATTGGTTTTTCTAGTGATTCAAGATAATTTTATGATCTATATGAAGAAGAAGTAGAATCTTTGTCAAAAAAGCTGGAAGTGGATGAAACCTCTAAGAAAGGCTGAAGGAAGAGAAAGGCTAAGGAACCAGAAGAGAAAAGAAAAACCCCTATGGCTAAGGAAATTCAATCAGCACCACCAAATCCAAAGAATCAAAAATACTTTGCTGATGAAGTAGTGACTAAGTGGAGAGAGAATAAGAAAAATAGAAAGGAAGGGGAGCCTAAGTTTGTATTGGACCTTGTTGAGGAAAAATCTATAATAATAAATGTTGTTGAAGATCTTGAGAAGCAGCAGAAAGAGAAGAATCAAAAGAAGAAGATATCCGAGGCAAAGATAGTGAAATATTTTCTTAAGGATACTGAGAAAGCATCAGAAAAAATACCAGTTCTAGAATTGTTTTTGTTAGAACCATTACCAGAGACTCCAGGAAAGAAAGTGGTGATTCTGAAATCACATCATGAAGAAGATATAGTTGAAGAATAAAAATTTGAAGAAGAAGAATAATAATGTAGTGGTGATTCAGAAGATATAATAAGGAATGTAGAGGATTACTCTGAGAAGGAATGTCCATTTGTAAAATTGTCGATCCAGACTTCCCAAGATGAATCCTCAAAACTCGCTACACCAAGGAAAGAAGAGAAGGATTAGGAAGAAGTAAAAAAAACTTCTAAAAAAGAAATCAGTAATCATGATTTCATTCATCCAGAAGATCTAGTGGTCGATGCAGAGAAAGAGGATGTTGAGGAAGATAAGATTGTTCAGCTATCAAATAGTGAACATGAATCTCCCAAAGAACAAGACATCATTCTGAAAGCTAATAAGGGAAAGGTGGGGGAAGTAGATACACCAAGTAAATCTGTGGTGAAGAAGAAATATGTTGGTGCTTCATCAAAGAGGAAATATGAGGACATAGAAAAAGAATCCTCACCAACCAAACACTCGAATTCAGAATTATCTTCCCTTGGACATGATTTTGTTGTTAAGTCATTGAGAAAGCTAGTTGGTACGATTCCCTTATTCCCAATCATAAAATCAAGATGCCAGATGCTTCAATATACAATAAATCATAAATAAGATTCAATTTCCATGGTTATGGACAATTGTGTTGCACTAGAGGCATATTTCAAAACTTTCTTCATTGGTTATGAGGCTCATAAAATATCTTTCAAGAATATTACAAGCTATTCAAAGAATATAATCTAAGAAATGATAATCTTTTATGAATTTCATGATAATTTCAAGGATGTATTTGACACCGAAGATGGGAAGATCAAGGATCTTACTAGTAGTTTTGAAGAAAACCTATCCCTTGAACAGACTACTCAGAAGCAAGAGGTTAAATATCTGAATGGAAATATTAATTTCATGGCCATGAATTAGAAGAGGGAAAGGGATCTCAGAATAGATATTTAAGAGAATATTTCTAAACAAGAAGAAGTTTTGAAAGCTCAGGCAGACATTCTTAAGGCTTAGGTAGAAAAAATTCAAGCCTTATAGAAGAAAAGTGAAGATCAGGATCATTTTCTAAAGCATGCAGAAGAGGATCACAAGGAGCTCAAGAAGCTAAAAACCATTATAAAGAAGCTGATGCCGAAGGATAAATAAGGATAATTTCTTTTCATTCCGATCTTTTTTTGTATTTTTTTCATTATACAAATTCTGTCAAACTTAATGAAATTTTTGTTATTCTTCATATTTTTGGTTGTTTAGTACTAATTTTTTAGGTACCATTTTTTTCATTCTCTTTATTCCTTTTTGAAAATCTCAAAGGGGGATAAAGTAATGATAAAAAGAATACAAAGTAAAGAAGATATTTCCCTAAGTAAGGGGGATTTCATCTAGAGGAAAGTTCTTATCAATGAAGTTTTTCTAATGTAAGAAAATAAAAAGTCTCATTCAGGAAATCAAGAATACGATATTTTGTGATTTTAAAGCTTAAAGGGGAGTTAGTCATAATCACTATGATCCATAAGTAAAGGGAGATAAGTTTTTATTTTTCAGTCCATAAAATTTTTTAATTCCTTAGATTCTTTTTCGTAAGAATGTTTTTGATTTCCAAAAAGGGGGAGATCTTTGAGTCAATAAGGTTTCCTTATGACTTTTCCATTCCTTTATGTTTTGATAATCACAATAAATCTATCTCAAGGAAAATTTTATTTTCTATAAGATTTATCTTATTAAGGAAAATTTTCCTTCCCAAGGAAATTTTCTCCCTACCTTTGTTTTCATTGTTCATGTTTTAGTTTTTCTAAATCTAACTCATTTTATTTATAAGTGTAAAATTCGATTTCATATCTAAAAATCTCAAAATCCTTTAAATAATTAGATATAGAGTATTCTGTTTTCAGGTTCTTAATTTAGGTTTCAAATTCTCTGAAATTTAGATTTTGAATTCTCTAAAATTCAGATTTCGAATTCTCTGAAATTTAGATTCCAAATTCTCTGAAATTCAGACATCAAATTCTCTGAAATACAGACTCCAAAATCTTTGAAATTCAGACTCCAAATTCTCTAAAATTCAGACTTAAAATTCTCTAAAATTCAAATTCTTAATTCATTAGAATTCAGATTCTGTATTCCTTAGAATTCAGGTTCTGAATTTCTTAGAATTCAGACTCCGAATTCCTCAAAATTCAGGTTATGAATTCCTTAGAATTCAGACTCTGAATTTCTCAGAATTCAGGTTCTGAATTCTCAGAAATTTGGATTATGAATATCCATGTAACTTAGACTCCGAACTTTATTTTATTTAGACTCCGAGAAATTGGATGTGGTTAAGAAACCTTATTTTGTGTACCCTTGTTATAATTATGAAACGATGTCATGCAATCTGTTTCTAACTAACTGTTGTTTGAGTGACATGTGTATAGGTCCCCCTGAGATTCAAGGAAAAATATGATCGTTGGAGGAGGAATCTGACCATTAGATAAGTGACTATAAATAGGATCTCATTTGAATGAGCTCAAGACTTTTAATGAATCAGTTTATTACTCTAGATACCACATGTTGTTGAAGTGATTTCTAGAGAGAGATACTATCATGCCTTGTGCATGATGAACATCTTGTTCAGCTTTCTTCATGTGACTCTGATTGTTACTGTGTACAATCGAGGACTTCCAGGGATAGGAAGACAGAGGTTCTGACTACCTTAAAGTTCGAGGACTTCCTTGATAAGGAATACAGAGGTGCCGACTACCATGGAGTTCGAGGGCTTGCAGGGATAGCAAGACAAATTCTGATATTCCTATCAAGGGCTTACCCTAGTGTGGGTAAGACATACTTCCTTGAAAGTATAAATCAATGGACCTTTATCTAAGGTTGTTGGATACCCTACTCTTGGGGTTAAAAGATTTCATACTTGTTACTTGTATTGTTTCAAGTTTATTTTCTGATGCATTTTTATTAATAAGGAAAGTATAAGTATATTATAATTTCTTGTACTTGTATACTCTGATTAGTAAGATTCTATATGCTTTAAGGTAGAATCTTTTTCCTTGTAAAATTTTTTTAAGTTTCATTTCTGGAACCATATTTCTGGAATCTAGGAAGTTTGTAGAACTTAGAGGTCTTGTGAATTTACCTATTTAACTCTGTTAAACATTGTTTTCCTCAAGGTTAAAAATGAATGTTTTATACCAACTTTAAAGGTTCCAAAGGAATTTTTAAAGTATACAATTCACCCCCCCCCCCCTCTTGTATATCGAGCATCTACATTCATATTTCAATCCTACACATTGATACCTGGTGGCCTATCAGGTACCAATTGGAACTCCATCAGGTATCTAATGACCTATTAATACCACACTGATGAATTTACCCCACCAAAAAATCCAAATTACACCCTAGGATTTTAACCATCTCACCAACCTTAAACTATAAATACAAACCTCCCAAAGAAACTATGAATGATATCGCTATTAATATAAACCAAAAAATTTAAATAACTTTATTTTTTTATCATCTAAACTCTCAATTTAAATCATCTATAACACATTATTTATAAAATTATGTTATGTGTTGTTAAAAAATCACAACCATAGTTATTTTCATCCATAGGAAGCTAAGAAATTCTTTCTCTTACAAATATAAACATATCGCCATATAAAATTATATTATAATACACTAAATCCTATCTCAAGATACATTTTGTACTTCAGTATTACAACAGAAAAAAATCCACTGATAACTGTGAATCTAATACTAAAAGACATGATATCATTCTTAATTTTCAAAGAATAAAATAATCCTGCTATCCTAACCTTAGGATGCTTCCCAATATAAGAATCTTCTATGTTTGACTAATTTCAATCCTACCACTAGATTTTTGGTTTACTAAAAAAATTTGAATAATCAACTACATTTACATAAATTCATATTTTCAATTAAAAAAAATGTAATTTTACTTTTAAAACTAATAATGTTTAAAAAACTTTCTCACCTAACTAATTACAAAAGAGTAGACTAAATTAAATTATACATATATATACACAAACAAATGAATCAGTTATAAATAAAAATTATTTGAATTTATTTTAAAATAATACTATATTATATATTTTAAAATACCTTACTTTATAATACCATGAAATTTTTATAAACCATGTTTTGGAAAACTATTTCTCACCTCATTTTAAAAATAAAGATCACTTGCAAAAATATAATCACATTAAAAAATCCTTTAATTTTAAACACACTAATATAAAAATAATTTATTTATATTTAAAATATGGAATTATTTGGATAATAGTTTAGATATAAAAACTATAAAAAATCTTTAGGAGCATAATACCAAACATAGATAAAATGATTAATAATAATAAAACACATTTGAGTGACCTTAAATAATGTATTTTGGGAAACACTGGTTATTTTTTTATTGTTTATGATTCATTAAATTCGTTCTCATATAATAGTAACAATATATTAAATGAATCTATCCTATGTGACACTACACAAATGATTCATAAACAAATTAAAAACATACTATAAGATAAGATCTATTAATCTTCCTAAGCACCACCATTCCATTCTGAAGATAACCAAAATAAAAAACTCACTCATTCATAAGATTTGTACTAAATACCCAAACATCACTTCATAACATGATATTTTAACATTAATATACTGATTAGTTAATTTTATATGTTACTTATAAAACCCCAAATCATCATATATATTTTCTATAAAATCCTATAAAACTCAAATACTTCCCTAATAAGAATTTGTAAAGACCTAACTCACATCATTCATCGACCTAGTTTAGACCGGGACATACCCTAAGTGCATTAAACAATTTCATGGGGCTAGACATTAGCTCCCAAGGTCTAAATGATTAATTAGGAAATGATTTACCCTCTTTTAATGACATAATAGGTCAATTATTAATTCTACTATAAATCCAACATGTCCCATCTTTATATAATATGTTTAAAAAAATGTATAAACATTTATGCCAAGGAGTACCTATTGTAATTTTATAATGATATAAAATAAACTATATATTTGAATATAGTAAATTTTATAAAAATAGAACCAAAAAATCATACATCATCCATAGATGGAATACAATAAGAACAAAGCGATATATAATCAAAATAATGTGCCTAGAGGTGTGCCAAATACAACTCCAGACAATGATGGCCTCCCATTATCCATCACCTATTATAGACCAGGATACCTAATCTGAAATTAAAAACTAGATGATCTATAAATAAACTAAGAATAGACCCACGTACATACTATTAACTGAAATACCAATTGTAAAACTACAATTTTTTATAGGTGCATATATAGGTTGTGAGTGAAAAGGTCATCCATCACCCCTAAATGACATCTAATACCATAGGTGAATAATAAAGTGAATATATTTGATATCCTTCATGTCTCATATCTCCAAAGGTACCCCTCTAGGGTTGGAAATGAAGAAAGGTAGATAATGACACATGAGTCCCCCTCTAGTAGGCCCCAAGTTAGCAAACAACACTGAGGGTATAAAACAATCTAAATATAGGAGGAATTATACTCTATAATATATGTAGGATCAGGATATAGGATATCATTAATCAATCAACTCAATGAAATGATGAAAAAGGAAATTAAAAACATTCCACAATGTATGTATACATAAAAATAGATAGAGATAAAAGTATCCAAATAAATACCCAAAAATAAATCTAAAACAGCAACATAGTAATTTTCCAGTGGTATGAGATTGTAATGTCTATAAAAATCCATGTAGTCCTCCTATAAAACTAAAAATTAGTTTTATACATATAGGGTGAGAATTTTTGTATACTCATTAGAAAATACAAAGTCTCTCATGTACATGTGAAAAGATCATACTAATGCACACATGAGAAAATAGTAGAACCAGGAAGAACCTAAACTGGTCAACTAACCAATCCCATCCTCACCATTGATCGATTACCAAATAACGCATCCAAGTATTATAGAATACTATGAAGCATATCAATGATAGGAACCAGACACCACTTTCCCTTGATTTTTCATCCTCACACCTCAACATCATACCACATGTTGCACCCATCTCTTTTTTATAACATATCACATACCTCCATCCCACAACACGGTCACATTGTATATTACCAGTAGACACCTAGACAATAACATCACATCACCACCCAATAGCACAGTCACATCACATCTAACCTATAGAAACCTGGGAAAACACATCACATCACAATGACATATCCAGACTAGTATGGTATCATGAACATGAAGGAAATCAACCCCAAGACCACATCCTACCATGAACGACTCCACCATAATCCATCTCATCACATATCACCCAAATACACTTAGGAAAACACATCAAATCATATCTTGAAAGTTTTTGTTCAACTTTTGGCCATTATATCCCATGCATGTCAATATTTCCTAGAAGAGATATTGGGAAGAATGGATATCCATCCACCCATCCTCATCACAAAGATGTTTGAAAAGACACCCCCATATAAATATATGAGTGTTGTTACATGGTGATTGACATGGGTAGGGTGTGTATAAAAATGATGATGAATATAAAAATATATATGTCCACGCACAATCCCAAACTACGGTTTCACCACCAAATCACTAACTAACACACAATATCACAACCCAAACTCATATCACTTCCACTTTTGCTGTCACCACTAAATGTATAACACCACCCCACAAAAAGAAAACCCAAATTACAAAATTCTCATTTATTATTTCATCTTGTTCACATTACCAGATTTCACATTACCAAAAAAATTTAATTTAAAATACCCAATTCATTTCATTATCACCATCCCATTACATCACATTAAACATTTACCATTTTTAAACCACACATCCCCCCTTTAATTAATTCATTAAATGTTTCCATCCCATTAAACAAAAAATTACAATACTACCTGGGAATCTATCATAACAAAACACCAAAAAATTAAATAGAACATCCCAACTACCTATGATAAAAATCCCACACATCACCACCATTTCACATCTACAACCACTTTCCACATAAAATTATCATCACAACCACCCCATATCAGAAATGCGAATTAACCCCACACAACATGGACCACCACAACACATCATACCCACATGATATGCCAATATATCAAAATGTTCACATGAAACAACACCATTCACATCACCACATAACATTTTCCTATTTTATCAAGGGGTTATACATTACTTCCACTTATTTAATTTTAGGGTAAGTCTCACATAAGACATGTATCTAGATGAAACCAATTTATTATCCAAGTATAATTGGTTAACTATTTATTTAGGTGGTGTCACAATAATCACACATTAGTTTCTTCACAACACATATCAATTTATCATAAACAAGGTATATCATCAATAATTATTTTTAGTGGAACCAAAATCATAGATATTTCTCAATATCATAATATCATAAATATGTTAAAGATTGTAATTCAAACCCATTCCCCCTTCAATTAAATTCAACCAATTAATTATATTTATTAATCTAGATAAAAAACATATTCCAAAAGGTAGAAAAGAATAATAAATCCTACATAATACACTAGGTGAGAAATGAAGCATCCCCTACATTAAATTAAGATTTCCAATCCACTGTAAAATGTTGAACTAGGAATAAAGACACCACTAATCACCATTCCATGGGAAGAGAAACTCTAACAGCCTAGAACACACCATCCCATCACTCTATCATTGAAAAAACACAAAAACCATATGCCACCCTTGACAAAAACCTCTGAAATAAAAAAAACAGGGAGAAAAAAAAGGTATAAAGGGAAGGGGACTCACCTTTACCACCAAGGATTGATTCTCCAATGTTGATATTGAAAGAAACTAAAAGGGGGTAAAAATCCATCCTTGGGAAACACCTAAGTCACCAAAGAAACAATAGAAACAAATGAAAATTTAGAGAATTTGAATGTGTTTTAGATTTTATACCCAGTCTATAAAACATAACACCACAATGTAGAAAAGGGGACCATGATGAAGAATTGATAAAAATGAAGGAGACTATAATGTAGTTAGGAGGAACACACCAAAACCTATTTGATCAAGGTTACCTTTGAGAAATAAAGATACCCCTATGGGTTAGATCCTATAAAAGGGGAAGGATGAGCAAATCAAATCCCAATCCATAATGGCACATGCCCCCTGAAACTATAAAGAGGTTTTTTCATAACCACAACTTTATGATGTATATAGAATAGAAAATTAAGTAGCCTCAAACTCCACTGATCCTTTTCTTATGATTAATATTCTACTCTAAACTATAAATATTTAATTATAATAATGGGCTACACCATATCCCAATATCCATGGTCTAGTTATCCTTGAATTAGAAGTATCACAGAAAGACCTCCAACTTCTATCTACGATGCAGCTGGATCCCCCTATGATGTACTAGTTATTATTATGGTGCATGCCTAGAATCTATGCCACATTCCTACCAAAATATGAATTGGATCCTATCTTATCCTATAGACTACCTCATAAAACCTCGATAACATCCTATGGACACCTATATCAGTAGAATTCTCACATAGTAAGGGGCCAATAGGTCTAGACCATTACATCAGATACCTCTTAAAATATTCTCAAACTGAAGATTAAAAACCAAGCCTAAGAGAAAATAAAAGGTTTAAAAACCCATTGTGTGAGATAAATATCAAGGTTCTCATTATACTTTAGCATAACTACCAACCAATAAGTCGACTGAAACACCCATGAAACATCTCACACAACCACATCACCACTCAACCACATAACCACCTCTCATCAGGAACACCAATAAAGATCATACATAAGACACTACATTCCACATAACCACATCAACCGCCACATATACTAAGCCAAACACTATTACAACTAGTAAAAAATATTTTTTCTAAACAAAAATATAAATAAGGAAATTCTATCTTACATGTCAAGATGATATCCGTTTTGGGAAGAACTGACTCACCATCATGTTTTCAATCACACAAGGGTACAATGCATATTTATTTGGAATCAAATCATCACAATTTCATATGACATAATATTTATCTAAAATCACACATTACACATCAAGGGAAACAAAACATCTCGTAAAACATCAAGGTCCATCATCACGTCATAAAGAAAAATGGAACAAATCAAAACTAAAAAAACAATGGGTACTAGACATGAATCTACATCTCCTGCTTCCAATTAATCTCTTTTAGGACATTATGCTTCCATAGCACATGAAATAAAGGAATATTCCATCCATTTAGCACATTCTCTCAATGATCTTGAACCTCCAATGATTGTTCCATGAACATAATGTTGTCATTGATATCTATCTCTCCCTAGTAAATGATGTGAGATTAATCATTAAGATACTGATGGATTTGAGAGACATGGAGTATATAATGAATCTAACCTAGTCATAGTAGAAGTGACAATCAACAAGAAAACTCACCAATACACCCTAACACCTCAAAGGGACCAATGAACCAGGGTGATATCTTACTTCCCCTGAAAAACATGTACTACCCACACTGAGGGGAAACCCTAAAAAACACATGGTCTATAACCTCAAACTCTAAGGGCCTCCTACTTTTATTTATATAATACTTTTCTTGGTTATGTTCTATTTTAATCCTCTCATTAATAAGTTAAACCTTCTTTTTCATGTTCTTCACCACATCGGGATCGAGAACTAATGACTATCCAACTTTTATCCAGCACAATGAAGAATGATACGACCTTCCATTAAAAGACTCAAATGTGACCTTGATGATGGATCGGTGAATGTATTTATTATATGAAAACTCAAAAAAATGTAATGTGTTGTGCCCAAGATCCACAGATGTCTAAGATGCATGCCCACATCATATAATAGTGTCTAGATAGTATGCTCTATTTGTCTATCTATTTGAGGGTGAAAAGTAGTGTTGAGGCATAAATGAGTACCAAAAGAATGTTTTAATACTTTATAGACTCATAAAGTAAAACATGGATCCTTTTGGAGATAATGGACATCAGATATCCAAGAAGTTGAGAAAACTCATTCACATAACACATTTCCAAAACATCGATAATGTCTAACTCATTGATCACTAATATGTGAGCCATTTATTTAATTGATCCACAATTAACCATATTAAATCACAAAATCTATGAATTTGGGTAACCTCATGATTAAATCCATCGATATTTCATCCCATTTCTACTTGGGGATATCGAAAGACTGCAAAAAATTACCAGCAACATGATGTTTATCCTTTACCTATTGAAACCCAAACACCAACACACAAACTATGCCACTTCCCATTTCATAATAGGCCACTAAAACTATACCCTAAAGCCATAGTACATCTTGGAAACTTCTGAGTGTACCACAAATGGTGGGATATAAAACTCCAGAAAGACTCCCCCATGCATCTCTACTAAAAAAAATTCCCCTAAAATAATATATGGTCCCAATTATCCTATGACCATCCCTCCAAAGTATCACCATGGAAAACACAGTATGCATCACTTCCACCTCTGAGTCACCCCAATAAGACTCATCCACAAAATGCATCAAGGATGACTCCACAATATTACAAAAAAGAATAGTCTCTACCATCAACCACTCATGTATCTTAGTGTAGATCTACCAACTCCTCCAATCCTTTTTAAACATCCATAAAATTCTAAACCACATCCTTCCATTATTTACTACTCTAAGCATTAGCCAAAAAATTACACTTTTCTTAGGTGTAGGGGATCTCAAAATAATAGTCATCAAGAAACTTTATACATCTTCAATGTATCGTATTTAGGTCATTATAAGAAAAGACACACCTTATGCTCTTGAAATATGTGAAGACCACAAAGTGATCCCTAATGAGGTAATGTTACCATGAATTTAGCCCAAAAACAACCACCACTATCTCTAGATAATGGGTAGCATAGTTATAATCATGGGGATATAAAGTCCAAGACCCATAAGAGATCACTGATCTCTCTTAAATAGCACAAATCTGAAGCCTAGATTATACACATCACAAAGAACATTGAAAAAGAAACATTCTTTTGGAAGACGGAGTACTAATAAACTTTTCATTGAGATAATAAAATTATTCCTAACACTATTAAGTCTATATAAATTCCAATTCCTTACTGGTGAAAGTTATAAATGGGGAGTCAACCTAAGATAAACCAGATACAGACCTATGATAATAGTCTACAAAAACAATGAAACAATGAACCTATTCCACATTCTTGGGCACTTCCCAAGAAACAGCTACCTAAAACTTTGATAGATTTACTTCCACAAACTATTGAGAGACCAAATATCTAAAGAAACAAAACTCTTGAATCCAGAACTCACACTTAGTCTTATTTACATAGATATGGTGGAATATATAGACTTGCAAGATAGTTTTGAGATGATCAAAATGGTCCTCTACTAACTTCAAGTAGACCAATATGTCATCAAGGAACATGATTATAAAATATTACATCAATTCATGAAACATGGTGCTCATGATCACCATGAACAAGGATAGTGAGTTTGTGACACTAAAAAAATGACCATTAGCTCAAAGTTACAAGAACTATATTTGATGGAATTATTTAGGATATAACTCTCTTTTATTCTAAACTGGCGATACCTAGACTATAAATGGATCTTATAAAACAAAATCTACCCTATCATCTAGTCGAAAAAATCATCTATCCTCAAGATAGGGTAACAATTCTTGATCATCACTTGATTAATCATTTAATAATCTACACACAACTTCATACCTTGGTCCACCTTCTTAGAAAACAATAATGTGGAACCCCATTATGAAATAATGGGTCGAATGAAATCTTCTACATTAGATCATATATCTAAATACTTAACTCAAACAACTCCTAAGGTCCTATCCAATAGGTATCCATCAAAATTGGATAAGCATTGGGATGCATGTCTATCCCAAAATAAATATCACGCCGAGTGGGTGGTGTCACAAAATTCTCAGGTAAAACATAAATAAACTCAATATAAACCCTAGGAAACTCCTCCATCCCAGCATCCACTGATACTATATAAAAATTATCTATCATTGAAAGAAGGGTTTCCAAACATCTACTACCCACATGAAAACTCATGTCACTAATGGAAACAACATGATGAATTTCTACATATGAGAAGACACAACTCATATTGAAGTAGACGATAATAGTAAACCCTAGATAAAATTAGTTGATACTATGTATGAAATTATATGTATGGATATGAAGCATATAAAGATCCCCAGAGGATTGATGTGGCCCCATCATCAATATACAACCCTAGCATACATCAAACCAGTTAGTCAAGCCCCTAACTAGTGTAGTCAACACCAGGAGCATGAGAATCCTCTCTAAGTCTAGTACCAGAGTACAGAATAGAGTGGGTGAAAAAATAAGTATAGATTTACCGAATATAATAGAGAATAAACAAGTGTATACATCAATTTGATCATATCTTGAACAATATCTTCCCCTCTATCACTAATGCCTCCACTATATTCAACTGACCATGCCTAGCTCCCTTATCTCTCTGCTCATGGTCACCTCCATGAACACACTTAGGTTGAGGTCACTAAGATCGATAAACATCCAGAGGTCAACCTCTACTTATTATATCCCTTCTTGGAGAAGCATAACCCTACTACTCCTATTGTTGAAATGGAATTTCTGATAGGATATGGTAATGTTGACACTGAACCTGACCCTTTCAACCAAAATGAGCTCAATGAACTACTATACACTAGTTCTAGCAATGGCCATCAACCTTGTATAGTAAACACATAATATTGAATCCAATATGAGAATCACACACTACTAGAAATTTAGGCTATAGCTACAATTTATAACCATAGCTATAAGTCCTAAAACTGTGGCTATATGTAATAGCCACTATTTGGGGAACTATGACTCATATTGGAATGGAAATAGGGCCACAACTATAACCACGATTACAACCATGGATATAAGTAATTTCATTGAAAGCTACAACCACCGTTAAAAACCATGTCTACAGGATACACTTTCATGAAACAAATACATTGAATCTGAACATGAACACAAATTTTCATTGGTTTTACTAAGTTCATTTGTAATGGGGAAAAATAAAATATTTATATCTTTTACATACAATTATAAATGGTTGGTTCCTATCTGTGTGTTTTCATATTTTCCACATACAATCCAGTGTGATTGCATCAACGATAAAAATAAGCCTCAAAGATATATAATTCCACTCTAGAGGAACCATCCTATCCATTTCAATTCCCCCATAGTGGCCTCACTTGACTTGTGCCACCATTCACACCATCCATTAGGAAACCTTGGTTCCTTATAGCCTTCTCAACCTAACCCACAAGCCCCTACTGGATGTGTTCTTCAAATATCCCCCTCCAAATGCCTGAACCTATATCCCTCAAGCTGCTGTAAATTACAAAAATCAGGTCATTATTTTGAAAATTACAGAAAAATACATCCAAGTTAGAAATCCAAAACTAATAAAATAAAAAATAATAAAGTAATGAAAATGAATCTGGCCATTATACTCAGATAAATTATATTTAAAAAGAAAAAATGAGGAAGTAAAAATAAGTGCTCAGGCATAAGGTTGGAAGAAGGATGTTAGGATTAAGCATATTATATATTTCATATATTTATTACAATGCAACACATGTTTATATTAACCAAAGTAATGAGAATTCCAATCACATTACCCATATATTTTTAAAATAGAATGAAAAATATATGATATGATTACTATACATAAAACCCACAATGAAACCATCTAAAAATTAAAGTAAGAATAAAAAAAACTAATATATATATATTTATATATTAATACTTATAAAATAAGAAGAAAATAGTAACAAAAATACATACCTTAAAAGTGAAGCTAAAGAAACAGAGACCCACGCATAAGGAAACCTACATGGGGATTAGCCCAAAACCTTTTACAACCTTTACACAGAGCATCACCTAACACCAATCATGAGTTTACAATACATAAGAATGAAAGAGATACAAAATTACAAATACAACCAACCCAAAAAGAAGAAAATAAATGAAAAAAATAAGGCAAACAATATAACTCACTACTTGATAGGAACCTTCATCACGACTTAGAAGAACTCCTATGAACAACTGACATGCCAGACTCATCATACTCCTCCTTAGATATCCACATATGTTCAAACATATACACAAGTTTACAGCCAAGACAATCATAAAAAAATAGTTAAACCAGAGTCCATAAAGAAACAAGAAATGCCACCTATATTCATTTTAAGATGGTTTTAGTTTCGGGTTTATGTATAGTAAGCATATCATATATATTTCATTCTATTTTAGGTGAAGGAATGTTGGTGTGCAATGTTGAAATGATTTTAAGATACTGGTGAGTGATTCTATATGTAATCATATCATATATTTCTTATATTCATTATAATGAAACATAGGTTTATAATAAAAAAAGTTATACTAATTTTAATCACATTGCGTGTATGTTTTTAAAATATAATGTAATATATATGATATTTTTACTATAAATAAACCCTAAACTGAAACCATATTAAAATGAAAGTATAAATAAAAAACCCAATATATATATATATATATTAATCCTTATAAAATTATAAGAAAATAGTAACAAAAATTCACACCTTAAAATTAGGGATGAAGCAACAGAAACCCATGAATAAGGAAACCGGCATGGAGACCAGCCCAAAACATTTTACAATATTTACACATTGCATCAACCACCACCAATCAAGAGTTTATAGCACATAAATGAGAAATAGATACAACATTACACATACAACCAAGCTGAATAGAAGACATGAAATGAAAAAAATAAGGGAAAAATAGAACTTACTACTTAATAGGCACCTTCATTGCAAATTAGAATAACTTCCTATGAAAAATTGATAGGCCGGATTATTCATACTCATCATTGGATATCCAAATCTATTAAAAATTATACACAAGTTCATAGGAAAGATAATCATCAAAAAAATAGTTAAAGTAGATTCCATGAAGAAACAAGAAACACCACATAATTTCATTTGAAGATGGTTTTAGTGTGGGGTTTATGAATGATAGGCATATAATATATGTTGTATTCTATTTTAGGTGAATTAATGTTAGTTTGTGATGTTTAAATTCTTGCAAGAGACTAGTGAGTAATTCTATGTGTAAGAATATCATATATATCATATATTCAATACAATGAAACATAGGTTTACACTAACCAAAGTAATAATAATCAATGAATACTGTATATTTATGAAATTTTATTTTAGATCTCACCATCAACCAATCATCCATCTTAAAAGAATACCATCGTAACTTTTTATTTCCAGCATTTTCACATTTAAACTCTCTTAACATCAGCTTACTTTGTAAATCCTAAATTTTCACTTCTAAAACAACTTGAACATGAATTTTTAGTATCATACACAATTTTAATTATTATGAAAGAGAATTTAAAACATCTATTTCATTTTCCTTAATATAACCCTTATATTCACTTAATATTATTAATTAATACATCACTAACTCCATATCTTCTACACTACTTAGAATGATAATTTTAATTCATCACATCACCCACATGACTTAAATCACAATATAAGGTTCACATCATCAAATTTTATAATATTTCACGCTTTAGACTTTATAATTATTATCATGAAACCTTCAAGATTAATTTTTATGTTCCCCTAACTTGATCAACCCAATTCATCTTGAAGAAAAAAAAATCTTTGAAAAATTAGTTTATTTGTAAGTTTCAATGATTTACAATGTAAATTTTTGTTTATTAGTTAGATCTAATAACCCATGATATATTAATGATCTATTTATTTTTCAAATGGATTCATTGATATATGAATTAGTTTCAATGAAATATTATAGTTATAAATTTCCATTTTTCAGCACACATCATATTCCTACAGTATAACATCAAATAGAAATATCATCCAACATAAATATCATCCTACTATTCATCATACAAAGTCATAGAATCGATATTATTCAGAATTATATATCTATTTTATTTCTAAATCCCTTTAGCTTCACATATTATACTTATATCCTATGAATAAATCATGTGAAAAAATATTCTAGCTAACTTAAACTTCAGCAGCATATATATTATGGGTTCTCATCCTTAAAAAATCCTCACTGAGAAGTTCACCTTATAACATCTAGAAATTCATTACCATTAAACTACTATTTAACTTCAGTAATTATTTCTTCCAGATAAACAACAATATCCATGTATATAATCTTTTGATAAAAACATCCTTGTGTGAATCCTTATCATATTTTTCTAATCATTGAAAAAACAAGGATGGATTATTTCAATCATCAAACTGAATATATGATTGAAATTTTATTCTTCAACCATATATAGTTATCATAGATTCATATTAATTATCATCATATCACTTCTATAAATACACCAACCATCATGTAATGTTTATCTTATATAAATTCTTCTTCCATAAGAAATTGAGAAACTAAGGAAACATTGTTTTAGAAATATTATCAATGCATAATTTTTAAACAAAATATTCTTATTCATTAAAATCCAAGTATAAATTAACTCAATCATAAGCATGTAAATGTTATAGATAGTTAATTCACCAACATTAAATATAATTTATAGGTCAAAAAATATGATTATCTCAATGGTAATTAGATATGTTTGTTTCTTCCAATCAAAATGTATCATTTCATTCCCATAGTAATGAGAATAATCTTCTTCTTCCCCTTATTAACATATGAAATGATCTTCTATAGCATGTTTAATATAATAAAAAATTACTACAAGTGATCTATAGAAACTCCAACATGTATCTCATCATCTTCATGTATAGTAATTATCCTCCATCACCCAATGAAAAACTATCAACAAACTAACTTATTGGAAACAAATATAGTCATCAAAATCCATTGGATTTATCAATAACCCCCTTTAGATTTTTATCTATAAACCATAATAAACTATTATAAATAAATTATAAACATGTATTTAGATGTTCAAATTATATCTCCCCAATATTTATAAATTATTCAATGATTATTTTGCCTATTTTTATGAAATTGTTTGAATATGGAAAATTTACCCACATATGATAAAATATTTAAATACCATCTTCTCTCTAATAGTATTATCTAATGAAGTTGATATATTGATAGAATAATATTTCTATAATCAATGATCTATAAACTAATTGACACTAAATCAAAAAGATAAAGATCAATATAAAAAATATGACTAATTATTCTATACACAAAGCTATCAATAAACTATTCATAATGTTATAAAAACTCAGAAATTATCTTCCATGGGTTTTTCAAATTATATTTATCCAAATATTCTCCCACATCCATCCCAAAAAATAGAAAAAATATTTAAAAATAATTATATTTCGTTCCTTTCATGTTAATATCCTCCTCTCATCAAATATTCAATCTCTCACCATGAATATTAGATTTGATTTTTTATGTAAGGATATGGTAATATAATCAACATACATCATTGATGAAAATATCCAGATTTATCATTCACAAGAATTCTATTTTTTATGAGATATAGATATATTTCAAATTTAAAATGAATTCTACCTTAACAGAAAATATCCACTAATTCTCTTCATCTATTTTGATAAAAATTGAAATAATCTCCAATCACATCCTTATAATTACACATGATTTTTTAGGAGGATCATGATTGTAGTTAGGGAATTTAATGATGGATATCTATTTATATTATATAATTATCAAAAAATTCATTATTTTACAAATTTCTCTATAAATATGATTAACCATCAATTACCTCTATAGAATAATTGAAACTAGAGACATGTGAAAAAGGTGGATACTTATATTATTCTTAATGATAAAAATATGGATGAGAATTTCTTTTCAACCCAGAAAAACCTTTTAATTATAGCTCTAGTGTTCTTCATGTTTTCACCCATGATATTTATATCACTAATCTATGGTCTTATTTATATTAACAATCTTATTATTAATTTCAATAGGAGTTTTCACATCATCTTGAAAAATACATTGATGTTTTTTATTCCTCTATTTTTTTAACATTTCCACTATTTCTGGATATATGATCATGTATTCTTTAAAAAATTTCATTCTTTTCATCCATTGCATGGACTCTATTTTCAAAAAAAAATTAAGAACATTATATTCATTGTTTTTCTTCATTATTTATAATTAACACTTATAATCATAGAATCCATTTCATGTATTTTATAAGAATCTGTCAAGCCTATTTTCACCATTCATAGAGCTTCTATGTAGCCTTTAAGTTTCCATACATTTTTAAAACATCTAACTCTTCTTCTACTATGTTTTCCACCTAACTAATATTTTCAGTTATTTCTTAGATTGTTTATTTCCATAATTTTATCACTCTTTTCACATTAATATTCATGGTATCCTTGAAAAGGTTCATGTTGTTTCATTTTCCACCATAATATATGAATCCAATTCTTAGTGTATAATCATTTTTTATCATATGTCTTGGGATTGATTTTCTTTGCACATTTATCCAATTTATTACTCTAGAAGGTAGACTCATCTATGTTTTTTTATGTTTTTTCATAAACATATTTAATGTGAACATGTGAAAAAATATATACAGGATTCTAAATATAATAACTTATTTTTCATTAAAAAAACAATATATAACTAATTTTTTTGGAAAAGGGATTTATTTTTAGAGATGCCAAAAATAACTATATTAAACTTGATTGGGGTAAACTTAACCTTAGTAGATAGAAAAATATTTAATATTATACACGAAGATATTTAATATTAAACATAAAAATATGTAATGTTAAATATTTATAGTATATTATATGAAACATAATAATATTATCATTCCAAATGGATCGATAAAAATTGACATCATAAGAAAGCTTGTGTATTAAAAAATCCATGAATAGATTTCTATAATGTCTAAATTTCTCATTATTTTAATCCTTGATAGGTGGTTTTTAAACATGCAGTTAAAAACCTGTGTAAAATTTTATAACCATGATATAATTACAAATCATTGATTGGAAGGTTTAAAAGAAAATACCATACAAATTCATAAGGAACTAGAAAAAATTAGTATTGAATAATAGGCTAAAATATTGAAAATAGGCCCATAAAATTGAAATCTGCATTCCAATTTTTCATCAAAATTCTATAAATAAATTATACACTGAATAAATTAATTAATTACTTAAATGTACAAAATAGAGTAGATAAAAGATCATAAGTCTTACTATTATTGAATATGTATTCCTCAATTCATTTGGTTGACTTTTGAATTGGTATCAAAACCAAGAACATACAAAGTATTAATAAAAAATGAAGAATGAAAGATTAAGTTAATATTTGTTGAAAATGGTTTATATAATTAAAAAATATTTGTTAATTCATATGATATTGAAAATAGGAATGTTGACAATACATATTGTAAATAATAAAGAGTAAATATGTAAAAAAAATAATATACTGGGAACAATTTAGAGGGTTAATACTATAACAACATATAGTCAACCTATATGAGGGAGAAATTTCATATAGCGAACCAACTATTACTATCATCTAAAATCAAATAAATTGATTAGATAATCAAACTCAATAAAAATCAGACAAAAATTTAAAGAAATCATATATGATGCAATAAGCCAAAATAACTAAACCCTATCCAAGAAAAATTTTATAATTAAGAAGACAAGAAATCAAAACAAATAAATCTTACCCAATGAAAATTGGATAGGATAAGGATATAAAATCAAATAAACCCTTCTCAGTGGTAGAAATATGAGGGCATGTGATGATGTATAATAATCCTGGTTCACATGTATTCAGCTTCAACATTGTTGTCCTAGTTTATATTTTGTCAGCTTCAACATGATTATGCATCTTTGTATTGGAGAAAAGTAGATTTAATTGAAACCAAAAAAGTAGAAATCAAACATATATTTGGAAAAATAGAACAATAATCATTCAAAAAAACCCCACCATAGGCTAATCAGAAGTGATGAGTCATGAATTTCTCACCTGTGAGATGTGGAGGAGTGCTTGGAAGGAAGAGGAGGAGGTAGAGCCACGTCAGAGGAGGGTATCCCAAAGGCATAGGAGGAGGAGAAGCAACATAGGATCCACATCTGAGCCACATGGGAGCTACATTGGAGGATAAGGGTTGCATGGAGGTGGGGTGGTAGCGTCAGAGGAGTGTCGAAGGAAGAGGTGGCAAGGCCACCTCAGAGTATCATTGGCCAAAAGCTCGGGTGGATGCACCATTAGAGGAGGAGGATCATCCTGAGTTTGGGTGGTCGCATCGTCATCGTCAAAGAATCATCTCAAGGTTGGGAGGATGGTGCTACGTTATCTAAGGATGGTGTGAGGTTGGTGGCAGCATCAGTAAAGAAGGTTCATGGGGATAAGAGATCATGAGATGGTCATAAATAGGGGGGATTCTGAGAAGGGTGGGGTGGGGGAATACCACCATGGGTATTTTTTGACTCGTGGCCATTTGTTACCCTATAGCCAAATTTTTTATAAATTGTGGCTATATAAGTGTAGATATAAGCTAAATTTACAGTAGTGATAGAAACAACTAGCCCTAAAAGTCTTGATAAAAATTTACTAAGGCTGGATCCCTACTTTTTGAAACCTCGAAGGCTATGGCGACTCAGACTTGTCACTAATAAATTTTCTCCTCAAGGAAACCTAAAGGTTACCTACTTGTGGAAAACCTCCTCATGACTACATCCACTTGATCACATATACCTTTCTATAAACCTCCAGATACACCAACAATTTAATATGAGTAAATTTATACTGGATAGAAGGATGGAGTACATCCTTAAGATGTCTCGCACAAGACTCCTCATCTGAAAAGAGATTTGGGAGAAAATGAAAAGAGTTCATGAACTTGATTACTATATATCTTATTATCATAATCCACTTCCAAATAGATATAATCTCCTTCCTATTCCTCATCTTCATGGTTGAAAAAAGGAACTCTATTTGAAACTCTTTTTAAAAGGAAAACTACAACACATCTACCTCATTATTCTCACCTAGATATAACTTCCACCACTAACGTGAAACTCCTTTAATCTCACTAACTACCAAAGGTACCCAATACCCCACTGAAGAATGAATCAAAATGAAGGTGATCTCAATATCTTTCAACCATATCTACATCCCCAAATCAAAATAATACCCTAATACATTCCTTAAAACTGATTCTAAAAAGAGTAAAACATCTTCTACCACTGATCATCCTCCTTAACCAGATAAACTATACAGAAATCAAGTATATCATCTTTCTAAATCTCTAATTTCTGAACTAAACATGGATGAATTCCAATATCCATAGCTAAAATAGAAATAATTATTTTCAAATCTCAGTAGTATTAAATGTTTTATGATTTATTTAATTAATTTTATCTTTTCCCAAATCCACAAAATTAAAAAAATAACTCAAGTTAATCATGATGCATACACCTCTTCAAGTTATCTACCCAAAAAATAGGTCCACCTCACTTGGTCATTCAATAATCTTAGAGCCTGTGCACTGTATCATAGGGGCCCCTAAAGTCTTATGTCCTACCTAGTCTTCTAGGCCTAGTCATGCAAAAATATCAAATGGACATATTTCCATACTAGACCATGAAATACTTACTGTTCCTACCTCAAAAATCCATCATATATATAAACTATCAGCTTTGATACCACTCTTTCATGACCCCTCCCACTAAAGGTATCCCTAATATGCTATAAATGAGGAAACAAGGATGATGGCCCTCGAGTCTCATCTCCAGTAGGCCCCGGGATAGCGACCAACACCAAGGGGTATAAAAAATCTCAATATGGATGGAATTATACTCTATAATATATTTAGAAAGAATATATATGATATAGATGATAAATTTACTCCATTACATAATGAAAAAGGAAACCAAAACCATCCCATAATTTATGTATAAGTAACAGATGATACAAATTAATTTCTTTAAATAAATACCCAAAAAGAAATCTAAAGAGGCAAAACTACAATAGTCCATGGGTCTAAACAAGTAATGTACATCATAGTCCACATAGTTATCCTAGAAACCTAAAAATCTATTTTATATATGTAGGGTGAGCATACCATTATAGTCAGTAGGAAAAAAAGTATCTCATACACATGTGAAAATATAATACTAACACACATGTGATAAAATAGAATAGCTAAGAAACACCAAAACATGTCAACTAACTAATACCAACCTCACTAGGGCTCACTCAACAAATAATACATCCATGTATAATAATATAAAACGAATCATATCAATTATAGGTACCACACAACACTTTCTCACTAGTTTTTCTTCTTCACAACCCAACATCATACATTCTAGAAATCTCATATCTTCCGTATCACATATCACATACCACCTCCCATAGCATGTTCATATCACATATTTACCACAAACACCCAGTACATCACATCACATCATTGCCCCATTGCATGGTCACATCACATCTCACCCACTGACATATAGGAAGATACATTACATCACAACCACATATCCATAGTAGTAGCGTATCATGAACATGATGTAAATAAATCTCATTCTCACCTCCTACCATGCATGATCCTCAATAAAATCCATCTCATCACATATAACTCAAAGACTTATGGTCTAACACATCATATCTTATCATGATAGTGCACATTTTTACTTCTAAGCATCACAACATGTGCATGTCCCCATCACTTGGAAGATAAAACAAGGAATAATGGATTGCCATCCAGCCACCCCCATCATTAGGAAGTTGGGAAAGCACCCTTATATATATATATGGGTGCTGAAACATGGTTCTCGATGAAGGTGGGGTGTGTATAGAAATCATTAGGAATATAAATTTAAGTTTAAATATATATATATATATATATATATCCATAAACAAGACCAACCTATGGGTTCACCACCAAAGAACTAAAGAACTCACACCATCACTGCTACTTTATATGCCACCACCAAATGCATAACACCAGAATACAAAAACATAATCGACATTCCACAATTCAAATTTCTAATTTCATATTCTTCCTCAAATTAATAAATTTTTCATATTTCATATTACCAATAAATTTTTATTTTAAACAACCAATTTATTTCATTATTTCTTGGTCATTACTTCACATTAAACATTTATCATTTTTAAACAACACATACCCATTTTATTCATTCATTAACCATTTCCATCCCATTAACTAGATAATTCTAATATTACTCGGACTTATAGAAAAATTCAATACCACAAAAGAAAACAGAACAAACAAACAACCCATGTCAAAAATCCCACACATCACCACCATTTCACTACCACAACAATAGTCCACATCACATTCCCATCACAAATTCCCAACATCATAACTACACATTAACACCCCACAACATAACCAAACCACCAAACATCAACCCCACGCAATATGAACACACATAAAAAAGCTTACATGACACAACACTTTCTATATCACCACATAAAATTTTCATAGTTATCAAGGTACTGTACATTATATCCACATATTTAATTTTAGGGGCATTCTCACACAAGCCATGTATCCATGTGAAACCAATTTAGTAGCCAATTATATGTGGTTAACTAATTATTCAAGTGGTTTCAAAATAATAAAACATTAGGGGCTCCAAAACACATGTCAATTCATAAAAAATAAGGGCCACCAACAACCATAATTTCAAGTGGCTTAACAATCATGGAAAATTTTCAATATCACAATATTAAAAAAATATAAAATCATGAGAATCAATCCCCTTATCCATTCAATTTAATTAAAACAATTAATTTATCCTTATTAAATTAGTTTAAAACCATCATCCCAAATAAAAAAAAGAATAACCCAACCCACATGATACACTAGGTGAGAGACAAAGGGTCTCCTAACTCAAATGGATCATTTAAATTCAATTTGAAAGGTTCAATCAAGAATAAAGACACCACTAGTCACTATTTGAAGGGGAGAGAACATATACTATCCTAGAACACGTCATCTCATCACTCTCCCATTGCAAGAAACCCAAAAATAGAGACCCCCTTGAAAGTAACCTCATAGATAATAAAAATAGGGACAAAAGAGGGAATGAACAGAATGGGATAGACCATACCCACTAAGGATTGATTCTCCAATGTTGGGATTAGAAGATAATAAAAGGGGGTTGAAGTCCTCATTGGGATACACCTTAGTCTCCCATGAAATAAGGGAAACTAAGGGAAAGTGGGGGAGTTTGAACAAGTTTTAGAATTTATAACCAGTCTGTAAAACATAACACCATGGTACAACTAAGAAGACCATGCCACATAATTGATGAAAATAAAGGAGATCATGGCATAGTCTGAAGGACTACTCTATATCCTGGATGTTCAAGGTTATCTCTGAGAAACGCCACTACCCCCATGGGATTAATTTAATAAAAGGTGAAGGAGGACCACAACACAACCCAAACCACTATGCCTCAGGACCCCAACAATTATAAATAGGTTGTGATGCAGCCTCATCTCTATAGTGTAACTATTTTGGAATATGAATTAGTCTCAAACTCTACTGAGCCTCATCCTACACCATAGTTGTTCCTCAATATTGTATCTATTATCAACTGATAATGGGATATTCCCAACCCAAGATATGTAGTGTAGCTACCCTCTATTTGGTAGAAGTACCAAAAACACCACCAATTGCTTTCTACTATATAGACGACTCCTACTAAGCTGTAATGACCACCATTACAGAAAAACCCCATGATCCATGCCACAACCCTTACAAAATATGTTGTAACTCATACCTTCTCCTATAAAACACCTCCAAACACATTAAGATCCACCACTAGACACCTATAACACTAGAATTTATATAAAATAATAGACCTGAAGTTTTTAGCTATTACAATAATATATATGGAATTTATATAATAAATATAATACGTTATCATATAAACATAAATAACAAAAAATTAGGTAAGATATCACACAAAGTATATATCTTAGACTAATAATGGATAGATTATTGACTACTATGAGGATCCATACCCACTTCAAGCATAGATCATAATCTTGAAAGGACAAAATCCTAATATATTAAACTAATTGGGGGAATTATTATTCAAAAAATATCCTTCAAAATGATTGAAAAATATCTTAATTTAAGTGAAACTATAAAATAATTAAATAGGAAAAAAATATATGGATTGGGTAATATAAAAAATAAGGAACCTAAGTTTCCATCCCATTCACCATTGGGATGAGGTAACAACTCACCATTTTTGAGTTATTTTCATAAAACATTATAATATATATATCTATAAAAAGAATAATAATATCTATAAAGTATAAAAAATACCCCCATTATCACCATCACCCTTGGTCCATGATACTAGAATAATATATTTCCAAGAATATATAAATACAACTAATTTCATTAAAATAATGAGTTAGTTCATGAATAATCTACATATAATGATACACATTAATAAACCCATTTTTCTAGGTCAAATATGAAAAAAAAATAAAAAAAATATAATTAATAACATGAGACACCTTAAGAACCATGTTAAAATAATATAAATAATCTATAACATGATATAGTAAATAGTTTAATGGAGTTGTTTTAAAAAATTAAGAAAATACTATTCAAGTTGAAGCCCACATTTAGTTATAAGTTCCAAAATTCAAACAACATATTTTTTACCAAAGAACTCCATTGAAGATTCAAAAATTGAAACAAAATACATACTAAAAATACTTTATAAATATCATCACTTGATCATCACCAGATATTAATCCTCCAACCTCACTTAAACCCCTAACTAATAAAAAAATTAAGATTATCTACTACAACATCATGTTCCTTCATTAATTCTTATATCTACTCTCTAATCCCACAACCTAATGTACTTAAAATCACTGTCCTCATAACCCTCTATAAATACACCCATCACAATTCACATTCCATACCTAAAGAAACTTATGAGTTATGGAAACAAACTAAGGATCCATAGTAAAAAAACAATGAAGAGGAAAAGAGAACGTCCTAAGTAACACCAATTCAAAAATCCAAGAAAAATACCTAAATTACATAATGAATTTTCCAAAAGATTTATTAAAAATGTACTACAAAGAAAAAAAGGGTGAATCAAATGAAAAGACTAATCTACCTAAAAATAATTTCTATCTAAGTGTGTTACCCCAAACTACCAATATGTTATCTTTAAAACTAGTAGATGTACTTAATTTATTTCCTGAAATAATAATATCATGAGAAATGATTTGTGAAAAAGAAAACTATTTTATTTTAAATAATTATTAATTTAAAATAAAATTTATTAATTTTAATAACTAAACCATCCTTTTATAATTTATTGATACCATTCATTAAATTTTCGTTGATGAAACCTCTTCATTAAAGGTTGTTTATTGAATTATAATTTAGTCAAGTTATATATTTTTGAGAATTCTTGAACCTTTAAATCACAGCTAAAAACTCAAAATATAATTCATGAAAAAAAACACAGGTGAATACATTATGAATACATGATTTTATGAATCAATAATAGAACTCGTGAGGACTAACAAAGATAAATAGAGTTAAACATAGTTATATAACCATAGTCATGCTAAATCAAAATTAATTTTTTAATATCAATTAGTAAATAAAAAAATTTACATAATACTAGGAATGAATCATTATAATATATTCTTATGAATGAAAAGATAATTTGAAAAATCATATTATCTGGGTATAAAACAAATAGATAGAACAAAAATTAAATAATCATTCTTAAAAACATTACCACAATTAAGGATAAATTTAACTTGTAATTAATTATATAAAAATATCATTTTTTAAATCATTAATTATATTTTATTAAAATATTGAAAATAAAGTAGTAGTAAAATATCAATAAAAAACCAATGAAAAACTAGGGGTTAAACCTACTACCATTCTAAATACCACCACTCTACATGTACCTTACACTAAAAAAGTGATCAATAAGAAAGAAAAATCTTTACTTAACATCAAATAACTATAAAATCATAAATTTTATTTAATAAAAAGTGACTAAACCAAGATCCAACAAAATCACATATTGAAATCCCAAACACACCCAAGAAAAATTGAATAAAAATAATAAAGGAGAGGAGGATAGGAAGAGAACAAATAAGGAATCTTAATTCAGTGCACTGAAACCCCTTAAAACACCATATATTGAAGATAAAAATGGGAGGGTGAAGAAGAATAATGGGGGGGGTATTCTCCCATACTTGATGTCAATATAAAAATATACTTAAAGTAAGGAATTAAAATATAGTAAGAGAAAATATCGTTTCACCCTCTATATTAAAAAAGAATATTTTCTTAGGACCATTTGGAATCTAGTGAATCTCTATGGATCATTCATTATCTCATTAGAAGTCTAGTATCAATTTTCTAGGTTTTAAATTGCCTCAAACTAAAAAAAGTTCTTGAATATAATCACAGAAATATCACTAGATACCACTTCTCATATTTCTTAAAAATCTCACTAACTTTTAATACTTGATTCAAGATTCTTAATGAGACTATGAATAATCTCTCTCTCATTCTAAATCTTAAGAATTAACTAATCCAAAATTTACACTGTTAAAATTTGTCACATAATTTTTTAACAAAACCTTTAATTATTAAATATATATGGTCATGGTTTATTGTATAATTTATTTAGTAATTATTATTTAATTTTAGTATATATATTTATTTTAACATCCCCAGCCTTGTCACTAACCTCTATCTGGATTCAGATTTCTACATGAACTTAGGTGTTCCACCTCATATGAAAAAGTTTATTAACTAGTATTAGAGGTTTGATAATACCATGAATGTTGAATATACCATATGTATCATACTAGAAAATAATAGATAAATAACCAAACATCCCTAAAATAGATAAACAACAGAGTATATTTTTTGTTTATAAAGGAACGAATACCATGAAAAATATTAACCCCATGAAATATGAAATGTAACTCAGGTAGAAAGATAGTCATATATCAAATAAGATCACCCAATGGATAGGTCATATATAGTATAGAAATAATGGAAATTAAAATAAAAAAGGAGACTCAACCAATATATTTAGTATCAAATAAGAAATATATTTATATTACCATTGAGCTATCATATACAATCAACCTATACTCAGGACATCATCTAGATTTATATGCTAACCATAAAATCTATATATGTGTTAAAGGTCCCATGCAAGGTATGAACATATAACCTAATAGGGAATCACTATCAGTGCCTCTAATTAAAATTTTATATATGTTCATACATGTGTTGAATGAAAAATAATCATTAAACATCACAAGAATACACCTTTCAAACTATTGGGTACTCAAGAAGCCACCTAGATGGTTGATGCATACCATGTTTGCATAGTGGAAAAATTGGGCAATTATCACATGGTTTTTCTATATTAAGAGAGTGAATGAGTAATCAACTCTCAAAATTTTAGTTAGTTAGATGAATGAGATATCACTACAATAATAACAAGTTAGAATAAGTCATGGTGAATTATATATCATTTTACTAATAATATAATTGTAAATGAGATATAATGCTACAATAATCACACAAATAATGATATATTTATCAGTGAATGATATATCACTATATAATAACAAGAGATAATGATGTATCATTATATGAATGGTAAATCCGCATAACACATGTAAGAGTAAATTATGTATCAATAGTTCAACAATAATTCACAATAATATATAACTCTTTGTGAATGATATACCACCGTATTTAATAACCCAGTAAATGATATATCACTATCTAATCCATAAATTGAATGATACATCACCATCACATTACCCAAGTGAAATGGTACATCACTATACCATATCTAGGGTTAATGATATAACTATAATTTAACAATTCTAGGTGAAGAATTCATCACGTATATATAATATATGGGTGAAAAACACATCATCTTTATACAATGTAGGTTATGGTATACCATAAAATTAATACATGATGTGAATGATTCATCACTATCACACAATACAAAAAATGAAATGTATATAACTAAAATAATAGGTTAGGTGAATGATTCACCACATTAACAATAATAATGTATGTAAATAACCAATCACCATAAATATAAAAAATTCATTATATAACATAGTCATGGTGAATGAGATGTCAACCTAGGAATTGGTTCTCCCACCATGTTTCTATCTAGTCTATCCACACCGAATATATTATAAAATTTTTACTTATATACTAAGCTTAACCTTACCATGACATGGATTGGAATTCAATTCCATCAACCAAATCAAAAGATATATTATAAAAAGGCTATTCATCATACTAAAGTCCCATAAAAAATGGTATCACAATTACAAAATAACCAAAAAATGATTTCCTATCACTAAGGAATACTATAAAAGGATCACAACTCATGTTAAGATCAAGGAAACCCCTCATATATTATTTCCATAAGTATCAAATAACATTCTTATGGAAATATAGCCAATGATGACCATACGATGAACACATAGGGTTTACGGGACCTATCACAATCTCAATATTCCATATACATCACCCAAAAGCCAATGAATCCACATTTGGTTATATTTCAAGTCATCATTGCATACACACTTATGCTCACATAACCTTAAGTTTAAGCCATTACAATCCATGGATGAACCCTAGCCATTACTCTATGTGTGCATCATATATCAAACGATACGCCCCTATGTTTTTAGCACTATTTCTCAATGATAGACACATACCTTACATTATAATACCAATTTAACAATGACTCCCACATAGGAAGCATTGTAATCTGTAAACAAACAATAAAATTATAATGCCTAAGGAATTTATAAGAGTATAACCAACTCCTTAGACTTATTTCACAAAGTGGGACTTACCCATGGTTCTATATTGAATCATTTACACCCACTTAATTATTTTTAAAATTAATATAATATATGAATAATCATATAATTAGGTAATATTAGGGACCTCCAATCTTAAATATGAAGTTACCACTTTTATAATTCGATAGAATATTCACTTTATCCAACCTGGTCAATTGCCCAAGATTTTTCTCCAATAGTAAATCACTTTCATGAGGCCCTCCCTCAATCAAGGACCCCAAATAATTATTTAGTCTAATATAATTAGATTAAAATTTATAAATAAATTATATTTATTGATTTTACAATAATTAAATAACTTGATTTTATGTTTATGAATCACTTTAAAGTCTTATATTGACATGTAATGAGAAACCCCTCTTATTATAACTTTATTCCACTATAATTTAGAGGAATATGCAATAAAACTTATATTTTTAATATGAAAGAATCAATGAAAAGGTAGATAATGATCCAAGATTAGAAAGAATGAAACAGAAAATAACCTTGACTATTAAAAATATAATTCCAAAAAATCATATATCTTTAGAGGGAATAGATGGAGAGGATAATGAAATGTAAACATACTCCCCTTATCAGAACTTGATTATAAGGAACACCCCTTAGTAAAATATTTATATAGAGGGGATGAATGGAAATTTTTTCTTAAAAATGAGCTTGCACTTATTGGATACCGGATTCCCATGAAATAACCACCTAAAACCCCACTGATTACCTATTTTTATGTATTTTCTACCCAATATCTCTTATTAGGGGATAATACCCCTAGTCAACTCACTGGGTACCCAGTTCCAATAGAATAAATACCTCAGGGATCACTATATCCATTACCTTCCACAAATGACTCATAAAACATTTTGATTTCACTACTACCCTTTATACCAAATCTTAAACCTCAAAAAACCTTTTAATCAAAAAAAATTCCCTCAACTGACAATTCCAAAATAAGAATTGAGAAATTCAAAATATTATAGTTATTATTTTCATTGGTCTTGACTTTCATTTGACTCTAAAAACACATAACATTGTGGGATAGTTTAATATTTCTATAATCGAACTTATCATTTTATATAATTATTATCATGCATCTTTCATGATTCATATAAGTTGTTGAGTTCAAACAATCACCTTAATTATAGAATATCCCACTAGTCACAGTATCTTTCTCAGTATATCTAGAATAGTAAAATAATCAAGCACCCTAAAACCCCTTTCTTTAACCAATCATAGATGTTTTTTATCTATTAATGTATTTTTTGTAAAAATAATTTGTCCCATATTTTCTAATTATATGCCACATTTTATAGCCATTACCCAATTACACTAAATGGATTTGAAGGAATAAATACTCATGCACTATTTTTCTAACTAAATGTAAAAATTATTTGATAATGCACTACTCTTGGTGAAATACTTAAATTTTCTACACCTTGATGTCATACAATTTTGATTAAAAATTATTATCTAAACATGACCATAACCCACTTATATCCACAACCAAATACCTTTAAAAATATGATCCTCAAACTCACAGTCACACACCAGATACATAACCTTATCACATAGCCTATCTTCAATGTACATGATGTTTAATTATCCCAAGAGTATAATATTTGAAATATTCTATCCTTAAAATTAAAAAATTCCAAAATTTCACACTAGTAATTTATTGAATGTACTAACCTAACATAATCATCCAAGATCAATACCTATACTTATGTATTATAGGCTGATAGACATATTTTGGCTGCATGCATCCAAGTTCCAAGGTGTATAAAAAACCACTAAAAATTATGGTTTTTCAATTGTGTCACTATTAATTCTCACCATAATTCAACCCAAATAAGGCTCATAACCAAAATAATCTAATTTTATACTCCCCACCATACGAATTCCCACATCATCGATCAATGAGTAACAATAAACTCATAAATCATCATCATACGAATGTTAATAATCATGATCCCCACTCATAACCACATGATATATATAACCATAATCCTTTATCTGTGGTCTTACTAACATAATAATCTACACCACTATTTCTCACATTACATTACTGAATCATTTTATTGAAACTTTATCTTGAATAATATACTTCAAAGTCCATGTAATTTCTCAACATCACATGTTACCCATGTGTCAAAATTTTGCAGACAACATATTATCCCTCATAATAATTAATAATACTATTGATTATCAAATCAATATATTTGCATCACTCTATAAACTGTTAAATAATTATTCTAATCCACAAACCTTCTCAGTGCATAGAAGAACCCTACAACTATCATACCACATTTTCTATCCCATAAAAGGATATAACCAACCTTTAATATTATCTGAAAAATTAAAATTAAAATTAAATATATTTCCCGTGACACCACATTCATATCATTATCTCTCTGTAGATACTACTTCTCACACAATGGTTATATCTTAATGATTAATTCTATACTTTTTAAGCACCCAAACCATCCCTAAATCCATTTTTTACTTTGAACAACACACGATATAACATTAATTGATAATAACCATTTTCTATTCTACATATAATACAAGGTTTCATGACCCACCCCCACTGGGAACCCATACTACTCCTACATCAAAGATTTGAGTGACCCTATAATCCTACCTTCAGTAGGTCCTAGGTTAGTGGCTATCACTAAAGGTATATTACAAAAACATGGGAGGCATTACCTCAAAAATCATAAGAAATTTTTTTGAAAAATCACCAGAAAAAATCCCACATAGAAAACCCAAAAAAATCTGAATAGAAAATATATAAAAACATATATAAAATAAAACAACATCAAAAGAATATTTTGTAAGAAACCATAATAACTCAAAACATGGAACATGTACAGTCTATACACATCACCAAATACCTCCTAGAAACCTGGAAGATGTATATATAGTGGGATGAGTGTAAAAAGTATTTTTAGTATGATAATAACCACAACCTCTCATGAAATTGTAAAAATAGCATAATAATCCTCAATGAAAAAACAAGATAATTAAAAAAACCTTCATATGTAAACTAGTTCCCCAAACCTCACAAATACTTACTCACCCAATAACACATCCAATAATAGTAAAGTAAAATGAGAAGAAAAACAGATAAAGGCACCTCACAACCAATTCCTCTATAGGTTTTCTCTCTCAATAAATGAGAAGAAATATTCTTATCCAATACTTACCATATACACTAATGATGGAACTAATTATACCATATCTCATGGAACCAACCACATATCACATATTATGGAACCAATGAAATGTCACATGTCACATAACCAGGGAAATAGGGTATTATAAATGAGAAGGACATAAACCTCATGCCTTCCACCTACATAAAATTCCCCCACCACATATCCCATCATCCACCAATGGTGAAAACTCTAACTATACATCAAAGATATCACCAAAAATACTTCAAAAGAGAGTATATGGGAGAGGGGGTATTCAACTGTATATATCATCCCCAACCTTTATGTTAGAGAAAACAACCCTCAAGGTGTTTGGATGCTGATTAGGATACCTAACTTGGTTGGGGTGCATATGGAAAACATAATAGAATAGAGGTATATAATAGTTTAACACAAGACCACACCTATGGTATTACAAAAGTAACACCACCACAACCACCATCAGGACACTATTGATATCACACCACCAAAAATAGAATCTAATGTAGAACATCCATCCTATAAGAATCATAAAAAGAGACACTAGATGATTTTAATTTCCTATAGTTAATTCAATAGTTAATCCACTAATCGTTAACAATTTACTTGTCAATTTAAATTTACACCAATGAATAATTTATCCATTACCACATTATTATATATATCAATATTATTCCATTTACACTGAAAAACTAGTAATAAAAAACATTTCATGTTTCCACATCACAAACAACAACACAAAACCCTAAATAATCAAACCCATCAAGCTACAAAACATAGAAAACCACCAATCCACATACATCATTTCAAGCATAAAACATGCATATTCAACATAGTATTATCAAATACCAAATTTTAGTATTTAAAAATTTAAAAGTTTATTATCAAATCAATTCAACATTATAATTCATAATTCAATAACAATAATATAACATGAAACAACAACAATGACAATATCAAGGAAAATCAGTGACCACATGCACATCACATTATCCCCTTTAAATTTAATTTTTATGATTTATTATCTTAATTATGATAATTATTACCCTTCACTAAATGAAAATAATAAGCATGAAAATATAAAAGACACAAATAAAATAAAGATAATTATAATATAAAACCATAAAATAAGCCTTTTGATTTATTTCACAAAGGAAAAGAAAGAGAGGATGAACTAGGAGACCACAATGACATGAGGGATCCTCAAATCAATGTAAAAAAAATTGTTGCACCATAAAAATTTTATCCCAATAAAACCCAAAATCCAAAAAATAAATTCACTAATATATATATAAATAAACTAGGAAGAACATAGAGAAAAATTGAATGACTCACCAAGAATTATTGATATCAAAACTCTAGAGGCCAAGGATCAAATACAATGACCAGATTCTATTTCAGCTCTCAGAATCTCCTAAGAATCACCTTAAGGTAAATAAAAACAAAGAGAGAATTAAGGATATAAAATAGAGGTTGGTCTTTATAGATATCTGAGAAAAGGATCCATTAATGACATAAATGGATGGTTCACATAGTAAACCTCACATAGTTAACATATTCAAGAAGAGATGGTGTTAGATCCAATAAACTCGAGATGGATTTTATGTCATGAATAAAACCTTTCTTATCATGAAACCTTAAGAGATAGAAACACTAATAATTTCACTATGATCATTCTTGTCATGAACAATATTTTACACCTGGAATCAATCCTATATATAAATTTTAGGAACTAGGTTTCGAAAGTCAAAAATCCATCTGGAAAAACACCAATCACACCTTGAATTGATGATTCATGATGTGAATCATGAACTACAGTTATGAATTAAAATCCATCTCCTCTTATTCCTTCTTCAAAATCATCCCAAGGTTTTCAACATCCAAAAATCATAAATAAATGAGTTGGAAGGGTCTTATCTATTATCCAAGGTGTCTCAAACATTTCTACAATAAGAACATGCTTGATCACAACCCATGTTTGATCATTCACTAGATTACATCAACATTACATCACATATATCTAGTAAGTAGAAGAAAATGAGAATTCCTTGACAACATTTAAAAAAAATTAAGGATTAAATATACACACTACTTGACCTAACCCACACTATGTGAATACATTTTTCATAATCAAATACATTGATAATATCATCATGGCATAACACCCAGAGGTTTGTAACTTTTATACGCACTCTCCCTAACCTGTAGAGTTTCCAAAATTTGTCCATTTTTATATCCTATATGTCATAAAAGGAAGATTATGCCTAATTAATATAATAAAATCACTAAAACCTATCATGAATGGGTTATGCTATCCCATATACATTATGTGTCTAAAAAATGCTCACTTTATTTTCCCCAATACTAGAGAGTATCCAACAAGTCACTCGTAATGGGTTATAACTACACGCATTGTCAAAAATGTTCATATTCTAATTAACATAGAAACTAAAACTACCGTAATAAATATATTGAATCACACCATTAATAATCTAATTCTAAAATCCAAATATCTATAACTTAACCAATAACTTACTATAAACACTTTTATAACAATCATATACCTCACTTGAGGAACTATTTATTCATTTATTCCTTATACATCCCCATGGTATCCCTCACATGACTATACCACATACATGATTTCATCTCCCATGTATTGATCCCATAATAAAAAATCATAAACCCATGATTATAATCTAAAAAGCATCAACATGTTTTGGAAATCCCCTCCTTCATAGATAACCATGTATATCATACCCATATAGAGTAATAACAAAAAAGGTTAAATGTAACTCTACTAATATACCGTGACTCACACAATTTAAAATTCGTATCTCATATATACTAGGAATTTCCAAATCATATACAATCCTTATCCTAAATTTTTTAATTCTCCCAAATTAGGTCCCACGATTTAGCTTCAAAAATATCAAGGTAACTCAAGTTTCATTACCCCATCATAGGGTCGTCATAATTATTACGTATCACTATACCCATACCAAACTTACCACTCTAGATGATAATCATCATTGGGTATTACTATACCAGACTACCCCTTCTCAGATCAATGCCATATATTTTTTCATATAAATAGTATCACTCTATGATGGTTCATCTCCATGAAAACTTAATATAATTGAAATTGTAAAATAGAATTATATCAATAATCTATTTGGTAAATTTTGAATAGGTTATTTTTGAAATTTTAAATAATTATTAGATTATTTTTTAGATGAAATATCATAATCTTACACAAGCATGAGTATTTCATGTAGACCAACATACTGAAAATGATATATGAAAACATTTCTATTTCCACCCTAGGCTAAGAGAAAACCCATTAATAAATAAACTAAAAAAACATCATTTTAAAAAATTAACTCAATTATAACAAAAAAAGTAATAACATATATATTAACTCCCATGAAACATGTACTTTAACACATGAAGGTTTCTTCAAAGTGTAAGAGTAACCTCTATCCCATGTTCTGACTAGTCCTGTATCTATATACCACATTTCAAATAACAATATAATGAAATTAAAGTTTATATACAACTTTTTAATATACTCATATTATCCATTGACTAATAGATTTAGCTAGAGCACCATGTGAATGCAGGTTCCCTTCCTATATTACAGAGGCTATCGATCAGTAGTAAGGGTTATATAAAATCAGGAGTAGAGAATATAACCCTTATATCATAATAAGAATTAGTAGATAAATAACTAAATATCTAGAAAATAAATAACCAATAGAGTAAATGTATGGGTTTTCAATAGAAGTCATGTTATGAAAACACTAATCCCGTAAATTAATAAATGAAACTCATATAGGCATATAGTTATTCATAAAGAAGGATTTCCCAATGGTATGATCATATATTATAAGTAAATAGTAGAAAATATAAATAAAAATGAGACTAAACTAAAATATATGAAATCACCTTAGACTTTTCTGTATTACCCTATTGATCTCTCCCAACTAATCTACTTATAATATTTCAATAACCCAGACTAGAATTATAAATAATAAATCTATAAATGCACTAAAGTTCCCACATAGTGTTTGATCATAAAAATCATTAGAGAAACACTAATAGTGTAAAAAATGAAAGTTGTTATTCTCATAACACTCATATACTAATATTGATCTTTCCCTAACACATATTTACATCGCATACCAGAACCCGACTAATATGTAAAACACTATAAAGGTTACTAATCATATTAAAGTTCAATAAAAATGTTAATAAAACTGATAATCCTTACAAAAAAATGAGTTACTATCACCAAGAAGGACTTAATAATGTTACATAAAGATTACAATATAATATAACAATAAGGACACCACCAATAGTTCAATTCCCCAAGTATAAAGTTACTTTCCCAAGGAGACATGTCCATTGAAGCCTATGTGTTTAACATATAACATTTATGGATCCTATCATGATCTAGGTAGTCTATGTACATTATTAAAAATTCATGGATGTAACATTTAATTCTATTCTAATTAATCTTCACATACACACCTATGATCTCAAACCATGTATCTAATGCTAGGATAATCCATGGATCACCCTAAAACATCCCTAGAAGCATGAATCACACATCAAATGAGACATAACTAGGTCATTAATTCCATTTATTAGTGATGAAAATCCTCTTTGGGTTCTAATCCCAATTTATTCAAGAATCAAACTTAAGAAATATAGTCATAGATGACTGTAATTAATTCACAATGCCTTAGGTATTTCTAAGTGTCTAATTGACTCTCTAATCGCATACCACAAAGTGTAACTCACCCATGGTTCTATATTAGGTCTATAACACTTTATTACGCAATATTATAGTCTAAATAATATATTTAAAACAATATAAAGGTGAAATATTAGATACAAAATACTTAAAATATAAATTTACACCATTTATAATTCAATGAACATATCACTTTATCCAAATCAATCACTAGATGAATCCTTAATCTGGTGTTTGATCACTTCCACGAGTCCCCATATCAATCAAGGAACCCTGATAATTAGTTATAAAATGTTAATAATTAATTATCACAATTAATTTATAATTATCCAATGATAAATTTTTTAGTAAAACCCATTGTGAAATATATCTTCACTAGAACCTTGAGCAATGGGTTGTAGTTCACTATTTGCACACCCCTGAGTCCACCATAGACAAGAATCCCAATAATAAATCCCAATTAGTTAATCAATTACAATAATTTTTTTGAAATTTCATTAATAAATTAAGGAATTGATTTATTGATAATGAAGTGACTCATAACCTCATATGTAGACCTCTCTTAATCCTCATTTAGAAACGATTAGTGAAATCCATCTCTCTCTGACCCTATTCCACCATACTCTAGTGGAATCTGTAACTAAATAATAATTTTAAATATATTATAATAAATTAATAAGAGGATAAGGGTACATGTAAAGGAAAATTTAAATAGAAACTAACCTTGATCAATAACCTGATACTTTCCAAACATCCTAGATCTATGAAAGGAAAGAAAAGAGTATAGAATGATAGGGAATCTGAATCCCCCTTTTTATAGCTTGGCAAGAGGAGTATCATTGAATGGGGTGTTAAATTAAAGGATAATAATTTCTATAATACCTATTTAATTAAACTAAACATGGGCCTACTTGGTACTCGATGCCTTTATTATAGCCACCCGATATCCCAATCTAGGGATACTCCCCCTAGTTTCCCCATTGAGCACCCAATGCCATAGAATGTGTACATAGTGGTTCATTACAACCACTAACCTATATTTTTGAGTCATAAAACATTCTAATTTATATTTGAGATTTATTAAGTATCTTCACCCTAAAATAAATACTTTTAATTATTGAAAATTCGTCTACAATCACTAATTATTAATTAAAATAGAAAAAAATCAAAATAGTCCAACTTCCACTCTCTAAGAAATTTGGCATTCCTTTAACTCTATAGACACATAATGGTGTGGGTATTTATATTGTTTTATTAAAATAGAGAGTCTTTTTGTGATATATTATCCAAAGGTGTTTGTATTTTTTAAAATAGTATCATACAAATCTTTACATTGTGTTTTTAAATGCTCATTAAGTTTATATGACTTTACTTATTATAATATATCAAAAGGAAAATAAACTAAAGTGATCATATTATATAGGTAAATATGTATATTATAACTTAATGAAATATAAATGGTTATAAATTTCCTTATGATAATTTATATCACATTACATGGTCATGAATAATGTGTATTTTTTCCGATATTAGACATTCCATGCATTCTGTCACATTTATATCAGGAATCACTATTAGGGTTAGTTTCATCAAACAAAATTTATTTATATACTTTTGATTTTTGAACCACATTAATTTAAATTATATATATGTTTTATTATTATTAAATATTATTTATTCTTCTTTATACCATATATATTAATGTCCTTAGAATATTTGAGGCATAAATAGGTTATTCTTGTTCCTGCTATAATGAGAATGTGGGTATGCCATGAAAATATTTTTAAAGCTATATAACATGGTATTAAAATATCAATATTACAAGAAATATATAATTTATGACTATTATGTGTTTGGTTACTTTATGAATTAGGGATTCATATCAATATGCTCCCACTTGTTGATCTCTAAGAGAGGAGATAAAGAGGGAAAACTTTCCGACAGGAATTTCACATATTGTGTTCATTGGAAATTCTAATATGTGACCATGTGTAATGTTCTTCAGACTTGATATTATTATTAATGTATATTAAGAATTATGTAATTTGATGAATTATGAAAAAATTAACACATATTATCTTGGTGAAGAAGCTTATTTTGAGTGCCTCATGAGTGGAATGAAATTATTTAAATGATCAAGAAATGATTTTTCTCATTTATTTTATGGAAGAATAAATTTTTAACCCTCTAATTGAATTAAAAGTTCATGACCTAAGTCTATGGCCATAGAAATCCCAAGCATGTTATTTTAATTAAGTCAATGAAATATATACCAAATATTAATGGATGATGACATATTTATGCATCCTTTATGATGATATATAAAATAATAATTGGTTATTTTATACTATTAGTGTTCATTGGAAGAATTTTTTTAGTAAAAATTTTATCTTTCTCATTAGGGCCAATACCACACTTGGTCTATGAGTTGGAAATAATTTCACAAGGAAAAGGATGTAAATGGTCACATACTAACCATAAAATCCAATAAATGTTAATATAAATGATAAAAATGTCTCATTAATATTAATTAATTAGATTTTATAGAGTTATAATCATTATAAGAATATTAGGTAATGTTTCAATCAAAAAGAAAAAAATATTTATTTCTAAAAAAATTTAATTTTCATGAATTAAATGAATTTATTTAAAATATTTTAATTCAACCTATTAAAATTATTATATAATTTTTTGTAATTTTCTGAAAAGTGTGATTTTTCAATGAATAGTGAAAAATACTGATTTTTATTAGAAATTATATTTTCATTTCAAGTATTCGAAAAGAAAAATTCAATTATGGATTAGTTTTAAAATTTAATTAGTTTATTTTTATTAAAAAAATCCAATTATGGTATTTTGATTTAATTTTATAATTGAATTTAGTATAAAAACATTTTTATACTTAAAAATAATTTTTTGAAAAACTGGTTTTTTTCATGTTTTACAAGTTTAATTTTAAAGGTATATTCTTCCACTTGTAGAAATTGAATCATAAAAATGAATTAAATATTTGGAATCATGTGGTTAAAATTTGTTAAATAGTTCCCTATTATTTTTTTCATTATGAATAATAACCATAGTAAATTTATATTACCACGATAAAGGTAAAATGATTTATTTAGGGTTAAAATGAATGTGATAAGGCATCGATTTCATTAAAAAAACTTTACATTAATGATTTTATGAGTATATATAAACCATAATTATAAATTATTACCTTTTCCCCTATTATAATTGTTTTTTACATTTATATTATTTCATGTAAGGAAAATATAAAATGTCACTCTCTGTCTTTTAAATTCCTCTAATATATTCGCAAAGGAAAAAATTAATTTATGAATTATTATTAATGGTTTTTTTTGGGATTAATAAAACTATTTTTACTATTAAAATATATTTCTAATTTTTATTAATTATATAATTACACTAATTCTTATGCCACACAGAAACAGACATTGTGCAGGCAGTATAAAAATTAAGTAAATGATTTTAAAAACTATAAAATAATATTTTATGGGAGATTTAAAGTTTCAAATTCTTTTCTAATTAAATGTAGGATATTAGAGACGTTTTAAATGGTTATAATTTAATTCCATTATTATCTTGATTACTTTTAAGTCAATGTAACTGAATAGTATGAAAATGACATTAATGATATTTTATAAGAAATAAAATTTTATAAAATTATTTAAAATTCATAAAAATAATTTATCAATTCATGAAAATGTGATCTGGTTGAAATTATAAAATGTGACCTATTTATGGGTATTTTTTATAGTAACTTTATTGACTTGTAAATTGTAAAAAACAATGATATCACCGGAATTGTCAAAATGGGTTACAGATGGTTAAAACCAAGAGATAAGAATAAAAACACAATCTAAACATGTAAAAAATTTATTGTATGAGAATATTTAAACCAATAATCATCTTATATTATAATTATAAAAAAATTATTCACTTTAACTTGAAAATTAATTTATATTAATTTAATAATTTATAAAATTCTGAGAATTCCCCTCACCTCAATTATAAAAGGGAACCTTTCTCACACCATTTTAGCTCTATATATTAGAATATAAAAGACCTAATATCTTTATAACACCCAAAAACACATTTTAGAGGTCTTATTTTGGGAAGAATACCAGCCTTAGAGGACTTAAGGTGTAAAGAAAAGGCAGTTATCCAAAAAAGAGGTGAAGATTTTAACTGAATATTTTAATTTAGTTTCTTATTCTACCACCTTAAAATCATATCAAAACATGATAAAATAATAAAATAATATATTATATATAACTATATGTTTTATTTTAATGTAGTTACCTTTATATATATTCTTCTTCCATCAAATGGTAATTGAATCCATCGTTCGTGTGTATGGAAGACTACAGCCCTATGAACCAATGTAATTCCTTTTGCATCACAACATCTTATGGTTGTATATAATGATGGATTTATTTTTTATATATGATATTAATGAGATATTTATCATTATATGAAGATAATATATCATCTAATTTCTTACCCTTCCACCCATCAAACATTCTTTACATTATGTCTATTAAAAAATAATACAAACATTCTTTACATTATGTCCGTTAAAAAATGGAAATATTACTCATGCGCACGAATGACCTACCGTCTCCATGATTGTAACACTATTAATTTTTCAAAATCATAATTCATGGCTTGTTTTAAATGTAAAATTTATGGATAAAAAAGAAAATTTGTAATTATTATTCTAGATATTAGGTAATAATGACATGTATGATAATAGTCAACCTTTTAAAGTCATATTGAACATATGAGCCGGATTTCGTCAAAACATCTGATGTGATATTAAATAATTAAGTAATTACATATAACATGGCAATAAATAAAATAAAAGAATAATAATCTTAAAAAATTTAATAAAACAAGAAAATATTTAATATATATTTATTATTTATAAATAGAAATAATGTACATGATAAACCAGACTCAAGGTATGAGAAACTTTACCTTAAAAACTCATTTTAAATATTTTAAAGATTTATTTTCTAAATAATTTCTTCCCAGTTCATATTTTTATTTTTTTATATTTGTATTTATAAAATATATATATTAATTATAAATTATTATTTTTACTTTTTATGCATCATTCTAATTTTTTTTAAAATAAATCTTTTTATATATTTTATATATTACATTTTGACTTTATTTACAAAATAGAAAAAAGAAATATTTTATTTTAACATATAAAATGTCAATGAATTTTCCCAATGTTAAAAAAATTATTTAATATTCAGATTCCTTTAAATTTTTTATTTAAAGAAAAATCCTCTTTCCCTTTTATTTGGGTTTTTTAGTTTAAAATTTTTGGTTTTAATGTAAAAGGATATATCAATATCTGAAAATGTTTTAATTATGGGTTCACTGGTATATTTTGAGAATGAAAATTCATGATTTTATGTGTTTCATAAATGTTATAGTCCTTGAAAATTTTTATGATGATTAGTGACATTGATATAGAACATGATGATGGGTGGGACAGATATACCTCATAATGATGGGTGATCCTGATATAGCTCTCTAATGCATTGGGTAATGGTTATGTTCTCTAGAGAATTATATTTAGAAGTTAACCATATTAGTTATTCCACTTGTAAGGGTTCTATGAAGAGGATTTACCATGTCACCTACATTAAATTTCAATTCTTACTAATTATTTTTCATCGATATCATTTTATTTCAAAAGCTAAGATAATGGTATTTTGTTTTAAAGGAAGAATTAAGTCCTTTTAGGGTAAAAATGTATGTTCTTGAGAAAACATTTTTCATTGATTCACATGGTTTCTAAGAAACCATTATCGTTATAATTTATCCATTATTTTTTTATTATCAATTGCTTTTTGAAAAACTTTGTATAATAAAGTTGATTGCAAGTGTAAGTAAATGATTATTCAAGATTAATGTTTATTATATTAAAGGAAAACTCTCTTTTATGATCTCATGGATTTATAATGGACTAAAAATTTTCTTTATCATTTTTTTATATTATCTAATAATATTTTTTGTGCTCATACCATGTTTTAAAATGTTTTTTACTAGTTTTAATAATGAGTAGGAATAAAGAAGAAGTCCAGTTAAAAACAGTAAAGATTTATCATGAATGGAAAACATGTTTTATTTTAAAATTATTTTATTTTGGAAAAAATGGATATTAAAAGTAATTTATTACTTATAATGTATGAGTTTTTCATGTAAGAGTTATGACCTAATTATCTAAAAATATAAACATTAAAATAACTTTGAGAATGTAGGAAAATTAATTATAATTTAAAAATAAAATCCTGGATTGAACAAGGTTGTGTCCTTATAGTTGGTATTAGAGAGGAGGTATATATAATTTTAAAGGTTAGGATAATGTAAGTAAATACCTCTAATATATTATAATTTATGTATATAATGATATATAATTTGAATATTACCACGTCGATTTATCTAAATTATACATGTTCATAATGGTTTTCTATTAATGAAATAGGGAAGCTTAAGTATGGAAGAAACAAGAGAAAAATATCATTCTAAAATAGAATCCTAGAATGATTGGAATATAAACATAGTAGTTTATTATTATGATGGATCAATTTTAATATGATATAAATGGTGGTGGTATCCATGAAATAGAGAAACCATATTCACTATAGAGAAATATTTATACAGTGGGGAATTTAATAAAATAACATCCACCATCATTCAGTAGATCATCTAACCCTATGATAAATTAAGGATGAGTTAAATAATTAGAAAATATATTTGAAGCCATGATTTGTTTGGATCATCAAAAGGTAAGTCATATTATTTACCATTTTCAAGGTGAAGCCGATCAATGGTGGTCAATGATTAAAAATACTAGATAGAGAGAAGATATTGACACCATGTAATGAGACACAAGTAATTATATTTTCATTTAGAAATATTTTTCCTAAGGTTTTTTAACTTAGGATGGAAAATAAATTCATGGAATTGAGGTATGGGTAATATTCAGTTGTCGTGTATGAAGAAACATTCACTTTATTAGCAATTTACACACCAAATTTTATATAGGATCATGAAAGTAAAATTAATTGGTTTTACTCAGGATTAAAGCCATGATAATAATGGAAAATTTCTTCATGTAAATGAAAAATTTATGAGAATCTTGTTTTATGTGCCAAGATGGTAGAAATGGAGTTTACCAATGATCATGTATTCCACAAAAACTAGTGAAGGAAAAGTAACAGATGGTAGCAATGGGAAGGAATCAGTCAAATAAATATAAAGATAATAAAATCATGTTTCCTTCTTATGATAAGTGTTGTAAAAATAAAACTGGATAATGTCTTATAAAATTTGGTAAGTGTTTATGAGATGGATGGTTTGGAAATTTTGATCGTTACTATAAAGAAAATGGCTATAAAAATAATGAGAATATGATGGTAAAATATATTAATTGTAATGAGATGGGTCATTATTCTAGTACTTTTCTAAAGATTGGAATAAAGTATGAAAATCATCAAGATCACAAATATAATGTCATGGGTAAATATTTTTTGTATACTTCGACATATGTTAGACTATCCAATAATATGGTGTTAGATATATTACTTGTTTATTTGGATTATTCTTATTTATTAATTTATTTGGGGTTTACATAATTTAATTTTAGAGAAATTTCATGATATATTAGAAATTTAACCTTAATAAATGGAGCCGGAAATTTTGGTAAAAACACATAGGGGAAGTATTAAGGAAAAATAAATTATAAGAATATTCCTATTGTTTTCTACGAAAAGGATTTACATGAAAAAATTGTTGCCTTTCCCCTTATCAAGTTTGATGTTATTCTAGGTGTGGATTGATTTTCTATTTTCCATGATATTATAGATTGCATATTTAAAGTTATTTTTTTCAGATTGAGTTTTGTTTTTTATACAAGAATAAATTAATACCATTGCTAACATATCAAGAAGATGAGAAACTCTTAAAAGATGGAAATGAGAGTTATCTTACACATATTATTAAGAGAAGAAGAATATTTGTCTCAATAATTTCTATTTAGTAAATGAATATATAGATGTATTTCTTGATGATTTTCTTATTATTATACCTAATTAAAAATTATTTTTTACCATTGACTTAATTCCTGATGATAATCTAATTTCAAAACCCCTTTATCGAATGGCTCAAGTATAACTTCCCAAATTGAAAAATAATTTACAATAATTGTTTAATAAATGGTTTATTCATCATATAAAATCACCATTGGGTGATCTAATTTTAATTATTTAAAATAAATATGGTTCAATGAGAAATTGAATTGATTATAGATTCTTTAATGATCTCACTATTAAGAACAATTATCCTTGGCCTTATATAGATGATTTTTTTGATCAGCACCAAGGAGAACATTATTTTTAAAATATTTATCTCTAGTTAGGATTCCAAAAGTAGAAGTTTGAGCAGAAATATATTCCTAAGATATCATTTTAGACTACATACATGATTTTTGTGTGTATGGTTATTCCATTTGGTTTGAAAAATGATATCGCTAAATGTATAACCATTATGAAGGGAGCTTTCCATGAGTTGTGTCATTAATTTTTGTTTGAGTTTATTTATGATATATTGCTATATTCTAAAATTTATGATGATAATGAATGAAACCTAATGATTTTTTTGTAGGCATTGAAATAAATTATGTCATATATAAAATTTAGTAAGTGTGAATTTTGGTTACAATATTTTTTTTCCTCAGACATATTATTTCTAAAGATAGAATAATTATTGACTCTAATAAAATCAAAGTTTTTGAAGAATGGATGAGATCAAAAAATGTCATATAGATTCATAGTTTTCATGGATTAGTGGATAAATACTGGTGTTTTATTGAAAATAGTGTTGAGTCAATAAGGTTTTCCTTATGACTTTTCCATTCCTTCTTATTTTGAAAATCACAAACACCTTACACTTAAGAAAATTGATATTTTACTACTCTAAGGAAAATTTCCTTCCTTAAGGAAATTTACCCTAACCTAGATTTCCTTATACATATCTATATTTTTCTTAAGTATAAAAATTGGATTCATACCTAAAACCTCAGAATCATATAATACTTAGATATGAAGCATTCTGTTTTAGGATCCGAATTCTGGATAAGAACTCTAATGAAGTTCCATTCTGAATTCTGGATACGAACTCTCATATAGTTCGACTCCGAATTCCAGATACGAACTCTAATGAAGTTCCATTCCGAATTCTGGATACAAACTCTCATATAGTTCCACTCCGAATTCTGGACTCTGAACTCTTACTAGTTCGACTCTGAACTCTTACTAGTTTTACTTATAACTTTTACTAGTTCGACTCCAAACTTTTACTAGTTCGACTCCGAACTTCTATGAGTTCAACTCCGAACTTCTATCAATTCGACTCCGAACTTTGTAAGTTCAGATTCTGAATTCTAGTGAAACCATAATCCTAATTTCCTTAGAAATTTAGACTTCAGATTTCCATAGAATTCAGGTTCCAAATTCCTACAAAATGGAATCTGAATATTTCTTTATTATAGACTCCAAATTCCATTTTGGTTAGACTCTGAACTATTATTTTCTTACATTTTAAACTTCAGTTTTTCTTATACTTATACTTGTTTCATTAAAAAATGATGTCATCCTTTCAGTTACACATGTCTTGTTATAAAACAATGTCGTCCATTCTGTTTCTAACTAACCGTTGGTTGAGTGACACGTGTACAGGTCCCTCCGAAATTTAAGGAAAATATGACTGTTGGAGGAGGGAGCCAACCGTTGCAGATTCGTCTATAAATAGAAGATCATTTGAAAAGAAGTGACATCTTTGACACAACTTGTGCTTACATGTTGTTGAAGTGATTTCTAGAGAGAGATCCTCTTATTAACTCTCAAGATTCGTGTAGAAAGTTTGAACGAATTGTTCAAACTTTTCCTTATGCAGACTTGATTCATGCGACTCTGATTATTGGTGATTACAATCACAGGCTTTCGGGGATAGGAAGACATAGGTTCCAACACCTTGAAGTTGAGGGCTTCCTTGCTGAGGAATACATAGGTTCTGACTACCTAATAGTTGAGGGATTGCGGGGATAGCAAGACAGAGACTCTGATCTTTGTATCGAGTGCTTACCCTGGTGTGGTTAAGACAGACTTTCTTGAAAGTATAAATCAAGGGACCTTTATCCAAGGTTATTGGATACCCTTCTCTTTGGGTTAAAAGAGTTATTGTTTGTTACTTGTAGTTTTACTACTTGTTTTTTCGCTACATTTTGTATTTCTAAGGAAAGTATACCTTTCTTATACTTTATTAATTGTAATATGATTTAGCTAGATTCTATACGCTTTAAGTTAGAATCTCATATTGTAAACTTTGGTTAAGTTTCATTTTCCGGATCCAAATTTCCGGTACCGATTTTTCAGAATCACTTTCCATATTTAAGCAAGTGTATATAACTAGAAGTTTGTAAATTCATAATTTGTCCCAATCTTTCAATTGGTGTTAGAGGTGTTGTGAATTTTCTTAGTTTAACTTTGTTAAACTTAGATCTTTATTTGTTTAAGGAAATTTTTAAAGTGTACAATTCACCCCCCCCCCCCCCTCTTGTATATTGAGCATTTACATCATTGTTTCGATCATACAATTGGTATCAAAGTAGGTTTCTAAAATACTTATACTCACATATAAGTTTTTCTGGCTCAGTTTTTTATTGTTCTATATTTTTCTTGCTTAGTTCCTTGAATCCTAACTTTTGTTATTAACAAGTTTCTATGTAGAAAGATTTTTAAGATGGCAGGAATCAATGTTGGTCCCATCGACAACCTAAATCCTATAAGACCGCCAATTTTTGATGGCAATGATTATGAGTATTGGAGAGATTGAATGAAGACTTTCATTATCAATACTGGGGTAGATAACTTTTTTATGCTTACTGGAGGTTATCAAATCCCTGATAAGGAAGTTAGTAATTTCACAAACCAAGAGAAGTATGATTATCAATTAAACTATAAGGTACACAATACTCTACTATGTTCAATGACTAGGAACATATATAGCCAAATTTCTTCTTGTGAAACAGCTAATTGTATATGGAAGAAACTCGAAGTTACACATTTTGGTACATCCAAAGTCATAGAGACAAGAAGAGCTATGTTGAGAGCAGAATATCATGGTTTTAACTTTCCTTATGGAGAACCCATTTGTAAGGTGAAATAAAGGTTTATGACTATCGTGAATAACTTACAATCTATGGGAGAGAAAGGTCTAGATGATGAATCTCTTGTTGACAAGATTATTGATATTATTCCCAATGAGTGGGAATCAAAGAGAATAGCTATTGATGAGAACATGAAGTTTACTCAAATTTCTCTTAATGAACTATTTGGAACTCTTCTTCAACATGAAACAAGGATGAAGAGAGATGCTGAAAACATCAAAAAGAAGAATAGGAATGGTCTTGTTGCTTTTACTAAAAAATCAAATCACATGAAAGCTAAGACTCCTGAGAGAGTAACTAGATCCAAGTCTAAGAAGGTTACTATCCAATCCGAATCCAGTGAGAGTGAAGTCTCAAAAAATGAGTTAGCTAATCTTGCTCGAAGGATGAACAAGATAGTTGGTCAGAGAAATTTCAAATCCAAGTATAAAAATAAGGAAAGTAAAGATAAAAAAGATTCAGAGGTCACATTCTATGAATGCAAGAGAAGTGGACACATAAGACCTGATTGCCCTATGCTTAAAAAGAAAGAAAGAAAAGAGAGGCATTCTGAAAGGAACATGAATAAGTTTTACAAAGCTAAAGCTAAGAAAAGTCTGAAAGCTAATACTACTTGGAGTGTTAGCTGTGGAGACTCTTCAAAAAGTGAATCTTCATAATATGATTCATCAGATCAGAAGAATATGGGATTCATTGCTAATATTTCTTTTCCACATACATGCCTTATGGCCAAGGTACGCTCTGCTGAGGCTTTAATAAATTTATCTCTTGATAAGAATTACTATTCCGAAAATAGTACTTCTAATGAAGATACTTCATCCTCATAAAATGAATAACCTTCATATGAAGAAGTATCTAGATTTTCCAAGTTACATGAAGCAAAAAATTGTAAAATTTCTAAGAAATTAGACAAGGAAAATACTAGGGAAGAAATTCTTAAAAAAGAGATTTCAGATCTTTCTTCAGATCTTAAAGATAAAGAAGATATTTTAGAAAAACTTTCTAAAGACCTTGAGAAAGAAAATTCTGATAAGAAAGAACTTTCTAAAGATCTTAAGAATGATATTTTAAAGATGAAAGTTTTTGAGGAAAAATCTAACTCTAAGGAAATGATTCCTGAGGATAGGAATTTAGTCATTAGACTAAAATATGAAATATTTTCTCTTAAGAAGATCCTTAAAAAATTTACCTATGGGAAGGTTGACAAGATGTATTCTAAAATTAAACCTCACAGAAACACTACTAGAGTAGGTTATACTCACCAAAAACCAGTTTTCAAAAACAACTATTTTGTTCCTTCTAGAGCCCCTTTTTGCACTAAGTGTCAAAGTGGTGAGCATTGGAAGAAACATTGTTCTTTGAATAGAGTTCAATCTCTTGGGTTTCATAAAGTGTATTTTTCTAAAAAAATGTGGATACCCAAAATTTTGTTGTCTAACAATTCCAGATCCAAGAAAGTCTGGATTCTGAAAACCTAACTTGTTTCTTATTTTCAGGAAAATAGGGAAAGTACCAACAAAAATACTTGGTACATGGATAGTGGATGTTCCCGACATATGACTGGTAACAAACACTATTTTGAAAAGATTATCAAGACGAAAGGAGGAAAAGTACCTTTCAGAGATAACGCTGAGGGAGTAATTGTTGGTATATGTAACATTGTTCTTCTTGGAAAAACCATGATTTCAAATATTTTGCTTGTTAAAGGTCTTAAGCACAACCTCATCAACATAATTGAATTATGTGATGAAGGATACCTTGTGAATTTTAGGAATGATAAGTTCTTAGTACACAATTCCAAGGAAGAGTTTATTCTTTCTTCCCATAGGCAAGATAATGTTTACACTTTGAACTTATAATACCTTAGGAGCCAAGAATTACCTTGCCTTTGTGCAATGGAAGATCATTCTTGGTTATGGCATAGAAGACTAGGTCACTGTAACCTTTGAAAATTATGTAAACTCTCTAAGAAGAAACTAGTTAAGGATCTACCGGAGCTTAGATTTGATTCTTCTAAAGTTTGTGATCCTTGTCAATATGGCAGGAAAAATAAATCTAGTTTTAAATCAATTGGTGAGGTATCAACAAATGATGCTTTACAGTTAGTGCACATGGATCATTTTGGTCCAACACAAACTGGAAGCATTGAAGGCAAATACTATGTGTTTGTTCTAGTTGATGATTACACTATATTTACATGGGTCTATTTTCTAGAAAAGAAGTCTGAATATTTTTCTTATTTCAAAAGTTTTAGAGCCCAAGTTAAAAATGAGAAAAGCATTCCACTAAAAACTATTCATAGTAATCATGGAGGAGAATTTCAAAACTCTGAATTTGAAACTTTTTGTAGTAAAAAAGGTATTACTCACAAATTTTCACCACCTATAACACCTCAATAAAATGGTTTTGTTGAAATAAGAAATAGAATTCTTCAAGAGATAACTAGAACCATGTTTAGTTAGTATTCTATTGCCAAACATTTTTGGGATGAAGCTGTAAGTACTGCTTGTTATACTATAAATCGATTTTTGATTAGACATTTTCTTAATAAAACTCCTTATGAGTAATGGAATGGTAGAAAACCTAGACTTTCTTACTTCAAGGTTTTTGGTTTCAAGGTATTCATCCTGAATACTAAAGATAATCTACACAAATTTTCACCAAAATCTGATGAATGAATTTTCTTAGTCTACTCCACAAATTCTAATTCCTATAGAGTTTTCAATAAAATCACTTGTACTGTTGAGGAAACAGTACATGTAAAATTTGATGAGTCTGACCCTTTCATTTTTAAACCATCCCAACCTACATCCTCAGATGTGTTTTCAAAAACTGATTATCAACCTTTGATAGAAGATCCTTCTGATAAGGAAAATGTACAAGAAGATACTTCTGAAACATTTACCCCAGAAGATTTCCTACCCTATGTTGATGAACAAGTTTTACAAAACCCAAATTAGTTGTTTCTTAAGAATCATCCCAGTGATAGTATCATTGGTGATGTGAATCAACCTGTAAGGACAAGAAGTTCCTTAAGAAATGAAGTTTAGAATCTAGCATTTCTTTCCCAATTGGAACCAAAAAGCACTGAAGAAGCTTTAGGTGATGATGATTGGATTAAAGCAATGAAAGATTAACTAACTGAATTCGAAAGGAATAAAGTCTGGACCTTGGTTGAAAGACCTAAGGAAACTTCTCTTATTGGAGTAAAGTGGGTCTTCAGAAATAAGTGTGTTGAAAATGGAGTCATAGTTAGAAATAAAGCTAGACTAGTTTCTAAAGGCTATAATCAAAAAGAAAGAATAGACTATGAAGAAACCTATTCTCTAGTAGCTAGACTTGAATCTATTCGTATCTTACTTTCCTTTGCAGCATTTTTCAATTTTAAACTTTTTCAAATGGATGTGAAATGTTCTTTTCTTAATAGTTACATCCAAGAGGAAGTTTTTGTTGAACAACCTCCTGGGTTTAAAGACACAAAATATCCTAATCATGTTTTTATACTTACCAAAGCTTTGTATGGCTTTAAACAAGCCCCATGAGCTTGGTATGATAGACTTACAGGATTTTTTCTTCAAAATAACTATGTTAAGGGAAATGCAGATCCAACCCTTTTTATAAAGAAAGATAAGAAAAATGTTTTGATTGTTCAAGTATATGTTGATGACATTATATTTGGTTCAACTCAGCAATCTTTAACTGATTACTTTGTGGATCTAATGAAATTTGGGTTTGAAATGAGTATGATGGGTGAGTTAACATTTTTCCTTGGTTATAAAATTTCTCAAAAACCAGAAGGAATATACATATCCCAACATAATTATATTAAATATCTTCTCAAAAAGTATGGGTATGACAACACTAAGAGTATAAGTACTCTATTTCCCTCTAGAACTGGGGATGATCTCGTTGATTTAAGGTTCAAACATTACAATCGATTTCTAACGGGTTTGTTCGTAGAATCGGAAACATCCAATGATTCCATATCCATTTGGACCTACTTTCCAAAGGTAGGCACTCATTAGTTGTGGACTGATGAGGCTTAGGAATTTGCATTGGTCGAGAGGATGGGAGGTCGGACTCATCACACCATTTTGAGGGGAATTATTGTCTACTCCGGGACTATCTTTGAAGATTTAAGTTATGTTCCTGAATCCTTATTACATTACCAAGTATAAAATGTTATTTTCTTTAGATCTGACAATCAATGATTGAATATGTAGGAAATTTAGAGAATCTTTTATATGTATTCGAGGTTCTTCATCGATAGAGAATCATCTGTATTTGTTAGAGATTCTTAATTGATGGTATCCTTAAATACATAAAAGTCTCTTAGTCATTATAATGGCCATACTGGTTTTAAATCCACTCAGTGGGGCACTTGAAGTTTATTATCACTCAGGAGGACATGGATTATTTTAGAGTTGGGATCATACCCGCTGATGGGCTACCTATGTATCCTTTGTTTTGGAAAAGGAATCAAAACCCACATAGTTCGAGTAAGGGAGTATGATTTTTATGATTGATGTCTCAAAGAGAGATGTTATAATTACTTTTACACTCTAAGATCACGTGAGTCATGATTGGTGTGAGAAACAAGAGGTATTGTTAAAAACCAAACAATTGTTCCATGAAATATGCAATCATAAGAAATGATGTAGGGCTTATGTATGTATGACTGGCCAAATAGATGGGGATTAAGATTTACTTCAGGGAAGAAATCCATGAATAGGGTCCATAAAGGAATATGTTCTTCATGGAGATTTGGATACTCTAATCTTGGGGATTACTCCTAAGGAAGATTCCCAAGTTAAGATGGGACTTATTATTGGGTTTTACTCCTAAGAAGGAAGCCCAGATCAAAAGGAATTATGACTAGTTAAGAGAAATTAAGACCTGGGGCTTATTCCTAAGGAGGAGGCCCAGGTTAAAGGGATTTGAAAATTAAGGGACTTGGGGCTTACTCTTAAAGAGGATGCCCATATTTGAGACTAGGGCTTATTTTTGAAAAGGAGGCCCAGGTTAAGGGAATTAAGGTTTGGGGCTTACTCCTGAGGAGGATGCCCGAATTTGGGGAATTATGACTGGGGTTTATTCCTAAAAAGGAGGCCCAGGTTAGGGGACTTGGGGCTTACTCCTAAGAAGGAGGCCCAAAGTAATGAGGATTTGGACTGGGGCTTACTCTTGAAAAGGAAGCCCAGGATAAGGATTCTCTAATCTTAAAGGATTAGGTTGAATGAATTAACTCTCTAACTTTAGTGACATAAAGATGTGAAAATCACTAAGTTTTTAGAGATGTTCCACAGAGCTCCTTTCAAATAAGGAATTCAGTCAAGAAAACATGCCATAAATTGATTTGAAGAGTGTCTTGAAGACTGAATCTTGAATAGGAGAGGTGGAATAGCATAAGAGGGGTTAAATGGGCTGGAAAGGCACCCAAAAAGAGAGGGGCGCGCAAGTCCTGGAAGGCACGCAGGTACTGCGTGGGCGCGCATGTATTGGTCGCGCAGGTATACCTGTGCGGCTCATGGGTACTTGCGCAATACTTTCCCTGTAGAGTAATACTTGGGCGATTCTTGACCAAAGCCTTTAGAATCATCCTGAGGTACTTCCAGAAGAGTGGAGCGCAAGCTTCAATAAATAAGTAAGGAGGCACGCAAGTGTGTCCATTTACCTTAAGGGTAAAAACACTTAGGCATGAAAGTGTTAGTGAATTTTTACACTTATACCTTATTCCTCTTGTTTAGACCTTCCATTCTAGGTAAAGGATTACCTTAGAAGTGTTCGGAAGACTTGAAGAAGAGACTCGGGCGTTTAGAGATCTATATCTGAATTCTGGAAAAATTCCTCCTGAAATGGGGGGCCCACAGGGTCTATTTATAGGCTGGAGAAGACCCCGGGTGGTTATCACTTAGGGTGTGCAAGTCACTTGCATGGCCATTAGTCGGCATGCAAGCATACTTGCACGACGGTAAGGGAACTTTCACTGTGCATGTGCATTTGAAGCCTTGTTCATGCCTTTGTCGATTTTTGATGTTTTCTTCAAAGGATGAATCAATTTGTGCTAAGTCATTTCCCTTTACATTCCTTTATAAAATGTGATGAAAAGGAGCGTCAACAAAAGTCCCCCCTCAGAGTTGGATCCGGAAGAATAAGGATGTGACTCTAACGAAAAGAAGAGAAACCAAAGGGAAATAGGCACGCAGGTGTTCACCGCGCAACTGTCATCGCGTAGGTGCGAGTCGCGCAGGGCTGGAATGTGCGGGATGGAGCGTGCTGGCTGTAGGCGCATAGGTGGGCAGCTTGGCCTATAAATATGCACTCATTTGCCGTGCATAGCATCTGATTTCCAAATTTTCGAGCTCTCTCTGTGCAAGTCACCTTCACCGTGCAAGTTGATCGTTTTCCGCTGTTTCTTTGTTGTCGCGCTACTGTCAAGGTATTTAGACTTGCGTGGTTTTACATGCGCGCCAAAAACTTATGCGGCACATTAACACTTGCGTGACACATCCATACTTGCGCGCCAAGTTTAGACTTGCGTGATTTAATGTCTTTTCCATTTTTCTGAATTTCTTCCCAAATTTTATGAAAAATAAACCCATTTAAGAGTTAATTATTCAACTTTTGTGCAGAATCAATGGCTCTCAGAAGAATCGGAATGGCTGATGAACTGGAAAGCAAAATAATTGATGAAATGATGGATATCATTGGTCATGATTATTATACCGTCAAAAATAGCACTCTTCCGGATTTGGATAAGTATCTGAATAAATATCACTTTGATTTCCCACAAAGCACTTATCTTCCTTTGTAAGGTTCTGGTCATCTGCGAGAAGTCACTATTCTAGAAGCAAAGAACTATCTCCGAATTTCTTGGTTTCAGAATTATACCAACTTTGATTTAGAAAATATCTCACGTGGAGGAGGATTTATAAATGCTGGAACAGTGGAGAAGGCCCACATGATGCATCATATCCCTTGTACGCCAGATCTGAGACCTCATAAGCCTGAGCTGCAACCACATTGTCATCCTTTAATCTTCTGAAATGCTCAGATGGATCAATCCAAAGGATGGAAGAAAAGTTCGGACTTTCGTCCTGGGGGAGGTGTGAAGCCAGCTTGGATGTGGGCATATTGGGTACGACAAACCTGTGCAGATTTTGTCGAAGATTTGAAAGGAGTTGCGATATACGAAGCTGTCTAGGTTGGGCAAACATATGTTTATAGACATGATAACTTTGTGCCAGAGATACTCAGCCACTAGAGCCCAGAAACTAATTCATTTTATCTGACTCATGGAGAAGTAGGTATCAGTCTTTGGGATGTCCACAAGATCTCAGGGGCTCTGATTTTGGGCAACATGTATGATGAATTCATTCCTCCCAAGGTGACTTGGAATGATTCATAGAAGACTCCTGCTTTAGCTTGGGAATTATTTAAAATATTCCATAAGCTCAAGAGTTCAGAGACCTCGTTAACTCATTCTAGAAATGATATTCATCCGGAGGAGTGGATGAATATATTTCTTATTGAGAAGAAAGAGAAGGAGTCAAAGGAGAAGGAGCCGAAGGAGAAAGGATCCAAGAAAAATAAATCCAAGGATAAGAGGCCCAAACGTCCTACTACCTACCCAAAACCTGAGAAGAAGGGTACTCTTGGCACATTCTGTCCAACTCTAGAAGCAGGAGAGTTTGAGAAATGGGGATATGAGTTGAATCAAAGAATCCTAAAGAAGACTCATCTGACGGGCTTCTTGGCTTTGTGGCTCAGCGTTTATCTCTTGCCAGTCAGGGATTCGATGGGAGGCGTCAGGCCAGGGACCTTTGTCATTGCAGAAAATTGGCTGAGGGAAAAATGGTTGGGTTAGATACCCCCATTTTAGCAAATATTAACAGGAGTTTACTTCATGTATTCATGGATAAATCTCCTTTAAGAATAGTGGGACCATTCCAAGTTTTATGGGGATGGATCGCCACTCACTTCATGACTTACAATGTACATAATGGATTACAAATTCCTGGAAGTTCTTTCAGGATGTCAGTGAAAGCATTCTCTGGAGTTGCCCCATTAGATCTTAATGCCTATGACATGAAAGTTAGGCTGATCATGTTTAAGGAATTCAACTTCTTTCCCTATGGAAATCCACCAACCGGGTGGTTTGTTGATGATGGAACAACCCATTTGGATTTGAGGGCATACATGCTAGCTTGCAGAGATGGTGTGATAGTTTCCAGGATTGATGGAGAAATTATATGTGAGGCCTATGCTTCATATATATTTGCACGTCAATTCAAGTGTCTGTAACAGATTGTTATAGCTCCCCCAGTACATGTCAGGTTAGAGCAACATCCGATGGTTGCTCGGAAACTGTGGCTGCTGACGTCAAGGGCGAAGACTGGGGCGGTATTTGATCTACCAGTTGAAAAAGCAGCACATAACTTGACTACATGGTATGTTGAGCACTGGATAGCATCATACCCTAAAGGGGTGCTGAATCACTTAGTTTATCAGGTGGGGAAAAGGAAGAGGACTGTGGAGAAAGAAACCCTTCCTCGTGAAGGTGATGCTTCCCCACCTGAAGCTGATTCACCAGATTCTTTCTTTAGGACTGATTCATCAGATTCCCATGATGGGGATGATGAGGCACAACAAGTAGCAAAGCGGCCTCGTGCCCGATATAATCCTCCAGTTAGAATCGAGAGACCTACTCCATCAACTCATGGTGAGTTACTTCATTGTGGTAATTTAATCACTACTACTTTATAAAGCAATAAGTCTTATTTTCTTATTCTCTATCTGAAGTTGCAGGAGTTGGGAAGAAATTGAAGTCAAAAATTGTGGGAACTTCCTCGCAGCCTTCATATCTAAGACCAGAGGTTGTCCAGACATGGCAGATTTTATACTGTGGTACTGAGACCGCTTGGCTGGATTTGTGTGAGGGCCTACAACTTCTCAGAATAGGGAATCTTCTAGATTCTATAGATATCCAATATGAGGATAACCCCAATGAAGTGCAGGATTACATCAGAGAGCTGGAAATGCTCATATATGCCACTGATGAGTCTGTTCCTGTCACCAGGTGGGTGAAGGAAATGATTGATCGTGGCGCCACTAAGGGGGCTGGTAGTTCTGGAGATGAGGAGTGGCATGATTATGTGGCTCCTGAAGATGTAAGTTTTCTTTCCTTATTTGCTTTTCAACTTGATTCCAGTCGAAGATTTGTTACTTAAGGAAGTTATTTTCTTCATCTTGAAGTTGCAAAGAAAGGAACTACTGAGGTTCCTTCGCCACAGTATAGCCCTGGTGGTACTGCCATCGGGGCTGCTGCTAAATCTCCTCGTGAACCGGGTGAGATATCTCCAGGCCAGCAGGCCATGAATGAGTTGTTGGACATGGCCTTCCATTCACCAATTCAAGTGCCAATAAGGGAGACTACCGACACTCCCAAAAAACCAAAAGGACAAAGGCGACGAAGGAGGAATTCCACCTCTAAACTCTTTATCAGTAGTGGTAAGTCCTTTGAATAATCATGAATTTTAAACCATGAAAAAGATTGCTCACTTTACTTGGGATTTCAGGGGATTCTTCAATTTCCCCTCTAAGGGAAAGGACTAATCCTCCTTTAAGGACCAAGGAGGGTGCTGTAGAACAAACGCAAATTCAGGTTGACTTGGCTGCTTTTGAAAAAGAGCCAACATCTATTCCCAGTACTGCTCCTGCTGCTGTTACACATAGAGAAGAACCTGCACCATAATCATTGGCGGCCGCAGCAACTGAATCTTCCATCCTTCCTGAAGAAGCTGTCCAAGGTTAGGGGCCACAGAATGAGGGTCGCCAAGAGGACACATCAAATGATTCCACTGGTGAGACTAACCAGGATTCTGAAATATCATTGGATGAAATGATGAATCGTGGCATGTCTTTCGAATAATTTTATGATCATGCTAAGTTATCATGTGATTTAGAAGACCTTGGGCATGAGTGTTATCCTTCGCCCAGTAAATTTTCTTATAATTTGCACTTCTAATCATGACTGAAAATAATATGCAGTTCCATCCATAGAAGCTGCTAAACTGCCAATGCCTGAAGAGGGTGTGGACATTGATGTCAACCCTAACATTGCAGAAACATTAGCTAAAGTAGATATAAACCCAGTAAACCCTCCTGATACCCATCTTGAAGATCCTGTTGAAACTGGGAAATATGGGGAGGAGTATTCTCAAGCTACTGATCTACTGTTAGGTAATGATTGGACTGAGTTTTCAAGATAGACAACCAACTTCCATTATTCTATGAAACTAACAATACTTTTAATTGATCAAACAGGGATATCAACTTTAATGGCTAGAACTGGAGGTGAAGTCTCAAACTCCACCCAAACAGTAGTAAAAGGTGAAGCAACCAAGGTCAGGGGGGAAGGATAAGAACAGAGCACTTCCCTAAGTGCATTAATCCCAGATTACATGCCCCCCTGTGATGATAATGTCGAATCTGACCCAGAGGTGCTTAAGGCACTCAGCTTTTCACGACGCAAGGCATGGAAAAATATATGGAAAATCATATCTGAGGTTCTTTTAGAAGAGCTATCATCGAAGATCCCTCGATTTTCGTCCCAGTTTGTCATGCTAGGACTTGGTAGTTTTGGATACCAAGAGATCCATACCACGGTGAAACAAGTCATCTTCAGGAAGGAGAAGAAGCAAAAGTGTCACGAAGATCTGACCTGGGTGAAACTGTCAGTAATCATCGGCAAATTTGAGGCTGTGGTATCCCGAGCTGAGGCTGATTATGCTACCAAGATGACGGAGCTGAAGCATAAGATCAAAGAAAAAGTCGTCCAACAGGTGAATCTCCAGCAACAATTAGATGTTGTTACTGGGGAACTTGACCAGCTCAATAATTCATTAGAGGGAGCTCAAACGAATGGTATGAAAGCCATTGCAGATGCCAAAAAGGAACTCCATCAAGTTGAGAAGAGTGAAGCAGGTCGAGTTCACGAGCATCAAGTAGCTGCTGATGAAGCTCGGGATGTTGTACATCAAGTGAAGACTTATGTTGACAATCTTTTGTAATTTCCTGAAAAAGAGAAGAGGCTCCAATCTTTGGATGTCCCTCTAATTCTTGTGCATCAAATGGAAAGAATGCTTTCATCTTGAATCACTTGTGCATGTATTTTCCTGCTACCTGCTTTAAATTTTACCTAATCCAATGGGCCTAGTAAGAATAGTTTTATTTTTACTAGGATTTTATAAATAACCCTACAAAATTTGAATCTTTTAATTGCTCAATATTACCTAAATCATACAAAATGTATGTTTAGTGAGCTGGAACTTGAATTTTACTCAGAGTTCCTTTGTATATTGTGGGCAGTTTGAAGTCATGCACGTCGGACATAAAGAGGCTAATATTTAAGGTCGAAATAGATTTGACCATAATGGATTAAAATTGACTCAATTCCTTGACAATTTATCTGAAAACATATTACCATACTCAAGTATGAGGGAAAATTTGTAAACTATGACTTAAGAATATTTGAATCTGAGGAATGATATAAAAAACCTCTAAAAGGAATTAGAATAAGTAGTTCCCAAGAATGAAGTTACCATTATTTAACAAACCCGTTAGGGGGTTGAATTATGCAGGGCCACCTAAGGGCATTGGCTGCATAGTCAAATAAATAGCATCTTTTGGATGGCAGGTCCATTATGTAGAATACTTATGCAAGGCCACCTAAGGGAACGTGCTGCATAGTCAGGAAAAAGAACTCTCATAAATTTACTTTCCTAGTGATAAAAATCCAATGAAAGTTTATGGGGATTCAACTTTTCCAAAGTATAGAGTTTACTGTATAGAAAGAGGTACTTGAATATGGAGAAGATATTTCCAAACAAGATTATCAAAGAACTGGATGGATATCACTCCTACGAAGGTCTGGCCCAAACGTAGGGAAGGAGAATATAAACCATAGACTTGGATAATTTCAGATCATGAAAAAGAGTATGGGGAAGATATGTTAAGGGTAGCCATTTTTTACAGATCCCTACATATTTTCATTAAGACAACCAAGGACAAAAGAGATTTTTTTTCCAAGAATGAAGTTACCACTATTTGACAAACCTGTTAGGGGGTTGAATTATGTAGGGCCGCCTAAGGGCATTGGATGCATAGTCAAATAATAGCATCTCTTGGATGACACGTCTGTTATGTAGACTGTTTATGCAAGGCCGCCTAAGGGCACGTGCTGCATGGTCAAACAAAAGAACTCTCAGAATTTTAGGCCTTTTGTGATTAGAAGTTAAGAAAAAGGGTTATGATATGAAGATCTGAAAATATTAACGGTTAGGATTATGACACATAAATATGGGTATTGTCCAATGTATGAAGAGATACATGGATCAATGATAACCATAATCATGTTGTGGCTAGGCCCTGAATTGAAATGTTGGACTTCACTATGTATCCCATAAGAATGTGAATCAAGCCATACGTAGTTTTTAAACTATAGTTTAACGTCGTGCGGGACAAAAATATAGGAGATCTTAGTTTAGGGTCATAGATCTTGGACCATTTATAAGAAATACACAGTGTTGTTTTCATGGGGACTTTTCAGCCAAGGGACTGAAAGTGAAATTTTGGGTTAGGCCCAAAAATACTTGGGGCTGGATTCGAGGGACACTCTAATGTTCCTTCGTATCCCATAAGGATGGGAATCAAGCCCACGTAGTTCTATAAATACCCTCTGTACAAATTTGGTTCGTACATGTGAAGGGTGAAAGGGGACTTTAGTGCAATGATGGCATAACCCAAGATAAAAGGTTCAGGCATTGCCATGTATGCACGTAGTCTTTGGAATGAAACATGATTGAAAAATCAATGTAAATAATGATTCCTTCTCAAGTGAGGGTATCAAAGAATATTGTAGTTTATTGTCATACAGGACAAAAAATTCTGTACAGTTTAACATCATATAGTAAGGATGAAAGTGAACCAATGTAAAGATATTGATTCTGGGCACAGTTTCATGAATCAACATTGTATGAGATGGAGGTGAACCTATGTGAAGAGATTGGTTTTGGTCTTGAACCTTGGGAGGTTGCCTACGTACCTAGCCTGGAAGGAAAGGATCAAAGTCCGCATAGTTCAATTAAAGAATGAATTAATGATCAAGTTGTTCTTGAATATAACGACATAAAAAATGATGTTGGGACTTACGCAGGGTCAGCGGCCCAGAGAGGGTGTTATGGTTGAAATTTTCTCTAATCTCACATGAGTCATACTCGGTGTGAGAAACAAGAGGTAACAAAAACCTTAACAATGCACAGTTTAATGTCATGTAGGACATATAAAGGGACTATATAGTTTTAAGGTCTTACAGTTAGGACTATTGGTGCTGCACAGTTTAATGTCATGTAGCCGGAAAAAAGTACAGTTTAATGTCATGTAGGACATATTAAAGGACTTTTGTAGAGTTTAATGTCATGTAGCTAGGACGATGGGGAAAATATAGTTTAATGTCATGTTGGACGAAAGGGGGACTGTGCAGTTTAATGTCATGTAGTGAGGACAAAAGAGTACACCATTTAACATCATTTTGAATGTATTAGGGACTTTTTCACAGTTTAACATCATGTTGGATGAAAAAGGGATGATACAGTTTAGCATCATGTTGGACGTAAGTGCCAATAGTTTAAGGTCGTATGCATGGACCGTGGATGATGCAGTTTAACGTCTTGCTGGACGTAAGGGACTTCTATACAGTTTAGCATCATTTAGCTAGGACGATACAGTTTAGCGTCATGTTGGACAAAAGAAATTCAAATAGTTTAAGGTCGTATGCATGGACTGTGGATGATGCAGTTTAACGTCTTGCTAGATGTAAGGGACTTGAAAATAGTTTAGGGTCATATGCATGGACCGTGGATGATGCATTTTGTGTTTATACAAAATACTTCTTCATAAATCTAGCATTGGTTGGAGTAGTGATGATTTCTCCATCCATTGAGATTAAAGAATAAGCTCCATTGGAATAGACCTTATATATTGAATAAGGTCCTTCCCATTTTGGCTCAAGCTTGGGAGGTTTTTTTCCTGGTATCATTGGAGTTCTAAGAACTAATACCAATTCTCCCTGAATGAATGAACGAAGAAAAACTTTTTTGTTGAAAGCTCGTGCTATTCGATTCTGATAGACTTCTAAGTGGTGTAGAGTGCACAATCCTTTCTCATATAACCGTTCCAATTCATCCAATCTCTTTTGAGATTACTCATCTGTAGATGTCTGATCACAAATGGATACTCTGAGCGAGGGTAGTTGAACTTCAATTGGAAAAACTGCTTCCGTTACATATACCAATGAATATGGATTTGACCGCGTTGCAGTGCGGGTGGTAGTCTGATAAGCCCATAAAGCATGAAAGAGTTTATCAGGCCATGATTTATTATCTTTATCCACTATCTTTTGTAGTATATTTGACAGAGTCTTGTTGAACGCTTCTATCTGGCCATTGGCCACTGCATGATACCGAGATGAATGATTGGATTTGATGTTGTATTCTTGATACAACTTCTTCACCTCAGATGAACAGAATTTGGTGCCATTGTCCGTCAATATGGTATGAGGGACACTAAATCTGGTAATGATGTTAGACTTGATGAAGCTAACAATGCTTTTAGAACTGACTTCCTTGAGAGGTACTACCTCTGGCCATTTGGAAAAGAAATCAGTAGCAGTAAGAATATACTTAAGCTGCTTGGCCGTAGCTGAAGGGTAAGGTCCCACCACATCTATTCCCCATGTGGAAAATAGCCACGAGTATTTAGATGTATGAAGAAACTCTGGAGGTTGATGAATGAAGTTGGCATGTACTTGGCATGAATGAAACTTCTTTGTGAAATCAACATAGTCTTGTATCATTGATGGCCAAAAGTATCCAAGCCTTCGAATCTGATCAGACAGTCTATGTCCAAACTGGTGGGCACCACAGACTCCTGCATGCACTTCCTTCATGACAGCCATTGTTTTTTCACCATCAATGCATCTGAAGAGAACTCCATCAAAACCACGCTTGTAGAGAATTTTCTCTAGGTGATCTGGGCCATAATAAAGAGTAAAGTTGACCACACATTGCCAGATTTGTTCTTTCCCGGCTCTATCAGGTGGAAGTATTCCATTTTGAAGGTATTTTCTGATAGGTTCCATCCATCCTGTATTGTAACCATATGGTTCAGAGATGGGAATAATTTCATTGATTTCCTCTGTTCTGGCTCGAACATAAGGTGAAATTGTACGACGGTGGGCAATATTAATTGTTTTCCCGTCCCTATTTGGATCTTCCAGAGTTGTGGCTATATTAGCCAGTGCATCAGCTTGGGCATTTTGTGATCTTGGGACATAAGAAAATGTCGGTTCTGAAGGAAACTCCGCCATTAACTCTCTGACATAATCATACAAAGGGGTTAGTTCTTCTTTCCTGATTACATAATCCCCATTGACTTGTTTGATTACCAGGTCTGAATCACCTTTCACCTTTAAGTGATTCACTTGTACTTGAAGTGCTAACTTCAATCCTGCAATGAGAGCTTGGTATTCCGCTTCATTATTTGTACCACCTTCCCACAATAAGAAGGAATAGGGTAACACTGCCTTTTCTGGATAAATGAGTACAATCCCTAAGCCAACTTTGTTGAATTTAGGATTTTCCATTTTCCTCCCTGTTGGACTTCTGGAAGCACCATCAAAGCACATTTCCCATGTTTGAAGGCTTTCTTGAATAGAGAAAACTTCCTCATCAGGGAGTTCAATATCTGAAGATGTGTCTTCCACCGAAGGGTGTTCAGCAAGGAAATCAGCCAGATCTTGGAACTTTATCGCCTTTTGAGACACATATTGAATATCAAATTACTGCAAGATAACTGCCCACCCTGACAGACGTCCTATAAGCATCAGAAGACTAAGGATAAATTTGAGTGGGTTATTGCGAGATACCAATTGGACCTCATGATGCTGCAGGTAGTGTCTCAACTTATGAACTGCAAAGATTAATGCCAGGAAGCACTTCTCAATACTTGAATATCAGGTTTCTGCTTCAAGCATAGTCTGACTGAGATAGTAGAGGTTGTTTTCATTCCCAGCATCATTCTTCTGAGCAAGAAAGGAACCTAATGATCGCTCTAGAGTTTTCACATAGAGGATAAGTGGTCTTCCTTCAACAGGTGGCATAAGTACCGGTGGACTCAAGAGATATTTCTTGAGAATATTGAATACTTCTTGACATTCTTCAGTCCACTGGTAAGTGACTCCCTTCTTCATCAATTTGGTGAAGGGCAAGCTTTTGCCTACCAAATTGGCGATGAAACTCTGAATATAGGCTAGTTGTCCTTGAAGTCCGCTCAATTCTTTCAAATTTCTAGGAGGTGACATGCCAAGGATTGACTTTGTCTTCTCAGGATCGACCTCGATACCACGATGGCATACGACGAAGCCAAGAAATTTCCCCGAGGTTACCCCAAAAGCACATTTTAAGGGTTTCATCTTCAAATTATGTTCTCGAAGCTTGCGGAATATGACTTCTAAATCAGCCAAGTGATTAGAACTTTGTTTGGATTTGACCACCAAATCGTCCACATAACATTCAAAAAACTTTACCTGAAAGGATTTGAAGATACGATGCATGGCACGCTGATATGTTGCACCTGCATTCTTTAGGCCGAAGGGAATTACCCGATAGCAAAACACACCCTGAGGGGCTCTGAAGGCTGTAGATTCTTCATATTCTGGAGCCATCCAGATTTGATTATATCCAAAATATCCATCCATGAAGGAAAGAACTTCATTGCCAGCTGTCGCATCAATCAAGAGTTCTTTAATCGGAACTGGAAAATCATCCTTAGGAAAATGCCGATTAAGATCTCTGAAATCAATGCAAACTCTAATTTGACCATTCTTCTTTTTCACTGGGACAATATTAGCCAACCACTTGGGATATTGAACTTCTCTGATGAAGTTAGCTTTGATGAGCTTATCCACTTCAGCCTCAATTTTGGAAGCATAGGTTGGGTGTGTTCTTCTAGAAGCTTATTTGAATCCTCGATGTTCTTCTGGAAAACCCAAATGATGAGTGGCAACATCAAGATCAAGCCCTGGAATCTCTGTATAGTTCCAAGAAAATATATCTCAATTTTGCTTTAAAAAGGAAATATACATCTCTTGTTCTTCAAGAGTCATGGCCGTACTGATTAAAGTGGGGCGTGGATCTTCTTTTGTACCCAGATTTATTTCTCTGAGTTCATCCACAGTAGTAGAGATACCCTCTTCAAATGATGGAGGAGCATCTCTGAGATCTTCCTCTTCTTCTTCAACATGTATTATTTCCTCTGTTTCCACTTTCATAGTAGATGATGAAGCATAATTTTCATGATCAGAAGAGATGTCAAAATTTACACATCTTGAAGAAGAAGCTTCCATTTCCAACCCGATTGATGATGAAGGGTCTTCTCTGGGTAATAAAGAGGATATGATGGATTGAGAATCAACATCATCGTTTACCTCTGACATTGCTATAACTTGCCCTGTCTTGATTGGCGAAGTATAGACTTGCTGGATTTCTGCAGATGAAATGAAGACATCTCCATTTGAGCTTTCATCATTTCTTGGTGAATCACCAATTTCTCCCATGTTTTCTGGCTCGATTTCCATAATTGACATTATAGATCTTTCCATAAGAGTATTTTGATTTGGGTATATCCTGTCAATTTGATTGATAGGAAACACATAATCTGTACTCACATGTCCTAATGGTTTTACTGGAATCTTTTCCAAACCATACGGATCATTAACTTTGGTAATCCCCTTTGTTGTCGATTCCTCCTTTCCCTTCATGTGGTAGAATTCCGATTCAATGTATTGAGATTAACATGTCTTGAATGGGGCCTTATCAACATATAATTTCCCAACTTGACCATTGAAACAAAACTTGATACATTGATGGTATGATGAAGGGATATCCGCATACCGATGTAGCCAGGGTCTTCCAAGCAAGATGTTGAAGGCTGAGTCTTGATCAACAACCATGAAATCTGAATTGGACACAAGATCTCCAAATTGAGTTCTGAGTGTAATCTTGCCCAGTGGTTCTTGTTAATTTTTATCATATCCTTGTAACATCAAAGTAAAAGGATATAAATCAGATTCTGTGAGTCCCAATCGGAAGTGTACGAATGGGAATGAGGTTGACTCCTAAACCATTATCAATGAAAACTCTTCGGATGTCTACGCCATTGACCTTGACAGATAAGTACAAAGGTCTAATATGTCCATGAACTACATCATCTTCATCTTTATCTGTGAAAGATATTACTGCATGGCATTCTGCAGGATTATTTTCTATATGGTAGACTTCAGCTGCAACAATTTCAGTTTCAAACTCTTGAGGACTTGACAAAGCCTCAATGAGTGCCTCCTGAAGATCCGTTGATAAATTCAAGGCATCCAGAATTGATAAATTGGCCGGTACATGGGCCAGTTGTTTCAATATATCATACTTTTGATCCAAAGGTCTGCGTTTCCCAACAGGAACATGTGGTTTAGCAGGTTCCTTGAAAGTTGATGCCTTGGAATTTGATGCATCTTGTACCAGGATAGGATTTGGTAATAATCCTGGCTTTGGAAGATTAGACCAATTAGGTCTATTTACTTGCTAAGAGGAAGATGATGGAACCTTCAACCGATCTTTCCAAAATAATTGTACTAGGGTTAAGTCTGCCTTGTGTGGAAGAACATTCTTGTTCTTGTTGAGATCGTTGAAGGGCTCTACCACGAGTTTCTGCCGCATACACGGTTCTAGTAGGGGTAGAATTAGAATAGTGGCCTCTGAAAGATCCACGTCTTCCCCTGTATCCTGATCCTCTGGAACTTCCTCTGATTCCTCTATTTGATATAGGGAATTCGGGCTCATAAAAATCAAAATTGCCACTGGCATATGGGTCTATTAATTGAATCATATTAACAGAACAAAAAATCAACTCTTCATCCGATAAGACTCTGCCTGATTAGACTGTTTAGGTTGTGCCGTTTGGTGGGGCAGTGCCTGTGAATTTGAAGTAGATGGCATGAAGTCTGCCAGAGTCAAAGACAACTTAGGCTTTGACACATACTCATCTCTTTCTGATTCTTTTTCTTTCTCTGAATCATGTCGTTTCTTTGAGGATTTTCCCTCTGATGAAGAAGGTTTTTCTATGAAATTCATGGTAGAAATCACAATTGGTTTCTTCAATTTCATTTGCAAAATGGCATGAGTTCGGTTGATCATTTTTATGACCATCCAATCATCATATTTCTGCACATTTTTGCTTTAGACTTCTTTCCATTCGCTTTCCTCTTCTGGAACTGTAGCAGTGACACATGCTACTTGAGCTGAAGAACCTTTTAGTTTGACTTGTCTTGAATCGACCATCTTTTACAGGAGGTCTTTGAAGACAAAACACTCATGGATGGGATGCCCCAACATTTGATGAAAGGGGCAATAATTGGGACGGTCTTCATATCCTTCTTTTTTTGGCCTTTTGGGCCTTGGCAACTGAACCAAATTATTTTCCAGAGCCGAAATGAAGTAACTAGGAACTTGTTCATTTTGGAAAGAGTATGTTTTGCTCTTCAGATCCTCAAATTGTTTTTTTCTTTGATCTCTTTGATCGTCTTGACGAAACAGACTTTGTTGTTGGTGCTCAAGAGGTGGAGACCTTCGAGAAGATGAAGGTTTTGAAGTATAAGTAGGTACAGGTTCTTGTTTAAGAATAACTGTAGCAGTATCTGCTTTACCCATTCTTCTTCCTGAAGCTGATGGAATTATACGATCCTTATCCTTAGTCTTTATAAGAGAATCTTCAATTTTTTGAGCGATTGAAGTAAGGTCTTGAAACCCTCCTGTATATTTCACAGGGATCAACGGCGTGCGTAATTTGTCACGCATATTTTCCACACAGATTGGAAACAGTTCTTCCTGAGGGAGTGCTATGCTTAGGGAATACGTTAATCCCATCCAGCAAGCAATGAAATATGAGACCCTTTCATTCTCCCTTTTCTTATAGTTTGTAAGATCGAAAACTGTTGTCTTTGGAAACGTCGAGTTGAACTTAATAAGGAATTTTTGGCGAAGATCTTCCCACCCAGTAATTGACCGAGATTGTAAGCTTGTGTACCAAAAAAAAGCTGGTCCTTGCAAGGTTCACACGAGGCATCTGAGTTTCACTACTTCTTTCTGTTCCAAAGTTCCCATCATAGGATCTCAACAAGACACGTAATGCGTCAAATGCTGTTCAGGATCACCTGATCCATTGAAAATAGGAAATACAGGGTTTCCAAAACTTGATGGCGGAGAGATTGAATCTACCCATTCAGGGTAAGCTCTCTTTTCTGGTTGAACCTGTGCACGCTTCCCTTCCATTGTATCTAACCGAGTTGTTAATGACTCAATGGTAGTTATTAACTTTTGAGAAACATTCGGTTGAACTTGGACTTGGGAAAGTGCAATGACTGGAGCTTGGACAGGTATGGCAGTTGGTACTGCAACTGATGGCAGCACTGCCAATTGTTGTTACACTTGACCCATAGGATTAGACCTGTTAGGGTGTACTGATAGAGGAGGATATTCTTGATCCATCTCAGTAGCTGCAACAAATTCCCTTGGCTGATTGACTCCAGCACTCTTAGGAAGAAGACTACCCTGAAGTAGTTCTTCATTCATCCTTCTCAATTCCTTCATTTCTTCCTTCTGTTGTGAAAATCTTTTTCAAGTGAAAGCGATTGGCCTTCTCCATAGGAAGGGTATGTAACCTGATTCTTTCCTTTCCCCTTGTTGGCTCCCTTTCATAGAGGGGGAAGTGGATTACCTGAAGGATTACCTAGGTTCTGAGTAATCCTTTGATTTCGTGTACGCACACCTTCTTCATTTGTGTCTGTGCCTACAACTTCTTGAGCAGGAACCTCTTCATCTGAGTCCCCTGAGTGAGCCTCATCTGGTGGATCAACAACAATTTCATTGATGACATTAATTGATTCATAATGCATCGCATCCCTTCTATCAGTATTTCTGTGATATTTTCTTCTGCCATGCCCCTGATGAGACATTACCTTTTGTTGATTTTATCCCTCAGGAACTTCTTGGCGAACCGTAATTTGGGGAGAATCTCTTGATAATTTGGCTCTTAGTTCCTCTTGTGGATTCTTCCCCAATCAAGAGAAGACCAACTTTCACTGAGGAGGAGATTGATGATTTGAAAAATTCCTCAGTCTAGTGGACTGGGGCTGTTCCTGCGGCCTTTGCTCAACTCCTTGAATCCTATTTTTTGATTCCGAGGGTTGGATTAAAAGAGTCTCTAGTATAGAAAGCTGGGGTGGCTCTTGACATGCTATTTCTGAGACTTTATTAAAATCTCTCATGGTCTTGCGGATCTTAGTCCGGAAATTATCTGGATGCATCAATCGACATCCACTTTTATCACCTGGTTCAAAAGACCGTTGGAATCAGACACTTATTTCACTTGATGATGTGCTTTCTCTATACGAGAGGCCTGTTCAATATTCTCATTTTCTTGATGTAGGAGTAATCCAACAACTTGTTCTATGTATTCTTGATTTGGAGAAGAACTAGTTGAGGCATGTTCTTGGGCAAGATTTTGATTACAAATAAAACCCATTGACTGTGGCCGGCCATGAGCAATAACATTGCATGAGACCATTTTCGGCGGGCTTTGCTGACTAGAGAGTACAGTGAAATATAGTGCTCCATGAACACCCCATCCTCTAACATGAATACCAGATGGGGCATTGGCAATTAACTGGCACAATCTTCTTAGTGCACCAAGGCATGAACATTGAAGGGCTCTCTACTGCTTTTTAGCCTTTGGATATCGAGAGACTGATAGAGATTCCAAATCAATATGACGTTCTAAACCTTCTATAATCTTAAGATGATTTTCATATTCATCATAATATAATACTTTCTTTTTCAACTGATAAAGAGTTTTCCATATGTTAAGACGAATATCATGAATTCTATCTTCCGTCAACATCTCTGGAATGTCATACTGAGAGTCATCCATAGGCCAAAACATAACTGGCACTTCACCCTTTTTCAGTTGTTTTATCATGTTTAGTATTTCATCTTTATCATTAAATGAAGATTCTTCTACCTGATTTGACCAAAGCTGGTGTTTCCTTGTTGCTTCGTCGGATTCAACAAGATTGGTAGAGAAATCACTGATCAAACTAAAAGATGCATGAATTAGGGGTGGTTCAGAGAACGAACTACACCCTGGGCTATCTTCTTGTTGAGAAAGTATTTCACCTGCTAGCAATGAAGCATCAGACATGACTGGTTTTGCATTTGCAAGTGCCTCAAGATAAGAGGGCTTTCTCGGCACTACATTGTCCACTGGAGCATTTCCTGGGCAATGTGAATCACTACTATGGAGAGGAATTTCACAGCGAAATTCATCATCATGGTGAGGACCACCATGGTGGGTTACAGAAAAAGATGAGATCTCTTTCTCCTTGGTATTCTGGCCACACAGAGGGTTATTGTAGCTCTCATCTGAAGATGAAACTTCAAGATCGACCAAACTATTATGAAGCAAGCCTTCATGAGGAAGTGTCTGTTGAAGACCTTCTCAATTAATTTTCCCACTATTGGGAAATGAGGGAGTAGAATCTTGGATTCCAACAGATAGTTGTCTGAGGACTTCAAGAATTCTAGCATCGAGCAAGGCCTTGTTACAGATTGGCTCTTGATCTCTTGACTGTGTTGGGTGGGTCTTCTTCTTAGACGCCTTCTTACTCACCTTGGAAAAAACTTGTTGACGAAAGTGGATACTCAAATCAGGTGTATGTTCCTGACTTGGTTGTCCATATGATATGGGGGAATACGCCCCACAACCCTCTTAGACTGAAACAGATGTGTGTGTCTTTTTCGGAGTGAACTGTTGATTTGTCACTCCACTGGTAGGGATAGATTTATGTGTCTTTCCCTGAGATGTTGTTGACGCTGTTATAATATCGTGGCAAGCATCCAGAATATGAGCAGGGATTTGATTCTGCTCTTTCACCATTGATATAATATGTTTGGTGACTTCAGCTGCCGGAATGGGGATATACGTCCATTCCGTGCTTGGAGTAGGTGTGTGTTCCTACTCCCATCCTCTTTTTCCTATCAGTGAATCCTGAAAGTACTCAAGTGTGGGGGAAGAGAGTTGAGTCTGCCTATTATTTGTCGTCAGAGCTTTCTGACTGACTTCTCCGAGTGCTACCAAGCGAGACTGTTGGTAGGCTTGATCAATACTAGCAGGTGTATGTACCTGCTAATTGTACTTCGTCGAACGTGGTTGACGAGATCCATCATATGTAGTCAGATGAGTCTGCTGACTAGCTGATGACGTATAAACAGGTGTATGTTTATACCTATAGTACTCTGTCGGAATTGCCTGGTGGGATTAGCGTGATGCTGCCAGACGAGTCTGCTAGACAGTGGAATTTAAACGGACGGGTGTATATGCTCGCTCGTTGCTTGCCACCAAGTTAGTTTGGTGGACTTCTTCAAAGATAGCATAGATGAGAACCTGCTCACTGTTGACCAGATTTCGCCTCTGGCGATTCATCTTGCCTGCTTAGGTTTGAGGAACTTGAGCCGAACGCCTGGAGTCGATACCCTCATCATGTTGAGGGCGCACTACCGCACGAGTCTGGCAACGATTGTTGATGGGAGCCTTCGGGAAGAACTCCTGCTTCCTTGAATTAAGTCCTTGAGGGACCTGCTCATTCACCTCCCCAGAATATGGGAGTGAATGGTGATTGTGTTCTGGGGATAACAACCTGAAACGGTTGGAGATGGTGGTTAGCACCGCCTGCTTCTTGATCGCTGGTCATCATTGTCCGGACGACCAGGTTGAATTATTAACTTGGAGGGCTTTTCGATCAGCCTCTAGAGTCATAATAGTACTGTTTTTATGGTACTCCTTAACTAGTGAATTTGATGCCCAGCATTGAAGAAGCTGAGTAGGTGATGTCGTCCTCAGATCGGACGATGATCCAGCAGGAGTAGCAGTAGTGGAATTTGCAGTAGAGGTTTTCACGACAGACGTATTCACGGATGTGAACTTAAGAGAAATCATCCTGAAAATGCAGAAGATCTTGGAAAAAGAGTGCATGTTTGATATAACAGACATAATCAAGATAAGTTCGGCTACTACATCTTTTGGATGATAAAATATGTCATTGATTTCTTTTTTGGCCCTCTCATTGAGTTTAAATAGGGGTCTAACAAATAATCAAAGCATCATTTTAACTTGGTTAAGGATTCATGTCGGGTTCACCATTTTTTGTTTCCCTTTGGAATTGGGGATGACCTCGTTGATTTAAGGTTCAAACATTCCAATTGGTTTCTAACGGGTTTGTTCGTAGAACCAGAAACATCCAATGATTCCATATCCATTTGGACCTACTTTCCAAAGGTAGGCGCTCATTATTTGTGGACTGATGAGGCTTAGGAATTTGCATTGGTCGATGGGATGGGAGGTCGGAATCATAACACATTTTTAGGGGAATTATTGTCTAATCTGGGACTCTCTTTATAGATTTAAGTTATGTTCGTGAATCCTTATTACATTACCAACTATAAATTGTGGTTTCCTTTAGATCTGATAATCAATGATTGAATATGTATGAAATTTAGAGAATATTTTATATGTATTCTAGGTTCTTCATCGATAGAGAATCATCTGTATTTGTTAGAGATTCTTAATTTTTGTTATCCTTAAATACATAAAAGTCTCTTAGTCATTATGATGACCATACTGGTTTTAAATCCACTCAGTGGGGCACTTGAAGTTTATTGTTATTCAGGAGGACTGGAATTATTTCATAGTTGGGATCGTACCCGCTGATGGGCTACCTACGTATCCTTTGTTTTGGAAAAGGAATCAGAACCCACATAGTTCGAGTAAGGGAGTATGATGTTTATGATTGATGTCTCAAATAAAGATTTTATAATTACTTTTACACTCTAAGCTCACGTGAGTCATGCTCGGTGTGAGAAACAAGAGGTATTGATAAAAACTAGACAATTGTGCCATGAAAGATGCAATCATAAGAAATGATGTAGGGCTTATGTATGTATGACTGCCCAAATAGATGAGGATTAAGATTTAATTCAGGGAATAAATCCATGAACAGGGTCCATAAAGGTATATGTGCTTCATGGAGATTTGGATACTCTAATCTTGGGGCTTACTCCTAAGGAAGATGCCCAAGTTAGGAGGGGACTTATGATTGGATTTTACTCCTGATAAGGAAGCCCAGATCAAAAGGAATTATGACTGGTTAAGAGAAATTAAGACATGGGGCTTATTCCTAAGGAGGAGGCCCAAGTTAAAAGGATTTGAAAATTAAGGGACTTGGGGTTTACTCCTAAAGAGGATTCCCATATTTGAGACTGGGGTTTATTCCTGAAAAGGAGGCCCAGGTTAAGGGAATTAAGGTTTGGGGCTTACTCCTGAGGAGGATGCCCAAATTTGGGGAATTATGACTGGGGCTTATTCCTGAAAAGGAGGCCCAGGTTAGAGGACTTGGGTCTTACTCCTAAGGAGGAGGCCCAAAGTAATTAGGATTTGGACTAGGGCTTACTCCTGAAAAGGAATCCCAGGTTAAGGATTCTCTCATCTTAAAGGATTAGGTTGAATGAATGAACTCTCTAACTTTAGTGATATAAATATGTAAAAATCACTAAGTTTTGAGAGATATTCCATGGAGCTCCTTTCAAATAAAGAATTCAACCAAGAAAACATTCCATAAATGGCTTTGAAGTGTGTCTTGAAGACTGAATCTTGAATAGGAGAGGTGGAATGGAATAAGAGGTGTTAAATGGGAAAAAAGGCACCCAAAAATAGAGGGGCACACAAGTATTGGTCGCGCAGGTATACATGCGCGGTTCATGGGTACTTGCACGATACTTGCCCTGTAGAGTAATACTTGGGAGATTCTTGACCAAAGCCTTTAGAATCATCCTGAGGTACTTCCAGAAGAGCGGCGCGCAAGTTTCAATGAATAAGTAAGGAGGCGCGCAAGTGTGTCCATTTCCCTTAAGGGTAAAAACACTTAGGTGTGTAAGTGTTAGTGAATTTTAACACTTAGACCTTATTTCTCTTGTTTAGACCTTCCATTCTAGGTAAAGGATTACCTTAGAAGTGTTCGGAAGACTTGAAGAAGAGACTTGGGCGTTCAGAGATCTATATCTGAATTCTAGAAAAATTCCTCCCGAAACGGGGGGCCCACAGGGTCTATTTATCGGCTGGAGAAGACCTCGGGTGGTTATCACTTAGGGCACGCAATTCAGTTGTGCGACCATTAGTCGGCGTGCAAGCATACTTGCGCAACGGTAAGGGAACTTGCGTGGTGCATGTGCATTTGAATCCTTGTTCATGCCTTTATCAATTTTTGATGTTTTCTTCAAAGGATGAATCAATTTGTGCTAAGTCATTTCCCTTTCCAATCCTTTAGACAATGTGACGAAAAGGAGCGTCAACATACTCCTATCGGTACCTCAAACACACTTGATCTTGATGAAGCTGGGAAACCAGTAGATCAAACATCTTTTAGATGTATGATAGGAAGTCTACTTTACTTGACATCTAGTCGACCAGACTTGATGTTTTCAGTATGCTTATGTGCAAGATATCAATCCAATCCTAAGGAATCTCATTTAAAGGTAGTGAAAAGAATTTTTCACTACTTAAAGGGAACCATGGATCTAGGACTATTTTATACTTATGAAAATGGTTTTGTTTTAAAAAGATTTTTAGATGCTAACTTTGGTGGATTTAGAATGGATAGAAAGAGTACATCCGGAACTTGTCATTTCTTAGGAGATTCATTAGTTTCCTGGTCATGCAAGAAGAAACATTCTGTAGCACTCTTTACTGCTAAAGATGAATATGTAGTAGCTGGAAGTTGTTGTGCGCAAGTGTTGTGGATTCAACACACACTCATAGACTATTGCTTGAGTTATACTAATACTCAAACTTTGTGTGTTAACACAAGTTCCATTTCCCTTAGTAAAAACCCTGCACATCACTCTCGTGCAAAGCACATAGATATTAGGCATCACTTTATTAGGGATCACACACAAAAAGGAGATATCATTCTTCAGTTTATCAGAACACAAGATCAACTTGCTGATATTTTCACAAAATCTTTACCTTCTGATAGATTTGAATACATTAAACAGAAGTTAGGAATGATAACCATGAGGTAATCTTCCTTCATTAAATTTTTGTTAAAACATTCTCCTTACAGTAATAAACTCTTTTTCATAGGGGCAGTACATTTTATTATGATTTTTTTCAAAAAAATCGTTATGAGCTTTTCAAAATTTTCAGAATCGAAATTTTCTTACTGAAATTTTCGTACTAAAACTTTCGTAAATGAAATTTTTGTACTGGAACTTTTGTAATGAAATTTTCGTACTGGAACTTTCGTAATGAAGTTTTCGTACTAGAAATTTTTGTAATGAAGTTTTCATACTGGAAATTTTCGTAATAAAGTTTTCGTACTCGAAATTTTCGTAATGAAGTTTTCGTACTGAGAATTTTTGTAATGAGAATTTTTGTAATGAGAATTTTCGTAATGAAAATTTTTCATACTCATACTTTTCGTACTGAAATTTTTCGAACTCAAACTTTTCATACTAGAATTTTCGTACTGGAATTTTCATACTCATACTTTTCATACTGGAGTTTTGGTACTCAAAGTCTTTTCAACATTAAATTTTTCATAGTTAGTTTTTCGTAATCAAATTTTTCTTCAAGAAGAATATCACCTATTACGAATAAACTTCCTAGCCAATCCGAAAGGTATGACTTCCTTACTCAAGTTTTCGTAGTCATTTTTTAGTTGCTGGTAGTTTCTTTTCTCGGATTTTCTTCTTCAATCCGAATGTTTTTGTTAAAACCTCAAAAGATTAGATTCAAGATTTTCTTGCGGATATGATTTCAACCGTCAGATCATATCAGAGAATTTCTCAACCTCTATATTGGTTTTGGAAGTCCAATGGTCGACACTATAACCTATATAAAGGGGACCTCGATGGTTTTCCCACATCATTTTTCAAGATCTCACATGTCGAAGCTCTGCATCAGTTTTTAAAGGTCATTCCGAATCCTTCAGAGCTCTTCATTCTGAATGTCTGCTGAAGCTACTTCTCAGGATATGTCAACTACGAAGCCAATATCAAAATGGTTAGTTTACAGGGAGAGGTTAGTGCATCCGAGTTTCTACAAGTATGATTCTCTTATATCTAAGAATATCATATTGAATGGCTGGGAAGAAGTTTTCTTATCAAAGCCAGTGAATCAGGATCCAGTTTATACAGATTTTCTTGTTGAGTTTTACGAGTCTGTTTCCTTCCTTAAGGAAGATGGCAGAGAGAAGTTTTCGTTCAAATCTTATGGGAAGACTTATATTCTTTCTTACACCAAGGCTACAAGCTTGGTGGGTCTATCTTATAATAGTGAAGCTGAGTTTTGCTCACATAAGCTTCCAGATGAGCAAGGAAGCTTCAACAAAGTGAAGGCATTGAAATTCCTTGGACTTAAAGATGCCAAGACAGCTAAGATTTCTCATCACTCTTTGAATAATCAGATTCTACAGCTGTGGGTACAAGGCTTTTTCGTACCGAGAAGGGGTGATAAGGATAATCTCAAGAAGAGTGATATATACATCTTAGATTTTTTGGTAAATCTAAGGAAGTTGGATTTGATGAGGCATGTTTTGATTACAGTTAAGAATATTAAAGAAGGGAATATGAAATCTCATATCATAATGTATCCGACCTTGCTTTCTAAGCTTATTATCAGATATCTTGATTCGTTTAAAATTTATTGAACTTCCAAGCAAAGAAATTTAAAGGTAATGTTGGTTAGTGATGATACATTAAAGATGATGAATATGGGTTTTTTCGGTTGAATCCGAAGAATTGTACCCTTTACCAGAGGAAGAGGCTGAGGCAACTCAGAAAGATCAACAAACTCCGGAACCATCTAAAAAGGCATGGAAGAAGAGAAATTTGAAAGGAGTGGTGGCTGAAGACAAGACCCAGAAAGCTAAGGAAACTCAATCTTCACCACCCAAGCAAAAGAAACAAAAAGCCTACCCAGATGAAGTGGCTGCTAAGTAGAGGAAAGACAAGGAGAAGAGAAAATAAGGGGACCCTCAATTCGGATTAGATCCTGCTGAGGCTAAGGCCTTAAAAGAGAAAGCATCTGATGAGTTGGAAATATAAGAAAAAAAAAGAAATTGAAGAAGAATATGTGAGAAGAAGAGATTGTTCAATCTCTTTTGAAAGCAATAGATATGGCTTCTTAGTAGATTTTAGTTCCGGAAACTTTGCTTACTGAACCTTTACCAGAGAGCCCTGGGAAAAACTACTTCACTTAAGAAAATCTTAAAGAGAAAGAATTTGTTGAAAGAGCAGAAGAAGAAGTTATTGAAAGAGTAGAAGAATAAGTTGTTGAGAGAGTAGAAGAAGAAGTTATTGAAAGAGAAGAAGTAGTAGAAGAAGAAGAAGAAGTAGAATAAGGAAGTGATGATCTAGATGGCCTAATTAAACAAGTTGAGGATTATGAAGAAAAGGTTGAATCTTCAAAACTCTTCACTCCGGGAAAGGGAGTTGAGAAAGAAGGTAACAAAGATGATGATAAGTAAGAGGAAGAGAAAGAGTATGAATTGTCTAAGTAAGAGACCCATGAGAATAATTTTCTTGATGAAAGAGAATAAAAGGAGAAAATAGATGAAGACAAGATTTTTCAACTATCAGAGAGTGAGGAAGAATCTTCAGATGATCAACCCATTCAGAAAACCGATAAAGGTAATCAAGTGCTCATGGACACCCCAACAAAAGATGTTATAAGAAAGAAGGAGGTTAGTGGTTATTCAAAAATAAAGTTAATGGATATTGAAGAAGATCAATCCCTAAGCAAGTTATCAGATTCAAAGTCATCATAATTGGGTCATGACTTTGTTGTTGAATCTTTGAAGAAGTTGGTGGACAACATTCTGATCTTTCCCACCATAGACTCCAGATGCCAGATGCTTCAACACAGTCTAAATCAGAAGTTAGAATCCTTATCTATGTTGATGGATAAGTGTGTGAATATTGAATCAGATCACATAAATTTTCTTATCAATTATTATGTTCACAGGAAATCATGTAGCAAAATCACTTTGTGGTCTAAGAAATTTGATGAAGACATGACAGAGTTTGATCGTTTTCAGAATGATGTTAAAGATGCATTTGACACCGAGGATGCCAAGATTAAGAATCTTCAGGATGAGCTAATCATTGATCAAAGTTCTCAAAATCAACAAGTGAAGGATTTGAATGGGAAGGTTAACTCTCTTGATAAAAATTTTAAAAGGGATAGAGATCTCCGGATTGAGCTCGAAGAAAAGCTTGTAAAGAAAGATGAAGTTCTTAAGGCACAATCTGAGGCCCTGAAATCTCAAGATGAAAGGATAAAAGATTTGGAGAATAAATTTGAGGAGGATCAGAAAGATTTGAAGAAGCTAAAAACCCTTTTGAAGAATTTGATATCAAAGGAGAAGGAAGACAAATGAACTCAATCCGATCTTTTGTTTCATTTGATTTTTTTTAATACTCTAATGAAATCTTTGGTTGGTTTTATTTTGTCTTGTTATGTACTAATGTTTCAGGTACTTTATTCCTTTTCCATTCCCTTCAATTCATTTTGAAAATCACAAAGGGGGAGAAGGAAAAATAACTACTCAAAAGGGGAGAAAGAAAAATTTAAAATGGAGAAGAAAAATTTCTAAGTTGAGAACCATCCCTAAGTAAGGGGGAGTTTTTCATTACGAAGTTTTTCATTCCCATGATAATGAAAACTCCATTCCAAAAATCCATAATACAATCCTTAGAGTTTCAATGCCTAAGGGGGAGTTAGTTATATTCACTATCATCCATGAATAAAGGGAGATAAGTTTTAATTTCAAAGTCTAATGAAACTTTTCAAAGTCCTTATATTCTTTTTCATAAGGTTGTTTGTGTTTTCCAAAAAGAGGGATATTGTTGATTCAATAAGGTTTTCCTTATTACTGTTCCATTCCTTCTTATTTTGAAAAACACAAACACCTTACACTTAAGAAAATCGATATTTTACTTCTCTAAGGAAAATTTCCTTCTTTAAGGAAATTTACCCTAACCTATATTTCCTTATACATATCTATATTTTTCATAAGTATAAAAATCGGATTCATACCTAAAACCTCGGAATCATATAATACTTAGATATGAAGCATTCTGTTTTAGGATCCGAATTCTGGATATGAACTCTAATGAAGTTCCATTCCGAATTGTGGATACGAACTCTAATGAAGTTCCATTCTGAATTCTGGATACGAACTCTCATATAGTTCGACTCCGAATTCTGGATACGAACTCTAATGAAGTTTCATTCCAAATTCTAGATACGAACTCTCATATAGTTCCACTCCGAATTCTTGACTCTGAACTCTTACTAGTTTGACTCCGAACTTTTACTAGTTTGACTCAGAACTTTTACTAGTTCGACTCCGAACTTCTATGAGTTTGACTCCGAACTTCTATCAGTTTGACTCCGAACTTTGTAAGTTCAGATTCTGAATTCTAGTGAAATCAGAATCCAAATTTCCTGAGAAATTTAGACTTCGTATTTCCATATAATTCAGGTTCCAAATTCCTACAAAACAGAATCCGAATATTTCTTTATTATAGACTCTGAATTCCATTTTGGTTAGACTCTGAACTATTATTTTCTTACATTCCAAACTTCAGTTTTGCTTATACTTATACTTGTTTCATTACAAAACGATGTCATTATTTCATTTACACATGTGTTGTTATAAAATGATGTCATCCATTCTATTTCTAACTAATAGTTGGTTAAGTGACATGTGTACAGGTCCCTCCAAAATTTAAGGAAAATAAGACCGTTGGAGGAGGGAGCTGACCATTGGAGCTTCGCCTATAAATAGAAGATCATTTGAAAAGAAGTGGAAACTTTGACACAACTTGTGATTACATGCTGTTGAAGTGATTTCTAGAGAGAGGGGCTCTTATTAACTCTCAAGCTTCGTGCATAAAGTTTGAATGACTTGTTCAAACTTTGACTTGTGCAGACTTTCTTCGTGCGACTCTGATTGTTGGTGATTACAATCGAGGGATTTCAGGGATAGGAATATTGAGGTTCCAACACCTTGAAGTTGAGGGCTTCCTTGCTGAGGAAGACAGAGGTGCCGACTACCTGATAGTTGAGGTCTTTCGGGGATAGCAAGACAGAGACTCCGATCTTCGTATCGAGGGCTTACCCTGGTGTGGGTAAGACAGACTTTCTTAAAAGTATAAATCAAGGGACCTTTATCCAAGGTTGTTGGATAACCTTCTCTTTGGGTTAAAAGAGTTATTGTTTTTTTACTTGTAGTTTTACTACTTGTTTTTCCGCTGCATTTTGTATTGCTAAGGAAAGTATAACTTTCTTATACTTCCTTACTTGTACTCTGATTTATTTAGATTCTATATGATTTAAGGTAGAATCTCATATTGTAAACTTTGGTTAAGTTTCATTTTCTAGATCCATATTTCCGGTACTGATTTTTCAGAATCACTTTCCAGATTTAAGAAAGTGTATAGAACTAGAAGTTTGTAACTTCATACGTTGTCCCAATATTTCAATTGGTGTTAGAGGTGTTGTGAATTTTCTTATTTTAACTTTGTTAAACTTAGATATTTCCTTGTTTAAGGAAATTTTTAAATTGTACAATTCACCCCCCCCCCCTCTTGTATATTGAGCATCTACATTATTATTTCGATCCTACAAACAATGCTCAGTTATCTAGCCCATAGTGAAAGTTAAATCAGAAAGGAGTTAAATTCATTTGAAAAAATTATTCTGATTCTTTTTTCTATGAACTAAAAATAATACTGGTGAATTATGTAGTTTTGGACCTTCCCTCTAGAAATGGTGAATTTTTCATCAATAAATATGATTCATTGAAGGAAATTGGGTTTGTTCTAATGCATAATGATTGGGTAATTTCTTATACATCGTGTGAAATGAAACCTCATGAGTTAAATTATCCTATGCATGATCTATAATTATCAGCTATCCTTTTTGATTTAAAAATTTAGAGGCATCATTTATATTTAGTAAAATGTTAAATATATACTAACCAATTTTTTTTAAGTATATATTCACTCAGAAAATGTCGATCATGAGCTAGAGAATATGGTTGTAACTGATTAAGGATAATTAATGCATGATTTATTACCATCTTGAAAAAAATAGTATAGCTAATTATTTGAGTAAGAATATAATGATACATTAACTCTGTTACATTTAGAATATAACCCTTTGGATAATTATTTGATGAAATTCATCTAATATATTTTTCATTCATGAACTTTATTTTTTAGGTGTTAGTACAATTGTATTTGTTGGAAAGAATTAAACAAGATCAGAAGGAGGATCATGTTTTATAAGAAAAGGTAAGACCTGTTAATAAGGGTAAGCTACAAAAATTTAATATTTATGGAGATGGTGTTATCAGATTTGAAAAAATGTATTGTGTGCATTTTGATTCCTAGTTGAAGAATTGTTGAATTAATTCCATAGTTCCCCATTTTCTAATCATCTTAGAAGCATTAAGATATATAGAGACCATCAAGAATATTACTGGTGGGATGAAATGAAAATAGTTGTTGTTGAATTTACTATGAAATATTTGAATTTTTAATAGTTTAAAGAGGAATAAAAAGTTATGAAGGGGATGAATCAACCTTTTTTAGTTCCAAAATAAAAATATGAGAATATAACCATTGATTCTATAGTGGTATTGAAAAAGATATATCAAGGTATTAATGTGATTTGGGTTATTTTTGATCAACTAATTAGATATGATAATTTCATTCCCATTCAAGATAATATGTATTTATATCAAATTTATCGATTGTACCACAAGGATATAGTCATGTTACATAGAGTTCATCTCTCCTTATTGTGATCCCAGATTTACTTCTAATTTTTTGAAAGGCCTTCAGAAGTCATTGGGTATTGAATTAAATTTTAGTATAGATTTTCAACATTAATCTAATGGATAATATAAGTGAATGTTTCAAACCTTATAATACATGATTTGAGACCATTCAATGGATTTATATGTATTTTGGGGTGGACATCCTTGATTAGTTTAATTTTATTATAATAATATTTTTCATTACAATATATAGTTTCCACCTTTTGGGGCATAATATGGAAAGCGATATAAAACTCCATATTTTTTAGATGAAGTTAGAGAAAAAAAGTTATTAGAATAAGAATTGGTATAATAAATGGTTAAGGTGGTGAAGATGATTTAACAAATTTTTAATATGACTCATATTATGAAGAAAATTTATAGATATAACTAGAGGAAATATCTTTCATCCAAGCTAGATGATATTGTTTTTCTTTAAATATATCCATTGAAAAGTGTTATGTTTTTAGGTAAGAAAGGGAAGATAATTCTATAGTTCTATGGATTCTATGAAATCTTATAAAATTTGGATCAATTTCTTACTGATTATACTTTCCTTTTATTTTATCTTAGCTACATAACATATTTCATGTTTTATTCTTAAGAAAATATGTTCCAAATGGATCTCATATTTTGAGATATAAAGTTGTTCAGTTGGAAGAAAACCATTAATATGAGGAACAACATGTTCATATTCTTGGTCATAGAGAGAATGTGTTAAATAATAAGGTGATTCTTAAGGTTATTTTTTGTGTGGAAAAACTTTTTTTTTGAATAATCATCATTGGAATATGAAAATTATATGAGGGAAAGATATCCCCACTTGTTTAAATAATAAATAAAAATGTGAGGAAATAATTTACAAAAGGGGAAAGAATGTAACAACCCATGTAATTCTAAGATAAATCATTTTAATTTCTTATTAACATTCATTAATTTGATTTTATAGAGTTATAATAATTATAATAATAGTGGCTATTTTTTTAGTCAAAAAGAGAAAAGATTTATTTCAAACCAAATTGGGGTTTCTTACATTTTATAGTTTTATTTAAAACCTATATTTCCAAATTATATAGTTTTAATTTTATAAAATTAAATTCATTTTATAATTCATCAAGTAAAAATTATCTTATTATTCATTTTTGAAAATTTTATCAAAAGTTTGATTTTACATTGAATAATAAGAAATACTAATTTTTATAGGGAAATATATTTTCCCTTTAAAGTATTTACAAAGTTAGGTTCTACTTTGGATTAGTTTTAAAATTTCATTCATTTATTTTTATTAATTAATTAAATTATTTTCTTTTATATTAAATTCAATCTTGAATTTGGTATAAAATTTTTATACTTAAAAGGCATTTTTTTTTTGAAAAACCGCTTTTCATCCTATTTTATGGGTTAAATTTTAAATTAAAATCCAAAAATTCTATAAATTTTGTCATGAAGAATGGACTTCATATTTTTAATAATGAGTTTAAATATTTTTAAATTTTACTCTTATTTTTTTCATTGTGAATAGTAATGATAATGATTTTTTATTACCATGATAAAGGTAAAATGAGTTAATTAGGGTCAAAACTACTATGTTAAGGATTAAACATCATTCAAACAATTAACTACATTTAATTAGACGAGTCTATTTCATCCATTATCATATAAAAGTTTAAAATATGAAATTATTTTCCTTTTATCTTTGATTTTTTCCTTCATATTATTTTAAGCAATGAAACATACAAAATGTCACTCTCTTGATTTTAAATTCCTCTTATAATTTCACATAGGGATAAAAATTAGTTTTGAATGAACATTAATGGTTATTTTTATAATAATGAAATTATTTTTATGATTTTAATTTTTTTTCTAATTTATAGTGGTAATATAATTACCTTTAATTCTTACGCAACGCTGACACAGTTCCAGTGCAACAAATAGAAAAATCAATTAAATGGTTTTAAAAATGCTAAAAGTAATATTTTATGGGTGAGTAAAAGTGTCCCATAATTTTTTTATTAAAATATAACATAATATAGTTTTTTAATGGTCTATAATCTAATTGCATTGGTATATTTATCACTTTAAATTCAAAGTAAGGGAATAGTTCCAAAAATTACATTTATGATATTTTATAATAAAAAAATATTTTATTAAATTATTTAAAATGTATAAAAATACTATACTCATCCAATTGGATGGGATTTTGTTTAAAATGTCAAAAATGGTCCATTTATGTTTCATTTTTCCTTTTATAGTAACTTTATTGACCCTTAAAGTATAAAAAGCCTTTATATTCTCATAATTGTCAAAATGGGTTAACAGAGGGGGGGGGATTTTAAAAAATAGATAAGTTTAAAAAATAATATAAACCTAAAAATCTTTTATTGAATGAGATTTTTTTACCCATAATCACCCCAGATTATAATATTATCAATTTGGAGCTACCTAAATCAGAAAATTAATTTATATTACTTTAATACATTAATAAATTCCAAGAATGTGTTTCCCCTGACATATAAAATAGAACCTCCTCTTCTATCGCCACACACCATGTTATTAATACAAATCAGATAATAACTACCCAAATCCCTTCCCAATATAATTCCACAACTTCTAGAGTTCTTATTTTGGGATGAATACCAACCTTAGCGGTATTAAGGTGTAAGGAAAAGGAGGTTGTCCTAATAAGAGATACAATTTTTAACTGAAGGTTTTAGTTTTATTTATTCTTCTACCTCCATAAAATCATATTCAAACATTATGAAATAATAATACTTGTATCTTTAATATATTAATGTATTTTTATTTTTATTTCTTAACCTATATCCATCTCCTTCTTCCACCAAATAGTAAATGAATCAATCGTTCGTGTGTACGGAGGATTACCACCTCGTGAACCAATGTAATTTAATTTCTAAGACAACATATTATGGCTATATATAATTATTTATTATATATATATATATAATATTCAGGACATATTTATCATTGTATAAAGATAATATATCATCTATTTTCATACCTTTGAATCCATTTAAGAATGATGACGTCGTACATGTATATGTGTGGATTACCACCTCTACGAAGTGATGTGATTAATTTTTCATGACCACATAAAATAGATTCTATATATAAGTGTATTCAAAAAAATATATTATATTTATCATATAGTAGTAATTAATTAAAGATAAAATAATACTTACCTTCTTTCCATTATATTTATTGAAAAATAGAAATGTTACTCATGCGTACGTACGACCTACTGTATCCATGATTGTAACATAGTTAATTTTTCATAGCCATCATTCATGGATGGTTTGAAATGTATAATTAATATATAAATATGATAAAATTTTAATAATTATTATTTTATAAAATATTTAATAATGATACTTTTGACCATATTTAACATATTGAAGTCACTTTGTATATATGTGCCGAATATCGTCAAAATGTATGATGTGAACATAATTGATTAAATAATTAAATATAACATCGTAATTAATAAAATAAAAGGAATTGTAAACATGAAAAAATATTATAAATAAAGTAAATAATTAGTTTAATTTTATTATTCAGGAATATAAGGAACCTACATGATGAGTCAAACTCGAGGTAAAAGACACTTTACCTTTAAAACCTCATTTTAAATATTTTAATTATTTTTTTCTAAATATTTTATTACATGTCTATATTCTTAAAATTATTGTATGGATTTATTTATATTAACATAAATGAATTATAAAGGAAATTTTACATTTCATTTTACTTTCTTTCAAAGGTCTTAAAAAATATTTTTTTTACATATTTTATACATAATGTTTTGCATTTATTGAAAAAAGCAAAAGGAATGTTCAATTTTAATATATAAGTTTTCAAAAGATTAACCCTCTACTAAAACATATATTTGATATTTGGATTAATTTTTAATATTCTATGTTTTAATCAAATAAAAACTCTTTATACCTTTATTATGTGTATTTTAGTTTTTAAATTTTTGTTTTAAAGGAAATGGATATATCAATATCTAAAAATGTTTTTCTTATGTGGTAAATAACATATTTTAATAATTTTTATAATGTAAATGTAATATTTTATATGTTTGATACATGATATGGTCATTTTACATTGTTTATGATGATGGGTGATCCCAATACAGCTCATGGTGATGGGTGATCCTGATATAGCTCATTATGATTGGGGAGCATGATATAGCTCTCCAATGTATTTGGAAATGATTATGTTCTCAAGAGAATTATATTTGAAGTTGAACATATTGGTTATTAAACATGTGAATTTTATTTTAAGGGTTTTATAAATATCATTTCATAAGGAACCTACATGACTATTATATGTTTACTAATGAGTTTTAATGGGAATTATTTGATTTCAGAAGTTAAGGAAATGACCATTTGTTTTAAAGGAAGGATTATGCCCATTTAGGGTAAAAAGGTATGGATTCATGAATTTTTTTTTCCATTGGTTCTCATGTTTTTTAATAAAACCTCGGGATTAATATTTTTTCATTTATGTTTTCTTATAAAGTGTTTTATTAAAAAAAATTGGATAATAAAGCTAATTTTAGGTGTAAGTAAATGATTATTTAAGATCAAGGTTTATTATGTTAATAGATAAATAAGTTTTATAATCTCATGATTTTAAAATGGACTAACATGATTTTTTTATGTCTACTACTGAGATTTTTGTGAAATAATATGTTTTTTAATGTTTTAGGTTGGTTTTAAGGATGTGTATGAGCAAAGAAGAAGTCAAGTTGAAAATATTAAATATTTTTCATGAAAAGGAAACATGTTTTATTTTAAAATTATTATTTTATAGTAAAAATGGATACTACAAATAAGTGTCCAAATTTTAATTTATGGGTTTGTTTTGTAAGAGTTATGAAGTTATTCTCTAAAACTCTAAAACTGAAAAGATCTTCAAGAATTCATGATATTAAATTATTGTTTAAAAATGAAATTATATATTGAATAAGGTTGGGTCCTTATAATAATAGTTTCTAAAGCCTCATCAAATTTATTTGAATTTATGTTTTAAAAATATATTCAAATTTAGTTTGTAGATCAATGTATATTCAAGTTATGTTGATCATAATTCAGTCCCAAGTTGTTATTGATTTAGAATTTATGAAGCTGATTTTTTATTTCAAATATAAATATTCAATTTTTTTGAATTGGTAAATAAGTGAATATTTTTTTTATTAATCAGAGAGATCTTAGTTTGAGTTATTATTAAAAGTATATTTAATTATTTAAATAGATTAATTACTAAATTGGATTTTTAATATTACTTAAATAAATATTAATTTATGGAGTGATAACTAAATAAATATTGACTTGATACCACGTTAATTAATTAATCTATTAAATAATATTTATTATTATTTAATGATAAATTAAATAACTTTTAATGACATGGCTATCCATTTAGTAAAACCATAAAGAATAGGGACCATTTTATAATTTCTTAATTTTAAAATATAAGATATGATATGTCATTTAAGTGTTCAATAAGTTTTATCCACCATAACACTCATTCATTACATGGTATAGAATTGAGAGATACCACTCCCTAATATTCTCAAAATCTAGAATGATTTATAGAAATTATTCTACCATTTACATGTGGATATTAGTGTGATCTATGTCCATTAGGCTAGCACATGACAGATCCAAAGTGAAATCTTAAACCTCATAGAGCATACATATATGTTTCTATATAGACTCAAGTTTGGATCCTTTATCAATGAAAAAATGATATCAAGTGGGAATCAATTCACATGAAAATTACCTAATTAAATTTAAATATTTTTAATATTTAACAAAAAACAAGCACATATATACTTTTTTTTATATGGGAATCAAAATTTAGAATAATTATTAAATATGGCACCCACAAAACCATGTTTATATTAAACCTGGATCCCAAAATCACATAATTAGTTGATGTATAAGGAGTGATTAATTTATTTCATCTATTTTTTAAACATTAAATATTTATAAGATTTTTAAAATAAAGGTGGAAGTTAATTATATATATATTCTAAAATACAAAACCTTTAATGTGATGAATGGTTGGTATAAAAAAAATCTTTGGATAATCCTTCAAATGTTGAATATGTTTTATTTAAAAATTCCATGACTTTTGGAAAATATATCTCTATGGTGTTTAAAATCTCTGACTAATCACTTTCATATATATTTCTCTATTACCTATGAAACTATAATCATGTTATGGTGAGAAGAAAGATCCTATAATTATGAACCATTACTCACTTGAATTGTGGATTACCGATGTAGGTAAGAACGCATTATTATTTTCTTAGTGATCTTCATCAATTCCATAAAAGATGCATATTTGAACTACATATAAGGTGTATGAATTTGTTTTATGTTCTTAATTATTCTTATTCTAATAATATTTTTAAAGATCTTGGTGTATGGGTTTTTTTTAGATATATTATATATCTCGAAAACCCATCACCTTCTACTAAATATTAAATATTCTCCTAAAATAAAAAAAATTATTGAAATATAATTATGGAAAACAACTTTTTTGATATTAAATCATATAATTATATATTATTTTGACATTAAAAAATATGTTCATGGACTATCATGTGTGCTTCATTCACATCACCCTAAAATAATACCCATAGTATTAAATCAAACACTTTAGTTTGACTTGAAGTGCTCAGATGTAATAAAATATGAGTAAGTCTTATCATAATCATTTGGACTCATTATTTCCCCTATATATTTTATACTGTCTTCAATGAATCACATATGCATTCTAAATTTTATGTTTTAAATACATTTAAAACTATTTGAATACTAATCATGTGATTAAAATATTTAACTATTTATTTTCAAAACTTGTATACAGGTAAAAACATTATTTCTCTATGAATAGATATACATAATGTTTTATAAATCTATCATAAAATATTATACATGGAAGAACCTTTCCTTAAAAATAATTTAATCTAGATAATTCACCTAGAATTCACTTTCATACATTATTAAAGATATTTTAGGTCAATATTATTAGAGAATGAGGTCATAACCTCATACATCAAAACTCATATATTACAAAGTAGACACTTCTAATCAATATCCATTTTTTCACATTATGAAACTTTTAGAACGAAATGTGATTTATCTACATAACAAAACATTACAACTTTAAACATGAATTATTCAATTACTTTACCCATCCAAAAACCATTTGATTTTTTTAAACTTTATATGAGCACAAAAATCTTAGTAAGGGAAATAAAATGGAAGAAATAAACTATTAGTCCATGAATGGGAACTTTTTTACAAAGTTATAACTTTTACACATAAAACATAAGCTCTTTAGCTTGCCTTATAAAATCAAAAGCGTTCTATAAAATGATATAAAGAATAAATAATTCATAAAAGGTAACTTATGAAATCATTTCAATATCAATATTATATATAAATTAGCTATCCTAGCTACATAAGGAGTAACCATCATGGTTACACATGGAATAACCATCACACTATATTCCCATAATCTCTTAAGATAAATCTAACCAATTTACTTAGTCCCTTTAACCAATTCATTGGAGTGATATAACGGGCTCACCTAAACCCAATTTACCATGGAACCACACACCATAATAACAATTCCTAAGAACAATGACATGATCATAAAATATAAATCTTTCATAAAATTAACATTATTGAGGAAAATAAATTTTCCATTTTAAAATCACTTTTCATTTTTTTAAGAATCCTCACACTTATAAATGAAAAAAAAATTGAAAAAATATATGTAAATTTTTAAAGGAAATATAAAATAAATAAGGATTCATGAAAGTAGAAAAATCCTCTTATGATGTATAATTACAAAACATTTCTTTAATAGAAAGAGTTGTAACTTGAAAAGAGGATTTTTAAAAAGAAAGTCCAAAAAAAATATCATACCATTTAAGTGGGAATTAATCAAATTAATGGAATATGTATTATACTATAAATACACATAATAAAACATAATATAATAAAAATTTATTTCACAAATAATCTGAGCATGACATAATCAATTAAGTAGAAGGTAAACCCAAAGAATGAAAATTAGTTTAATAATTCCCTTACCTTGTGTCTGAAAGTGTTTCTTACATGTACTTAATGTCCTAGATAATATAATTAGATTCATTAATTAATAAATTAAGAAACATAACCACGTTTATTTTATTTATTACCATTTCATTAATTTCATTGATGGTTGTTTTGACGAGTTATAAATATTAGAAACATTGTTCAAAGAATGTTCGTTTCATGGATTTATGGTCAGTTCCCTTGAATATAATTATTGGTGTTCTTGTCAAATAGAAATACAATTACCGAAGTTAAAAGAAATTCTATTAATATGTTTAAAAATTTTTAAATTATACAATATATCATTTTGTTCTAATATGAGAACGATTCATTAGATAAAATATTAATGTTAAATGTTTGAATTGTTTTTGGTGGGTTTTCCAAGCATCACAGACTAGTTTAATTTTATTTAATATTATGTCCATAAATTACTTTCAGAACATTTAACAAGTTATAATATACATATTAAAATATTTTTTAACCATAATTATGGTTTTTTGACCATCCTTGAAGGTGGTGATTGAAAATTAATACTCGGTGTCCATGAAGGTGGTGAATCGACATGTCATAGATGATGTTTTCAGTTTTTTAAATATGAGGAGAATAAAAGGGGTTTGATGATGGATATTCTATTAACATAATAAAATTAAATTATATTTATGATAGTATAGTTATCATTAAACTTTTTATAGGGAATGTGAGGATAAATTAGTAACAAAGAAATAAAGAAAGTATTTAAATGAGAAATAAAGTGGATTTTACCTCTTTAATATCATCTCCTTGAGAACATCCTTAAAGAACTTGGTTTTGGTCTTTTGGTGAGAAAGAAGGTCTTGGATGTGGTGAAGAGGCTTGTTAAAGGAATTTTGTAGAATTTATACAATCTTAAAGGCTTTGAATTTATGAGGAGAAGAGGTGGTGAGGGTGGTATTGATAGAGATAAGAGAGGGGTGTTTTTGTTGTTTTATTTATTTATTTATTATTTTTGTTTCAAGAATATCAATATTGTTTATTATTGTGACTATGTATAGTAACTATATTATGTGAGTTTTAAATAATGATTGATTTACTCAAATATTCATTTAGTTGTTTATAATGTTAAATACCAGAAATTACTGTCTTTCACTATTAATAAATAATTCAACTATTTCAAGAAAATACAAAAAATTCACCCAATAAAATTTTCAACATGTAAATATAAAATATTGATTCTGTTTTATACAAATAATTTTCTAAATATGATAAATTTATTTTTTAATTAAAAAAATCATTTATTTGAAAATTCACTACAAGAAAGCCGCCCTTTAGCGACGGTTATTTTTGCATTTAGCGGCAGTTTAAACCACCGCTACATGAGTTTACGGCAGTTTACAGAAACCGCTGCTAAATTTGGTGTTGAAAAACTATTAGAGGCAGTTTTTTCCATTTAGTGGTGGTTTAAGAAAAGCGTCGTAGCTGCCTCATTTCACGGCGGTTCGCGTGAGTTTAGCGGTCGTAAAACCACTGCTAAAGTCACGAGAACTGCCATGGAATACACACGGGTGATGCGACTATGTAGCGGTAGTTAAAACCGCCACTACTGTCTTACCTGTATACTCTTAGCGGTGGTTAAAACCACCGCAAAAAGCTGACCAGAAAAAAAATATAAATTTTCTGCTTCCACTGCTCCACTGCCCTGAAAAAGAAATCAAACCAGACACAATCTCATAAAATAACATCAACTCGATGATGTGTTAGACCTTTCAAGGATGTTTTTAGATATATTGATGAAGAGTGGACTGGGTTTATGGCCACCCATGGGGTGTTCCAGTCCCTTAAACATGTGAATTTAGTTATTAAATGATAAATTGAAGGATTTATGATATTAAACCAATTATAGATATTTTTAGCATGTCAAAATGGAATAACTGGTTTATCATAACTTTTATGGTTAAATGGGTTGTGAGATAACTAAGGGGATAAATAATGAATGGAAAATTTGGGAATATCCATGTTATAATATGGAATTGAAAATATGTACAATGGTTTTTGTTATGAATGAATAGTAAAATATAATAGTTATGGAATTACGTTAAGTGAAGTGAAAGTGATAAACTATGTGAATATTGGTGAAATGAAATAGGTTCACCCTTGAGATTTTAATTTGTTAAAAAGGTCAATTGTGTTTGAACTTGTGGAATGTGTATTGATGGATTTGTAAATGATGAGGGACACAGTAGATCCCACACATGGGTAAGAATTTTTTTACAAGGAATTCCTTATCTTTGATGTGGGATGGATAGACATGAAATTTGACATAATGGACTTGATATCATGTATATGGAGTTTCTAATGCTTGGATAGTGTATTGACATGGCTTTCCAGGCACTAAAACCTATGTGTATGATATGATTGAACTGATTAGTGCACCACAGTATATGAATTTGAAATGATTAATGAATTACCATTATTGTTAATAAAAATGTAAAACCAATTTATACTATTGTTTTACACTGTTAAAGATGGTATATTATACCCACATACCTCATTGGACCCTCAATACTAGTAGAAATCCTCTTGTATATGAGGAGGCATTCCTATGGTCATGTGGCACATTGTTTTGGGGAACCAGTTTAGTGGAACCTAGGTAATGGCGTCACAATGTTGTATCAAAGCCATTTTATTTTCTATTGAATAATTTTTTTGAAAGTTTTATATGATATTAAGGTGTTCCAGTCCTTGTTAATGTGTTTTTTTGTGGGATTATCTAACCCATATATGGGGGGAAACCTAGGTTCTTGGTGTGGGATTGTTGTTCTTGTTGTTTGATGTTATAGTTGGATGTTATTTCACCTTGGGTGATACGCTAGTTGTGAGATATTATTGTTTTATAAGGTTTTATTCATGGAAATACATGTAATTTTTTATATATTCATGAATAATTTTAGGAAATCAGGATTAATATAACATGAATCATATTAGGCTCAGATAGAAAACAAGGTTACGTTTGTGTTATGAAAAATGAAAATCATTTTCTGTTGGTTTCATAGAAAATAGTTCTTAATAAAGAGTAATCAATCCATATGTTTTTGTGATTCACAGTGTCATAGGATACCAATTCCAGAAGGGTTTACCTTCTTGGATGATGATATTAAATAATTACATATTACAATATTAGGCATCGTGAATTTATTCAACACATCAACAATGGGTTTAACTCCTAGTCATCCAAAATCTCGACTACCAATTCAAACACAGGCCTAACTGGAATGATGTATACCACACTCGAGAAATCAAGACATAAAAGGAAACATCAGAAATAAATAAAATGCATAAAAGAAAACATGAGAAATCAAGAAATTGTTAGGACATGAAAATGTTTGGTGGAAACTATGTGCCACACATGGTACATATACAAACCAACTTTTCCCATATTTGTTTAACACATCAACAATACAACTACTCACTGTCTGGTGATGCATCGTCACCCTCTCCACCATCGTCACCCTCACCACCTCCATCTCCACTTTCTACTGTCACCTGTAAGAACATTATATTGAAAAAAATATTGTTTCATATTTATATTAAAACTTAAAACAAATTAAATTTTGAAAACTAAATGATTTTTATTTTTCATGATTTACCTGCTGACCACCAGTCGATGCACTACCACCGAGGGCATATCTTCTCATCTGTTGATGTATATCATTCATCGCTTTTTGCAAAGTGGGTATCTGAGCCCCCTGATCTTGAACTATGGTTTGTAGAGAAGAAATATCACTCTGAGCATATTCAGGTATGGATTGACTATAACCAGGAGTATATTCAGCCGGAATCCCTGGTGGCATGCCAAAGACCTCATATGGTACGGGTCTGAAACCCATCATGCACACTCTACCAGGATGCTCCTTCCCAAGGACTTTAGCAACTGGGTCATCCTGGGAGACTGAGTAGGACTGACTAGGATTGAAATCCAATAGTTATTTAATTTTTACCTATAAATCAAATATCAATATATATTAACACAGTAAAAACTGATAATAAGTTATTATAATAAAAAATTGACTTCATACCCCAACTTCTTTGGCAGACTCATTAACAAAACTTCCATCTGATGTTTTGTGAACATCTAACCACAGTTCAGTTTGGGATGCTTCGTGGCCTAAAATTTGTGACTACATTAATAAAAGATAAATAAAAAATTCAATATACTAAACCGATAATATTTTCTTATAAATATTTAAAATAATTATAAGATTACAAATGTAATTCAGCTTCTAGAAAAGCTTTTGGAGCCCGCAGTGTGACAGATGACTTGCTTAGCCTGGTTTGATGCATTCTATCTTAAGAGATCCTAAAATAAATAAAATGAAATTTAATAGTAATGTATTCAATGTCATATCATCTTTAAATACATGTATAAATGTAAAATGAGGATCATATAATAATATATATTTCAATACCATCCGCTTCTCATCATGATGTGTGTCAACAAAAACTTTCCACTATTCTTTCGGTACCCCACTGGGTAGATTCTCATACATTTATTTCATGGTCAATGAAGTATGATTAACATCACACCATAATCTCCATTTTAAATATTTCCATTTCTTACTAATATTTTTCAACGTCCACTTCCGTGATATCACATCAGCAATTGTAAAGTGGAAGAACATCTGTATACAAAAATTCATTTTGAACATATTAGTAACATGACATTGAATTAAACCATAATGTAATAAAATTACCTTTATTGGGGAATCAAAAAATTCACTTTTCTAGCTAGGAGGCATATGTCTCCAATCATCATAAGAAATAGGTAGGGAAATGGGCCCCGCTGCCAACTGGCCTAGAATCTGGCCAAGTAACTCCGCGGCGTCATCCGTAGGGACCCCATAAGAATCAAATGGCATGAATATCTTCTCTCCATTCATATTCCAAACATATGAAAATTTTATGTTTTTCTCCACAATTTCATTTTTTCATCTTCAATGAGCAAACAATTAGTATAAACAAAATGCAATAAATTTATTTAATTAAAATTTCTACCTATGACAGTGACACTCCAGTATGTCCATGATAAACTGGAAGGGGAATGTCGCCACCCCACTACTGAGGATTCTGAAGGGGGAGTCGATGACTCAGACTTTAATGGGACACCCAGAGATGGTGTGAGAGATGGTGCAGGGGAAGATGGTGCAGGGGTGTAGGCAGCTGGTGCCTCAGATACCGTGGGGAGGGAGCCAGATGAATCGTCATCTGTCGCAGAACTGGATGAAATAGTGTACCACTCTTTCCTTGTCATTCCTATCATTTAATCAAATAAAATTTAGTTCAAAATATATATTTGAAAAAAAATATATGCAGAAAAAAAAATTAAAAATGATAATAGATGCCCAGTACTAACAGACAAAATATTTATAACAATGATAATGAGTGACTGCAGAAATGAAACAAGTGGTTGCTGAATGAATAAATAATTGTGCATATAATCATTTTCCCCTTCAATCATGTCGGTTTCTTGCTCCATTTCTTCATCCAATTCATTCATCCTTGCTAGAATAATATTTTCAATATCATTATGGACAGATAATTCTGCTTCCTATTGTTGATGAAATTCAATTTTAGAGGTCAAATCTTCCACTTCATCACCCATATCACACAAATCTCTTTGTATTAAGTGAAAAACTACACTCCACCATTTATCCACAACATCATTCACATAATATACCATCTTTTCTTGTGATGCTAAGATATATGGATCATGCAGTTCAAGATCACCAACATCCATCAAGCAAGAGAAGTTCACAGAAGTAAATTGCAAGGAATCTTTTTTAACACCTCTGATAATATCGACCCATTTGCATTTGAATAAAACAATAGAAAAATGTTTTTGGTAGTTTAATTCAATAATATCATGCATCTTTCCACAGTATCCCACTTCAGCAAATGTAAATATTCCATTATTCTGTGTTTTCAAACCCACTTCTCGATCGACTATACGAAATCTAAATCCATTCACAATATAAGCATCGAACATTCTAACATGTTTTATAGGACCTCTAGCCAGAAACTTCAAATATTCTGAAAAGTCTGCTCGAGTATCAATATTCATGATCTGAAAAAAGAAATATAATTTAATAGATTTACAAAATGTATGTGTAAAATTAATATTCGTATTAATTTCAATATTCATGAACTTACACGTCGTGCAAATCATTCTACAAGCTCTTTATTCAAAGCTTTAGTTATATCTTTCTCATTTCGTGTTCGGCCCCTCATTTGTCTCTTTGTTTGTATCCTCAACTCTTCAATAAATGGATCTGCAATTTCACTATTCAGCAGCACATATCTATGTGCCTGTAATAATTCCAATACTGTTAGTGTCAAGTTTGAGGTCCTCCCAACCGATCGGCCAATAGCAGGAAATATTTTTTATTTTTGATGCATTTGAGATTTATTTGATGTGTCGTCAACATGTTCAACTCGATTAAATATTGTCTCAATATCATTCAAATATCTGGAACAAAATGTAAGACACTCCTCAGCCAAATAGCCTTCAATAATAGAGCCTTCTGGTTGAGCTTTATTTCTCACGTATGCTTTCAAATGCCCAAGATATCTGTGAAATAAAATAATAATATTATGTATTTATTTAAATGCCAAAATTTTTTTACTTAAATGAAAAACATATAAATAAAATACCTCTCAATTGGATACATCCATCGATAATGAACGGGGCCTCCTAATTTAGCTTCCTCAACCAAATGCATAGTTAAATGCATAATGACAATAAAAAACGATGGAGGAAAGATCAACTCTATTGCACAAAGGGTCAATACAAACCTCTCCTAGAGGTTTTCAAGCTGAAATAGATGTAGATCTTTCTCACATAATTGCCTGAAAAATGTGTAGAATTAGTGTAACGATCCGAAATTTTGAATAAATCTTGTTTCCTAATTTTTTGTGTTATTTTATTTTTTATACTCAACAAAACTGTTTCATTTGATAACATGAGTATAATTAAAATGAGACCGTTGGGTTTTGACTATTATATGACCATTGGTCAATATGACCTCTAGAAACTAAATATTTCGATATTTGTCTCTAAATACATGTGATCTTGGTTAATTAATATAGAAAGAAGATTAGATGGCCTCACCCAGTAGTCTTGGACCGATCGAAGCCCATCTAACGGAACTTGGGAAGGAGGTAGCACCAATGGGCTTTGCTCTGGACCAAACCCAAGCCGAACTTCATCATGTGAAGCTAGAACAGAATCACCTTCACGAGAAGTTCAAACTAATAGAAATTACTACTCGTGCGATGTTGGTTGAGCCTCCCTCGGATTCTATCACCTTAGCACACCTTACACTTAGGTCCTATACTGGTGTGATAAGGGGCTATGTAAGGAGACCATAACTTCCTTGTGTAATCCTTTGTTTTAAATAAAATTTTTGATTTCTTCTTATGATGAAGTTTATGAATTTTCAAATGTCCGGATAAATATAGTATGCATATTTTTGGTGAATTTTAGAGAAAGGATATTATAAAAAAATGTTTATGTAAACCTTAAATAATTAAAAATATGTAATGATTTTTAAAAAATGGTCTTCTACAATTATGTTCAGTACAAAATTTGGAGTCTAATAAGATCAACATAATTTTTGATGAATAGTAAATTATGAATAGTGATTTTATGCTTAGGATTAGTAATGTGAGCAAATGGATTAGTAATCTCACTTAAATAAAGCATTAATATAATCTAGGCACCTTGATTAAGTAATGTGATTCAATAAAATGGTTAAATAACAGTTTCATAAATTATTACTCAAGTATTAGTTTTTTTCAGGTGAATAGTTTTTTTAATTAAAAATTTAATTAAAAATATTTAGAAAATTATTTTTATAAAATGGATTTCATTTTTGAACTCAGAGCATCAATATTATGTTAAGGTCATTTTTGGGGATTTTTCTGAAAAAAAATGAATTTTCGGTGAATAGTGTATTTATTTAAAAATTAAAATAAAAATATTTAGAAAATTATTTTTATAAAATGGTGTTCATTTTTGAAATCAGAGCATCGATATTTTTTTAAGGTGAAATTTTGGGATTTTTCTGAGAGTTGAATTTTTGATGAATAGTGAAAATACAGTTTTTAAGTTACGGGTGTTTAATGACATCATTAAATGATGTATTAAGTATTTAATAAATATGGTAGACTTATGAATATTAAGATATGGTATGAGGTGTCTCAAGTGGCCAATACCATGGGCAAATACCATGGGCAAGACCATGGTTTTTTCAAAACCACTAATGAGGTGTCCCTTGGCCATTAATGCCTTGTCCCCTCACTTTCCCTATAAATACCAAGCCATCCCCTCATCCATTCGACTCCCAACTCTCCCCCAACAAAGTTATGGTCTCATTACCTTCCAAGGAGTCCTCCCAAGGTATCCCCAAGCCCTCAAGGTCCCATACTTTGAGTTTTAAGAGTTATGTTTTAAGTTAAGGGATCCTACCTCCCTCTTTCTTTTCAAGTAATCTATTTTATGTCATTTCTTTTATGCTCCATGCTCTTATGTTGGAGGATGTTATTTTATATTCATCCTACTGTATTTTTCATGTTCATATGATGAGATACACCCTCTTTCTCTCATCATTTCATTTTAAGAATGTTAAAGTGGCGTCGTTAGGCTGCCGAATTTTTAAGGGATTCTTTCACCCTTCTCGTTTTCAAAGTTCTACTTTCATGTCAAGTCTTTCAAGTTCATTTTTATTTTGTTTGGGTATGATCTCTATATCTATCATACTTAAATATTATGTTCATATTATGAGGGACCCAATTTTATCTCTTCAATTCAGTATTTTGAAGTTTTAAGTGGCGTCGTTAGGCTACCGAATTTTTAAGGGATTCTTTCACCCTTCTCGTTTTCAAGATCTATTTTCATGTCAAGTCTTTCAAGTTCCTTTTTATTATGTTGGGGTATGATAAATATACCTATCATACTGAACTCTTATGTTAATATGATGAGATACCCTATTTGATCTCTTCAATTCAGTATTTTGAAGTTTTAAGTGGCATCGTTAGGCTGCCGAACTTTTAAGGGACTCGTTCACCTTTCTCATTTTTCAAATATCTATTTTCATGTCAAGTATTTCAAGTTCCTTTTTATGTTGGGTTATAATATCTATATCTATCATACTGATCTTTTATTTTCATATTATGAGAGACCCTATTTTATCTCTTCAATTCAGTATTTTTAAGTTTTATGTGGCACCGTTAGGCTGCCGAATTTTTAAGGAATTCTTTCACCCTTCTCGTTTTCAAGATCTATTTTCATGTCAAGTCTTTCAAGTTCCTTTTTATTATGTTGGGGTATGATCTCTATATCTATCATACTGAACTCTTATGTTCATATTATGATAGACCCTATTTGATCTTGTCAATTCATTTTTGGTTGAAGTTTAAGTGACGCCGTTAGGCTGCCGGATTTTCATAAGAGAAATCTAATTTTTGTCTTCCTTCCATGTTTTTCATTTCAAATGGCATGTCATTCAAATTTCATTACCATGTTCTTAAATCATTTATATTATGTTCCCCTAATGTTTTATGGATCATTTATGAGTGGGTTACCTATTTCCCCTCTCTTTTCAATGTTTTCTAAAACCTCGTAACATAGCCGTTATGCTGCAGAATTTTCGTCTCAAAATGTCTCTCTCTTTTTCTAAAGTTATTTTATTTTATTAAGTGAATACTAAAATCTCTCTATTATATAGGGGTATTCACATATATACCAAGTTTTTCTATTTTAAATTCTGGGATTTATATACATGAGACCCACCTTCCTTTTCTGTGGGTTTTAAAGTGACACAAAGATCATGTATTTAAAGCAGTTTTTAAAACGTTATGATTATGAAATGAAACCCATTTCTTTTATGCTATATGGGTTGTTTATGAAATGATTGATGATGATATATATGGCTCACATGATTATAAAGACAAATTTAAGGGTGCGCTCTGATAGCGCTCCAATGCATTGGGTAAAGACTTAATCTCAAGAGATGACCATTTAGACTGATACCTTGGTGAATAACCTTGGTAATTTTTATTGACACCTTGGGGATGGACCGTGGTGAAACGGAAATGATTTTCTTTGTAAAATGTTTTATCCACATTTTCAAGTTATGAAAAATGTTATTTTTATTATGATATGCCTCGTGATTTCTTTCTCATGCCTTAAAGTTCTTTTCATGACCTTATTGAAGTATCTCAAGTTCACATGTAAAATGCTTCTCTTGTTTCCCTTACTGGGCCTTCTTCTCACCATTTCTTTTGATGTATGTCCCCAGGTTATGAGATGCAGTAATGAACCTAGGATGATCATATGGATAAGCCTTTAAAGTGTTTAAGAAGAATGTTTTATGTTGTTTTCATGTATTATGTTCCTTGTTTCCAAGACACTAAACCTTAAAGATCCTCAGTTTTGTGTAATGTAATGAATGTTTATGTGACAAAAAAGGTGGGATGTTATAATTGGAGTACAACAACAGTAAATTTTTCAGGTAATAATGTATGCATGTCAATGGTAGTAACTGTTGTAAAAAAAATATGTGAATCATGACTTTTCAATCCATGTAACTTACAATTATTCAAGTCAACACACCTTGAGATGTTACTCGAATACCCATCAGATACCTTCACATTCTTTAAAATTCGAAGGAATATATCTTTATCCCTATTTTTCATTGCAAAAATGTCTAGAGCATACTTTTCATTCTCATCTATCCAGAGATCATGTTTTATGTTCATTACTTGTAAGTCTTTGCGAGCAATGAGATGATCTTTCGACTTTCCATGATCATTAAGTAATGTGAAAATCAAAGTATCACTGACATTATTCTCAATATGCATCACATCAAGATTGTGCTGCAACAAATTAAATTCCCAATACGAGAGTTTGAAGAATATACTTTTTTTCTATTGTTGCGTTCTGATTTCACCTGACGATGCACTTCAAACCCGTTTTCCGCTATCATTCAAATGATGAACCTTCCCAAATTATGTTTCAACATTTTCAAGATATGTCAATATTTCAGAACCAGTTAACAACTTTGGATGTGTTCTACGATCAATGGAACCATTAAATTTTGATCTGTTCAGCCAAAATCTATGAGATGCATCGATAAATCTTCGATGGCACAAGAATCACCATTTTCTACTGTGAGGTAGATGTTTGGGCTCAAAATAAAAGTTACAAATGGGACAAGACAAACCTGTGTAAGTGTTCCAACTAAATAAATTCTCAAGACTAGGGAAGTCACAAATGGTCCACATTAAAGAAGCATGCAATTTGAACATTGTTTTAGAAGAAGTATCAAATGTCTCAACACCATTTCTCCATAACTTATAAAATTCGTCAATCAAAGGCTAAAAGTATACATGAACATCATTTCCAGGCATTTTTTATCTAGTAATAATCATCTAAATGATAAAAGATTTTTTTTCATACACATCCATGGAGACAGATTATAAGGGATCAAAACAACTGGCCAAATTCTATAACTAGTACTCAAAGTCCCAAATGGGTTGAATCCATCGGCAGCCAATCTCAATCAAACATTCCTAGGATCATCTGAGAAATCTAGATGTAATGAATCAAATGTCTTCCATGATTGGTAATCTCGTGGATGTATCATTAACCCATCATTGTTTTTATCTACAGAATGCCACTTCATGTGTTTGTTAGTTTTCGATGACATGAATAATCTTTGCAATCGAGGCTTCAATGGAAAGTAATGCAAAACCTTTGCAGGTGTGTTCCTTTTATTCTTCTCCATGAAATTATGTTCATTCAGACTTCCAACATCACCCTTTGACTTCCATCTAGAAGAATAGCATTTCTTTCAATTCTGTCTACTTGAATCCTCTCCCCAATAAAGCATACAATCATTGGGACACGCTTGTATTTCTGTATAATTCAGACCAAGCTTGTTAAAAAATAATTTCATATCATAAAAAGATTCTGGGATTTTTGCTTCATGAAATGCATCACGAATCAATTCCAATATCATGGACATTGACTTATTTGTAATTCCACATAGACATTTTTTATGGTACAACTTCAGTAGAAATGAAAGCTTTGAATATTTCAAACACCCAGTATACAACTCTTGATTTCCATTTTCAACTAAATCATGAAACAAATTTTTCTCAGTGAAGTTGTATCTTACATTTGGCTCCACAGAATCAAGAGAAGGATCCAATTATATGTTACAATCTTGATCTGCTTGTGTTACAGTCTCAAAAACATCACTTGTCACATTGTAATTTGTAGCACCCTCTTCTGGTTGTTCTGATATGTTTTGATGCTGATAGTGGTGTCTTGTAGTGCCGAATGCATCATTTATGAGGTTTTTCATTTCATTTTCCATTGTCGATGAACTTGGGACCTCATTATGTGTATTAACATCAGTACTCAATCTTTCTGTAACATTCGATTCTCCATGCCAAACCCAACACAAATATTGACCGGGGAATTGCTTCAGTATTAAATGTTTATAAACTTCATCTCTCTTCAACCATGTTCTAAATTTACATTTAGGACATGGACATCTTATTTTCCCTTAAACGAATCGATTTGAAATTGAAAAATCTAAAAACTCATTCAAACCCTTAATATACTGAGGTGTGTTTCTCTGTAATGTGATCCAGCTTTTATCCATGTATATCACAATGTTCCTACACAAGAATAAAAAAAATAAAACACATAGTTACTACTAAATAGTGAAAGAGATTCATATATACGATAGTGTAAAATTACAAAAACATAATATAATAAAGATGATCCCCTGAGTTAGATATGAACCCTCTAGTGTTTGGGATACAGGAAGTTTCTTTGGTAAAGAGAAACAGTGTGCTAACAATACCATATTACTCAATTACCTCATGGTCAATACTAAAAGTTATGCTAAAAGGTATTCCTATCATGTTTCTTCCAAATCTCCAAATTTTTAACCCTTTCCTTTTGAAATCCTTTATAGAATCAAAATATAAAATTATATAACAAAAAGTAACATAATCATAACTTGGTTGGAATCACAGTTCATGAGGAAAAAAATAATGTTTCCAATCTTGATGAAGAAGCATAGAAATAGGAGTATATAACCCTTAATTGGTCCTGATTGTGTGACTCTAAATCACAAAGAAAATGGTATGGATAAGAGCATATAAGTTCCATTAATTAAACCCAATTGTGCCCAAGCCATAAAAGCGTTGGAGAAGAAACTACACTTTATCAATATTCTCCTCTATCCCCATGATGATAGAAAAAAATTGGCACCAAACAGATTTTATCACAGCTTAGTTTTTTACAGTGATATTGGGATCCAAATATTATTTACTTGATTCTGTAAGTAGGAATCTAACGATACTGTAGAAGCCTCCCAGTTTTATCCCCCCATGAAGCCACTATAACCAAAAGATAGAGAAACTAAGAATGTAGATGCTCTAGGTCAACAAGTAAACTAGGATATTGTTCAAAGTATAGAACATGATTTTGTGGAAGTTGTTAAGGGACCTGTAAATGTGAAACTTCATTAGGTAAATCATTTAATAGAACTTCTAAAAAAATCCACTAACATTTTAAGGGGATTTTAGACCCAATAAATCAGATGTGTTTTCGTATAGGAGGTCCAGTTTTTTTAACATTGATGGGAAACCATATGAGATAAACGTCAAAGTTGGAATGAATATTCTTGAGTACCCGATGCTAGAATGATTAGACATAGTTGTTTTTTATATGTTGTTTCAATACCTCACTTGGAAAGGATTTATATACTTGTATTGTAAAATAATTATTCTTGAAAACCGTTGGGGTAATAAATTTAGAATAATTTGTTAAATTTGAACATGTATGTGTATAAGAGATTAAATATACTTCAAAATTCACTCACCTTGTTCACTGTTCATGAGAGGAAACACCTAGAAAAGGACTGAATGAATAGATCATTATTTAAGGTATCCAAAATATTGATCTATCAATATTTTTAATGTTCTATAATACATGCCACCTAGAAATAGATAATAAGGAGTTGGTTTGAGGAAGATAATTTGGAAGGAATATTAGTGTAGGAGACACCATTGTTCAGCTATGTGAAACTAGGATCATCAACATGGGATTTAAACACAATATGTAGAGTCACTCCTATGATAGTAATGTAAGAGAAAATCAATCAATGGGATGAGTTTCTTATAATCCATATCACATCAATTGACCAGGTTTTTTATAGTGCATCTTGAATTTACACATGAATAATTAATTCATATCACAACTATAGAATTTACACCATTGTTCCATGAATGGGAATCTTAAAAAATATTTTCATAAAATTCTATGACCAGTTGGTGAAAAAAGATCAACTCTACCTTTGGTTTTGTATGCTCAGATGGAATAGTCCTATTAGACTAGTTCTTAACAAAAGACTTAGGAAAACTAAGAGGCATCTAGGAACAATTAATTTTATTAGGATGGGCCTCATTAGAGAAGAAATAACTATCTTGTGACATTTGAGAAGTAGTTTTATACGTAAGTGAAGGATATCATGAACAAGAAACATAATTACTATATGGTTTGGGGTACCATTTTTCTAAATATGGAAATTATGGATATCATATATGATATTTTTGTATTGGATACATCCATAATTATTATATTGTTAATCAACATATGGAAACTATTCCTCATACCATCAGTTTCAACACACCTCAAAGATAGTGGTAGTGAGGAGGATTGAAATGGATAGAATTCTACATGACTATTATTGCAGTATAATTTATCTAGTTTATTTAGATCATATACATGTATTTCATTGATTTAATATTTTGTATGAACTAAATGGTGGGATTTAAATCTGGTATAGTCCCCCAAGATTATTAGGTAGTGTCCACATATCTATATAGAGATCTTCATGAATTAACTTGGGAATTAGTTCTAAATACAGTTAGAATTAATAATATACTAATTGTGGTTGGCAAAATCAAGGACTAGTTAGTGTTAAAAAAATTGATTGCTGCTAATGAAACATGAAATGTAACTCTTCCTATCATAGTTGATTGACACACCAACATCTTTCCAAATGATTTCTCTAGGTTACCATCCAAGAATGAAATAATATATTATATCAATATACATCAATGATCATTCCCATAACTGACTATTTATATCCCATTTATAATGAATAACCCATTAACATATATTCCATTTACAATCACAACTCATTTATCACATATATCAATTCCATACCTTAACCCATTTAACATAATCACATTATACAAAATGCCCCCTTATTTTATGTCATCAACAAAACACATTTATCACTTATTTCATTTAATAAAACAGTTTAACATGCCAACCTAATTTTTGGGGGTTCTATCTCACTAACCCATATATCATTTAAATGACTATGTTCTCAACATATCTTTAAATCAATTCATGGAATAAAACACAATTCAAGATACTCAATTGAAATAATCTTGAATCCACCCTTCAAAAAACGAGTCTTCCTCTTTTAAAAACTCAACATGTCCCAAGACTTTCATTTCTATTTACAACCATAAAAGAGTATTTTAAATAATTTTCAAAAAAGGGGAACCAGACCCTCATTTCTAATCACCATTTGAAATCTATTAAGATAGCCCCTTTTTTCCTATAACATTGAGGTCAACACCTCCTTTTCAAAACAATACCCAGTTTCAAAACATTGTTGTCCTTCATGGAAAACCATAACCAAATCAAAGTAAAAGATGATTATTTTATTCCATTTCAGAATCCAACTAGGCATTTCAAAAAAATACCAATTCCATATATCAAATATCCCATTAACCTTGACTACATACCAACTTACAATTCTCTACCCATTCACTTTCATAATTATATTATTGAAACATTTTAAAAAATATTTCACCAACCTTAAGGGGTTTTCATAACCCAAGGGTAGACCTAGGTACGATCTCAAACATCAATGAACCCAATAGAGTCCTTAGAGGGTTTCATACATCAATTTGAGTCCTAATATCATTTTTATTACTCAGGAAAACAAAACATAGTAAAGAATTAAATTGGAACAACCACGTACGCAAATAATACATAAAGTTTATGAGAAAAATATTCAATACCACCTGGGGTCGCGGGGGGCCAGGGTCGTCGGGGTCGCGGGGTAGCCGGAGTCACGGGGTCACTGAGGTCACAGGGGGCCGGGGTCACCGGGGTCGCGGGGTCACCGGCCTCTCGGGGTCGCCAGGGTCGCGGGGGGCTGGGGTCGCCGGGGTTGCGGGGTCACCGGCGTCGCGGGGTTGTGGGATGTCGGGGTCACGGGGGAAGTGGGGAGAAGCGGGGTCGAGGTGGGGGGGGAGGGTCGGCAGCGTTAAAAAAAAATTTCACGGCGGTTTATAATAAACTGCCGCGAAACCATTTAAAAAAACGTTTAGCGGCGGTTACCAAAACTGCCGCTAAAAAACGGCCGCTAAAACCAATTTCTGTTCTAGTGAATACCGATTTTAATATTATAACCATTTTTAGGACACCATAAAAAACTAGCTAAAGTCTCATAAAATTATATTATAACTATAATAAAAAAATATTAATTTATGAATATATTTTATTGAAATGAATTTTCTTTTAAATCATTATAATAGTTATAAAATTTTAAATAAAGATTTACGTTTTATAAAAACACCAACACTTAATTTATTATTTTTAAAACATTTATTTACTTATTCCATTATATAAATATATCATATTTTCACTTAAGAGAAACCTAAATTTTATATATACTTTCATAGGTGAGGTTATTATTCTAATATATAGATTATTATTCCTAATGGTCACATTACTATTCCAACGGTCATGTTACTATTCCATTAGTATAGATTCCTTAATTTCTATAAATACAAATTATTTTGTTATACATTAATAACAAATTTAACTATTTAATTTCATAATGAAAAAAAGTTATTCTATAAGTACCATGGTTGTTACATTATCCCCCTATAGAAATTTTTTTCTTTCATTTTTTTCACTTATTAAACAAGTGAGGATACCCTTCTATCATAGCATTTTCAGATTCCCATGTTGCTTATTCAACCATGTGGTTTCTCAAAAAAAAGTTAACCTGGTTAATTACCTCATTCTATCTTTGGTCAAGAATATTAACTAATTTATCCTCATATGAAAGGTTCTCTTCCAACGAAGCTATATCATGACTCAAAATAGAAGATGAACCTGAAACATACTTTTTTAACATAAAAACATGAAAAAACTTGTGTACCTAGGACAAACTCATAGGAAAATCCACTCAGTAGGCAATAGATCTAACTTTCTCTAAGATTTCATTGGGTTCAATGAACCGTGGACTTAGATTCCCCTTATTACCAAAACACATCACAATTTTCCATTGAGAACCCTTAAGAAAGATATGGTTACCTACCTCAAATAAATATCCTTCCTCTAGATATCTGTATAACTTTTATGACTTCTCTAATCTTTCCTCAAGTGTTGCTAAATCATCTTCACTTTATATATCATTTCCTCTACCAATTTTGTTCCCATAAACTTTCTTTCACCCACTACATCCTAAAATGTTGTAGTTCGATGCCACTTTACATATAATTATTCAAAAGGCGCCATCTGTATACTGGTATGGAAACTTTTATTATAAGGAAAATCAACCAAAGAAAATTAGTGATCCCAACTTCCCTATAAATTCATTTAACAATATCAAAGCATATTCCCCAAAGTCTGAATTTTTTACTCAGGATGTCCATCAGATTGAGCCTGAAAAGTAGTGATGAAATTTAATTCAGTTCTCAATGACTTCTGAACACAGTAAAGAGTGGGGACCCACATTGGGACTAAACCTTGTAATCAATGTGCGAAGAAAAATTAATGTATAACATATCAATTATTCATATATGAAATTATTGAACATTCATAAGAAACCTATTTTCTTTGATAGTTATTTAATTTGTAAGGGGTCTATGTACTAAGAGATATAATGATAGAATTAAATCACCCTTTAAACGTTTATTTACTTTAATACCTTGAGATTTTAGTTTATATTTTCTTTTAAAATTTCACTATGTTTGGTATCATGCACCACATGAAATCCTAATAAAAAACAAACCAAAAAACAATATTTTTTAAATATTATTGTTATAACCAAGTTATTCAGTTGGAGAGTTTGAATATGAATAACCACATCATGAAGTATATGTAAGTGGATTTTCCCTTAATATAAATAATTAATTCAATCAATCAAATTAACATTCATCTAATTATTGTTATTAGGAAAATAATAAGAATAAATTCATTTTTTGTTTAAATAATTTTCTTAGTCATTTTATATGTAGGTAATTAGATTGAATTTTATTCTAGTTTGAGAGATTTTATTTTAAAAGATTAATTTATTTTTTGAAATAATCATGTCAGAATTATATTATGGTGATTTTTTTAGTTTTTATGAAAAATTTTATTTTTAGGTGAAGGGTGAGAAATACCAATTTTAGGGAAAACATCATTTATTTTAATTAAATTAAAAAATTCTAATATATGTTAGATTTTATTTAAAGTCACATAATTATTATTTAATTTAAAATAATCCAATTAAGTCCATGGGAATCAATATTATACTTTATTTTCGTGTAAAATAATTTTTATGTTTAAAAAGGGTATATTTATACAAAATGTTTTCAATGCATTTCATATAATTATATTAAAATAAATTTTTGTGAATTATTGGAATTGAATATTGAAAAATAGATTTATTATTTATAATAATCAGTATCAAATTTGGTAAATATTTTAATTTCATTTTTAGACATAATGGATAACAACCATGGTTGAATTTTATTACCCTAGTAATGGGTAAAAAAAGTTAATAGTGATTGTAACTATGGAATAAGGCCTTGAAATTTGGTAAAAAATTTCCTTTATTTAATTTAATGAAATTATTTCGACCATAAAGATCATAAATTTGAAAATATATAAAAAATTTCCACATTCCTTTCATTACGTCCTTTATATTATTTTCTATTAAGAAAAATTTCAAAATGTCACTCTCTTTCTTTTGATATCTATAATATTATTTCATTGAGTTAAAAATAATATATGAATGATTAGAAATGTTTGTTTTTAATGTGAATAAATTATCATTATTTTAGTATTTTTTTAATTTCTAGATATATTATAATTTCATTGAATGCGTAAGCAATTCTAACATAGTGCTTGTGCACACAGTAGAGAAATAAAATAAATGATCATAAAAATAGTGAAAGTAATATATTTGGGCAGAATTATGGTTTCTAGATTATATATTGTACACTTTTAATATATAATTTATAGTGAATAATTTTATATTCATAATTAATTGTTATATCTATTACTTTAATGTTAATATATGTGAATTGTCTTGAAAATTATCTTAAATGTTATTAAATGTTAAAAATATATTTTGAAATTATTATAAATTTTAAATAACCTATATTGAATTAATTAGATTTAAAATATTTGATCCTATAATTGATGGTTAATTTATGTTTCACTTGTAAATTTTAAAATTACTTTCATGACTCTTAAAGAGTGAAAAATTTGTTACTATAGTTAAGGATATATATGGTCAATGAGGGGGTTAAACAAAAGGATAAGGTTTAAAATAAAATCTAAACTAGTATAAATTTTTTTTTGATTTTATATCAACCTTATAATACTTATATTGTATTATAATAAATCTTGGAACCATTTTACATGATTTATACTCATATTATATATTAATATTTCAAGTATTGAAATGTTTTCCACATACATCACTTACAAAAGGAAAACTCATCTCCAATATTACTGAAAATATTTGATACCCTTAGATAAAATATTACCAAAAAATAACTTACTACATTAATTATTAACTTTCTAGTGCTTTTAGTATTTCCCTAAGACTATCCTAAGAAGGCATAAGGTGTAAGGTAAAGGAGGATATCCCAAGAAGAGGTATAAATCATAAACAAGTTTTATCATTTTATTTATTCTTCCACATCATTAAATTATAACATAAATATATTGATATAATGAAGTAAATATATTCCATTTACTTAAATGTTATTATGGTTATAGAACATACCTTATTAATATACATTTTTGTCCAATAGAAAATAAAATCATTGCTCAGGCGTGCGTGTAAACTTCCACCTCCACAAAGCGATGTGTTTCATTTTTCATTACTACATCCCTATGATGATTATTACAAAGAATATATATATATATTATATTAATGAAATAATTATTAATCTATAATTATAACATATTACTTAACTTCTGACTCTTATACTATTTGTAAAATGAAAACATCATTCATGAGGGCATGTGGGTTACTCCGTCCATGAAGCAATGCAATTAATTTTTCATGTTGACCTTTCGTGGATTATTAAAAAAAATTATTTAATGTATAAATATGATAATTATGTAATTATTAATATTATTTATAATATGAAATCATCACCAAAACTTATGAAACAGAACTATCAAACCCAAACTTACATGAAAAATTGAACAATTAACCTCTGAGATGATTATGTTAACAATGAATTGTTAATAAAATGGTGATAGATTATTATAAGTGAATCATAAATAGTATGATAAATTTGAATATAGTTTTTTTATAAATTCAAAATAAATAAAAATTTATTATGAAGGAGTTTATGAGAACATATGAAGAAATTTAAACTTTTGTTAAGGATAAATTTTTCTGATTTTCACTTCAACGAGGCATGTTTTACATTATAAACCTGTCACGAACCAGGTCGGGTCTCCATCTAACCTGGTGCCTGACCCGGTCCGTGGCAAGGCCCGAAGGGCACTCCTGATCCCCACGGGCTGGCACAAGTGCTCGGGTATCAAGATTAACAAGTGGGAACGGTTTTACCCGAAATAAAAGACAGAAAAACAACCAACAAGATAAATAAACTGAAACTAAAAACAGACTACCAAACACACTTCTAAACTATAAAAAGGTTTAGGTCTACAATTCAGCTAAAAATACAAAATGAACAACAGTAATAGTAGAGAACTAAACTGCAAACCCAACCTCATGCGACACGAGAAGTTGCATCCCCAAGCTACCAACACCAACCTGCACACGAAGACCAACAGCAACCAGAACCACCAACACTGAGCACGAAGTCACAACCTGGGGTGCAAAAGAAACAGAATCTACATACACCCAAGAGTGTATGTAGGGTAGGAGCTAAAATACCAGTAGGATTCCATCGAGAAAAGGTTCCACGCATAATTATTAAAATACAAATACATTTTCAATTTAACAGAATAAAAATAAATAAGTGTTTCAATAATTTTTTTTATGAAAATGATTTTTAAGAGGAAACTTCTCAAAAAGGAAAACAACTTAAATTAACTTACACACACGCACGCACACTCACACACGCACGCACACACACAGACGCACGCACACACGTACACATTCACACACACTTTTCTTGTTAACCCCAAACATCACACCGTGTGCCAATGGTGATCAGAAATCAAAGGAAGAGCACAATATATGGGAGAGACCCTAAAGATACTATCTAGAAGTGGGACCCTAGAACCTCACGTCTTGGTGAACCATATCATACATTCCTGTGCACAAGCCACTGGTAAGGAAACACCTCCTACCATAGTGGTCTCCAGTCATCATTCAATGTTTAGTTAGTGTTGTAAGCGTCAATCCCGCTAAGTGAAACTAGGCCGATGCCACTCCCGTATCACTAGCACGCTAGTCTAGTCCGCCCACCTAGTACCCAGGCTTCCCGTTTGTTCTCAAGTAATTCAAATTTCATGCCACATTTCATAATCATACCCTTAAACCCAATAGGATACTACACATGCCAAGACAACCATTTGCACACACAAAAACCATTTGAAATAATACACTCGCTAAAAACGTTTTCAAAACACACTTCACACCACTAACATAATTCAATAAACCATTTAAAAAGTTTATGAAACAATAGAAAAAGAGTGTCACGTGATTTTACACACAAATAAGTAACTATTTATAAATCCAAAACACACTCCAAAATTGTACACACTCAAACACAATATAAAACGTGACCTGCACCACCCAAACAATATGATGGAAAACCTTACACCACATGTAAGACACTTTTACACAAACTACAGAACCTAATAAGCCAAAAACAAAAGCTCATGATACAATTTTGAAGAAGAAATATGGCATCGCTCATTAACCCCCACAAAACCTTCTTTTATGATAAGATTCACACAACACTATGTCAAAATTTTAGTTCACACTAATTGCACAACATAATAAGCTAATCGCAGAATTTAAAAAAAAATCACTAACAACTCGATATGAGTTTTCATCGGAAAACACACACATAAAATATAAAAAATGCTACCAAATAATTAAGATGAAATCAAACCTCAAAGAAGAACAATTTCCCAAAATGCAAATTAATTAAATAACATACTAAATTAATTAAACTTGCAAATTAATTTAATCAGATAATAATTAAGAGTGGAACCACCTACCTTGAGTGTAGAGGACTTCACAAACATGGTTCGCAACGACCGTCGTACGCCAACTGCACCTCTAACAACCTAGTACAAATCCAAAACAAGGAAAATTTCCGAAAACCACCAAATTAAAACCCAAACGAGCAAATATATAAATCCCCTAAACACAGCCTAAAACTATGGAAAACAAATAAATCAATGAAATGAATAAAAAAAGAAAAATTGAACCCTACTAACCAGGTTGGGTCACCGGACGGGGGTCTGCACAGGTCCGAGCGGGGGATAGGGCGCGGCGCAAGGGCCTGTCCAGGGTTTGGGTGTGCTGGGATTTTTCGGACCAGGCGAGGGGGGTGTTGGGGTTCGCCAGACTAAGAAAGGGTGTTAGGGAGTCGGGCGGTTGTCGGAGATGACAAGAGGGGAGCAAGGGCGTGGCGCAACGGGTAGGGGGGAAACAGGGGGTCACGACGGGGAGGAAAAGTGCCGGCAGGGGAGAAGTCGGCCAACTGGACAAGGGGATGGTGTGCGCGGACTGTCGGACATAGTAGGGTGCGCCGGAGAGCCGTTTCGGAACAGGGCCATGCCGAAAGAGGGATATGCACCAGCTTGGGTTCTGCCACCAGAAGAATACAAGGGTGGTCCGTGCGGTGGCGCACGACGGTCGACCGGGGCAGGGGGTACGGCGCGAGCTAGGGTGGCACGAGGTTCGTCGAACAGAAGGAGAGGGCCGCTGTGATGGGAGGTGCGATGCGCCGAGGTGAGGCGCGGTCGTAGCGAGGAGGCAGGGGGAAAGAAGGGCTGGGGTCTGGCGTGGGAAGGGGGATGCACGATGGGAAGGGGTGGAAGATGGAGCCGGGCAGCGGCCCTTGCTGCGGCGCGAGAAGGAGGAGGTGCTGCAGCTTGAGAGAAAGAAGAACAAAACAAAAGGGGGAGGAGAGAAGGGCTCTGGCGGCTGGGTAGAAAGGAACCGAAAAAGGGGTGAAACCCTAACAAGAAAGAAATAAAAAAAAGAATCAAAATAAAAATAAAACTAAAATAAACAAAACTAATGAAAATATTAATATTAATAATAATGGTATTCATAAAATAAAACCTTAACAATAATAATAAAAATGAGAAAACAATAATAATGTAATAAATTTTATATCTTCAAGATGATAATATTAATTAAAATTTCAACAAATTTTAATGAGCAAAGGTTAATGACAACAATATCAACAATTTACGTTGGTAATAAAAATTACAAGCTAAAAAAATATGTTCTTAATAATAATAATGAGATTAATAATATTAGTAATTATATTAATATCCTAATGCAAGTAATAATAATAATAATAATAATAATAATATCCTCAAATACTAAAATTATTATCATCGTTAAAATACATCGTTAAATTTTACCACACTTGTTTTTGCCTTATCTACCTTTTTATTATTCATCGCACATTTTTTCCATCTCCCTTAAACGTCGGACAGGCTGTGTGGCGAGCTGGGTGAGGTCACGCGGAAAATCGGCGAGGTCGCGTGCCTTCGACCGTGGTGCGCTAGATGCAACCAAGAGCGAAGCATTCGTTTCCAAGTAAGAGCTCATAAAATTTCAAGTCGGGCCTCAACCCGAACTATCTGATGCCTAAAAAAATAATAAAATAAATAATATGAAGGTGATGGGTGTGACAATTATCCCCACCATAAAGCTTTCCGCCCCTGGAAATCCACAACTAAGGTTGAGACTCAAGGAGGGAACCGATACCCCACTAAGGTTCAGAGAGGATCCCCACAAACAACAAGCGAGAAGAGGAAAACACATCGTGCTCAGAGAATGTGACTCAAACGACAACCTCAAGAAATGCGTAAAAGGACTTTCTGATATGCGTCGCCCGCCCCAAAGAGCTAGAATGCCTCCAGTTGACTGATCAAGGAAAGTGACTCTCACACCCGCGAAAATAAACCTCACAAGATGAAAGAACTCAAACATTATTAAACGAAAACCACATCATTTGGTTAGAATGGTCAAACCACATCCAAGAAACACTCTTATTATTTATCACCAAGCCATATTTAAAAACAGAAGCAGAAGGTCAACAAGGGGAGGCCCAAGGGGCTCCCCACCATTAGGAACTCAGTGACGCTCAAAACTAAACTGGAAAACCGACACACGGGTAGGTTTGAGTGGACTCCCTGCCATTAAAGAAAAGTCCAGCACTGATTCCTTCCAGAGACATTCATGCGAGACCCAATGTGGGTCTCCCCACCATTTGAACTAACGGGAGGTATAGAACTTTGAAAATTTCTCAATGGCGACCAAACACCCCACCACAAGGGGTGGGGAGGGAGGGGCCCGACTACCGGGCGTCAAAAGCATGACCCAAGACAAACCAGCATTTCCACATTCCTGGATGAGTATTATTCAGATTTGAGACAGATTTACTCAACAAACTCTCATAAGGACCACTAAAACGATTGCATCCAAGGGGACGCAATCCCCAATACTTTAAGGCAACGAGACGAACACACCTCCACATGGTCGCGAAAACCTTATGCAACCAGACGGCTCATTCGGAGCGGAACAACCTTGGAAACAATTTAAACTGCCTCTACTTTTAACACTGGTGACAGAAATAAAGTTGGGGTCTCATACACTCCCGGGGTTCCTGACCACACGCCAGCTTCACTCCGAGGCCTATGGCTGGAGCCATGATGTTTGAAGCATCTTCTGCCTCGTAGTCAGGCATTGAAGACTCCCAAGCGGAGCTTCTCATTTTGGTGCCACGCGCAATCATATTGCACCCAAGGCAACACCATCAAACACAACACATTACAACATCTGACTGATCATACTCGGAACATTCACCAACACCAGAGTTGAAATGGTGCATGCGCATCACCCTTTATCACGCTGAATGAGAACACGACACCACCAATCGTCACCTGAATGTGACAGTTGCTGTTGAGAGGAAATTTACACTGAGAAAGACTTTAAACCGCGTCTTCAACAACACGTGATTCCTGTGAATGACCATAGAAGCCTCATACGACTGGGTATGCCAAACTAGTAGCCTAACACGAACCTTTCCTTAAAGGAAACAAACCAAAGACCAGAGGTCATTTAGAACGATAGACCGCACCAACAACTTCGAGTTGATTCCACCTTTTCCCCACTGGAGTCTCCTTTACCTCTTCCAAACAACCGTTGACTATCAAAGGGGCCTCATGCTACAAGACATCACCAAACATGACCCTTGCAGCCGATGAAAGTACTACAAAGCCCTTCCAGACACTGGTCAACACTAATAATTCCGAACCGCCTTCAACTTTCCCCGCTGGAATTTCTTTCACCGCTTCTAGGGGGACCATTAGACACAATGATGTCAACTTCATACCCGACGAGTCAGACAACTCAAAAAGACCAAAACTCCCTTCAGCTCCCCTCTCATCTGTCATTCCGCTGCGAGAGGATCCGCTTAACTGAAGGAAAAAGGAATAGACTTAGCATTGTCACAAAAAAGGAAGTGTCCTTACTTTTTTCAACTGGAGGGTCGGCCAATGGCGAACCATCTGTGGTCGCACGTCATTCTCACATTAACTCTTTTTTGGGGGCGTACACTAGCCAAGAAAGAAAATCATGGACCAAACCGAACTGGTCCAATGGTCAGGACATACCACAAGCGAACACCAAACATACAGGGGAAACCACTGCAAGGGCTCCCCGATGTACTTTTCAAAATAATTAACTAGCTACATGCTTGCATACCAACTTACAAATAAGAATTAAAACTCAGGACACAACCATTCAGAAAGTGTCCTCAGCTCAAAACACCTCACATCCGACATTTTCAAAACACAAGGACACGCCACACAAACACTGTTTACTAAAACACCAAATTTCTTTCCTTTAACAAAACATTTTGAAAATAAGCAAACCCAGTGGGTTGAACAAACACCAATGGAACCCCAAGAGCCTTGCACATGCATGTTCTCGTGCCGCACCGACACCCACCTCATGTCCATCCAGGCACTCATCCTCTCGTCCCATTAACCCTTTCTCTTTTTATATACACTCATGCATGTGGTTTCCCATGAGAACACCAAGGATCAAAACCAGACCTTTCCATTTTTTTCAAAACCAAAACATCCAACCCACACTTTCCAAACCTTTCACATCATTTTGTTTTTAAAACACTTCATTTCAAAACATTTTCGAAGACCAAATCATTTTTACTTAAAAACCAAATTTCCACGAATCCAAAACAAGGAGACGAGAAACAATGCAGGAGGAAACTAGTGTCAGCGGGTGATTGGAGCATATGGTTGGCGGCCATACGCCAATCACGCCATTAGCCACGGAGAGTATTTTAGGACAGTGTCCCCGACTCCACAAGGCTTTCCAGACCTTGCGAGCTCACTAAGACCACTGACCTTACTCTCTTTTCATTTCCCTTAGACACGATTAACCGCGAGGACCAAAAACTTAAACAACCTCCAACATACTTTGGTGACTTGAGTCCCGCCACGAGTTGTGCTGGCCATGCACCTTACTCATAGCCAGGACGTCGAGTCTGGAAAACTTTAACTCAAGTCTACCGTGACTCTATCCCAAAAGAAAATGACCCAAGCGAGCAAACCTTGCCCTCTGATACCATTTTGTCACGAACCAGGCCGGGTCGCCATCCGACCCGGCGCCCGACCCGGTCTGTGGAAAGGCCCGAAGGGCGTTCCCGATCCCCACGGGCTGGCACAAGTGCCCGGGTATCAATATTAACAAGTGGGACCGGTTTTAACCGAAATAAAAGACAGAAAAACAACCAACAAGATAAATAAACTGAAACTGAAAACATACTACAAAACACACTTCTAAACTATAAACATGTTTAGGTCTACAATTCAGCTAAAAACCCAAAATGAAGAACAACAATAGTAGAGAACTAAACTCCAAAACCAACCTCATGCGACACGAGAAGTTGCATCCCCAAGCTACCAACACCAACCTGCACATAAAGACCAACAACAACCAGAACCACCAACGCTGAGCACGAAGTCACAACCTGGGGTGCAAAAGAAACAGAATCTACACACACCCAAGGGTGTATGTAGGGTGTGAGCTAAAATCCTAGTAGGATGCCACCGAGAAAAGGTTCCACACATAATTATTAAAAGACAAATACATTTGAAATTTAACAGAATAAAAATAAATAAGTGTTTCAAGAATTATTTTTATGAAAACGATTTTTAAGAGGAAACTTCTCAAAAAGGAAAACAACTTAAATTAACTTACACACACGCACGCACACTCACACACGCATGCACACACACAGACGCACACACACACGTGCACATGCACACACACTTTTCTTGGTAACCCCAAATGTCACACCGTGTGCCGACGGTGATCAGAAAGCAAAGGAAGAGCACAATACATGGGAGAGACCCTAAAGATACTAGCTAGAAGTGGGACCCTAGAACCTCACGTCTCGGTGAACCATATCATACATTCCGATGCACGAGCCACTGATAGGGAAACACCTCCTACCATAGTGGTCTCCAGTCATTATCCAATGTTTAGTTAGTGTTGTAAGCGTCGATCCCGCTAAGTGAAACTGGGCCGATGCCACTCCCGTATCACTAGCACGCTATTCTAGTCTTCCCACCTAGTATCCAGGCTTTCCGTTTGTGCTCAAGTAATTCAAAGTTCATGCCACGTGTCATAATCATACCCTTAAACCCAATAGGATACTACACACGCCAAGACAACCATTTGCACACACAAAAACCATTTGAAATAATACACTCGCTAAAAACGTTTTCAAAACACGCTTCACACCACTGACATAATTTAATAAACCATTTAAAAAGTTTATGAAACAATAGAAAAAGAGTGTCACATGATTTTACACACACAGAAGTAACTATTTATAAATCCAAAACACACTCCAAAATTGCACACACTCAAACACAATATAAAACGTGACCTGCACCACCCAAACAATATGATGGAAAACCTTACACCACATGTAAGACACTTTTACACAAACTAAAGAACCTAATAAGCCAAAAACAAAAGCTCATGATACAATTTTAAAGAAGAAATCTGGCATCGCTCATTAACCCCCACAAAACCGTCTTTTATGATAAGATGCACACGACACTATGTCAAAAATTTAGTTCACACTAATTGCACAACATAATAAGCTAATCACAGAATTTAAAAAAAATCTCTAACAACTCGATATGAGTTTTTAGCGGAAAACACACACATAAAATATAAAAAATGCTACCAAATAATTAAGATGAAATCAAACCTCAAAGAAGAACAATTTCTCAAAATGAAAATTAATTAAATAACATACTAAATTAATTAAACTTGCAAATTAATTTAATCAGATAGTAATTAAGAGTGGAACCACCTACCTCGAGTGTAGCGGACTTCACAAACATGGTGCGCAACGACCGTCGTACGCCAACTGCACCTCTAACAACCTAGTGCAAATCCAAAACAAGGCAAATTCCCCAAAACCACCAAATTAAACCCCAAACGAGCAAATATATAAACCCCCTAAACACATCCTAAAACGCTGGAAAACAAATAAATCAATGAAATGAATAAAAAAAAGAAAAACTGAACCCTACTAACCAGGTTGGGTCGCTGGACGGGGGTCTGCGCGGGTCCGAGCGGGGGATAGGGTGCGGCGCAAGGGATTGGCTGGGGTTCGGGCGTGCTGGGGTTTTCCGGACCAGGCGAGGGGAGTGCTGGGGTCCGCCAGACTAAGCAAGGGTTTTAGGGAGCCGGGCGGTTGCCGGAGATGACAAGAGGGGAGAAAGGGTGTGGCGCAGCGGGTAGGGGGGAACAGGGGGTCACGACGGGGAGGAAAAGCGCCGGTAGGGGAGAAGTCGGCCAGCCGGACAAGGGGATGGCGTGCGCGGACTGTCGGACAGAGCAGGGTGCGCCGGGGAGCTGTTCCGGAACAGGGCCATGTCGAAAGAGGGATCCGCACCGGCTTGGGTTCTGCTGGAAAAAAGGGGGGTCAGAACCGTGCACCAGAAGAAGACAGGGGTGGTCCGTGCGGCGGTGCACGACGGTCGACCGGGGCAGGGGGTGCGGTGCGAGCTAGGGCGGCGCGAGGTTCGTCAGACGAAAGGAGAGGGCCGCAGCGGTGGGAGGTGCAATGCGCCGAGGTGAGGCGCGGTCGTAGCAAGGAGGCAGGGGGAAAGCAGGGCTGGGGTCCGGCGTGGGAAGGGGGATGTGTGATGGGAAGGGGTGGAAGATGGAGCCGGGCGGCGGCCCTTGCTGCAGCGCGAGAAGGAGGAGGTGCTGCAGCGTGAGAGAAAGAAGAAAAAAAACAGAAGGGGGAGGAGAGAAGGGCTTCGGCGGCTGGGTAGAAAGGAACCGAAAAAAAGGGGTGAAACCCTAACAAGAAAGAAATAAAAAAAAGAAAAAGAAACAAAATAAAAATAAAACTAAAATAAACAAAACTGATGAAAATATTAATATTAATAATAATGGTATTCATAAAATAAAACCTTAACAATAATAATAAAAATGAGAAAACAATAATAATGTAATAAATGTTATATCTTCAAGATGATAATATTAATTAAAATGTCAACAAATTTTAACGAGAAAAGGTTAATGACGACAATATCAACAATTTACGTTGGTAATAACAATTACAAGCTAAAAAAATATGTTCTTAATAATAATAATGAGATTAATAATATTAGTAATTATATTAATATCCTAATGCAAGTAATAATAATAATAATAATAATAATAATATCCTCAAATACTAAAATTATTATCATCGTTAAAATACATCGTTAAATTTCATCACACTTGTTTTTGCCTTATCTACCTTTTTATTATTCATCGCACATTTTTTTCCATCTCCCTTAAACGTCGGGCAGGCCGTGTGGCGAGCTGGGTGAGGTCGCGCGGCAAACCGGTGAGGTCGCGCGGCTTCAACCGCGGTGCGCTAGATGCAACCAAGAGCGAAGCATTCGTTTCCAAGTAAGAGCTCAGAAAATTTCAAGTCAGGCCTCAACCCGAACTATCCGATGCCCAACAAAATAAAAAAATAAATAATATGGAGGTGATGGGTGTGATAGAACCTAATTTAATTAACATGGTTCATATAACACCAATTTGATACATAATATCATGAATTCTCTATTTTATTCATATTTAATGTTTTTAATTCATTTTTTAACTTTTAAATGGGGTTGATTCAAAATTTTCCAAAGTAGTGAGAATTTATTTGAAAATCTTATTTTTGATCGAGATTGTTTCTGTTCAATTTTTTTTGAAATAATTTATGGATCTATTTGCGTTAAACCCAATCTATTTTCATCTATTAATTTTATATTTATGGTTCACATGTTTTCAAACAAAATTTCCTCTCTTTTTTCAGGAGATGAAGAAAATTTTGTTAATAAAAGATGACCCTTATTTCCTCTTTGGTCAATGAACATATTCTTCCATGCCCATGTTATTTAAAATTGCTTCAAGAATGGTATTTCCAATGATCAAAATATTATTTAAAGTAATTTTATACCATATTTGAATTTAATTTCAATGATTTAAATGGAATCTTCTTGTTTTTTTCCAAATTAGGTACTTTTGGACTTTTTACCAAAGGTGTAAAAGGAAATATTGTTTTAAACATTTACCAAATGAACAACTTTTCCCACTATGATGACAGTTGTTGTATTAATCCGTTTTTCTTTATTAAGTTTTAACATTTAAAATATGTTTGAAATTTATAGAATTAATCTATTTAAATGAATTTTTCAATAATTTATTAATTTAAATAGTTAATTATAAAATTATAAATAAATAAATAAATATATATATATTTCAAAAAAGTATTTATAAAATTGTAAATAAATAAATAAATAAATATAAATAATTATTAAATTAGAATAAAAATAGTTAAATAAAAAATATATTATTCATTATTATATATATCTCTATATTAATATATTAATATTTATATAAATAAATATATTTATATAAATATATTTATAATTATATATAAATACCTTTTAGATATTTCTATTTATAATTATATTTATACACAAACAAATATTTATAAATAATTATAAAATTATAATAAATAAATTTAAATAATAATTATATTTATTATATTTATAATTATATTTATTTATATATTAAGAAATATAGATATAATTATATAGAGATATTTAGTTATATAAATATATATAAATGTGTAAATATATTTATAATTATAAAAAATATTTTAAAAAATATTTATTATATTTATAGTTATATATATTTATATATTAATATATATATATATAATTATATAAATACATATAATTATTTAAAAATATATAAAAGTACATTAATATATTTATAATTATAAAAAAATATATAATTATATACAACTATTTATAATTATATATCAATATTTTTAATTATATATTATTTATAATTATAATTATAAATAAATTATATATTTAAATAATTATAAACTTATAATAAATATATTTATTACATATATAATTATATATAAATATTTGTAAATCTACTTATTTATAAATATAATTTAAAATAAATAAAAAAATGTTTAACTAATTAGAAAATTATAATAAAAATATTTAAATAATAAATATATATATTATATTTATAGATATATATAATTATATGTTGATATATATGAATAATTATATATATATATATAATTACATATAAATATATATTATATTTTTAATTGTATATAAATACTTTTTTAAATATATTTTATAATAATAATAATAATTATATATATATATATATATTTAAATAATTAGTAAATTATAATAAATATATTTAAATAATAAATATATTTATAATTATATATATTTATATTTTTTTTTTCGGGGTTGGCTTTGTGGTACCGTGTAAGGTGACAACTCCTTAGCAATGTAACTGGCACAAGTTTCATTCATTCCACACTTGAATTTAGCTGGGATGGATGGCGCGCAAGTGCTGTGCTGGGTTGGGCCCAAGATAAGCCTGGTGTGGTGCCCAACAATACCTCATTACTTATACCATTTTTCTCGGGCTTTATAGAGTTTCAACCCTTGGGGATTTGGCTCATTCGTCTTCAGGGGCATCTCGGGCGGTGGGCCTTGGCAATGTGCGATGGGCGGAGGCGACATCCTATGCTGGTGCCTACTGCAGCTTCGGAAAGAGCCCTCAACAGATGCATCAGCGGTAGAGATCTTGTTGCATCATGGTGTCTTCTGGATGTTTCCACCAGATCTGCTGCCGATGTCTTCATTAGATCGACGAGGTGTGCGGGATTTCGGGCATTGAGTCTTAGCGGGCAGTGGTCCATGGGTCGAAGGGGAGGACATTCTCTATGGCGGGCGAAGGGCCATGGTGAGACGACGCAGGCTATGTGGGGCTTCGGGTGGCGGAGCGATGGGGAGACGACGGCTCGGGGGCGATGATGACGGGTTGTGCGAGGTTTCATCCGTCGATGCGGCGGGCTGGGCTGCGGCGCTCGAAGGTCGCACGACGGCTCAGCTCGGGCGATGCGGGGTGCTCACTGTAGTATTCGAGCGAAGGTGGATTAGATTCTATGTCGTTCTTCTTCATCCATCACAGTATTCAGTGATGGAGGAGATGCAAGGATTCAGAGGGGGATTCGTCGGTTCTGCTGGTGGCGGTGACGAATTGTTTGAGGCACCCCTAGGGTTTCCTTGCAGTCCTGTTGCATGGGGGCTTTGGGTCTCATTTCTGACATTATGTCATAGAGATTTCAGGTCATTTTGGATTTTGGTCTAGCCATTTTGGGTTTTGTGAGGGGTATTTTTGTATTGGGATTTGTGTCAATGGCTCTTTGGGTCATTCAAATCTAAGGCTGGCCTTTAGGCTTCTAATGAGTTCTCCTTTTACCCAATCCAAAAGGGGTTTTTGTATGTTTTTGTTTCTTTTTTTTAATAAAGGGGACGGTCCCCAACATGTTTCGGTATATATTAATAAAATACATATATATGACCATATAAATATATACAATTATATATATATATATATATATAAATATCTATAATTATATAAATATATTTATAATTACATATAAATACTTTTAAAATATATTCTTTTTTATTATACTAATAAATAAAGAAATATATATTTAGATAATTTTAAAATTATAATAAATAATTTATAAAAATAAATATATTTATTATATTTACAATTATATATATTTATATATTGATATATATATATATATATATATATATATATATATATATATATATATATAATTATATAAATATATCAGAAATGACAGGAACCATGGATTAAAACCCATGGTCCCGAAAAATTTATTATTAAAAAAGACAGCACAGAAGAAAAGAAATAATATGTGTCGCAATATTAAAAAGTGTCACAAAACCCACCACAAAAAACAATAGATCACTAAGTCACATTCTTTTATTCATGTCACCCCTTCATCAAGAGCCACCCCCAACCTCTCAGTTGTATTCCTCTCTTCCAATGCTTAGGGGTATGGAAAGTATCATCCAGGTCATCCATGCTCAATATCTTATCATCATCATTATCATCATGAGGCTCAGAACTAATCCTTTCATTGACAGTCTCAATTCATTTCCCTTCAACTCAACAAGGTCCATGAATGTTTCTAAATTCCTTATGATAATCATCCATGCTATTAGATCTATTTAAAATGTCAAGCAATGTAAAATTATCGGGACCAGAGATCGGTGGGACAATGGAACCCTCCTCAGTAACTACATCAGTCTGCATCTGGATTTGAGCGGGTGAAGTCTACACAGACCGAGGTTGAGACTTAGATTCGTTGGATTTTTGATGAGATAAGTGTAGTGCCTTAGACCCATCTCCCTTACTCAAATATGTTGAGATAGAAACATACATCTTTTTTGGTTCTCCCTCCTGAGAATAAGTTCCCATGAGCACCTTGTTCTGACAATGTGAACTCATAGGGTACTCAAAAGAAGGCTATGCTTATTGAGAGCCAAGGAAAAGTTCATTTGACCTACTTTTTATGGGTAAGGCCACTTGGAAAACCTCATTTTTTTCCTTTGTCCTATAAATATTAATGTGACTATACCTTTTGTTCTGTCACTTTCCTAACCAACTAAGGACAAGTCTTCCCAACCAGTGTAGTCTTCATATCACCATCCCACAGATCACAATCCCTCTAACATTAACCATATACTTCATCCTGCACTAATCCTTATAGTCCCTAATTATAACTATGATGAGGTTTTCATAGCATTTCATTATACATACCATCACTACTATCCATCATATTATCAATAGACATATCCCTTTAAGTATTTCGAACCATTCATTCAACTCTCACATAATGTTGTGGTGGAAAATCTATATTCCCGCACCCCCTAATGATGAGTGTCTATAACATGAGTCTGTCTGTCTACCTCCTTACTGACCAATCCCTGAGAGCCCAATATACAAATTTCCATCCGGGCCTTCTTCCTGCACCGATCAGTTGGATATCCTTTCATCCCACAATGGTAGGAAGTCATTTTCCTAAAATGATTCTCACAATAATTTCCAATGTTTGTACATCCCTTGAAAATGTTAGAAACATTTTCAAATTCAACAAGCATGTCAAATTGAACATCAATGGAAGATAGAAAAATTATCTTGATAACAGGGGAGATAAGATAAAATTCAAAGTGACCACATATTTCCATTTCGATCTCTTTATCCATCTTGAACATAAAAACGACTGCTGAGGAAATTTACAAAAGAATTTGGGTGTGCAAAAAAAACCCAACTCAAGCCATGGATTCAAATCCATAGATGGGTAAAAAATTATTTACATTCCAAGGATTAAAATTGTCACAAACCAACCCGGGTCTACCCTAAATCGGTCACCCGAGCCGGTCCGCAACAAGGCTTGAAGGGCATTCCTGATCCACATGGTCTGGAAACTAGTGCCAAGAATCAGAATGAAAAAGGTTGGAATGATTTGGCCCATAAATGAAAAACAAATAAATAGAAAAAAACTAAACAATGAAAATAAAAACTAGAAGTGGTGATAAAATAAAATTGTACATAACTTCATGTGACCCCATGGGTCACCACCAACCTCAAACCAACATTGTACTATGACGACTAAATTCGAACAACGAGAAGTACCTAAAGCTAAAAAAAGATAAAATATAGGCGTGAGTATTAAAAACTCAGTAGGCATTCCCAAATAATCTATTCTCGTATGCATTCCCTTTAAATAGAAGATCCATAAATTTCAAGTTTGAAATACAATGTATAAAACTATATTTTCACATAATTTCTTATTTAAAATAAATCATGTTCTATTGCCCTTTTCCATTTAAAACTAGGTTCTCCTTCATGAAAGAGACATTAACATTTTAGAGAGAAAGAAAGTTTTCCTTCACTTAAAAAGGAAGAAAGAAAGTGAAAAACGCTTTTGAGTTATTTTTCATAAACATTTTCAAACCAACCCATCACTTTCTCAAAGAGTTTACATCACACAAGTAAGTAGGGATAATGACCACACAATAAAGGAAATGGAAAATAGATCACATGAACAACTATCCAAACAAGCCCCCCTTAATCATCCACCATAGACAACTAAATGCCAAAAATACATGGGAGAACCTATGAGCTCATGAATAGTCTAGAACATACTATACATGTGACTCATCCCGAAGGCATTCCATACCCAATGAAATCATAACACCAAAATGCCCCATCCTTGGCCTGGTCAAGGGGCCCAATCCTAGAGCAATAATAAAAAAATATCCTCCTGCTATGGGCCACTAGCCAATGTGTAATCTGAACTAGTGCAACAATCGTTCACTGAAAATTTGCTCACTATTCTAGGTTCCCATGTCATGAATAATAAGGGGGTGAGACAACAATGTCAAACAAGCAATCCATCACAAGCACATTCCTCAAACACAATCAATAAACACAACAAGGTCACCCCCGAATCACCCCAAGAAATAGGTCCCTCGCCTTTAAACCATCATTACACAAGGGAAGCACAAAACCAAGGAAACTCCCATTTTCATCAACCAATAGGGCAAGGACCCATTCCAATGAGGGTATTCCGATGAAATTGTTTTATTTAAAGTGCCAATCGGGCCTCACATAACCATCACATGCTAAACCATTTCTTAAAGAACCACACACACACCACTTTGAACACCAGAAACATACTTGAAAACCCATTTAAGAAACCCAAACCAACATTTTAAATTTAAATACATTTACAAAGTCCAAAGGGGAATTTTATCAAGCAATTGATGTGAAAAATGCAATCAAACCATTTATTAGAACACATTACAAGAAATAAACCACTCCATTTCAAGACATACAACTTTATTAATATTTCTATATCAGTAATTAATATAACAAAACTAGGTGTGAAATGTAATAAATAAATGATTCTTAAATTTAAAGGTTAAATTATAGAGATCCTAACTCAGGGTGGAACGAAACTGAAAATTCAGACCTTGGCACTTTCCAACTACGAGATACTGCTCCCCCACTAAGAATATGAATATTCACATATATATAAAGACACATATCCTCTATGCACACACCTGCATGGCCATAAACATGTGAAAGGGGATCCTTACATATATGCTTATATGCATATACCCGTCTCCACTCACCTACGTATTTATTTCCATATATATACATAGGAACACCTATCCCCATACATGTATATTCACTCCCATGGATGAATATACACATAACGGGGGAATATATATATATATACACTTACTCATGTAGACGCAGGCGAATTGCCTTAGGCCCGACGACTTGAAACCATAATGCAGTGACCAACACACCTTAATACAAAAAAAAGAAATGCATAAATATCATAATACCCTAAAACAAAAATAATCCAAAACAAAGAAACCAACATTATTTAGAAACCAATGGACCATTCAAGAAATCAATGTCTAAAGAAACCCCATTTTAAAGTGAGCAGTTTCAAATAGACCTTTATGTTTTGCACACCCCAAACACATTTACCGAAAACACTTCAAAATCCATTTCCAATAATATGAAATATCTTTTTCATTAATAATTTTCCAAATGGGCCTTACCCCTTATTATATTTCCTTTTTAAGAAACTTTTAGAAACCTCACAAGGAACCAACATCATTTAAAAAACAAAGAACCGTTTAAGAAACCAAGATTTTAAGAAGACACCACTTTCCACAAACAAACTGCTTTCAATTTCACAAACACCAAAACCTTTTTTCAAATGAATTTACCATTAATTAATCAATTAATGAAATCCCTTTGAAATTATCACAAGGAAACATATTCACTTCAACCATTTTTATGGGGAAATCCCCCTTTTAAAACCCACACACAATAAAAGTTCACTCAAAAAGGTATTTCACATCATTTTCATAATTTAAAAATCACATTTAAAGATTCAAAACAAAATCCAACATGTTGAAATGATCCATTACCTTTGTAAAAACCCACTATCAATGCATTTGCATCTCAAGTTCCTTTGAAAACAAAATTTTCACCTTTTCCATAATCATAAAAACACTTCCAAAAAGTACCCTAACGAAACACACATGAAAACATAACCATATCCTTCATGAAATCAACTTTTTTCCTGTACTCATGTCAAAAAAACTTTTAAAATTTATTTCGCACCACATAAAACATCTAATTTCACTATTAAAATCCAAATGACATTTAACTAAATACATTTGATATGTGAATACATATGAATAATTAAATATTCACTTCGAATGTTATTTTTAACAAACTATGTTAACATAAAAACACCACAATAGGGTATCCCTTATAATCCTCAAGGTGTGAATCATATACAAAAAATTTATTAAGAAAAAACTGGGCATTAAATCAAACACACTTAGCATAGACCATAATCAATTTGAAACCCATTTTTAAAAAATTATACTAACATAAAAATACCAGAATGAGCTAACTATGAGTATAAACAAGGTGAAAAACACATTAAAAATTAATTGAAGACATCCAAGAAACAATGGTTTGCATTTGAAAGAAAAGGGATGGAAACGCATACCTCATCGGTGTGCGTCTGTGATTAAACTTTCTAAGAAGAATGAGTAAGCCTCTACGAACAAACCGCAAACCCTGGACCCAAGGAATGTCGGAGCAAACATTAACCCTAATGTATAGAGTTCGACCAAAGTGAAGAACACCTCAAAATATGGAACAAAAACACACCATAGAGAGGAGTCTCCACTACCAGAGGAGGGTGGTTGGGATGGTCGCTGTTAGCGAGGGAGGCACTGGACAGGGAGGTTATGCCAGAGGTGTCACCGGAGGATAAGGAGACCAGCACTGGCAGGGGGAAGAGGTAGCACAATGGAGCTGTGTGAGGTGGAAGGGAGGAACGATGAAGGAGTACCGACTGAGGATCGTGTGCCGGAAAGGTGGACAGGGGAGGCGACCGCACGCCGGGAAGCTGGCCGGGGGGGTTGTCCGGCTGGAGGTGGGGAACTCGTAGGGCAGGGGGTAGCGAGGGGGGTGGTGACACACAAAGAAAAGAGGGAGGGTAGAATTAGATTTAAAAAATAAAAAAATAAAAAAAAATAAAAAAATAAAAAACAATAATAATAATTCTAATGATATAATAATAATGACTCTAAAAATAATTTTATTCTTTTAATTAATAATAATAGTAACAAATTAATAAAAGAATAATATTAATAATAGTTTAATAATAAAAATATTAATATTTTTTTTAATAATAATAATAATAATAATATCATCGCAATAATATTATTACTATTATGTTTTAAACATTTTCTTTATTTTATTTTCATAAAAATTTACTTATTTAAACATCAAGAAATGACACATGCACATGGGACAACCACACAGTTACTTCAAACCTTGTGGTGCCTGTGCACTGGTTTGAAACCCATCAAAATTTCCAAGTTACAAAAAATATTCATCTCGGGCCCCAAACCCAACTTCTTCCAAAAGATGTGAGACTGGGAAAAGAATAAATTAAAAGAGTGTACGAGGTTGGGGTGTGGAAATTCTCCCCAAAACAAACACCTAATGTCCCCAGAAAGTCACTAAGGTGAAATTTAGTCAAGAATTGAGTCCATGACCGAACACAACCAGAAGGAACAAGGAATTCTGGGGTGACTATTTATTCCCCAAGTCACACCCGACTGATCTAGATGAAACTGAAGCCCAAGATTGAGGGGAGAACATGAGGGGGGGGGGGTTCTCCCTACCACAATAATTCTACTATTATGGATATTAAAACCCAAACATACCACCTCAGGGAGGGGGGCACGAGGGAACTCCTAACTGATCCAAACCAACTTCTATAGCACGAGTGAAACAATTCCACCATTAGAACTAAGATCTTTTATCAAACCAAATAAACCCCAAATATTAAGGAAAAATTCACGAAAAGAAACTCCAACTAAACAAAAGACCCAAAACACCATTCACCTATCTCACAAGACCCAATTATATCAAACCAAGTGCCACTAAACCAAAACCATCCCATACAAGAGACAAACACACTTAAAAAACACACTATTCAGAAAAGCATATCTAGACAAACAGGAAAATTTGGATTACAAAAGAAAAAGTTCATCATAATCTCCCAAAGAAATGATGGACTTACAATAGAGGAAAAAACTCAATTGTAGAAAACAAGAACAAAACATGTTTAAATGTTCCAATCCAAACATGGAATTCCAAACCTGGACCGAGGCTTCATACCCCCGGTAACTCCTGACTGTGTGCAAGCTCCACTCCACGACATGTGGCTAGGGTTCTGATGGATGAAGCCTCTCTTACCTCACAGTCAGGTATGAGCATCCCTTGGTCATAGATCTTTCTTCAAGCAATGCTTCCTACATGACTTCTCCTGGTGACCTGAACAACCACATCGAGTGCAGGACTTCAGAGGGGTGAGACAAGATGGGTTTGAATGCCCAAACCGGCCACACTGGTGGAACACAAGAAAACAGTCTGATGAATTAGAAGTCAGAACCAATAAAATAAATTTCCTTAGATATAGGTTCCTCTGACATGAAAATTTTTCCAGATGAGGAACTTTTATAAACGACAGGAAACACTAGATTACCAACCGCCTGCACTCTGAAAACCCACTAGTTAAAGTGGCTAGCATAGACCTTCATCATCCGTTTACCTTATTGAACAAAAATGGGATCTTCCCACTTTTTCATCTTTACCTCCTCGAGTATAAAACATCATACAAAGATGGAATTAAACACATCACACATAATCTAAACTTGCAACGACAGTGGGATAACCAACTTCCACTGGTCCAAGGCTGTGCCCTTAACCAAACCCAAAATAGTGTGAACCTTATACACCTTGAATGTTCCCAACAACCCAAAGACCCGCTCTAGCTCTTCAAAACACTCCACTGCATCTAATAGACCTCAATCACCACGATAGATAGGCAACACTCAAGAGGAATCAAAACTGTTCATGACTCATCAGAAACCTTGGGGACCTTTCTAGGAAGCATTTTTTTTGAATAGCACGAAAAACAAAAACAAAAACTAGAATGAATTCAAAGTAAAAATTACAAAAAACCACCATAATGAGGAACTAGTGGTCATGTGTATCCTGAAAACATGGTAGTGAGCCATTCCCCAAGAAAGCATCAGCATATATGAGGTACTTAAACCATGCACTCAGACTCCACATGGGTCACTACTCCATGTGAGATCATAATGTGAAACTAGCTCGACTTTGTTGTCATCCCTCAATAAAAAACAAATATTGATGACTCAATTCTCCAACTACCCATAGTAACTCTAGTATTAGTGCGAGCATGAGTTTGTGACACTCTTCCCTCACCTACCTCACGAGTCCTAAAAATACTAATCTTTATCTACCAGACACTCTAAATAACAAGATCCTTCACTATGATACCATTTTTTCACAAACCAACTTGGGTCAACCCTGAACCGGTCACCCGAGCCGGTCCGCAATAAGGCTTGAAGGGAATTCCTAATCCTCATGGGCTGGAAACTAGTGTCGAGAATCAGAATGAAACAAATGGGAATGATTTGGATCATAAATAAAAAACAAATAAATAAACAAATAATGGATAATGAAAATAAAAACTAACATTGACGAGAAAATAAAATTGTACATACCTCTATGTAACCCCATGGGTCACCACCGACCTCAAACTAACTACTACTACAAAAACGGGCAATATCAGCGCTCAAATCGGGCTTTAACAGCGCTAAAAAAGTGCTATAAATCTCAGCGCTGTTAAAGGTCACCTTTATCAGTGCTTTTTTAGCGCTGTTAAATCCCTGCCTGCTGCAAATAGAAAATCTGCATCAGTACAGCCAGCCGAACAAGACCTACATAAAAACTAGTATATCAAACAAGAAAATGTGATCTACTAATTATTCATTATGCAAAACATAAAGGTACCATTAAATACTTACATTGCCCCAAACACCCATAACACAACCCAACCACAACCTTCATCTCAATGTACTCAACCGATCTAAACACCAAGATGGATTTTACCCAAGACTATCTAATTCAAAACGCCGATCATTTCATCAACCAACCACTTAATTTCTATGGTGCTCCCCACTATACGCTTTAGCTCACAAACACCACCATCTGATGTTTAACACCTCCATCATCGGGAAAGAACCACTAGAACCCCAACTAAAACTCCACAACATACCCAACATGTTTTCTAACTTACCGTGCTTAGAAATCCATGAGAACACCAACCAATGTTATCATCCATCATTTCCATCAAAACCACTTGGAATGGATGTGAATCCATCATCCATACATGAATCAAGGACAATTCAACTTTCTTTCAAATATTGAACCCATTTTCAAAACATAATTAACATTTCAAAACATCAAATAGATGTAGATTACAACTCACCATATTTGTTCCTTTTTCCTGGAGGAATTTGAAACATGCACCACATAGGTTGTAAAAGCAGTAGAGGATAGATCTCTTTGATCATACAAAGCCATGAACCCAAGTTTATCCTTGAGGAAACTGATGAGTGATGTTTGTGAATAATTTTTGGAACTAGGAACCGACTCGCTTGATGAAACACAAGAAATATCATTAAATGTAGCCTCACTTGCCGAATCATTGGAAAAAATTTCTATATTGGATACTCTTAATGTCAGATTTAGCATCCCATCTTGTTCATCAAATGGATTGGTCAACTTCCAATCTATCATGGAGGCTGCCGCACCACCTTTACACGCAACTAATGATCAGAGGCATCTTGATTAGCAAAACAATCCTGAGGGAACTGGACATGAAAGATCATGCGGTGCCATAGTTGCTCAACAACCTCAATTTACCCCACATGATATAAGGATATTGCATGATGTCCAAGACATAGCGAGAGGAGAAGATAAGTTGAAAGTCCCATAGACGAACAACATCAACAATGAACATCCACCACCCTTTCACTATATACATCAAAATCATATCTTTAAGAATATCCATGTGAATTTCTATCTTACTTGCATCGAGGATGATGCATGTTGGTAAACATGTTTTGGAAATTGTTTATCTTCATCCGTGCCTTGTACTTGCACCCATAAATTTGAAGGTGAGTATGCGTACACGATAATTGACCTTCTTAGAGAAGAGTTTCTGGAAGAGTATAAGAGACATGAAGCAATGAAGATCATTAGAGTGTTGGAGAAAATGTGGTTGCTACAAACAATGTGGCAATCGGCTTGTGCAACGCGGCTTAAGTTACAATTTACAGGTATTGTGCTTTATTTTTTTCTGGAGGGTTTCAGTGTAAATGCATTTTGGAATGATCATTGGTATTCATTGTCTTTTAGGTTTTTTTGACAGTTGAGGGGAAAGGGTGGGGTCTGCAGACATTGGAGGATATGTCGAAGGGTGATTTTGTGTGTGAATATGTTGGAGAAATGTTAACTCACGCAGAACTGCGAGAGAGAAAGCTAACTAAGAGTAGTGAAAAGCATGCACATACAGTTCTCTTAGATGGTGATCGGGGTTCGGGGAGCTTGAAGGGAAAAGAGGCCATTTGGTTAGATGTTAGATACTATGGAAATGTTGAAAGGTTTATTAATCATAGGTAAACAAGGCATGTATAGCTCATCACTGATAAAGGGGTGGGCCCCTTTAACAGCGCTAAAAAAGCGCTGTTAAAGGCGACCTTTAACCTTGAAACATTTCCATAGTATCTAACATCTAACCAAATGGACTCTTTTCACTTCAAGCTCCCCGAACCCCGATCACCATCTAAGAAAACTGTATATGCATGCTTTTCACTACTCTTAGTTAGCTTTCTCTCTCGCAGTTCTGCGTGAGTTAACATTTCTCCAACATATTCACACACAAAATCACCCTTCGACATATCCTCCAATGTTTGTAGACCCCACCCTTTCCCCTCGGCTGTCAAAAAAACCTAAAAGACAATGAATATCAATTATCATTCCAAAATGCATTTACACTGAAACCCTCTAGAAAAAAATAAAGTACAATACCTGCAAGTTGTAACTTAGGCCACGTTGCACAAGCTGATTTCCACATTGTTTATAACAACCACATTTTCTCCAACACTCTAATGATCTTCATTACTTCATGTCTCTTATACTCTTCCAGAAACTCTTATCTAAGAATGTCAACTATCATGTACGCATACTCACCTTCAAATTCATGGGTGCAAGTACAAGGCACGGATGAAGATAAACAATTTCCAAAACAAGTTGACCAATGTAAGTATTTAATGGTACCTTTATGTTTTGCATAATGAATAATTAGATAGTCATGTTTGTGAATGCGTTTTGGAACTAGGCACTGACTCGCTTGATGAAACAGAGGAAATATATTTAAATGTAGCGTCAATTTCCAAATCATTGGAACATTTCCTGCATTGGATGTTCTAAATTCCAGATTTAGCATCCCATCTTATTCATCAAATGGATTGGTGAACTTCCAATATATCATGGAAGCTACCTCATACATGCAACTAACGATTGGAGATTTTACTGGTTCATGCGTGATATGAAGGTATTTTGGAGATTTTATTGGTTTTTTTGTCCAAATCCCAAAGAAATGTGGTTAATCATTCTTGCATGTTTCTGGTGCATCTCATCTGTTAAAATGGACAAATGACCCATTGAAGAAAGAATATTTTATTTAATAATAATTACAATTTTTCTACAAACATTTACATACAAGAATGTTTCATCTTTTTATCTCCATGAACCCCTCTCAAAAATGTCTGCCAATTATACACGTCCAAAACTCTTGCAATAAAAGTCAAATCTTCATGCTATTTCTGGACAATCTTGCATCAAGTATGTGGCCCACTCGTTTTTGAACATATCTACATCGTCTTGTGAATATGACGCTTTTCGGAATTCATAATAGTACTGAAAAATATATAAATAAATAATTAATAAATAATTTAAATGAAATAGTACTTGTTTTCAAAAATACCTCTTTAGGGATGCTAGTTTGTCCATTGACAATGATCTCTCTCATGAATCTACAAACATAATAACCGCAATCTTTGTCGTTTGTTTGTTTTGGAAACTGCAGAAACATTGATCATGAGGCGAGTAAGTAACTTGTTTTGATATATGTTTAGATAGTGAAATTTTATTATATATACCCTGATACTTGTCCAGACGTAGTACTTGCTCGGCTCCTTATGCTTAGCCCCTGTCCTCATACCATGATTTAGATGATATTGGTACACCGCACTATCATAACAAAATCCTCAGTAAAAGATAATATATATTATATAACTTGATGTTTAGACCTAAAACGTAGGATGTAGTGTCTTACAGATTGACAAACCGCATCACATGCGGTCGGTTTGTTGGATATCCGTGCTTTGAATCTAGAAAATAAATCTTGGGAGTATCTAAATTCACCGCAATTAGTATCCAATGTTGCCTAAATACAAAAAAAGGAATAATTAATGAAAGAAATGAGATGGGACATGTGGATGATGGAACTTTCCTTCAGTGGAAAGGCTTGGGTCATGATGGTGGAATGCCTTGAGTGACAATGTTGGGTTTTAATGAGATGGGACATGTGGATGATAAACCCTATCCTGAGTTATGAGGCAGTGGGTTAGGATTTGAACCTAGGACATTACCTTGTACCTTTTAATAGTGGGTTGAGTTCTTGGATGATGCTTTCCCTGAGCCTTTGGGTATGGGTTGGAACATGGGTACCAATATGATGGCATGTGGCGATGATGGAATTTTTTATGGTACCAAATATGGAATGATCATGTGTTATGGTGTCATAGTTAGCACATAAAGACCTAACATTCACTGAGTCAGGGTGCCCTAGTTAGCACATGACATACAACATTCTTAGGTGATGTTTTTATTTTCCTCATCCATACATTGATATGATGATATATACTAGGGGAACATGGTGTTACCCTACTGAGATGTATTTCTCACACCATGCATAGGCACTTTGGAGCATGTCCAGACCATATATTTATTTTATATGTTTGAGCATAGGTTTTACATGGGATCAATTTGAAGCTTCTTGAATGGCATTGAGTGATTAGGATTTCACTATGGCCCAAGGATGGCAGTAGGGTTGGTGTGTATTGTTCAAGGGTTAAATCAAGAGGGTAAAACAATATTTAAAAGATGCACTATATAAAATGTAATCTAGACATTTACCACAAAAAATATAATCAAATTCCAAACACATAGGCATACAAAATGATTCAAAAACACAATTCACATCACAAAATTAATTTATAGAACAACAATAAATGCACAAAAACTCATAATAAAAACATCTAGATATTTTAGGGAATCCGCTGACCTTGGGTGAAGAAATTGATGAAGTCCAAGGAAAAACCCCAAGGGTGAGGGAGCCTTCTGCACTGCCTCGGGAGGGGAAGACGCGACCGCCGGAGTGGGGGGTGCACGGGAGGAGCTGCCAACCTTTGAGTATGGTCCAGAGGGGAAGAGGAGGAGTAGGGTTCAGAGGGAGGAAGATCCGCGGAAGATCCGCCGGAGTAGGGTTCATGCAGAGTACGGTTCAGAGGGGAAGAGGAGGAGTAGGGTTCGGAGGGAGGAAGATCCGCGGAAGAGGTTTGAGGGGAAGTATAAAGAGTATGGAAGAGGTCCGGCAAAGGGAAGATTGGGGGGAGGGAAGATGTCATAGGGGTACAGTACCGCGAGAGCTTAGGGCCCGATAAAAAAGAGGAGACTGTGTGCCTGCTTTTAATAAAATCGGAGACAAGTTTTATCAGCGCTTTTCTAGCGCTGATAATGGTGTCCTTTATCAGCGCTAAAAAAGCACTGATAAAGCCACCCTTTATCAGAGGTAAAATTTTAGTGCTAATAAAGGATAATCTTTATCAGCGCTACAAAAGCGCTGATAAATCTACCCTTTATCAGCGCTACAAAAGCGCTGATAAATCTACCCTTTATCAGAACTTTTAATTAGCGTTGATAAAGATTATCCTTTATCAGTGCTTTTTGATTAGCACTGATAAAGGGTGGTGCTTCACTTGCCCGTTTTAGTAGTAGTGAACGTTGCACTATGGCGACCGAATCTGAGCAAGAAGTAGCACCCGAAGCTAAAAACCAAGATAAACTATAGAAGTGAGTATTAAAAACTCACTAGGAATTCCCAAATAATTTATTCCCATATATATTTCTTTTAAATAGAATATATATCAATTTCAAGTTTTAAATACATTGTATAAAACTAGTTTTTCACACATTTTTTTCTTTAACATAAATCACGGTCTATTTCCCTTTCCCATTTAAAACCAAATTCTTCTTCATGAAAGAGACATGAACATTTTGGAGAGAAATAATGTTTTATTTCACTTAAAAATGAAGAAATAAAGTGAATTTTTTAAGTTATTTTCCATAAACTTTTTCAAACCAACACATCACTTTCTCAAAGAGGTTACACCATACAAGGAATTAGATACAACAACCACACAATAAGAGCAATGGAAAATACAGCACATGAATAACTAGCCAAAAAAGGCAGAAGAATCATCCACCATAGACAACTAAGTTCCAAAAACACATGGGAGACCCTAGGAGCTTGTGAATAGTCTAGAACAAACTATATATGTGACTCATCCCGAAGGCAAGCCATACCGAATGACGTCATAACACCCAAATACTCGATCGTCTCCCTACTTGGATTGATCAAGGGGCCCAATCCCATAACAATAATAAAAAAATATCCTCCTACTATGGGCCACTAGCCAGTGCATAATCTAAACTAGTGCAACAACCATTCATCAAAAATTCTATCACTATGCTAGGTTCTTATGTCACAAATAATAAGGGGGTGATCCAACAATGTCAAACGAGAAATCCATCACAAGAACATTCATCACACACAATCAACACACACAATAAGGTCACCCTCAAAACACCCCAAGGAACAGGTCCCTCAACTTTAAACTATCATTACAAAAGGGAAGCTCCAAACTAAGGAAACTCCCATCTTTCGTCAACCAATAGGGTGAGGACCCATTATAATGAGGGTATTCTGATGAAACTATTTTATTTAAAGTGGAAACTTATACCTCACATAACTATTACATGCTAAACCATTTCTTAAAGAATAACATGCATGCCACTTTGAACACTAGATACACACTTTGAAACCCATTTAAGAAACCCAAACCAACATTTTAAATCTAAAATACATTGACAAAGGACAAAGGGGAATTTAATCAAGCAATTGATGTGAAAAATGAAATTGAACCATTTATTGCAACACATTACAAGAAATAAACCACTCCAATTCAAGACAAACAATTTTTCTAATAGGTCTATATCAATAATTTATATAAAGAGACTAGGTGTGAAATGAAAGAAATAAATGATTCTTAAATTTACAGGTTAATGCATAGAGATCCTACCTCGGGACGGAACCAAACTAAACATTCAACACTTATCACTTTCTAACTAAGATATGTTTCTCTCCCACTGAGCATATGCATCTGCACATACATATAAGGACACCTAGAACCTATTCACACATTTTCATGGCCATGAACGTGTGAACGAGGATCCTTACATATATGCTTATATGCATATACCCGTCTCCATTCACCTGCATATGAATTTCCACACACACACACACACACACACATATATATATATATATATAGGAAAAACTAGCCACATACATGTATATTCACTACCATGGATGAATATACAGATAACAGGGGAACCTACACACACACACATAGACACACACACACACACACACACACACACACATACTTACACATGAATATACATGTGAGTCGCCTTAGGCCCAGTGACTCGAAACCAAAAAACAGTGACCAAGACACCTTGATTAAAAAAAACTAGAATCCATAAATATCATAATACCCCAAAAAAATTAATCCAAAAAAGGAACCAACATTATTTAGAAACAAATGGACCATTCAAGAAATTAAGGTCTAAAGAAACACCATTTTAAAATGAGCAGTTTCTAATGGACCTTTATGTTTTTCACACCCCAAATACATTTACCAAAAACAATTCAAAATCCATTTCCAATAATACGAAATATCATTTTCATTAATAATTTTCCAAATAGGCCCTACCCTTATTATATTTCCTTTTTAAACCACTTTTAGAAACCACATAAGGAACTAAATTCATTTATAAAACAAAGAACCATTTAAGAAACCGAGATTTTATGAAAACATCATTTTCCATAAAAAAACGCTTTCAATTTCACAAACACCAAAACAATTTTTCAAATGAATTTACCATTAATTAATCAATTCCTAAAACCCCTTTGAAATTATCATAAGGACACATATTAAATTCAACCATTTTCATGGGGAAATGCCCCTTTTAAAATCCACACACAAGCTAAGTTCACTCAAAAAGGTATTCCACATCATTTTCCTAATTTAAAAATCACATTTAAAGATACAAAAAAAATAAAACATGCCGAAATGATCCATTACCTTTGTAAAAACCCACTATCAATGCATTATCATCTCAAGTTACTTTGAAAGAAATTTATCACCTTTTACATAATCATAAAAACACTTCCATGAAGTACCTTAATGAAGCACACATAAAAAACAACCATATCTTTTAGAAAATCCACTTTCATCAAATACTCATGTAAAAAACACTTCCAAAATATATTTCACACCTCATAAAACATATAATTTCACTATTAAAATTCAAATGAAATTTAACCAAATATATTTGATATGTTCATAGATAGGCATAATTTAAGTCTCACTTCGAAAGTTATTTTTAATAAATTATGTTTATATAAAAACACCACAATAGGGTATCCCTAAGCATCCTCAAGGTGCAAATCATATACAAAAAAATTGTTAAGACAAAAATGGGCATTAATTCCAACACACTTAGCATAAACCAAGAATCAATTTGAAACCCATTTTTAACAAATTATACTAACATAAAAAATACCAAAATGAGCTAACTATGAGTATAAACAAGGTATGCAACAAATTTAAAAATCAATTGAAGACATCCAAGCACCAATGGTTTGAAATGGAATGAAAAGAGATGTAAATGATTACCTCAAAGGTGTGCATTTGTGATAAAACTTCTGAAGGAGGATGAGTAAGCCTCTACAAACAAACCACAAACCCTAAACCCAAGGAAATTCAGGCCAAACAATAACCACAATGTCTAGAGTTCGGACAATGTGAAGAAAACCTCAAAATATGGAACAAAAACACACCAGAGAGAGGAGTCACCACTGCTAAAGGAGGGTAGTTGGGAAGGTCTCTACTGGTGAGGGAGGTTCTAGACAAGGGGGGTCACGTCGGAGGTGTCATCGGAGGAGAATAAAACTAGTGATGGAAGGGGGGAGAGATGGAACAACGGGGTTGCGCAAGGTGGAAGTGAGGTGCGATGGAGGAGGACCAACCAGGGATCACACCCTGAAAAGCAAGCCAGGGGAGGCAGTCACGCACCGGGAATCTAGCCAGAGGGGTGGTCCAGCTGGAGTTGGGGAACACGCAAGGTAGGGGTGGGGGGAGCGAGGGTATGGCACTGCACAAATAAAGGAGGGAGGGTAGAATTAGGGTTAAAATAATAATAATAATAATAATAGTACCAATGATATAATAATAATAATTCTAAAAATAATTTTATTCTTTTAAATAATAATAGTAGTAAAAATTTTAAAATAATAATAATATTACTAATAATTTAAGAATAATAATATTAATAACATTTTTAATAATAATAATATTATCATCACAATAATATTATTAATATTTTGTTTTAAACCATTAATTTTTTAATTTTCATAAAAATTTAATTATTTAAACATTAGGTAACCGCACACATTCCTGGGTCGACCGCACGATTACCACCAACCTTGCGGTGCCCATGCACCGGTCTGAAACCTATCAAAATTTTCAAGTTTCAAAAAAATTCAACTCAGGCCCCAAAACAAACTTTTTCCAAAAGATGAAATACTGAGAAAATAATAAGTTGAAATAGTGTTAGAGGTTGTGGTGTGACAGAAAGAGGGGTCCTAATCCTATATTTTAAGAAAATTGGGGTTCAGGTTGATGTGGCCCTATCCACAGGCTTTGGATTTCTGACCTACAGAGGAAAACAAAACATAGAAGATAACTCTCTCTAGAGAATTCATCCTCTAGTAATCAAATCACCAAAACTCCCTATGTTTATTCCTAATATCAAGGAGATTTAATTTGTGATCCTTAGGATTCAAAGAGAGTTTTACATTAAGAGAGTACTTACAATCATTGAGTCGGTCTATAATAATTCCATGAGATGCTTCAAAAAATGCCACAACCCCTTTCTTCATAATGATTTGGGAGAATAAAAAGGATTATCCTTGTAACCTATCAAATAAATGAGGGTTTGGGGCATGGACAAAATCCCACAACATAGGGTGGTGGATCCTGAGAATACATTTGACGACCCTATGTTGAGTCAGTGTATAATAATTCCACAAGATGCTTCAAACGTTTGTTTTCAAAGATACTTTTTTAAAGGAAAACATGATGTCTTGATGACTAGATTGGGATGGTGTGTATTATGTGTTTTTGAAAAATTTTGATGTTGTGTGATGTTTTGATTCCAAGAACCCCTCCTGTTGAACCGTATTTTGGGTTGTGTTTGGTCGGTAAGATGGGTAGAAGGACCGGTTAGTAGTATCTTCTTAGAAAGGTTCGAGAAGCCTTTAAGGTGGTTCCCTTAATGTGTTTGGATCTAGTTTATGACAAGTTTTTACCAATGGACCATCTAGTTTGGCTCCTTGGGTTTTCTCATTGGATAAGGTAAACTCCATTAAGGGTAAGTGCACGAATGAAGCAAAACCTGGATTGTTTCGCTGTTGTAAAATCCTCCAGTTGAACAATATAAGGAATATTTTTCTTGATATTTGGAGATTGGGTATACACAATTTTATTTATTGGTTTTGTGGATAATCTTATAGCTGGAGAGTGCTTGTGGAGGGTTGAGAGATACCTTAGTTTCTTAAGTTACGTGATTCGTCTAAGGTGGAAGTAATCTGGTGTTGTTAGTGTGGATGAGTGTCTTGATAGTGTTTAAGAGGGCCTCTGGGTTCTTAATAGTTTCTTTAAAGTAGGAGTTCATGTTAAACCACCAGTTTTGGGAATCTGGTCATGAGAGGATATTGTGACAACTTTTTGGACTTGTGTGTTGTTTAGGTACTTGGCATAAGGTCCTGTTCCATTTATTGTTTCTATCAGTCACAATTGTCATGTTCGGTGATGCCTTGTGATGTCATGTGCATGTTTGACTATAAAGGTGAAGGTTGTGCAATACTCTGATAGTATCTGTTATGTTAGGGGTATGTATCCCTTGTAAAAATTTCAAAATCCTCTATTTTAGAGGAAGGTTTTTATATGTTCCTTTTCCTTCTATTGTTTCTCACCCAAAGAAACAAGGTGTGATGTGTGTGCATCTTCTAAGACCTTGTTTCATTGAAATGTTGGGTTAGGGTAAAGTGAGTTTGGAATGTGTTATGTATTGGTAAACTTATCCGTGATTATGGTGTAGTGGTTTGTATCACCGGAAGAAGAAGTTATGTTCAGGTGGTTTTCAAATCCTAACTACGAGGCCTAAGATGCTTCAATCATTTGAGCTCAATCTATAGGTCCCCGAGAGAAGCTGGCATGTAGTTAGAGAAAATACTAGGGTACTTTAAACCATTGTACAAATTCATATCCTTAGTATGAATAATAGAAAGAGTTTAAACCTCTTGTGTCATCATCTTGTTCAAGTTTTTCCCATTTGGTGGTAGAGGTGGGAGGACCTCATTTCTATGTTGTAGCCTGAGTTCATACTTTCCCCCTTTGGTTTAGACTAGGTATTTGGAGAAAGGTTGGAAGTTTTTATAGACATGTTGAGTGCACAGTTTTCACATGGTTAGTAGTGACCATGCCCTAGAAAACCATGTAGATAGAAGGGTCCCCACGGTTAATGCACGATTTCCCAAACTGTGCGGACTAACCGTGAGACCGTCCCAACTCTTTAAATTTTGGGGTCTTTCTGTACCGGCCCATGATGTTTGGTTAATATGGTTGGTTCTTATGGTGGGGATACCCACTATGAGCCTTATATAAGTTATTTTGTAATGGTCCGATGGAAGTCTACCCCTTGAACTAGGGAGTCCATTCAGGTCTCCCCCTGTTAGTGTCCTGAATCTGTCTCGGGAAAATTTAAGTTGTCTCTTATAGTGGGGAGCCCATTTGTGACTCCCTATACTAGTAAATCAGATTGGTACTTGGTCTTGGACTAGTGGAAGGTAGTCTTGTTCAGATCTATCTAACTACCAAAATCTTCATAGAGTAAACTTTGGGATTGGAGAGTGCCCAATGATTTAGTTAAAGCAAAGTAATTGTAACCTTGTTCGGTATTGTTGTTTGTCTGGGTATATTACTTGAGTCTTGTTCATATAGTGTTTTAGGAGTTTTCTTTTGGGGATAAAGTCTGAATGTTCTTTATCATTTCAGTAAATTGATGTAAGTTTTGGTTTGTGAGAGTATTCCTTCCTTAATTAATCACTAGAGGTGTTTTGGCTTTTCGAGGGCAGACCGAACTTGGCGAAGGAGTACATTTCTGGTCTATCAGTTGGGTTTAGTTTTTTCTTTTGGCCTTGTTGTGGCTTTCCAGGGGCAGAAAGTTTTATATTGGGGAGAATTGTCACATCCATGACTTATTTTAAAGGAATTTTTATTTAATTTTCATCCTTGCTTTGTTATGGGGGGTTTCCATGCATTTTGGTGGAAATTGTGGGTTTTCAAAATTTGGGCCAAACCGTAAGCCCATTTCCAGATTTAAAAATAAATATTGTTTATTTTATAAATCCTTCATTTTTCAACATTTTACACCCATTAAACTTCCCAATTGGAAGAACCTGGTATATTAAAACCACCATATCCATTTGGACCTCATATGAATCCATAATAAGGATGGATTTAGGGTTTTTATTAAGGTGTTCGACCAGTCCAAAATCCCATTTACTACTTTAAATATTTTTTAATTCTTTAATATCTCATTCAATTTTTAAGTTTGTTCAGTGATTATTACTCTCACCCGAGCCCATTTACCCAAGGCACTCCCCCATTCTCTCCTCCCCCAATTTAGAGCTCAATTGAATTGTAAATTTGGGCGAATGTTCTCTGGATTTCACAAATTGCCCAGATTTGAAGAGACAAATTAATCCTTTCATAAATCCTTTTATTTTTACTATTTTAATCCCATTCTAGTTCCTAAACGACCTCCTTATCCTTATTCGAACCTTACTTTCATTTATAGTTGTTTTGAAATTCAGATACCTGTGTATTTGGGTCGTTTTCTTCAAGATTTATTTGGGTAAGTGTTTCCATCTTCATTTCCTTTCTTCTACTTAGGGTTCCCTCCCTCTTTCATGAATTTATAGAGTTTTCAGAAGTTAGGGTTCATACCTAGGGTTTTATTTGGGATCTTTTTGGTGAAATCTTATAATTTAGCATTCATTTTCACTTCCTTGTGGTGCAGTGGAGGTGTGGTTGAGATTTCGCACCAAGATTCAAGGGTTTTGACTCAAAAGGTTGGTGGTTTCATGTGTAATAATTTTTTTATGAGTTAGATTTCTTGATTTACTGGTTATAATGTTCCCCATATGATTCTTGTGGGGTGAAAACCGTTTTTGATTGATTTTCTTAAGCGTTTAATTTTATAGTTTCATTATGGCTTGAAATTGGGTGCTTTTAATGGGTGACTCTTGGGGTAATGTTTGAGTGTATTTTATAACACATGAAGGTGACTAATTGGTCTTTAAAGGGGCTTAAAATTATGTTTTGTTAATGCCTTAGTGTCATGTGGGCCTTGAAATGGGGTTTTAATGGGTTCAAGGTGTAAAACCATGTTGTACTTCTTAGAAGTGATTTATGAAAACGTGTGTTTTTCATGTGTGACTTCTGTGGTGTTAATTGAGGTATTTTTATAACACTTGGGGGGTAGTTTAATAAATTTTATTAGGGATTAAAATTATATTATGGATTGATATTGGTATGATTTTGGAATTGAATTAGGGATTTGAAATGGGTTTTGTGTGCGAATCATAGTTACACCCCTTGGGTTTGTTTTATGAAAATTGTGAATGTTTTGTTTTGTTAAACAAAGTTGGAAAAGTATGTATATATACTATTTGGTGGGTGTGTTCACCAAATATGGGTTTTTGAAAGGTAAGGTGGTTATTTAATATGTAAAATATATTTTTTATAATGTTTTATAAAGTTTTTAAATGTTTTAGCAAATGGAAAGAGGGATGTAAAACATGGTTGTGGGCTGTTTTTTGTGAGTGTGTTGTGCAAAAAGAATTTTGTTGATGAAATAAGTATTATATGATATTTGAGTGGGATTTTATGTGAGTTATAAAGTCTTGGAATGGTTTTATAAAATTTTTTAAAAGATTTTTGGAAGTGTTAAAGAAATGTGAAAAGTGTTGTGGGTTATTTTTGGTGTAAGTATGATTTCAAAATGCATTTGAATGAAAAGTGGATTTTGTGACTTGTGTAATGTAAATGTGGGATGTTTGGTTAAATTGCGATTTTGAAATGATATTTTCATGTGAAAAGTATATTTCTTAACTTGTTGAACTTGTTTGAGCACAAGGGGAAACCCGGGTATCTAGGTGGGTGGATGTGTACTAGTATGCTAGTGAATCAGTGGGCTTTGGCATCAGTTTCATGTAGTAATATTGACACTTACAACACTAACTAAACTATGATTATGATGATTTGGGACAAATATGTTATGTGTATGTTCTTTACTAGTGGCTCGTGCATGAGAATTGATATTATGATGGTTACTCCCACTAAGATACGAGGTACCTGGGACCCACAACAAGCTAGTGCCTAGGGGTTATTTCCTATTGCTTGTGCTCATTAGTTACTTTGTGATTACCATTGGAATACGGTATGGTTGGATGGAAAATTTAGTAGTGTTGACATTATTTTTAAAAGTGTTGATTCTTAATGATAGCCCACTTGAAAACTGTTTTAATTTTTAAGTTGCATCTTTTAGAAATTGTAACTAGCATTTCTTGTTTATGAAAATTTTCAAGCTTTTTGTCTTTAAATGTTTATCACATAGAATCTCTTAGTGGTGGTATTCTACTAGGAATTTGATCACACCCTACTTACACCCTTGGGTGTAATTATACTTGGTTATTTTTTGTCTCAGTTTGGGTACAATTTTTAGTGCTAGTGGTTCGGGTTTCTAGTAGGTCCTTGGTGGTGAAGTCTTGTAGAGTTGGCTTGAGGGTGGTGCCCCTTTCCATGAGGGTTCTTGGCCTGTTTCCTTTTGGTTTTGTACCTTTGTTATAGTCTTGGTGAGTTGTTTTAAACTATGTAATTCAGTTCTGAATTTTTGTAAAAGATTGTTTGGTTTGAAAAATATAGATTCGTTTTATTAGATTAATTTTTTGTTTTAAGTTTATAAACTCGGGTAAATTCTTCCCAATTCTCATTTTATGATACCCGAACACTTTTTCCAGCCCATGGGAATCGAGAATTCCCTTTAGGCCTTTTCATGGTCTCAGTTTGGTGCCAGTTTCGGTGGTGACCATATTTGGTTCATGACAGAATAACTATAGAATGTTTGGGTTTTTTTGTTTTCAAATTAAATACCTAAAATTGGACCATTCCAAGGTGAGAAACACTGAAAAAATATTTTATCCTTAGGTTAAAACCCTTATATTTAGGCAAAACCAAGGTGTCCAATTTTTGAAATGGTTTTCTATTTAGAAGATATAAGTTATTATTTATTAACACATTTCTATAATCTAAAATTAATATAGTACTATTAAATTTTTATATTTGGACATTCATAATGAAATTTATATTAAAAAACATAGTGACCACCTATTAAAATATAATTAAAAAATTATAATGGCTAAGAAAAAATATTTAGGTATTACAATTCTCCCCACCAATATATATTTTCAACCCTAAAATTATATCATACTCAAATATATGAGAGTAGTCAGTCAAAATATAATTCTTACATTACTGAACCTGTATGGTCCTCTCAAATTTTTCCGCAATCGCAACCTAGTAATGTGATAAGGTAGAATCGTGTTCAATTTCTAGATATCCCAATTTGATGACATATGATGAATCATAAACATACCACCTTGGATATGATACTCTGAATATTTTTTTACCAATTCTAAATATGGGGGTATTATTAGATGGAAACTATCCTCACATTATTGGAAAAAAATATGGAATGGAAAGATAAATTGTTGAAAAAAATTGAATCTATTACCAAAAAAATCCACATCCCATATCGTGGATAAACATTCAGGAAATGAATATTTCCCTCCTCAAATTCACAAGGTCTCCATTATTATAGCCTATTTTTTTTATAAATATATATATACCTAGTAATTATTAAAATACATTTTAAAGAAAATATGAATGTATATTTTCATTAAAAATTAATAAAAAATAATTATTATTCACACATAAATAGTAATACTATTTTATTTCATCATATTTAGTTCTTCTAATAATTATAAATTCAATTTTTTAATTTAAAATGATTTTTTTCAATAAATAAAAAATTATTTAAAAATTAAATGTCTCAAATTTATTTATTTTTAACAACTATTTTTTTGAAATCATTACATTTATATGAAAATGAATCATTTCTACATTATTAATTCTTTTATTTTAAGGAGTTCGGTTGTTAAATTAATAAAATTTTATAAACCACTATTCCTTTTCAAATACCATGGGAAATAACCATGGGAAAACCAATGGTTTTGTTTTTTTCATTAACAGTGATTTCAAGGCCTATGTTTGAAATTTAATAAACAATACCATCTATTTTCTACAAATACCCACCCATTATCTCTTACCCTTCACTCCAAATCCCAAAAAACAATAAATTCCACTCAATTTCTCTCTCTAGTGCCCTATGGAGGACTTTCTAAGGCACTTTGGTGATCCTACCATGCATTAAGAAGAAACCTCTCAAGCTAAGGGTTATCTCCCCCTATTATCATTTTTTCAACTTCTATTATTATATTAATTTTGATTTCTATGTGTTTATGTTCCCATGTTTTTATAATCAGTTATTTTATTTTTTTAAACCTCACATCAAATTAAAATAAAGAGAAATTAAAATTAAAATCATTTCTTTGTTTATTTTTTTTAATTTTTAATTTTTTATTAAAATATTTGTATTAGTTTAATTTTTACCTAATTTTTATGTCTTTAAATTCTAATGATATATTGAAATAAAGGCATTTGACCAGTTGGGATCTGTTTATCCTCCTCAAATTTTTTTTTTGTTTTTAATTTTCCTTAATGATTTGAACAACATGCACACAAGCGATCTTATTTGTCCTTGATCTACCTCACTTATTCTCCAACCAATTTTTCTTTCCTTGAGCCTTTTATGGTTCACCCTCCACCTCACCTTCACTTTAATTTTTACTCATTAATCATTATTTATCACTTTGATTACATGGAACTCCTATATATGCTTCGCAAAAATAATTCCCACTTATCATGTAAGGTGGTGACTGAAAATGATAAGTAGGTGGTGTTTTTGTGCTACAAAATTGGTAATCATATCCAAGTTCTAAGTATCCATACTAATACCATGGATTAAAATAAAAAACATCTACCCATTTTATTCCAAGTATTCCTCTAACTCCCATGGATTAAAACAATAAAGTCTTTTTAAAAATTTTCATTACCTTGTGTATTTTATTTTTAGTGACCATTAGAGTATCATCTTTTATTATCATTTTCTTTTCTAGAAACAAAAATATAGAATGTATACTACACCAAGTGTAGATATATGTAGAATATTAAATCCGAATAATTATATTTTTTGTATAAAAATAGTTATCAAGCATTGATATATATAGTTTATTTTGAAGATTTGTATTAAAGGCCTTATTTTGATCTAAGTTGGGTTATGATAGGGGGAAGTCTCCCTTGGGACTCAAATTAGTGCAATAGATGGTATATTGGTTCATATAATATAGAAATATTAACGATAACCAACATATGCAAAATCATAACCATTAATAAACCAATTTATTTCTTTAAAATGATAAGTATTAATAATTTTACCTTATACTAATATTTTAATCAAAAGATTAAATATTTATATGAAATGGGTTTTATTATTATTATTATTTTTTTAAACATTAATATCACTGAATCAAATAGTATGGATATAAATTAAACAAGTATGGATTCCAATCATATGAAAAAGAGTATGATATGGGATGAAAGAGTTTATCAAGTCTAAAAAAGAACATGAATATAACCCTTCTCAAATTATTTTACCATGTTTATATTTTTGTTCTTCAATAATAATTAGTCTAGTGGAGATGAAAGAACACTTGATATTTCATTGAATATATAAGAGTTATAAATATTGGAATAAAAATGAGGAAAAATGAATTTAGATAATGATTGGGATATGGATGTGTTTTATAGATCATCTGATATGATTATAAGTGTGGAAAATGATGATGAATGTATAGAGGTTGTGATTACTAGTGAGAATGATGATTAATACCTTACCAAGGAAATTAAAATGAAATTTGAATATGAACTTCATGATTTTAAATTTTTTTTTGAGATGTTAACGAGTTGTGCAGAGACATCATTCTATACTGGTTGTACTTAATATACAGAATTTTCAACCATATAGAATCCATATATTTTAAAGCTAGAAAAAATGTAGTGATGTCAATTTTATTGAACTAATTTCTCTCTTGAATGATGTGATACAGAAATATAATGAGATTTATTATTGAATATATAATGGTGAATGAATTCTATGTTCAATGTGTATGATATCAGAAAGAATACATGCGTGTCCAAATGACTGTATAATATTTCAAAAGGACCATAAATCACATAAAGAATTACCAAAGTGTGTTTATTCTTGATAAAAGAAACATGAGTAAGGTTTTATGAATATTGTATGGTACTTTCCCATCATTTCAATGTTTAGGCTCCTATATGGAATTGAGCAGACTACAAGAAAATTGATGTGGAACACAGATACAGAAAATAAATATGGAAAAATTTTCATCCATAAGAATATCCTTAGTGGAAGAGAATTGATCACGAATATCCCAAATTTAGAAATGATACAATAAACCTTCATCCTATTCTATCTATTGATATATTAAATCCTTTTTGTTTTCAAAGAATATCTCTAGTACATGGTTTGTTATGTTGGTAAATTATAACTTTCTACCATAGTTATGCATGAAACAAAAATACATTATGCTATCTCTTCTTATATTAGGACCCAAACAATTGGGTAATGATATTGATGTTTATTTGTCTCCATTTTAAAATATTTTAAATAATTTTGGATTCATGTGTTATATTGTATTCCAATTATAGAAATGAAGATTTCACTTTAAGATCCATTTCATACGAGATGTTAAATAATTTTTTTCTTATAGAAAATTTTCATGATATAGAATTAAAGGAACACAAGGGTTTCCAATTAGTTAAGAAGGCACATAGTAAATTAGGTTGGAACATTCAACAAAGACAATGTTTATAGTACATCATATATTTCAACCCTAATGACATAAGTAACAATATGGAACAACATCATTCAATAGAAGTTTAGAAGAACCAATAACAACATCTCCACTAATAGGTGAAAAACTAATTGAGAAATTATAATATATGGACACTTCTTTTGGTAGAACTTTTTTAAAAAACCATAACTAATTGGAAAAAGAGATCTATTTTTTAAATTATCACAATGGAATTATTTTTATGTTAATAATTTTCTTGATGTTTTTCATGTTGAAAAAATGTATGTGATAATTTCATTGGAATGTTACTAAATGTGCCCAAAAAAGGGTGAAATTAAGGTTATGTTAGACATGATTGACATGGGAATACATGAAGATTTTGTGCCAAAAAAGAGTAAAAAATAGTCTTTTCTTCATCCAGATACTTATACTTCTTCTAAGAAAGAGAGATATTAGTTTTGAAACATCTTGAATGATATAAAGGTTCCACAGGGGTATTCAAAAAATATCAAGAATATCATTTTAGTGAGTGATTTAAAGATAATGGGTTATAAATCACATGACTATCATGTTTTGATATAATATATAATTCCAATATATTTACATTTCATTTTTATAAATAATGTACATCATTTATTAACCAAGATTTTTTTAATACTATATGCTGAAAAGTTATAGATTTGGTGAAATTTTCAACTATAGAAAAGAAAATTTCTATAATATTATGTGAATTGGAGATGTTATTACTTAAAGAATTTTTTGATATGATGATTCACTTGATGGTTCACTTTGTAAGAGAGATTCAACTATGTGATCCTATACATTATAGAAGGATGTACCCCATTGAACGATATAAAAATATTTTTATAGGGTATGTCAAAAAAATAAAAGTTAGCTGGAAAGTTGTATTGTAGATTGATATGTTATTGAGGAAGCCATTGAATTATATAACAACTACCTTAAGATGTGGAAATAATTGGTCTAATAAAATCTCATCATACTGGGTGGGTTGTGGGTGAAGTAATTTCATGAACAGATGTTGTCAAAATTACCATTGTAGATCAGGAGTAGGCCCAGTTTTACTTTTTTTACAATTGTTTAGAGGTTTCCCCATATGTTGAATCCCACAAAGAAATTGTTAAGAATTTGAATTCATAAAGTGATGAATCCTAGATATCAAATACACATAATCAATAGGTTATAGGATGGGTTCAAGACCATATTTTTAAGTAGTCATATGAAAATATGAATTTAATTTTAGAATGAATTTGTGGGCTAGATAAAGGACCAAGTGTGCATGTATTATCTTATAATAGTTATATAATTAATGATTATATATTATATACAAATAAACATGATGGATTCAGTACCATGAACAATAGGGGAGTTACACATGTGGATTAAGGGATTAATGTATCTTATTCTAAGGAAAAAATCCAATTTATTCAAACATTTCATACATTAGCATCATCAAATAAATATGGGAGTTAAATTATATAATATTACAAGTGATTATTTTTTAATGAAAACGGGTTGATAACATGAGTTCTATTAAGATAGATGAATTGGGATTCATGGAATTGTATTTTAGTAAGGATTGGTATAAAGAAAACCCATTTATAATGGTATCACAGGTAGTATAAGTATTTTACTTTCCAAATCCAAAAAACTGAAAGTGGTCAATTTTTCTATTATCAACAAAAACTGGTGAAAGGTAAAATTTTAAATCAACTTAGGATGAACCTTTCATTATGATGTCACAAATATTTCACATTATTCTCAATATATATGGGGTCTTTAATTTCATAGTATACCATAATGAAGGGATTTGGATACCTGGTAGAGGGGTCAAATACCTTTATCCTTAAAAAAGATTTCAATAACTATGTTATTTTTTTGTAATATGCATTGTGTTCCCTCATATTTTTATATTTTTACTACTGCATTTATGAAATATAAATTGGATGTTCAATTAAATCTATAGATAATGACTTCTGTACATACCGATGCTCCCCATCCTGAGAAACAACATGTTTTTCAACATAATGGTTCTCCCAATGAAGAGAAAAAACAACATTATGCACATGCCGTAGCTACCAATCCATAGGAACAACATATATATGACATTGAATCTGAGGAAATGGTAGATGATTGACAACAAACATCCCAGAAAAAATAGGAACATTGTAGCATGATGGTGTTAGAAAAAGTTATTATAGTGAGAAAAAATGACATAAAATTTTTGTTTGTATGGAATGCACATGGTAAGCTTAATAACTCCAACAAGGCCATGTTTGGTAGTTACATTGGGATCACCACTCACATTCAAATGTCAATTGATGTAGATTCATGGAATTTTTTTACCCATACTCAAGACTCTAATTTGGGAATATATTAGGGTAACATTATGATGTAGTTTCTTTATTTTACTAACTAAATTAAACATTTACTTACTATTAATTATCCCTTATAGAGTGCGTTTATAGCAGATGATTCCCAAATGAAATTTGTATTAATTCTCACTAGAAGAGATCATAAAGGATTTCACACAATTATTAAAACGGTTAATATCAAAGATAATGAAGGGAAAATAAAACCTCAACCACAATAGATATATGAACACCTGATAAACCAACAAGTGTGGGATGCATTTACTGGTCATCACGTAGAGACATATTTTTCAGTACATTGTGAATGGTAACAAATTACTTGAAAATACATGTTTTAATCACTTTTATTATGATTTTTTAATTTATAAAACAACTTTTTAGTGATGAATGTAATCAAAGAGTAGAAAAAATAATATACCCCTACCATGAAGTAAGGATGCAGTACAATTCACTTGAAAAAGATAACAAGTATTTTAAATCTACCGTAATAATTTTATGTGTCATAGAAAAACATAATTATATTTCTATGTTTATATAAAAATTTATGAAATAAAATCAAAATCCACTTACATCCTACATCATGTGATATAAAATGAGGAATGTCTAAATAAAAAGGGATAATAATAGATGAAAAAACACAAAAATTTTGGGAAGCATGTGTAAGTATGATGTAATAATTTTTTTCAATAAATTTGTATAGGTAATAATTATTTCTAATTTTATTGTATTTTTTATCCAACTTATACAAAATAATAATCATTAACTATACCCAATTAATATCTACTATTAGTGTCCCTAAAGTAGATAGAAAAGTATGGCAATGCCAGAGGTTTGGGTTTGGGGTTTCACCCCGAACATATTTGGAGAAAAAAAATTAACAGGGGGATAAATATTAGAAAATGGAATAATTGTTGGAAAAATTAGGTTCTATAGAAGAAAAACATAATTTTTAGTCATATTTATTAGAAAACATTATGGGAAGGAATCAAATAGAAGAAAAAAAATAAGAACAACCTCTATAAGAAGATCCCCCACCCCCACCAGATTTGAGGCAACCCATTATCCTCAAAGAGATATCTTAGAAGATGTAATTAAAATTTTTATATTCGTTTCTATGAAATGTAAATCTTTTAGACACTAATAACATTCTTTTATTTATATTCTATGGGGTGAAAATGATTATGATTTATATCTATTAGCACCCACTAGTTACCTTGTTTTGAAAGGTACTGTGTAAAATATCCAATGAGATATTATAAAAAAAAATTCAAAAGGGGATTTTAGAGTTGGGACTAACATAGATCTAGATACGAGTTTTGAGATACTTATTCCACTTGATGATGTAGATATTCATACAATTAAACAATCTATTGTAACTTTTATAGAATGGTTGTTAGATCTTTTAAAAAACATAGTGATAAGGAGGTATTCATTTCCAATTTATTTTTCATGGAAAACCTTTATCAATTAATGAAAAAGGTCTTAATCGATGAATGTTATTAGAAGCATAAAAAGGTTTGGTGAAATGGAATTTCAAATCAAAATTATCTAAAGGATCTACCAACTAATCAAAAAGATATTCACAAAGTACCTTTATCCTGCATGTTCAAAAATACATTAACTAACATTAATATTTAATACGGATACTATGTTAGAAATTGGTGTTATGGATGCAGTTGTTTTTGAATAACATATGTATGAAGATTTAAATCTATATTATATTTTTCATGATAATGTAAATGAAATACTTATGTTTTAATGGCTAGGATTATTAGTTTTAAAAGTTTACATGAGGTGTGTTTTCATAATTTTTTTTCCAATAGTTGTTCTATTATGTTAATTATTTCTTAAAACTATTCATAATTTTTGAAGCTATATATATCAATAATATTTGGATGTAAAACCCTATGAACAAAAATTTGGACCCATTAGTCCTGAAATCACATCTACAAAATAATTATCATCAGGACCAAAGAAATATGAAGTAATAGTTGAAAATGGCCATAATGTTTTAAGGTAAACTTATTGATGATAGAATATTCTAAATACCCCTGATGAAGGGGTAAAACTATAAAATTAATCATATCAAAAATATTTTCATTCATTTAATTACTTATTCCTTTTTGTTTTTAGGAAGAATTGGTTACTCATTACAGACAATTTGGATACATCAATGATTTTTCTGTATTCAATTCATAGATACCCAAAAAATGACCACACATGATAAAGTTTATAAATTTGTAATATAAAACATGAAAAGTTTTACAAATAAACTTCAAGTTATATATTTTATATTATGTTTTAATGAAATCTATGTTATGATAGAGTAGTGTTTAGATATCATCAAAATCTTGTCTAGAGGACAGTCCAGGAGAAAAAAGTACCTACCAAGTTATAAAAATGGAGAAGTATTAGGGTATATATAATAATATTTCATTATGAAAACATATATAAAAATAAATTACTTATTTTATCAATGTTTCTGTAGTGTCTAAAACAAACCAATGTAAAAGATTATGGTAATTATGTTTCAATTTTTTTAACTATATCATATACCATCAACAAAAAACCATCCATGAAGTGGTATTTCTAAAGATAATTACAATTTATTTTGAAATAATTATTAGTCATTTTTTATTTATATTTTTTACAGTACTACCAGGACTGTTGATAGTCCTCTAATTCCAAATGAAAAAATATTTTTTTAGAATGAATGGCTAGCATACCTGGTGTCAAAATGTATATATAAATCATGAAGTGGTGAGTTATTACAACTTATTTAGTTGATTTTCTCAACATTTTATGATGAGTATGACTTGAAGTTTATTTTTTCAGTTTAAAATTTACATTTTAGATCAAAAAACACATCACATAGTCAAAATAAATAAAATGAATTTAGATTGCTTTAATAATTTAGGAAAACGATTCATATGTAATTTGTGACATGTATAAATCATCCACACCCAAATATGATTCACAGTGTGCCGATATGACTCAATGTGTTTGTTATCAGTTTAAAATTGACATTTCAGTTCAAAAAATGTGTCACTCACTGAAACCAAAAAAACACACTTGTATATTCTTGATACTTTATGAAAATTATTTGTACATAATTTATGACATATAAGAATCAGTCTCATGTCAAACTGACACTTGATGAGACTGATATTACTCAAAATGCATGTTTTTAGTTTAAAATGACATTTTGGTAAAAAAGACAAGATACATAATCAAAACTAAGAAAATTAATTTCTATTATTATGATACTTTGTAAAAATGACCCATAAGTCATTTTTAAAGTATAGTTTTCAGCCGTACCTCAACCTGACAGATGGTGTGACCTGTTTGACTCCATATGTGTCTTTTTATTTAAAATTGAAAATTTATTAAAAATTAAAATGAAATACTCAAAAATGATAAAACAAAATTAGGATTTTATTGGTACTATAATAAAACTATCTATAAGTCATTTATGATATATAGAAATTATTCTACCCTCAATCTGATATAAGGTGTTCCTGGTATTACTCAATGTGTCCATTATCAATCTAAAATTGAAATATTAGTTAAAACATGTGTCACTCACTAAGAACTAGGGAATAAACTCTTATTATATTTATTATTTAGGGAAATGATTCATAATTAATTTTTTATGTTTAGGAATTAGTCTCATATCAAATTGACACATGATGTGACTAGTATGACTCAAAGTGTGTGTTTTTAGTTTAAAATGAAATTTTAGTGAAAAATAAAAAATAAATACTCAAAACCAAGAGACCACATTCATATTGTTTTAATAAATTAGGAAAATTATCCACAAGTAATTTTTGACATATAGGAATTAGACTCACCTTACATTGATGCATGATGTGACCGGTATTACTCCATGTGTTCCTTTTTATTTAAAATTTACTTTTTAGTAAAACAATACAAGTGAAATACTCAAAAGTAATCAAATACATTCATATTATTTTTTAACTTTAATATAATGATCCATAATTCACTTTCAATGTGTATGAATTATCTTTACCTCAATATGATACATGGTGTCCCCGATATGTCTCAAAGTGTCTGTTATCAATTTAAAAGTGAAATTTTGTTCAAAATGTGTTTCAATCACTTAAAACCAACAAATGTGCTTACATTAACTTGATTTTGTAGGAAAAAAATTTATAAGTCAATTGTGACATGTAGTAATTAGTCTCATGTAAAACCAACACATGATGTGACTAGTATGACTCAAAGTGTGTGTTTTTAGTTTTAAATGGAATTTTAGTAAGAAACACAAGTGACATACTCAAAACCAAGAAAACCCATTAAGATTATTTTAAAACTTGTGGAAAACGATCTATACATAATTTGTAATGCATAGGAATCATCCACACATAAATTTAATGTATGGTGTGACTATAATGACTCAAAGTGTATCTTTTTTTTATTAAAATTGACATTGTAGTAAAAAAGACAAGTGGCACACTCAAAAATGAGAAAAAAAACAATCAAATTATTTTTATGCATTATGAAAATGTTCCATAAGTCATTTGTAATGTGTGAGAATCAATTGTAGCTAAATATGATACATGATGTGTTCGATATGTCATGAAGTGTCCATTATTAGTTTACAATTTACATTTTGTTAATGTATTTTTTTTTCAATTTTATGTTTAATTTTTTATTTACAATATTACAAACATGGAAATTATTTTCATATGGAGGTGGATTCATTTTCTTGAGTTGGGGTGGTTTTTAACAGCTACCATGATTAGGATATTTGAGAGGGGGTCGAGTGATAAAGATAATGAAACCATTTATGTTTCTAAATTTCTATGATAAATTTTAATTGCTATTGTAATTTTATAAAACAATGCTTGAAATTTCAATAATATAGTCTTTTTTTCTATTTATGATTTATTTTTTATTTCAATTAAATTATTAATTTCCCATATCCTATAGTCTCTTATACTTCTAACCATATGACCTTTATCAACACCAACATAGAACTGATAAAGGGAAACCTTTATTAGGGAATTTATATCAATGATAATGAGGATCATTATCATTATTTTTTAGCATTGAAAAAGGGGGTCCCCTTTTAAATTCGTTTTGGACAACAATGCTTTTTTAGCATTGATAAAGTCTATTTATAGCACTGTTTAGCCTAATCTATATAAGTGAATGTCATATGATATTATAAAAATATATATAATAACTTATTACACCCCTTTCATGGTTTATGGTTATAATGATAAATATCTTAAAATACACAACAATATGTTTAGAATTAGAGTTAAATGCATGAATTTACTTTATAATAAAATTATTAAAATATAACTATAAATATTATAAATATAGTTATCACTAAATCATGAATTTAGAAAAATATGTTTAGTAAAACGATTTTAATAAATTATAACTTTTCATAGAAATATACATAATATTATATTATGATTTAAGGGTTAATGAACCATATTTTAATGATAATATTACTATCAGTTAGCCCGAATGGCCCGATGGCCTTTTTTTTATTATAGATAATCCCCCTTTTAAGGGTTGAAGGGGAACCTGTACATGACCCATAGGCCCAAGGCACAAGGCCCGACATGACCCGTAATACATGACCCGAAGGCCCAGTTACATTGTAAAAATACAATTATAAGAAACTGATGCCATAATGCACTATAAAATCATTCATTCAAAGTGAGAGATAGTTTCATATTGTTAAAAGGATGAATTTTTTTTTCAAAAGTTATCATTATTAATTAATTATTAGTAATTATAGATATATATAATAAATCTTTATTTAAAATTGTTAATGAATATTACTATTATGTATAGTAATATTCACCAATAGTTATACGCTCAATGTTTTTGAAATAAACTCAAGTTATATAAATATTCATATATATATATATATATTTGTATTTTCATAAAAAGTTCATGAGATGTATGTATTTTTCATAAATCCGATGAATGAGTATAATATAAATGTGATATATATATATATTATTTATTTATTAGGAATGATTTATTAAACGATTATAATTAATTATAAAAATATTAAATCCCTTTGCATTAAATTCATTGAAAAATATCAATTAATTATACACAAATAATTAGAAATTCATACGATGATTTGTAGATAAGAGATGACTCCGAATTCAGATATATAAGAAGAATATATCCACTACTGTTAGGTGTCTGTGATTTTATTTTCAAGAGACTCATCTGAATATTTATTCTTATAGAGGATTTTTTATCTCACCCTAGAAGGTTATAGAACCCATTTGTTGCTCAATAATCCTGAGGATACAATCATGGATCCATTTCCTAATGTACTACCTCATAGATAGGATTATTTTTTCATTACCCCTCATGATCTTCCTCAAACACTCTATAGATGAAAGATCAAAACTGCTACAGATGTCTATGTACTCAGTTTTACAATATTATTTACATGTTAATTTCTTAACGACATGTATCTTGTGTTTTGGGTTGTCATTCACTCTATATGATCATTATATGGTCATAAATAACCCATAAGTGGTATTAATGGAAGATTATTAATGTTTTTAATGTTCTTGAATCACTTGTTCTCAAAGAATAAAAGAAAAATAGTGTTTTTGTAAAACTAGACGAGGATTAAAAACACTTTCATGATCTGCGTAATGGTAACTTTTATTCACCCTTATGTAGGTCAGTTATGTAAAGGTCATACCCTTAAACAAATGGTATGTGTAAGTGTAACCTAATTGTTACCTTTATGCTAATGGGTTCTTTAAAGGTTGTACCCTTATGAAAGGGTTTTACAAAAGGGTTATTAAAACTATACCATTACACATAAAGGTATTATAGTTGTTGCACAAAGGTCCTTGATGTTTACCTTTATATAGACAAAGAAATATTTAGAGTACCTTTACAAAAATAAGTTTCATAAAGGTAAGGATTTTACACAAGGGAGTTGCGCAAAGGTAATATGTGTATTACCTTTATACAGTGGTTTCATAGTACCCTTAGATAGGAGTGTCACATAAAGGTAAATCAGGACCTACCCATACATGAAGCATTCATGTAAGGGTAATATCCTCTATACCAGTATATAAAGTGAAATGTGTAAAGGTAATATTATTATTAGAATTGTATAGTGTGTAAAATCTATGTTGTGTGAAGGTAAGGAGTTAATTTACTTTACATAGAGGATTCTTGATGTCCCACATAAGAGTAAAGGGTGGACACCCTTACATAAAATAGGGATTATGCATAAGGGAAAATAGAATATTGTTAAAAATTTTAAAGTTATAAATGTTTTAGGGGATTATAAATTGTTTAAAAGTAATTTTAAATTTTATTTTTGGAATATTTAAGCTACACAGATTTTATTAATAAATTAATGTATTATAAATTATATGTAATTTACTAAATAAATATTTTATAAATATTTTTACCAAATATTAAAGGTTAATATTTTAAAATACATTTTTATAAGTTAACTAGTATGGATTATTATCTTGAAATAATTTTTTTTAGAAATTATATGAGGTGATTTATAAAGTGTTTAAAATTAAAAAATATATTACATTTAGATTATATAATATGTTTATATAATATAAATTGTATTAAATTTTTTTATAATTCATGCAATATCATATAATTTCCATTTAATATAAAATAATAAATATTTAATACTGATATCAATATAAAATTTTTACATTATTTCATATAATTGTTTTTGCATTTAGTATTTATTTATGAATAGTTTATAAATTCTTCATGTTTTTGAAAATAAATAAAATGTTTATTTATTTATTATATTTATTTCATATTCATTTTTAGTAAATTTTTTATTAAATATGAATATTTGTTAGGACCATTTATATGATAAATTTCATCCATGATATATCCTTGTATATCATTCTAGGATTTATATCATAAAATTTATTTTTCGTCTACCTTGACCTTAGTTTTATTAGTTACGATCCTAATTCTTTTGGAATAACATTTATCAATTATGCGTTAGAGTTTTGATGAATTGAATTATTTATTGACTAAGGCACCCCTGATTAAAGGGACTTCGGGTCCGACCACCTACTTTCCTTGAGAATTTCATTTTCTAGAAAATTGAATGGGGTTGGATATCTATTACTAAGAGATTAATCATGTGAAGTTTTTCAATATCATATAACTCTATGTATTTACATGAAGAATTTATGTAACTTATAAATATGTTACATTTGGATATTCATGAATATACTTGGATTCTTTTTTTGGAAGATAAACATAGACTTGTGGGTTTTGTAAAAGTTACACCTTAATGTTGTATGAACACATGCATTTGGTTACTAGAATAGGGAATCTAAAACTAAATCATTGAATCATGTATATAAAAAAGATAAAAAACATTAAAAGATAATTATTACATAATATGTAAGAATTATGAATTTAATATGGATATGATGTATATTAAATCAATGATACTTTTAAATAAAAAACCTCAAATACTAGTTGTGAGATCTATTCTTAAGAATCATATATCAATACCACAATTATCCAATGGAGTTGTACATTTCATAAAAGGGTTCCCATGAATTATCTTATGTGAGGAAAGATAATAATAGGTGATTTAGAAACATCATTAGGTATGTTATTCTATATATAGATGCCATTGTATTGAACTTTTTTATGTTATTTTTTGTATCTTTTATGGTTACACTAGAAAAGATACCCTAATTGAAAAATTTACTAATGGAACAAGGTTAATAATATCTATATGATAAATTTGGATATTAGGTTTTCCACTCAACTATCCAAGAGTCATAATTGTTTTGATTCAGATGACTAACTACCTAAATAACTAAGTAGTGAGAGAAGTTTCATTACATAATCATTAATTAGTGAAGTATGGATCTTGTATCACAAAATGTATATGATATATGGGGTCATAAATTTTAGTGGGAGAACTATAATTAAATGACCTTAATGAATTGATATATGAGATGATATTTTTCTGATAATTTTTTATTATAGATAATGGTATCATCCACAACTTTAAACTTGAGATCTATTATGGACATAGAAAAGTTGAATGGAAGATACTTTATCGATTGGTATAGAAACTTGAAAATCATTCTCAATAAAGGTAAAAAATTATATGTACTAGAGAAGCCACATCCTGAGTAACCCACTAGGAATGACATTCCAAAAATAGAGAAATATGTCTACAATAAGAATATAAAGTAATCGATAGAGGTTTCGACTCTTATGATTGTTACCATAAAACCCAAGATGAAAAATAAAACTCGAGTCTATGGATTGTTTCAAAATGATAGAAAATTTAAAGTGGATCTATCAAGAAAAAGAAAAGCATGAATTATATGAAGTTTCATAATCCCTTATTCCAAGTAAAACGATGGAAGGAACCTTAATCTCTACCTATTTACTCAATATTATTGGGTACATCAATGATTTTGAGTGGTTAAGTTCACCTCTTAAGTAGTATTTTTCTATAGAATTCATTCTACAATCACTTTCTTGAAGGTTCTAGCAGTTTATTATTTATATGACATGAATGAATTTTATAAACATTTCCATAATCTTCTTAAACTAGTAAATATTTCTGAATAGGATATGGGTGTTCCTAGATTATGTATAATTATTATGGTATATAAATATAAAGGTAATGGTTATATAAATAAATGTAAGAAAATTGGCCATGAAGAGTTCACAACAATAATTACCTTGAACAAGAAATGGAAATGAGTGTGCTACCATTATGACCATAATGGCCATTAGAGGATAAACTATCCCGAATTTATAAAATGTTCCAAGAAATCAAATGGAAAATATACACTATATATGAATATTATAATTTTCAAGTATTTGATTCTGATGGGTAAATGATACTAGTTGTATAGTTTTCAAATGTTGTAAATATATAAAAGTTAATAAGATAAAGTGAGGGATGAAGCTTTTTGTAATGAAGCAAGTAGTTTCTACATAGATGATATCAAGATCAAGAAGAATGTTTAAATATTTTTTTTATCATTTAAAATTTTAAAATAATTTTTTTATTTAAATGAACGAAATTGTTTTGTTTATGGGTATTTGATTTATCTAAATTCTATCACTGGAATAAGATATGATTAAAAGTGTTTTATCTAGGAGGAAGTTTTTATCAATCTAAAATGTAATCACATATAATGCTATGTGATATATAGAAGCAATAATTTTTTTGATAGATATTCCTTATAAAAGGAAATAAATATTATTTATTAAAATAATAAGTAATTTTGTTGACTCTATGAATGCTATTCCAATGATAATATGATGTATTATAGGATAAAGAGATTATTATTGGACATAGTGAAGTAAAAGTTTAACAAATAAAAGAGTTTTCAATTATGATTTTGAGTGATTTTTCAATTAATATCCTAAAGTGGTTTTAGATATGTGATGTTGAATAAAAATGAAAAGAGTTACATTTATTCTACATAACAAGTGAACATCATTATTCTCTAAAGGTTTATATGATCCAATACACAAATTATATCACTTATTACCGTAAAAGAGTGTATTGTATAAAGGAAAAGCGAAATTTAAAGGGATACACTAGTTACTCTTATGAAGTGTATATCAATTTATCCTAAAAGATTTTATGGTATGCTAGTAACATGATAATGTAAATAGTTACATTATTTATAAAATATTTTGAGGAAATAGTTTGATGGAATAGGTTCCAAGGATGAAGATGTTGTACTTATAAAGAGTTAAAAGTAGACAATAGAGGATAAAATTATAACATTTGATGTTTTAAAGTTAAAGAGTTTTGAATATAAGTTCAAATAGTTGAACTTAAGGAATACGATTCTTAATAAGAACTATTATTTAATCGAGCTTACTTCATAAATGTTACCCAATATGTAAGAACCCGATTCTTATTCTTGAGGTATGGGTTTATTCTTTTCCTTTTCATTAAGTGTTTTTGAGAAAACAAGGGAAATGTGGGAAAAAATCTCAAATTTATGGGTACATTTCATGTACTTTGGTACACACGCCGTGTACTTTGGTTGTGTGGGATGAGAGTACAGGGTGTGAAGGCTTGGGTGTAAAAACAAACTACATGCCTTGTACTTTTGTACACACGCCATGTACTTTGGCCGTGTGGGATGAGAATAAATGGCGTGTAGGCTTGTCGATGATTAAGGGTGTAAAAACTAACTACATACTGTGTACTTAGTAATACACACCATGTAATCAGTCGGTAGATGAACAGTGAGGTGGTGAAAAGTAGCCGCCAGAGGAACAGTTATAAAAATAGTACACGTTGTGTACTTGAGAGTACATGCCGTGTAGTTATGTTTTTTTGTTAAAAACAGGCAGTAGCCTCCTTATTCGGTAGAGAAGGAAGAGGGATCACCAAGAGTAGTGGGAGAGGAGGTCGAGAGTTGGAGGAGCTTTCGATCACTCACCGAGACTCTGATTCTTCCGCCGTCGATCTCGTTTGAACCGTGCGGGTAAGGTCTTCCCTCTTCTTGAATCTTTTCTTCCAATTATTGCTCTAAGGGAAGTTATTTAGGTTTGAACGGGTAATCATTTATCTCAGATCTACGCCGTTATTGGTTGTTTTGGGAGGTGCCTTTCACATATATTGATCAGTGGAGATCGAGGTAGGTGGTCTTGTGTTTAATTCCAACCGTCGAGTTGATTTTGTGTACCTTTGTTCCACACACCCATGTTTGGGGTGTCGTATGGCTGTGACTTTGACTGTTGAGATACCTAGAATTGATTAGGTAATCTAATGAATATGTATAAACTGCTATTTGGGATTGTTTCTTTGACCCAGGGCCACCCCAAGGGTGCGTTTCCCTTGTTTAGTCATTTGGCCAGGATACTCATGGGTATGCCTTGATTATAGCATGCTTTGAGTATTCTTGATAGGAAAAATATATAAATTTCTTTCTTATGTGTTGGGCTTGGCCTGATTACTTGCTTTTCATATGGAATTCCTGAGGGCGGTGTTTTGTTTTTCCTAAGGGCAATGTTTTTTTAGCCCGAGGGTAACATTTTTTATGCCTGTAGGTAGTAGCTTCTATGCCTGATGGTGATATCTCATATGCCTGAGGGAAATATTCTTTATGCCTGAGGGCAGTCACCTAAGGGTTTCGTTTCTATTTTCCCGAGGGTAAGTATTTTCATATCTGAGGACAATGTTTACTTTTAATATTCACTATGGTGATTTCTTATGTTGTACCTGACAAGATAAAGCACATACTTGGTATTATTATTATCTTTTACTCGTTAGATTTCCTGTTGTGGTTTCTGTTATGGCACTGATATAAGAGATTGTCGGTCGAGGCCAAACCTTGGAAAAACATAGAATTCAACTATATTTAATTGTTAAATAATTATTAAAATGGCAATGTAACTGGTGGTAATGGTTACTTTTGAGTACTTCCTAGTTTATTTCATTTCATTATCGCACACTACTGTTGCACATTTTTACTGACAGTTGGGAACGGGCCTTTAGTGGTTGCCTACTGGGATTTATTTCTCATACCTTGTTTGGGTCATGTCTTTGTCCCAAATATATTATATTGCTGTAGGTGTTGATAAGGGAAAGGGTCCGTACACAGGTACATGATTGGTGTAGAGGAGTAGGAGAGCACAGGACCGAGCTTTGTCTTGTGATGCTGTTGCATTTCTGTTGCACTGCTTTGGTTTTGTTTTGCTATACTTTGTACCTTGTGATGTACTATATTAGATTGCAGTGTATCCTATTTTGGCTGCTTTCTTAGAATTAGAGACATATTGAATCATCATACATATGACTGTTCATTAACTTTTACTTCAGTTCCGTTGTCTATTTCAGGTCTATATTGTTTATTGCTTCCACTTTTTTATGTTTATATTTTTTTTTCCGATGCACTATAATTTGAAAAATGATGGCATAGTTTCCCCACTATCAGTTCTAGGCCCTCAGTGCTAGTCAGCAGCCTCTAGCATTTGGGGAAATGTGCTTGAGGTCATGTGACCAACCGGGTTCGGGGCACCCGTTGTGTGGCACCTGGATCCGGGACATTACAAAGTGTTATCAAAGGAGTTTATTTTCTTTGACTTACTGTTTAGAGATTATATCCAGGGATAGGATGGAATTGGTACTTGGTAATAATCTATTATCGGGAGTAGCTAACCCGTGTATAGGGAAAAGCCAATCTACCTCATTTAATTTCAATTCTTCTAGTTTTTCAATTTTACAGTTGATTTGATTTCCACCGTTGGGTGACACACTTGTGGTGTGTTGTTTATATTTTTATATATTTGGGTTCTATTTAGTTGAAACCCAATGAGATGAGGGTATTCCATCTCATGCATCATTTAGGAACATGTTAGAATCACATTTCATGCATAGTTTCCATTCCATGTAGGTGAATTTAAAATTTCATGTTGTTGTGATAGATGTTGTTCTAGAAGATTCATGCTGTTGTGATAGTTGCCTTGATAAAAATACCTGCTGTTTGATGGGTTATTGTTTCAATGAATGCCAAACTTTGGATCTTGAGGTGTTATAGGCCCTCATTGACCGGAATTTGGTGGATCATTGACTTTTTTACCTTTTTTATAACATGTATAAGATGCCAAGCTTTGATTCGCGGGGAGTATGGGCCCTCAAGGATCAGAATTTGGCACTTTGGTGTTTGTTTCAGTGTTTTTATGTGCTCCAGAGTGGTTCCTGAGGCTTACTGTATGAAAAAACCCAGAATACACGCCGTGTAGTTTTGACTACACGCCATGTGTTCTTCTGTTCAGGAAGAATATGTTTTTATTAAGTACATGCAGTGTACCTTATGTACTTGCAGTGTAGTCTCTAACAGTGTCATAGGCCATGTGGGCAGAGACACGGGATAAGGAAGTTCTCGTGGGAACACACCGTGTACCTGTTGTACACACCGTGTAGGGTGGACCATATGTCTGCCCGTGTGACTAAAAACATGGACTGAGAAACCATAGGTGATACACGCCGTGTCAGTTATAAACACACAGTGTAGTGTAATCCTGAAACCCAACCATGTAACTAACAACACGAGTCTTTATTACCTTTCTAGTACACACCGTGTACCTGTGGGACATGCCATGTCGTCTTGACTGGTGAGAGACCGTGTGGACTTGGTCGTGTGGATGGGGAAATAGGGTAGTGTACACGCCATGTGTGGGTGTAACATGCCGTGTATCTAGGGTTGAGACACGCCCAGACCGGCATCATAACACGATCATGTAAGGGCTTAAGGGTACATGTTGTGTAGAACTTATACACACTGTGTATTCTCTTTTTTCCAGTTCTTGTGGATCTTTCCCCTTTTTGTTGAAACTCTTAACCAGACAAAGGACAATCAACAATAAATTAAACTAAGGCATGTGTTTGACCTTGTAGATTCATGCCACTGAGACGACCACAAGTTTTTCTCCAAGAGAGTGGCGGCGATTATACTCTAGAGATGATAGGACATGGGCTACTGATGGATCCTCCAGTAGTGCCAGATGCGGCGCCCGCCGTTATTCCAGACATAGGCATAGATGCACAGTTCTATGAAGGCCTCATGTGGTTCATGCAGACCTTCCAGGGAGCACCACTGGTTGCCACATCTATGGCAGAGCTGACACGTATATTCTAGCAGCAACATCCGCCTACGTTTTCAGGGGATGGAAAACCATAGGCTACAGAGTCTTGGCTGGGTTCTATGAAGACGATCTTCAATCATCTAGAGATGCCTCCTAGGAGGAGGGTCAAACTCATACTTACATGCTTCATGATTCCTCCAAGAGATGATGGGATGTTACAACTCATACTGATCATCACTGAGAATTGGCGTGGGAAGATTTTTAGGCAGTCTTATATGAATTTTTCCTTCCAGAGACGCTAAGGGAAGATCGAGCTTGAGAGTTCATGAATCTACAGTAGGGTTCCATGTCAGTGATGGACTATTTTTCCTGCTTCACCGAGATACAACGTTTTTCACCTGTTCTGGTGGGTGATGAGACGTTGAGGGCTAGACTCTTTGAGGATTGTCTTCGATATGACATCCGAGCGCTAGATAATATTTTCAGGTTGCCTACAGTGCATGCTATTGTGAACCGGGCATTGATTACTGAGCATAATCTGCAGGAAGCTAGTGGTGTGGACCAGGGAGGTTCGATACCGGTCTCTGGTACTATTTCAACCGGTAAGAGGAAGTGGTAGATGGAATTCTCTCATGGTGGTAGTACTACCCAGAAGAATTTTGTTGGTGGCTAGGTAAGGTGCTACCAATGTGGTAAAGAGGGTCACAAGAGACATCAATGTCCACGTAACCCTGTGGAGTGTCGAGCTTACGGAAAGAGGAGTCATCTTCAGCGTTTTTGCAAGGCGTTTCTACCAGTGACTAGTGAGAGGGGTTCTGTGCAGACTCTACATGCAAGAGCAAGGCCAGAAGCTTCTTACCAGTTAGGGAATTGGAATACGTCAGGACGTTCAAGAAAAGATGGTGGTCGTGGCTGTGGTAGCCAGACACCAGGATCACCGAGACAGTAGGGCGGGTCATATCAGGGTAGCTAGGCTGTGTCGCAAGGCTGTGGCACTGGGTAGACATTTGTAGTGAAACAGACCCAACAGAAGCAGTATCCCGGACCTTCCACTATCATAGGTAATATTATAGTTGCTTTTGTTTTATCTTATGTACTTTTCGATACTTGTGCTACACATAGATTTTTATCTATGCCCATTGTGGAGAGCCTTGGGCTCTATGTTTCTTCTTCTTCTGATATCATGACACTAGAAACTCCATTGGTAATTAGAACGATAGGTGTGCATCAGTGCAAGGAGTGACCCCTAGAGGTTGGTGGGTGTCACTTTCTATGGGACCTCTATGTCTTAGAGATGACAATCTATGGTTTCATTCTCAAGATGGACTGGTTGGTACCCTTTCGATCCATTATAGATTGCTATCATCGTAGGGTGAGTTTCATGTCACCAGAGGGTGTAGATTTTTTATACAAGGGAGAATGGGATGTCTAGGCGAGCTGAGATGGACCCGAGCATCGTGGGCGAGGTGGAGTGATAGCCCAGATTGTGAGTTTATATCTGGGTGACTCGGGAACTTGTCAGAAGGATTTCCCTTCAGTGGTTAATCGTTTCAGGGATGTCTTCCCGGATTACTTTTCAGGTCTACCTCTAGAGCGAGAGGTGTAATTATCTATTGATCTTATGCCAGGAGTGGCACTGGTGTCCATTCCTCTGTATAGGATGGCTACACAAGAATTGCAGGAGTTATAGTAGACCCAGAGGAAGTGAGTACAGTAGTCTCCTTGGAGCATCCTAAGAACATGTTTGAAATATGGAGTTTCTTAGGGCTTAATAGTTACTACAGGCACTTTATATAGGACTTCTTCCACTTAGCAACATCGTTGATGGGTTTGAATAAGAAGGGTATGAAGTTAGTTTGGTCAGAATCTTGCAAGACAACCTTTCACGAGATGAAGGGAAGGTTGACATCAACACCAGTCCCGATACTTCCAAATTAAGGGAAGAGATATACAATTTACTATGATGTATCGGGTATTGGGCTGGGATAAGTGTTGATGTAGGGTGATCGAGTAATTGCGTATGGGTCTCGGTAGTTACGGAAACATGAGAGGACTTACCCGACGCATGATCTCGAGTTGGATACAGTTGTTCATGTGTTACGCTGTTGGAGACATTATCTCTTAGGAGAACACTTTGTGGTGTTTAAAGACCACAAAAGTCTTAAATACATCTTTACCCAGTGTGACTTAAATTTGAGACAGCGAAGGTGGGTTGAATACCTTTAGTCCTTCGACTTTGAGCTTGCCTATACACCTAGTAAGGGTAACACAGAAGCTGATGCACTGAGTAAAAAGACTCAGATATAGGTAGTGTAGGAGGAAAGTGGTGAGTGGCGTCTTATGGATTTGTTCTCTAATATACATTTGGAGGTGCACGATAGTCAGGGTAGAAACTATATTTCATCCTTAACTGTGACTTCTACCCTCCTGGATAGAGTGAGGATGAGACAACTATCAGATTCAGAAGGCCTAGTTCTATGGGAGTCGATGGAAAGTGAGGACCCTCCTTCTGGTAGGATGATAGGCGATGACAAGGTACTGCGTATCCATGGATGAGTGTGGGTTCCAGGGGATATATGCAAGGCGTTGATGTGGGAATATCATGCTTTAGATTGGGCAGTTCATCCTGGAGTTACCAAAATGTACTGTTACTTGAGACGTCAGTATTGGTGGCTAGGTATAAAAAGAGAGGTAGATAGTTTTTTTACGAGATGTTCCACCTGTCAGTAGGTGAAGGCAGAGCATCAGAGGCCAGCCGGACCGTTACAATAGTTACCCATTCCAGAGTGGAAATGAGATGATGTCGTTATGGGCTTCGTGACCGGGTTACCGAGGTCACCTCAAGGCAATGATGTCATATGGGTTGTTGTGGAAATACTTACGAAGGTAGCTCACTTTTTTCCAATCAAGGAGACCTTCGGTGTTGACAAGATCGAGAAGTTGTATATCCGAGAGGTAGTACGTCTTCATGGGGTCCCTCATTCTATTGTTTCAGATAGGGATGCCTATTTTACATCTCGTTTCTGGCAGAATTTTCAGAGGGAACTTGGTACACAGGTGATTCTAAGCACAACTTACCACCCTCAGAATGATGGCTAGTCAAAGCATACAATACAGGTGCTAGAGGATATGCTGCGTGCATGCATCCTAGAAATTGGGGGATATTGGGAGAAGCACATACTCCTGGTTGAGTTTTCCTACAATAATAGTTTTCAGAAAACTATTGAGATGCCACCTTACAAGGCTTTATATAGTAGGCCATGCCGATCACCCATGTTCTGGTTGAAGGCAAGTGAGACAACTTTATTGGGACCACTTCTCGTGCAGGAGACTTCAGAGAAGGTCTAGTTGATTTAGTAGCGGATGTCTACTGCATAGTATCATTAGAAATCTTATTCCAATCTCTACAGATGACCTTTGGAGTTCTTGGTCGAGGATTAGGTTTTCTTGAGTGTTTCACCGAGGTTGGGACACAGGAGGATCGAGAGACATGGTAAAATTTCACCAAGGTATATAGGGACGTTTGAGATTCTGGAGAGAGTCGGGCCAAGAACCTATCAGTTATAGTTACCACAGAGGTACCGGGCCATGCACAATGTCTTCCACGTATCTCAGCTACGATGTTATCACTCATACTCATCTCATGTTTTTCAGCCTGATGAGGTTGAACTTCAGGTTGATGCATCCTTTGAGGAGAATCCGATTCGTATTGTTGATAGGAGCATGAAGGTTCTCCAAGGCTGGTCAATTCCTCTCGTATGGGTGCTATGGCAACATGGATGAGTGCAGGATGAAACCTGGGAGCAGGAGACTGACGTACATGCTCAATGACCAGAATTGTTCCCAGCATTATCTTTACCACCCTTGGAAGGGAAATTCGGGGACGAATTTATTTAAGGGGAGAAGTTTGTAAGAACCCGGTTCTTATTCTTGAGGTACATGTTTCTTCTTTTCATTTTCCTTAAGTGTTTTTGAGAAAAAAATGGAAATTTCGGAAAAAATCCCAAATTTATGGGTACACGCCATGTACTTTTTTACACATGCCATGTACTTTGGCTGTGTGGGATGAGAATATAGGGCATGTAGGATTGGGTGTAAAAACAAACTAAACGCCATGTAATTTTATACACACACCATGTACTTTGGCTGTGTGGGATGAGAATACATGGCATGTAGGCTTTTAAGCAATTGATGGTGTAAAAACTAACTACACACTGTGTACTTAGTAATACATGCTATGTAATCAGTCGGCAGATGAACAATGGGGCGGTGGAAAGTAGCCGCTAGAGGAACAGTTTAAAAAATAGTACACGTCGTGTACTTGAGAGTACACGCCGTGTAGTTATGTTTTTTCATTAAAAATAGGCATTAGCCTCCTCATTCGATAGAGGAGGCAAAGGGCTCACCAAGAGCAGTGGGAGAGGAGGCCGAGACTTGGAGGAGCTCCCAATCGATCACCGGGACTCTGATTCTTCTGCCATCAGTATCGTTTAAACCGTGCGGGTAAGGTCTTTTCTTTTCTTGAATGTTTATTTATAATTATTTCCCCATGGGAAGTTATTTAGGTTTGAATGGGTAATCATTTATCTTAGATCTATGCCATTCTTGGATGTTTCGGGAGGCGCCTTTCACGTATATCGATCAGAGGAGATCGAGGTAGGTGGTCTTGTGTTTAATTCCAACTATCAAGTTGATTTTGTGTACCGTTTTCCATGAGCCCATGTTTGGGGTGTCATATGGCTGAGACTTTGACTGTTGAGATACCTATAATTGCATAGGTAATCTAATGAATAGGTATAAACTGCTGTTTGGGATCATTGCTTTGATCCAGGGCCACCCCGAGGGTGCATTTCCCTTGTTTATCCATTTGGCCAGGATACCCATGGGTATGCTGTGATTATAGCATGTTTTGAGTTTTCTTGAGAGGAAACATATATAAATTGCTTGCTTATGTGTTGGGCTTGGCCCGATTACTTGCTTTTCCTATGGAATGCCTGAGGGTAGTGTTTTGTTTTTCCTGAGGGCAATGTTTTGTTTAGCCCGAGGGAAACGTTTCTTATGACTATGGGCAGTATCTTCTGTTCCTGAGGTCGATATATCGTAAGCCCGAGGGCAATATTCGTTATGCCTGAGGGTAGTAACCTAAGGGTTTCATTTCTGTTTTCCTGAGGGTAAGGATTTTCATGTTTGAGGACAATGTTTAATTTGAATATTCACTGTGGTGATTTCTTATGTTAACCTGCCAAGTTAAAGCACATTCTTGGTATTATAATTATCTTTTACTCGTTAGATACCCTATTGTGGTTTATGCTGTGGCACTGATATAAGAGATTGTTAGTTGAGGCTGAATCTCGGAAAAACTCAGAATTAAACTATATTCAATTGTTAAATAATTATTAAAATGGAAATGTAACTGGTGGGAATGGTTACTTTTGAGTACTTTCTAGTTTACTAAATTTCATTACTGCACACTACTATTGCACATTTTTACTGAAAGTTGGGAACGTTCCTTTGGTGGTTGCCTACTGAGATTTATTTCTCACACCCTGTTTGGGTCATGTCTTGGGCCCAAATAGATTATATTACTACAGGTGTCGATAAGGGAAAGGGTCCCTACACAGGTACATGATTGTTGTATAGAAGTAGGAGAGCATGAGACCGATCTTAGGCTTGTGATGCTCCTGCGTTCCTATTACACTACTTTGGTTTTGTTTTGCTATACTTTGTACCTTGTACTGTATTGTATTAGATTGCAGTGTATCTTGTTTTGGATGCTTTTTTAGAATTAGATACATATTGCATCATCATATATATGACTGTTCATTATCTTTTACTTCAGTTTCGTTGTCCATTTCAGGTCTATATTGTTTACTACTTCCACTTTTGTATGTTTATATTTTTTTTCCACTGTGCGACACTTTGACAAATGAGGGAATAATTTTCCCACTATCAGTCTTAGGCCCTCGCTGCTAGTTAGCAGCCTCTGGAATTTAGGGAAATGCGCTTGAGGTCATGTGACCAACCGGGTTTAGGGCACCCGTTGTGTGACACCCGGATCTGGGACATTACATAATAAATGGTTAATGGGAGTATTTTATTAGACTTTCACATATGCATGTGGTAGGAATTACATATGAATGTGATGTTAAAAAATCATTACTATAGAAAGAATATGAGACTCATGTAGTAACTCTAAATATTAATCTATTAAGAGAGTGTTTGTAATGGTTGTAAAAATATCATGTAATTATAATAAAGGTAATATCCATTTTACATTCATTCACATATACTATAACTATACTTTAAATAAATGGTAGAATGATAAATATCGTATCAAAGTAAATACTTTTATTTGTCTCTATAGATGATCATCATAGAGCATTATGGGTATTTTTGATATGTTAGAATTAACTAGAATATTTTTTTAATAATTAAAACGGGTTATATATGAGATATGAAGAGTAGAATCATGAGTTAACAAGTAGAGACATATTAATTGGAATGATCTGTGAAATTTTATCACATGAAATTTCATATGACCATAAATTTACTAAGGGGTTTTTGTTTATTGACAATCCATCTTACCAGAGGTCGGTGAGATACCTATAATGAGGAATTTTTTACTTTGATACCCTACTTATAGAAGTTTACATATAAACTTAGCTAATATGGTGGGGGGGGGTGGGTATCTTACTAATAATGTCATCTATTTGAGTGAAACAATGATGGCATTTTTATACTGTTATAGAATGAAAATAAATATGCCCCCAGATTGAATTAAACAGATGAAATGCATGGTCATAATTAGTTGAAACATAGGAGGTGTGTTTAACTACTTAGATGAAGGGAATTTGATGTACTCAATGCTAGACAAATGACATGTGATGTTTTCATCAACATGGTTATTCTTTTTATGGGGATAAAAAATATGAGTTGGTTATAATATATTGACATGTTCCATCTCTAGTGGTCACTTGATATCATGGGTAAAAGGATTATATAGGTATAATACAATGTATATGATACAACTTATTGGGGGAATGTTCATATAGAGATATAAGTATGTTTGATGGATATAACACCTAACCCCATAATAGCTTGAGTAGCACTGATTCTTTGATAGAGGCTTCTCTTTGCTTACATTTATGGAATTTTGAATTCATAGGAGTTTCCAATTCTATTAAGGCCAATACTATCAAAAAATTAGTCCCTTTGATAAGGACAAAATTTTCAAACAAATTTTTTATTTAAAATAAATAGTTTTTGATTGAAACCAATATCCAAAAGTTTTTGGATGGATTCAAAAATAGTTTTGATGTTTTTTCAGAAATTCCTTATGGGATTTTTGTGAAAGTAGAACATTGTTTGTTATGCACTAAAATTTTCATGATATGCATGAATTTTTTTAAATGCGTTTCATGAATATATATATATATATTATTTATTTATCCTGAATAGTTTATTCATGAGTTACACTACATTATGTCTAGATTAAAGACTTTTTATTAAATTCATTGTGAAAGATTTCTGAATTATACCCCAATAGTCATGAACAAAACTGATCAGTTCTGAATAGAATATACCTAGAGCATTGACAATATAAGGGGTTGATATCCTATTCTATTTGTTTTGTGTGTGTGTGGTAGGATACTTATAATCCTATTTTGAAATTCTATTCTTCCTGAGAACTGATCATCTCACTCAAGAAGTCACTTGCACCACTTTAGTTGCTCAGGAATCCAAACAATGCGATTATGAATTCCTTAGTTAGGGTAGTCCCTTAGAGTAAAGGTTCCTTTGTTCACTACTCCTCATGATCTTCCTAAAAAATTATCTATAAAAGTAAGACCGAAACTATAGCTTTTCATGAAATTAAAGCACACTGTTTTATAGTATTATTTACTTGTTAATTTTGTGAATATAGATCTCTTATACTTGGGGTTTTCTTCTAATGCATATGATCATATGATAATTATATGTAATCCATAAAAATCATCTTTATTACAAATATAAAATCTTTATTCTCATATTTATTTTATTCCTTAAACTTTTATTCTTATGTAGAATGATTTCTATATGTATAATGTTTTTAGATTATTTTTTATTTATTATCTAAATTTAATTTTAGTATTTACATATAATATTTATTATTTACTTATAGATTTCAATTATAAAGTAATTAATTATAATGAAAATTTTAAATTATATATCCTAGGTAAAATTAAAACCCTTTTTTCATTTGATATTAATCAATATAATATTTATGATAATGGAAGATCATGATCCTTTATATCTCTATACAATTTTAATTTAACATTTTTTTATTAAAACTACATATATTTTATTTACACTTTCCTTCAAATAATGAATTAATTTTTATCTAATTATATATATTTATTTATCTATGAAATTTATTTCACTACTATAAAAATTAAAGATCAACCATATAAAACATTAAAAAAAATTGTTAAATTAAAAAAAGATAAAAATGTATAGAAAAAAATCTGGGTTCATATATTCCCACCACCTTAAAGAAACTTCTCCTTTCATTTTTTAGTTACTAATTTATTTGAGAATAATAACTATAAAAGGCTATTAAATGTTTAATTAGGCTTAAGAGTACTTATTATGGATTTTACATTTGTTTTATGAAAAAATATTAACCCCTAAGGCCAATAGAAAACTTAACTAAGATAAGGGAATAATATAACTTAATATAAATATAGTGGAAATGACAACACTCTATTTTCATGGTTTTTATACATAAACTAGTACTATATACTTATTATTATCTTTCTACGGAGTTCCATTAACATTCAAAAAAATTACTAATATAATATACCATTTGGAACTTTCATAATTTTGTTATTAAGACAATCCCTACATTTTCCCTAAGTTTTGACATGATTTTCATTTCTTCTGGAATGATTTATTATTTAATAAATGATTTATCATAACTAGTTATTAAGTAACACTATAGAAAATTAATAAAGTAAAAATGACATAAAATATAATAAAAATTTCCTATTTATTTAAGATAGGGAACATAATATTAACCTTATTTAAGAAGTTTTTTCTTCCTTTCTAGAATTTTTATGGTATCCCAATAAAGAATATATTATCTCTATATGATCTTCTAAATCTATTTCCTATGTTTTTAATAAACATACATTAATACTAATTTTAATATCCCAGACTCAAGACTTCACAATTCAATGGATTATTTATTAAATGGAAGCATAATTTATGATATCACATACTAAGAATCCAAATATTATATATCCTTAGAAAACATGATGCATATTCTAATTACATTTAAATATAATGGATATAAAATAATTGGTACTTAAAAAAACTATTGAGTATGTCATTATACCTTCTTATATTCTATCTTTAAAATATCATACATAGTTATCTTCTTCGTTACTTGAATAAGTGGGTTAAATTATATAAGAGCAAGGTCAAAAAATCAGTAATAGATATTGTATCAAAGAAGCTACATGATAATGAAATAAATAATAAAACTATTATAAATAATAATTATAAAGACGCATTTTCATGTCAAAAAATATAAGTAAGTGAACACCCTAATATTAAATTTAATAGGTGAGGGGCTAGAGACCAACATTGAGGTATCCACTCAAATGATAGTATGAATTACCTCTAAATATATATTTTCACATATAATGATGAAAAAATGCAATGACCAATAGTTTTTTAAGTACCTTATACCTTAATATTATCCCTTATTTATGTTTTTTAAAATTATTATTTTATTGGTTAACGTATTGGATAGATTTTTATTGGTTTTGGATAGTTTTATAGGCCTTAAAAGGGGATTATAATTGGTGAATGGTTAGGAGAAACCGTGCGATTATCCCTATAGAAATGTATGAGTTTTTTGAAGAAGGATAGTGGGTGGAAAAAAATTACAAATAACCATGTAAAATTCCATAGAAATCATGTTGCTCGGGACTAAGGTGAAAATAATTTATGGTGCATAATTTACCCAATTATCTGGGTACCCCGAATAGGCAAAAAGGCTCTCACAATTGGAACACCGTTTGGGAAAACGTAACACCAATAAATATATAGAGAATTCATTTATCTGAAAATTTTATTTTAAACATGAATCCTCTTACTAACTTCTCATTTCTTATCTTAATACTAGGGATCTCAAACCTAGGGACTCTAGTAGTGATTCTTATTAGTTTTATTTCCACCATACTCTAAATCTGGTAGACCTAGAGTGTTGACTTTCCTTGATTCAAGCTAAGAGGTTTTTTCTCTCCCCATTCATCACATATATCCTAGATTTCAAAATTTTCTATTAATTTTAATCATATATTTGAGATATGTTGGCTATATCTATGGATTCTATCCTAAATTAATGGATAATTCTTGGATCACTAAAGGATCATAGTTTGATCTTTTTAGAATAGCTTCCTCTCTCTTAAAAGATTATATGGATGTCATTGATAGAAAAACCCATTTGGTAAGTTGATATGAATTCCACCTTTTGGTATGATCAATTATTAGAATTATAAATCTATTGACTCAATGATGAAATATTTGGTCCTTTTTGTAGTGAATAACGGTGTACAAGCATGATTTGGATGTCGTTCCTTGGGGGATCATGGGTTTTGTATTTAGAACACTAAAGTTTCGAAGTCCTTTCCATATTGGGACTTTTTATTTATTTTATGTCATATTTGGATTTTTTATGTTCTTAGTATATAGAACCTTTCATGATCATAATGTTTAAGTGAATAGGGTTATCATGATACCTCTTCTTTATTTTATATTTGGTGTTTCCTTGATATTTAATTTATTACTTGTGTAATATTTCATAGCTTGTATAAATTCTTGTTGTGATGTATTTTTACTTTTTATGTTATTACCTATATATAGTTTTATGTATAGCTATTGGAAGTATTTTTTTAGTTTTTATGTTGATAGCTATCTCTGATGGGATTATCTATTTCCTTAGAGTGGGAGTTCTGGCGACATGATTCTTTGGATGTAGATTTGCATAGGATGTTTAGTGACGAGTTTGGAATTTTATGAGCACATGGGAGGATATTTCCTTAAAATTTTATATGAAATTATGTAAGATGGTAAAATGTATAATTGTAGAACATCCTTTAATATTTGTAGTGTTACAGTACTTGGGAATGAAAAGAATGTGTACCTTCAAAGGCGAGCACATAGTCATGTGGCTTCAGTAATACTTTACCTTAAAATCAGGTGTGCTTTTTTTCTTTAAAGGTGAACCTTTCTTTTATTTAAAGGTGTAAAGTCTTACTTCAACTGATCTAATTATTACGATTGACCACATATGGAATTCTTCTAGTATAACACTAAATTAGGTATGAATTGTGTTGTAATAATTACTAATTTCTATAATTTGAAATTCTTTTTTTGAAAATAAAATTACACATTATTAAATACTATGTTTTACAAACATCAAAATTCCAAATATTTATATTTTTTTAATAGAAAAAATAATTTTTTAATTGATTTAGAAAACATTATAATAATATGGATATAAACCTTATATTTATATTAAACAGTCTTCTTATCCCTGAAATACCTTGATCAAATCAGATTAGAATCAGTGATTTAAAAATAAAAATTTTATAAGGAATTTATAATCCTCAATCAACTTATATAAAACAAAAACTCTATGAAGATTTACAATGTGTAAGTAACAATATGTTTCAACTGATTAAATGTCATAAAATTTGAGTTTCAAATAGAATCAACTCCCAAATCTTCTAATGGGAATCTATTTATAGGTGCACCTCCAAATATCATATTCATAAATCATGGAGTTTGTTGCAATAGTATTAGATGATATCCATTTTGAGAGCTCAACGTGCTCTTTATAGACTCTATCCGATGGACTCTTTGATAATATCATCAAAATTATATTAAATATTCCATCTATAAGAATTAATTTCATTTGATTATCATATTTATTCATCTGATGAACTAAACTGCATTTGTCTGATGGACTGAATGGAGTTCGTCTTATTTTAGTCCATCAGATGAATGATGTTTAGTTTTTCAGATAAATAAAGGTTACAATCAATCAAACAAAGTTATTTCTACTAGATGTAATATTTAACAACATTGTGATAATTATATCAAAGAAACCATTAGATTACTTTTATAAATACCATGCTGAGATATAATTATGGAGCTCTACTAATAACATTACAAAAAAACTCTGAGAATAATAAAATATGACTGTTGGAGGCATGCTTATAGATATAGGACTATTAAGGAGTTGGGAATTGATAATTTTTTTAACTAAACTAGTATAAAGTTTAATTAGTTATAAAATCTTATTACTTGTGCTTTGTAAATATTTAGTGATTTTTTTATAAGGATTCTTAATGAGGATTATAAATTACTTAGAAATGTTTTCTTTTTTAATCATTTATTTTGATCTGTTTCGATCGAGGGCATTTGGGGACAAAAAAACTGTTGAAACCCATCTTGGTGATCAAGGGTTTCTAGAGATTTGAAGATAGATTAATTCTCATATTTTTGATCATGGGATTTCTTCTTGAAGAAATAAAGACCTTAAAATATGCTTAAAAATATTTATACCTTATATAAAAGTTATTTAATTCTTTTATAATAAAGGATAAAGTGTTTTGACTTCTTTTATAATGTTTCTATTATTTTTTTTACTTTATAACTTTGTAAATTTCTATTTTGATTATTTTTAAAAGTAATTATTTCCACTATGCATTTTATAAGGAAATTATACAGTTTTTAATTTATTTTTCTTATAAACTATTATTGTATAAATTGTATCAGTTTGGGGTGAATCTGATTACAACTTTGATATCATTGGGCATAGGTTCCGTCCAGTAGATCAAAATAGGTAAATGACTTTTTTAGTCCCAATTTTTAGAAACTACAACTCACCCATCATTTATCCATAATTTTACTCTTAAATCCTATATTAACAAGGTTCCTAGTGGCATGGTTAGTGAATGTTCACATAGTATATGATTGATTTTATGATTGTGTTTGAATTCATATTTCCATCAGGTTTTAAAATTATATAAACATGTGAACATATGTTAAAGAAGAACGGGTGGTGTCCTACTATGTTATACTCAGACCCTATATGGGTATATTTGTGTATGTGTAGAATTTATGATCAGGGACCCAGAGAAGGGAAAATTTACCTATAACATCTGGCTAAGTATCTTGGTTTTGGTAGACGAATTGAATACCGAGATAGACTCCAGATGGTTTCCATGAAACATTCATTTATTTTCGGTTCTAGTTTAAATATTATACTTATTGAACTAACACATCGAGGGTCTTTTTTATCATAATCATGTGGCTTGATGTGACATTAGTTATAGCATTATTCATCTTATCTTGCGAGTTGATGTTTATTTTGATTATATTTATGTCATTATATATAGTGATGACTATGATTACTGACAATATATTCACCCCATATTATTTTAGACCCTTGATGTTAATCAAAAACCTCTTACATATGGGGAGGCATAAATGAGGTTATGTGGTACTATGACTAGAACCCAATGATTCGAGTTTGGTGTTATAAAAAATCCACCAAAATACAAATTAATACTTAACTATATAATATCACACATGTAAATATAACAATATGTTTATAATATAACTTAATATAAAATGAATAAACCAATATAAAATTTCAATGCATCTTGAATAAATATGAGGAAAGGTATGTCTAAGATATAATACAAAAGTTTCCATCACAATAATGACTCTAAGACATAACATTCTACATTAACTATCAATATACAAACTCTAATATCATCCATCATTCATATCATCAAATCCCCATGGACACAAGAAATGAAAACACATGAGTTCATATATTGGGGTGGGAAATAAATGTGTTGTCATCATAACTAGTTATAAAATCCTATGAGAATTTACGTTCTCTATGAATAATCAATAAAAAATTATGGAAAATACCATATCCGAACACATAATCATCAATAATAAAAATTTATGATCAATTATTATCAAACTACACTTAATTGAATTTTATAATTCTCACCAAAGAATATATTTTTTAAATTCATATCTAATATTCCCATGAATTTTAATATAATAATAAAAAGGTCCTCGATGAACCACATCATACAAGAGAACCGCATAATTATCATATTTATCTGGTACCCCTCCTATTAGTAATAATATAGTAACCCAAGTCTCAAACACATGTAATTACATGATTTTTAACACAATAATTTAGAAAACACATCCCATAAATCATGAGGTCTAGTGTATTTGGTAGATTACTCATGAAATAAATTTACTTAATCATAAACTACATCATCAAATTTCTTATCTCTATAATGTGTGCTTAAATTCCATTAGTGGGGACACACTTAATGAAAAAGGGTGAGATATAACGCTCAGTAAGATAACAATCAAAGTAATAGATGGTTGGAACATACATGTTATGAAGAAAATCATTATATAATAAAAGGGAAGGATCATTAAATCATTGAATATAGAAGAAAATATCACAAGATAATGGAATCAAAAAAATGTTGTAATGATATAAATCATAATAATCATAAGAATAAGTTAAGGATCACTTCTAAGAAAATGAAACATACTATTCTAGGATAACTTCCAGTGCACTGTTAATGGTATCTCATGAGATGAAAACATATACCAACAAATTTAAAGGATATATATTCTAAGGCCCACCCATCACATCATTTCATGTACATGAATACGTATTCCACATGAGGAATTCAAACATTAAGAATAATCATAAGAAAAAATCATAAATGAAAATGGGTTACAAAATTTAATCTCCAAGCATAAATAAAAAAAATATTAAAATGATTCCTAACAAAAGAAGAAATTAAATGTTTTTTGGAAATTCATATCTAAATAAAGAGGAATAGTTCATTAATATGAATTTAAAATGAGGAAAATTAATAATATTAGAGTAAAGTGGTAAGTATAGAAATGAACCTATTTTTATAGTTTAATAAATGGTCAAAAAACATTTAAAGTAGGCGAGCACGTGGTTTTTACCCAAAAAAGCAGTAAACCGTAATGGTTTTCTATAAAATATTAATAATTTTAGAATTTGTTTAATTAAATAATGTTTAAAAGAGTAGAACATAAAAATTAATAATTATTAGTAAATTTCCCATTAATCTAGTTATATTTATATGGAAGATTAAAAAGGGAACTTAAAAATAATGTATGATCCTAACAAAGAAAGGGTAAATTACATTAGTATATATGTAAGACAATTTTATATAGAATATTGAACACATACATGGAAATATAAGTAAAAAAATGAAGAAAGATATATAATTAATAACCCAAAGTATAATAGGATGGTTTAGAAGTTAAGTTACCTTAGGTGCCAAATTGGTTGGTACATGCGTCTAACCTCCTAGATAGTTTTTATTTATGTCGGCCACTTTGGGTTGTTCAGATGATTTTATCCAAAAAATATTTGGTATATTGATTATGTTATAACGTGATATTAATTAGTTCAATGATATCCCTAATTATAAATTTATGGAGTCTTAATCATTCTAGTAGAATGAAATTTATACTGGTTAATCAATGTCAAAAATAGAGACAAATTATAAAAGTTGTAATATTATGATCTTTTTGGGTGGTAAAAATTACAATGAATTTTTTTTGTAATATAAATAAAGAAATTTAAAACAAATTCTTCCAATAATCACAATAAATCCATAAAAAATTATCTTTATTTTTTACAACCATTCTGAAAACCAACCACACCAAGAAGTGATGAGAAATATGATAAGTCAGCCATATCGATAATGAAACAACCATAACATGGGATATATTTTATTTATAGAAATGATGAGTGGAAGGTAGAAAATGGTTATCCCATTAACATAATTAAATTTTAGAATACTTTTGACACTGATAGTAATTATATTAGAATGGTTAGAATCTATTTAGAGGTGATATAATAAAAAAATATATTCAATGAACTTAGTCATGACAATTACATTTTTCTTGGCCATCCTCATATAGACCACTTGTTAAGCCTCAACAAAATATTATTTCAGAGAGAAAAATTCCTATATGATGTAATAATAAGGGATGGGGAGAGATCTAAAAGGATTTTGGGTGAGATAAATACATTAAAGTGTGAGTAGAGGTGGGGCTGTAAAGAATAGTATTTATTAGGGGGTGGGGGAGAGGGGTGTTTTAGAGTAAAATATAGATTATTTTATCATTTTGAAAAATTAGGTTTGAATAACATTTATTTCCATGATATTAGTTAGTTAAAAACTAAAAAAAACAAGGGTTTTATGATAATATGATCATGCCACACATTAATAGAATCATTAAACCACTCAATTAAATAAAAATATTCAAGAATATTTTTTCATTAGAATAAAATATAACATAGGTCCAAAAATTTTAAATATAGAATTTTAAATTCAAAATATTTTTTGAAATGAATAGATATAAAAATTAAATAAATTTTAGTTTGGTAAAAAGGATTCATAATTTTAAATATTTTATTTATATTGTGATGATTCAATAATAGAAATTTTAGTTGTAAACACTATATTTTAAAATTCAGCAAAAAAATTATTTAAGAAAATATAAAAATTTCACCCTAAGATTGATTTTACATGTTGATTTTAAAAAATAAATCCATTTTATAAAAATAATTTTTGAACTATGGTTAATTTATATTTTAAATAAATATCATTTTATTGAAAAATAATAATTTTTATGATATAAAAAAATTTATGACCCATAGTAAATTTATTTGTGATTTTAAAAAATAATATGAAAAAATAAATATAGTTTAATGAAACAAAAATTTATTTTAAAACCATAAAAATATATGTTAATGAAAATAATACATATATTTTTTTTAAAAAATTTATATTTTATAGAAAATATAAGTGTGGTTTAATTGTAAAAAACAATTATTTTATCATATTTAACAATTTTATTTAATTGTATTTTGATATAAATTTATTATATGTAACTTTATAAATAATTATAATTAATTGATTTTTAATACTATATTCATATGTATGAAACTTTACCTACTTCTGAAGGGGAATTCAATTTATAATGTTCCAGGTTGTTACATTCTTTCCCCATAATAAATTTCACCCTTTAAATTTACTTCCAAAGTCTCTGGTGAAAACATTGAGCATAATTGTATTTAATTTCTTAATTAGATTTCCATTTTTATTCTTTAGAGTTTTGGTTCATTTAAAGTACTTTCAGAAGTTGGGTTGTCTTTTATATATAGAACATTATCTTTACGGTTTAAGATCTTCACCAAATGGTCCTTGTAGAGGATATCATGATCCAACTATACCACCTATAAATTTAGTACATGTGAGGGATTTGGGATGTATATAATCAATGTGGATTTATGGAACATGTCATGTACTTGTGACAAGATTATTGGGAGTGCTAGTTGATAGGTGAAAACCATGATGCGGTCAAGAATCCTCGAAGGGAAAATGTATATGGGACTTAGCTTTCCCTTTTTTCAATCCCCTGGAATCTTTTCCATAGAGATATACAAAGGAATAGTTTTCCTCAAAACTCAAACTATAGGTCTCATTAATTATTTTCATCATATATCTTCTATTTACTCTATGTTGCGACACTCCGAGATTTCATAATATATATCTTTTTAATAAATTCAATTTGTTTGATAACCTGTAATGCATGTAACAACAAACTTAAGTTAATTATACCTTATCAAAATATAAAATTAAAATTAAAATATAAAATTTAAGTCCTTACTAGATAAATAAATGAAATTTCTAAAATAAATTATTTTATAAAAAGTGTCAAATTAACTTAAGGAAATAAACTTGACTCTAAATAGACTATTTTAAATTGTTTTGTGAAATTATTAATATTCATTAAACTTAATAATTTTTTTGAATGATATTAATACACATTATTGATAAAATTAATTTAATAATAAATTATAAAATTAAGTGTATTAATGAAATGATTATAAAATGATATTAATACTAGTTTAACAATTTTTGGTTAAATAGAAATGTGTTTCTTAAAAACATTGTTTATATTTTATATTATATATTTTCTTTAAAAGTTAAATTTCTAAAATTTAAATTTTTTCTTAGATCAAATTAATTTTATTTTTGGATCCAGCATGAAAAAAATTAGATTAGGGTGAATCTTTTATGTTTTTATAAAACAATTTATTTTTAGGTTAATAGTGAAAAATACCATTTTTTTAAATACCGCAACTTTTATGATATCATTATGATTTAAGAATGAATTAAAAATATATATGAAACATATAAAACCCCTAAACATCTACCAAATAATGAACCCATTTAAATTATGATAAACTGCATTCATTTTTCTTAGTTATAAATGTTTTTGGGTTTGAGATTTTTTTCATGACATGATTTAGGGGTGAACCATGATTCATGACTTGATTTAGGAGGTGAATCATATAGAGAATCATGGAATGCCTTATTGGTCATGTTTAGTAGTTTCTTGAACATCTCTAGGAAAAATTGTGAGAGTATCAGTGTGATGTTCAAGAATATTGGTTGGAATTTTTTGTCCTAAATTATAGGTTTTTTGGAATAGACCCATCAATATAGTTCTTAGTGATGAAATTTTATTATAGGGGGAGTTTATAATTCCCCTTATATTTTAGAGGTATGTTATGGATTTGGTTTGGGTCAAGATACATGTGATATACTCATTTTTAGATGATGAAGATGTCAAATTTGTTCATGAGTGTATTCAATGGGATTAGGATAGGCTTGTAGTTGTTTATAAGTTTATGCTAGATTCATGGTGTGACACAATTTTAATTTCCATGAGAAATAGTTCCAAAGTACTGGAGTAGTGCTTCCTTAATCTTTCAAGATGTGACTTCCCCTGATCAATGTCCACTAATCAGTGATGTACCAAAAATCATTACATGATCTCAATAATTCATTCATGTATTCTAGATGCTACTAACTAGTATCAAGTGTCTATGAAGTTTGGTGAGGAGTCTATACCCTCAGATAAGATGGAAATAATAATAAAAATAATGGAATTCATAAAAACATCTGCAATAATATGTAAAATGTTTACTTTCAAGTCAAGTACTTTCCTAGTCTTATAGTATTGAAGTGTTCTCAAGTGAAAATTAGTGGCTTGGGTAGGGTGTGAGTACATACTATAGGACCCCACCATTGACATCTAGAAATATATTTCTTGTGAGTAAGTTCATGATGAATTGAAAAATATGAACACATGATAACTAGAGAAGAAAGTAAATAATTAGACATAATTGATCTTTGGGTTACATAATGACACATGATACCAACCATATATACCTCAACTAGTTCTGGATGTCTCTAAACATTAGGTATCCATCTAGGGAAAATATACACATCCTTATGATAATAATACCTCTTGGAGAAATATACCCGTCCTCGCATAAGAGTCACAACCAGGGAAATATACCTACCTCGGAAAAAAATATTTACACCCATATAAGTAGACTCCTCTCAAAATAAATGATTCAATCTAAAATAAATATACCCATATTAGAAGAATAGATCACGCTAAGAATAAAATCCATCACTATAATTGGGGAAAAACACCCATTGTAATTGCCAACCCCCAAACCCTACCCAATGACTAATCACATTAAATAACTCATCATCTTTTAACGTTCTCAACGATTCATAATAAGTACTTTTTACATTTAAACTAAAAATATGGTTTATCAACTTCCATCATAATCCGCTACTCTTTCAATTTTCACTATTCATCATTTAATATGACTATATTTTTCATTTATAATTCATGACAAAAAAATTCAGGTTTCATCATTTTTTATGAAATTTTCCATGATAAGAAATCAATTTCAAGGAATCAACATAGTTTTCCTTCCAAGTAGAGATATTAGATAACTCATGGGTCATATATTAGTGTAATATCAATGATTTAAATTGTAAGAACCCGGTTCTTCTCTTTGAGGTACGAGCTTCTTCTTTTATCTTTTCCTTAAGTGTTTTTAATAAAATATGGAAAATGGGAAAAAATCCTAAATTTTGGAACTACACGCCGTGTACTTTTTCCACACGCTGTGTACTTCTGGCCGTGTTGGGATGAATACACGGGGCGTGTAGCCATGTCGGCGACAAAGGGTATAGGAACTGACTACACGTCGTGTAGTGGTCCTTTACACACTGTGTAGTCAGTCGGCATGCCAAAACAGTAAGGTGGTGGAGCAGCCACCAGCTGGGCGGAAGTACATGCCGTGTACTTAGGAGTACATGCCATGCACTCATGTCGGCAGGCGAACAGTGTCGCGCTGGCGGAAATCCACCAAAGGAAGAGTTAAATGAAAGGAGTAAATGCCGTGTACTTGGAAGTACACGCCGTGTACTTTGTTTTTTAGGCTTAAAACATGAAGTAGCCTCCTCATTTGGTAGAGGAGGAATTTGAGCCATTTTGGAGTCAAAGGAGGAGTCTGAACCTTTGAAGATCCGCCGAGTGTTCGTCGGGAATCAGTTTCCGCCTCGGACGATCCCGTTGGAACATCACGGGTAAGGGCTTCCATCTCCTTGGATGCTTTTTACCAATTCTTCTCCTAACAGGAGTTAATTGAGGTTAAGTGGGTTTTGTTCTTCGTCAGATCTATGCCGTTCTTGGGCTTTTCTGGAGTCAGCGTTCGGGTATAAAGTTCGTTGGCGTATAAGGTAGGTGGCTTGGTGTTTAGTTTTCTAACTGCTGTGTGTTTGGTGCGTTTTTGTGCCATGAACCCATGTTGGGGTGTCGTGTGGCTGAGGCCGTTGCTATATTAAACACCTAGAATTGATTAGGAATTTAATTATGATATTAAAATGCTGGTTGGGATTGTTGCTTGGATCTGGAACCACCCCGTGGGTGTGTTCCACTGTTTAGCTGTTTGTCTAGGATACCCGAGGGTATGCCTTTAAAGTAGTAATTGTTGAATTTCCTTGAGAGGAATTTCTTGTTACTGCTTGTTTACCTGTTGGGCATGGCCCGATTACCCGTTTGTCCTGAGGGCGTTGTTGTTATTAGCCTGTGGGCACTGCACTGTTTAGCCTGAGGGCTGTAGTTATTTCACCCGAGGGAAACCTTTTGTGCTTGAGGGCTTGACTTCTGTGCTTGAGGGTGACACTTCCTATGCCTGAGGGAAAATTCTGTTACACCTGAGGGCTATACCTGCGGGTTGGATTCTGCTTACCTGAGGGTAAGGTTTTTCTTGTCTGAGGACGTGAACTGTTTACTTAGGAATGCACTGTGGTTATTTATAATATTTAATGGATTAAATGAATAATAAAATGGAAATTTAATTTTTAAGTTAGTTACTTTTCTGTACTGCTTACTTTGTTTCATTTTACTATTGCACACTGTTGTTGCATGCTTACACGCAGTTGGGAACGAGCCTTTAGTGGGTGCCTACTGAGATATATTTCTCACACCCTATTTGGGTCACGCTTTTCGGCCCAAACAGATTACGTTGCTGCAGGTGTGGATAGGGGAAAGAGTCCCTATATAGGTATATGATTGCTGCTGAGGAGTAGGAGGGCATGAGACTGAGCCTAGGCTTGCGATGCCACTGCCAGCTGTTTTGCTTTGTTTTGCTGTAATCTGCTTTTGGTTGTACTGTATTGATGTATAACATGTTCTAGCTATTTTATTAGAACTTGAGACATGTAGCATCATCATTTATATACTGTTGGTTATATCCACTACTGTTGTTTATTTCAGTTGTGTATGGTTTACTACTTCCGCTCTTTGTTGTATGTTTTATTTTGTAATCCGCTGCACTACACTTTGAAAAATGAGGGCATAGTTTCCCCACTATCAGACCTGTGCCCTCGCTGCTAGTCGGTAGCCTCTGGAGTTTGGGGAAATGCGCTTGAGGTCACGTGGTGAACCGGGTTCGGGGCACCCGTTGGGTGGCACCCGGAACCGGGACATTACAAAGTGGTATCAAAGGGGTTCTTTTCTTTGACTTACTATTGGAGCTGTAGCCAGGGATAAGATGAACGATAGATGGTAATAAGTTGTGCTTGGGCATAGCTAACCTGCGTACAGGGAAAAGCCAGTCTACCTCGTATTTTTCAATTCTTCTGATTTTTCAAATTTTACAGTTGATATTATTTCACCGTTGGGTGACGCACTTGTATTGTGCTGTTTATATTTTATCTATGGGTTCTATTTAGTTGCAACCCGATGAGATGAGGGAATGCCGTCTCATGCATCATGTAGGAACATGCTAGAATCACATTCCATGCATAGTTTCCATGCCATGTAGGTGCATTAGAAATTTCATGCTATTGTGATAGTAGTTGTGCTAGAAAAGCATGCTGTTGTGATAGCTGCTTGATAAATAACCGCTGTTTGATAGGGTATTTTGTGTAAGCCTGTTTATTGAATGAACGCCACACTTTGGTTTTTGGAGAGTATGTGCCCCCATTTTCCTGAATTTGGCAGATCATTGACTATTGATTTTGTTATAACACAGATAATATGGAAAACTTTGATTCATGGGGAGTATGGGCCCTCAAGGGTCGAAATTTGACACTTAGGTGTTGTTTTTCAGTATTTTTTGGGTTTCGAGGAAGTTTCTGAGGCATACTGTCCGGAAACCCAGTATACACGCTGTGTAGTATTTTAAACATGCCGTGTATGGCCTTCTTTTTGGGAAGAAAAATGAACTTTTTAAGTACACGCCGTTTACTCTGAGTACATGCCGTGTAGTCTCTTCCCATGTCACAAACCGTGTGGACGACGACACGGGGTAGGGAAGTGCTTGGTCCGAACACGCTGTGTACCATATATACATGCCGTGTAGTTTTGACCCAGAGTCCGACCATGTAACTAATAACACGGGTCGGTGAACTCCTGTACAGAACACACCGTGTCAATGATGAACACACCGTGTAGTGTAACCTGGGGACTCGACCGTGTAACTAACAACACGGGTCAGTGTCACCTCTCCTTGAATATGCCGTGTACCTATGGGACACACCGTGTAGTCTTTTCCGAGGACAGACCGTGTGGACTTAGCCATGTGGCTGGGAAGCGGGGTTGTTGGCACGCCGTGTGCAGGTGTAACACGCCGTGTAGTGTCAAGCCGAGTAGTCAGCCGTGTCACAAGCGACATGGGTAGTTGGAAAATAATACCATACACGCCGTGTAGATATTATACACGCCATGTAGTTTTTGTTCAACGGGATCCGTATGGCTTAGCCGTGCAGAAGGACCCGGGCAGGGGAAGGGAAGTCAAGTAAACGCCGTGTAGTCAGTATACATGCTGTGTAGTCTTATTTTGAAAATTTTTAATTCCTTATTCCTCCTGTTCCCTTTTGAGTTTCTTTGTTTTCGGTCTTTGATAATGTTGAATCTAAGGCGTGCTTTTGACCTTGTAGTGTTATGCCGCCTAGACGACCGCGTGTTGTTCACCAGGAGAGCGGCAACGAGAATACTATGGAGATGGTGGGCCATGGGCTACCAGTTGATCCTTCAGCAGAGCCAGATGCGACGCCAAATGCTATACCAGACACAGGCACGGAGGCACAGTTCCATGAAGGATTTATGCGGTTCATGCAGACCTTTCAGGGAGCACCGCAGGCTACCACATCTATGGCCGAGCTGACACGTATCTTCCTGTTAGGTCCACAAGGCTGAATACCCTGAGGGGGGGGGGGGGTGAATCAAGGTATGACTAATTTGAAATTAACGCCCGTTTTGATCTTGTTCCGTTGTTAAGCAAAACACTATTCTCTCTCTTTCCTGTTGCACAAAGTAAATAGAAAGTAAAGAATGCATATGATACAACAATTTTACTTGGTTCACCGGAAAGGGCTACGTCCAAGGAGCATACGCCGCCAAGTTTCCGGTCATACCAATTCCACTAAACTTCACTAGCTGTGGATTACAATGTTTGGTCTAGATCACTTCTATGCCCAGGATCACTGCCTTTACAATGTTTAGGGTCATCTCACTGCTTCCCCAAGGGTCACTCTCTGTTTCTCTCTCTTTGGATCACTGCCGGTGGAGAGGATCACCTTGTTTCTCTTCCTTTGCTCACTTCTCTTTGAAGGAATCCAGTCACAGTTTATAGACCTGTAGGTCTCTTCATTTGCATGAAGGAATGCATCTTCCTCTGTAAGTAGATGCTCTGTTGAAGCCCAATTTTCACCCGTAGATGAATATCTCTTTGCACCGAAGGTATCAGGAAAACTTCCAACTTCCACGCAGCCTGAAAATCACTGCTGGAACCAAACCTTACTTGGCACACAAGTCTATCTCGGCGTGCAAGTATCGGCGCACAAGTCACTACTAGCGCGCAAGTCCTCCTCAGACACTTGCGCGACTCAAGCATCCTCAACTCCAAACCTGCGCGACTCACTTCCTTTTACGCCCAATCCAATATTGGCGTGCAACTCCACACTGGCATGAAACTTCAAACACTGGCGCACAACTATCACCCTGGCGCGCAAGTCCCACCTGCGCGACCACACACACCACTTGCGTGGCCTAGTCTCGGCGCGCAAGTCTTATGTCCTCTTAGACACTTGCACGACCAACTCCCAAACTTGCACGAACCTGTTTCCTTAGCCATATTTTGATCTTCTTATCTTGAAAAACATATCACGCACAAGTTTCCTATACTCCAAGTCCTTGGTGCGCAAGTCCCTTTTCCAAAAACACTTTTCTTTATTTGTTGATTTTCAGGCCCAAAAATTTGGCAAACACTGGAAAACGGCACCACCTTGTATCTGTTCTTTTGTACCACTTACAGATCATCCATTCCTTTTGTCGACGTTCTTGAATCAAACATGGATCGTTGACCTCAACTCTTGAACTAGACATTCCATCATGAAATCCTCTTTGTCAAAAGATTTTTATGTCATTGTTTTGCTTTGTCAACAATCACCACTCAGATGTCCACTTTGTCAACAAACACAATCACCTCAAAAATGCTTCAATGATGCCTTGAGGGATTTTTGCCCAACACTTCCAACAGCAGCATCCACCTACGTTTTTAATGGATGACGGACCATAGGATGCGGAGTCTTGGTTGGGGTCGTTGCAGACTATTTTCGAGCATCTTAAGATGCCTCCAGGACAAAGGGTCAAGCTCGCGACATACATGTTGCGTGATTCTGCCAAGAGGTGGTGGGATGTTACCACCCAGTCAGAACATCACAGGGACATGGCGTGGGAAGACTTTTAGGTAGTCTTCTATGAATTTTTCTTCCTAGAGACACTGAGGATAGATAGAGCTTGATAGTTCATGAATCTGCAGTAGGGTGCTATGTCGGTGATGAACTATTTTGCTCACTTTACCGAGCTTCAGCGCTTTTCACCCGTACTGGTGGGTGACGAGACATTGAGGGCCAGATGTTTTGAGGATGGTATTCGTTATGACATCCGAGTGCTGGTAAATGTTTTCAGGTTGCCTACTATCCATGATATTGTAAATCAGGCACTGATTACAGAGAGGAACCTACGAGAATCTAGTGGTGTGGGTCAGGGCAGTTCAGCACCAGTTATTGGCACTTTTTCTACTGGCAAGAGGAAGAGCCAAATGGAGTTCTCTCAGGGTGTCAGTACCAGCCAAACAGTTTCTTCAGGTGGCCTGGTCAGGTGCTACCAGTGTGGTAGAGAGGGGAAAAAGAGGCCACAATGTCCAGGTGATCCAGTAGAGTGCTGAACTTGTGGCAAGATGGGCCATCTGCAACACTTTTGCAGGGCGTTTCCACCGATGGCTAGTGAGAGGGGTTCTGTGCAAACTCCGCGTGTGGGAACAGGACCAACAACTTCTGAACAGTCTAGGAACTGGAATAAGTTAGGGCATGCAGGAAGAGATGGTGGTCATGGCCATGGTAGCCAGACACCAGGATCTCAGAGGCAGCAGGGCGGGACTGCTTAGGGTAGCCAGGCTGTGTTGTAGGGCCGCGTCACTGGGAAGGCATATGCAGTGCAACAGACCTAGAAAGAGCAGGATCCCAGACCTTCTACAGTCATAGGTACTATTTTAGTAGCTTTTTTCTTATCTTTAGTACTTGTTGATACAGGTGCTACATATAGTTTAATATCTTTACCCGTTGTAGAGATCCTTGGGCTCTGTGTTTGTTCTTCTTCTGATATCATGACGCTAGACACTCCGTTGGGGACTAGAATGACTGGTGTGCGTCAGTACAAGGAGTGCCCCCTTGAGGTTGGTGGGTGTCACTTTCTTTGGGACCTCTATGTCTTAGAGTTGATATCTTATGACTTCATTCTCGGGATCGACTGGTTGGTTCCCTTTCGGGCCTTTGTAGACTACTATCATCGCAGGGTGTGTTTCACATCACCAGAGGGTGGAGAGTTTCTATACAAGGGCGAATAGGATGTTCAGGCGAGTCGAGCTTGACCAGAGCATCGTGGGTGAGGTGGAGTCACAACCCAGATTGCGAGCTTATATTTAGATGACCAGGGGACTTGTCAGGAGGATTTCCCTCCTGTTGTTGATCATTTCATAGATGTCTTCTCGGATGACTTTTTAGGTCTACCTCTGGAGAGAGAGGTGGATTTCTCCATTGATCTTGTGCCAGGAGTAGCACCTGTGTCCATTCTTCCATATAGGATGGCCACACCTGAGTTGCACGAGCTCAAGAGGCAGTTAGAGGAGTTACATGCAAAGGAATTTATCCGACCTAGTACTTCTCCTTAGGGTTCGCCGGTCCTTTTTTCAAAGAAGGCAGACGGTACCGTCAGACTTTGCGTGGATTATCAGAAGCTGAACCAGTTGATGGTTAAGAACCGATATCCCTTGCCGAGGATTGATGATCTTTTTGATCAGCTTCATGGAGCATGAATGTTCTCGAAGATTTACTTGAGATCAGGATATCATCAACTGCATGTAAGACCGTCTGATATACCTCTCACAGCTTTCAGAAGAAGGCATGGTCTATACGAGTATATGGTTATGCCGTTCGGACTCACGAATGCACCAGTGGTTTTCATGGCTCTGATGAATCGTGTGTTCCATCCGTATCTTGATTCTTTTGTGGTAGTATTCGTGGACGACATCTTGGTGTACTCTCACACTCGACACGACCATGCCACCCATCTTGAGATCGTATTGAGTACACTGAGAGAGCATCAGTTATATTCTAAGCTCTCAAAGTTCCACTTTTGGATGGACCAGATTCACTTCCTGGGTCATATCATCTTTGAGGTATGAGTTTCAGTAGACCCAGAGAAGGTAAGAGCAGTGGTTTCCTGGGAGAAGCCTAAGAATGTGTTCAAAATATGGAGTTTCTTAGGGCTGGCTGGTTACTACAGACGTTTCATATAGGACTTCTCCCGCTTAGTAACACCGTTGACAGGTCTGACTAAGAAGGGTGTGAAGTTAGTTTGGTCGGAAGCTTGCGAGGCAGCTTTTTAGGACCTGAAGGGAAGGTTGACATCAGAACCTATCCTGTTTCTCCTAGAGCAGGGGAAGGGCTATACAGTTTACTTTGACGCATCAGGTATTGGGCTGGGAGCAGTGTTTATGCAGGGCGATCGAGTTGTTGCGTACGGGTCTCAGCAGTTGAGGACACATGAGAGGAATTACCCGACACATGATCTCGAGTTAGCTGTAGTTGTACATGCGTTGCATTGTTGGAGACATTATCTATTGGGGGATAATTTTGTGGTTTTCACCGACCAAAAAAGCCTCAAGTATATCTTTACTCAGCATGACTTGAATCTGAGGCAGAGGAGGTGGGTCGAATACCTACAGTTCTTCGATTTTGGGCTTGCCTATACACCTGGTAAAGTTAATGCAGTAGCTGATGCACTGAGCAGGAAGACTGAGATATAGGCAGTGCAGGAGGCCAACGGTGAGTGGCAGATCATGGCCTTGATCTCTGAGATGCATCTGGAGGTGCATGATAGGTAGGGGAAGACTTATCTTTCATATTTAGCTGTGACTTCTACCCTCCTGAATAGAGTGAGGATAAGGCAGCTATCGGATTCAGAAGGCCTAGTTCTACGAGATTCGGTGGAAAGTGGGGACCCTTCTCCTAGTTGGACGATAAGTGATGATGAGGTTTTGCATTTCTATGGACGAGTATGGATTCCAGGGGATATACGCGAGGAGATGATGCGAGAGTTTCATGCTTCAGCTTGGGCAGTTCATCCCGGGGTTACCAAGATGAACCGTGACTTGAGACGTCAGTACTAGTGGCTGGGTATGAAGAGAGAAGTAGCTGGTTTTGTTACGAGGTGTTCCACCTGTCAGCAGGTGAAGGAAGAGTATCAGAGACCAGCTGAAATGTTATAGCAGTTACCCATTCCGGAATGGAAATGGGATGATGTCGCGATGGATTTCGTAATAGGGTTGCCGAGGTCACCTAGAGGTAATGATGCCGTATGGGTTGTTGTGGATAAACTCACAAAGGTAGCTCACTTTTTGCCGATCAAGGAGACCTTTGGTGTTGACGAGATCAAAAGGCTGTATATCCGAGATATCGAACATCTTCATGGGGTTCCTCGTTCTATCGTTTCTGATACGGACGCCCGATTTACGTCTCGTTTCTGGCAGAGTTTACAGAGGGCGCTGGGTACATAGGTGCTTCTGATCACAACATACCACCCTCAGACCAATGGCCAGTCAGAGTGTACGATACAGGTGCTAGAGGACATGCTGCGAGCATGCGTCCTAGACTTTGGGGGATCTTGGGAGAAGCATATACCCTTAGTTGAGTTTGCCTATAACAATAGCTTCTAGGCGACCATTGAGATGGCACCATATGAGGCTTTATACGTTTGGTCGTGCTGATCACCTTTGTGATGGATAGAGACAGGTGAGGCAGCTTTGCTGGGACCACGTCTCGTGTAGGAGACTTCTAAGCAGGTCTAGTTGATTCAGAAGCAGATGGATACCGCACAGTCTCGTCAAAATTCATATGCTGATCGCCGTAGATGACCTTTGGAGTTTGTGGTCAGGGATCAGGTTTTCTTGCGTGTTTCGCCGAGGCTGGGACACAAGCGGATCAGGAGACAGGGTAAACTTTCACCAAGGTATGTGGATCTATTTGAGATTTTGGAGAGAGTCATACCGGTTTCTTATCAGTTTCAGTTACCGCAGTGGTACCGAGCCATGCACGACGTCTTCCATATATCTCAGTTGCGCCTCTATCATTCAGACCCATCTCACACCTTTCAGCCTAAGGAGGTTGATCTTCAGATGGATGCATCCTTTGAGGAGCATCCGATTCGTATCATTGAAAGGAGCATGAAGGTTCTCCGAGGCCGGTCAGTTCCTCTCGTACGGGTGCTATAGTAGCATGGCTAAGTGCAGGATGAAACCTGGGAGCGGGAGACCGACATACGTGCTCAGTGGCCGGAGTTGTTCATGACTATATCTTCTCCACCATTGGAAGGGAATTTCAGGGACGAATTGCTATAAGGGGGGTAGTTTGTAAGAACCCGGTTCTTCTCTTTGAGGTACGAGCTTCTTCTTTTCTCTTTTCCTTAAGTGTTTTTAATAAAATATAGAAAATGAGGAAAAATCCTAACTTTTGGAACTACATGCCGTGTAATTTTTCCACACGCCATGTACTTCTGGCCGTGTTGGGATGAGTACACGGGGTGTGTAGCCATGTTAGCGACAAAGGGTGTAGGAACCAACTACATGCTGTGTAGTGGTCCTTTACACGCCGTGTAGTCAGTCGGTAGGCCAAAATAGTAAGGCGGTGGAGCATCCACCAGCTGGGCGGCAGTACACGCCATGTACTCAATAGTACATGTCGTCCACTCATGTCAGTAGGCGAACAGTGCCGCGCTGGTGGAAAGCTGCCAAAGGAACAGTTAAATTAAAGGATTACACGCCGTGTACTTGGAAGTACATGCCATGTACTTTGTTTTTTCAGCTGAAAATAGGTAGTAGCCTCCTCATTTGGTAGAGGAGGCATTTGATCCATTTTGGAGCCAAAGTAGGAGGACAAACCTTTGAAGATCCGCTGAGTGTTCATCGAGAATTGGTTTCTGCCTCGGACAATCCTGTTGGAACCGCACGGGTAAGGGATTCCATCTCCTTGGCTACTTTTTACCAATTCTTTTCCTAACAGGAGTTAATTGAGGTTAAGCGGGTTTTGTTCTTCGTCAGATCTACGTCGTTCTTGGGCATTTCTGGAGTCGGCGTTTAGGTATAACGTTTGTTGGCATATAAGGTAGGTGGATTGGTGTTTAGTTTTCCAACTCCTGTGTGTTTGGTGCATTTTTCTGCCATGAACCCATGTTGGGGTGTCATGTGGCTGAAGACGTTGCTATATTAAACACCTATAATTGATTAGGTATTTAATTATGATATTAAAATGCTGGTTGGGATCGTTTCTTGGATCCAGAACCACCCTGGGGGTGTGTTCCACTGTTTAGCCGTTTGGCTAGGATACCTGAGGGTATGCCTTTAAAGTAGTAATTGTAGAATTTCCTTGAGAGGAATTGCTTGTTACTGCTTGTTTACCTGTTGGGCATGGCCCGGTTACCTGTTTGGCCTGAGGGCGTTGTTTTGATTAGCCTGTGGGCACTGCACTGTTTAGCCTGAGGGCTGTAGTTATTTTTCCTGAGGTCAACCTTTCGTGCCTGAGGGCTTGACTTCTATGCCTGAGGGAGACACTTACTATTCCTGAGGGAAAATTCTGTTACGCCTGAGGGCTATACCTGCGGGTTGGATTCTGCTTACCTGAGGGTAAGGTTTTTCTTGTCTGAGGACGTGGACTGTTTACATAAAAATTCAATGTGGTGATTTCTAATATTTAGTGGATTAAACGAATAATAAAATGGCAATTTAATTGTTAAGTTAGTAACTTTTCAGTAATTCTTACTTTGTTGCATTTTACTATTGCACACTGTTATTGCATGCTTACACGCAGTTGGGCACGAGCCTTTGGTGGGTGCTTACTAAGATATATTTCTCACAACCTGTTTGTGTCATGCTTTTTGGCCCAAGCAGATTACGTTGCTGTAGGTGTGGATAGGGGAAAGAGTCCCTGTACAGGTACATGATTGCTGCTGAGGAGTAGGAGGGAATGAGACCGAGCCTAGGCTCATGATGCTGCTGCCAACTGTTTTGATTTGTTTTGCTGTACTCTGCTTTTGGTTGTACTGTATTGATGTATAACATGTTCTGGCTATTTTCTTATAACTTGAGACATGTAGCATCATAATTTATATACTGTTGGTTATATCTACTGCTGTTGTTTATTTCAGTTGTATATGGTTTACTGCTTCCACTGTTTGTTGTATGTTTTATTTTGTAATCTGCTACGCTACACTTTGACAAATGAGGGCATAGTTTCCCCAATATCAGACCTGGGCCCTCGCTGCTAGTCGACAGCCTCTGGGGTTTGGGGAAATGCGCTTGAGGTCACATGGAGAACTAGGTTCAGGGCACCTGTTGGGTGGCACCCAGAACAGGGACATTACATAAATTATGTAATATTATTTTAGGTTAAATGCATGGAAAGAAGCATGACCACATAAATAAAGTACTAATAATGGAATAAAATTTATAGGAAAATCTATAGATGACCTACCTTTATAGCAACAAAGATTAATCTTTAAGAACAACCACTGAAACAAGAACGATAAACCAAAATCCTACAACAATATTTCAATAACAACATATTAGAGTTATAGAGAAGTCAAATACAAAATGTTTAATATGAGAGTTATTATGGGTCATGTCAGATCCGCCAAGAAATTAAGGAGCTAATCATTGGGAGTTAAAAATCATTAAAATTAGAGAGGTTGTTGAGGGAAAGGAAATGATGGGTCTTCCACATAATCTCTCTATTTTAAAACATATTCAACACTACATATATAGTTTTCATATAATTAATAATTATTTCATATTGTGAAGTATTGAGGCACCACCCCTCTAAAATTCTAGAATTATTTATCATGGAATGAAATACTGTGTGACATTGAATTTTTCTTACAACTTTAATATAGATTCCTGACCCTCATAGTCCCCAAGAATTAACACCAAAAACATCCCTCAACACCTCCATCAATAAAAAATGAGTCTATCACATACATCATTACCAAAAAACAATACCATAACTCACATTAAAATTCCAAGGGTGTTATAAACTACCCCTAATGACTTATCAATTAGAAGTATATTTATTGGTCTCCCCTAAACAACTCAACCTCTAAAACCAAACATCAATAAATTTAAGGATGAAATTTTTTCTCATATTCTCATGATATTTCCTAAACATTTTCTTGAAACTACAACACTTGAGAAATCGGTCATTCTATAATTCTTCATATGATTTAGGCTCTAAATGATGTCACAAATCATGGTTCATCCAATCACTCATATCATGAACAACTCCCAAAACAAAAAACCTTTATAAGTAAGAAAATTTTACATGGTTTAGAAAAATTTAAATGGATTTATACCTTAGAAGAGTCTAGAGGTTTTATAACCTCCCAAACTAATAGTAGTTTGTCCTCAAGATGAATCCCAAAACATCACTACTCCTCATCAACAAAAAACTATAGCCACTGATCCCTCATGTCTTATTACTGCTCCCATGAATCATTTTGGTTACAGTTATACTATCACCAAACCCATAACAAAAGAGATATATTGTCATGAAGATCTTTTTCACTTCATTCCACTATATAAACTCGATGCTCATCAAAGGATATATCAACATCATAGTCAATATAATTAGTTTCAATCACATGAGATAGATCTATATGGTATAATATTAACAAAGTTAGTGAAAAAATGATGTATAATATTGATGCACTATGGAAGTTACATCCAATACTCTACTAGATGGATTCTTTAAAATATCTTGAAAAACTCCACAAAGTTGGGATCCAACATACCCTACATCTTGATCCGATTATTCCCTAGCCTAAGAGACACTCAAAAGAATACCCAATCACTAAACTAAAACTCAAGATTTCGACGTCTCTAGTCTGCATAATATATCTTTTTGGTATGAGTGGTAGAAAAACTCTTTAAGTTCAACTGAATGTTCTCTAACATATCCTACATGAGACTCATTCTAATCTCTACTACCTCACTAGCCTCATACAAACATAGAGGTGATTGGAATGTTCTACCATAAAAATAAACATAAGATCCCATCCATATGTATGATTTTTAATAAATTTTATAGGAAAATTATACCAAGTCCATGTTTTTTTTTCTAAGGAAAAAAAATATATAGGACACATGATTTCAAAAAATCCTCGAAAATCTATATAGTTCACTCAAATTATCCATCAGTTAGTGGATGATAGTCAGTGATAAAATGAATATGTATACTGAATTATTTCTAAAAATCCTATTAGAAACATGATGTGAAGTGAGAATCTCAATCCAACACAATGGTATGAGGGACTCCATACAAGGAAACAATATCCCAACCATATATAATACCCATCTAAACCACTAAAAAGGTCTCCTTAATTGGATAAAAGTGATCCACCATTATTAGTCCATCCAATATTTCCCAAAATACATCACTATCGCATGACATTCTTGACTACCCCATAAAAACCCACAATATCATCCTCCCATTTTATACTTAGGAATGGAAAATGACTTCAAAATTTCAGTGAGTCATTGGTTCTTAACCTTCACATGTAAATAGGTGGATCATTAAGTAACAAAATTCATGATATCCTCCATCATTCCAGGACCCCAACACTATCAGTGTATGTCTAAATACATCTTAGTCAAACTAGGGTAAAATTCCTATTTTGAGGCATTTAAATCATGAATAATATCTTTACACATGTCCTTTAGAACTAATACAATAATGTAAACATGTATAATTTCACCATCATATAAATTATAATCTAGTGGAAGATCCTCACCATATATATTATCCCTTAAGGCTAAATACTATGGTTTGGATATTTGTCTCCTCTTTAACATGACGGGTAATAAAGAGGAAATAGAACACAAATGTGAAGGTTTTATGACCAAGAAACTATTATTGTTCCAAAATCATCTAAAAAAAGAGCCATTAACTACCATTAACTAATAGAATTTTGATATATCCAGGATTTCATTTTTAAGATTAAATAATCTATGACCACATTTCCCTTTTAAAGGTAATAGTATATATTTAAATCCAAATATTTTAAATACTCAAACCACCATCACTACCATATGTTCAATTCTCATTTTGGAGAAGATTTATTTTAGGATTTGGTGTTCCTTTTACATAAAAAATCCCCCCAAAAAAAGTGGTTCCTCAAATAGATTAGGGAATGAACTACAACTACTGACTCTATGTCACATGTTAGATAATTCTTCTCTTGACTTATAAGATGAATTAAACCATAAGTGAACACATAATATCCCTATATCAATCCTACTCCTAGGATAACTGATGATGCATAAAAAAACATGATGTACTCTATAACAAACTCCAATAGTGTCAATATCAGTGTTTTGTTTTCCTTTACTTTAGTTTATAAAAATAATCATCACAATCATTAGACCAGATAAAATCCACTCCATTTTTGGTCAATTCACTCACTGGTAAGACCAAATAGAAAAAAAAATCCGGATAAACCTATAACAATACTTTAATAAACCCAAAAAGAAATGTATGGGAATGATGTTATTGGGTTTCAACCAATTAAAAAAATTCCTAAACCATCTCGAGGTCCACAAATATACCATCCTTAAAAATAAAATGGCCTAAAAACTATACCATATTGATCTAAAAGAGGCACTTGGAGAGCTTTTTACAGATCCTATGGTCCCCATGTGTGCTCAAAAAAATCAATAAGTGATTATTGTGGCCCTATCTTATATTTGATTTCATAATAATTTAATCCACAAAGGAAACAAAAAAAGCTTTCAAATGACAGTGAAATAGAAAATTCATCATAGCCATAAATATTACTGGTGCATTCATCAAACATGATGTTACCACTAGATAATCATATAATTTGTACCTTCTTCTTAAATTATTTTGTGGAATGTCCAATGTCCTCACCCTCAGTTGGTGACAACCTTATCTCAGATCAATCATTAAAAATACTTAGGTACCTCTCAATGATTCTAATAAGTCATCAATACATGTAATTAGGTGTTTTTTAACTATAATCTGATTCAACTTCTGATAGATGACACAAAACCAAAATGAACCATCCACCTTCTTAAAAAATAGGATGAGAGTGCCCAATGTGATGTTTTTGGATAAATGATATCCTTCACCTATAATTATTTATGATAATAATTAATATCTCAAAACTCTACTAGAATGATCTAATAAGGTGGAATATAAATGGGTTGATCTCTCGATATGAGATCGATAGATAAATCAACATCTCTCTCCGGTGGATATCCCGTGAAATAATTAGTAAAAGTTTCAGGAAATCATTAAACCATGGAGGAAAAAATATCTTATGTTTTGTCCTCATCATTCATTATCAAACTAGAAAATTGGGCCATAATCCTAACCAATTTCCCATTCTTAATTCATTTAGATCTTCCACTAATCCCCGTTCTCTAACATGAACTTACTCGCCTCCCTTATGAGATGTAAAAAATACCAATCAATGGTAAATGTTGATGCAACCATGGTATAAAAGTTTTAAAATCCATTATATGGATCAGATCCAAATTGGACATATATAACTTGAATAAGTTACATAATAATCTATAACCACTAATATCTAAGGCACATTCCCTATAATGATGAATTCCCTTTTAATTCACTTCAAATGGTGAGTCAAAATAATCACCCCACATATATACTATATATACTACCCTAGTCTTCCAAAAAAATGATATCATATAAAATAATGTTATGTTAATATGTTAAAAAAATCACAATACAAGGCAAAAGTAACTAGTATCATAAATCAGATGGTTGAAGTTTGAACATCTTGACCAATGAAAGTAAGCTGAATTTCATACATCTAACTCATTCTGTGGCCTTGAAATCAAGCTAGTATCACATGTATCACATTTACCTATTGATGTGTGTGTCCCTATCTTATAGAACAAAATCAAGAAACCTAACACATAGGACCAATCAAACTCCAACTACCCATCTACTACAACATATAAAATCCATCCCTAATCTTTGCACATATTTAGTTGCTTAATCATCGGCTGCTCCTTGATACATTCTAAAAAAATGTTGTAGGTGACCCATCCAACCTCAAAACCAACAATCCATATGCGGTCAAGGTGTATGACCTTATTTACCACACTGACAACAATCGATAATCCATTACATTTTGATAAAGAATGAAACCCACTTTTATGATTACTCAATCCACCATCGCCCTAGAAAGAATACCCTAAATGGTACTTTGTACATTTTATAGATCTGCTACCAAATTCCCTAATGGAATCCTACTTCCTTGAGCATATTCACTCACCTAGGTTCCTCTCTACAATCAAAATCTAATTCAATATCTCAATAAACCATGAGAGGCAGAACAAATTCACATGAAACCTTATATCATACCTTAGACCATCCTCAAGACGCCTAGACATTTACACATCATCCCCCACTAGAATTAGATGAAAACATTATAAATCATTAAAATGGTAAGCATAATACAATACATAAATCTATCTCTTTGTTATGCACAGAAAATACCAAGACTAATTATCACTTAGAGCCTATAGAGAAAAGTGACCGAAGAACCTAATCTAAAAGGAATAAAAGGATATAACAACATGTTGGTCAACTTAGACTAAAATATATCACAACTACTTCACTAGTTTTCAAATAATATACACTTCAAAATTTACCCTCCTCTCTATGGGTGTCTTTAGGTGATAAAAAATCATCTATATGGACTTGATCTAGACCTAATATTCTTAAAGACCACCCTCCATATAAAATACTAGTGGATGATAATGTAGAAATTATATAGTAATATCATACATTTTCAGTGTATTTAGTAGTGCATCTCTTTCCATAGCTTGAACCACCATCACCAAACTTCCTTAGATCTAATCATAGACACATTCCCTAGTACCACATGAGTTTCTAGATCAATAACCTTAGAGGAGTTCCTATCACCAAAAACCTGGTTCTATACTGGAGGTCATCATGGGAGATTTTTTTAAAATTCCAAACACACACCATTGAATATATCACTATAATAGTCCTTGAAATCATAGTGTAAGGAAAATGATAACATGTATTACATTATTCTATTTTCGAAATTTCATATCCCAAAAGAACTCAGAATGATGTTTCTCTCACTAGACCCAATACACTGATACAAATTACAAATTTCATACACCCACAAGGTCTACATCGTACCCTTAAAATTCATATAATACAGATATAATTGATATCATAAATAGAATATATTATAATTTATCTAGAATTTGATAACAAGTGATATTTAAATATTATTTTGATTAAAATTAATAAATTAAAAAACACTATAAGTTATAATTAGAATTTAATTTATCTGATTCTATATATTAATTTAAATAATTGATCGTAATTATGACCCATTAATTCCATGTTTGTACCATTATGCATGAACTCACAACCAATTTTCATTCTCGGAAAGAAACAAATTAAAATAAATCATAAATTCCAAAAAAATGTGCTTCACTATAGGTGAAAACAATCAAAAAATAGAAACAAAAACCATGAACACTAATACCATCCCCAATAACATTTATTTTTCTTTGTAAATTAGTTTGGTATTAACTGGTACATGTTTCACACCATATATCATAGATTCCTTATCTCCTTTAAAACATACCTAAAATAGTCAACTAAAAGAAAGGGATATGATATAACTTTGTAACATTACCCTCCGGATTGAAGATCACTATGAGACTTTATGAATGCCTTACTATATATTTGAGGATTTCTTCTAGTAGTATGGTTCTATAATGGTATGGTATGAAGACTATATGCTTAGATCAGAGTCACAAAATAGTGTAAATAAATGTAATCATATAAATATTTACAATAAGAATTAAACTGACATCCAATAACACACTAATATGTTAATCATAAACCTATGATATTTCAAAATGAATTTTATACTTATGAAATAGTGATAGTATAACAGACTATATTCATATATATCTAAAAAACCAAAAAAATGGGATGAACCTTAAAATTGGTTTGAAGTTATGGAATTCAATCAATTATCCATGATTCAACCTAGAAATCTGAATCACACATCAGTATTAAGGGATTTCACTTATCATGGCCTATAATGATGAAGTCTGCTCAAGTACTAACCAGTGGCCTGAGTAGGGTGTGAGTAAAACTAATTATTCCACCACCAAAAACAACTATAAATATATATATTCTGAGTAAGTAAATAATTATGCAACAAATTTTTACATATGTATAACTAGTGTAGAAAGTAAATAATTAGATATTGTCAATCCCCAGGTTCTATGATAACACTTGACACTTACCATGATTACCTTAGAAATTTCCAGATGACTCTAAACAATAGGCATCCATCCAAGGGAAATATACCCATACCCATGATCATAATACCTCCCTAGTAAATATACTTATCCTAGAAAAAAATAATCACACCTAAGAAAATATAACTATCTTTCATAAAAGAGTTAAACCTAGGGAAATACAACCATATTAGAATAAAAAAATAACACTCATAAAAATATACCCTTCAAAGAGAAATATCATACCCATAGGGAAATAAATTTTAAAAACCATGGATGAAATACCCAAAGGATACACCAACCCCTTAACCTTTTCCTTTGGATAAAAAAATTACATCGCCCATGATTTCTGTATACCCTCAAAATTTCATCAAATTCCCTTTTTCTATTAAAAATAAATATAATATTTTTCACCTTTAAACAACATCCTTCACTATTTAGATTATTATTATTCACTATTTAATAAGTCTATATTTTGGATTTATAATTCAATAAAAAAATTATAGTTTCATCATGTTGTCTAACACATTTAATGCTACAAAATAAATTTCAAGGAACTCATTTAGGATACCTTCTAGTAATAGTTAAAAAATGAAAAGGGTCATTTTTTATAATAATCTCCAAAATTTAAATTATATAATTTAATTCTGGATCTAATGAATGGTAATATGGACCAACCACAAAATAAAAGAACTATTAATGGAATAATACTTTGGTAAAATTTATTGAATACATACCTCAATCAAAAAAGGCTTAATCATCAAGAACCACCACCCAATCACTCTTGATAAAAAAAACCTAAAACCATCCCCTAACCATAACATATTAATGTTCAAGATAAGTGAAATAATAAATAGTGATAAAGGTATCTATCTTGGTCATAAAAAGGCATGAAATTACTGAGAGGAATTAGTCACAATGAAGAACACTTATATCCACTATGAAATAGAGAAGAAAATCCATTGGGGGAAAATAATAATAATAAAATGTGAGAAGTTTGTGATAGAAATAAATTATGGGTTTCTAACATGATCCCCCTAATTTAAAATAACTAAAACACTTCCTAGGAACCTTTCATGGTGTGAATAATAATTTTATGTCCTGAAAGTTCATGGAAACACCACTCAAGAACATTGACATGATTTTTTAGGGTTTGAAAACTTATCCACAATTTTAAATCTATTGGTTGCTTCTAAACATCTATAGGTACCTCTCAGTCCTCCAAAACTATATGTTGGACAATCATGAAACCTCCATTAGAAAAAAATAACAGATCAAACATTACTATAGATGAAAACCAAACCATAAAGCACCACAAAAATAAGAGGGGAACTAAAAAAATTTGGATAAAATAAAATTTGTATTTAACGATTAAAATAAAACATCTGAAACATTTATTTTTAATTTTAAACACATTATTTTCTTTTGAAAACCTATGTTATAATTTATTACGATAAATTTTTTTAGTCATTTCCATTAATTAAAAATTCATTATGATCCATTAAATTTTTGATTTATTTTAATGTCAAAAAATATTATTTATTATCAAGAATCCAATAAATTTCATTGACATCAATTCTATACATGGTTTTGGTTTAATTTCATTTTTATCATTAAAAGAAAATTTTCAAAAACAATTTTTTGTTTCATTTTTCATTATTATATTAAATGTAATTTATGAATACTTTAGAAAATTAATATAATAAAATAGATTAAATATTTTTAATAATAAGTTTAAAATATTTTTTAAGGTCAATTTTATTTTTTCTCATAAAAAAATCTGCAATGGTAAAAAATTATGTTATAATATTAAATGTTAAAATGGGTTAAAACATGATAAATTAAGGGATATAGTTTCTAATATCACAAAATCAAATTTATATTTGATTTATTTAGTGGATTTCAACCTAAACTCACCTTATATTAATTTTTTTATTATTTGGTTCAACTTTATCATGAAAATGAATTTATATTATTTTAATATTAATGGTATTTACTAGGATTCTACTCCCCTCACTTATAAAAGGACCCCTCCCATCTTCATTTCTCACACACTTAGAGAACCTTAGATTAGAATGTATCTTCCAAAATAACATAAAAATCTTCTTAAACATTTTTTATAGGATATGGTATCACAAAAATACTAACCTAATAAGTTTTAAGGTGTCATCAAAAAGTGTATACTCGAACCAGAGGTAATTATCTTAACCAAATTATTTCAAGTTTTTTTCTTCATATACCTCCTTAAAATCTATTTTATCCTTAAAATATGATTAAATATGTGTCATAAATATACTTAAATGTTATTATTTTATTATAATCACCACTTTCCACTTCTTATCCAACCAATGGAAGATGAAAGTGTCACTAATGCAGAGTGTACTTCCACATCTATGAAGTGATGTATTTCATTTTTTATCACCGTATCGGAATGATTATTACATATATGTATTAAATGAATAAATTTGATATTTTTAACGTAATTATAATTATAATTTTATATAAATTATTATTTAAATTTATTTCTATCTATCACTTGAAAAATAAACTAATCACCTGTGTGTATAAGTGGTCTACCGCCTCCATGAAGTGATATAATTTATTTTTTATCACCACCAAACATGAATATTTATAAAATTTTATGAAATTAATACATATAATATTCATGACATTATTAAAAAAAATTAAATGATGAAATAATGGACAAGGTAAAAGGACAAGAATTTCCTAGAAAACCAAATAGTTGAATCCATAATATTGATTTTAATAAATAATTATTAATAAATGTGTAACTAGAAATTATAATGTAATAAAATATAATAATATATTTATTAAAATGGTTGTTTTTTACTTGTATAATAAATCAAAATTCCTTATACAAGACCTTAGAGTGCATACGAAGAAAGTCGAGAGTTGAGGTAAGGATTTATATTATAATCTCACTGTTAATCAGGATTATTTATGTTTTACATTAAATTGAATGAAACTGAATATCATTTATCTAATAAAACCAATATATTTTTTTCTATATAGTTAACTTTTTGGGTTTTCATGTATTCATTATATTTCCCCATATTTGATAGTCAGTTTTTAATAAAACCTGACATTATTTATACTTTTTAGTCTGGAAAAAATTCCTTTTATACCCATGTTCACTATAATTATTCCAGAATGTTTTTTTAATAATAAATTGGTTTTATAATTTCATTTTCATTAATATTTTACTTTTTTTACAAAGGTTTAAAAAATAAAAAAAATATATGATTTATATTTAACTTCTTAGAAAAGTGTGAAAATAATATTTTTAATATTTCTCAAATGAATGAATTTTCCTACCTTCATGACTATTATTGGTTAAAAATATTCCTTCACATGTTTTCAAGGTTTTAAAAGGAAAATAAAATTTTAATATTTTTAGGAATTTTATTTTTTAAAAGTTACAAAAAGGAAAGGAAATTTATTCTTTTTTTTCAAATAATATTTTAAATTATTTTATTTTCATCATTATTAATATTTTATTAAAGGAGACACACTATGAATGTAACACCCAAGATTCAATTATTGTAATATTATCTTTCTAGAGAAATCATAGAACAATACACATTAATTTAGTCAAGAATATGATTAAATCGTAAATTATCAATATCATAATAATTTTGTTTGATGAAATTAATTCCATTTTGAATTTATCTTGTAAAAATTAGATTAGGGATAATTTTTGAGATTTTTCATAAATAGTTGAGTTTTGGGTGGATTGTTAAAATACCAATTTAACAAAAAATATCACTTTTATGAAATTATAATTATATAAGAATAAATTAAAATTTAAGGAAATTATTTTTATATAACACAAATATATTTTTAAAATTCAATATACTAAATATATTTATATAATTTCAAACATAAAAATATATACAAAATATTTTTGTAATTTAGGTGATGTTTTTGTCCAAATAAAACATATTTATTCATTCTTTTATCTCAAAAAATTATTTAAATGGTTAATTTTTTGGGATTGTTTTTAATGAAAAATATATCTCTATTTGTTAAAAATATTCTAATTAAATCCAATGTAATCAACATTATATATATTTTTTTGTTAAAACCATTTATATTCTTAAAATAATTTTTTTTTCTAAAAGCGATTTTCAATTAATTTTGAACACTTTTATTAAAATTAATTTCTCAAACTTATAAAAATTAAATCTTATAAAATATATTCCAAATTTAGAATCATCAGTATTGATATTAGGTAATAATTTTGACATAATTTGTAGTCATAATGAATATTATAACCAACAAAATTATGTTACCACAGTTATGGTTAAAACATGTTTATCTAGGGGTGAAACAAGAAATAGGGGTAAAAATGACACTTATATTGGTTCCATTGAAAAATTAACATTTTAATAATTGAATCTATGAAAATTTTGTTCCACCAACATTAGAAAAAGTATTTAAATTATCGAAATATTTTATATAATCCTATGTCTATATTTTCCAATCAATTATAAAAGGGAACTACTTATCGTATAGAATTCTTACATATTCATCCAATTAGGTTTAAAAATACATAACAAAATCCATTCCCAATTTACTCTATATGACCTAGAGGCTCTATTCTCATAAAAGACCATCCTATAATACTTAAGTTGTAAACAAACGATGGTTTTCTAAAGACGAGGTTTTACTCATAACCAAGTTTTTTTAATTCATTTACTCTCACAAATCATTAGTTTATTCTAAAAAAATGATAATATGATTAATATATTTTAAAAGATACAGTGAAATGTTATTAATCTAGTTTTGCAACCCTTATTCATTGTCTTTCCATCCTAAGAAAAATGAAAACATAGCACGTATGTACATGTGGCCTACCATCTTCAAATAGTGGTGTAATTTATTTTTCATCACCACTTTACTTGGTTTGGTTAAAAATATGTAAATAATGAATATATATTATTTTTATGAAATATGTATGATTCTATAAATATAATATATCATCTATTTTTTTACTTTTATAGTCGTTATAAATGATAATGTTGCTCATAAGTATGTGTGGATGGATAACTCAATGAAACAATGTGATTTATTTTTAATTTATAAAATTAAAATAAGATTATATATATTAGGTTCTTGGGGGAATAATTATATTCAAAAACACAAAAAACATAGGCCATAAAGGCAAGCCATAGTCCCCTAAGGGATAGCCTACCCATCAAGCCCTATTTATTAAGAGCATGGATCATAGGCCCATTACATGTCCTTTAGGCCCAATGAGTGTTAAAGCAACCATGAAAACACAACCCATAGGCTTGAAACACATCTACATCATCTCAAAGGTCCCTGATGACATCTTCTACACTGATCTCCCACTAAATATCCCTACCATTTTTATGACCTGTTCAACACTCCACAGGAGCCCCCGTAGGGCCCCCCCGCCTGTCTGTCCACATCAACCGCACCACCTGATGTCGTCGTCCATAACCTATGTTAGAATTTACCCATCATCACCCACTCCCTCACATAGATCCCCATTTCCATCCATGACCTATGTTGTAATCTCCCCACACCAGGGCCTTTGAAATCCAATGAAGGCCTCCGATGACGGCTCCCCACTATGGTAAAATGTGTTGGCCTTCCCGCCATCCACCATTACCAATGCACCTGCATATAGCTGCCACAATAGAGGCCAAATCCCACACCCATGTTTCCTAATTACACTCCATGAACTTTGATCATACCTCATAAGGGAGAATTCCTATCCCACTAAATTTGGGGTATGAATATATGCGGTCAAGAATTGAACCCTGGTCACCTAATGTGGTGTCGTAGACTGAGTACTACTGAACTGCGAATCTAGACACATTCTTCAAGGATGATTATAAATATATTTTTAATGAAAATATATTATATTTATATCATCAATATAATTATTTTTATAATGTAACTATGAGAATTATACAAGGATCAAAACTATAAAACCGAAACATACAAGGAAAAGAAAACAATTAACACTTGGAAATAATGTTTTCAATAAAGAATAATTAATAAAAGGGTGCTGAAATGTTATAAGTGTATCATATATGTTGTTATATATATTTTTTATGAATATTAATATAAATATAATAAATTCAAATTTATGATACAAGAGGTTAAAATCACTTAAGAAACAAATCAGACATGAGGTAAGGGTTTATTCTACAATCTCATCCTTATTTGGGATTATTTATGTTTAAGTTTTATTTGGGGTAATTACATGTTTTTTCAATCCTAATAACCATATTCCTACATATACAATGATTATTTCAATAAATTATAATCATTTAATTCATTTCCATCTTTTTATGTACTAAAAAATTGAAATAATGTTTATAAGAAAAACATACTTTGTTTTTCTATTTGGCCAGTAATATTTTTATTCAATGTCCATAATTTATTTAAAATTTTTGAAGATTTTTTTACTATTCTATAATGATTGACTAAATTCAATTTTACACATGTTTTACTTTATAATAAAAGTATTAAAATTAATATTCTTGTTATTTTTGGAACGAGTAAATTTTTATCAAAGGCATGAATGAAATATTTATTTTAATTCTTATCGCACAAATAAAATTTCCAACCGTCACAACTATTATTTTCCTTGAAGCTTAATTTACATGTTTCCATTATTTTTTTCAAATATTTTTTATAGATATTCAGTAATTTTTTATATTTTATATAATTGAATTCAAAATAAAAAATTTATTTCTATCAAGAAACCTTTTAGTGATATTTAATAATTATTTTCTTCTATGTTTATATTCTTTGATGTATCTTATGATTTACTAGGGAAATACACTAATGACACTACCCAACAAATTTCTTTGGATGGATAATGTTCATTTATGCTAGGGAATGAATTTACATTCCATATTCTAGTTATTCTAATATGAATATTTATCAATTATTAAATCATGGTAATTAAGTTGTATAGTTTATTAATATTATAAATTCATTTAAAATATTATGCATTGGATGGGGCCCAAAATTACATAATCTATCAATGAAACAGTAGGTATCATGAGACAAAAATGGTTTTTCATTTGGAATATGCCTTACACATTTATGTATGATGTCTTAGCATGAGTTCTTGAATGTAAGTTTAAGATGTATGGCATTATTCATTTCATCATTATTAAATTAGTTTTTTTTTCTATATAATTAATCAAAATTTTTATGATATACATGTATGTGTTTCAAGAATACGATATTATTTTCACAACATTATTTGAATATTAATTTTTCCAACCATATTATTCATGCCTTATTTTAAAAAGAGGTCTAGTAAAAAGTAGAGATTCTGACCCTTTATTAAAAGAGTGAAAGAAAGTACATAGAAACGAAGAATGGGGTCAAACAACCATAATTTCCCTAGTTCATCAAAACTAGAAATCATAATATGACATTTCATTCCCATAACCAGAGTCTCTAGATTTCCACTCAGATTGAGACTTTTCTGAATTAAAGTTTTTCAGGTAGTTTGTTTCAACCTTTTTTGAAATCTTTGAAGATGATCTAGTAGACACGTTCCTAGTGGTCTGAGAGTAGTCCTTGTGGGGTCTTCTATTTGAAGGAACAAAGGAAAAATCATCACCATCAGTCATTATTGACTTGCCACTTAGGACAATATCCTTGAAAGAGATAGATCCACCACTGCCCGGACCAGTGAATCCATCCTTTCCCCCTTCATCATCAGAAACATTTCCTCATTTACCAGTAACAGGGGAAGAATAAAAATGCTTCTGGACTTCCTGTTGATAAGCAAAATTTTGTTGAAAATCATTGTCTTTAATGTCATCAACCAAAGTGGGCACATGATTCAGTGATGAAGGTTTGATATCTTTTTCCTTAAGAGACACTTGAGATACTAGATTCTCCAAAGTCAAAGCATCAACAAAAATATGAACTGACTCTCTAGAAGAGTCACTATCCTTATCAGCAGATTTGGAAAAAGATGTGTCTTTTTTAGTTTCCTTTAATCGACAAAGGTTGGAGGGGTGGCCTCTCATCCCACACTTCTTACAAGCAGCATTCTTTCAGAAAAACTCCAAAGAGTTTCCAATAGTCATACATTCAGTGAATTAGAGAGGATTTTTCTCATATTAAACATCAATTAAAATGTTATCTGAGGGAGTGGATAGTGTTACCTTTTCAATAAGAGTAAATCTGAGATCAACTTCCACCAACATCCTATCGAAGTTCCCATATCGAAAATCTTCAGTTTCCGTATTAAGCCGGATGGGGGACTCTATTGCCGTGACAATATCATGTAAAATCCTCAGATGCCAAAGGACCCAGTGGAGTCCATGTAGATGAATCCGGACTTGAGAAAAAGCATTTTTGGCTTGTGAGAAATTTAAATCCAAAGACCAATCATGTAGATAAAGCTAACCAAGTTTTAGAAATAGAGAACCAAAGATCCAAGCACGAAGCTTCAAGTAATATGATGGAAAAAATCCATGAAAAAATCTTCGACCAAGTGAGATACATTTATAGCTAGAAAAACCACATAGAATCAAAATTCTTCTGAACAAGTCCTCATGTTTCAAAGGCTGCACACCTTTGGTTAAAACAAATTAATCATTTGGGGTGGATCACTTGTATTTAATTCCAATTTAATAAATTAACCAACCACACTGGGATACTAGGGCATGGGTTATTATAGTTGGTGTTAGAGGTGTTTTACAATAAACATTAGAAACTAGATTTAGGAAAACAAAGATTAAATTTCATAATCCTTTGAAAAAATATAAGGACGAGTCAAATTATAGGATAACATCATTACATTTTGATAGGGTTGAAAATAGTTGTTTTCCAAAAACAATGAGTTGATGTCTAGATAGTAGTAAATAGAAGCAGCTATGGCGTAAATACACCTTAGGGTAATAACTCTTAAAGAGTAAGATTGGTTATTAACTCAACAATCATTGTGCAAGATGAGTGGTCTTAAGACTACACACCTAACTAGATACTCTCAGGAGATATGTTCTAGTTGATTCACACACTCTTTACAAAACATAATAAAATATTTGAAAATTTTATTAATCTTATATTAATATATTCCCAATGATAGTAAGATCATGATTATGAGATTAGATATGCGTAAATTTTATACTTATGTAATGTATTTCTCTAATTTTTTAGTTTTAAAACATGATTTAAAATTTATAAAGTTATTATTTTATCTATTTTATTCCATTGTTTAGAAATGGAATATAAAAGAAGGAATGAAAACCATAATAATGCATGTAATATATATAGGGATTTCCATCCTGGACAAGGCAATGAAACTGGATCTGGAGTTGGAGTTGGAGATAAACAATTTAAAACTATACTGAGGAAGTGGAATTATGTTATAACTAATAACTTTTTCTATACGGGGTACCCTGATTATCAAAAATATAGTGTAACAATGTTTTAATGTTCCATTCAACAAAAACCTCTATCATTAAATAGTATTATAAATTATTTAGTATTTGTGAAATGGATATGTTCTTTAAAATATTTATCATATTAAGAAGTAATGAAAGAGAGAAGTTTGTTATGGAAGTTTATAATCTCATGGGTTATGAAGAGAAATGGTGGTTATTGATTAAAAACACTAAGTATGTGGAGGAAATAAATTGTATAGAGTGGAAGTATTTTGAGTTCCATTACATTTATTTTTTTAAAAAAATTGAGCAGACATGGATAGATAATCCTTTATTATAAGAGAAATGTATGAAAAAAATATTGGTATAAAGATAAATGTATATTGTGAGAAATATATTATATGGATTATTTATGTAATCCATAGATTATTAATGACCATATCTTTAAAGGCTAAATAAAATCTCTCAAATGAAACTTGTCTCACAAAAATTCTCATCACATGATGATATATTACATTGTGTTATCAAGGAAAAGAAATAATTCTCCATGTATTATGAATTTAATGGAATGAAAGAGAATAAGAGGATGACCAAGAAACTCATGAAGAAAAAAATTGACAAGGGTAAGAATAGAAGGGTGAATTTTTATCATGTGATATGTTTGTAAAGAAAAACCATGGTACATTCTTGAAGGTAACATGATTTTTCTTCACATGTGGAGAGAAAGTAAATCATAATCATGAATGAAAGGGTCATGAAGAATCCATAAATGTATTGTTATTTAATTCTAGGGAGAATAGTCACCATTTCAACTAATTCCCCAAATGTCAAAGGAATATACCATAGAATATTATAAGGGGAAGGGAAAGATTATGAAATTAATATAGTCAAAGTTGAATTTTGTAGTGATTTGGGGAAGACACATTTAATGAAATATCAAAATTATCTAATTCTATATTTGATTTCAGATCTACTCACTCTTTTGTATCTTCCATTTTTCTAAGAAAATTAAATGTTTCAATAGGTAACTAAGAAATGTGTTATCAATAAAGACACCAAAATTAAATATTTCTATAAAAAAATATATATCAGTAAATCCTTATTACTATGCATGGACATACCCAATTTTCTTATTGGATTATTATAACTATGGTAAACATTGATAAAATCTTTATTATTGACTTCCTTTCAAATTATACAGAAAAAAATTCTATACCAATAGAATGAGATCATTATTTTTTATGATGATTTAGAATTACTTATATTTAGAACATTGACATTGTCATTTGAATAATTCTTGAATCTACCCATCAAGTTCGTAATATAATTTTTAGAGAAGAAGATTATAAATAACCTATGGATGAGAAAAGTAATCATAAAAAATAATATGTTATCATTGTAAAAGAATACATTGAAATATTTCAAAAATAAAACTACCCTAACATCCTACTGAGAATGATGTTGATTTATCTATTTAACACCTCCCTTATGTGAAACAAAAATCAATGAATCCCTATAGAATAACTATAATTGAGTTAGTGGACTTAAATTAATAACTATATGAGTTTTCTGATAATGAATTTATAAACCATTGTGTTTCATTATGAGGAGTCCATATTCTTTTTTGTTAAGAAGAAATATGGGACTATGAGGATCTTTTTTTATTAAAGGGAAATCAGTTCCATTTTTTGTTAAGAAAAAGTGTCTATTACCATGAATTGATAACCAATTTGATCAAATTCAAATATATTTCAAAGAATTATCTTTATAAAGGGTGTTATTAGTTTTATGGAATCAAGAAGTATATTCCAAAGAAAACATTTAAAATGAGGCATGTAAAATATGAGTTTCTCTAAACCCCCTTTGTATTAAATAATGAAACCTTTTTTATGAATCTGATGAACATATTTTTCAATTAATATCTTTATAATTTCATCTTGGTATTTATTGATGATATATTGGTATAATAGAAAATTAATAACGTGAATAAGATCTATTTACAATTATTATTTACACTCTTAGAGAAAAAGAGTTATATGAAAAATTTAGAAAGTGTGAATTATGGAATCAATAAGTTATTTTTCTTATCCATATTGTCTATTATGATGCATTATAAATTAATCCATAAAAGGAAAAGAAAGTAAAATAATATCCTACAATGATAAAAAAAACTTAGGTACAAAGTTTCTTAGATTAAAGTGTCATTATGAATGTTTTTTCGATTTTTTTCTAGAATAGAAATCCAGTTAAACAAGTTGATATATAAAGGGGTTATGTTTTTGTTGAAAAATTAATTTAAATAATGTTTGAGAGAGTTAAATAGTAAGTTTATTAATGTGTGAGTGATGAAATTACTATTAGGAGGGGAAATATTTGTAATTTATAAAGACTCTTTAAATAAAGGACATTGATGTGTCCTTATGAAAAATTATAAAGTTATTGAATATTAATAAAGGTAGTTAAATATCCATGAAAATAACTATCAAACCCATGAACTTATTTTAGCATCCATGATTGTCTCCTCAAATATATGGAGGAATTATCTCTATGGTGAAAAATGTGAGATATATGTAGATCATAAGATCTCAAAATACTAATTTTCATAGAAATAGATCAATATTAGGAAAAGGATATTACTATATATACTTTTGGATTATGATTGCTCGATAAAATACCATCCCATGATGTATTATATGTTTGTAAATGTGTTGATTAAAATAGATCATGAAATTATGACTAATCTAACAATTGACAAGGATTATATATTCATTGATATAAAAAAGTTGGATATGAGAATTATTATAGAAGAGGAAACATAACTCCTTTTACAAATGATTTACAAACCATATTAATTATAAAAGATAAAAAGTTTGAATATCGATGATAAGATTTTAAAAAAGAAAATTAAATCTCCTAATAATGAGATACTTATAACTCCCTGATCCCCAAAACCTAGAGTCAGTGTATTATTTTATTACATTGTCATGATTACAAGGTATCAAATATCAAAGGAATGATTATTTTAGTAGTCTTGTAAAGACATATTATATACATGATACCCAAAATACATTGGAAAATAGATAAAGAAATAATGATACATAATAAAATGAAATAAATTTCATCCTTGAATGCTTATTCAATGATTTATTATTTATAACCTGGGGGAAGGAAACATAACAAGGGTTATATCAAATGATCAGTAAGGTTATGTAAAGAAGAATAAATAATGAGTCAATATGAATAAATTAACATGGAAATTTAAATTATTGATAACACATTCCATAAAAATAACTAGATAATAAAATATCAATATGTAAATGTAAGAAAATAAAAAAACATTCCATTAAATAAGTGAACTGAACATGAAACACATCCATAGACATGTCGATGCAAAATCTCATGGATAAATTATAACTGAATTCTAAATAAAGGAATTAATTAATTATTTGACATCATGATTCCCAGGAACATGATACCATTACCATCAAGATATAGTTTAAAATATTTTTCCAACTAATTTATCCCATGAAACTACTAATGCATCGAGGGGCTTGCATTAACCGGTCCCTAACCCATATGGCATTCCTTAAATGGTCCCAAACCCACTAATTTCATGTACAAAGCCTCATAATATATTGCATAAACAATTTTAATCATTTAATATTCATATATAATAAATAATATGTATTAACCAATAATATCACAAGGGAAGAAAATTAATGACAAGGGTCGTTTACATTAAAACATTCTTGAGGAATAATAACCTTTAGACATTCCAAAGTGTCCTATACCAGTTGAATAATTTTATATTATAACCATCATGATGGAATAAAATTAAATGAATGTTATAATATCATGATAATAAAGATATTCATGATATATATTTTTAAATGGAATTATATACCCCAAGTAAAAGTGAATTGGTGCATAAAAAAAAGTCTCAATGGAATGTAAATTGAGATGTAATCTCTTACCTTATACTTCCTTTTTATTGTGTGGTATTTAGGCTCTTGTATAGTGTTTTAAATAATTTTATTAACTAATATCATAACCATACTAATTTTTATAATACCATATATTATCTTCTTTATAATATCTCATTACTCATTTGTTAATAACATTGATTACTTTTACTATTTCGAGTGTTAATTGCCTATTTTTCATGAGAAGGTTTTAACATGTTATTTGTTGTTATAATTAATTAGATAATTGTTTATTCATCATAATAATGTGAAAATGACTTAATTATAATATATAATTAGTATATATGTATTTATATTATTCCATAATATTTGGATATTATAAATGAAGTGCACCGTTCATAGAGATGGTAGGTCATACGTACACATGAACACTACTTTAATTTCCTTGTTGTATTAAAATAATGAAATTTAAATGATAATTATTTATATCATAATTAAAGTACCATATATATGTTATATATATTTCCTAGTTTTATTAAAACTATCTTCATACATTCTATGTATGGAATGAATGAGTCATATCGTTTTAAGGGGCTGTAGTCCACACTTCCTCAAACGAAATTATCGTATTTACACAAGATAGAAAGCAAATAGGTATGTTATAAAAAAATATAGAGAAGAATAAAGTCATTATAAATATTATATATAACATATATTAAAATATTTTCCATCATAATGGCTATTGTGAGATATGGTAAAGGAAAAATGAACAATCATTGTTTCATGAGGCAGTAGCTCACTATACATAGAAATAACATGTTCGTTACCCATTAGATGGACGTGTGTGTAAGTGAAAGTAGAAATATTAACATAAAAACATCCTAGTATATTTATGATACCGTTTTTTTGTGTTATAAAATAATAATAGGTTTATATGGAGTGGATAAAGGTAATGAATCTAAAAAGATTGAGAGAAGATGTTACCTCATATCAGGTAACTTCTTTTTGGTTTTACCAAAAGGATTCCTTAAAAACTTTATTCCCAAATGGAGGCTTCAAGGTAGAGGTTAGGGATATTTTGAATATATTTGGATAGATATCGGTCAAAATTAAGTTGTTTTAGAGGTGTGAGGAATGAGGAGAAGTGGTGGTCTTTTATAGTGGAGGAGGAGTGACACTCTTGTAATATTTTGAAAAGGGAACTCTATTCATGTTTTTATTTTTGTAAGTGGATATAATAATGAACCCAATTCAATCCAAGAGAGTATAGGGCCGATATATGGCTAGAAAATCCACTTTGGACAAGTTTAAAGTTCATTTAAGGCTTTAAGTTTATGGTTCTTTCCCTTATTAAGCTTAAGTTAACCTTAATTGTTGTAATTAATTTTAATCACTTTCAATAATCATTTAGGTCAAAAAGAAATTTGGTCTTATTAGATATTATAAATTCTAGTGATTAAAATATGGTATCAATTTTTTTCAAATATAAATCACATAAGTGGCAGAAATTAATTTAAAATTCATTCTGTAGGGGGGATGATAATACATGTTCTTAAAGTAAAAACATCCTATAGTTTTCTATGTTTTTATAATCAATTTCAAAGTGAAATTGATTACAATGAAATAAATTTTATTAATTTATAAAAACATTATCTAATTCAAATTTTAAAAAATTTAAAAATATAATACAAACTTAAAAATAAATTAGACGAAAAAGCTGTTTTGAATAAAAAATTTGTATTTTTAACTATTCATTTAAAAAATGATTTTTTTCAGAAAAATATAAAAAATTCACCTGAACCTAATTATTATGTTTCTATTTAAAATATTTATTTTATTTGGAAATATTAAATAAATTAAACTGTCAAAATTTTGATTTAAAATGGGTTCTCCATTAAAAGGTGGTAAAGTTAAGTTTACAAAAAGATAGGGTTTTATGTGTAAAATGTGAGTTGTTATTATCTTATACATGTAAAACATATTGGAAGAACTTAAAAATTATTATATTAAATATAATATATATATATATTACAATAATATCTCACACTAATTTTTATTAATTAAATCTATTAGGGTAAAACAACATTATAAAATAATAATAATATTTTCCTTTATATTCAATCAATTTTCATATTCATTTATAATTGATTTACAATATGTGTAAATAATATATTTTAATAAACTAGTTACCCCATTTCATGAGTACTAATTTAAATGTTAGGTTATATATTATTATAATAAATAATATTTTAACAATATATCGTTATTTGGTAAAAATCGGTCTTACGTGTGATGTAATATTTCAAAGAAAGTCACTCTTCTGTGTAATGCAAGGTAACTCGGTTTCGAGTGCTTTAAAAAATATTGAATACATAAAATATTTTTAAAATAGTAAATATATTTTAAAGTATGAGGGTATTATATCCCCATTCATTCTTGGTGTCATGTGTCATGCACACTATCGAATATAAAGTTCTTACTTTAGATTTTTTGGGTGTTACATTATCCCCACCGTAAATAAATATCATCCTTGAAATTTAAACCCGAAATTAGTAATATAGGGATTAAAAGTAAAATATTTTTGAAAGAAACACATTGTAAAAAGAGTTAATATCACACATTATCAATAAGAGATAAAGGAAAGTACAACTGTCACATAACTTGGTTCCCTAGTAGGAGAAAATATATGGGAAATGGAATCATGGATATGAAAGAAAAATTCCAACAATCAGGTTCTGATGAAGATTTCTATAGAACATGTTCAGATGAATCTTATTAACCAAAAAAACATAAAACATAGGATTGAGTAAAGGTCATTAATATGATAAAAAAATGATGATAAATCGACAACAATTTAGTTTCAAAACCATTTTTAATAGTTATGGATTTTCTTCACCGTATAAGAATATAAGTAAATATATGTTTCTATAAAAATAATATTTTACTTTTATTACACCTTGTACTATTTCTACTTTATATCTTAGCACATGATGCATCATATGGTGAAGTAATACATTAACCTCTAAAATTTCATCCAATGATCATATTAAACCATTTTATAAATGGTTAACTTTTACAAGAGATTATTATCCAATCACATTTGAAGGAGAGTCACTGAATATAAAAAACTAACATATCATTATCCTTTAATCAACAGGAAATAGCTATATAATCATGATATACCAAATACAAAAAATCATTCATCATGTATCCTCTTGAAATATTTTAATGACTAGAATTACCATAAATGTTTTTTGGAAACATGAATTATACATTATTATTTATGTATAAAACATGTTATTAGATATATTCCCTAAATAAAAAAGTTTTTTAAACTCCATTAATGATATCATATACCAATTTTATACAAGTCATTAATTAGTTCAATGGTAGTAAATACTTTTACAATTCATTCATTTCTTCATAATTTTCTCAGCATTAGAAAAATATTAAGGGTTGTATTTACCTTAATAACGTGTTTCCAAAAAATTTAACTTTTTTACTAAATTTTTTTTCATGGTAACATTAATTATATGATTTCAATTCTGTAACAATAATTTACTAAAGTACAATTGTCATATTTCATAAATCATATGATGAGAACATCATACACTAATTAAATTTACAATATAATTCATAGATCCAAATACAGAAGTACATTAATCATTCTACTTGGGTTGTGTCAATAACATATTCTTGACCTTGATCCATTATATATTTCTGAGGTGTTTTATCTTGATGCTTGAAGAATTTTTTTGTATAGTGCCCCATATATTTACAGTTTAAACACTGAATAAAATTATTTTTATTCTTTTCTTTTCATTATTTTTCTTGGTGACCCTTTTCTCCACACTTATAAAAAACTACCAATCCATTCAAGCATTTAAAAGAGTGATTTTTACACAGTTATCACTAGATAGAAAATAATTATTTACCTTAATCTATTGTAACTCATTCCCTTTTTCATGGTGTTTAAAAAACCTCTTATTCCTTTGGTTCCCTTGAAAACACAGGATCTCAAGAATTCCTTCTTTGTTTTTATGGAATATAAAACTATGTATTCTTATGATGAGAAGTTCTTAAAAAACAATTCCCTTCAAATATTTTTCCAAAGACCTTCAAAGAAGTGATTGATATTACACTCCATGTCGGGTACATAATTTATAGCATACCTGGATAACCTTGTAATGGTAGATTCATAATACATAACAATTTATTGTTCCTTATACTTTAAGATAAAGAACATACTCTTCATCTTAATTTTTTGATCATTATGTAATTATTTATCAAATAATGTCTACTTAAAAGTCTCCCATTCTATGAGTTTAATTTTGTTTTCCTTCCTAATATTTTGGATCAGAGACCACCACTGGTCGTCATCACCTTGGATAAAATAGGTAGAAAGTCTAACTTTTTTCTTTTTGCAATATTCCAAGTCCATAGATATATGCTTAGGAGACTTAATACCTTACTCATCTACAATTGGATTAGTATTCCCACTAAACTATGGGAGATTCTGCTGCATAAATTCATCTAGCATAGAAGATTCTCTCAATGGAATAGGTTTCACCATTTGTGCAAGGTTATCTATCATAACTTGATTAAGTTTTCATAATATATCCACAACTTACTTAGTTATAATATGAGTTTTATTTGTTTCTGCATTAGATAAATCTCTACATTTTACATGAGTGATGATACCATTCTTTATTCTAGGAACCATTTCTAAAAAATGGAATAAACTAGATTATTTCATTAAGTTGTAAACTTTTTATAACTCTAAATATGGTATATAATATAACCTAAATTTATCTATGATGAATCCAAAAATCATAAACTCTAGATAATTTGGGGAAATCTTTACTTCTATATCCTTCACAATGGTAGGAAAAGAAAATGTGTTTTATCCTATGCATATCTCCCAAGAATGTCAAAATAGGTGCATAGTAAGGTCTGTTGTTGTGTACCAGGTTACCCTGAGTTAGGCCCATAACACCTTGTTAGAGTAATTACTCCTAGGTATATCTGTTCTAGAACCATGTCCACTTGTAGTATCAAGACAAAGTTGTTTTTATAGGAATACTCACATAATCACCACCTTACGATTTTTTTGGATGTTCTTGTATGCTTATCCTCAATGTCGATCTTAGGGTTGTGATATATAATCTATGTTTTCTAAATCTAGTTTCCATGTATTCTAATAAACTTCTTTTGATACCAATTGTAATTCCCCTAATCTAGAAACCTAGAGTCGGTGCATTATTTTATTACATTGGCATGATTACAAGGAATAAAATCCCGAAGGACCAATCAGTTTAGTAGTCTTGTAAATTAATATTACGTAACTGATACCCATAATACATTGATAAATAGTAAATACAATCATGATACATAATAAAATTAAATAAACTACATCCTTGAATACTTATTCAGTGATTTCTTCTTCATAACTTGGGGAAAGGAAACATAATAAGGGTGATCTCAAATGCTCAGTAAGGATAAGTAAAGTAGAAACAATAATGAATAAAAAGGAATAAATTAACACGACAAGGTAAATCACTGATAACACATTACATAAAAATAATTAGATAAGGAAATATCAATATTAAATGGTAAGAAATAGAGAAAACATTCCATTAAATCAATGAAATCAAAAGAAAATGCATCCATATATATGTCGACACGAAATCTCATGGATAAATAATAACAGAATTCTCAATAAAGGAAATGCTTAATTATCATATGTCATGTTTCCCAGGAACATGATAAATTTATTTTCAATAGATATTTTATTCTATTTAACCAACTAATTATTTCGATGATAATACTAATGCATTAAGGGGCTAGCATTAACTGGTCCCCAACCAGCAGGGCTTGCCTCAAACTGTCCCCAACCTGTGTATTGCATGTCCAAATAATTCCTAATACATTAGATAAACTTAATTCCATAAAAAATATCCATACTTACTAAAGAATATTTATTTATAAATAATACCTCAAATGAGGAAAAGTATCAACAAGGGTTTTTTTACATTAAAACATTCTTGGTGAAAAATAAACTTTAAACATTTCAAAGTGTCTCATAACACATGAAACATTTTAAATAATAATCCTCATGAAAGGAATAAATTCAAATGAAAGTTACAATATTATAAGAGTATGGATATTTCTGGTATATCATTTCAAATGGAATTATATATTCCAAATAAAAGTGAATTGGCACATAATAAAAATAAGTCTCAATGGAATGTAAATTGAGACAGAATCCCTTACCTTATCCTTTCTTTTTATCGTGTGATATTTAGCTTAATTTATAGTGGTTTAAATTATGTTATTAACTAATATAATAACCATAATAATTTTTATAATACCATATATTATCTTTTTATAATATATCATTACTTATTTGTTAACGACTTTCATTACTTTTACTATTTCGGGTGTTAATTTCCTAGTTTTCTTGAGAAAGTATTAACATTTTATATGTTGTTATAATTATTTATACAATGGTTAAATCATATAAATAATGTAATAAATGACTTAATTATCATATTTACTCATTATATATTTGTTTATAGTAGTCCATAATATTTGGAGATTATAAATAAAGTGCACCATTCATAGAGATGGTAGGTTGTACATACTCATGAAGACTACTTTCATTTATTTATTGTATTAAAAGAATAAAAACTAAATGATACATATGTATATTATAATTACGGTATCATATATATGTTATATATGTTGAATATTTTTATTAAAACCATACTTTATATGTTTCATGTATGGTATGAACGAGTCATATTGTTTTGAGAGGGCGGTAGTCCACACTTCCTCAAACAAAATCATCATATTTAAACAAGATGGAAATCATAAAAGGTATGTTATAAATAAAAATTAAAGAAGAATAAAGAAATTATAACCATCATATATAACATATATAGAAAAATAGTCTATCATAATGGCCACTATGAGAGGCAGTAAAGGAAAAATGAAAAATCATTGTTTCGTGATGTAGTAGCTCACCGTACACAGAAACAATATGTTGTTTACCCATTAGATGGACGCGTGTGTATGTTTAGGTATAAATATTAAAATGGATACATTATAGTATAGTTATCATACTATTTTTCTTGTTTAATAATAGAATAAGAATAGTATAGGGAGTGGATATTGGAAATGAAACTAAAAAGCTTGAGAGAAGACGTTACCTCTTAATCAGGTAACTTCTTTTGGTTTTTACCAAAAAGCATCCTTGGAAAGATTTATTACCAAAAAAGGATTCAAGGTATATGGTGGGATTTTGGTATGGTGATTGGGAAGATATTTTCTGAACATAAGTGGTTTTAGATGTGTGAAGAATGAGGAGAAGTGGTGACCTTTTATAGCGGAGGATGTGTGACACTCTTGTAATATCTTGACAAGGGAATTCCATGAATATTGTTCATGTTGTGAGTGGATCCAATAATATAAAACATTTATTTAGTGTATTTCAACCTAAAATAACCTTATATTAATATTTTTTATTATTTGGTTCAACTTTATCATGAAAATGAGTTTATATTATTTTAATATTAATGGTATTTACTAGGATTCTACTCCCCTCACTTATAAAAGGACCCCTCCTATCTTCATTTATCTCACACTTAGAGAACCTTAGATTAGAATTTATCTTCCAAAATCACATAAAAATCTTATTAAACATTTTTTATAGGATATGGTATCACAAAAATACTAACCTAATAAGTTTTAAGGTGTCATCAAAAAGTGTTTACTCGAACTAGAGGTAATTACCTTAACCAAATTATTTTAAGTTTTTTCCTTCATATACCTCCTTAAAATCCATTTTATCCTTACAAATATGATTAAATATGTGTCATAAATATACTTAAATGTTATTATTTTATTATAATCACCACTTTCCACTTCTTATCCAACCAATGGAGGATGAAAGTGTCACTAATGCAGAGTGTACTTCCACATCTATAAAGTGATGTATTTCATTTTTTATCACCGTATCGGAATGATTATTACATAGATGTATTAAATTAATAAATTTGATATTTTTAACATAATTATAATTATAATTATATATAAATTATTATTTAAATTTATTTCTATCTATCACTTGAAAAATAAACTAGTCACCCGTGTGTATAAGTGGTCTACTGCCTCCATGAAGTGATATAATTTATTTTTTATCACCACCAAACATGAATATTTATAAAATTTTATGAAATGAATACATATAATATTCATGACATTATTAAAAAAATTAAAATGATGAAATCATGAACAAGGTAAAAAGACAAGAATTTCCTAGACAACCAAATCGTTGACTCCATAATATTAATTTTAATAAATAATTATTAATAAATGTGTAACTATAAATTATAATGTAATAAAATATAATAATATATTTATTAAAATGGTTGTTTTTTACTTGTATAATAAATCAAAATTCCTTATACAAGACCTTAGAGTGCATACGAAGAAAGTCGAGAGTTAAGGTAAGGGTTTATATTATAATATCACTATTAATCAGGATTATTTATGTTTGAAATTAAATTGAATGAAACTGAATATCATTTATCTAATAAAACCAACATATTTTTTGTCTATATAGTTAATTTTTTGGGTTTTCATGTATTCATTAAATTTCCCCATATTTGATAGTCAATTTTTAATAAAACCTGACCTTATTTATACTTTTTGGTCTGGAAAAAATTCCTTTCATACCCATGTTCACTATAATTATTCAAGAATGTTTTTTCAATAATAAATTGATTTTATAATTTCATTTTCATTAATATTTTACTTTTTTTTACAAAGGTTAAAAAAATAAAAAAAATCTATACGATTTATATTTAACTTCTTAGAAAAGTGTGAAAATAATATTTTTAATATTTCTCAAATGAATAAATTTTCCTACCTTCATGTCTATTATTGGTTAAAAATATTCCTTTACATGTTTTCAAGGTTTTAAAAGGAAAATAAAATTCCAATATTTCTAAGAATTTTATTTTTTAAAAGTTACAAAAAGTAAAGAAAATTTATTCTTTTTTTTTCAAATAATATTTTAATTGATTTTATTATCATCATTATTAATATTTTTTTAAAGGAGACACACTATGAATGTAACACCCAAGATTCAATTATTGTAATATTATATTTCTAGAGAAATCATAGAACAATGCACATTAATTTAGTCAAGAATATGATTAAATCCTAAATTATCAATATCAAAATAATTTTGTTTGATGAAATTAATTCCATTTTGAATTTATCTTGTAAAAATTTGTTTAGGGATAATTTTTGAGATTTTTCATAAATACTTGAGTTTTGGGTGGATAGTTAAAATACCAATTTAACAAAAACTATCATTTTATGAAATTATAATTATATAAGAATAAATTAAAATTTCAGGAAATTATTTTTATATAATACAAATATATTTTTAAAATTCAATATACCGAATATATTAATATAATTTCAAACATAGAAATATATACAAAATATTTTTTTAATTTATGTGATGTTTTTGTCCAAATAAAGCATATTTACTCATTCTTTTATTTCAAAAAATTATTTAAATGGTTAATTTTTTGGGATTGTTTTTAATGAAAAATATATCTCTATTTATTAAAAATATTCTAATTAAATCCAATGGAATCCACATTATATATATTTTTTGGTAAAACCATTTTTATTCTTAAAACAAACATTTTTTCTAAAAGCGATTTTCAATTAATTTTGAACACTTTTATTAAAATTAATTTCTTAAACTTATAAAAATTAAATCTTATAAAATATATTCCAAATTTAGAATCATCAGTATTGATATTAGGTTATAATTTTGACATAATGTTTAGTCATAATGAATATTATAACCAACAAAATTATGTTACCACGGTTATGGTTAAAACATGTTTATCTAGGGGTGAAACAAGAAATAGGGGTAAAAATGACACTTATACTTGTATAAAACCCGTTTTTTGGTTCCATTGAAAAATTAACATTGTCATAATTGAATCTATGAATATTTTGTGCCACGATTATTAGAAAAATTATTTAAATTATCAAAATATTTTATATAATCCTATGTCTATATTTTCCAATCAATTATAAACGGGAACTACTTATCGTCTAGAATTCTTACATATTCATCCAATTAGGTTTAAAAATACATAAAAAAATTCATTCCCAACTTACTCTATATGACCTAGAGGATCTATTCTCATAAAAGGACCATGCTATAATACTTAAGTTGTAAACAAACGATGGTTTTCTAAAGACGAGGTTTTAATCATAACCAAGAGTTTTTTAATTCATTTACTCTCACAAATCGTTAGTTTATTCTAAAAAAATGATAATATGATTAATATATTTTAAAAAATACAATAAAATTTTATTAATCTAGTTTCCCAACCCTTATTCACTGTATTTCCATCCTATAAAAAATGAAAACATAGCACGTATGTACATGCAGCCTACCATCTTCAAATAGTGGTGTAATTTATTTTTCATCACCACTTTACTTGGTTTGGTTAAAAATATGTAAATAATGAATTTATATTATTTTTATGAAATATGTATGATTCTATAAATATAATATATCATCTATTTTTTTATTGTTACACTCATTATAAATTATAATGTTGCTTATAAGTATGTGTGGATGGATAACTCAATGAAACAATGTGATTTATTTTTCATTTATAAAATTAAAATAAGATTATATATATTAGGTTCTTGGGGGAATAATTATATTCAAAAACACAAAAAACATAGGCCATAAAGGCAAGCCATAGTCCCTTAAGGGATAGCCCACCCATCAAGCCTTATTTATTAAGAGCATGGATTATAGGCCCATTACACGTCCTTTAGGCCCAATGAGTGTTAAAGAAACCATGAAAACACAAACCATAGGCTTGAAACACATATGAATCATCCCAAAGGTCCCCGCTAACATCTTCTACACTGATCTCTCACTAAATATCCCTACCATTTTTATGCCCTGTTCAACACTCCGTAGGAGCCCCCGTAGGGCCCCACCGCCTGTCTGTCCACATCAACCGCACCGCCTGATGTCGTCTTCCACAACCTATGTTAGAATTTACCCACAATCACCCACTTCCTCACATAGATCCCCATTTCCATCCATGACCTATGTTGTAATCTCCCCACACCATGGCCTTTGAAATCCAATGAAGACCTCCGATGACGGCTCCCCACTATGCTAAAATCTGTTGGCCTTCCCGCCATCCACCATTACCAATGCACCTACATCTAGCTTCTACAAGAGAGGCCACATACCACACCCACGTTTCCTAATTTCACTCCATGAAATTTGATCATACCTCATAAGGGAGAATACCTATCCAACTAAATTTGGAGTACGAATATATGCGGTCAATAATTGAACCCTGGTCACCTAATGTGGTGTCGTAGACTGAGTACTACTGAACTGCGAATCTAGAAACATCATTCAAGGATGATTATAAATATATTTTAATGAAAATATATTATATTTATATCATCAATATAATTATGTTTATAATGTAACTATGAGAATTATACAAGGATCAAAACTATAAAACCAAAACATACAAGGAAAAGAAAATAATTAACACTTGGAAATAATGTTTTCAATAAAGAATAATTAATAAAAGGGTGTTGAAATGTTATAAGTGTATCATATATATTGTTATATATATTTTTTATGAATATTAATATAAATATAATAAATTCAAATTTATGATACAATAGGTTAAAATCACTTAAGAAACAAATCACACATGAGGTAAGGGTTTATTATACAATCACATCCTTATTTGGGATTATTTATGTTTAAGTTTTATTTGGGGTAATTACAGGTTTTCTCAATCCTAATAACCATATTTCTACATATACAATTATTATTTCAATAAATTATAAGCATTTAACTCATTTTCATCTTTTTATGTACTAAAAAATTGAAATAATGTTTATAAGAAAAACAGACTTTGTTTTTCTATTTGGTCAGTAATATTTTTATTCAATGTCCATAATTTCTTTAAATTTTTTGAAGATTTTTTTTACTATTCTATAATGATTGACTAAATTCAATTTTACACATGTTTTAATTTATAATAAAAGTATTAAAATTAATATTCTTGTTATTTTTGGAATGAGTAACTTTTTATCAAAGGCATGAATGAAATATTTATTTTAATGCTTATCGCACAAATAAAATTTCCCACCGTCACAACTATTATTTTCCTTGAATCTTAATTTACAAGTTTCCATTATTTTTTTCAAATATTTTTTTATAGATATTCAGTAATTTTTTATATTTTTTATAATTGAATTCAAAATAAAAAATTTATTTCTATCAAGAAACCTTTTAGTGATATTTAATAATTATTTTCTTCCATGTTTATATTCTTTGATGTATCTTATGATTTACTAGAGAAATACACTAATGATACTACCCACCAAATTTCTTTGGATGGATAATGTTCATTTATGATAGGGAATGAATTCACATTCCATATTCTAGTTATTCTAATATGAATATTTATCAATTATTAAAGCATGGTAATTAAGTTGTATAGTTTATTAATATTATAAATTCATTTAAAATATTATGCATTGGATGGAGCCCAAAATTACACAATCTATCAATGCAACAGTAGGTATCATGAGAAAAAAATGGTTTTTCATTTGGAATATGCCTTACACATTTATTTATGATGTCTTAGCATGAGTTCTTGAATGTAAGTTTAAGATGTATGACATTATTCATTTCATCATTATTAAATTAGTTATTTTTTTTCTATATAATTAATCAAAATTTTATGATATACATGTATGTGTTTCAAGAATACGATATTACTTTCACGACATTATTTGAATATTAATTTTTCCAACCAAATTATTCATGCCTTATTTTAAAAAGAGGTCTAGTCAGAAGTAGAGATTCTGACCCTTTATTAAAAGAGTGAAAGAAATTATATAGAAACTAAGAATGGGGTCAAACAACCATAATTTACCTCGTTCATCAAAACTAGAAATCATAATATGACATTTCATTCCCATAACCAGAGTCTCCAGCTTTCCACTCAGATTGAGACTTTTCTGAATTAAAGTTTTTCAGGTAGTTTGTTTCAACCTTTTTTGAAATCTTTAAAGATGATCTAGTAGACACGTTCCTAGTGGTCTGAGAGTAGTCCTTGTGGGGTCTTCTATTTGAAGGAACAAAGGAAAAATATTCACCATCAGTCATTCTTGCCTTGCCACTTAGGACAACATCCTTGAAAGAGATAGATCCACCATTGCCCGGACCAGTGAATCCATCCTTTCCCTCTTCATCATCAGAAACATTTCCCCATTTACCAGTAACAGGGGAAGAATAAAAAAGCTTCTGGAATTCCTGTTGATAATCAAAATTTTGTTGAACATAATTGTATTTAATGTCGTCAACTTAAGTGGGCACATGATTCAGTGATGAAGGTTTGATCTCTTTTCCCTTAAGAGATACTTGAGATACTAGATTCTCCGAAGTCAAAGAATCAAAAACAATATGAACTAGATCTTTAGAAGAGTCACTGTCCTTATCAGTAGACTTGGAAAAAGATGTATCTTTTACAGTTGCCTTTAATCGACAAAGGTTAGAGGGGTGGCCTCTCATCCCACACTCCTTACAAGAAGAATTCTTTCAGAAAAACTCTAAAGAGTTCCCAATAGTCATACATTCAGTGCATTAGAGAGGCCTTTTCTCATATTAAACATCAATTAAAATGTTATCTGAGGGAGTGGATAGTGTTACCTTTTCAATAAGAGTGAATATGAGATCAACTTCCACTAAAATCCTAGCAAAGTGACCATATCTGAAATCTTTAGTTTCCTTATCAAGCCGGATGGGGGACTCTATTGCCGTGACAATGTCATGTAAAATCCTCAGATTCCAAAGGACCCAGTGGAGTCCATGTAGATGAATCCAGACTTGAGAAAAAGCATTTTTGGCCTATGAGACATTTAAATCCAAAGGCCACTCATGTAGATGAAGCCACCCAGGTTTTAGAAATAGAAAACCAATGATCCCAGCACAAAGATTCAAGTCATCTGATGGAAAAAATCCATGAAAAAAATCCTCGACCAAGTGAGATACATTTTCAGATAGAAAAACCACATAGCATCAAAATTCTGCTGAACAAGTCCTCATGTTTCAAAGGCTGCACACCTTTGGGTAAAACAAATTAATCATTTGGGGTGGATCACTTGTATTTAGTTTCAATTTAATAAATTAACCAACCACACTGGGATACTAGGGCATGAGTTATTATAGTTGGTGTTAGAGGTGTTTTACAAAAAACATTAGAAACTAGATTTAGGAAAACATAGATTAAATTTCATAATCCTTTGACAAAATATAAGGACGAGTCAAATTATAGGATACCATCATTACATTTTGATAAGGTTGAAAATAGTTGTTTTCCAAAAACAATGAGTTGATGTCTGGATAGTAGTACTTAGATACAGCTATGGAATAAATACACCTTAGGGTAATAACTCTAAACAAGTAAGATTGGTTATTAACTCAATAATCATCATGCAAGATGAGTGGTCTTAAGACTACACACCTAACTAGATAATCTCAGGAGATATGTTCTAGTTGATTCACACACTCTTTACAAAACATAATAAAATATTTGAAAATTTTATTGTTCTTATATTAATATATTTCCAATGATAGTAAGATCATGATTATGAGATTAGATATGCGTAAATTTTATACTCATGTAATGTATTTCTCTAATTTTTGAGTTTTAAAACATGATTTAAAATTTATAATGTTATTATTTTATCCATTTTATTCCATTGTTTAGAAATGGAATATAAAAGAAGGAATGGAAACCATAATAATTCATGTAATATATATAGGGATTTCTATCCTGGACAAGGTAATGAAACTGGATCTGGAGTTGGAGTTGGAGATAAACAATTTAAAACTATACTGAGGAAGTGGAATTATGTTATAACTAATAACTTTTTCTATATAGGTTACCCTGATGATCCAAAATATAGTGTAAAAATGTTCTAATGTTCCATTCAACATAAACCACTATCATTAAATAGTACTATAAATTATTTAGTATTTGTGAAATGGATATGTTATTTAAAATATTTATCATATTAAGAAGTAATTAAAGAGAGAAGGTTGTTATGGAAGTTTATAATCTCATGGGTTATGAAGAGAAATAGTGGTTATTAATTAAAAACACTAAGTATGTGGAGGAAATAAATTGTATAGAGTGGAAGGATTTTGAGTTCCATTACATTTATTTTTTTTTAGAAATGAGCAGACATGGATAGATAATATTTTATTATAAGAGAAATTTATGAAAAAAATGTTGGTATAAAGATAAATGTATATGGTGAGAAAGATATTATATGGATTATTTATGTAATCCATAGATTATTAATGACCATATCTTTAAAGGCTAAATAAAATCTCTCAAATGAAACCTCTCTCACAAAAATTCTCATCACATGAGGTTATATTACATTGTTTTATCAAGGCAAAGAAATAATTCTCCATGTATTATGAATTTAATGGAATGAAAGAGAATAAGAGGATGACCAAGAAACTCATGAAGAAAAAAATTGACAAGGGTAAGAATATAAGGGTGAATTTTTATCATGTGATATATTTGTAAAGAAAAACCATGGTACATTCTTGAAGGTAACATGATTTTTCTTCACATGTGGAGAGAAAGTACATCATAATCATGAATGAAAGGGTCATGAAGAATCCATAAATTTATTGTTATTTAACTCTAGGGAGAATAGTCACCATTTCAACTAATTCCCCAAATGTCAAAGGAATATACCATAGAATATTAAAATGGGAAGGGAAAGATTATGAAATTAATATATTCAAAGTTGAATTTTGTAGTGATGTGGGGAAGACACATTGAATGAAATATCAAAATTATCTAATTCTATATTTGATTTCATATCTACTCACTCTGTTGTATCTTACATTTTTTCTAAGAAAATTAAATGTTTTAATAGGTAACTAAGAAATGAGTTATCAATAAAGACACCAAAATTAAATATTTCTATAAAATATATATATCAGTAAATCCCTATTACTATGCATGGACATACCCAATTTTTGTATTGGATTATTATAACTATGGTAAACATTGATAAAATCCTTGTTATTGATTTCCTTTCAAATTATACAGAAAAAAATTCTATACCAATAGAATGAGATCATTATTTTTTATGAAGATTTATAATTACTTATCTTTAGAACATAGACATTATAATTTAAATAATTCTTGAATCTACCCATGAAGTTCGTAATATAATTTTTAGAGAAGAAGATTATAAATAACCTATGTATGAGAAATGTAATAATAAAAAACAAGATGTTCTCATTGTAAAAGAATACATTGACATATTTCAAAAAAAAACCACGCTAACATCATACTGAGAATGATGTTGATTTTTCTATTTAACACCTCCCTTATGTGAAACCAAAATCAATGAATCCCTATAGAATAGCTATAATAGAGTTAGTGGACTTAAAGTAATAACTATATGAGTTTTCTGATAACGAATTTATAAACCATTGTGTTTCATTATGAGGTGTCCATATTCTTTTTTGTTAAGAAGAAATATGGGACTATAAGGATATTTTTTTATTAAAGGGAAATTAGTTCCATTTTTTGTTAAGAAAAAGTGTCTATTACCATGCATTGATAACCAATTTGATCAACTTAAAATATATTTCAAAGAATGATCTTTATAAAGAGTGTTATTAGTTTCATGGAATAAAGAAGTATATTTTAAATAAAACATTTCAAATGAGGCATGGAAAATATGAGTTTCTCTAAACCCCCTTTGTATTAACTAATGAAACCTTTTTTATGAATCTGATGAACATATTTTTCAATTAATATCTTTATAATTTCATCATGGTATTTATTGATGATATATTGGTATAATAAAAAATTAATAACGTGAATAAGATCTATTTACAATTATTATTTACACTCTTAGAGAAAAAAGAGTTATATGGAAAATTTAGAAAGTATGAATTATGGAATCAATAAGTTCTTTTTATTAGACATATTGTCTCTTATGATGCATTATAAATTCATCCATCAAAGGCATAGAAAGTAAAATAATATCCTATAATAATAAAAAAACTTAGGTACATAGTTTCCTTAGATTAAAATGTCACTATGAATGATTTTTTAATTTTTTTCTAGATTTGAAATCCCGTTAAACAAGTTGATATATAAAAGGGTTATGTTTTTGTTGAAAAATTAATTTAAATAATGTTTGAGAGAGTTAAATAGTAAGTTTATTAATGTGTCAGTGATGAAATTACTATTAGGAGGGGAAATATTTGTAATTTATAAAGACTCTTTAAATAAAGGACATTGATGTGTCCTTATGAAAAATTATAAAGTTATTGAATATTAATAAATGTAGTTAAATATACATGAAAATAACTATCAAACCCATGAAATTATTTTATAATCCATGATCGTCTCCTAAAATTTATGGAGGAATTATCTCTATGGTGAAAAATTTGAGATATATGTAGATCATAAGATCTCAAAATACTTATTTTCGTAGAAATTGATCAATATTAGGAAAATGATATTACTATATATACTTTTGGATTATGATTGCTCGATATAATAACATCTCATGAAGTATTATATGTTAGTAAATGTGTTGATTAGGATAGATCATGAAATTCTGACCAAGCTAACAATTGACAAGGATTATATATTCATTGATATAAAAAAGTTGGATATGAGAATTATTATAGAAGAGGAAACATAACTCTTTTTACAAATGATTTATAAACCATCTTTATTATAAAAGATAAAAAGTTTGAAGATCGATGATAATATTTTAAAAAAGAAAATTAAATCTCCTAATAATGAGATACTTATAACTCCTTGATCCCTAAAACCTAGAGTCAGTGTATTATTTTATTACATTGGCATGATTACAAGGAATCAAATCTCGAAGGAATGATTATTTTAGTAGTCCTATAAAGACATATTATATACATGATACCCATAATACATTGGAAAATAGATAAATAAATAATGATACATAATAAAATGAAATAAATTTCATCCTTGAATGCTTATTCAATGATTTATTCTTTATAACCTGGGGGAAGGAAACATAATAAGGGTTATATCAAATGATCAGTAAGGTTATGTAAAAAAGAATAAATAATGAATCAATATGAATAAATTAACATGGAAAGTTAAATGATTGATAACAAATTCCATAAAAATAACTAGATAATAAAATATCAATATGTAAAGGTAAGAAAATAAAAACACATTCCATTAAATAAGTGAACTGAACATGAAACACATCCATAAACATGTCAATGCAAAATCTCATGGATAAATTATAACTGAATTCTAAATAAATGAAATAATTAATTATTTTACGTCATGATTCCCAAGAACATGATACCATTACCATCAAGATATAGTTTAAAATATTTTTCTAACTAATTTATCCCATGAAACTACTAATGCATCGAGGGGCTTGCATTAACCAGTCCCTAACCCATAGGGCATTCCTTAAATGATCCCCAACCCATGAATTTCATGTACAAAGCCTCATAATATATTGAATAAACAATTTTAATCATTTAATATTCATATATAATAAATAATATGTATTCACCAATAATACCATAAGGGAAGAAAAGTAATGACAAGGGTTATTTACATTAAAACATTCTTGAGGAATAATAACCTTTAGAAATTCCAAAGTGTCCTATACCACTTGAATAATTTTATATTATAACCCTCATGATAAAATAAAATTAAATGAATGTTATAATATCATGATAATAAAGATATTCATGATATATATTTTCAAATGGAATTATATACCCCAAGTAAAAGTGAATCGGTGCATAATAAAAAAAGTCTCAATGGAATGTAAATTGAGTTGAAATCTCTTACCTTATACTTCCTTTTTATTGTGTGGTATTTAGGCTCTTGTATAGATGTTTAAATAATTTTATTATCTAATATCATAACCATAATAATTTTTATAATACCATATATTATCTTCTTTATAATATCTCATTACTCATTTGTTAATAACATTGATTAATTTTACTATTTCGAGTGTTAATTGCCTATTTTTCATGAGAAAGTTTTAACATGTTATTTGTTGTTATAATTAATTAGATCATTGTTTATTAATCATAATAATGTAAAAATGACTTAATTGTAATATATAATTAGTATATATGTATTTATATTATTCCATAATATTTGGTTATTATAAATGAAGTGCACCATTCATAGAGATGGTAGGTTATATATACACATGAACACTACTTTCATTTCTTTATTGTATTAAAACAATGAAATGTAAATGATAATTATGTATATCATAATTAAAGTATCATATATATGTTATATATATTTCCTAGGTTTATTAAAACCATCTTCAGACATTCCATGTATGGGATGAATGAGTCATATCGTTTTAAGGGGCTGTAGTCCACACTTCCTCAAACGAAATTATCATATTTACACAAGATAGAAAGAAAATAGGCATGTTATAAAAAAAATACAGAAGAATAAAGTTAATATAAATATTATATATAACATATATTAAAATATTTTCCATCATAATGGCTATCGTGAGATATGGTAAAGGAAAAATGAACAATCATTGTTTTATGAGGCAGTAGCTCACTATACATAGAAATAACATGTTCGTTACCCATTAGATGGATGTGTGTGTAAGTGAAAGTATAAATATTAACATAAAAACATACTAGTATATTTATGATACTGTTTTTTTGTGTTATAAAATAATAATTGGTTTATATGGAGTGGATAAAGGTAATGAAACTAAAAAGATTGAGAGAAGACGTTACCTCGTATCATGTAACTTCTTTTTGGTTTTACCAAAAGGATTCCTTGAAAAATTTATTCCCAAATTGAGGCTTCAAGGTAGAGGTTAGGGATGTTTTTAATATATTTGGATAGATATTGGTCAAAATTAAGTTGATTTAGAGGTGTGAGGAATGAGGAGAAGTGGTGGTCTTTTATAGTGGAGGAGGAGTGACACTCTTGTAATATTTTGAAAATGGAACTCCATGCATGTTTTTCTTATTGTAAGTGGATATAATAATGAACCCAATTCAATCCAAGAGAGTATAGGGCCTATATATGGCTAGAAAAAAGACTTTGTACAAGTTTAAAGTTCATTTAAGGCTTTAAGTTTATGGTTCTTTCCCTTATTAAGCTTAAGTTAACCTTAATTGTTGTAATTAATTTTAATCACTTTCAATAATAATTTACGTCAAAAAAAATTTGGTCTTATTAGATATTATAAATTCTAGTGATTAAAAATATGGTATCATTTTTTTAAAATATAAATCACATAAGTGGCAAAAATTAATTTAAAATTCATTCTTTAGGGGGGATGATAATACATGTTCTTAAAGTAAAAACATCCTAAAGTTTGCTATGTTTTTATAATCAATTCAAAGTTAAATTGATTACAATGAAATAAATTTTATTAATTTATAAAAACATTATATAATTCATATTTAAAAAAATTTAAAAATATAAGTTAACCTTAAAAATAAATTAGATGAAAAAGCTGTTTTGAATAAAAAATTTGTATTTTTAACTATTCATTAAAAAATGATTTTTTTCAGAAAAATATCAAAAATTCACCTGAACCTAATTATTATGTTTCTATTTCAAATATTTATTTTATTTGGAAATATTAAATAAATTAAACTGTCAAAATTTAGATTTAAAATGGGTTCTCTATTAAAAGGTGGTAAAATTACGTTTACAAAAAGATAGGGTTTTATGTGTAAAATATGAGTTGTTATTATCTTATACATGTAAAACACATTGAAAGAACTTAAAAATTATTATATTAAATATAATATATATATTACACTAATATCTCTCACTAATTTTTATTAATTAAATATATTAGGGTAAAACAAAATTATAAAATAATAATAATATTTTCCTTTATATGCAATCAATTTTCATATTCATTTATAATTAATTTACAATATGTGTAAATCATAGATTTTAATAAACTAGTTATCCCATTTCATAAGTACTAACTTAAATTTTAGGTTATATCTTATTATATTAAATAATATTTTAACAATATATCGTTATTTGGTAAAAATAGGTCTTGCGTGTAATATAATCTTTCGAATAAAGTCACTCTTCTGTGTAAAGCAAGGTAACTCGGTTTTGAGTGCTTTAAAAATATAGAATACATAAAATATTTTTAAAATATTAAATATATTTTAAAGTATGAGGGTATTATATCCCCATTCATTCTTGGTGTAATGTGTCATGCACACTATCGAATATAAAGTTCTTACTTTAGAATTTTTGGGTGTTACATTCTCCCCACCCTAAATAAGTATCATCCTTGAAATTTAAACCTGATCTTAGTAATCTATGGATTCAAAGTAAAATATTTTTTAAAGAACCAAATTGTAAAAGAGTTAATATCACACATTATCAATAAGAGATAAAGGAAAGTATAATTGTCACATAACTTGGTTCCCTAGTAGGAGAAAATATATTGTAAATAGAAACATGGATATAGAAGAAAAATTCCAACAATCAGGTTCTGATGGAGATTTCTATAGAACATGTTCAGATAAAATTTATTGACCAAAAAAACATAAAACATAGGATTGAGTAAAGGTCATTAATATCATACAAAATGATGATAAATCGACAACATTTTAGTTTCAAATCCATTTTTAATAGTTATGGAATTTCTTTATCGTATAAGAATATAAGTAAATATATGTTTCTATAAACATAATCTTTTACTTTTATTACACCTTGTACTATTTCTACTTTATATCTTAGCACATGATGCATTATATGGTGAAGTAATACATTAACCTCTAAAATCACATCCAATGATCATATTAAACCATTTTATAAATGATTAACTTTTACAAGAGATTATTATCCAATCACATTTGAAGGAGAGTCATTGAATATAAAAAACTGACATATAATTAGTCTTTAATCAAAATGAAGTAGCTCTATAATCATGACATACCAAATATGAAAAATCATTCATCATGTATCCTCTTGAAATATTGTAATGACTAGAATTACCATAATTTGTTTTTTGGAAACATGAATTATACATTATTATTTATGTATGAAACATGATATTAGATATATTCCATAAATAATTTTTTTAAACTCCATCAATGATATCATATACCACTTTTATACAAGTCATTAATTAGTTCAATGGTAGTCAATAATTTTAAAATTCATTCATTTCTTTATAATTATCTCAACAATAGAAAAATATTAAGGGTTGTATTTACCTTAATAATGTGTTTCCCAAAAAGTTAACTTTTTTACTAAATTTTTTTCATGGTAACATTAATTATATGATTTCAATTCCTTAACAATAAAGTACTAAGGTACAATTCTCATATTTCATAAATCATATGATCAGAACATCGTAAACTAATTAAATTTACAATATAATTCGTAGATCTAAATACAGAAGTACATTAATCATTATACTTCGGTTGTGTCACTAACACATTCTTGACCTTGATCCCTTGTATATTTCTGAGGTGTTTTATCTTAATGCTTGAAGAATTTGTTTGCATAGTGCCCCATATATTTACAGTTTAAACACTGAATAAAAGTATTTTTCTTCTTTCCTTTTTATTATTTTTCTTGGTGACCCTTTTCTCCACACTTATAAAAAACTACCAATCCATTCAAGAATTTATAAGAGTGATTTTTCCACAGTTATCACTAGATAGAAAATAATTATTTCCCTTAATCTTTTGTGACTCATTCCATTTTTCATGGTGTTTAAAAAACCTCTTATTCCTTTGGTTTCCCTTGAAAACACAGGATCTCAATAATTCTTTCTTTGTTTTTATGGAATATAAAACTATCTATTCTTATGATGAGAAGTTCTTAAAAAACAATTCCCTTCAAATATTTTTCCAAAGACCTTCAAATAAGTGGTTGATATTACACTCCATGTCAGGTATATAATTTATAGCATACCTGGATAACCTTGTAATGGTAGATTCAAAATACATAACAATTTATTGTTCCTTATACTGTAAGCTAAATAACACACTCTTCATCTTAATTTTTTGATCATGATATAATTATTTATCAAATAATGTCTATCTAAAAGTCTTCCATTTTATAAGTTTAATTTTGTATTCCTCCCTAATATTTTGGATCAGAGACCACCACTGATCAGCATCACCTTGGATAAAATAGATAGAAAGTGTATCTTTTTTTTTTCAATATTCCAAGTCCATAGATATCTTCTTAGGAGACTTAATCTCTTACTTATCTACAATTGGATTAGTATTCCCACTAAACTATGGGAGATTCTGCTGCATAAAGTTATCTAGCATAGAATATTCTCTCAATGGAATAGGTTTCACCATTTGTGCAAGGTTATCTATCATAACTTGATTAAGTTTCCATAATATATCCAAAACTTACTTAGTTATAATATGAGTTGTATTTGTTTCTGCATTAGATAAATCTCTACATTTTACATGAGTACTGATACCATTCTTCATTCTAGGCACCATTTCTAAAAAATGGAATAAACTGGATTATTTCATTAAGTTGTAAACTTTTTATAACTCTAAATATGGTATAGAATATAACCTAAATTTATCCATGATGAATACTAAAATCATAAACTCTAGATAGTTTGGGGAAATCTTTACCTCTATATCCTTCACAATGGTAGGAAAAGAAAATGTGTTTTATCCTATGCGTATCTCCCAAGAATGTCAAAATAGGTGCATAGTAAGGTCTGTTGTTGTGTACCAGGATACCCTGAGTTAGGCCCAGAACACCTTGTTAGAGTTATTACTCCTAGGTATATCTGTTCTAGAACCATTTCCACTTGTAGTATCAAAACAAATATGTTTTTATAGAAATACTCACATAATCACCACCTTACAAATTTTTTGGATGTTCTTGTATGCTTATCATCAATGTCGATCTTACGGTTATGATCTATAATCTATGTTTTCTAAATCTAGTTTCCATGTATTCTAATAAACTTCTTTTGATACCAACTATAATGCCCCTACCCTAGAAACCTAGATTCGGTGCATTATTTTATTACATTGGCATGATTACAAGGAATAAAATCCCGAAGGACCAATCAGTTTAGTAGTCTTGTAAATTCATATTACGTAAATGATACCCATAATACATTGAGAAATAGTAAATACAATCATGATACATAATAAAATTAAATAAACTACATCCTTGAATACTTATTCAGTGATTTCTTCTTCATAACTTGGGTAAAGGAAACATAATAAGGGTGATCTCAAATGATCAGTAAGGATAAGTAAATCAGAAACAATAATGAATCAATAGGAATAAATCAACAAGACAAGGAAAATCACTGATAAAACATTACATAAAAATAATTAGATAAGGAAATATCAATATTAAATGGTAAGAAATAGAGAAAACATGCCATTAAATCAATGAACTCAAAAGAAAATGCATCTATATATATGTCAACACGAAATCTCATGGATAAATAATAACTGAATTCTCAATAAAGGAAATGATTAATTATCATATGTCATGTTTCCCAGGAACATGATAAATTTATTTTCAATAGATATTTTATTCTATTTAACCAACTAATTCTTTCGATGAGACTACCAATGCATTAAGGGGCTAGCATTAACTGGTCCCCAACCAGCAGGGCTTGCCTCAAACTGTCCCCAACCTGTGTATTGCATGTCCAAAGAATTCCTAATATATTAGATAAACTTAATTTCATAGAAAATATCCATACTTACTAAACAATATTTATTTATAAATAATACCTCAAATGAGAAAAAGTATCAACAAGGGTTTTTTTAGATTAAAACATTCTTGGTGAAAAATAAACTTTAAACATTTCAAAGTGTCTCATAACACATGAACCATTTTAAATAATAATCCTCATGAAAGGAATAAATTCAAATGAAAGATACAATATTATAAGAGAACGGATATTCCTGGTATATCATTTCAAATGGAATTATATATTCCAAATAAAATTGAATTGGCACATAATAAAAATAAGTCTCAATGGAATGTAAATTGAGACGAAATCCCTTACCTTATCCTTTCTTTTTATCGTGTGATATTTAGCTTACTTTATAGTGGTTTAAATTATGTTATTAACTAATATCATAACCATAATAATTTTTATAATACCATATATTATCTTTTTATAATATATCTTTACTTATTTGCTAACTACTTTCATTACTTTTACTATTTCAGGTGTTAATATCCTAGTTTTCTTGAGAAAGTTTTAACATTTTATATATTTTTATAATTATTTAGATGAGGGTTAAATCATATAAATAATGTAAAACATGACTTAATTATCATATTTAATCATTTTATATTTGTTTATAGTAGTCCATAATATTTGGAGATTATAAATAAAGTGCACCATTCATAGAGATGGTAGGTTGTACATACTCATGAAGACTAGTTTCATTTATTTATTGTATTAAAAGAATAAAAACTAAATGATACATATGTATATTATAATTATGTTATCATATATATGTTATATATGTTTAATATTTTTATTAAAACCATACTTTATATGTTTCATGTATGGTATGAACGAGTCATATCGTTTTGAGAGGGCGGTAGTCCACATTTCCTCAAACAAAATCATCATATTTAAACAAGATAGAAATCATAAAAGGTATGTTATAAATAAAAATTAAAGAAGAATAAAGAAATTATAAAAATAATATATAACATATATAGAAAAATAGTCCATCATAATGGCCACCATGAGAGGCAGTAAAGGAAAAATGAACAATCATTGTTTCGTGATGCAGTAGCTCACCGTACACAGAAACAATATGTTGTTTACCCATTAGATGGACATGTGTGTATGTTTAGGTAGAAATATTAAAATGGATACATTATAGTATAGTTATCATACTGTTTTTCTTGTTTAATAATAGAATAAGAATAGTATAGGGAGTGGATATTGGAAATGAAACTAAAATGCTTGAGAGAAGACGTTACCTCTTAATCAGGTAACTTCTTTTGGTTTTTACCAAAAGGCATCCTTGGAAAGATTTTTTACCAAAAAAAGGATTCAAGGTATATGGTGGGATTTTGGTATGGTACTTGGGAAGATATTTTATGAACATAAGTGGTTTTATATGTGTGAATAATGAGGAGAAGTGGTGACCTTTTATAGCGGAGGCTGTGTGACACTCTTTTAATATCTTGAAAAGGGAATTCCATGCATATTGTCCATATTGTGAGTGGATCCAATAATAGAAACCATTAAAGGAAAGGGAGTATAGGTTCTATATATGGCCATAAAATGTATTTTGGACAAGTTAATATGTTATTTAAGGAATTAAGATTATGGTCTAGTCCCTTATTAGGCTTAATTTAACCTTAATCGTTGTAATTAATTTCAATCACTTTCACTAATATTTTTGTAAAAAACAAATTTGGTATTATTATACATTAAAAATTACTCTTATTCCAAATATATTATCAAATTTTCCAATTTACAATAACATAATTGGGAGAAATTAATTTAAAATTGATCCTGTATACGGGACAACAATGCATGTTTTTAAAGTAAAAACGTCCTAAAGTTTTCTCCATTTTTATAATTAATTTCAATGTGAAATTGATTACAAGGGCATAAATTGTATTAATTTATAAAAAAATTATTTGATTAAAATTTAAAAATAATTAAAAATATAACTTATCCTTAAAAATAAATTAGAAGAAAAAGTAGTTTTGAACTAAAATTCCGTATTTTTAACAATTCATTAAAAAATGAACTATTTTAAAAAAATATAAAAAATTCACCATGAGCTAATTATTATTTTTATTTTGATTTATTTAATCAATTAAAATGTAAAAATGAGAATTTAAAATTCATTCTCCATAAAAAGGTTGTAAAATAACATTTTAAAAAGATTGGATTTTATGTGTAATATAGGGTTTGTTCTTACCTTATGTATATAAAAACTTTTTAATTTACATAAAAAAAATTTATATTGAATTTAATATATATATTACATTAATATCTCCCACTAATTTTTATTAATTAATGCTATCAGGGTAAAAAATATTTATAAATAATAATAATAATTTCTTTTATATTCAATCAGTTTTCATATTCATTTCTAATTAACTTATAATATGTGTAAAACATATATTTTCATAAATTATTTACCCCTTTTCATAACTAATAATTTAAATTATAGGTTATATCTTATTATATTAAATAATATTTTAATAATATATCATTATTCCTTAAAACTCAGCATTGCATGTAATGTAAGCTTTTGAAGAAAGTCTCTATTGTGTGTAATGTAAGGTAACTCAGTGTTGAGTGGATTAAAAATATAGAATATATAAAATATTTTTAAAATAGTAATTATATTTTAATGTATGAGGGAATTAGATCCTATTACTTTCTTGGTGTGGTGTGTCTTGTACACTGTGGAATACAAGGTAATTACTTTAGAATTTCAGGGTGTTACAATACTAGTAGATTTTTTTATATAGATGGTGTGATGATATTTTGAAAGAGATTATATGTTCTATCCATACCTAAGTTGAATAGAAAATTATTAGATGAATATCATAGATGAAATTTCTCTATAAACCTTAGTAGAACTAATTGGAAATAACATTTTTGGTGGGATATTATAAAATGGTAAATTTTAGACTACGTATCAAAATGCTTGGTTTCTCAATAGATAAATGTTTAATGAAAATATCTTAGAGGATTCATTAAACTTATACTTATTACTATTTAGAAATGGGGTGATATTACTAATGAATTTATCACTGAACTTCCTAAGTCTTTTTAAAGGAATGATTTAATATGAGTTATTATTGATTACTCTATCAGTTCCACCCATTTACTCACTATAATGGAAGATCAAAATCTTGAGAACCATGCATGGATCTATATTAATGATGTTATGAGACTTCATGGAGAACATAATTTTATTGTATCTGACCATTATCCATGATTTAATAAAAATTTAGAAATAGTGTTTAGAAGGCTCTTAAAATCGAGCTACATTTGAGTACCAAATATCATCCACAAACTAATGTGAAATATAAAAGGACTAATAATAAATCTGAATACATTTTGAGGACATTATCACTTTAATTTCAAGATATAATGGATCAATATTTAACTTCTTTTTTTAATTTTAATAAAATAATAGCTTCCTTTTAAGCATTAAAATTGAAAGGTATAAAGAATTCTATGATAAGGGATGTCATAGTCTAAATTATTGGGATTATGTTAATAAAAAGAATCTTATATGCCATGAACTCATTTATGAGACTACTTTAAAATTAAATACTATTCAAAATCATATTAGGATGGATCAAAGTAGATAGAATAGCTATGATGATAACCCATTCAATTATTTTGAATTTCAAGTGGGGGACCATGTTTTATTAAATGTATCTCCATGGAAGAGTTCCATAAGGTTTTATAATTAAGGAAAAATAAGTCTTATATGTATCATGAATTTTGAAATTTGTAAATAATTTTAGACATGGATTATAATTTGACAATGCCACAAAGCCTCTATGAAGTTCATGATGTGTTACATATCTATTTATTGAAAAAGTTCATGATATACCAAATTCATTTTATCAACATTGATTAAATATAATTGGAACATGATTTATATTAATATGAAGATCCTATTAAGATTCTTGAAACTACAGAACAAGTGTTGAGGAATTGGATGACTCAGATAGTGATGATACTTTAGAGAGTTCAAAAGATAGAAGAGGAGTCAAGGGAACATGAAGAAGTCATGATTGAAGGAATACCAAAATATATTCATGAGTTGGCATTATGAAAATTTCTAAAACTAAATGTTTTTAGGAAATAATGTAACACATAATCTTCAATTATAAAAATATTTTCTTTCTTGAGAAACATTAATATAACACATAAAAAATTATTCAATAATGTGATTAAAACCAAACTTAATTTTTTTATAAATTTAATTTGATGAAATTAATTTTATTTTTTAATTCATTATGTAAAATTTATATTTGGGTTATTTTTTTGATATTTTTCTGAAATAGTTGATTTTTGGGTAAATAGTGAAAAATATGGATTTTGCAAAGACTGTCACTCTTATAAAATTATAATTATATAATAATAACATGAAATATCATGATTTTTTAATATAAAAAAATTATTTATTTAATATTTAATATTATTAATATAAAAATATGATTTTTACTTGGAAATATATCCAAAAATTTTACAAATCCATATAATTTTTTTTTGAAATAAAAAATAATTTTCATTATTTTATTTTATTCTTGTATTTAAATTTTAAATTTTTGTTTTTATTAACTTGTAGATACAAATATTTATAATTTTATTTAAAAAATCCAATTAATCCAATTTAAATCAAAATTAAACTTTATTTTGTTGTAAAATCAGTTTTCTTCTTAAAAAAATAATCTTCTTAAAAATGATTTTTGTTATGTTTTGCACACATATATTAAAATTAATTTCATCCAACAATAAAAATTGAATCTTGTAAAATGAATTAATTATTTTGAATCTATGTAATTAATATTTCATAAAAATTTAAACTTAATTTTTGGTTACATTGAATATAAAAAATTTGTTTCCACGAATATGGTTAAAATGGGTTCATGAGGGTTGAGACAATGTGATAGGGGTAAAATGTCATAAAAACATATTTTAACATCATTTGTTGGTTTTATTTATACCTTAAAATTATAATCTTATAATTTATTACAATTAGTATCCAATTTCACATGAAAAATACTATGTATTATTAAAATAATTTATGTAATTCCAAGTGTGTCATTTCCATCACTTATAAAAGGTAACCAATTATTATCTATTCTTCATACATCTTGATCCACTTAAACACAAAAAAAATTGATTAAATTTCTTAGAAAAATACTTCCCATGATCTATACACTCTAATCTAATTAAAGGACCAACCTGAAAAAAATTATGTGTATGCTAAAGGTTGTTTTTTAAAGAAGAGATACAACACTTAACTGATTGTTTTAATTTTCTTACTCTTCTTCCTCCTTAAATTACTCTATAACCATTATCATATAAAACCATAAGTATATTATATATAATGATATATTATTATTATTTTGTAACAACCTTTATTCATCCTCTTTATAACCTATAAAAAATGAAAGCATCGCTCATGTATACGTACAACCTACCGTCTCCACATAATGGTGTAAGTAATTTTTCATCACCAATTTACTTGGTTTGTTATAAATATGGAACTAATGAATTTATATGATATATATGGAATAATTATTATTCTATAAATATAATATATAATCTATATTTTTATCCTTAAACCCATTATAAATGATAATGTGGCTCGTGCTTATGTGTGAACTACTGCCTCCATGAAGTGAAGTGATTCATTTGTCCTGTTCTCCATTCAAATATGATTATAAATATGTATGTTATCAATAAATTTGATATTTATATCATTATAAAATTTTTTACGATATAATATTGATCAATATGCATTGGAAAAAACTATCGAACCAAAACTTATATGAAAAATAAAACAATTAATACACCAAAATGACAATTTTAATTAAGAATTATTAACAAATGAGTGATAAAATATTATAAATGGTTTATATATGATATCATAAGAATGTATGTAATGATTATTTATAATTATAATTAATTTAAATTTATTATAGAGGTTTTCAAAATCACTTACGAAGCAATTCAAACCTAATGTAAGGATTTATTTTACATTCTCATCCTTATCCAGGATTGTTTATATCTATGTTTTAATTGGGATAATTTTATGATATTTCTTACATAAACCACATAAATTTTAGTATACTTTGGTAATTTCTTGAAATTAAAATTTTCCCTTATATATTTCACTATCTAAATACTCAAAAGTCCAAAAGAATGTTTTTAGGGAAAAATAACTTTGTTTTTAAATTCATTCGAGAATATTTATCATCCATATATATATTTTTATTAAAATGTATTAAATAATGTTTTTAGATTTTTCCAATGATTGATTGAAGTAATTTTGCACATTTTTTAAATTCTATGAAATGGATTAAATGGAATCTTCTTATCATTTTATAAATGAGTAAATTTTTAATTAATGTGTGGTTATTTTAATGATTATCACATTAATGGATTTTATGAACATCATGAATATTTACTCACCTAAAGATTGCATTAAAAATTATAAAGTTATTCTGAATGATTTTTTATTAATACTCTTTAATTTTTTAGATTTTAAATAATTTATTTCAAAATAAAAAAGCTATTTTCCTCAATAAGTGTTATGTTTGCCTTTTAAAAGTATTATCATCTATATAAACATTCTTTGATGAATATTATTATTTAATAGGGATATAATTAAATGGTACCATCCACCATATTTTTGTTGATATCTTATGATATTTTTGATTGAGGAATGATTTGAAATGATGTATTATAGTTCTTTAGATATATAATATTTTTTTAGGGAATGTTGATTAATTTGTATATCTTATTTATATGATGAATTCATTGGACTTATTAGGTTATGGGTGAGACCAAAAATTATATATCATCTCAATGTATTAGTAGGACTCATGATACATAATAAGTTGGCAATTTGGAATATGGATTACCTATTTATACATGTTTCCTTTGAATTAGGCCGCAATAAAACGTTTAATATGTTTGACATTATGCATTCAATAATTATAAAATAGTTTATTACTTTCCATGTCATCATTCAAATAGTTATGTGTTCCATGGATATGTTTCAATCTTGTGATAATATTGATATTTAATTATTTTATTATCATTTATTCCTTCAATATTATTCATGCCTTATGAATTTTATGATATCATATACTATACACATCCCCTTACTGTGAATCTGACCTCTACCTTTTCTTATTTTCTTTACCCTAGATTTTAGGAAATATACTATGATTTTTATTCAAGAATATGGTAGATGTAATAATAATGTTCTAATAAAAAGTATTTTGTTGTATTTTTTTAAATGAAATGTGATATTTAATCATGTATAAAGTTTTCCAATAATATTAAAATGATATATTCACCATGATTTTATTTTATATGTCTAGTAAAATGTAATAATTTATCCTCTTTATATCCGCTATTAGGGTCAAGGTTGTTTCACTAAACTCAGGGTGGTCTGAAGCCATGAAGCCTTAATGGGACATCTTTTTATAATGATAACCCAATATTGTAGAAGATAAAAAATTCATTAAAAAATTATAATAGGTACCTATTAAGACCCATTATAATCAAGATATCTACCAATCTATTCCCATATCTTCAAGTGTGAGTGATTTCCCTTTTCAGATTAATGAGTCCCTTATAAGACCTAATTTAGTAGTAAATAAACCAATGAAGGGAGGATTAACCCAAAATGAACCCATGAATGAGAGATGAATCTATTTCAACCTTTCCCAAATAGATGTTGTAAAGTAGATATAATGAAATCCCAATGATTAACTCTTTAGCCTTAGGGATATTCTCTAATGATACAGTTTTATTTTTTTCAACTGATGGCCTATGATGACGATTTTTTAGAAAGTTTTTATAAAACTTATTTCATAAGCATGGGTTAAGTAAGGTATTATGAAATGATTAATGTTTTTTTGACCTTGTGGTACACACATATATTATTTTTATAATGTAGCGGGTACACCCAAAATTATATAGTTCTCTAATACATTGGTTAACTATTTATATCTCATGGGATACTATAAAACGGAATGGTGAGTGATCATTCTCCAATATGAGACTCTTTCCACTATGTTTATTGGAATGAGGAGTTAACCCAATCCACTATTGAATTTTTTTTGACTATCGCAGTCTTAGAAATGAGATATGATAAAGTAAATGATTTTCTATAGTTATGTGTACACCACAAAATTATGTGTCATTATTATAAAATGAACTTATAGATCAAGATTGATTATTAATTATTCCACACTATTATGAATCATGTATTTTGTTATGATGAATCCTTATTCTATGACTCATGTTATATGGTATATGACTTATTGGTTATGTTTTTGTAAGTAATTACCATGTTCAGATACACTTATCTTTATCTTATGATCCCTTGTGATCAACAAATGATATATCTAATATTTACCCAAACTGATCATCTAATCTCACCCTTTCTTATACTTCAAATTTCTCTATATTATGAATAAATTATTTATGTGTGATATTTATTAGAAGGTAACTTATAGAGAATAAGTTTTTGGGTTATGTTTATGATATTTCATGATATAATTTGATTATATATCTAGTGTTCAAATACCCTAAACCTTTATGGTTCTTCGGTGTGTATTATATGGATATGTATTGAATATTAATATAAATAGTTCTAATATTTATGTAAGTGATACCTTGGTCACCTTAGTTTGCATAAAATAAGGGTTTAGTTATTTCTGGTGATTAGGTTATAAGGAATGAGGGAATAAAACCTATAACAACCTTTTATAAACCAAAGTGATAAAAAATAAACCTAACCAGTCATAGATTGATAAAAAGGTTTCATAATTTAGAATATATTAGGGATGAGTATAATTATCATATGATTCCTCACTTAGGCTATTAATTCTTGATACTCACACTAAGCATTTTGGTTTTAGTCAATATATGGAATCAATATGAATCATTTTAATGACATACGTGATGACCCATTTAATTTCCATCATCATGAGAAACCAAATGGAATTAGATCTAGGATGAAAAATTTGTTGGTGATTCTCACCTAACTCTCTCAAGTAATGAATGATTACATGATTTATAATAAAATTAAAAATGTCCATTTTATGAAAAAATATATCATTTAGTATTTAATGTGGAAACATCTACCATTCTTTAGTGGTTATTCTAATCTACATATTACCAATAATTGGTTCAATTCTATGGAAAATATACTTTCTATTATCTAGTTCACAAAATACTAGAAGGTTGTATTATATATGTATTGTTTTTAATGTGAAGATAATCAATTATGGACTCTTATCAATAATTTCAGGTGATATAAATAAATTAAATCAATGAAATGGGAAAATTTTGAGAAATTATTTTCCAATAAGTATTTTCCTCAAAATGTTCATAAAAAACTGAATAGATAATAATTGGAATTTAATTACATGGATGATTAATCCATTATTACATATAATTTTTTTTACCAAACTTTTAATGTATGCTTATAGTTTTATCATCAAACCCTAAAGAAAAATTGATTGATGTTATAGTGTCTTAAGACAAATCCTCTGAAATGAAATGGATATAAGAGTCATTGATATGAATGAAAAAATAATTTAATGTTATCTAAAAGAAAAAGTAGAGAGTAAAGTCTATCATTGTTCCCATTAATTTATTTATAACGATAAGATATTGATTTTTATGGATATTGATATAATAAAACCCATAGAGAAAATAAATTTAATCTTCATTTTTATCGAAAATGTGGAAACAATTATTAAGAGAATTTCATTAAGGGGACCAATGAATGTCTTAATTGTGGAAAATAAGGCTATTATGAAAATGAATACTAAAGTGGTGTGAATAGGTCATACAATGAAATGATGGGAGATAAATATAAACTAAATGTGTGACCCACACTCTGATGATATATTTTCAAGGAGTTAATACATTACACAAACTTGTTCAAGAATCCATGGGATAATGATGACAATAAGCATAAAAAACCTCATGCACTAAAGGGAAAAAAGAAAAAATTATTCAATCACAAATGTTGAAGTGGGACACGAGAAAAAAGTGGTTAATGATATATTTATCATCGAATATAGAACAAAAAATGTGTTATTTTATTCAGGTTCTAAATATTATTTTATATCTTAAGAATTTAATAAGTGTGCCAAATTAACACCTTAATGGACAAATATTTATTTATTTTTGGAAAACATATAATAGTACGATGATCGCATCTCAGATCTATAGATCTTATATAATAGATATTTTTGAGAGTTTTATTTCCAAAAATATTATTATTCTACCGATAGTAAAATTTTATGTAATTTTTGGAAATGGATTTACTCTCTCTCTCTCTTTGTAGATCCCATATCAATTGATCAATAAGTGAAGTCACATTTTATATTATGAATAAACCTATTATATTTTATCGGTGTGAAGATGAGGATGAAATTATAATTAAAATTACTTCCATTATAAGGGTCTTACTACACATATATAAAGGGTATTTATCTCAAATGTTTGGAGTGAAATGCAAAATTGAATATATTCATATCATTCAAGATTATGCTGATTTATTTCTTAATGAGTGTCCTAGAATTCCAATGAATCATGAAGTTTAGTTTTTAGTAAAACTTATAACTGGTTATATACGAATATCAATGACTACTTATATAATTAACCCAATTGAGTTATATAAATTTAAGAAGTAACTCTTGAAGAATATTGAAAAGGAATTCCTAGACTATATTGAATCACCATGGGGTTCACTAGTTATTTTTTTATGAATAAATATAGTTCAATGCATCTATGAATTAATTAACAAGAGGATAGCATGATCATGATAAAGAATAAGTATCCTTTAGCTTTTATTGACAACTTGTTTAATTGACTTCCTGGAGATCAATACATTTCCAAGATTGATCATCGATCTGGATATCATCAATTAAGGATTATCAAGGATATTATAACCAAGATATCCAACCTTATGAGGTATGAACACTATGAATTTATAATTATTCTATTTGGAAATATAAATTCCATTAATATCTTCATGGATATAATGAATTGAGTCCTAAGAAATTTCCTTGATCATTTTTGGTAGTTTTTATAGATGGTATTCTTATATATTCAATGAGAAAAAAGTACCTGAAGAATATTTGAGGATTATGTTCAAGATATTGATGAACGATAATTTTCAAGAAATTTTTTAAAATTTTGAATTATATCTAGATAAAATAAAATTTTTGGGGAATTTAATTAAAAGAGGGTATAATGATGGATCCTTCAAAGATGTAAGTTATTAAGTAAAATCCAAGAATAACCACATTATCTAAGATATGTAGTTTTTTATTAGATGGATACTATTGATTATTTGGCAAAAATTTCTCATAGATATCAATTATAATAACCATATTGACATGTATGGGATCCATGTTCCTTTTGATAGATTAATGTGAGAAAAATTCCAAGCAACTGAAGAAAATTTGGTCAGTGAAATTATGCTTACAACACACTACAATGGAGAAGAGTTTGTAATATATGATGATCTATAAATGAAGGGACTATGATGTGTTCTCATGTAGAATGAAATGGTAGTAGTATATTCTTTATGAAAATAGAATATTCATGAGAAAATTTACCAGATTCTTGATTTGGAGCAAGAATTGGAAACATTTTCTTTGAAAATATGGAGTAATTATCACTATGGTTAATGGTGTGATATATATGCTGCTCATAAAAGCTTAAAGCACCCAAAAATACTCAAAGGCAGGAAAAACTTCTATTAAGAAATTATTCTTAAAAGTATTAAATTGAAAAAACAAACATTATAAGGAATTCTTATAAAGGAGAGTATGCCAGTAACCACGAGAATCAACCTCAACTAAATCAGAACAAAACTCAAGTAAATTCACAAACCAAAATGAGCTCACCTACATAGTGTACTTATTTGAAAAAGCATAAAAAACATGATTTTCCTCACTATAGAAATTAAAAAAATCAAGAGATAAGAAATTAGCAAGATGATGGTAGTCAACCTAGGGTAATAACATTCTCCATAAGACATTCCTAGAGCGGATTTTCAAAATCTGTACTACTATAGTTGAATCTGATTCCAACTATAAAATATGCTAGCTAAAGTGGGAAGCATATCAAATCTCTATTTCATTTCCCACAACTCATCCTCAATTGAAATATTATTACCAATAAGTGAAAGAAATATCCTTTAATGAGACCCAATGGGTGTGAAAGATACCACCGCAACCCAAAGTCTTCGGTGCACATAAATCTACCCCATAAACATTAAATTTTAACCACCCTGAGATTGTTGGTATCCAACGAATAAATTTAAGGTTAAGTGGCTTCCTCACCCTATCACCAACACTAAGGGACATCAAAATAGCCAAATAATTGAATTCATTCTTCATCACCCTGGTCTGAATTTTGGTTTCAAGAAAAATTACTTGATGAATAGAGGAGACGATATCATAAAACAAGGGAGCATGATTGTTAAATACCACATCATTATGAGATATCCAGATGAACGAAACCAGTGTAGAAGTAGCAGTTAGAAGAAGCACCTATAACGGCTCACTACAAGACGTGCGACATATGGAGGAGAAAATATTTTCAAGATTCTAAAAAATAAAGTTGTAGTGGATAAAATATTGAATATACCTTCATAAACTACATGTAAAATGGTTTTTCCCAAATAGATGAAGAATTCAATACTGGTCTTGCATAAACATCATACATAAAAAGGCATGGTGAATTCCCTTATACTGTAGAACAATTTGAGTGGGAATCCAATATTACCAAAAATTTTAGATAATCAAGGAGTCAGTTGAAGGAATAAAAGGATTTATAAAGCTAGAGACCCATGAGGGAACCACAATGTATCTTGAAAACTAATAATGATAACATGTTCTGGTGATAAAACTTCCATACAGGGTAGGTGTCCATAATTAAACATCAAAATCAACATAAAATACCTGGATATTTCAACAGCAAGCTGAGATGAAAACCACTATCAACCTGTAGCTCAGAAATAGTTTCATTCCTCATAAAAATAGAAATAAGGGCTTTAGAAATGATAGGTTTTTAAATCCAAGGCATGCGCCAACAATTCAGTTGTGATTGATTACTAACAACCCATTTCAAACATATTATAAGCTCATGAGTGATTTTCTTAATATATGTCCAAATAGATGAAGAAGCATACAAGGCATGTTCATTGTGATGTTTATTAGAAAACCTGGTGGAAAGAAATTCCAGGGATGATTCAGTGCTGGAAATAAGCCTCCATGTGAAATTATTCGACAAAGTATCATTAAATATTCTAAGATCATTAACTCCAAGACCCCCCATGTTAACCAGCTTCACACACTCTTTCCAGGAGATAGTAAGAAGCTTCCTCTGATGGACTGAACCAGTCTATATAAAATTGAAAATTATACCTTGTAATTATTTGATGAGGTCTCTAGGCCATCTATAGACTAAGAAGGCATATACAAACATAGAGGTGATAACATAATTAATCAATAAAATTATACATTCTAAAGAAATAACTTACCTATCCAGGTTTCCAGCTGATTAAGAATTTTTGATGAGATATTTTACATGTAACATCTTTTCACCTTGACCCAAAAAAGAGGGACACCAAGATAGATAAAATGCAGGGAACCTCTTTTCACACAAATTCGTTGAGCCACCCTATTCTTCTTAGAAGTAATTACTCCCTCCCCAACATTACCAAAGACTTATTCTATCTAATAACCTTCCAAGAAACCTCTTCATAATGCTAAAAAATTCTATAAATATGAGATATGGTGACCCTTATAGATTTACCAAAGAGAAGAATGTCATATTCATAAAGTAGATGTGACGGTGTAAGAAAATCACTCCCAAAATTAATTCATTGATATAGAACAACATTGACATGATCAGTAATGAAAAAAATTAGATAATACACAGCTATGGAAAAGAGAAGTCCAAATAGTGGATCACCTTCCTAACCCCACTGAAGCACTACAATAATCCCCTCGTAGACCCATTTATAAAAATAGATAGCCTATAAACTTTAATAATAGAGAAAATAATATTGATAAATATCGAAAAGAATACATTCATCTTCAGGAAAAAAAATATGAAATCGAATTTTATAGTGTCAAAGGCCTTGGATATGTCAACCTTTACATCCATATTTCCATCATTCACCTTTTTCCTCAAAATATTCACACACTTTGAAGCAGTTTAGAGGTAATTCTATATATTCTTACCAAGAAAAAACCCAAAATGATTGGAAGAGATAAATCCCTTGGTAATTTCACCCAACCTAAGAGTCCAAATTTTTCTAACAACTTTTGGGATAGTGTTTCCAATGGAAACATGTGTATAATATTTGATATCAAACGTACTATATTTTTTTGGGAATCAAAGAAATGATGTTGGAATTAATACCATATGTCATCAATGCTTGAGAAAAAAAATCCTTAACTGCATTAAAGACCTCACTATGAACAATATCCCAATTGAGAATAAAAATTTTGTTCATAAATCCATCAAGACCAATAGTGCTATCAATATTTAAAGAGAAGAGGGATTCATGTATCTCATTAAAATTAGGTGCCTCAATCAGTCTCTTGTTATGTATATCATCAACATAAGGATAAATGAAATTGACCATTTTTTGAATGCTACTCTCCCCACTGTCAGAATGAAGTTGTTCAAAATGACCTGTCACACAATTAACAATCTCATTTTTAGAGCTAAACAAATTCTCATCAATTTGAATAGAATTGAGGTTCCACTTTTCATTTTTAACTATGCATGAAATGAAACAGAAAAGAGTTTCTGTCCCCCTCTTTGAGCCACCAGATATTAAAATTATTGTGAGAAATATTATCTTTGAGATTCAGAAGAATATCCAGAAAATAAAGGGATTTAATCTCTTTAAAAGAAGGAAAATATTGAAATTTATTACTTTTCAAACATTGGATCAAGTGGGATTCATCCTCCTTATTATTAAAGTCAATTTGAGAAAAAAATCTTTACTCTAACTCTTAAGACGTGCTTTGAAAAGTTTTAGCTTACTGGTAAGAATGTTCATCAGGCTTCCCAAACAAGAAACCTTGTAATTATCTAGAATAATATCTCTACAACCAGAAAAATAATCCATATGTTATATAGTTTGAAAGATATATTAACTGATCATGTATTATTAACATAAAGGTCAATCAAAACAGTTTGTGATCATAATGTATCCTAGTAAGAGTGATCTAAGAAATGTCAACAACAAAGTTCCTTTCATCAACCAGTATAAGACACCTATACAATTTTCTAGACTATATTCCATTGATTGTATATATTCACCATGTAAAATCAGATCCAACTATGAGAACTTCATTCAATTACATTTATCAATATAGGAAGAAAAGTCATTAGCTGAAGCCCTACAAAAATTGTTTTTTTTTCACAAAGGGTTGAAGGGATATAATGCAGCAAGCTGTTCGCAAGGGCCCACATGATCCTCTTATCTAGGGATCCCATGAACCCTAATAAGCTGATGACTCAATACCATCCATATAATATCCATAATAATAGATCTCAAAAACTACCCATCCTACCTCTATGTTGTTCATGATAGTCACTCTTTTTTTGATCAGTAAAGTATTTCAGTGGCATGTTTCAGATCTTTTCCCCTTTTACTTTAGAGTACCTTATGGAATACCACAAGTTCTAAGATTCATGTTATTCATCTCTAAATAATATTTCATATTCTTCTAGTTTTCTCCTCTAGTCTCAAAATATCATTAAAATCATGCAAAACAACCCAACTGTGACACATGTTTTTTGACATGACTTCCATGTTCCTCCAAAGATCCCTTATTCTTGTGTACAAGTTATAGGCATAAAAAAGGTGATAAAGTTCTACCATTAAAATAATATACTATAATGACATATTGAAATCCAACTCGGTAGGAAACAATGTTGACACTATCATGTTTATTAACCCATAAAGATTTCGTAGCTCCTTCAGACTGATAACAAGAAACAAATGAGTATCCAAGGGAATGCCACTTAAAATCCTTCCAATTAGAAAAATACATTCTTTTTTCACAAAAGAATATCATTTTAGTTGATTAAATATTGAGAATATTCAATACATTACTATACTGGGAAAGAAAACAAGGTGGATATTGCTTGAAGTCAGAAGGACCATACTAATTTTTCCATGATGAGGATTTAAGGAGATCCAATACTTATGAATTTTCAAAAGATAAAGATTGAAATAATAATAGGATAAGTCCTACTTTATGAAATGAATTTTTAACCATCCATATATGGGATGATTAAAGGGGAATAAAAAGAGAATTTTGAGCTGTAAAAGATATTAAGGAATGTATAGAGTTCAATCATGACCATGATGGGATGATAATATTTAGAAACTAGATATGTGTCTCTTCAATACCATAATTGAAGTTGGATATATTGGATGAAGAATAAATCTCATCATTATATGTCCATCATGGAGGTAAAAAGATGTACAGAGATCTAAAATAGTATTTTATATGGGAAACCTGAAACATACATTGTAGAGTATGTATTCTGATGATCAATATGTTGAAAAGTTATAGATTAATGTTAATTGTATAATGGGATGATGCTACTATTACCCATACATACATGAAAATAAAAAATATAAAAAATTATTTCTTCATAGTACTTCCTAATACATTTAAAGTCTATAACTCCATTTGGATTACATTCTACTGTCATATGAAGTTACCAAATTTCATTACCATTAGAGAAGATTTCTCACCCAACCAACATACAAAGATATACATTAAATATGTGGTAAGGCTACATGAAGTACTATTATAAATTATACTAGATCCATATCTTGTGTTAACCTTAATGTTATAGAGAAGTCTTCATCATGAACTGAATAAAAAATTAAACATTAATACTCTATATTATCTTCAAACATATTATCAATTTGAGAGTGTTTTTCAAACCCTATAATATAAGTTAAAATATTTATCTATAGAATTAAAAAGAGGATGGGAGTAATACGTAATTATATTCAAATTTTATTACATGAATAGCTTTCAGTCAAGAATTCTAATGGCTCCATATGAAAACCTTTATGAAAATAAGTTTATCTCTAACATGCTAAGATAAAATTGAAGAGATAAAGATATTACTACCTAAACTTGTTAAGGAAATGGAATTGAAGTTTAGTTTCATTCAAAAAAAAATTCATAATAGCTCATAGTCGATTAAAAATCTCTAATGATAATTGATAAAAAGATATAGAGTTTGAATTTTGTGAAAATTTTCTCCTTTTAATATTACATTGTATGAAATTTATGAGGTTTAGATAAATAGTGAATTTAATACCTAGGTATATTTTTACCTATAGTATTCTTAATCAAATAAATATGATATATTATTTCTTGGTGCTTCCACCAAACAACTCTCAAGTTCATAATGTGCTTCATGTATCACTTTTGAATAAGTGCATACCTATTTCGTAACATATACTAAACTTAGATGATTTATAGATGGATCATAATTTTTTTGATGAGGAATAAATAGTTGAAATTTTGTAATGAAGAGATAAAGTGATGAAAAATAATACCAATACTCTAGTCAAAGGTTTTCAGAGAAACCATATGGTAGGGGAAGATATTTGGTAACACAAGGATAAAATGATGAATAATTATCATCATCATCTTCCCTTAAAATACTGTAATTTTAAAGATGAAATTCTTTTAGGGGGGTAAAATGTAACACCATGAGATTTTATAATATAAATATCTTTAATAAATTCAATATGTTTGATAAATTGTGATATATGTACCACACAAATTAAATTAATACATATTTATTAGAATATAAAATGATAAATATTATTACATTGTTAAATAAAATTTATAAAACAAATTTTATTGTAAAACGTGGATAAATTCACATAAGGAAATACCATTGACTATAAAGATAATGTTTTAAACTATTTTTTAAAACATGGGTATTTGGTAAATTTAATAATTTTGGGGAATGATATCAACTATTTTTTTTGATAAAATTACATTAATAATTAGTTAAAACAATTAATTACATCAATTAAATTTTTAAATAATCCCACGAAATACTATTATAATATTTTTTTGTTAAATGAAAATGTTTTGTTAAAAAAATTATTATCATTGTATATTATACATTCAAATTAAAAGTTAATTTTGGAAATTTTATAATTTTAGTTTGATAACATGAATTTAAATTTTTTATTTATCACGATAAAAGTATATTATTGTGAATATTTATTATTATTTTTCAATTGGTTGGTTTTTATGTGAATAGTGAATAATACCTCTGTTATAAATACCCTAAATTTTAATACATCATTACGATATAAATATGAATTCGAAAAAATTGAAACTTTTTTATCATAAAAATAGGCATTTATGGAGTAAAATTAAAAATTTAAAACCATTAGTTTGATTTTTTGACCCATTCTTGACTTATTTGAACATAAGTTATATTTTAATATAATAAGAATATTTTTTATTCATTTTCTTTTAATTAATTATTAAAAATGATCCATTTGGTTATTTATTTATTTTAAATTAATAATAATCTTATTTTTTAAACATAATTTAATAAATTTAATGGATATTAATTCTATACAATATTTTTGTGAGAATTAATTTTTATTCTTAAAAAGTCATTTTTTAAAAATGATTTTTTATTGTGTTTTCCATATATATATTAAAAGTAATTTCTATAAAAAATAATTTTAATATAATAAAATAGATTATTTTTTTAATTATTATGCCTATTTTTTTAAATAATTTCATGTTCATTTTTTTTCATAAAAATAATTTACTATGGTAAAAAGTTAAGTTATCATGGTAAGGGTTAAAATGGGTTAAAAGAGGTTAACATAAGGGATAAGTTCACAAATACCTTATTATTATTGGATTGGTTGAGTGTTTTCAAGCCATTGATCACATAATATTTGAATTTTTTATTATTTGGTTCCACATTCCAATGAAAATGGCTTTATATTATTTTAATTATAAGGGAATTTACAAGGTTGTCACTCCCCTCACTTATAAAAGGGAACCTCCTATCTTTAGTTTTCCACAACTTTGGGAACCTTTGATCAACCAATATCTTCTTAAATAAATTCTCACATCTCATAATTATAGCCTATATTTTTTATTGCCACCAAAATACAAAACTAAAAAGTATTAAGGTATAAGTCAAAAGAGGATACCTGAAGAATAGGTAATTGTTTTAACCAAATTTGTTCAATGTTATTTCTTCTTCTAACTCATCCAAATCAGTTATATCTATATAATATTACATTAGTATCATAAATATACTAATTTTTTTTATTTTAAACTAATATTCATTATATACTTCTCATACATCCAATGTAAAATGAAACTGTTGATCATGTATATGTGCAGACTACAACCTCCATTAGTAGATGTATTTAATTTTTCGTCATAGTCTCCCATGAATAATAATATATATATATAATTAATATATATGATATTTATAAAATAATTATAATTATATAAATATAAATTAGGATTTATAGTCAATTCTTCCAGTCTATTGAAAAATGAAAACATCATATAAGTGTACGTGAAGACTACAGCCTCCACGAACTGATGTAATTCATTTTTCATAACCTCCATACATGGATTTTTATAGAAGTTTTTATAAATAAAAAATATAATATTTATGAAATTTTTAATATTTTTGAGATGAAAAAATCACAACTAGGGTGGAATAACTAGAATCAACCAATTAAAAGGTACATAGAAGAGAAAATAGTTGACACCAAAATACTGATTTTATTGAATAATTGTTAATGAATGGTTAATTGAAAATTATAATATAATAATATGTAGTAGTATATATATGAATGTTTCTCTATTATAGATTTAAAATAATGATGAATTTATTATATCATTTTTTAGAGTGCGTATGGTTCATTTCAAGACTTTAGGTTAACGTTTATGTTATAATATCAATTTTTATTAGGATTATTTGTGTTTCAATTTACATTTTCATGAAATTTTATATTATTTATCTTATAAATAAAATTTATTTTATTCTACTTTTTTATTTATATTTTTTAATGTATTAATTCTATTTTCCCCTCTTAAGAACTCAAAAAATACCAAAAGAATGTTATTATAAAAAAACGGGCCTTATTTATCCTTTTTAGTAGAAAATATTTTTCTTACATGAATATTTTCTTTAAAATGTTTCAAGAATGTTCATTTTTTTAATAAAATGATTTTTTAAAGTCAATTTCAACTATATTATAATTTATTTTCAAAATTTTAATAAGTAACCATTACATTTTTTTTCTTACGGGTTATATTCATCTTTTTAAAAAAGTGTAATAATAATATTTTTAACATTTACCAAATGAATGATTTTTTTATTCCCATCATTCTAGGGATTTTTTATTTTTAAAATTTTTATAAATTTTTTTATTACTTTTTATTTTTAAAATAATATTCATATTTCTTCGATAAAATAATTTTTCATCTATGTCAAGTCCTTTAGTAATGTTATGATTTAATGGGAATATTCTATAATGATACCATGTAATTTTTTTCTCTTGATTCCCTATGATATTGATGATCTAAGGAAGTTTTTATGAAATCCATTTCATTCCAACATGTTAAGTAAGATATGATTAAATGATGAATATATTAATGATCTTGTGGAACACATATGTATTATCATGATTATGAGATGGGTGGAATTATAATTAAATATCCCTCCAATGCATTTGGTAAAGTTTGAAATCTTAAAAGATAATATGAAAGGGAATCAGGAGTGAACCTAATACACTAGTCGAAATGATTTTTATTATTATTTTCATATAACCACTTTCATTGGGTATAGTGGGAACCTATTTTTTTTTGAAATCATCACACAACTGAGCTGTCATGAAATTCAAAATACAAAATCTAACGAAAAAGTAATCATCACTAAGTATACATCCTGTAAATCCCACATTCAACATCACTATTTTATCCTCCATCAACGCATCACCATCATTCATGTCACATTTTTGTCTTACACTCCAATCATCGTCACCTATCGTGAAAGCTAAAACATACTCACACTGATTGTCATCTCCCTTTGTCTACCAGATCGCCGATGAGGAAGACCAACAGAGACCATCATCATAATCATCGTGAAATCACCATTTTCATCAATGAAAAAACCCCCACCGAACACCACAGGATGAGAAGAACCTCCATAACCACTATAAAAAACCCATTTTCTTCCACCAACACCATACCTCAAAACACAAAAATCACTCAAAAACCAACAAAAAATCAAAGGATCTTAAAAAAACATTTCCGAATAATAAAAAACATCATAGGATCACAAAATGACAACATATCCCTCAAGAAAACACGACGATGGAGATGAACATCCTGATTCAAACACCTCGACATTAACAAGTGTATCCTCAACACTTCTAGAAGTAGAGACCAAAATCTCAGGTCACACACAAGCAAAGATGAACAATCCCCCGTAATAATCCTAGACAACCACTGAGGTCCATCACACCAAACCAAATGGGGTCAACTACGATGAATCTGGTATAAATATTAGAGGAATAATGACCAACAACCACTACGTGTGATGACAGAACTGATATATGAGATCCACACATGAACATGAAACAACCGAAAAACCGATCATCACCCAAGTCACAATCCCAATCCACCAAGTGCACCATCATTCTAGAATAAGAATGTCGTCTTGCATGATGGGGAAGGAGTAAAGAGTAGAAATGAGGTTAAGTGAGATCCTCAGATGAAGAAACACATCAACTTCAGGAACATGAGACCTCACATGAAATAAATATAGACATCGTGAGAGATAGAGAGAAAAAAACATACCACATGTTGATGAAGAGAAAGACAGGAAGGAAAACAAAACCAGGCAATAAGGGGGTATCTTCCTAGTGTAGTAAAGAAGTCCCAAATCTTTAATGTAAGAAGAAGAGGTTTTCTAGCTAAGTTAGATGTTGAAGAAGCTAAAAATGGGGATGAGGAAAAGAATATAGGAGAACAAATACTCACCCTCAAAGGGAAAATGAGGGGAAGGAAAGTTGAGAAGGGAAAGAGATCGGAAGAGCTGTTAATGGAGCCACAAGAAGATTCATAAAGAAACCCTATAAAATGCTGAGAGAGTGAGAGAGAGAACTGAGGGACTAGGGATCCATCCCAATATGCTCAAACCCAATCCACTATTTTATGGTAACGGTGAGGGAACCCAATACATTATAGGACTCTATCAATAATGATAGTCTTAAAAGTGAGTCTTGACTAAGGAAATGAATTTTATTCTTATATGTGTACTACAAACTTAGTTCTAATTCTTTTAATATTCTCACATGTATCATGATTGATTATTTATGATTTTTAAGTCTTATAAATCATGTATTTTTTATGACAATTATTCTTTCTAGTACTCATGATTTATAGTCTTTGGCTTGTTGGGTATGTTTTCGTAAATAATGATCATATTATCATACCATTTTAATGAAGTTTTTTGTTTACTTATGATCATCAATTCATATCTACCATATTTACCTTTTCTGATCATTTGATCTCACCCTTTCTTATGTTTTCATTTTCCTGGGTTATGATGAATTTTTTTAAGTATTATATGTTTAAGAGAGGAACATTTTTAGAAGAACATTGTGATATAGTTTGAAGACCATTACATAAACAATTTTATTTTTTATTTTCATCCAAATAAACTAATCCTTTATGGTTTTGGGTTTGAATTATTATGAGATGTAATAAATATTCATTTAAAATGATGTAATATTTTTCTATGTAATGGTCGAGTCATTTATTGAGTAAGGAAAAGTTATAATAGATTTGTTTCTCCAACTACATCACAACATTTTTATGTTTTACATTTCATACCATATATATATTTATAAGGAAAAATCTAAATTCTAAAATGAAAGATATTATTTTATGAGAACACAATTAGGGGATGATTTTAGTCCTAGAAAATTTTAAATTATATTGAAATGTTTTATCATATAATCACGTTTTTGGATCATTCTATTAGATTTTCCATCAGTCTAGGTGTGATAAGACATACTGACGCAAAAATATGTGTTCAAATCATGTTGATTATTTTTCAATAACATTAATCTGAACACTAGATTTTCATTAGATAAAATTGATTGAATTTCATGAATCCTCACCACTTATCTGATGTATATCTTCTCCAATTGATCAAGTGATAAGTTTTTTAAATGGTGATAAATTGAGTAGTATTGGAAAGATAATATACTGAAACCAATGTGGTATTATTTACAATTAACCTCTTTAAAAGATGAGTGAAAAAATCCATGGTGATATTCTCCCATTTCCATGTACATATGGGTAATGGTTGAATCACCCCTTTGGTATATTTCTTTTTTTTCACTTGTTAACATACAAGTCACATCGATGTATATTAAAAAAATACCTTTATTTATATTTTCTTAATAATAGTGCTATTGGGTATCTCTAAACATATTCATACTCCCTCGATGGATGAAAAATGTTGAGCTATGATCATAAGTTAATATCTAATTATTTATCTTAAAATTTGATGATGCATATAATCTTTCCCTAAATATACCAAAAAATTTTAATCAATGTTGCACTCTATGGTTTTCTTATTTCTTTTATTATCAACATTCTTCTATATCTTGACATCACCTATTTGATTTTTCTTGATACTTTTTTGAATTGGTACTTGTGTAATAATTTAAAAAAGTTAGGTTGTTATTTATTCCTTTATGATTCTAGCTATTCCCATGTAATTATTTCATTTTTTTGAATAGTTCAAATTGTGTTTACTTTAATCGATGATGAATCTTATGGTATTGTTATGGATTAATGATATGGAATTGGATATCATTATTGATAAGGGATCCATGTATGTTCATAAGATAATCGAGCTACTACCATGTTCTATGGAAAAGAAACTATTAGGCTATAACTTTGAGAACTCAATTAAAAAATTATAAGATAGTTTGGAAAATTATTTATGGTGATTGATGATACAAACTTCAAAAAAAGAAAATAAATGTGTTGGTGGATAAAATAGAACTATCTACAACATATATTAGAAGTTTTGATGTACCTAATATTGGATAGAAGCCAGTTAATGAAGACCTGGGATTATTTGATTGAACTTTGTAATTATATAGATTTACATAAGTGAATTATACCACATAAGAAAAATCAAATAGTTGGTTCTTAAATGTAGCCAAATCCAAAAATCTAGTTCTAGGATATAGCCAAAATAAAATAAGTGAATTTGCTAAATAGGTGTTTTGGATTGAATCACATAACCAAAAAATCCCACATAGTTGATCTACTGATTTAGGTGAATATGTTTATGTGAATACTATTTCATATAAGAAGTGGTTAACATAAAAAAATATAGGCCGCATGTGTAATTCATAGATTCATTTTAGAACCATATAATGGATTGTATCCTTATATATTGAGTGAGAGTTTTGGAATCAATAATTTTTAAAATAGGAAGTAACATATGTCATAGATTCATGTGGTCATGCATTTGGAGATCTTGATTGATTTTGAAAAATGATTTTTTTGGAGAAGAAGCCTCAGAAAATAAGACATTACATAGAGAACAACACATGAGTGTCTGAGTCCACTGAGTATTTAAATGTGGAAAGATTTGAGGAAATTAAGAGATTTTGTAACCTAAATATCATATGGTAGAATGAATCACTATTCTTATGGATTTGTAAATGAATATTTGAATGGGAATTTAAAATAGTTTAAATTAGTAATTAATCAATAATTTATTTATAATTCTAGTGATAATATCATGCCCTAGAATATCACATTGTTTCCATAATTCAAATTTTGAAATATTTTATGTGATATTTTGAAAAATAATATTCATGATATTTTTGTGAATATATATATATATATATATACATATATATATAGTGTAGGTATCAAAGACTGTGTATAGTAGATAACTAAGAGATCTCTCATGCTTACATTTTGAATCATAGGATATTCTGATATATCTAGTATCATAATGTGAATAAGGTGAGCTTAATCTAGTATAGATCCCTGTGTACTTGAGAAAGTAAAGGAGAATTTTGATTGCACCGGATCTGGAGGGAGTTTCAATACCATCAAACCTTTTTAAAGAAGTATCTAAAGATCTTAAATATTACATGTATATAACTTTTGATCTATTTTTTGGGGATGAATTTCCTATAACAAGTGGTGAAAAATAAATCAAGGAGAAAAAAGAGGGATTTCTATGATGGATCAACATAAAATGGAAGGAACTTATAACTGTGAGATATAACCAGTTATTAGATAATTATGGGATTGAGGGTATAACCAGTCGAGGTAGTGTAAGAGATTTAGGGTATAACTACTCATGATTTTATGGACTCAAGAGACCACTATAATTGATGATAATATTATAGTGGAGAATCTATATTGGGATAATAACCAACATAGAAAAGAGAAAGAATTTTAGATGAAACTTTTCAATATTGTGTGTTAATCTCTCTCTTTAATACTTCACATAATGGTGAGCATGTGATAAATAATTGAGTGGATTGAGAAATATGAAATATTAAAGAGGTTATAATAAAATGGAATAACTCATAAACAAAAAGAGAATACTAATTAAAATTTCCCCATATATGTGATCTAATGGATCCAGGAATGACAAGTGGTATCTGAGTAGGTTCCCTATAAATATACAAGGGATAATTATGAGATATAGAGAATCCTAACATTTTCAATATCCAATGTGTCCCTCTATTTTATTGGAAGAATTACCACTACTATAGGAATATGATTCTACCCTAACTTTTATCAGTTTTTCAAGAAGTGAAAGATATTACAATATTTGGGTTTGAACCCATTATTGATATATAAAATACAACTTCATAAGACAAGAAGAATAAGGGGTTGTACATAAAAAAATCTATCTTCATTTCATTTTCAAATAATGTATATACCAAGGAAACGGGTCTTCAAACAATATAAAAAATCAATGATAAATTAAAAAATATCTATAAAGAAAATTTCAAATTCAATGAAGCCAAACTAAAAGTTTATAGGATCCAATTTGAAGATATGAAAATGGTTGATGATGAGATTGTAAATTACTAATTTACCTGGGAAAATGAGATTTTAAGAAACATACAATGATTTGGTGAGAATATAAAGTATTGTATCATCATCAAAAACCTAATTATATATTTTATATAATGTTTTGATTAAAAAAATACCTAAAATAAATGAAATAATTGAAAATTAATGATTTCAAAAAACATACCCATAACATATGAGAATAAAAGCAAATTAAATTTCAATAAGAAATAATAATAAGATATATATTTTAAATTCAAGAGGAAAGAGAATGTTCAGGATGATGTAGTTTAAGATTCATGTGATTAAGATACTAAAAAATTAAACATATAGTTTCTATTTTATAAAATAGATTCATGAAGGGTAAATGAAAATAAAGAGGTTAGAATAAATATAGATAGTATAGTTTTTATAATTTTTTACATATTTTCATGTATTTCTCAAATAAATTGGTTAAAGAATCTGAAAATGATAAGGATGGTAAAAAGACACAATGATAATAGAAGGAGAATCTATTTAGTAGTAAGAAGAGGAATTTTAAGAGAAATAATAAAGAAATATTATACATTTAGTTTCTCATCAGATTATGATTTTAATTTATTTGATAATATTGAAGAAGTATCTAATTAATTATTTAGTAGTGATGATAGAGAAAAAGGGGATACAACATGAGTGGGATCTTAAAGACAAATTATATTTCTACATGGGATAGATATAAGAAATTAAGAAATAAAATAAGGATCTTTTGAAAAAAAATAAAAAGGTGTTCATTAAGAAGGATTTTTATTTCAAGAAGAACATGAAATACATTGATGAGACAAAGAATAACAAGAATGGAGAATACAAACATGGAAATATTATCATAGATTATAGGAAGGAATTGGTTGTAAATGAAGAAGATCTAGATGATACACAATTATTATGTCCCACAATACATCTGAAGTTGAATAAGTCTATGGAATACTTCAAAAAGGATAATGATAAAAATAAAAAATCTTCCTAAACAAATGAGAAGAAATTTTCACCTGAAAATGTTAAATATATACTTCATCAGTTTCAAAAATAGACCTGTTTTATCTAATAGTGCAGATGGGAAAGCAAAATACGAGGGTATTTGTGCCAAGAATACTAAGAGTAAATCATTCATATCAATGTAAGAGAATATAATAAAATGGAGGCTACAACCCCTAATTAAATTGAGGGTTATTTTTCAATAATACAACTACAACATAGATTTGGGAATATCTAGATCCAATATAAATGGAAAAAGTTTCAAGGTTTTTACTGGTTTTGTAGTAATCATAGAAAATATGCAACAATTTTTGGTTTAATGTATCCTTACCTATTAGGAAATAAGAAACAAGAAACAAGGGGGGGGGGGGGGGGGGGGTTAGTGAGCATCTGAGGGTAAAATTGAATAGAAAACAATATGTGACTATATTTTCACCAGAACTATCTATATAAAAAATTTATATTTGAGAGAATATTATGGAAGATATAGTCTAAAAGGTCAAAATTATTAGGTATGCATGATATAGTTATAAGGATATGTTCCATATCTATATAAGCATAAAGGTTTCAATAGATAAATAGTGGTTAGTCATGTGAAGATACTAAGAAGATTTATAATGTCAAGAATGAGTGCCTAGATGTTTGTCCAAATCAGTTGAAGCCAATGAAAAAAATTAAAGAATATGAAAAAATCATTGAGGATAAATGAATGAAAGTGACTTCAAATGGTATGGATAAAATTGATGATAAGTTATCCACAACTATAAACATAAATATTCAGAAGACTGAGGTAAAAAAGACATTCCATATAAAGAACAAGTTTAGGGGAATAGTCTAAATAAAACTTCCCACACTGATATTAGAAGAAATTAATAGAGATGGTTGAGAGGAATCTCTCAACTTGAATGTTTTTTCTATTAAAAAACAAGAGTTCGGTTCTCAATCTTGATTTATATTTATTTTTATCTAACTTGTAGGGAATTGAAGGAGTGTGTTGATTATTGTACATGATGTATAGTAAAGAAGAAGATTGAGGCTATCAGTGATGAACAACATGAAGAGATTTTATTCAATGCAGTATAATGACTATAATAAAATGTAAGAATAGGATTGTATTCTATAAGGGGAAGAATTTTTTTATGCATATATCAATATAATTAATTTTATTGAATATTAAAATTTTGGACATATTTTAAAAATAGAGGAGAGTGGTATTCCAATAAAACTTAAAACCCTTTGTTATTATTATATTAAAGGAAATTATTCCAGGGAAGTGTTGGTTATAAAAACATAAGGAAAATAGAGAGTTACCTGACTTGTGAATGAAATATGTTGATGTTTTTTTGCAATGTATACATATTAAATGTTTCTTATAAAAGAATCTACTTCTATACAACCCTTACTTGAGAAATATGAAATTACAAGAGTTATATCGCATACATGGTTGTATATGGAAAAAATAGAAAACCTTAGGTGTATATATCTTATTTTTACAAATGTTTTCCCATGTAGACATATATTAGACCAACTAAAGGATCTTTTCTAAGAGAATCATGTGGTATCATCCTTCTCTCTGGAAAAGGGAACAAAGAATGAGAGTGCCTAGATAAGAATAAGAATAGATGAGGAGACCCTTAAATTGACCTTTACATATTATTTTCAACAAGGGGGAGAACTAGACAATCCATATAACACACATATTGATATAGAGGATTGTTATTTTAAATAAATTGAAGGTAGTGGATTTTTTTCCCAAGTAAGAATTGAATTTTTTGTTAATGGTTTAAAATATGTTTAGTGGAGTTTATGATGATTCTTGGAGGATTGTTATTGATTCTAGGGAAGAAATTGGATTTTGATATTGATAAATATACATGTAAGTACATATTATGATTGCGATACTTCCATGTTTTATATAAAATAATCTATGAGGATAGATCTTATATAACTCAAGTGGAGAAGTTCAAGACAATGTGGAAAAGTGTTTATGATAATTGTTGAGATGTTATTCACAAGAATCGAAGGAATGTATTGAAAGACGAAGGTTCATATTATAAAACAAATTTAAGAAGTGTTTAAGTGATTATGAAGGGATGTAATTTATATAATGAGGGGTTGATACCAATCAAGTTCAAAATGGAATTATTCATGTTCATGTAAACAAATTCAAGTATGTAGGTGAAATCATGTAGCCAGTTCTTTGACATAATAGAATCCACACATCCGGTTATGAAACATAGCCAAAGTCTCAAAGGTGTTTTAAAAAAATCATGTTGATAAAATTCCCACATACCCAATATAATTTCATAGGTGAATATAGATATGTGATTTCTTTTGCAACGAAAGTTAACCACATATGGAAAATTCAAGGAACTTGTGGTATTCATTTAGGTATTTGAGAACCATGTAAGGGATTATATCCTTAAGTAACATGTGAGAGTTTAATAATATGAATTTCTAAAAATAGGTAGTTCCACCTATCAAATATGCATGAGGATATGTACATAGAGATCTATGATGATTTTGGAAAGTGATATTTGAGGAGAATAAGACATGGTGAATTAGATACTATACAGTGAACAATGTATGAGAGTCTAAACCCTTCTAGTATATAATTTTAGTAATATTTTGGCAATTAGTGAGATCATGATATTTAAATATCTAATAGATGAATGAATATCGATTCTCCAAAATAATTAAATAAATATTTTAATTTGAATTAAAACTAGTTTAAATGATGTATTAATCAGTAACCTATTAGTTGATCCCATTGATACAATCCTGCTATCGAAGATCCTGGTGTTTACATAATTCAAATATATAAATACTGACTATAATAATATTGAGAATATTATTTATGATTAATTTTTGAATATAAATATATGGATTAGGTATCGAAAAATGTATGTAGTATATAATTGAAAAAAATACCTTGTATACATTGATAATTCTAAGATATTTTTAGAAATCTAGAATATATGAGTTAATAAGATGAGATAAATCTAAGAGATATACCTAATTATTTGATTATGCTTAGAATATTCTACACCACACTAGATGTGAAAGGAGTTTGAAGACTAGAAGACATGTTCCATGAAACAGATGAAGATCATGAAAAAGTACATGTGCAGACCTGCTAATCGATCTACTCATCAAGTAAGATCCTATTTTCAAGTGGTGTAGAAGAAACCCAGGAGAATTAGAAGATCTTTCCATGTTGTATCAACATGAATTTGAATAATCATGTTACTATGGTGTGTGACCCATTGTAGAATAGTCTTGGGATTGAGTAGTGTAACTAGACAAGAGAGAGTAAGTGATTTGGGGGAATAACCAATCTGTCTCTTGTGGACTCAAGAAACCATTATAGTTAATAATAATATTATAGTGGGTAATCCATGTTGAGGGGAATAACCAATAGGGAAAGGACTAGTCCATTCATCCAAACATTGTAAATACTCTATGCTAATATCAATATTTATTACTACACATGAAAGTAAAGATCTGAGAAATAAACGAATGGATTACAAACTTTAAAATGTTTAAGAGGATGACTAAAAATATAATAAATTGTAAAAGAAAATGGATCACATATTCACCCCTCATCCTTTAAGTGATCCAACTTATCCAGAATTAACAATTACCATGTCTATAATTATCATTTAAAAGAAGGTTACAAGATTATAAATCCTCATTATGGATAAGATTACAATATAATTTTTACTTAGATCATATTTCTAGTTATTATCTATCCCATGACGGGATTACATTGTGCAATAATAGTCTTTGATAATCTCTATCCATCATCATTGGTTCATATTACGCATATTTGTTTTGTGAATATATTGTAACACCCTGATATTTTAAAAGAATAAAAATATGGTTGATAGCATATATGACACAAAACACCGAGAATATATAATAATTTAATACCCTGATACCTTATAATATATTTCATTTTAAATAAATTCAATCTCTTCGATAGCTTATAGAACTCACAATCATGAGTTTAAATACACCGTAATATATTAGACATTTACAACATTGCCATTAAATTAGAGACTATGAATAGAAATCAATAAATTATTTAAATTATATGGTTTAAATATTTATAAAAAAAATCATTGGTTATATATTTATTAGTAATCAAATAATAATAATTTGAATGAAAAATATTTTTTTTTTCTGAAGAAATATAATTTTATAAAAAGAGGTTTCGTCGCATTTTGTACGACTATTTCAAAATTAATTGTTTAGAAATTTTATAAAATTTATTTTCAAAAGTTAACAAAATTTTTGAAATCAATATATCAAAATTTTCTTATGGTGAATTTATTATATTCTTCTGGAATGTTAGATTTTTTGATGAACATTGAAAAATACTATTTTTTATCAAAAACATGCTATTCGTTTAAACTAATTACAATGTAAAATTATAGTTTAATATTTTTTAAAGTAAAATTTGTTAAATTATATAAAAATTCAACTAATTTATGTCGTTTAATCAATTTTCTATTAAATTTTGATATTATACATTCTATAATTATAAAAAATTTCCTTATGGAAACATGCTTTTTCATTGCATCCGCATGTATAATATTAAATTTGATCCTGAACATATATAAATTGAATTTCAAAAAAAGATTTAATTTTTGTAATAATAAAAATTTATATTATCAAATAATTTCAACTTATTTTTTAACCCTTATGAATAGTAATAGTTGTAAAAATTAATTACTACAGTTGAGGTAAAAACAGTTTTACCAGGGGTTAAACTAAGATGATAAGGGTAAATAATGGTCTAAATTTTTTCCAAAACCCATGTTATGGAAATATATATACTATATAACATATAAATCTTTACAATTTCCCATTTTGGTTTATTTTGGAATGAAAAAGTTTCAAGTGTAATTAATTCATTTCAAAAATTTCATGTGTGTCCTCTCCCCTACTTATAAAAGGACACCCACTATCCTACCCTATTCAAACATAAAAATCCATTTGATTCAAAAAATACATAATAAAATAACTTCATTAATACCCTAAAAAAATAGTAGAAACATTTTATATATTATAAATCATTCCTAGGAATAATTTTGGGGAAAAACTAAAGAGGTCATTCGAAGAAGAGGCATAAATCTTAAACGATCATTTTTATTTTATCTTTTATTACACCCATTCAAATATTATTTGATCATGCTAGTATAATAACACCTATATCATATATATAGTTATATTTTCTTATAATAATGTAATTACCTTAATTGATATGCTTCTCCATTAAATGGGAAATAAAGTAGTCAACCATTTGTATGATGGACTACCACCTCGCAAACCAATATAACTTTTTTCCATCAATGCACCTCATGATTGTATATAATTGTTGGAGCCAAAATTTGGGAAGAACAAGAACAAATAGAAAGCCTTAGGGGCTGCTTTGTGAATCTTGTTCACGGAGCCCCCTCAGTATCGCGGCCGGCACAAAGCTTCCCCTCTGCAAAGCCGCTGCAGAGCAAGGATACAAGATGCTCCACGAACCCATTTGATGTTTTCGAAGACGTTGTAGATCAAGAAGGTGGGTGGCTCCATGAACCCATTTGATGATTGCGAAGCCGCCGTGGAGCAAGGAGGTGGGAGGATTTGTGATTACAACAAAATTCCACGTGTCTTCCAGCACAGCAAGCTCTGCTTCGCGATGCCTCTTGCCTATAAATATCGGGATCTCCTAGAGCCCAAAGGATGGATCCTCCAACATTTCTCCTTCTTAGCTCTCAAATTGAAAAGAAATTTATTCTCTAAAAACCATGAACTCTTCAAGGTACTTTAGCATCACGAAGTGCCTCTCTCTTGGCTTTAAATCAACCCCTATTCATAGAAGGATGCCCTTCACGGAGCCCACGGGCCTCTGCAAAGGAAGGGGATCCCAAGGGGGATCGGGTCTTGGCAGAGCACTTATGATTCGCGAAATACCCTCCATACACATGTGACCCACATTCTTAGGCAGGGCCACTATGATTTGCAAAGCACGTTGCTTCGCAATGCTAAGCTCGGCAAGGCACCCTTGCTTCATGAAGCATTACTACACGAATGCTTTTCCACTTTGCTAAGCACCTTTAATATGCACATATTCCCCATTCCTAGGCTAGGCCACTTCACTTCACAAAGCATACCCATTCACAAATCCCCTCCACTACTTAGAGCACTAGAGCTTCATGAGGCTTCTACCTATGAACCCCTTTGCTCCACAACTCCTTTTCCCATGCGACCCTATAGGTTTTCATAAAGTGATTTTAAAGTCCCTTGGAAGTACTTCCCATTGCGTTGATTCTCCTCATGCTTCTTTGCCTAGGAATGCTAATGACTATTGCTTCTTCTCATAGCCACGCTAACGTGGACCCCTCAATGGATCACTCTTAACCCCCCCCCCCAAGACAATGATGTTGATGACTTCCCTTCCCCAAGGGCGGGTGGGTATCATTCATATAAGTCCTAGGGGTGTAGAGTAAAACCACCTCATCCGAGCTGTAGGATGTTAAACTACCAAGTACAATCATTCTTAGCACATGAAGTTAAACTGTGACCCCACCCCGTGCATCATACGGGGGGTTCCCCATCTCGGGCATTCTTTATGCCCACTGGTCTCCACAAGAGTGAGATCATTCCTCACATGGAATGAGATCATCTTTATCGGAGTGGCGTTGTCTGTGGGAAAAGGGAAACCACCTTGGTGAAGGACCCTATCATTTCTTGTGGGAGGCATCACCCATTCTCTTTATTTATTATTCGGTCCCAAGGATTAGAGGGGGGGGGGGTGGATGGGCACCGGAGGCTTCCTCTCTTCCATTAGAAATCACTCTCCCTTTGGGCTTTGTCACCATCGGGCCTCCACCCAAGAGTAAGTCCCAATATCCATCTCCCTGGGCTGCTAACCACGCATAAGCCCCTATTTTCTCTTTGGGATGTGGACCACACGTAAGCCCCTATTTCCATTTTGGGCCGCTAACTACGTGTCATCCCCACTCCACTTCCCACAGATGCACCTTTCGCAATGTGATCATCAGGTCTTTGCTGCCTCTTGTTTCTCACATGGAAAATGACTCACATGGGCATAGATTAAGCATCAACCATGGCATCCTCTATGGGCAGCCTAGAGTGTAATCCCCATACATCATCCCGAACTACGCAGACTTTGATCCTTTCCAAGGCAAGGTACATAGGATTCCTTACTAAGGTTCAAGTCCACCATACATTGGTACCGACCCCTTCATGCCAGTTCACCAAACATCATCCCAAACTATGAATAATTTTATCCTTGTCAAGGCAAGGTACGTAAGAAGCCTCCCTGAGGTTAAAGCCCACCATCCATTGGTACCGACCCCTTCATGTTGGTTCACTAAACACCATCCCAAACTACGTGGAATTTGATCCTTTCCAAGGCATGGTACGTGGGAAGCCTCCCTGAGGTTCAAGCCCACCATCTATTAGTACTGACCCCTTCACATCGGTTCACCAAACACCACCCTGAACTATGCAGACATTCATCATTTCCAAGGAAATGTACGTAGAAAGACTCCCTGAGGTTCAAGTCCACCATTCATTGGTACTGAACCCTTCATGTCAGTTCACCAAACACCACCCCGAACTACATGGACTTTGATCCTTAACAAGGAAATATACGTAGGAAGCCTCCCTGAGGTTCAAGTCCACCATCTATTGGTACTGCCCCCTTCGTGTCAGTTCATCAAACACCATCCCGAACTATGCGGAATTTGATACTTGCCAAGGCAAGGTACATAGGAAGCCTCCCTGAGGTTCAAGCCCACCATCCATTGGTACCGACCACTTCACATCAGTTCACCAAACACTATCCCGAACTACATGGAGTTTGATACTTTCCAAGGAAAAGTACGTAGGAAGCCTCCCTGAGGTTCAATCCCACCATCCATTAGTACCGACCCATTCACGTTGGTTCACCAAATACCATCCCGAACTATGTAATCTTTGATCCTATCCAATTCAAGGTACGTAGGAAGCCTCTCTGAGGTTCAATCCCCCCATCCATTGATACCAACCCCTTCACGTTGGTTCACCAAAACCCTCCCAAACTACGTGGACTCTGATCCTTGTCAAGGAAAGGTAAGTAGGAAGCCTCCCTGAGTTTCAAGCCCAACACCCATTGGTCCCAACCATTTCACGTTGGTTCACCCCTGTACTGCATGAAATTGAAATATACAACCCTTTTGTTCTGCATGACACTAAATTGTCCCATATTCAGTGGTAGTCCATTGCGATCCCCATGCAGCGATAAGCCTTTGTGATCCCCATTCAGCGGCATGCCATTGTTAATCCTATTTAGTGGTAATCTATTGTCACCCTCATCCAACGGTAAGACGTTGTGAACCTCACACAGTGGTAATCCATTGTGATCCCCATTCAGTGGTAATCCGTTGTCATCCCAAACCCAATGGTATGCTTTTTTCATCCCTTCAGTTGGGACCCATATCTCTAGTTCATCCCAGTGGCGTCAGACCAACCTTGGGATGCTAACCACATGTAAGCCTCAATATATCATCGGGTTGCTATCCTCTGCACACACCCTGATCCTATACCCCATCCTGAACTATGTGGACTTTGATATCCTACCACAAGGATACGTAGGAATTCTCTTCAAGGCTCAATCTCAACATCATCGTCTTCCTCAAGTCGACTCTGTCTCATTCTACTTCCACTTCACTTAACCATCCATTATCCATCATGATTCTTACCCGGGAAACCACATCTCAGTGAGATCATTCCAATTCATCTCCTAGCATCAGTGTTCCCTGCAGGGGTTACACCCATCTGATACACTCTAGTCAGTGTTCCGATCAGTCTAATCTATCTATGCTAGTAGTTAAACCTATGGAATACCCTATGTTAAACATGGGAAGTTTTGGAAAACCTCAGATACATACCAATGGAATATAATTCTCTACATTATACGTGGGATTCCTTGGGCTTCTGAGACCTCGAGAAGCCCTATCATAAGGAAAAGAAACCCAGATGTGCTAGTGTTCCAGTGTCCAGATACACCAGTGATGTCCAACATTACAACTCCCCCCATCGAATGTTGCTACCCTAGCTGGACCCCTTGGAATATCCCAACATAAGTAGTGTAATTAAGTGACGTCCATGAAGATATGGAACTACGAATAGTTTCACGAACAACGTCTTAATTTATAAGGGAAACCCAGACTAGGTAACAATTTATGAGGAGGAATCCACAGAAGGAAGAACCAACATCCCATCATACCATTTCTATCAAAGAGATAACATCCCTAAATAAGAGACTGATATCTCCCGCCTTTAGAAATAAGGAATGCGAGGCAACTGACATCGCATCCTTGCCTCCTCAAATAGACGGATGCACACTCCCTGATGAAGGCGTGAGAAATAGAAATGGTAAACCTGATGTGAATTTATTCTCCTCAATGTGAAGATTAGTAGCATTCAAGAAATTAGTGGACTAGCGTGTCACTAGATCCAGTTATCCGGTGTTAGGTCCCACAAAGCAAATAGCTGTCCTGGAGTGAAACTATCCAAAGTCGGGGCGGTTAAAACATTGGATATCCAGGTCTATGATGTTGGAAATGTGGATACATCTTACCATCCATGGAAGACTAAATGGCTCCGGGGAACTAGACATTGATTTCTTTGTTTCAGTACTAATGGTTTAATTTCCCTGCTTTCCTGGAACCAAGCTGCTGCATCAGAAATCCAATCGCCACCCACCCACTGATGCAAGGGTAGAGACAGTGCTAACATGGAAATCCCACATGGCTCCACTTCTTCTGTGACAATCTCCACACCCACAGCTACTGGGCACCCATGCCCCATCTCACCTTTTTAATTCTTTCAACGAAGGGTGATAAACGACCTCGTCCACTAATATGAGAAGGATGGGATAATCCTGACTAGGGATATGGACTATCAAGATTTAGAGGCATTTGAGCCTCATCACCACCGCCGCCCCTAAGGGACAGGCAGGGAACCACTGCTCTCTATTGCAACATACAATCATTTCAAGAGCCTCTCCCTAGAATTCCTCGATGGCTCCCTCCCCTACACCGATGAGGTAGGTGATATCTTGGCTAGACCGACTGAGATCTCGTTTTAGGGGATCCCAAGAAGGGCTCCCACTAGGCCGTGCCAGCACCACCACCTGGTCCCATGAGTCGAGGAGTAGGTAAGCCATGTTCCTGCACCTCCAGCCCCAGTTGGGCTGACCCGACACCAACATTGGGCACATGCCCAGAAGGACGCCCGCCAAGGAGAGTCAACTTCAACAACTACCGTTGGTCGTGCCACCACGGACGTATATCATCAGCCCCTATGTATACTGAGCAGGGGAACTTATATACCCAACCCAGATCGAGGCCCCAACCACCCCACAGGTGGGATGGGTCAACTCTCTTGGTCACCGGCGCAGGTAGTGGCCACCACGAACTGACCCGCAACAACGACACCTAGTATAGAGATCCTCCCCGTACTGCCACCACGGAGAACATGGGTCCTCCCCACTTCCAAGATAAACATGGAGGTCCACCCCATGCTACCTTAAATCTGAATGAGGATCCTCCCCATGTAAGTGGCACTCAGTGAAAAAGCCTCTCCCACACTCATTACATCGGGTATTGGGTCATTCCTCCTGCCACTGGCCGTCGGTATAGAAATGTTATGCATCTTGTCAATCTATCGTATGGGGGCCTTCCCCATGTCCTTAAATTAGCTAGAGAAGGTCTTCCTTGCCTCAACAATAAGAGGGGTGAAGGTCAGCTTTACTTCAACAGAACTTAGCACGGAGGTCCTACCAGTGCTCTTGTCAGCTCCAGCGGAGGTCCTACCCGCTCTAGAACTTTCCATGGAGATCCTCTCTGCACATAAGCTAGTGGAAATGAAGGTCCTCCCCATGTTCCCTTTGATATCTGTCCAAGTGATCCTTGTACCCCAGCTCACTCAGGTGGAAATCCTTCCAACCCAAGCACCATTACAGCTAAAGGTCCTCCTCGTGCCAGATATCTACCCTATCCCAAATAATCGTCCCACAACATAAGGATGGTTCGTCGCCGCCATAAAAAGAATACCGAGAATATTTAGAACAAGATTAAACCAGTATGATTCTCATATTCTGAGGCAGAATATGATTCAGCGGTGGAACCCTCACCTAGATCCTCCGTGTCAAGGGCCAGGGCAAGAATAAGGTGCATCAGGCTCATACTTTCAGAATGTGAGGTCCATAAGATTCCCTTCTTCCTCCTCAGGTATATCCAGGAGAACAAAAATATGGCATCTCCATAGGTTCTGACCGTGCAATCACCACCATCATCACCAGAAGAACTCTCTACCTCGACCAGAGATCACATAGATCTATTCTGGGGACCAATGGTGGATGAGTAGTAGTGTGGTCTATCGCCAGTATACGTAGTCCCTGTGCAAGAAACTGCGGTCACCAACCCATCTTACGGAGATGTGGTGGCTAAGTCACTACACTCTTTAGAGGATAGGCCGAGATGTGGTGTCTTGTTAGCTCGCTCACTGTATTATCCACCGGACATCCTTCCATCTCATCAGTCTTCTTCGATACCACTACTGGTTCCTCAGCTTCCTCTGGTTGACGAGTGTGGCAATGAAGGGCTAGAACCCGAATCTGGACCAAGGATCTTATGGTATATTCTCGTAGCAGACCATTTCCCTGAGATGTTTTGGCCAGTTGAAGCACCAAATTTTAGTGCGCTGAAATCGCTCACCCATGAAGAGGTAGAGTGTTTTCGCCAGACCCTCTTGGTGACTCATTTCCGTCTTCTTCATTGATGAGTGGCCTACCCCAAGATTCAGGCGCACTTCAAAGACATCAGCCAACAATGTCCTTTGGTTGATTTTGCCACACTCCCCATGTCCCAATGCCCTGATTCACCAAATCCCCATAGGACCCACCAACAACGATGCGTTCAGAGATTTAAAGTGATCCTCATGATAATCAAAGAGGATTCTACCCATGTACAAGTCTGTGGTTGGGGAAAGTACGTGACCCTCCATTTCAGTTCAATCCAGCACCTGCCCGATCTTCCAGACAACATCAAGAATATGACTCCAGACAGGGATACAGTTTACATGGACAACCTACTAGGGGTGAGAACGAGCTTGAGCTTCTTGGAGAGGACCACCCCCTTGAAGGAGTTCCACACCTCTTGGATCCATTGGGAAGGATTACTCACTAACAGAGGAATATAATGGGTCTTCTTGTGCCTACTAAGGAATTGGACCTCAGACGAAATACCAACAAGGATAAGGAGAACCTTGGAGATTTCAAACCCTCCGACCCATCTGGCTCAGTGAAGAAGGTAGAAGACGATCCCGAAAAAGCAACATTGCATCAGAAACTCACCGAACACAAGAATATGGTCGATGATCTCCTTTCTGAATGTGCTATAGAGCAATGACCAGACTACTGTGATCCTTGGTTGGGGTAGTAGGGGCAGGCACAACTTCCCCTCAGCGAATTGTCTCCAAGTGACCCTGACCATCCTGCCCTTGCAGAAAGGTTTGAGGATGGAACTTATAGGAAGAGGGTGTGGTATGTGTCACCAAATCCTCCTGAACGGCGTGCCAATCCTCAAGACCTAGTTTAGTTTCCCCTAGCTGCTCCGAAGGTCATTCCGCCAACCGCTCCACGAGTCGATGGACCTGTTTATCATGTTGAAGAACCTTCCAACGCACCAGTGGTCAAAGAAACTCTTCAAGACAAGAATCACCACCTAAATGATCCAATGGCGGCACTCACTTCCCACCTCGAGGCATTAGAGACACGACTGGTAGAAATACCGCCTAACAGAAAGCCTTATTCGGCATGGGTGGATGATATTATAACACCCCCGGGTTTCAGAAATCCCACCTTTTCCCCCTTCAACAGGATAGTGGACCCACAACAACACCTATTCCAATTTATCTCAAGGTCTGGGCCCATTTTGGGAACTCCAGTGCAGTAGGAGGCTACCAAAATCTAATGCTTCGTATAGACATTGGAGGGGCCTACATTCGTCTGGTACAACCAGCTCCCCATTGGATCGGTAGCCGGCTGGGAAGACCTCAGTAGGAAATTTATTTACCAGTTCAGTTCCACCACTCAGAATACGAGTATCGCAGACCTATTCAAGTGCAAGTAGAAACCTGATGAGCGCTTTCAGACTTTTTCTCCCAATGGAAAGGGCTCACATACTCTCTTGACATGCCACTAACTCATAAAAAACTACTGACGATGTGCATAGGGAATTTCAATATGGAACTGGTCCCCTCTTTGATGAGACAAAACTACCCTGGGGGATTCTGAGACTTCTCTGATATGGACCAGTGCCTAGAAGAATCCTTGCGATAGGCCAGACAGAAACTTCCATTGCCACCTGCAGTCCCAACGAGAAGGGACACCAGGGCTGAGACTATCATAATATCTCAAATAAAGCCCCCCCAAGCAACTCGAGTTGTTACCAGTGGAGCTGCCTCCAAAGCCTCGCAGAGGCCATCTACCTAAGGAACAGCCTCTGGCCCAGCAGATCCCAACTTAGAACCTACAGGTGCCCCCACACAATGCGCCACCCCCACCTAGGTGAGATAACTAGGCTTCGCCTCCTATACAGGCTCCTCTAGCCCCTCATCAGGGTCAAGCTCATAGGGCCCCCTTCCCGGACAAGAGGAACCAGACCTACTCATTCAATGAGTCTGAGGTCCCCAGATACTTCCACAATGCCTTAGAGAAGGGTATTGTATGTTTTCCTAAGTGTAGAAGGCCCAAATAGGCGAACGTCACTGAACGCCCTAATTACTACGCCTATAAACGGATCCTGGGGCACACCCTAAAACTATGCTATGTGTTTAAAGACTATCTTCAAGACCAAGTAGATAAAAACATAGTCCGGTTAGGTCTAGCTCCAGCATAGGTGGAATGTATATTCGTGAGGCCAAACAATAGTAGTGAAAATAAAGGAGAGTGGAATCATGTTTATAACTATAGGACTCGAAAGTATGATGACTAGATGGATCGTAAAAATAGTCGCTTGCACCCATGGTATTATCCATGCACACATTAATTGGCTAGAGCCTTCAAAAGCCACAACTACTACTTCTGAATCATTGTCTCAACCGTCCTCTTCCCGGAAGGGAAAGCACCGACAGCGTAAGGGAAAACAAAGTCCCCTGCCGATGCCATCTTCACCCCGTACGATCGGCGAATTCATTCCCCAGGAGATGGAGATTCCTCCTAGAATCCATCTAGTAGTGGATGACTCTTCGAGTGACATTCAAGGGTACGCCTCGGTTAATACCGTAGAGGTGGTAAACCCCTACATGATTCCTGTAAATGAGAAGCACCAAGAAGATCCTCCCAATGTCCCTAGCCATCACCAGCGTCGACAGAACCGCAGAAATATGGGTCGTCAAAGTGCATCTATCCGTATTTCCAACCAGGCTGTGCATGCTACCAAAACCATGAAGCAGGACCAGAATAGAGCTCAACACATGCAACCTTCTCATATAGTTTCATCAGGTCTTCCTTTTCCACCGTTCATTTTATTAGATTAGGAAGAGCCACCTCGATCGCGTCGTGATCAGCCATGCTTTACTACGGACCGGTCTTAGTCCTCGGGCCCTCACCCAGTAATCACTCCGCAGGCTTCGACTAGTGAGCAGCAGGATATTCCAAGCACTAGTTAGCTTCCGGTCCAGTCAGCAAGGCCCACCATACCTCCTGTCATAGAGCGACCTCCTGTAAGAAGAATATCATTCATGACACATAAGTATGATGTTCTCAAGAATCTTGTTAGCATTCTAGCCATGATCTCTATCCTTGAGCCCCTATGGCTGTCATCCGATATGCGTGAGGTCCTCACCTAGGATTTAAGAAGCCCCCTCTAGTTTGAGACTGAGGTAGCAGCCGTAGAAGCCTTCAATGCTGAGGCAGTCAAGCATGATGAATGCCAAACCATTATCTTGTTCTCTAGAGAAGATGGAGGTTCTCTCATACAGGGGAACATTCACCCACTATACATCATTGGCCAGTTCAATGGCGTGGAGGTTCATTACTGTATTATGGAAACGGGCTCTGGGATCAAACAAATCCTGAATCGGACACTACAAAAACTGGGGTTTTCCAAGGATGATCTGAGTCCCTCTGACCTAAGAATACATCGGAACAGACACCGGTTGGCAAGATCCGCTCGAGGACCCAGTTTGGTGTCCTAGTTTCTAGCACCGAATTTATGGTTGTCTCCTAGGACATCACCTACAATGTGTTGATGGGTAGGACATGGCTCCATCTTCATGCAACGGTTCCTTCATCGTATCACCAGTGCCTCATGTACTCCCTTAATGTTCGAGTGGGTGTGCTTCAAGGTGATGCATATCTCTTTTCCTCTTATGAATCCCGCTATCTGGATGATTACTATTACAAGAGCAAAGACAATAAGATTTAGGCTAACGAGGTTGAGCATGCCATGACTGTGACTGACCTGTGGACAGATCTAGATGATGCCAACATCTTTGCAATCCACCCAATGGAGGCTACAAACCTGGACATGGGAAATTCTTGTTTGTTTCCGGAATGAGGAGGAAACACATTCCCAAGTTTAAGCGATGTATGAAGATCAACTCATACTCTCACAAAAATTAGTCTGAGGTAATCCTGGAGCCTCCTACTCCCATAAGGTATCGGGATATCCACCCCATGGAAAAGACAATACATCATACTTTCTTATTTCATTGGGCTAGAATTAACCGTCTCAAGCCAACACACCACTATTTCTTCGATATCATCAAGCGTGGCCCCTTGGTCTAGACACCAGATGGGATCAGATCAACAACCTTCATCGCTATGGTTTCAATAGCACCAGAGTTCCTCGATTCGATGTCCAATACCGCTCAGGATAGTACCAGCCACCCATCGGGATCTGTCGACTCAGAGGAAACTCCTCCCACCAAGGATCCCTCCTCCATAAGTGAATAAGAGGATTTATAGGATTCTTTCCCCACCTTTGAATAGGGCGTCTCCACCATGGTTGATGAATTGGTGCAGGTGAACCTTGGTATCAAGGAGAACATGAAACCCACTTTGATCAGTGCCTCCGTGCCCCTCGAGGAGCAACAAAAGTACATAGAATTATTTAAACAACACCATCATGTATTCTCCTAGAGTTATGATGAAATTATTGGACTAGATCTTTAGTTAGTTGTCCACTACCTCAGTCTCCTGACAAATCATTGTGAGTTCAAGAAGCCTCCTATAAAGATGCACCTTTCTCACAGTGCCATGGTTGAGGCAAAAGTTGATAAGATTATTAGAGCCAATTTCATTAAGGAAGTCTAGTACCCCAAATGTTTAGCCAAAATTGTGCCGGTCAATAATAAGAACAAATAGATCAGAGTCTGCATCGACTTCTAGGATCTCAATCGTCAGTGTACAAAGGATGATTTTCCCCTTCCCATGACAGAATTATTGATCGATGCTACAACTGGGTTCCAAGATATATCTTTCATGGATGGGTACTCCAGGTATAACCAAATCCGAATGGATCTTGAGGATGAGGAGTCTAAAACCTTTAGGTCACCACAGGTTAATTTATGTTACCAAGTCATGCCTTTTCGTTTAAAGAATGCAGGTGCCACCTATCAGCGGTCTATGCATCGTATATTTAAGAAGATCCTCAAAACATTGGTGGAATGTTACATGGATGATCTGGTGGTCAAATATTTCCAGCATTTGGACCATCTCAAAGACCTTGATAAAGTGTTTGGATTCTTTCGTTCCTACCAGCTCAAGATTAATCCATTGAAGTGTGCCTTCAAGGTCACCTCTGGAAAGTTTCTCGGCTTTGTTTTTAGATATAGGGGCATCAAGATTGACCCGAAGAAGATCAAGGCTCTTAGCCAGATGTCTCCCCCAAGAAAACTATGGGAGCTTCGAGGTTTCCAAGTCCATTTGGATCACATATTCCGATTCATCAAGAATTTGACTAGAAAGTTTAAGCCCTTTTCTAGGATCATGAAGATGGGCACTGTTTACCAGTGGGACAAATAATGTCAGACTGCGTTCAAGAAAATCAACCAGTATCTGCTCCAGCATCTGGTCCTAATGCCACCTATTTTAGAAAAACCCTTGGTTCTTTAAGTGACCACCCTGGAACAATCCCTCAGTGCCCTTGTTTCCCAGAAGAACAATGAGGGAACCGAGAACAACCTATACTACCTCAGGCACATGCTCCTCGATACGGAGACCGGATACTACTCTATCGAGAAAAGATACCTTGCACTGGCATTCACAATAAAAAAATTGTGACATTACTTGCAGCACCACGAGGTACAACTGGTGTCCCGAGTAGATCTGCTGAAGTACATCCTGAACGTCCCCATATTGACAGGTCATCTATCTCAGTGGGAAGTGATTCTCCAGTAGTTTGACACCAGGTTTTTTTCCCAAAAGGCTATTAAGGGGAAAGCATTAGAAGACTTCCTTACTACTCATCTAGCCTCCACAGACCAGTCTCTGGACCTTGATTTTCATGAGGTGATAATATTATCAATAGACCAAACCATCCCATGATAGAAAAAACACTTCGATGGTGCTTCCCAGAGCCCCAATGGCAGAAGGCTCAATGAACCCAAACTCAACAGATTAGGCCTGGGTATCATCTTCATTACCCCAGCACAAGCCATTATTCCATATTTATTCCTGCTATTAGAAGGGTACACCAACAATGAGGTAGAGTATCAGGCTCTCATTACTAGCCTTGAGATGGCCCTCGAGAAAGGCATTCCCCATTTTCACGTGAATGGGGACTCCGAAGTAGTTATCAGGCAGATCAATGGTGACTATGTTGTTAGAAAGACAGATCTCTTACCATTGTTGGAACACACTATCTAGCTAATGGCCTAGTTCCCATCTCAACCAGAAGTTACTCATGTCCCTTGATCTTTAAAAGGTCGAGCTGGCGCCCTGGATAGCCTAGATACATCACTTTCAGAGCCCGAACAGGATGATCTAATTATCCACGTGGCATACCAGAGAGTCATTTCTCACATCACTCCAGATGACAGTGACGGACCATAGGTAAGCCATGTTACCACTGGCGCCTCCACGTCAGGACCCCCACATACCCTGGATGTAGTGATTGAAGTGATTACTAACTGGAGAAACTCTTTTGTCGAGTACCTCCAAAACGATAATCTCTTGGCCGATCTGCCCGAGCGCCAACAAATTCGACGCTGAACATTACAGTTTACCCTACAGGACGGTTATGGTTGTGAGAAGATCCTATACAAGAGTAGGTTTGATGGGGTTATCCTCTATTTCATTCAAGGAGTTGAGATTGTTCAAGTCATGCAGGAGGTTCATGCCGATTTTTGCGGGGCTCATCAGACTGGGCCAAAACTATCTCACCAGATCCAGAGACTGGGGTATTTTGGGTGCACCATGATCCATGACTGCATCGAGTTCACCAAAAGGTTCTATGCATTCCAAATTCATGCCAACTTTATGCATCAACCACCAGAGCCTCTCCACACTACTAAGTACTCTTGGCCATTTGTGGTATGTGGGCTCGATGTCGTGGGACCATATCAACCGGTGACAGCTCACCAGTGTAGGTTTATCCTAGCCACTACAGATTTCTTCTCTAAGTGGGAAGAGGCAGTTTCTCTCAAGGAGGTCAAGGCCCGTTCTATCATTGACTTTGTAAGCTTCAACATCATCTACTGATTTGGAGTTCCTCACACCATCCCCACTGATAATGGCATGAACTTATAGGAAGCTAAGCTAAAGAAATTGTACACTAAGTACAACATCTGTTAAAACCATACCTCCCATTATCATGCACAAGAACATGGAAAAATCGAGGTGTTTAATAAAAAACTCTATAAAATTCTGTAGAAAATAGTTATTCAGAACAATAAGAGTTGGCTGGACAAGCTCCCCAATGCCCTCTGTTCTTATCAGATGACGACTCATAATTCCACCCAGGTGACCCCATATTCCCTGGTATATAAAACGAATGCCATCCTGCCCATAGATATTTAGTTTCCCTCATTGCGCATAGTTGTCTATGATCAGCAAGTGCCAGATAAAGTAGATGAAATCTGTCTGGCTGAGTTGGAAGTGCTCGACGAGAACAAGCTTCGTTCCCTACACAATCTGTAAAGGAATAATAACAAGATAACTAGATATTTCAACAATAAAGTTCACATTTGCTCCTTCATGCAAGGTGAATTGGTATTGGCCCTGAGGACACCAATGATACCTAGAAGGAAACCACCCAAGTTGGAGCCCAAATGGGAAGGACCTTACTTCATTCACAAGGTTTACTCCAATGGTGCATACTCTCTAGTTACCATATATGGTGAGCGTACAAATCCTTCGACCAATGCCATGTTCGTCAATCAATACTTTTCCTAACTCGCCTGGTCCCATATGGACTTAAACTGTACAGTCCTGCACGACCCTAAACTGCATTACGGTCCTACATGACCTTAAACTATCTGGTCCTACATGACCTTAAATTGTAAAACATACCACATGATGTTAAACTGTATGTCGTCCCGCATGAAGTAAAACTGTAAATTTTCCTGCATGACGTTAAACTGTATGTCTTCTTACATGTCATTAAACAGTAGGTCATCTCTCATGATGTTAAACTGTATGTCGTCCCGTATGACGTTAAATTGTACATCATCCCACATAACGTTAAACTGTACGTCGTCCTGCATGATGTTAAACTGTAGATCACCCCGCATGATGTTAAACTATACGTCATCCTACATGACGTTAAATTGTATGTCATCCCACATGATGTTAAACTGTATGTCTTTACACATGACTTAAACTGTATGTTATCCCGCATGACGTTAAACTGTATGTCGTCCTGCATGAAGTTAAAATGTATGTCATCTTGTATGATGTTAAACTTTATGTCGTCCCACATGATGTTAAACTGTATGTTGTCCCGCATGACATTAAACTATATGTTGTCCTGCAAGACGTTAAAATGTGTGTCATCTTGCAAGATGTTAAACTGAAAGAACTACGTATGACTTGATTATCATCCTTATGGGATACGTAGGAACGTTCAGATGTTTCTTTTGTAGGCCCATCCGCAAACATCAGGATCTCCCATTGGGTTGAAACACAAGGTGTGGTGCAGGTTTTTTCCCTCATTCACATCGAGTTCATCATGACCGTACTATGTATCCCTCCTCCCTAAAGATCCCCACCTCTTCTACTATACCACTTTACTTTATGTTTCACGACAACATTTAGGCTCCACACACTCCATATTTTGGGTTTTCATTATCCTTAACATCCGAAGGGACCCCCAAGTGGCATGGATTCTTGACCCAAGGGCTCTCCTACCATTACAGGCCAATGTCCTTGGGGGTTTCAAACAACAAATTGATACTAGTCCTGCATTGCGAATATGGTCAGCGGTTGACACTCATTTGTTGTTCCCATTTCAGGTGACACGATATAGATGCTATGTTTCGAACCTGGTCAATAGCTATCCTTTGTCATTGTCACCACCCCCATATGTCCCAAACATTGATTGTAGTGGCTCATTTTCCCCACTGTCTCTTCAAGCTTCAGTCTGCCTCAGGTAGGAGTGTGATTCCATCTTTCAGACCCTTATATGTTGGGAAGATCCTAGTCCTACTCCTTGTTTCCCACACCGATCATTGCTCACATGGGCTTAGGAGCTGAGGTAAGGCAATACCCAAATCTGAGGTCATGTGACTACAGTTGGCCGGGATTCCCTGCCTCAGGTCCCTCAACCCTTTCAGCCCCCTGGTCCGAGTTCTCATTTAGGATTGTGCGGTGTGGTATGTACTCACGTCCTTATTCACATCGGGCTATTTTTCCATGCCACACATACCCCCTTTGAGGCATACCTCCTTCATTTATCATCCTTTCCACATGCACATGCCCCACCATGCTTTGCGAGCCCCATCATTTGGGTTTCCATCATCTTCTAGATCCAAAATGACCCTTGAATGTCATGGATGCTCGGCCCAAGGGCTCTCCTATCATTACGAACCAATGTCCTTGACGATTTTGAATTTTTTTTCTACAAGTCCCATGTTTTGAATATGGTCAATGATCGATGCTCAATTGTTTTCCCACGACCGCTGGTCACACAAATACAGATACTGTTTTTTGAACATGGTCAATAGTTATCCTCTATCATTGTTGCCGCTTTGTGGTATTCCATAGGCATGATGATTCACCCTCCACTAAGTTGTACCATGCATATGACATTAAACTAGGAATCTATGGTCCATGCCCTACAAACTTAAACTAAGATCACCACCAACCTTACTAATTGATGATAAACTGTACATCATCCTTTTCTAGAACTACGTTTGTCTTGATTCCCATCCTTATGGGATACATAAGACCGCCCAAACGTCTAGTCTTTGGGTCCAGCCCCATCTCATAGAATACTCCCTATCATCTTGGCCCCTTGACCTGTGATCTTCCAGGAGAGGGGTATATGGTGTGGTATGGGATTATGTCTCCATTCACGTCAGGTTTGTAACAACCACGCCACATACCTCTCTCTATTGTGTTCCCTTCGCTCCCTTTTCTACACTCATATTTTCGAGTCAGTTTCTCTTAAGTTGGGTCCCTTGACCCTCTTCAGTGATTCACCAATGTGCCCAGAAGTACTCTGGTTCAGAGCCTAGAGTGTCAGATTCTACCTGGACATGCTCTCACCCATTTTTCGGGATTCCTGTTCCCCTTCATTTGGGATTTCATTATCTTTTACATCCGAAGGGACCCTCAAGTGGCATAGATGATCAGCCCAAGGGATCTCCTACCATCATCGGCCAACGTCCTCGAGGGTTTCGAACCAAAAATTGATATAATTCCCATGTTGCAAATATGTTCAGCGGTTGACGCACAATTCTTGTTCCCATTTCATATCACACGATATGGATGATGTGTTTCAAACATGGTCAACTGTTATCCTCCATCATCAAAACAACCCCATCAAGCCTTAAATTTCGATTACATGATTTACATAATTTTCTACCCCATCATGTCCAAGTATAATTTGGATACTCCTGGTACTATCCCTCAGTTCGCACTTGCATGTTAGGAGGACAAAGCCGCAGTAAGGCGTCATTCGTGGCTCTACACTGACTTCAACTTTCTGTGTATTCCATGTGATTAAAAGACCTCTTTCGACCTTGTTTCCCACACAAAGTTTGACTCATGTGGAATTAGGGACCAGATCGAGGTCTGAGCTCATTTGAAAGAGTTTTTCCTCATCATGGTCTGAGCTCTAAGACCTTAAACTAAGACCTCCTTATATGTCATCTTCCAGTACTATGTATGGCTTGATTCCTATTATTATGGGAGACGTAGGAACTCCCAGACATCTCGGCTATGGGTCTAGCTTAGATTTCACTAATTATCAATACTACTCAACCTTTTAGGTCCCGACCCGTATAGGATTGCATGGTGTGGCGTGTGTGGACTTATGTCTTCATACATGTAAGGTTTTCAAGATTTGTATCGTGTACTTACCTTTTGAGAGCTAGTCCCTCCTGCCCCATATTCTCTAACCTTTTCATCCCCCTCAGCCCGAGGTTTCTTTCTTGGAATCACGCATAGTGTGATGTTGACCTCATCCTCATTCATGTCGAGTATGGTTTATCACGCTGTGAACAACCCCTCTTGAACCTCGTTTCTCCCACATATGTCCGAGTCATATGAATTTAAACTGTTCTGACTTGTCCCAAAGGGCTTTAAACTATTACGTCTATACTACACGACGTTAAAATGTAGGGTTGGTCCCATTACATGACCCTAAAATGTGACATTATCTTCCTGGATGTATGATGAAAAATGACACTGTATCGTGGTGTCCTCACTCAAGGGGACATCATGTTTGGTATTGGTCACCCACCATAACATTTGTCAATTCTTGTATATGGATTGATTCTTGTGTCAACTCCTGGACTCTTCCATCTTAGTTCCATCTCTTCACAAATAAAAACACACACACACATTAATCATAAAGGAAAAACAAGATCAATTAAATGCTGCTTCTTTTGGTGTGAGGTCCAGACCCGTATGACCTTTCAGAACTACGTACTTCTTGATTCCCATCCTAATGGGGTATATAGAAACATTCAGGCACCATTCCTCAGGATCAGCCTAACTTTCACTTTTGGTCCCCTGACCCAGAAATTTCCCGGGGAGAACATTGCGATGGCAGGGGCTTATGTCTCCATTCACGTTGGGTTTTAGTAACTACTACACCATGTTTCTCCCTCTTCCAGTTATTCATGGTATGACTTCTATGACCATAAAATAAGACAACTCCTCATCCCTGCCACAAGATGTTAATCTGCACGACATATTCAATAACTACGTATGGCTTGATTCCCATCCTCATGGGATATGTTGGAACACCCATGCATATTGTTTGCAGGTCCAGCCCCATGAATCTAAAATCCCGCCCCCTCTCTTTAGCCTCTCGGACCAAACTCTTTTGGGGGAATGCGGTGTGGAAAGTACCTATTGAGTTCTCATTCACATTTTATTTTGAAATGGCCGCACCATGTTCCTCTTGTGTCTTTTCCCAACCTGGTCCGAGTTCTATGACCCTAAACTAAGATCTCCCTATGGGAACTACATGTCAGGTTTGGATACTTTTCCACCCTGCGCACAATCCATTAAATCAGGCCCCACTTTATGGACCATCCAACAACCATTAATTTGGGAACTGCAACCACATGACCCTCGTACTTGGAGGGGAACTCGACTCCCTCTATTTGACATGTCTTATTGTAGTACTCAGATGCATTGTGGAAAAGAGCCCGAAGGGTGGAATTTTCACAGGGACATTCCCTCGTTTTATGTCCAAGATTCGTGAGCCTGTTCTTTGGATCATCATCCTCTTTCATGTCTGAAAGGACCCCCTTTTTACGGCCTGGTATCACACCACATTGGATTACCTACCATCTTGGGCCAACATCCCTGAGGACCTCGAACGACATTTGTGACAGGTCCCATGTTTCGAACATGGTCAGTGGTTGAACCTCATTTATTTTTCCCCATTATAGGCTAACGCAAAATAGATACTATGTTTCAAACATGGTCAATAGTTATCCCCTATCGTCACACCACCATCACTGTGGTCCAGATCTCGAGCATCATGATTCACATATTTCCACTTCCTTGTGGTCAAGTGTAATTCCAACATACCCGACTTCACCCCTTTGTGCTTCTAGGTGCATCAAGTAGGCGCTTCTGCATTATTGGTACATCATTCACCTAGAATCCCATCACCCACAACACATGAATTTTTGTGCTAATAAAGTCTCATCACTACTCCATGTTTCCCACATCAAGCAAGAATCGCATGGGATTAGTAGTTTTGGTAGGACATGTACTAGCACAACCATGCTACACATTCCTTTCATCGTCCTGCACGACATTAAACTGTGCTCTCAGAACTACATTTGGATTGATTCTCATCCTTATGGGATATATAGGAACACCCAGGAATTTCTCCTTGAGCCCAGCCTTAGGGTCATTGACCCTTTTGGGCCCTTGGGCCCGATCCTGATCCAGGCAATATGACCTTTAAACTATGTGCATCATCCTCACCATACGACGTTTAAACTACACATCTATCATCCTTATTGGTATGATGTAAAACTATAGAGCACTCTAGATCCTTGCTAAATAGGTCCTTCTCAGAAGTATGTATGATCCCGGATCATACAGATATTCCCACCAAATGTGTTTCCACTACGGTGGCGTGATTTCAAGAGTGTTGGACTCCATTCGTAAACCCATCACTCCACACTCCACACTTTGCATGCCATTTATTCAGACCCTAATCCTCTTTAATGTCTAAAAGAACCACCTAATAGTATGGATTCTCGGCCTATGGCTCACCTACTGTCATGGACCAATGTTCTGGAAGACTAATGGATGATATTTCGAACGAGGCCCCATGTTTTGAATATGGTCAACGGTCAACCCTTATTTGTTATCTCCATTTCAGGCTAACGCAATAAGGATACTGTGTTTCGAATGTGGTCAATGTTTATCCTTCATTATCACACCACCCCCATAGTGTTCTGAATTTTGGGTATCACAATTCACACGTTCCACTCTCTTATGTTCGGGTAGATTCCAAATTCCCATGGCGTTATCCCGCTCATGCACTAGAGCACATTGGGAAGATGACATGTTGATTGTTCTGAGGTCCTCGTCCTCCAGTCGGGCCTCTCCCTTTCTTCCTGGAAATCTGGATTGGTTTTTCAAACCCCAGATGCCCGGAGCTTGGTTTGCACACTTATATTCGGATAAAATGGAAAGGTGGGCATCCCTTGTTTCTTGCATCGGGACCAACCCATGTGAGCTTAGGGAATGATCTTCAGATGTTCTATGAATATAATAGAAATACAATAGACAAAAAAAATAGAATTCATGAATTTTTTTAGTATGATATAGCGGGGGAGATTTCTACAGCTACAGTTCCTTCCCGTTAATGTCGTTCAGATGATTGTATATACAATCAGCGTTGACGGGCCTGAAGTCCTCCCGGGCATGGCCGCCAGCCACCCTGAACCACTGTCGCTAACACAACGTGCTCCTGAACCAGTAATCTAGTTCGTCCCTTCTTGAATTAGGGATGAAGACGTCACTCCTCAGGCCAAATCCATATAGAGGCAGCCTCTTGCACAGTGGGTAGTCCTTTTGGCTTTCCAAAAATAGTGCCACTAGTGAGTTATGGTCAGAATGGATTCGTACAAACTACCCTATACCCAAGATATCCACCATCTCCTTCCTCCAAGTAGCATCCGAAAGGACCCCCTGGTAGCCTCTTGGTGAGCCATTCAGTTTTTGAGTTTGACATTTTTTGGTATTGGTTTGCAGAGCTCTTTCGCATAGCTTGTTTGCAGAGTGCATTCGTGAAGGTAGTTCGGGGAGCCCTACCCCGGACATCAAACACAAATCATAGAGTGAACCATCATGAAGTCAAAGACTCGTTGTGCGCCGTGAAGCTGAAGGACCGATTCTCGGAGAGAAATTGCAGAGTATGTTGAGATTCATGAATTGAGAGTGATAAATTCCAAAATGTGGAGATGAGAAATGACCAAATATAGGTTATCCTCCACTATTTATAGGCGAGGAACCATGGTGATTCGCGGCATGTCCAACTGCTGTGAGCTTTGCGGCGCGCTCAACCCGCATGTCTCCTCTCTGCTTCGTGAGCCTCCTTCGCGAGTCAGCTTCGCGATTAACTGAGGAATTTTGGTGAATTACCCTCATAAATTAACCCTCGCTTTCTCCTTGACTCCTAGTCCGAGGGATGCATTTTTTGGCGCCAAAATTTAGGAATAATAAGAACAAACAGAAAGCCTTAGGGCTGCCTCGCGAAGATTCTTCATGGAGCCCCCACAACACCATGGCTATAGCAAAGCTTCCCCTCCACAAAGCCACTACGAAGTATAGAGGCGGGAGGATCCGCAAACCCGTTTGAAGTTTGCGAAGCCGTCACAGATCAAAGAGGCGAGAGGCTACACGAACCTGTTGGACATTTAAAAATCTACCACAAAGAAAGGAGGTGGGAGGCTTCACGATTACGTCAAAATTCCATGTGTCTTCCCACCCAGAAATCTCTACTTCATGGCACCTCTTGCCTATAAATACTGGGCTCCCCTTGATCCCAAAGGATGGATCCTATGACATTTCACCTTCTTAGCTACCTAATCGCGAAACAATTTCGACTCTGTGAACGATTACCTCTTTAAGGTACTTTAGCATCACAAAGTGCCTCTCCCTTGGCTTGAATTCAACCCCTATTCAAAGGGGGATGCCCTTCGTGGAGCCCATGGGCCTCAGCGAAGGAACGAGATCCCCAAGGGAACTCAGGTCTTCACGGAGCACTTATGATTCACGAAATACCCTCCATGCACATGTGACCCACATGCTAAGGTAGGACCACTATGCTTCACGAAGCACATTACTTCACAATGTTATGCTCTGCAAGGAACCCTTGCTTCGCAATGCACTGCTCCACAAATGCTTTTCCACTTCACAAAGCACCTTCCATATGCACCTATTCTCTGCACCTAGGAAAGCCCATTTAACTTCGTGAAGCATACCCCGTCATGAAGCCCCTCCACTACATGGAGTACCAGAGTTTCACGAGGAATCTACCTATGAACCCCTTTTATCCACAACTCCTTTTCTAGTGAGAACCTCTAAGTTTGCAAGAAGTGATTTTAAAGTCCCTTGGGCGGTACTTCCCGTTGTGTTGCTTCGCCTCATGATTCTTCACATAGGCATGCTAACGACTATTGATTCTTCGCATAGCTATGATAACGTAGACCCATCAATGGATCACTACATAACACACCCAAGATGGCGTTGTTGATGCCTTCCCTTCCCCAAGGGTGGGTGGGTATCAATCATGTAAGTCCTAGGGGTGTAGAGTAAACCCAACTTGTCTGAGAAGCAAGACGTTAAACTGCAAAGAACCATCGTCCTCACCACATGATGTTAAAATGTGACCCCTCCCAGTTCATCATGCGTGGGGTGCCCCATCTCAGACAATCTATACACCCACTGGTCTCCACGAGAGTGAGATCATTTCTCAAATGGAATGCGATCCTCTTTATCAGAGCAACGTCTGTTCGTGGGGAAAGGGCAACCCCCTTGGTGTTGGCCCCTAGATTTTCTTGTAGGAGGCTACATCCCTGCTTCTCCTTTCTTCTTTGGTCCCAAGGACCAGATGGGGGGATGGGAACTGGAGCCCTCCTCTCTTCCATGCCAAATCCCTCTCCCTTTGGGATTTGTCGCCATCGGGCCTCCACCCTAGAGTAAGTCCCAATCTCCATCTCCATGGGCTGTTAACCACATATAAGTCATGTTTCCTCTTTGGGATACTGACCACACGTAAGCCCATATTTCCATTTTGGGACGCTAAATACGTGTCATCCCCACTCCAATTCCCATAAACACACCTTTCATGACACGATCATCAGGTCTATGCTACCTCTTGTTTCTCACACCGAGAATGACTCATGTGGGCTTAAAGTAAGCATCAACCATGGAATCCTCTATAGGAATCCTAGAGTGTAATCCCCAAACACCATCCCAAACTATGTGGACTTTGATCCTTGCTAAGGAAAGGTACGTAGGAAGCCTCCCTGTGGTTCAGTTCACCATCCATTGGTACCGAACCCTTCACGTTGGTTCACCAAACACCATCCCAAACTACGTAGAATTTGATCCTTGCCAAGGAAAGGTACGCAGGAAGCCTCCCTGAGGTTCAATCCCACCATCCATTGGTATCGACCCCTTCACGCCGATTCACCAAACCCCACCCCGAACTACATGGACTTTGATCCTTGCTAAGGAAAGGTATGTAGGAAGCCTCCCTAAGGTTCAATCCCACCATCCATTGGTACTGACCCCTTCACACCGGTTCACCAAACACCATCCCAAACTACACATAATTTAATCCTTGCCAAGGTAAGGTACGTAGGAATTTATCCTGAGGTTCAAGTCCACTATCTATTGGTACGGACCCCTTCAAGTCGGTTCACCAAAAACCATCCCGAATTACACAGAAATTGATCCTTACCAAGGCAAGGTACGTAGGAAGCCTCCTTGAGGTTCAAGTCCACCATCAACTGGTACCGACCCCTTCACATTGGTTCACCTAACACCATCCTGAACAACACAGATTTTGATCCTTGTTAAGGTAAGGTGCATTGGAAGCATCCCTGAGGTTCCAGTCCACCATCCATTGGTACCAACCCCATAACGACCCAAAATTTCATAAATTGAAATCGCTCTTGATCTAATTAAATGTATCTTTATGTAAAATTTTTATATAAAATATCAACTTCTTTGGTTTAATGTTTTTTGATTTTAAAATACTATTAATAATTGTGACCATTTCTTATATATCCATTGAACAGTGATCACATTATTAATTTAAATATAGGGCTTTAACAAATCCAATTTATCCGAAAAAGGAAGCGATAGACTCATCCAGTAGACGTGCCCCATACAAAGCCCATTTGTCAGAGCTCAGAAAGAAGGTTGTGTCTTTGGGATTCTCTCTTGACCAAGCCCAATCTGAGCATGAATATGTTAAGCTCGAGTGAGACTACCTATGAGAGAAGTGGAAGTTGATAGATATTACCACCTGAGCAATGTTATCCGAGCCACCCCAAGAGTCTATCACTATCACACACCTTACCCTTTGGTCTTATGCGGGTGTTATAAGGGGTTATGTAACAAGAGTTAACACTATGGTTATGTACATTATTTTGGTATATAATAATGAATATACTTTCATTTTATTATTGTTACCTTGTAAATAGTTTTTAAAGCACAAATAGTATTTTTAGTTAATGTTAAACTAAGAAATCTATTTGGATGAATTAATGGATTTTTGAATTAAATAATATTTTAATAAAATAATAGTATTGTTATTAAATTAATTTTTATTAAATATAAATGATTTTATAATTTTATGAATGCAATTGTAAATTTTATTAAGGTTTGAAAGCCATTTTTGTCAAAACACATGAATTTTGGATAAATGTCAGTTTTTATTTTAAAAATAAAAATTAACATATTTAGAAAATTATTTAGATAAAATGAATATTATTTCTAGAATCAGGATTTCGAAATTCTCCAATAGTGAATTTTTCATAATTTTCCGAGACAGTCAATTTTTTGGGTAAAAATTAAATACCGTTTAAATATATAATGTGTTTTATGACATCATAATGACCCAATAGTGATGTAATAAAATACTATAAACTTTATGTTCAGACAATATATGTTTTACCATTAAAATAATGTTATTTTGGGGTTTTTTGACTTATTTTACAAAGATTTAGTGGATCCTTAAAGACTTATTAAATATTTTATCTTTTTAAATTGTTTTCTTTGGGAGTGTGAATCACCTCCACATAAGCAACCCAATTATTTTAATAAGTTAGGTCATTGGAATAATAAAATATTTCCTTCCACTTCACTTTTCCAAAAATCTTGGGAAAAAACCATGGGCTTGTTTGTGGTTTGGATTAGTTTAATGTGAGGTGCCCCAAACCTAAATAATAAAGAATTCCCTCAACTTTCCTATATAAACCCACCCAAGATCCCAATTCCTCCCCACTCAAAGCCTTTAGAGTTCATAACAAATCTTCTGTCCTTTCTCTATAATCCTCCCAATGTGCCCCAAGCTCCCAAGAAGCATCTCTCAAGCCTCTCTCAAACCTTTTGAGCACACTTCCAAGTAAGGGTTTTCTTACTTTATCATTTTTGTCCAATATTCATTAAGTTGTTATGCACTTTTAATTTAAATTATAAATGTTAAGGTATGGTTTTCCACCTCCCACATACTTACCTATTTATCTTTGAATGATGGGAGACCCCTTTAGTTCCCAATAAATTCCTCCCATGTACACCATATACTATGTCAAAATTCCAAAAGGAATTTCTCTCCCCTCATTTACATTCAAGAAATTATTTTGTATCATGAATATAAATTACATTACATTTTTTGGGACATGTATCTATATGACCCCATTACTTTAAATTTTATTTAAATATTATGAGAAACTCTTTTCTATCTCACCAACCATTTTTATGAATCATTATGTCATGCCGTTATGCTGCCGAAATTGCACTGCATTTTTCCAAGCCTAGATCATTGTGTAGTGAATACCATACCCATGTCTCTATCAAGGGTATTAGGCTTTATCCACATATACCTATTGAATGGCACTTTCATGTATTTATTCCACATTACATAATCTTGGAATAACTTATGATGTTGATTGATTCCATGTTATATGATCTATGTGGCACACTTATGCATGAAATGAAATGTTTAAGAAGCATGTGCCCTGATAGCGCTCCAATGCTTTGGGTAATGTATACTATCATGATACATCATGTAAAATGGGTGTTTACTCATGCTAATTCATGTGAAATGAGGGTTTACTCATGCTTCATGTTCAATGATGGTTTACTCATGCTCCATGTGTAATGAGCCTTGGCTCATGCTAATTACATGTTAGGTGTTGTTTCCACATTTCCGTGTTATAATTATCATGATTTATTATGCCTTTATGTTTATGATTCTCTTGTTCTCTATTGATATGCCTATTTTCTAAAATTTATTTTACTCCTCATGTTATTCCATGATTATTCCGTTACTGGGCTTTATAACTCACCATTTTCTTATGCATGTCCTCAGGTTATCCCATGCAATGCTAAGTACGAGGGAATGTTGTGGTCATGTAAAGGAAGTTTTCAATAAAGATGTTTTATTTCATGTTTTAAGTTGTTATGTAATGCTTCTAATCCCCAAATACACCAGACCTATTGATCTTCTATGTTTTATCAAGTGAATTTTATGTAATAAATTATGTTTAATTGTGTAATAAAAGATCAGGTTTGTCATAGTTGGTATCAGAGGATAGGTTTAGTTATTTTTGGGATTAGGATTAGAAAACCATAGTAAATCTTTATAGACAGGACTAAGTTTAATAAAAACATAACTAAGTTTTAGTAAGTATTGAGTAAGTGGTTTATCAAGAAAATACAGCCATGTCTAGATATGAGCAGGTAGAGGCGGTTCTGGCATAGATGTATCCTAGGGGTAAAACCCAAAAACACCACTTTGAGCTAGACTCAAACGGGAACTGGTGAATGACAACGAGACTTGCTGCACTCTTGGTTATGAATCTCCTAGGGGATATTCTTTGGTAAATTCATAAGCTTAGTATGAACCATTATTAAGGGACAAAAAAATGCCCTATGAATATATGCTATAAAGTAGATGATGGATAACACAGACTGAAGCCAATAGATTCATATGTTAAAGAAATAAAAGTTATTTATAAGTCATCAGTTTTATCCTTAGATTACCCATTATGTGTTACCCCTAACTTTCCTTTTATTCCAGCCAATGGCCGATAATAGGAGGAATCAGGCTAACAACTAATGTAAAGATCAATGTGATGACTGTACTAATGCAATTCCCAATCCAATGGGAGTAGGAATCATGAACTTTTTCATGCTTATCTCTCAACTAACTCAATCTTTGAATAGAAACATGGGTCAAGAGGAACTTTCAACCCCCCTAAGAAAAAAAAATTCACTATTGAGAGCCTTGTGAGACAAAGGTCTCCTACTTTTAATGGATCATATGATCCCTCTATCACTGCACAATGGATCAACTTCATTGAAATGATCTTTTCTATCCTTCAATATTATGAATAAGAGAAGGTTCTCCTAGATGCTTATCATATGAAGGGTGAAGCTAATCAATGGTGGATGTTGATAAAAAATACGAAGCTTGAGGAGGAGATCGAGGCATTGGAATGGAAGGATTTCTGGAAGATGTTTTTCGAAAAATATTTTCCACCCACCCTCCAACTTAAGATGGAAAGGGAATTTCTTTCCCTCAAGAAAAAAGACAAAGAATCTGTTGGAGCGTATGAGGAAAACTTTACAAGTCTTGCACGATACGCTTCCATCTTTGTCGTTACCCCCGAATTCAAGGTTGAACGATTCTTTGGTGGGATGAGACCTAGCCCGCGGAAAGTGCTAGAGATCCATGACTTCGACATCTATGAGGGAATTGTCTGATGTGCCCTCAAGGTTGAAATAGTGATTAGAGAATCTTAGGGGTATCATGGGGATAAGAAGCGTAAGTTGTACTTCAATGCTGGTGTTCCGATGGATAAATCCATTGGTGCTAAGAATATCCATCACCCCACTTGCTAAAGGTGCGAAAAGAAGCACCCCAGAAATTGCCTTAAGGGGATGAGGAAATGATTTAGGTGTGTAAGAGAAGGGAACATAGCTATTAACTGTCCGCTAGAAAGACCTATGCCTGCGAAAGAGGAGAGAAATGCTCCATTAGAACATCAACACATGGTTAATTGCTACAAATGCAAAGAACCAGGGAATATTTCAAATCAATTCCCTAAGGAAAGGGTTTTTGGAGGCAACCAATAACCTCCAAGGCAGCAAGGGTGAGCTTTTTCCATCACTGCTGTGGAAGTTAACCCCGACAATGAAGTGGTGATAGGTATGCTAGTTATTCATTCATGAATAGAAAACGTACTTTTTGATTCAGGTTTAACGCATTCTTTTATATCTCGAAAGTTTAGTAGAACAATCCCAACACCACCACAAATCATGGAAGTGAAGATGTCGGTGAGTACGACAAATGGGGAAATCATTGCATACCATGTATATAACTTCTCCCCTGTTATAATATATGGATTAAACTTATCAGTGAACCTCATCATACTCCCTCTGGTGGAATTTTAGGCAATTCTTGTCATGGATTGGCTTTCCTTATATAGAGTCAACATAAATTTCCATGAGAGGGAAATCAATCTCTATGTGGATAATCGACCCCGATTCTTTACAAGTGCAAAGAGGAAGATGAATCTTCTTTAGCTCTATCATCTCAAGAGTGGATATTACTACCCTATGAGTACGCGTATCTGGATTAGATGATTTATTTTAAGGAGGCAACCATCCTAGAAGAAATTCCTATTGTGAAGGAATTCAATGAAGTGTTTCCCGAGGAATTGTCTGGTATTCCTCCTAGAAGAGATGTTGGATTCTCAATTGATCTTATACCTGGGGCATTGCCAATATCCTAGAATAAGTATAGAATGGATATTGTGGAGCTTAAGAAACTGAAGAAACAAATACAGGAGAATATAGATAAAGGGTTTATACACCTAAGTGCTTTACCATGGGGTGCACCAGTCCTTTTCGTCAAGAAGAAGGATGGGTCAATTCGCCTTTGCATCGATTATCATGAGATTAAAAAAATCTCAATAAAGAACAAGTATCCTATCCAACGAATTGATGAATTGTTTGATTAGCTGCGTGAAGCACAATACTTTTCCAAGGTGGATTTGCGGTCGGGATATTATCAAGTAAGGGTGAAGAAAGAAGATACCCCCAAGACTACTTTTCGTACAAGATACAGGCACTATGAATTCATAGTAATGCATTTCAGACTCACCAATGATCCAACAATATTCATGGACTTGATGAATAGTGACTTTAGAGATTACCTCGACAAATTTGTGGTAGTCTTTATAGATGATATTCTGATATACTCCAAAACCAAGGAAGATACTGAGGAGCATCTATGAACTATACTAGATACCTTGCGGAAGAAGAAGCTCTATTCAAAGTATAGAAAGTGTGAGTTCTATTTTAAGGAGGTCCCATTCTTGGGCCATATCATCAGAAGCAATGGGATATCTGTGGATCCCTCCAAAATAGATGCAATTGAGGGATGTCTGAGGCCAATATCGGTAATGGATATCTGTAGCTTCTTGGGGTTAACTGGATATTATCGACGATTTGTGTGAAATTTATCATGATTGTATAACCCTCTTATCAAGATAACTTATAAGGGAGTAAAGTTTTCTTGGAGTGATGAATGTGAATAAAGCTTCAAGGAGTTTAAAAGAAGGCTTATCACTGCGCCCATTCTCACTTTACCCACAAGTGGAGAAATTTTTGTGGTATTCAGTGATGCTTCGAAGAAGGGCCTCAGATGTGTGTTGATGCAAAATGAAAAAGCCATTGCCTATGCTTCAATGCAATTCAAAGTTCATGAACAGAACTATCCAACACATGACCTCGAGTTGGATGCAGTGATATTTGCTTTGAAAATTTGGCGGCATTATCTCTTTGGGGAGAAGTGTGAAATATATACATACCACAAAAGCCTCAAGTATATATTCACACACAAAGAGTTGAACATGTGCAAACGAAGATGGTTAGATCTGATCAAAGACTATGACTGCTCAATCCATTACCAACCTAGTAAAGTGAACAAGGTGGTAGATTCCATAAGTAGAAAGGACCCATCAGTTCGATCATTGATGAGAATTGAAAAGGATCCAATATTCTTATATTTGAGGAAGATGGACATGGGAATCATAAGGAAGGGAACATCATCAATTCTTTCACAAATTATTGTCAACATTCACTTTTGGAAAGGTTATAGGATGCTCAAAAGGATGATGTGGGAATTCATAAAAAAGTGGAAGCTATCGAAAAAGGTAAATCCTTGGAGTTTAATGTTAATTAAGAAGGAATTGCGAGATTTGGGAAAATAATATGTGTTCCATCAAGTCCGGAGCTGAAGAAGGAACTTTTGGATGATTCACATAGTTCAAAATTCTCTATTCACCCAAGAAACAAAAAGATGTATTGAGATATCCGAGAGCATTATTGGTGGGATAATATGAAGAAGGAGATCGCTGAATATACATCAAAGTGCCTGGTGTGTCAGCAAGTGAAGACAGAGAGGCATAAGTCCAAGGGGATGATGCAACCATTTCCCATACCAGAATAGAAATGGTATAACATCACCATGGACTTTGTCACTAGACTTCTGAAGACATCTAAAGGAAACAATGCAATCTGGGTTGTTATGGATCGTCTTACAAAGGCTGCACACTTCATTTCTATTCGAGATGATTTCTCATTGGATCAACTGGGACAGATATATATCAGGGAATTTGTAAGGCTACATGGAGTACCACTATCTATTTTGTCTGATCAATATCCAAGATTCACCTATATGTTTTGGAAGAGTCTTCAACATGCTTTGAATACTGAACTAAACTTTAGTACGACCTATCATCCTCAAACTGATGGAAAATCCGAGCGGACTATCCAAACACTTGAGGGGATGTTGAGAGCATGCTCAATTTACTTTAAAAGAGGATGGGATCAACATCTTCCTTTGGTGGAGTTCTATTATAATAATAGTTTCCACTTGAGCATCCAAATGACACCATATGAATCCCTTTATGGGAAAAGGTGAAGAACACCAGCGTGTTGGGATGAGGTCGGTGAGCATAAGGTGCTTAAACCGGAAATGGTCTAAGAAACCGTGGAGAAGGTGAAAACCATTCAACATCATATCAAGGTAGCCTAGATTCGACATAAGATTTATGAAGATAACCGTTAACGAGAGCTTGAGTTTAAAGTTGGAGACATGGTATTTATATGCATATCTCCGTGGAAGAAGGTCATGAGGTTTGTAAAGAAAGGCAAGTTAAGTCCAAGGTACATCAGCCCCTTCGAGATTCTTGATCGTGTCGAAGCTGTGGCCTATCGACTAGCACTTCCACCTACCATGCCCAAAGTAAATGATGTCTTTCATGTATCCCTCTTAAAGAAGTACATACTAGACCCTTCACATGTAATCTCTTCAGAGGTGGTACAGTTAGATGATGATCTTTCTTATGCGGATCAACCAATGAAGATCTTAGATCGTAGAGAAAAAGTTCTACAAAATAAGACAATTCCCCTCATCAAGGTTTTGTGGCGAAACCACAAGTTTGAAGAAGCGATGTGGGAATCAGAGGAAACGATGAAGCAGAGTTACCCACATCTGTTTTAGTATAGGAAAAAGAAATTTTGAGGGTGAAATTTTTTAAGGGGAAAGATTGTAACGACCCAAACTTTCATTAATGGAAATCCCTCTTGATCTAATTAAATGTCTCTTTATGTAAAATGTTTATATAAAATGTCAACTTCTTTGGTTTTATGTTTTTGGATTTTAAAATACTATTAATAATTGTGACCATTTCTAATATAGTCGTTGAATAGTGATCACATGATTAGTATAAATATAGGGATTTAATAAATCAAATTTACTCAGAAAAAGGAAGTGATGGCCTCATCCAATAGACATTCCCCATACAAATCCAATTTATCAGAGCTCATAAAGGAGGTTGCATATTTGGGCTTCACTCTTGACTAAGCCCAATATGAGCATGAATATGTTAAGCTTGAGCGAGAACGACTACAAGAGAAGTGGCAGTTGAAAGAGATTACCACCCGAGCAATGTTATCCGAGCCACCCCAAGAGTCTGTCACCATCACACACCTTACCCTTAGGTCTTATGCGGGTGTTATAAGGGGTTATGTAACAAGACCATAACAATATGGTTATGTACATTATTTTTGTATATAATAATGAATATACTTTCATTTTATTATTGTTACCTTGTAAATAGTTTTTAAAGAACAAATAGTATTTTTAGTTAATGTTCAACTAAGAAATCTTTTTGGATGAATTAATGGATTTTTGAATTAAATAATATTTTAATAAAATATTTATATTTTTATTAAATTAATTTTTATTAAATAAAATGATCATATAATTTTACGAATGCAATTGTAATTTTTATTAAGGATTGAAATCCATTTTTTTCAAAACCCAGGAATTTTCGATAAATGTCGATTTTTATTTTATAAATATAAATTAAAATATCTATAAAATTATTTTGATAAAATGAATATTATTTCTGGAATGAGGACATCAAAATTATCTAATGGTTAATTTTTCATAATTTTCTGAGACAGTCAAATTTTTGATTAAAATTAAATACCCTTTAAATATATAATGTGTTTTATGACATCATAATGACCCAATAGTGATTTAATAAAATACTATAAAATTTATTTTCGGCCAATATATGTTTTTGTAATAAAATAATGTTATTTTGCGTTTGGTTGATTAATTTTACAAAGCTTTAGTGGACCCTTCAAGACTTATTAAACATTTTGTCTTTTTAAATTGTTTTCCTTGGGAGTGTGACTCACCTCCACATAAGCAACCCCATTATTTTAAGAAATTCGGACTTTGGACTTATAAAATATTTTTTTCCAATTCCATTTTCCAGAAACCATTGGCAAAAACCATGGGAGGTTTTGTGGTTTGGATTAGTTTAATGTGAGGTGTCCCAAACCTAAATAATAAAGAATTTCCTCACCTTTCCTATATAAACCCACCCAAGCTTCCACTTCCTCCTCACTCAAAGCCTTTGGAGTTTGTCCAAACTCTATCCTCCCCTCTCTAGAATCCTCCCAAGGTGCCCCGAGCTCTCAAGAAGCCTCTATTAAGCCTCTCTCAAGCCTTTGGAAGCACACTTCCAAGTAAGGGTTTTTGTCCTTTCTCATTTTTGTCCAATATTCATTAAGTTGTTATGCCCTTTTAATTTCAATTATAAATGTTGGGGTATGGTTTATCACCTCCCCCATACTTCCCTCTTTATTTTTGAATGATGGGTGACCCCTTTATCTCTCATTAAATTCTTCCCATGTACTCCCATTACTATGCCGAAATTCTGAAAGGAATTTCTTTCTCCTCATTTACATTCAAACAATTATTTTGTATCATGAATCTAAATTACATTAAATATGTTGGGAAATGTATCTATATTACCCCTTACTGTCCATTTTATGTAAATATGATGAGACACTCTTTTCTATCTCATCAAACATTTTTATTAATCCTTATGTCACGCCGTTATGCTGCAGAAATTACACCACATTTTTCCAAGCCAAGATCATTGTGTAGTGAATACCATACCCATGTCTCTGTCAAGGGTATTCACCTTTATGAACATATACCTATTTAATGGTAATTTCATGTATTTATTCCAAATTACTTAATCGTAGAATAACTTATGATTTTGATTGATTCCATGTTATATGATCCACGTGGAAAACTTATGCATGAAATGAAATGTTGAAGAAGGGTGCACCCTGATAGCGCTCCAATGCATTGGGTAAAGTATAGTATCATGATACATCATGTACAATGGGTTTTTACTCAATACAATTCAAGTGAAACAAGGGTTTACTCGTATTTCATGTGCAATGAGGTTTTAGTCATGATCCATGTGCAATGAGCCTTGGCTCATGCTAACTCCATGTTAAGTGTTGTTTCCACATTTCCATGTTATGATTATCATGCTTTATCATAACTTTATGTTTATGCTTCTCTTGTGCTCTATTGATATTCCTATTTTCTAACATGTATTGTATTCCTCGTTTTATTCCATGATTATTCCCTTACTGGTCTTTATAGCTCACCCTTTTCTTATGCATGTCCTCAGGTTATCCCATGAAATGCTAAGTACGAGAGAATGTAGTGGTCATGTAAATAAAGTTTTCAATAAAGATGTTGTATTCCATGTTTGAAGTTGTTATGTAATGATACTAATCCCCAAAGACACTAGACCTCTCGATATTCTATGTTGTATCAAGTGAATTTTATGTAATAAATTATGTTTAATTGTGTAATAAAAGATTAGGGTTGTCATATACCCCTTGACATCGGTTCACCAAACACCATCCCAAACTACGTAAAATTTGAACCTTGTCAGGGCAAGGTACGCAAGAATCCTCCATGAGGTTCAATCCCACCATCCATTGGTACCGACCCCTTCATGTTTGTTCACCAAACACTATCCCGAACTACGCAGACTTTGATCCTTTCCAAGGCAAGGTACGTAGGAAGCCTCCCTGAGGTTCAATCCCACCATCCATTGATACCGACCCTTTCACATCTGTTCACCAAACCCCTCCTGAACTATGTGGAATTTGATCCTTGCCAAGGCAAGGTATGTACGAATCCTCCTTAAGGTTCAAGCCCAATACCCATTGGCCCCGACCATTTCATGTCGGTTCACCCCCGTCCTGCATGACATTAAACTGTATGCCCCTTTTGTCCCGAATGACACTAAACTATATCCTATTCAGCAATAATCGATTTTGATCCCCATGTAGTGGTAAGACGTTGTGATCTCCATTCAATGGTAAGCGGTTGTCAATCTCTTTTAGCATTAAGCCGTTGTCACCCCCATCTAGCGGTAAGTTGTTGTGAACCTCACGCAGTGGTTAGCCGTTGTGATCCCCATTCAGCGGTAAGCCGTTGTCAACCCAAAACTAGCAGTAAGACATTGCCATCCCTTTTGTAGGGACCCATATCTATGGTTTGTCCCAGTGGTGTCAGACCAACCTCGGGCTGCTAACTACGTGGAAGCGTCAATATATCATCGGGTCACTTTTCTCCGCACACACCCCGATCCTATACCCCATCCTAAACTACGTGGACTTTGATTCCCTACCATGATGATACGTAGGAAGTCTCTTCGAGGCTCAATACCAACAAAACCATCTCCCTCAAGTCGAATCCATATCATCCTTCATCTACTTCACTTAATGTTGATCAAAAATCCCTAAAGGTATCATTGAATCATTTTTGAGGTGATTGTGTTTGTTGACAAAGTGGGCCTCCGTGTTGTGTTTGTTGAACAAGCATACCACAATGTACAAATTTGTTGAAAAATGGGGTTTTTATGGTGATATGTTGAGTTAAAGGGATGTTTTTAAGAATCCATGATTGATTAAAGAACATCGACAAAGGAATAGACAATCTTGAGTTGGTACAAAAAGAGCAAATACAAGGTGGCGCTGTTTTCCAGTGTTGGCCAAATTTTTGGGCCTCAAAATTGACAAATGGAGAAAAGTGTTTTTGGAAAAATAACTTGTGCACCAGTGTCTTGGAAGCTTGGAAACTTGAAAGCCATATATTTTTCAAGATCATAACATCAAAATATGGAAATGGAAAGATGGGCGCCCAAGTTTTGGTTTGGGCGCGCTAGTGACTAAGGCGAAAGAGACTAGGGCAGCTGAACTTGTGCACCAAGAGGAGACTTGTGTGCTAGTACTCAGGGTGTCCAAAATGCCTATAAATATAGGTCCACCCCTCCTCATTTCCAACAGAATTAAATAATTAGAGAAAATTAGAGCTCCGGTTGCGCAGGTGGTTCAGTCGCGCAAGTGGTGGTTTGGTCGTGCAAGTATAAATATACTCAGAAGTTGTGTTCTAGTTGATAGTTGCACACTGATATTGGTTTAGGCATAAAAATATTTGAGTCACCCTAGTTTAGAGTTAAAGAAGGGGGTGTCGCGTATGTACTTTGGTGACACTTACACGCCATGCTTGAAGAAGTGAACCCGGTATTAGAGAAGCACACCAGGCATAGGGAAGCACGCTGGTCATTCTAGGGTTGTGTGAAAAGTTGGAATATTTCTTGGTACATCCATGGTAAATTTGTATTCATCAGTGGATAAAAGTGAAACTTCAATAGAGCATCTACATATAGTGGAGTATGCATTCATTTATAATAACAAAGGGACCTACAAGTCTTTAAAATGTGAGTATATCTTCTGAAGAAGTAGTGAGAACATTTCAGTTGAGAGAATAGTGAGATTTCATATTGTGAGTGGTTGTAAACCAAGAGGGATAGTGAGTCCACTCTGAAATTTGTAAATAGTAATGAAATTTTAGTGAACTTGGTACATCGGCACATTTCCAGTGTATACTTTTTTGACGTATCCCAGTGAGGGTGAACCAAGTAAAAATAACTGTGTCCTGTGTATGATTTAGTTTCTATTTATGCTTTTCTACAGGAAAGAGAGAGAAGAGAGTTTTTCTTAACAGTGAAACAAGATAAACATGGGGAATTGTTTTAATCTATCATACACTAATTCACCCCTCATTTCAGGGTATCTAACCTAGTGGGCCTAACAATTGGTATCAGAGGGAAAGGTTGATATCAACATTTCTCTTTAAAATGGAGGTCACCAATCAGAAAAGGTATTTGGATCTTTAAAGGGAACAATTTTTAGCTATGTAAGAATCAGATTCAACACTACTTTTGATCCTTGGGAATGGATGTGTACATAACAACAATTCATGTAATTATAGAGGATATTAATAGAGGTGCATTATCTAAAGTTGAGCATAGAGAATTGGATGTTGATGCCAAGGGAATTAATGCTTTAGGGGGAGCCTTATGCAATGCTATTTATACGAAGGTGATGTCATGAAAAACATCACATTCTATTTGGGAAAAGATATTGAATATATATGAAGTAGATAAAAAGGTCAGAGAGGAAAATCTGCAAGTGTTGTGGAACAAATATAAAGATTTGAGAATTAAACCAAATTAGTCTGTTGATGCATTCTTTGACAGGGTAAATGTTGTAGTGAAAGACATGCAAGGTCTTGGAGAAGTTATTGAAGACATAATGATTGTAAATCCCATCTTGAGGAAACTTCAACCTCGGTTCCATCCGAAAGTTTTAGTTTTGGAAGATAAAGACCCAAAAGAGCTAACATTGTATAACTTTCATAACACCCTTGTTACATATGAAATGAGAAATGATGATAATAATGTTGTGGAAAAAGGGAAATCCAATGAAGTGGAATTCAAGGCCATGTAGAACCTCACCGTTGAATATTCTCAGGAAGAAGAAGAGAGATATGAGGTGATGTCATTACTCTTCTCAAACCTTCAAAGAGGAAAAAGAAATTTTAAAGGGAAGCTTCCACTTACATGTTTTCGATGTGAAAAGGTTGGACATCTTGTGGAAAGATGCCCCAAAACGTTCCAAGAAGATGATGATGTCAATGAAATCAAAATTCCCAAGAAGAAGTGTCCAACCTATGGGAAAGACAAGAAATAGTTCAAGAGAAATTTCAGTAAGAAGAAGAACCTTTTTTCAAAAGAATGTGATAGTTTAGACGAATCTGAGGTTGAGGAGGTTGAAGAGATAGAGAACTACCGAGATCGTAGAGAAAATGTTATGGTGGCAGTTTTCTGTGGTTCTCAGAAGAATAATGAAACCAAAGATGATGAAGAAGAAGAACAAGTTGAGGGAATAGTTGATATGTAAGCTGATTTAGAGGCTGCTCATGAGGAGATAGATGTTTGGAGATCTAAAACAAAGAAAGTGAACAATGTTGTTCATGATACCAAACTATATATGTATCATCATGAAGAAGAGAAGTCTGAGATGATGGAAGAAATTGAGAAAATCAAGTCATCAACATCAGAGGACCTAGTATTAGTTAGTGAGTATAAAATAAATATTGAAGAACAGAAAAGGGATATCGATAGCTTGAATAACACAAGGAAATATTAAATCAAGTAGATTGAATAACTTGAAGAAGAAGTTTCCAGTTTGAGAAATAAAGTTATGGATCCAGAAAAACTCTTGACTCCTGCTGGAACATCAGGAAATAAGATCACTCAGAAAATTGAGAAGATGAAAGTGGAGGATAGTGGTTTAGCAAAAAGGAAGCATCCATTATCCATCTTGATTCTTACCCAGGCTGCCACATCCTGGTGAGATCATGTCAATTCATCTCCTAGCATCAGTGTTCCCTCCAGGGGTTGTACCCATCTGATCTACACTAGTCAGTGTTCCAATCAGTCTGATCCATCTCCGCTAGACGTTAAACCTACGGAATACCTTGTGTTAAACATGGAAAGCTGAAGAAAACCTCAGATACATGGCCATGACATATAATTCCCCACATTCGATGTGGGATGCCTCAGGCTTCCACGCCTTTGAAAAGCCCTATCATAATGGGAAGAAAACTAGAAGCTTTACTATTTCAGCATCCAGACACTCTAGTGATGTCTAACATGACTTCTCCCCTGACCTAAGGTTGCTGACCTGGCTAGACCCCATGGAATTTCTCGACAGAAGTAGTGTAATAAACCAGCGTCTATGAAGATATGGCATTGATAGGAGTTTCACGAACAACATATTAATCTATAAGGGAGACCCAAACTATGTAATGAGTTCCGAGGAGGAATCCAAGGAATGAAAACCCGACATCCCATCATCCTATTTTGATCAAGGATCCAACGTCCTTGAATAAGCAATGGATGCCACCCTCCATTGGAAAGCAAGAATGTGGGGCAACTGACAGCGCGTCCTCGTCCTCCTCAAACAGATGTATGCATGCGCCCCGACCAAAGCGTCAGAAACAATAATTATGGATGTAATATATATATATAATATTTATTAAAATTTTATATTTATGGAATTATAATATCACATATAACTTTATAAAATTCATTATTTTTAAAATATGATAATGTCAATCATGTGTTTGGAGGACTACCCCCTCACAAAGAGTTGTGGTTCATTTTTCACTTACACTTTACATTAAAGGTAATAAGTATACATTTAGTGAATATATTTGATATATATAAAATCATATTGATTATATGGAATTAAAATATCACCAATTTTCTTTCCCTTTCACCCATTAAAGAAATGATAACTTCGCTCGTGTGTACGTACGACCTACCATCTCCACAAAGAAATGTGATCCATTCTTTATGTTAAAATTTCAATAATGATTATAAAAATAAAAATAAAAATAAAAAATTATATTAATAACATTAATATAATTCTAGATATGATTTAACTATATAATATTCCCACGAACTAGAACTTTAACGACAAACAACATAACAGAAAACATGGAAATTAACACCCGATACAATGAAAATAATGAAATATTATTAACAAACAGGTGGTAAAATGTTAGCATAGAATCATATATGATACTATAACAATAAATATGGTTATATAATAAATAAATAATTGAATTAAAACAATTATACATGTGGTTAAAGAACATTCTACCAAAATGAAGCATGATGTAAGGGACCTCGTCTCAATTTTTCCATATTGAGGAATATTATAATGTTATGCACCTAATTTATATTATATGGTGTTTATAATGCACCTTTTTCATGTAATATCATTAATTATTAATAATTCATATTATTTTATGTTTTAATTTTAATTTAATGGGATTATATATGAAAATGACCAAGTGGTAAAGAATTATATTACTCAATTTCATTTCATTGGGTTATATCACTTCTTCATTGTATTTGAAATTATATAATTATGTGTGTAAAGTATTTTGAATATATTATGTTGTATTTGTACTTGTTTTATGTGTTTTAAATTTGATACCCATAATGGATTCATTTATTAATTCTCACTTCATCTTTATGATCATTGTTAGGGTTTATTTCACAATCTCATTTTAATCGAGATTATTTATACTTGAATTTTCATCAAAGTGAATTATTTGATATTTTTATAATAAAAACTTTTAATTTTATTCACTTATGATTATTCAATATTTTTTCACATAATAGTTCTATATTTATATATTTGTTACTTAAAACTATTGAGAATGTTTTTAAGAAAACACGACTTTATTTATTTCTTGGGTCAATAATCCTTTTTTCTTTCAAAAACGTGTTTTGTATAACTATTTTAAAAATGAATTTAACATTATAAAAATTATTCTTAAATTAAATATTACCCATTTTTTAAATTTAGAAAATTTTATTGAAAGGAACCTTAATGCCCATATCTAAAAAAGTTAGGTTTTTAATTTTACCAAAAACGTGAAAATAATATTTGTTCTAACGTCTACAACATGTAAAAAATTTATAGCCTTCATGACCACCCAATGTTTTGAATATTAATTTATAATTTTCAAATAATTCTTTAAAATAAAATAATTTTCAAATTCTTTTGTGAAAATTTAGTTTAGTTTTCTCTCTAAGTGAAATGGTTTTTTTCTTTAGGAATGTATTAATGATGTTTTTATGGTATTTATATTCATCAATGACATCAACCCTTTATGGTACTTAAAATTCACTATGTATATGATGTATTGATACCATACTTATGGTGTCTCTATATAGTTTATGATCATATTGAGTAAGTAGAGTATTAAAAATCTCTTTATTGATTAATTTTTGTAATCATTAACTTTCCCTTAAAATATTAATTTTTTGGTTGTCATAGGAAAATACATTTCACTTAAATATCCAAATTATTTATCATTAATATAATTATTACATAAAATTTATATCATTTCAACACATGTTATTTTACATTTAATGTTACATGAATGAATGGGAAAATTATTTTTAATATGTTTTCCTTACTCAATACATATATTTGTTAACAAGACATATTGGTTCATAATTAAAATTGATCATTTGATATATGATGAATGAAATGGACATGTCGATATGTGTGGGGACCTGTTATAGATATAACCTTAATGCATCTATAGAATCATGAGATGAATCAATTGGCTAGCCTTAGTTAAATTGGTTTCTGGTGTATACCTACCCATCAGTTTTAAACTATCTTGTGAATGGTCTTAATAATAGAGGTATCATGATGACAAAGATCATGATGTCTAGGAATTAATAATTCTCTTCATTAAGAATTTAGTTAATATCATTCATTAGAATTTTTTAAAGATATTATCTCTACATACAATCCATTATCAGTTTATTGATTAAAAGTATGGTGTTTTCATTTATTTACCTTTATATAATGATTATTTCAAATCAAATGATAATTAAAATGTAATTGATTAAATGAAATGTATTCTCATATATTTACCTTTCCATATTGATTATCACTTATTTATTATTAGTTATTTACTCATGATATCTTTAACATTATGTAACTCTTACTAAGAATTTGAGATAACCCTTATTTTTTTTCACTTTCACATAAATCTTGGAAGTGTAATATAAATGATATACAAAGATATGCTAGAAGGAATAATGATATTCCTGAAAAAAATCTATTTTAATTTGATTATTAAAATGTAATATGGAATCATGTATGTATATATTTTAAAAATACTATTAAACTATTTGGTCTTTCATGATGTGATTACTTATATCTTATGTTAATGGAAAATATTATAAAGTAGATACTACCTCTAGGCTTCTAGTATCGGGGTCATCATAGTTGGTATCATAGAAAGTTTAATAGTAACCTTGGGAACTAGATTTAAGAAAACATATATTAGGGATCATAACACTATAATATAATTTGTGGATAAGTATAGAAAAACATTCTAATGTTTTGTTAAGGTATTGACTATGTGGTTTTTCCTAGAAATACATCCATTTTTTGATACATCAAGGGGAAATAATTCTGGGAAAGATGTACCCAGGGGTAATAAATTTGAAATAGGTGTGTCAGGATTGACTCAATCATTACCCGATACATGACAACAATACATAATTTGAACATACATAAGAAATATTAGGGGATATGATTTGGATAATTTACTTTTTATTTACAAACTATTATAAAGGGTTTGATTAGATAATAATAAATAATGACCTAGGATAGGCCTAAGGTGTCTTAGATATGAAAAGGTTCCATGATTTCGACATCTTATAAATGATTATATGGTTTTACTTCAACGATTATTTTTTTTCACAATGTGCTTTTTGGGTATGTCAATGGATGAAAGATGAAGGAATCATGTTAATATTGAACATGTAGGACAATGTATTGACTATGAGAAACCAAATTGGATGATGGTATGAGTGAATGATATCATTATTATGACTAATTAGTTATCCCCAAATATGATAAACTATAAAATAACCAAATATTAGACTCACCAAAAAATAGAAGGATAGATTTCACTAAGAGATCAAGTGGTGGAGACTAAGGAGAAAATAATGCCTGATTTCCATCATTCCAGAAATGTGGTAAGATAAACCCATGAAGGTGACTCATAAGAACATGAAAATGTTATATATGAAGAAAACAAGGGCATAAAGCAACGAATTGTCGAGAAAAAATTAAGATTATGATGGAATGAAATAATGTTCATCATAGGTATCCATTTATAGTTCATTGTCTTAAATGTGGGGAACTTAGTAATTATATAATTCATTTCCCGTTTGTAATGGTTAACCCCTAGAATAAAGAAGGAACTATATTGAAGTAAAATAGATGGAGTATTTATGTATTTTTAATGAAGAATTAAATTATAAAATTATTTCTACCAATGATATTTTTGTTATAAGAATCATATAACATTTAAGGATTGTGTTAAATTTTAGAAGAATATATGTATTAATTAACTTTAGATTTATAGATACCATCATAGGATTATGAGTTTAAGGTTGATCATAAGTTGAAAGTCTTAAACACCCATTATGAAAATTTGTGTAGTTGGAATATAACATGATTATGTTTATTTTTTGGAAAACATTTATGGTAATAAAACCTATTGGTTTAGTATATGAAAAATTTATTTTAGGAAGAATGAACTTACATTTGTTTATGATTAAATGTATTGGTAACATTTCATATTTGTCCTATCTTTCATGTTGTAGAAATCATGGGTCATCAAAATTTGGGAACATTATAGGAATTATATTAATATGGTTTCATAAAAAGGATATCCAGCATACCGAGTTACAACCTATCATTTTTGGCAAGCCCACATGGAAATAACCCACAGTTGAAGGATGATAAGGTTTTAGTGCTAAATACTTCAGTACATGATTTTATGGTTAATATTTCATTGTTTTTACTTAAAAATTTGATGAATAAATATAAATTATGGACATGTAGTGTTATTTTTGAGGTTTATAGATTAAAGAATAAATTTTTTCTAACCATAATTGGTTTGAAAAATAATTAGAAATAGGTATAAAGACTTGTTAGTCTTTTATAGATATTATAATCTATTAAAAGTTAGTTTCTACGCTTCAAACATAGAAATTAATCTGTTTCTATTCATTTATTGTATTAATGGATGAAGTTAAAATTCATTGATGGAAAACAAAAAGTTTAAATTGATATTATAAAATAGAAATATATCAAGTAAGAATATTTCCTTACATTCGTAGATAGTAAAAAATATTCCTCAACTTGAGAAAAATAATCTTGAAGAAAAAAATTTATCTTATTAAATTTATATTTAATGAATCAATGATTTTTTGAATTATCATAGATTTATGTTTTTGTTTCTCTTTCTATTTATTATTCACTTTCTTAGGATCAATGACCTCTACCACATCCACCATTATTTTGGCATCACAAATTTCTTCCATGTTCATAACTTTACTTTTCACCCATGCTCTCATACTATATAACATAGTTATTTTTTATTCTAGATGAGTTTTAATATATATATTTCAATATATTATGAGTATGTTTTTTAACCATTTTTATGATGTGGGTTTTAAAAAAAATGAATTTTCAAATTTTAAACCCTCGGTTTACTAATGCATGTTCAAATTGTAAAGACACAATTAATTGTAGTTGGGGAGAATGTAACACCTAGATATTTTAAAATAAGAAAATTGGTTTTGATAGAGTATATGAAATTAAACACTAATATTAGGAGAGAATATAACATCCCAAGACATTATGATATATTTATTTTGAAGAAAATTTGATCACTTTGATAGCTTACGAAATATGAAACTCCACATATAAATGAAACATAATATATTATAGAGTTCTAACCAAGAAATTAAATTGGTTTTTATGAATAGTACTAACTGAATTATAAAATCTATATGGTGTCGAAATTTATGAAAAATCAGTGGTTATTTATTTATTATAAATAAAATACAAATCATTTGAATGAAAAATAAAAGTTCTTTAATAAAATATTTTATTTTAAAAAGAGGTTTCATTGATTTTTGAACAACTATAAAAAATTTATTTTTTAAAAAAATTATAAAATTTATTTGAATAAATAAGCGTCATTTTTTAAAACCAAATTATTAAAAGTACTATATGGTGATTTTTTTTTATATTTTTCTAAAATGTTTCATATTTTGATGAACATTGAAGATACTATTTTTTACTGATAACTATATTTTCATTTAAATTATTTATATAGTTAAACTATAATACCCCATTATTTTATAGAATATACATTCTTAAATAAAATCAATTTATTTGATAGTTTACATTTCACAACTAAACCATGATATACTATTAAATATTAACATGACCGTTTGAATAGAAATGCAACCGTTAGGAATAGTAATGTGTCCAAAAGAATAATAACCTCAACTATAAATCTATAGATAAAATTTATGTATCTTATAAATGAAATTATAATAAATTTATACTATATAATAAGTAACTAAATGTGTTAAAAATGATAAAGTAAGTGTTGTCATTTTTGTAAAGTGTAAAAATTTACTTATGATTTTATAATTAATATAACGTCTTAAATGAAGATTTATTTAAAAAAAAATATATTTATAAATTAATATTTTGTAGTCTTATTATATTAAGACAACTTTATGAGACCTTATTTAATTTTAAAATGTGTCATAAAATTAGTTATAATTTAAAAATTGTATTTTGTGAATAAATGATGATTTTAATTAAAAATTAAATTTCTAATATTTATAATTTTTTTCCTGAAATAGAGTCCATTTTTGAATTCTAAATGTTAAGAAATGGTTTTAGTATATTTTTGGGATTTCTCTATAATAATTTAATTTTTGGTGAATAGTGAAGTACAGTAATTTAAGATATTCAACATTCTAGCCAAATAAATTACTTTCTTAGTCATGTATGAGTCATGGATGATATAGGTGGCTAATATATCGAAATAAAATTCTCTAGTTACAATATTTTGTTAAAATAGTCAAAACTATTGATAGTATTGAGCCAAAATAATAAACTAATGAATAAAATAATAAAAAAATACCCTCCCCTCCCACTTTAAATACCACCCCTCACCACATATTCTCCTCATACTTTATATGAATTTTATCTTTCTAATATTCTGATAAATTTTTCTTCCAAACCTCTTCCCCAAGTTTTGGTCTTTCTGGTATCACCAAAATACCATTTCCATGTCCTTTAAGTATGTTCTCAAGGAGACGACACACAAGAGGTAAAACCTTCCCTCTCTCTCTCTTTCAATTTCTTTTTTTCTTATTCTTCCATCACCTCCCCTGTCTAATGTAACATGATAAATATAGTATCATATATATATATATACTATAATTTTATTATATTAATGGTATATCCACCATCAATTTTCTTCTCTCACCCATTTTTTTCGAAAAATGAAAACGTCGTCTAAGAGGTGTCGATTCACCACCATCATGGATGATGTTTTTTTGTTTTCTAATACCAACTTTAAGGATAGTCATAAAAACTTTATAATGGATAAAAAATATTTTGTAATGTTTATTAAAAATTATTAATTGGTTTGAAAACAGTATATATACCTAATATTAATTAATAAAAAACATTGTTCATGATGATCGAAAAAACACCAAAATAATCTAAACAGTTATCGTTAACATTTTATATAATGAATCACACTCATATATGGAAAAAATAATATATAAGATAATTTAATATTCTTTAAATTTATATAATTTTAATTTTGGATAACTATTAACATTTTAAAATTTCTTTCATACACGTATACAAGTGAACCAATCATAAAAACCAAGGGAATGAACACTCATGGATGACGAAATTGAATCTTATAACTCATAAAAAATTCCATAATTGAACTTGATAAAATTTTAATAAATCAAATAAATTATAAATAGGATCTAAATTAAATTATTAATGAATATAATTTCATTATTGATGATATTAAGTGCAAATGCAGAACACTTTCAGACACAAGCTAAGGGATTCTCTCTGAACCTCAATTTTTTTCCTTCTGGTTATGCTTTCTTTTTCTTTACCCCAATTTAATTATTAATTATTATGATGTAATCATCCTAAATTATGTTTTTATTCTCTAAATATATGTACATAGCTCAATTATTCTTTCTTTTATGCATAAATACATGTTTAATAAGGTTTCCCTTTTTCAATTCCTCTCGATAAGCAAGACCAGTTTAAGGGAACTTCCCAATTTCTTATCCATTTTAAAGTACACTAAATAATATATTATAATCCACTAATATTTTTCAAAAATAATTTTTTATCATGTAAATGTATATTTTCCATTTCTAGTGCTATAAAAAAATTATTATTTTTTTCGGTTTAAGTGATCTTCAATATTTTCCCTTAAACCGCACTAAAGTGGCTCATTTATAATGTTTCTTAATTTTTTTACATGTTTTGAAATTAGTTGGACATCATTTATCATGTTTTATTTTTATTTTACATTATTAATGTCTATTTATTATTTATATACATTCTTTCATGGACACCAGTATGATATTCCCTTTGGGTTTTCCTTATTCACCACTTTTTTCTTGTGTGTGGTGTATGTATGATTCCATTTTATTTATGATCATCATTTATTGAATATATCGTTAAATATCAATATTTATTATATCATTGATATGATTATTGTCTTAGTTTTATACCATTTTTACATAAGGTATTTTCTTTGAATGTTGTTTTAATTGGGAAAATATTGAAAATTCTGTATTTTATACTCAATGTCAATATTTTGGTAAATCATATTGTTCATTAATTAAATACATGTATACAAAATGATTTGGACTTGTAGTGATGAGTGGTTCCCGATTATATATAGTCCCTCGATGCATCTACATGTCTCATGAGACAAAATTGTTAGTGTCAAACCCTTCATGTTTGTTCCCAAGAAGAATCATATGGGTTTATACTCATAGAATTAAACCATATTGTCTTGATAGTAGTGGTTCATGTGAATGATACATTAAATCCAAAAATTAATCATTTTTTTTATTCATTTTTCAGTTATTACCTTCAATGTGATTTTCTATGACAAAATTTATGGATGGATTTTTCATTATAATTTTATTGATGGAATATGATTTTTAGTTATTTACCTTGTCATGATGATCATACCTTATTGAATTTGATTCACTTAATATTTATTAATGTAAACCTTCATGAGCACTTTATGTCACCCTTTTATGTTTTTCTTTCCCCATGATATAAAGTTGAGATCTTTGAATAAGTTTCAAGGAAGAATTTTATTTTTCCTTTGTTATGTTCTAAGTTTAATTGGAAATGTAATAAAGGAACCATGTATGTATCTAGTTCTTAAAGACTAAAATACTACTCTATCCTTAGTGATGTGGTCTCTTATATATATACCATTATAAAAAATAACCACTGAATCTGGGCTACTAGTTTTGGGGTTGTTACTGTTGGTATCAGAGCATGTTTAATAGAATCCTTGGGAAATAGATGCTATGTAAACATCAGTATTATAATAATTATTAATAGTGATTTTTATTAGATCAATACTCATGATTATTATGAGATAACCTATTGTGTACCAATATTTAGTGATGGAACATTATTGAATAAAGGGAATCAATACCCGAAGATAATGCAGGGATTACCCCACGAAGCAATTCGACACAGTTAGTGGGACTACTATTCTAATTGTTGTTGACTAGTAGATAAAGTCCCTTAATATGATATTACAAGAATTGGTATATAAAAAAAATTAAAAGTTAGTACTAGAAATATATTTTCTTAATGGATATGTTGATAAATGGTGGTCATTGATCCAGACTACGATGGAGGAAGATACATGGAATGGAGAATTTTTAAAGAAACATTCTCCAACAAATATTTCTCTCATGAGTAATGAACTGAAATTAAGAAAAGATCCTTTAGTATAAATAAAAATGAATAAGGGAGTGTTGCATAGTAGAAGTGTACCTTCACAAGACTAGATAGGTATGTTATAGATTAAATACATGATTTATAAAACAATATTGACCATTTTCTTGATGTTTTTAATCCAAGAATATGAATGAAATATGATTCTCAACAAAAATTCATCATATGATGAAATAGTGTTAATTTCCATCAATATAGAGAAATAATTTTATAGATATTACAGGTTCAAGTTAAAAAAAAAGAAAAAGAGTTATTATAATAACCATATAAAAGGTGAAACATAAAATTAGAAGTGGGGAATGAAGCAATTCTTATTATACAAAATGCATGGAATTGTAATGAGAAATGATTGAAAGGTGTGATATTTTTTTATAAGGGTATAAAAAAAGATCATCCATAAAAAAAATGTTATGAGAAGAAAAAATAAATGATTTTTAATTATTCAACTACAATAAAATGGGGGTGTTATTCAAATCAATCACCCAAGAGTCAAAGGGAATCTACCATAGAAGAGGCCAAGGGGAGATGGCCAAGCCTAGGTGATCACTATAGCCGAATTAGAAGTTAGAAATGATGTGGTGTCATGTACATTAATCCTAGAATCAAATTTATCCAATTATTTATTTGATTCTGGATCATTACACACTTTTATATCTATCTAATCTTTCAAGAAAATAATACATTTTCATTTTGATTTAATAATGGATTTTTCAGTCAAAACTCTTAACAGAAGTCTCATTACAAAAAAATGTGTCTGTCAATCACCTTTATGACACACAAATTTTATTTAGTTGTGGGCCTTATTATCATACCTATGGTTGACTTTGATATAATCCACAGTATAGACCGACTTTAAAAATATGATTTGAAAATTTATTGCAAGAAGAAATAAATTATTATTTTTGAGGAAGATGTAGAATCCCTTATCATTAGAGAAGAAAATTTATCATTTAATTATTATCTAGATCCACCCCCAGTAGATCTAATAAATGAAATTATTAGGGAGGAAGAGAAAAAATCATATATGGATGAGTAAATTAATCTTAAAATTAAAGACATACTGATTTTATTGGAATACATTAATGTATTTACTGATGAATTACCTAAACATCCCCAAGAGTGTGAAGTTGAGTTTACCATTGATTTAAAACCTCATGCGAGACTAATATAATAGATTTAGGATAGAAAACCTACTTTTAAATTATTAAATATAAAGAAACAACTATATGAGTTGATTAATATTGTATTTATTATCCCTAGTGTTTCTCCATGGGTATCCCATGTCCTCTTTATTATAAAGACTGATGTATCCTTGAGGTTGTCCATTGACTATTGATAAATCAATTATATTATAATAATTAAAAAGTGTCATCTACCTCACATTGATGATTTATTTGATCAACTTGAAATATCTCAATACTTTTCTATAATTTACCTTCATTTTGGGTGTCATCAATTAAGAGTAAAGAAGGAAGATATTCAAAAGACATCTCTTCATATGAGTTATAGAAAATATTATTTTATAGTAATTTCATTCGGAGTGACTAATGTACCTTCAATTTTCATGGGTCCAATGAACAGAGTATTCAAGAAATATCTTGACGATTTTTTTATAGTATTCATTGATTATATTCTGGTGTATTTTAAATGTTATGAAGACCGTGAGAATCAATTATGAATTATTATTGAGAGTCTTATATGGAATGAGTTATACGGTAAATTTAGAAAGTTTGAATTATGTATTTAGGAAATTTATTTTCTTGGCTATATTAACTATAAAGATAGAATCTCAGTTGATATTATAAAGAAAAAGGAAATACAAGAATATATTATGCCAATGAACATAACTGAGGTATGCAGTTTCATTGGTTTAGTAGGTTACTATTGACATTTCATTCAGAATTTTTTCCGATTGGCTATCCCGTTAACCCAGATCACACATAAAGGGGTTATGTTTTTATAAACAAAATAATGCGAAGAATTTTTTGAAGGATTAAAGAGAAGATTAGTCAATGGTTCAATTTTTACTCTACCAATAGGAAATAATGGGTTTATAATATATAATGATGAATCGAAGAAAGAACTGGGTTGTTTCCTTATGAAAAATGTTAAATTTATTTTATATGCATCAATGAAGTTGAATATTCTAGATAATATTTACCCAAATCATGATTTTGATTTAGTGTTTGTAATCTCTTCTTTGAAGATATAGATACCCTATCTTTATAGTGAAATATTTGAGATATATATTGATCATAAGAGTTTTAAATACATCTCTACATAGAAAAAACTCAAAATGATGAAAATATAATGGACCAAGTTAATATTATTATTTCTCAACACACTGCCACCATGAAAAGGAAATGAGGTAGTCGATGAATTAAGAAAGCAATATCATTGACTTATGACCAAAATGAAGATTAAAATAATAATATATTAATGGATTTTGTAAAGATGAATATGTTAATTGTTAAGGAAAGAGAAACATCAATACTTTTTCAAATGATTTCTAAACCATCTTTTTGAGAGAAGATACAAGTTCTCAATATTATTATGAGAATTTTTAGAAGAAAATTAAATCCATTAAGGATGGAATATTGGAATAATTCATGTGTAAGGATGGAATTCTGAAATGTAGAAATAGGTCATATGTTCCATCAACATATAAGATAAAAAGGGAAATATTAGATAATGATCATAAATCAAAATTTTCAATGAAACCATGTAGTACCAATATGTATTGAGATGTAAAGAAACATTTTTAGAATGATAATATGAAGTGGGAAATTATTGTCTATGTGTCAAGATGAATAGTTTTTAAACAAGGGAAGGTTGAGAGAAATCATCTCATGATACCTCAATCTATTACTATGTGGAAGTGGGATGACATTAATATGGACTTCATTACTAGGTTACCAGATCCTCCCCAAAAAGAATGATATGATATCGGTTATTTTTTATCACCTTACAAAATCATAACATTTTCATTTAATAAGATAAGATTTACCTCTTCACTGCCTAGAAATAATCTATATTAATGAAGTTGTAATACTTCATGGCGAACCTATATTTATTATGTCTAAATGAGATCCTCATTTTACATTAAATTATGGAAGAGTATTTAGAAGGCTTTGGATACTGAGCATCATTTAAGTACTGCTTATCACCCTAAAACTGATGGATATACTGAATGAACTATTCAAACAATTTAATACATGTTGAACTCATGATAACATGACTTTAAAGGTATGTGGGATCAATATTTACATTTGGTATACTTTTTTTACAATAATAGTTTTCCATTCTAGTATTAAAATTGTGTCATATAAATTATTATATGGAAAGACATGTCATAATTCAACTTGTTGTGAAGAATTTAGTGATAGGAAAATTATATTCCCATAAAGTATTGATGATACTATAAAAAAGAATGACTATTCTGAAATATATTAAAGCAAATCAAAGTAGGACAAAGATTTATGCTCACAACCGGAAAATAGAATTGGATTTCAAGTGGGAGATCGTGCCTTTATGAAAGTATCCCCATGGAAGTGTGTCCTAACGTTTGGTAAGAAAGGGAAACTAAGCCCCATGAACATTGAACCATTATAAATTCTTGAAAGAATTGTAACTACAGACTATCTATTATGAATTCCACCAATTATCTCTAAAGTTCATGACATGTTCCACATATAATTGTTTAAAAAGTACATGCCATACCCAACACATGTACCCACCTATGAATAAATAGATCTAGAACCTCATTTCTCTTACTAAAAAGAGCCAATTAATTTTCTTTACATAATAGATAAAGTATTGAGAAATTAGATGACTCAACTGGTAAAAGTTCTTTGGAGAAACTATAAAATGGAAGAAGCAACATGGGAACCTGAGGATGTTATAAAGAAGAACCACTCACATTTGTTTAGAAGGAAATATTAATGAAACAATTCGAGGTTGAAATTTCTGAAGGAGGGAAGAATATAACACCCTAATATTTTATGGTATTTATCTTATTAAATTAATTCAGTTAATTAAATAGTATATCCTCCACAAATAAACAATGATATAGTATTAAATATTAACATTATCACTGGAATAGAAATATAATTGTTAGGAATAGTAATGTGGCCAATAGAAATGAAAAATCACCTATGAAAGCATAAATAAAATTTAAGTATCTTATAAATTAAAATATGATATATATACACACACTATTTAATAAGTAAATAAATGTTTTAAAAATGATAAAATAAGTGTTTTATTTTTCTTAAATCGTAATTATTTATTTACAATTTTAAAATTAAAATAAGGTTAAAAAAACAATTTTTACAAAATAGATTCATAAATTATTTTTTTTGTTTTATGATTATAATATAATTTTAGGAGACCTTAATTAATTTTTAAAAATCTCATAAAATCAGTAGTAATTTTAAAATTGGTATTTTTTGAATAAATGATGATTTTAATTCAAAACTAAATTTCTGATATTTATAAAATTATTTTCAAAATATGGACTCCATTTTCTAATTTTAAATGTCAAAAATGGGTTAGGGTGATTTTTTTGGTATTAGTTGAATATTTGGTGAAGAGTGAAATATGATAATTTATGGTGTTTACCATTTTAGCCAAATACATGAATTTTTCATTCATAGTTGAGTCATGGATGATGCAAGTGGACACTATGTCAAACTAACATTTTATAGTTACTTTATTTAGTCACTTTAATCAACACTATTTATAGTCTTGAGCCAAAATAATTATTTAATTAATAAATAATAAAAAACACCCCTCTCCTCCCACTATAAATACGACCCCTCAACACCTATTCTCCTCACACCTTCTAAGCCTATAATATTTCTAATATTATTTCCAATTAATCTTCCAAACCTATTACCAATGTTATGATATTTCTTGTCTCACCAAAATATCATTTCTAGGCCCTTTAAAGAAGGTTCTTTAGGGGATGACATAGAAGAGGTAAAAACTTCCCTCTATCTCTTTCAATTTCATTTATTGTCTTAACCTTCCCTAAACTTCCCTATCCAAAGTAACATGATAAAACTATTATAATATATATACACATTAATTTTATTATGTTAATGGTATATCCACTATCAATTATATTATCTACCCCTTTTGTTCTTATAAAGAATACATCATCCAAGAGGTGTCAATTCAACACCTTCATGGATAATGATTTTTCATTTTCATATTCCAACATCAAGTGGGTTCATAAAACCATTATAATATTTAAAATATATTGTATAATGTATATTAAAACTTATTTAGTGTATTGGAACCATTATATATATAAAATATTAATTAATGAAAAAAAATTGTCCATAACGATTGATAAAATTCAAAAATAATCTAAATGTTTATCATTAATGTTTTAACTATCGAATTATCCTAATATATGAAAGAATATATATAATAAAATTTAATATTATATAAGTTAATATAATTTTAATTCTAGATAACTATTACCATTTTTCCTAATCTTTCATACATGTACATAAGTGAACCAATCATGAATGCCAAGGAAACGAACACTCCTAAATGATAAAATTGAATCTTATAACTCATAAAAAAGTCAATAAATGAACTTAATAAAATTATTTTAAATATAATAAATGTTTAAGAGGTTATGAATTAAATTATTAATGAATCTAAGTTTATTATCTAAGATATTAATTACAAGTGGTGAACACCTTCAAAAATAAGTTAAGGGATTCTCTCTAAACCACTATTTTTTTCTTTGGGTTACACTTTCACTTTTTTACCCCAATGTAATTATTAATTTTTTTTGATAAACTCATCCTAAATTTTATATGAATGGTAAAAACTTATGTACCTATCTCAATTATTCTCTATTTTATGGAAAAATACAAGTTTATTAAAGGATCACTTTTCATTTCTTCCTGATATGCAATCCCGATTTAAGAGAAATTTCCAATTTCTTACCCACTTTTAAGTACACTCCATAATCTACATTAATACACCAATATTTTTCAAAAATCACTATTTTTATCCTTAAAAACTATCTTTGTTAATTTCTTATTTTATGAAAAAAATTATTCTTTCGTCCTCTTTAAAGACTCTATAATATTTTCCTTTAAACCACACTAAAGTGGCTCATTTATAAAGATTTCTAAACACCATTTTTACATCTTTTCACTTCATTTTTATAAAATATTTCATTATTATGACTATATTCACTTATTAATGTCTTTTTATGATTTTAATCCATTCTTTTATTTACACCATTATGATATTCCATTTGGTTATGACTTATTCACCACTTATTCCTTGTGTGCAGTAAATGTATACTCCCCATTTATTTATCATAATCATTTATTTAATATTTAATTAAATATTTACATTTCTTTTATCAGGGATAAGATTATTATCTTAGTTTTGTACTATTTTTACATACAATATTTTATTTCAATGGTTTTTTAACTGGGGAAATATTGATAAATTCATATTTACTACTAAATACAGATATTTTGATAAGTCATATTGTTCATGAATTAAATTGATATACGAATAATGGTTTGGAATTATAGTGATTTGTGGGGCATGGTCATAGATCTCCCCTCGGTTCATCTATAAGTCTCATGAGAAAAAATAGTTGGTGATAAACACTTCATATTTGATTCCTAGAATATTTTGATGGGGTTTTACCCAAATACTTAAACCGCCTTGTGTGGACAGTAGTGGTTCATGTGCCAAATACATGACTTCAAAAAATTAATCATTCTCTTCCTTAAATATTCAATTATTACTTTCAATGAGATTTTCATAATGAAAAAAATATATGGATTCATTTTTCATTATCAGTTTATTGATGGAATTTGTTTTCAATTATGTACCTTTCCATAATGATTATGAATTATTAATATTTCTGTACATAATATTGATTCATGTAACCCATGACCAAAATTTTAGATCACCATTTTATTTTTTTTCTTTCCCTAGGTTATGAAAATTAAATATTTTAATTAGTGATAATGAAGAAGTTTATTTTTTCATTGTTTTGTTCTATATTTAATTACTAATATAACAAGGGAACCATGTATGTATCTAGTTCATCAATACAACTAAACTGATCGATCCTTAGTGATGTGGTCTCTTATATCAATTCCATTATTATAAAATACCCACAAAATATGGGCTACTGGGGACGTGGTTGTTACATAATATAAATTTAAATTTTCATGTAAAGTGAGCACATATGATCTTGGATAACAGAATAAAATCATTATAAGAGTCTAAAAGAGGGTATTTTTTACTTGTCTCGATGAAAGATGGAAATAATTTCACTAGGAAGAGATATAGAGTGATGACATACCATATCATTCAATCTTATATTGGTAAAACTATCTATAAGGTAATTCTCCTCACTAAAGGTGTTCATGATAATGTAATTCATGGTGGAGAGTACATCCAGACAGTTCACCCACCACACTGTTACCTTCCCTGAAAGATGCACCACTCCCATCTGGATAACATGGAAAATAGTGGTAGAGACTCACTCAAACCATATGTTGTTCTAATTAACTTGATGTTAAAAGCAATCATCTTTGATTAATCTAATAATTTCAGCTTCAAGGGCATTGTCATGACCACAAGGACCACGAAGGACTTTCACCACATAATTGCTGGGTTCTCTAAAAATGTCCCTATATTAAATAGGCCCTATATTTTCCCTTTATAACGCATAATTATTACATTTTAGCCAGCCATAGAAGGGGGGAGACCAAAAAACTTCAAGTGTTTTGTGTGGATTGGGAAAATTATATGATATTTTCAGTCATTGAAAAATGTTGGGATCCTTCCCTATGTTGTTGAAATGCATAGTATGCAACAAATTTTCATTTTAAGTTGCATCCATGTTTTTAATATCATCAAGATTTACATTAAATTTTTTCTATTCATGGAGAACCTTATTTTGGAATCTCCAAATGGCATGAAGTAGCTCAACATATGCATTTCGAAAAATCATTGTGACATATTCAAAGAGTCACATGTCAAGAATAGTGCGTAGGAGATCCTGTAGAGATGTATATTTCAAGGGCCAAAGCTCAAGGATTTTATACATTGTTTTCCAAAGGGAGGATGCTATGTTTCATCAAAAAAATATGGTCAATATCCTCCCTATGCTGGTGGTATAAGACACATCTTGAGTATTAAGGGATTCCATCATTCTAGATATTTACATCAACTAGTACCTTGTTGAGAGAAAGTCTCTATAGGAGTGTGAATCCAGATAGAAGAATCTAATTTTTGTTAAAGTTTCCAATCCATTGTATGCTTCCATATACTAAATGAGTATATAATTTATTTGAGTCCATGATTCCATTAGGGGCCGACTCCTAGAGTAGCATGTTATCTTTATTTAGAAAATAATAATTGGAGACCACAACTGAAAAATCAGCAGGCATTGTGTCCATGTTTTCCATATGTTACTTGATCGAAATGCTATTATTGGTCTCTTGTTCATGGGAATTAACTCACTCAATCAATGGGGGAACCTATCCAATTATCATTCCAGAATCACAAACTAGAATTTCTGCTTGCAAGACAATGACAACGAGTATGATTTTTTTCTATGTATTTATTTCGAATTGGCCAAATGAATGAATCCATGTAACTTATGATACCCACAAGGAGTGTTTTATGAAATAGGGACCTCAATAACCCAAGTGACTCCGAATGGTTATTGATTAACCTCCAAAATAACTTAGAAAATATGGTATGATTGAAAAAGGCCAAAATTTTTATTCTAAGACCAATAAAATAGTTAGAAAAGCATCATATTTTCGATGGGGCTATGATGGCCTTCTTTTCCAATATGATCTCACTCCAGAAAAAGTTTCTCATCATCGAGTTGACAGTTTAATCATAGAGCAAGGACAAGAAGAAAACATAAATTAATATACCATATGTGATACCACCATGTTCTTCAAAAGACACACTCTTCCTTCAATTGAGAAAGATTTTCCTTTCCAAGATTCAAGGGTTCTTCTTATTTCTCTCAAAATATCAGTGAAATGGGATTCCCACACCTTTCCCCAAAATAAAGGTAATCCAAGAACGGTAAATGGGGGAGACCCATATTTTACTCCCAGGTCATTGATGATGGAGATTTTTCTTGAATCTGGAATGCGCTTTGCAAATAAAATAAAGGACTTGTTCTAGCTTATTTTCTGTCCTAACATAGTTGTATAATGAAAAAGAGAATTATTAATGTTTATAATGTTTATATTGAGTCCCTATGTAAATATGATGATATCTTTAGCAACAAATATAGGTGAGGGAGAATAGGTACCTCTTTCCACCCTGATGGTTGAAATATCACCCTTTTCTACTATGTGAAAGAGAAGCCTGGTGAGATAATCTTCTGCAATAGAAAATATTATGAAAGATAGGGGATATTTTTAACTCACTCCCCTAGATAACTTAGGTATCCTTTTGGAGACCCATTGATAATAATGGATATGTTTGTAAAAATAAGTAATTTCTTGATCCACTAAATAAATATCATATTGATGCCAAAGCTGCAGAGCACATCACTAATGAATCCTCAATCAAATATGTCAAAATCCTTATTGATATTAAGTTTGAGAGAAATGTTTCCTCCTCTGGTGGTATTTCTTAATAGGTTGGCACATTCTGAGGTAGTGAGTAAGAAATCATGTATATGTCTTCCTTTAACCAAACTAAACTGGTTCTAGGTAATGATGATGTCTACAATATTTCCAAGTTTATTGGAAAGGATTTTTTTGACCACTGTGTGAATTGTGTTATCAAGGGAAATAGGCCTGAACTATGAGATGTCACTAGAATTATCCAATTTTGGGATCTAGGTAATAAATTGGGCATCAATTCCTTAGTTAAAGAAGCCACCCCTAAATAAATGGTTAACCAAATTTCACACATCCTTATAGGTTACTTCCAAATAAAACTGAAATAAGTGGTTTGTGAATTAATATTGTCCATGAGAACTTTCTTTTTTTTGAGGCGAAATAATGTCTCCATGATTTTCAAATCTAGGGGAATGGAGGTAAAAATTGTGTCATCATCTTTAGGGACTAGCCTATGGATGATACCTCCTTTGAGAGGTGAGTTTTTTTGGTGGACCATTGAAGATGTATTTATAGAAAGAGATAATGTGATTGGAAAGATCATATCTTTTCTAAAGGATACGATCACCATCTTTGATAAGTGATAAATTAATTCTTAATATTATAATGCTTTGGAGTGCATTGAAGAATTTTTTTTTATATCTCCCTCATAAAGACATATGATCTTGAAATTATATCTTCTAATATTTTCCCTTAGACTGATGAGATTTTGTAGCATGAATGTCATTTGAGCTTCTTGTTCAATAACCACATAGAAATTGTTCCTAGTAATTGATTATTGCAATCCATGGAGATAACATTCAAGGGAATCAATTTAATCATCAAGAAAGATGATCCTTCTTTTAATCCAGTCCTTCATTTTGATTTTTAAAATTTTGTTCCTGGAGACACATATAAGGGGGATTAGGTTTATCTTATTAGATCCCCAAGTGTCATGGAAAATCTTTGAGCACTCCAGATTGGAAGTATAAGATTTTTTGAATCTAAAAGGGATAGGCTTTATCCTCATATTGTAAATAATATTCACCATGATGGGATGATGATTAGAATTATGCCTTTCCAAAATGACATAAGATATTGATCTCCAGTTCTAAAGAGTAGAATAATTCAAAAAAGGCCCTATCAATTATGATTTCACTCATTCAACTTATGTTTCTTCTATACTAGGTAAATTTGGCACCAGTGAGTTTAACATCACTTATATTGGCTCTTTAAACACAATATATGAACCATTTATTGGAATTAGTACTATACACCGGTCCAATTTTTTCATCAGCATAGAGTATAGAGTTGAAATCTCAAATGATAACCTATTAACCCCCAATGCTATCACACAAATGTTTCAAGTGCATATAGGGGGGCCTCTCATTAAGATAGATGTTAAAGGAATATAACATTGAGCACAATATTTTCCTTCCAGATTTAATGAAACTGCATGTTTTGATTTTCACATCCTCATAGACTAAAGTAGGAATTTTGATATTGCATATAACCATAATCCAAATATGATCCAGGATGGAACCAGAGAATATAGGATCAAGAGCTAAGTAGCCACTCATAGAAGTAGAGAAAATTTGGATGGAGTAGTTTTTCTTAGGTTTAGAGATTCTATTAACATCAAGTTTATAAATATATGAAATGATCCTGAGAGAAACCTTTGAGTCGTGGTTGGCTACTCCCTAACTATTCTAGAAACGTTTCTTTATTTTGAATTTGATTTGGGGGTAAAACCCCCCTTATTTTTATCCAATTAATGAACTCTTTTTTAATTCATGAAATTATTTTCTTTTATAGACATGGAATAATTTTGTGCCCCTTTTGAGGCCTCATCTGGGTGTTCTTAATATGGGGGAGAATCATGTATTTTCAATTATTTAATGGGAGTAGTAGCATCATTCTAAACAAGGTGACCATATAATCTATTTCCTATTTACAAAACCTATGTAGGATACACAAACACATCATTGTGTCCCTATGTCAGAATAGAACCATGCCCCTCCAATTCATTGGGAGAATTAGTATCATTGCACTGGGAAGTGTGCTCACATGTATATTTTTCTAATTTTAAAAACTATGGAGGATAAACTATAGGATCTGCCAGTGACATATCAAAGATTTATATAATCACTAAGATCAGTAGAGATAAACTCAATTGTGAGATCCTCATATTTCATGTCAAGATAAGTGGATAAAATGTCAGTGTAAAGCATCATAATTTGTAATTCCCATGATGAAGTGGTATCATCTATATTATGAAGCATTTTTGATGTTCCAACTGAACAATTATTCTAGGGCTCCACCTCTTCTACCAGTTTAGTCCACTAAATTCTAGTGCCTACTGGCTTTTCCCATTTTATTTTTTTAGCTGGTTCACTTGTATAATTGTTTATTCTTCTTATATATTCACTCATAATCATAATTCTAAAACCATTGGATTCATCCAATACCTTACCAAATTAATTCCTTTATCTAATCCCAAAATCCTATAGCTCATGGTTTGATCATAATGATAACCTAGTAATTCTTCTAGTGCAAACCTAAATAGGTCCTCAGAAGAAGAGACAAAATTCTTAAACAATATTTTTTATTTTATGTGTTCTTCCACATACTTTAAACATTATTCAATCATTATTGTATAAAAACACCAATATCTACGATATACTAATTTTTTATTATATTAATGGAATAACCTTTATCCACATACTCATCCATCAAATAAGAAATGAAATCATCGATCATGCGTATAGTGGACTACCCCCTCACGAACTAATGTTACTCATTTTCCATCAATGGATTTAAAAATTGTATATAATGATGGATTTAATATATATATATAATATAATATTATTATACTTTTTTAATTATAATATCAAATATATCTTCTTAATTTCCATGTCGTTTAAAACACATTAACATCGCTCATGTATACGATGGACTTTTGCCTCACGAACCGATGCAATTTAATTTTTTTACATATGATTTACATAGAAGGTAATAATGTTAAATTTACTAAATATATGTGATATTAATGAAATTATATTGATTATGAAAGATTAATATATCACCCAATTTCTTACCCTTTCACCCATTAAAGAATTGATAATGGCACCCATGCGTACGTATAACATACCATATCCATGAAGCGATGTGATCCATTATTCATGTTAAAATTTAAATAATGATTTTAAAAATATATCTAATGAAAAAATGATATTTATAACATTAATATCATTATAAATATTATTTTACTATATAATATGTGCAAGAACCAGAACATGCATGAAAAAACACACATGAGAAAACAAGGTAATTAACACACGAAACAATGAAAACAAAGATATATTATTAACAAATGGCTGATAAAATTTTATAAGAGGATCATATATGATATTTTAAATATTAATATGTTTTTATGATAAATTAATAACATTATTAAAACTATTATAAATTAGGTTAAATAATTTTCAACCAAAAGGAAGTGTGAGGTATGAGACTTCATCACCATTTCTCTTTATTGATGCATATTATAATGTTATACACCTAATTTATTTTATATGGTGTATATAATACCTATTTTTCATGTAATATCATTAATAATTAATACATAATTGTATTTTAAGTTTAATTTTTATTATTTCATATAAGGGGATTCAACTTGAAAATTACCAATTGGTAATGAATTTCATAACTCAATTTCTTTTCATTGAGTTATATTACTTCTTCATTGACATCAAAATTCTATGACTATGCATGAAAAAACATTTGAATATATTATTTTATATTTAAACTTGTTTTATATGTATTCAAACTTGATACATATAATTTATTCATTGGTTAATTCTCACTGTAATGTTATGATATTTTTATGGTTTTATTTTACAATCTCATTTTAATTGTGATTTTACACATGAATTTTAATTAAATGAAATTATTTGATCATAGTATAATAAACCCCTTTAATCATATACCTAAATATTTATTTAAGATTTTATTTTGAGTAATAGTGCCATATTACTTTGTTACTTAAAATTACCGAGAAAATGTATTTATAAAATTACTACATTATTTATCTCATCGATTGAAAATATTTTTTCTTCCAAAACCATGTTTTCAAAAATGTATTTTTACATTATAAATATGATTTATTAAAGTAATTTTTACCCATTTTTTAAAATTTTCACATTTTCTTAAAGGAATATTTTTTTAAATAAGACCCATTTGGATTTTACTGAAAATGTGAAAAGAAACTTCATTTTAACATTTATGACATGTACATAATTTTCCAATGCCATGATCACCCAATGTGGTAAATATTCCCTTAAAATTTTCAAAGTATATTTTAAAAGAAAATTATTTGCAAAATATTTTATGAAATTTTAGTTTAAAAAACACAATGTGAAAAAATTATTTTTCTTAATAATGTCTTTATTGACATTTTTATGGTTTTTATATTGATCAAAGACATAAAAACATTATTATACTTATGTTTAAATGGGAATATTTTATATTTAAACCATAATTATAATTTATCGGGATGGTTTATGACCGGTTTGACATTGGAAAGTGTTAACAACATATTTTTTGATTAATTTTTTTAATATGTAACTTTCTATAAAAATATTATTTTTATTCTTATTTATAGACATTAAAGTTTCCCTAAATATTCATTTTATTTATCATGGATATAATTATTAAATAAAATGGAAAGAATTTCTAAATTTGGTATTTTTCTTTGAATATTATATGATTAAATGGGGATGTTATTGTTAATTTTTATTCCTTACTCAATATAAAAATTTGTTGATAAAGGATTTGTTTTCATGAATTAAATCCATCATTTCATATATGAGGAATACATTGGATATAAAGATACAGTTGAAGCCTGATTATAGATAACCCCTCTATGAATTGGTAGTCTCATGAGAAGAATCAGTTGGATAGCCTTAGTTATGTGGGTTTATGTTGTATACCTACCCATCAGTTTTAAATTGTAATGTGAACCGTCATGATAGTAGAGGTATAATGATACCTGATATAATAATTTTCAATAATTAATCATTTCCTTAATTAAGAATTTAGTTATTATTATCCATGATATTTTTGCATTGATATTATATGTGTATATAGTTCATTCTCACTTTATTGATTAAATGGCATGTGTTTTTAGTCATTTACCTTTCCATATTGATTAGGCCTTATCTAATCATGATATTCAAGTTATTTATTAATTAAAATGTGTCTTCATATATTTACCTTTCCATATTGATTATTCCTTATTGATTACTCTTCATTTACACATGATATATTTTACTTTACGTAACTCTTACTAATAATTTGAGATCAGCCTTTTTTTGTTTTCTTTCTCACAAATATATGGAGCGCACTATACATTATATACAAGGATATTAAAGAAGGAACAATGAAATTCTTGAAAAATTTATGTTTTAATTTGAGTATTCAAATGTAATATGGGAATCATTCATTATCTAGTTTACCAAGATTACTAAACTATTAAGTCCCTCAGGATGAGATTCCTTATATCTTATAATAATATGATAAATTAGACATAATATTTGGGTTCTGGGGTGATGATAATTACATATATGATTTATGATCTTATGATATTTATATATATTAAACTTATCTCTTTAGTGATAATGACTCCAAATATTTTAAATTAGGATTACTACAACCAACCCTAGATCATGTGTTAGACAGTTTTTCTCATGAATCTTCAACTTAGTTAAGGCATAGGTTATCAATTTTATATTTTCCATGTATACACAACCAACTCACTTCTTTGAATCATCACTATGGGTTACAAATCCTTCCCCACATAAGGGTATTTTCAGTATAGGTGTAGTGATTAGTCTGTTATTTTATTCCATGAAGCTATATTCACATTCATCAATCCAAAAAAACACAACTCCATTTAATTTTACCTTGGTTATCATATTTTTCTCCAATGGTATGTTCCTAAAAAATAAGTTGATAATACCTAGATAGTCTAAAGAAACATTATATTTATGTTATAGATATTGGTTTGGTCCGGTTCTAAATAAACCTTTTCATAGGAGGATCAAACAATATCCCCTTAATTTTGAAAATATGTTTTGAGAATGTAACTTTTTACAAAAAAAATCATCTTTGCTATAAATTTTATACAAATTTTCTTTTTTCAATGTATTTGGAACAATATTTAAATTCTACTGAAGTTCCTCTTCAATTTTTAACTATATAAGAATAAAATATATAAATAATACCTTACTATTTTTAAGATAATATATAAATATCCTCTTAATCATGCCCATTAATATTTTAGGTGCATTACTATCTCTCAATGGAATTAATATGAATTCATAGTGTCCATTCATTTTTTGAAGGTGGTTTGGGGAATATATACTTTCTAAAAATTTAATTGATGATATCTCAACTAGAGGTACACTTTAATAAATTAGTAGTACCTACATAACTAATAAAATGAGTCATAAGTACAAATTGTGGGAAAATTTTTCTTTATCGTCATTTTTTGAGTTCATTATAATAAATTCATACGTGCATTGAACCATCATTCATCTGGATAATCTGGATTGGAGCACATAATGGTGATGCACTTGGGCATAAAAAATCTATTGCATATTCCCTTATAATTTATTGTTTGGTTCATTAAATTCAATGAGATATACTCTATAAGGATACATGGATAAAGGAAAATATATATGTATAAGTTCAATTAAGAAGTAAGCCTCTTAATCAGAATGATGGTGAGACAATAATTTAGAAAATACATCAGTATATTCCCTCCTATAAGAATGTATTCAAGAGTGATTATATCCTTTACCTCAATATTTTTAGTAGATATTTTTTACTTATTAGAAAAAAAATTCTTTGCCTAAGAATAAGTTTACAATAGAGATGCTTCTTAATTATTACACATCTTTAGAATCAGAGGACGATTCAGGACATGTAAAGTGACTTTCTTCTCTTGAAATTTGTTTATTTTTCTATATAAATATATTTAATCCATGAAAAATGTGACATTAAATTTCAATAAATCGATCATGTAATGGTATACTAGTATATTAATCCCTAAAAATTTAAATGGGGATGAGTTATATACTTGAGAGAAACAATTTTACCACTTGGAATCTTCCCAAATAACTCGATATCCATGTCTTGAGGTTGTGTTTTAATAGTTGCACTAAACATTAATGATATGAATTAATGTTTAGAACCATAATAAAGTAATAATTAACAATTCTTGAATGTATGACTTGTGAACCATTCACTATATAAATTCCATGATTAAATTTAGTAGTAGTGATAACATAATACTATCCTTGATCCCTTGTACTTTGAGATTCATTGCATCAATGATCCTCAATGAAGATCAACTTAGTGCATAAATTTGAAATTTTGTTATGTTCATTGCAGTTCAAATATTATACAATAATTAGTATATTGACTGTAATCATATTTTCTTGCATCAAATTAGTAGGATTTCCTATCTCTATTCAATATTAATTGGCCTATTTAATCTACTTAAACAAATACAACATACACTTATTCTATTGAGATAGTTAATTGGATGATTCTTCCCACACTTCTAACAAATGGACAATTGGATTTTCTCCCCTTCATGGGATTTATTCATTAATAATACAATATTGAAATCTATTCTTTTCTTTCTATCTATAACCTTACAAGGCCATTTAGAATCACTATTTTTATATCATCTTTAATGGAACAACTGAAAATTTCTTTATAGGATTAAAAGTCTCAAATAACTAAAGATATTTGAAGAATCTACTCTAGTACACTAAAGAAACAATCATCCTTACATTTCAGGATAATTAAAAAACCAGATGTGTTCCTTGAAAGCCTTATGATTTTTTCTTCTTATAGCATGATTGATTCATTCTCCCTTTTCTTGAGTCCAAAGAAGTCCCTCACTATTTTAAAAAAGATATTGAGAGTATAAATATTTATTGAAAAATATTTTCATGAATTCATCATGCTCCATAGATTCAATTTATCCTTAGGTTTCATAATATTGATCAATGTACACCACTGATCTACTTCTCCCACTAATTTATAAATGAAAAATATCACCTTCTCTTTTCATTGAATTACTAGATATATAATATTTTTTCAATAGTGTTAATTATTTGTTCTTATATAAGGTGATTGTAAGATCCACTAAAAATAAGAGGTCCATGTAGAATAAATTAATATACCCAAAAAATATTATTTCATTGGTGAAGAAGGGAGATATTGAATATTGAAGTTATTATTTATAACATGAGTCAGTTTTTTAAGTACCATTATGAGATTCTCAACTCCCACTTCCATCATATTAGGCATTTAATTTCAGAAGTCATTACACATCTCATCACATTTGTTATTGGGGTGGTTTATTTTATTTTTATCTATTTACTAAAAAATAAGAATTTTATGGATGATAATACTCAAATTAGTAATCAGATAAAAGAAATAGTTTGAACATTAAAAATAATTAAACATTAGTGTCAAATATATTTTAGCTTATGAATTTCTATATTTTGAATCCAAGTCAATCGTGGTCTATTTTCAATGAGGTTATATACCCTAAAAAATTATATATAACAACATATATATATATATATATATTTATTCATTTTATTCATAATGATTTTTAAATATCATCTGACTCAAAAAATAAATATTTCCTAAGAGTGTGAAACTTATTAGGCAGTTTTGCCTATTTATTGTACACAAAGTAATGGTTGAGTTAATATAGGAATAAATTTTTTAGGTTTTTCACCCATAGGTTCCATTGAGCTAGATCCTACATACACCTTTTTATATAGATGGGGATGTCATTGAGGGAATATGACACACTCTTCACTTTATAATTTCTTTATTTATTCGTATACTTAGAATTATCTCTAGGATTTTCAATAATATTTTCTCCAGCTAATACCTGAAAATAAATAGGTTTTTCTTTGTAACTGACTATAGAAACCCAAGACTAATTAACTTGTTATTAAAATTTTTAGCATAAAAAAAACACTAAACAGAATCCAAATATCTAGAGTTCTAGTGTTATTGGAAGACTATTCATGAAATAGAATAACTTATATAAAGAATAAATCATCATTATTTTTGTCTTTATAAAGTTATCCTTATTCGAATTTGTCTTGTTTTACAACATATAATAACCTTGGAAAAAACATAATAGAAAGGGTTATCTATAAATCAAAGAAAGAGAATACTCAAATTAAAACATAGTAGAAACATAAATGTCCAGAGGCACATCATCATATCATAAAAGAGAAGATTATGGAAAGCATAGAAGAAGGAAAATAATATCATAAGATCATTGAATCATAAAAATATGGAAGCAATATTTAACATGAGAATCAGAAGAACAAACCAAGGATAAATATAAATAAAACATAGCATAGTGTTCTAGAATCAGTACCCGTGCACCATAATATTAGAAATATTATCGAGTCTATAAATCCTTTACATTATTTTTTTTATGAAAACCATAATTTACTACATTTAAAATTAATTTAACTTGATGTATATTATTTTTTTGTTTTTTTCACGTGATAAAATTTTGTTAACATTATTTTCAGGGGATTAAAATTTAATGATGCGAGTTTATATTATTTTCTAAATTCACTAGATTTAAGTGAACTACATTGTTTTAGAACTAAAATCCTCAAAAGATGTGGATATATAATAAGATCATTTAAATATGAAGAAGATACTTCTGATGTAGTTATAACTGATCCAGAAGAAAATTTTAATGATTTTATATAAATATGACCATGGATTTGAGGAATAGATGAACATGATAGATTACATTGTGAAGAATTCAATCACATGAAATCTATAATATCTTTTTGATGTGAGAGTGCTTTGGATAGTCTATGCTATATATGTGATTATTCTAAGAGTTCATTTATGAGAAATTCTATGTAAATCTTTTAGAATTTTATATTTTATTCATTGGTTTTCCAATATTTCATGATCAAAATCATCCATGTGGGATATTGTCAAGACTCATCCCTATGGGGCCGTGTCGCGACTCCACAAGACCTCCTCTAAAAGGCATGAGGCTAGTGACTATCACCGAGTAGGAATATCCCTAACATGGGAAGCGTTACCTATATAACTATATGAATGCACACATCTCCAAGGCCAAACATACTGAAATGTAAAAACCACTATGAAACAAATTCAAGAATACCACTATCCCAACCAATAGAGTAAGACAAGAAGTAAACTGCAGTGATGTAAAATTGGCCAGAAAACAAGACAACCAATAGAAAGAGTCTATAAACTAAAAAGAAGAACCTATAAACAAAAATAGGTACTGCAACCACTGATTGAACCCATAAGAGAACCTTGGATAGCTTGAACTCACAAAGCTCTGTCCAATCCTGGACCCCTGGTCTCCATCAAAAGGTCGCTCGTATGAACAAGAAAAGATATGTGTGGGAAAACCCCATGTAGGGGTGATTATAAAAATAATCATTAAGACATCTCAAAACCACAAATAAATACACAAAGAAAAGGTATATTCATCTCTACATTGTAGATTTCTACACCACATATGACAAGAATATCCAGATATACTAAAAACAAGACACATAGTCTAGAGGTAAGTCATAGATACTGTATACCAGTACTAGGGATTCAGCTCAAAGATTCAATGAATCACTCATCCATTAGAACACACTCCTATGTCTGATAGAATTGTTAACATCCATCTGAGAAGTAATATTCACCAGAAATAATCATGAAAGAGATACACTAATAGATTTAAAGATATATATGATACCACATATGAGGATCACAACCAGGGCCATGAGATGATACCAACAAGTCCATCAGGATTAATTAGCTTTGTAGAGGATCGAATCTTGGTAAAGTTGGTAATGTTAAAACCAATGAATCTATATAGGAAACTAAGAATGAATAAAGAATCCTTATCCAGGCCTCTCAGAGGGGATTCTAAGAACTCTATCCAGAAATTTATACTAAAGATATTATACTCCTATGTGTAGGAAAAAATATGCATCAACCTTCAGGGGAAGGATCAAGGGTATAAACCCAAAAAAACTTTTCCAAGATATAGTGGAAAAGGGATCCAAGCAATGTAGAAAGGGGTACATTTATTTTAGTAGGGTCATAATCTGTGTTCCTTGACCTTAATTACTGCCTTTGTACAATGACCTGTGTCTTTAGAACATGTCATGTAGAAGATGGGTACATGCCGTGTAGAAGGGTCACATGTTGTGTCCTTCCATCCGGGGTCCACTCGGGTGCTCTAGCTATGTGCCAGTACACAGTGTCATCTGATGTCTGCCTAGCCATGTACCAATACATAGGATAACCCATGTATGTAGTCTGGTAAAAGCTATGTGGTGAGGTTCACACTGTGTATAAAACATGTGTACTCCACTCTATGTCTGTGTATCGCCCAAGATACACGTCTAGTCTCTAGAAAGGGACCACATATTGTGTGGTGTTTAGATAAATTTCAAAACCCTAACTGCCACTGAGTGGGGTCCACACATTTTGTAACCTAGGGTTACATGCCGTGATGATTGTGAATTTTTAGAAACCTCTTTTCTTTATCTATGTGCCTCTGTTGATGATCTGATATTATTTTAGTGATCTATTCGCCTCAAAACTGCTAATCCAGGGTCACCTCATCATCACAAGAATAAATTAGCGAGTTTTAGGCCTTTAATCATCTTTGAAACCTAATTCAAATCATCTACTCATAAATCTTCTGAATAATGGGTATTCCAGAATCTCTTTGATTCATCTGTCACCATCATCGTCGCCCCTCCACTAGGTCATCCTGACATAGGATCTTAAACATAAAATCTTTACACCCAAGATTGAAGGTGCAATGATCATTTGTTCATAAACAATGATGAACAAAGAATGTGAAGAATATAAATTAAAAAAACACTCAAAGAAAAACCCAAGTAATGAACCTAGGATATTTTTCATTCTAGAATTGATCAACTCCTATAATAATGATAAATAAATCCAAACAAAATAATCTCTACATCAAACCCCATTAGTTTTTGGAAATAAAACTCATCTTGTAAGAGAAATCAAACCATGGGTCAACCTATTAATTGGTTAATCCATGTTCATTGTTGATTTTTAAAATGGGGAAAGAATAAAATATAATAATTCCCTACCTAGGGATTGGATCACTCACTAAAGAAGATCAGTTATTATTGGCAAGATCCATCAAGAACAACGTCTGTCGATATTCGATCCAAGTTCTATCATCTTTTCCACTAAGGGAATTCTCTAGGTTCCTCTCTAAATCCTGTAGGGAATTATAGGGTTATGATTCTAACCCTGGAACCCTATCTCTAGGTTCAATTTAATAAAAATAGTCGATATGTCGCTGCGTTGATGAAACAGATGAAATAAAATAAATTCTTAATTTATTTTATTCATTGAAACGTTCAAAAACTAATTTTAATAGATAACCCATGTTAACTAATGTTAGGACTTTACTATGTTAAATATACCTCTCTGAACACAACAGTGCCCTTGGATTTTTGATATAAAAAACCATTTAGATTTTATTCCAGTTTTTCAGGAAAACTGTGTGCGTTCTTATTAATATATTTAATATTTTTCAAGACATTGTTCCAGGAACTCTGGGCCTCATAATAACATGCCATCTCAGTTCCTAGTCTCAAATTAATTCAGTATATTATATAAAAATAATATACAAAAAAATTTGAGACATTACATTCTCCCCACATTGGGGCTTCATGTCCCTAAAAAGCCAAAAATAAAGGCTATTTGAAAATTTGTGGGTACTATGCATGAATCTGTTCCTCCCACTCCCATATGCTCTCCTAGAGTTTCTTGTGATTCCAACAGACACACAAAAAGGGAATCACTTTCCCACATAGGATCCTCTCATGACAATCATTGATATCCACTGGGTACTCACAAAAGTCTCTCCATCCACAATGTCCATCTCTCCCAAGTCGATAACATAGGATGGGTCATGCACATACCTTCTCAGTTACAATACATTGAAACCATCATGTACTCAATACAACTACAGGGTTAAATCCAAATAGTTTTCCACCTTTAAAATTATAAGAAGTATCTGAAAAGGTAAGACAAACCTTGGAGTTATGTTACCACCCTGGACAAATATCTGCAATACCCGTTGAGAAAAACTCGAAGGAACACATGGTCTACTTCCTCAAACTACAAAGGCCTCCACTTCCGATCAACATAAGAATTATGATGAATATGTGTAGTATTCATCCACTCCTATATTATTTTAACCTTCTAGTTAGTAGCTCTCACCATCTCTGGACCCATGAGTGCAGACTCTCCTGTGTCGGTCCAATAAAGGGGTGACCGAAAGGATCACCTGTACAAATCCTCGTATGGAGCCATACTAATGGTGGAATGATATCTTATGTTTTATGAGAACTCCACCAGGGGTAGGTGATCCTCCCAAATACATCTAAAGTCTAACATGAAATCCCAAAACATGTCCTCCAGGACCTAAATGGTTTGATATGTCTGGCCATCCATATGTGGGTGAAAAAACATGCTCATGTGTAACTGAGTCCCAAATTCCTCCTATAATAGCTTTTATAATTGAGATATGAAATAAGAATCTTGATCAGAAACTATCATCAATGGGACTTCACTGTTTCTAACTATTATATTCACATAGAGGAATTTTAAACTCTCAACTGAGCTCTACTTCCAAATAGCTAGGAAGTGGCCCGACTTGGTGAGTCAGTCAATGATCACTTAGATGGAATTGTGTCCCCTGGATGTACGTGGTATAACCATCATGATTTCCATCAATATCCCATCCAACTTCCATTAAGGCACCTCAAAGGGTTAATTTAAACCCTCTGAAACCTAGTTCTCATCCATCGCATGATGGAACAAAAGGCATCATGAAATGAACTTTTCCACTGCCTTCTTCATCCTTGACCACTAAAACTAACATCAGAGATCTTGGAACATTTTTCCACAACATGATGTATTGCCAATAAGGGATGTATGAAACTCTTAAAAGACCTCCTCCCATAATGCCTCTAGTACAATTGTGCATACAGTGAAAAGGACGATGTTCTCCCTACACTGTTAATATCCATCAGGTGCATGTCTTACAGACAACTGATCTTATAGGGTCTCATAATTGGTATCCCAAATATGTTCCTCCCTGAATCTCTCTAAGAGTGGAGGGGTGAAAACCATTGACTAGAGGTAAGATGAGCTATCTTTTTCCATAATGGATAACTATAATTTCGCCAACTACTCTGCCACCTCATTCAACAACTGCAAACTATATCTTTTGCTGAAATAATTTTCCAACACATTCCCTTTAGAAAGAGTATATATAATCTCAATGTCATAGTACTATAGGAACTCTAGATGTCACCTCTATATCAAGTTTATATCCTTATAATATAAGATATACTTGAGACTATTTTGATAAGAGTAGAAGATAAACTGCTCCCCCATCCGGTAGCGTCTCCACATATTCAATGCGAGGACTACCGCTTCCAACTGAAGATCAGGGGTATAATAGTTCATCTCATGTGGTATAAAATGGTGTGAATCATAGTGAATCAAAACTTTCATATGTATCTGGGAATCACCAAGTCCATTCCTTGATGATTTTCAGAACACTACGTACTCAACACCCTCCTCTAGAAACTTTAAGATCGGTGTGATCGTCAAACTCTACCTCAACTACTAAAAATATTGGTGGGATTTCTTTGTCAACACGAAAGGTTTCCCTTTGCAAGTAAAAGGTGTCATAGCTTCTGATATCCTAGAGAAACTAGGTATGAATCTCTAATAATAGCCTGATAGGCCACGGAAGCTCTGCACCTCCGTCATGCTACTAGGTAGATCCCATGCTAACACTAAGTCTACCTTTGTCAGGTCCACTGCCACTCCATCTTCTAAGATAACATGTCATAGAAATAGAACATGAGAATTCAAAACTAGAACTTTGAGATTTTACCATAATTTTGGTTCTCTTGGATTATGTCTAGAACCATCCTTAAGTTCCCCGTGTGCTCCTCCTCAGGCACTGAGTATAGAAGGATATCATCAATGAAGACTTCCACGAACCAGTCTATGTAAGGCTGAAGGATCTAGTTCATGTTTCCCATGAAAATTGTTGGGGCATTCTTCATGCCAAATGGAATCACCACGTACTCATAGTGACCATAACGACATATGAATCTAATCTTCGATATATCATCATCTCATACTCGTAGATGGATATTTTTGATTGAATTTCAACCTTAGAGAACCATCGTTCTCCTCTCAAATAATTGACGAGGTCATCAATCCTCGTTAGTGGTTTCTTATTCTTCATGGAAACTTGGTTTAAGAATCGTCCGCCCACACACATCCTCACGTTTTTGTATTCGTTTTTGAAAAACAAAACTGGGACCGTCTAGGGTAAAACCCTGGGTCTCATGAATTGATTAATCTGCAAGACCTCCAACTGAACCCTCAGCTCGCAAAGCACTGTGGGAGGCATCTGATATGATTGTTTTGATATCAATGTTTTCTTGGGTCATAAGTCAATGTAGAAGTATGTCTCTCAGTGATGAGGTAATCCTTGAACATCTTTAGGAAATAATTCCACATACTCCACCACTAATGCTGGGAACCGAAAACTCATAACATCTACTGCACTGAGGGCCATAATAGCTAAATGATGAGTAATCAACTGCACCCTTCTATGCATAAGTCCATCCTGTAATGAATGGGATTCCTTTTCACTGAAAAAGGAAAACAACATTCCATCACGGCGGACCCACCACACCGTTCACTTAAAATAGTCAATCTGGACATGGACTATGGATAACCAATCCATACGAAGAAGGAAACTGTAAGTACCCAATGCTACCACCAAGAGGTTCCAACTAAAACCCTATCCTCCAAAGTTCAAGTTACACTATCATCATAGATGTGTGATCACCAATTCTTCTCAAGTGGGTGTCTCCAAGAGTAAGGTATGAGTCAATGGTTCAACCAGAATCTCCAGTTCTCGAACAAGATATGTGGCGAGAAAGGAATGAATAGTACCTATGTTGATCAGTACTATATATAAAGTATAAAATACATAGATTTTACCTTGAATCATTCCTATATCTCCTGGTTCATATGCCTCAGCCGCATGCATCTGTCCTCACCCCTTTCCTCCATCTCCCTAAGCTTGGCATGGACCTCATGGGGGAGGTGGTGGTAATAAGTCAAAATGTTGAGCACCTCTTATTAGTATCCTTTATCCTCTACCTCATTCGTTGCCTAAGGATCTTTTTTCTCTTATCGTTGTCTCTACCTCGATGTTCCATCCATTGTTTCCCTGTCAGTAGTACATCAGTTCAGACAATCTTGAGCAGGATGTACCCTACCGTCACACGAATTGAACCACCTCTCCCTAGGACAACTGAACCCACCTTGTGAGCCCTAAATTGTAGATCCTATTTCCAGGGATCTCCACCTGAAATTTCTCCAACGATTGCAACCCTGATACTATGTCGGATCCCATCTTCACAAGTCTCTGCACCTTCTCATCCAATGACGACTACCACCATATGTACCTGCTCATCCAAGAGACCACCAAAGATCACTCAATCACTCCTACATACCTCATAATGGATAAAGAGATAATGATAGATCAGATGTCGCTACGTAAACCTCACTCAAAGTTCTGATCCCTGAATTACTGATCTCTAACCATATCCATCGATTACCTAGAATGATCTGTTAACCATGATGAATAATCATCCAAAATCATGCTACCCTGCAGTAAATGAAGAAGAATTTTCATGCACACAACTCTCTGAATAACTGGTGATAACTCTTATCTAAAGAGGTTCTCAAACTCTGTCCATGAAATAGTAACCTCATCATGTGTATGGATATCCAAACTCCACCATAAACCTATTGAGCTAGGTAGAAGGCTCACCTCTAGGACCACCATCTGATTCACTTGTTTCCTAACAAGATGGAAAACTTGGGTCACCACCTCAAGATAGTCCTCAAACACCTGAGGTTTGGGATCACCTCGGAACCTAAGGGGTCTCTACCTTTGAAACTCATAATGAGTGCTCATACTACGGTATTCATTTTATGGTACTACCAGTAACAACTGCTTCCCAATAGGTGGAGATATAGTCAATGCACCACCTAGAGGTGAGATCCGAGGAGTTGGTCCCTATATCAAAGCCTCATCACTAAGGGGGTCATCCTCATGATCGAGCTATAGAATCCTATATTTTATGCATCTTGGGGAATCCTATACGAAGAAAAGATTTACCACATTCAATTAGTATATTTGGAGAGATGACTCAAGAAGGAAATGGAACCACAACCCATTCATATATAATTCATGTACGATTATTTTTCTTACAACCAATGTTCTCATCTAATGAGTCGAAAAGCATGATATTAGATTCTTGGAGTATGGATACGTCAGCCACCTGCACCAACACTGGAGTCCCTGGCATGAAAGGAAAACTCGAAACACTAAAAACTGCTGGACCAAACCAATATCATAGACTCCAGGTCCTAAGGTAGAACTGACCACCTCTGATTCCACTCTGTCACAACCTGTCCCAATGGGGGCCATGATGCGACTCCCCATGCCCTTCTATAAGAGGCTAGAGGCTGGTGAGTAGAACAGAGTAGGAATATCACTAACATGGAAGGGATTTACTACATTCTTGTATGCATGAATACATATCCAATCCCAAAAAATTTTGAAATGTAAAAACCACTAAGAAACAAATTCATGCATACCAATACCTTAACCAACATAGTACAACAGGAAGTAAAGTTCAATAAAGTAAACTAGGAGAAAATACAAGCCTGCTAAAATAAAGAGTCTATAAACTACGATGTCCAACCTGTAAACAAAAATAGGTACTAGGACTGCTGCTCAAATCTGTAAGAACACCTCAGCCTAGATGAAATCTCAAAGCTCTATATAGTCTTGGTATACCCTGGACTTTGTCAAAATTTACTCATATTTACAAGAAACGACACGTGTTAGTAAATCCCATGCATGGGTGAGTATAAGAATACTTAGTAGGACAACCCAAAACTAAAAATAAATTCAAAAAAGAAAGGTATAGTCATATATACGTAGTATATATCTATAACACATATAACAACAATATCATGATATACCAAATCCAAGACACACTATCTAGAAGTAAGTCATAACCATCGTATACCATCACCAGGGATTCAGATCAAAGAATCCACAAAGCAATCATCTAGAAGAACACACTCCTAAGTCTGATATCACTTATGACATAAGTATGATAAGTACTGTTTGTTGGAAACCATAATGAGAAAGATACACTGATATATCTAAATAGAGATATGATACCACAAATGAGGATCATAGCCAGCTCCATGGGTGATACCAAAAACTCCATTTGAATTAATCTACTAAGTAGAGGATCGATGCCCGGTGAAGTTGGTCACTTTAATACAAATGAATCTACCTAGGTCATGGAGAATGAATAGAGGATCCTGCTCCAGGACTCTCGGAAGGGATTCCAACAAATCTATCCAGAAAGTTCTGCTTAAGGGATCATACTCTTATGGGAAATAAATGATATGCAACAACCTTTAGGGAAATGATCAAGTGGTTGAACCCTAAAAAATCTTGTCCAAGATATGGTGGACAAGAGAATAAATTCACATAGAAAGGGGTAAAAAATGTGTAGTAGGGTCACACACTATGTCCCTTTACTATGGGTGTTGCTCATGTATAATGACCCATGTCATTTTGAACATTTCTTGTAGAAGTTAGGTACATGTCTTGTATAAGGGTAACACACTGTGTCCTTTTATCCGGGGCCCACATGTGTGATTTGGCCATGTGCTAGTACATGGGGTCAACCCATGTCTACCTACACATGTACCAATACATGGGATAACACATGTAACTGGTCTGGGCCAGGCTTGGTGGTGGGGTACAGGCTGTGCAGCTAACCCATGTACTCCACCATGTGTCCCTGTATTTTCGGAGATAAATTCCAAGTCTTTGAGAGAGGATTACATTCCATGTGATAGGGTCACACACCATGTGTCATTTAAATAACTCCTTAAATCCTATCAACCACTGATTGGGGGACACACTTTGTGTACCCAGGGTTACACATCGTGTTGATCACTATTTTCCAGAAACCACTGTTCTTCCTAGATGCGCTTCAGTTGATGATCCAATCTTGTTTCAGTGATCCATTCACATTGAAAACGAAAATCTTTAGTTTCCTCATCATCACAAGAATGAATTAATGAGTTTTAGGACTTTAATCATCTTTGAAATCTGATTCCGATCATCCACTCAAAAATTGTCCAAAGAACGAGTATTCCCAAATTGCTTCGATTCATCCATCAATATCATTATCACACTTCCACTAGGTCATCCAAATATAGGATCTTTAATTTCAGATATTTTCTCTAAGGATATAAGGTGTAACAATCATTTTTTCCTAAATCATGAATAATGAAGAATAGAAGGATTATAAAAGTGGAGAAAAAGAAAGAAGAACAACACAAGGGATGAACCTAGACCATTAGTTATTCTGGCCTCGATCCATTCCCATAAAAATGATCAAGAAGTTAAATCAAAATAATATCTACATCAAACCCTAACATTTCCTTCAGATAAAACTAATACCACAAGAATGATCGATCCATGATTCAACCTATTTGTTGGTTGATCTGCGTTTATTGTTGATTCTAAAAATAGTGAAAGGATTCAAAAGAACAATGCCCTACCTGAGGATTAGATAGATCACTGAATAAGATCAGCTTCTACATCGTCATCATTCACGAGATCCATCAAGAATTAAATCCATTGATATCTGATCCAAGTTCTATCATCGTTTCCACTGCGGGAATTCTCTAGGTTCTGCTCCAAAGACTCTAGAGAATTTTAGGGTTATGAATCTATCATTGGATCCCTGCCTCTTGGTTTATTTTAAAATAGACCATTGCTGCATCACTACGTTGATGGAACAAAACGAATAAAATAAATTTTCAATTTATTTTATTCATTGAAACGTCTAAAAACTACTTTTCACAGCCGACCAACGTCGGTGGATGTTAGGCCTGTCATAAGTAAATCCATTACTTTGAAGACAACTGTACCCTCAGATTTATGATCCAAGCACCCATTTATAATTTATTCCAATTTTTCTAGAAAACTATGTTCAAATGCTATTTAATATATTTAATATTTTTCAAGAAACTGTTCCAGGCACACTGGGCCTCTGAATCACACACCGTTAAAGAACCTGGTCTTTAATTAATTCTATATAATATTTAAAAATAATACATGAAAAAATATGGGAAATTACAAAGATATATTTATATCTTATCTTTGTTATCCTGATCTTAGAGGCTATTAAAGGGATCATACACTAAATGGGTTTATCATGGGATTTTGAGGAGAAACATAGAGTGTCTTGGTTTTGAATGTAATATATTATAATGGGATTATGTCGAGGTATTCTAGGGATTATAAATATAGACCATTCAATAGTTTTAAATTAACGGATACCATTAATTTAGTTTAAAGATATTCCTTGCACTTTATATAAAAGGGAAGTTTATACAATCCTGTAAGAGGTTCTTAGTTGGTTAACTAGTACTTTATATTGTTATTTCAGATTTATTTACATATTGTATACATTTTATGATTCTTAATATGATTATTCTTTTATCGAATGTTGATTATGCTATGATAGACATAATTTCCACCTCACAGGTAACTATTTACTCTGATTACTTTTTCGAAGACTAGAAGATCATATCTTCCATTAGTTTTAAAACTGAGGTGGTCAAGAATTTGTAACTATTTTTTTTAAACTACAATTCAACAAAATATTTTTATGTTTCTTTCATATATATTTGGGGAAAAAATTGGCATAAAAAACTATCTCTTTATTTAAGACTAATTTTTCTCATATCCTTTTTATTTATATTAAATTATTAGAATTTCACTATCATTTTTATTACACTAACATGTAGTGAATACAAATTTTTATTTTATTTATTCATGGTTGGTGTTTTACATATTGGTTTAGTGGATAATTTTTAATGGTAATGACTATGAATATTTAAATGATCGAATGGAAATATTAATCATCAATACTAGTTTGTAAATTTTTTCCATCACTAAATGTTATAAGATTTTATAGAAAGAAATTATTTCTTTTGAAAACATTTGACGTGATGCCTTATACCCACACTACTAGATCTAGTTCTATAAACACATACTTTACATACTCACTTTGATAATAGCTATAAAAACATAGATACGAACATCCTTAATTATGAATAAATAATAATTATTACATCTCTTACAACCCAAGGATATTTTATTGTTTAGATATTTATAGAATCAGGAAAAAATAATCACTATTAAAGACCATTTTTTTGTATCAAATATACTTTTTTACATTATATATAAAATTGATTAATCTATAATTAATCTTTAAAACCTCCCATATATTTGTTCTCTCATGAAGTACTTATAAACATGTCATGTAAAATAGTTTTATTCATAAACTAAGGAAATATAAACACAATAAGGGTTGAGCTCAAATTCTATATAAGGGAAAACATGGAATTGAGGAAATCACAGAATGAACCAGACATAAATATTATGGAACGGATAAGTAACCTACATGAATACAAAATAAACTTGAAACTAATATCATACTATACTAGGAAAACAACTGAAAATATAGATATCAATATTTTTATCTAATACCGATGCAATGCATAACATCAAATATGAGAAACATGTTTTCAAGGCATTTTTTCAAGACACTAACCTAGCATGGGAATAGGTATACAACAAAACCCAATAGGTTTATTCTCACGAGACTTATCGATGTATCAAGGGGAAATATAATGTATATCTCCTTCCATGACTCATTTGAGTTAGTTTTATAATTACCATTATGAGGTTCTTAACTCCCACTTACATCATATTAGGCATTTCATTTGAGAAATCATTACACATCCCATTGCATTGGTTTTTGAAGAAGTTCCTCTTATTATTATTTATTTATTACAACATAGTACTGCAAGGTATTAGAATAATCAAATTAATAACCATATAAAATAAACACTTTTAACTATAAAACTAATTACCCACAAGTTTCATATATATTTTAGTTTAATAATTCCAAGGTTTTTAATCCAGGTAAATAATGGTCTATTTTAGATGAGGTTATATAACCTAACTAATCACTTATCGCATCATATATATATATATATATTAATTTCTTTCATAATGGTTTATAAAGATCATATGAATAAACCAATAAAAATTTCCAAAGAGTATGAAACTTGTATGGTAGTTTGGAGTACTTATTGTCCACCAAGTGATGGTTGAGTTAATACCCAACAAAATGTTTTAGGTTTATTACCCCTAGGTAAAATTTATCCAAATCATGAATCCAATTATTTGTATGCAGATTGGGATTTCATTAATAGGAGACACACAATCTTCACTTTATAATGTTTTTATATTTTTTCATATTCAAAGAATTATCCCTAGGATTTTCACTAATATTTCCCCATGTTAATCCCTAAAACTAAATAGAACTTTATTCACAAATTAATATTGAAACATGAGACTCATTAACTATTTATTAGTTTATATTTTTCATAAAAATACACAAAACAGAACCCAAATATCTTGAGGTCTAGTGTAATTGGGAGACTACTAATGAAAGGGTGAGAAATAAATATTTGAAAGTCAATAATCAAATTAAAACATAGTAGAAACATAAATGTATCGAGGCACATCATGATATCATAAAATATAAGAATCCAAAATAATATAAAGAGGAATAAAATATCATAAGATCATAGAAACATAAGGATGTGGAAATAATATAAATCAAGATAATTGTAAGCACAAAAAAACTCTCACAACAAAAAAACATAACATAGTGTGTCGGCCTCAATACCCATGAACTATAATATTGGAAAGATTATTGATTCTATAAATCCTTTTTATTTTTTGGAAAACCATAGTGTACTTAATTTAAAATTGATTTAACTTGATGTTTTTTCTCTTGATAAAATTTTGGTAACTTTATTTCAAGAGGATTATAATTTAGTGATGTGAGTTTATATTTTAGTTTACATTAAATAGATTTAATTAAATCATAATAGTGTCCAAATAACTTCATTAGAAGATGTGGAGCTATTATAAGATCATTGAAATATGATGAATATTCTTCTAATGTAGTTATAACTGATAAAAAAAGAGTTTGATGAATTTCATATAAATTGGACCATGTCTTTGAAGAATATATGAACATTATAGTTCACATTGTAAATATTTCAATAACTTGAAGTCTAAAATATCTTATTACCATGAGAGTGCATTCTATTGTATATTTTTATGAGTTATTATTCTAAGAATTCATTTTTTCGGATTTCCTTATAAAAACATTAGAATTTTCTACTTTATTCATTGGTTATCCAATATTACATGATAAAAATCATACATGTAGAAGATAAGTATATATCAAATATTTTTGATCATGAAATTTGAGGCTGTGAATGGGAACTCCCACCAATCAGGGTTAATCATGGGATTATGGGGAGGAAGATAGAGTATATGGGTTTATAAAGTAATATATTCTAATGGGTTTATGTTGATAAATTCTAGGGGTTATAAATACACACCTTTCAATAGTTTTAAAGTCATGAATACCTTGAATTTAGTATAATGATATTCTTTGCACTTTAAATAAATGGTTAGTTCATAATATGATGTAAGAGGTTCTTAGTTAGTTAACCAGCACTCTATGTTGTTATTTTATCATCATTTACATATTGTTTACTCATTTTTATTTCTACTATGATTATTATTTTATCAATTATTCATTATGATAATATACTCCTAATTTTGATCATATATGTATCTATTTAATTTTATAATTTGTGGGATGATTGGAAGAAAATATCTTTCATTAGTTTAAAAACTAAGGTGGTAAAAAAATTAATTATATTTTTAAAATAATAATTCAAACATATATTTTATTTTATTTTCTTAAATATTCGAGAAAATAAATGGTATAAAAACTTATATTTATGGATAAGACATATCATGACCTTATACTTTTTATTTTATTTATATTACTAGAATCAATTAATATTTTTTATTACACTAACATGTTGTGGAGAGAAAATTATATTTTCTTTCATCATGGTACATGTTTTATAGGTTTGTAGATTAGATAATATTATTTTAAATAGACCACCAATTTTCAATGGTAATGACTATGAAAATTTATAAGATCAAATGGAATTATTAATCATCAATACTAGAACATAAGTTATTTTTCCTCACTAAAATTTATAATATTTTGTAGGATTAGATTATTTCTTTTGAAAACATTTGATGTGATGCCTCAGACCCACACTCCCAAATCTAGTTCCAAACATATATTTTACATAATCACTTTGATACTAGCTATAAAAACATAGATATAATCATCCCTAATTATTAATAAATAATTATTATTCCATATCTTATATCCTAATGATATTTTTTGGTTTAGAGATTTAGAGAATTAGAGAAAATGAATAACTATCAAAGATCATGTTCTTTGTATCAAACATAAAATGTTATATTATTTATAAACCTAATTAATCCATATTTAGTCTTTGAAATCTCCCATAAATTATCTAACTCATGATATCCTTATAAACATGTCATGTGGACCAATTTTCTTCATAACATTGGGAAATAGAAACGTAAGATGGGTTGAGATTAAATGATCAACAAGGGAAAATATGGATTTGATGCAATCATAGAATGAACATAACATAAATATTATGGAAGGAATAAGTAACAAATATGAATCTATAATAAAATTAAAACTAATATCATACTATAACCTTGAATATAAATGAAAATATGGATATCAATTATGAAAATCTAATATTGATGAAATGCATAACATCGAATATATGAAACATGTTTGAAAGGCCTTATGCCAAGACAATAACCTATTATAGAAATATGTATGCACCTAAACCTAATAAGTTTAGTCTCATGAGGATTTACGATATGTCAAGGGAAAATATAATGTAGGTACACTTCTATGACATATTTGAAATGGATTTCTATGTACCATTATGTGGCTCTCAACTTCTGCTTCAATCATACTAGGCATTTCATTTGAGAAATGACTACACATCCCATCACATTGGTTGTTGATGTAGTTCCCCTTATTATCATCCATTTATTTAAATAAATTAATTTTAGGGATGAGAATAATTAAATTATTAATCATATAAATGAAACACATTGAACATTGAAAAAAAGTAATCATAAATGTCATATATATTATAGTTTCTGAATTTATAGGTTTTAAATATCAACCAATCAGGGTGTACTTCCAAAGAGGCTATTTAAGGAAACTAATTATATATGATATCATATATATATATTCATTATAATGGTATGAATATTTCATTAGAGTTAACCAATAAATATTGTCTAAGAGTGTGGAACTTGGTGATTAGTTTGGCCTACTAGTTTTTCACTAAGTGACGATTGATTTAATACCCAACCAACATTTTTTAGGATTATTATCTCTAGTCGAAATTAATCCAGATCAAGTATCCACTTGTTTTTATATTGATAGAGATGTCATTAAAAAGAGACCACAAACTCTTCACTCTATAATTTTTTTTACCTTTTTTATATACTTTGAATAATCCCTATGGTTTTCACTAATGGTTTTTCATTCTTATCCCATAAAATAAATAATCCTTTCTTTGCGACTGGATATTGAAACCCAAGTCTCGTTAAATTTTTATTACATTATTTTTGTTATAAAATACTGAAAATAGAACCCAAATATCTATAGTTACAGTTTCATTGGGAGACTATTGATGAAATAGATAAACTTAAATAAAAAATAAATCATCATTATTTTTATCTTTATAAAATTATTTTTAATCCCATTCCTTTTCATTTACAAAATAGAATACTCTTTAGACATAAAAAAGAAAAAGGTTGAGATATAAATCTCATAAAGGGTATACTCATAGTTAAATAGAGTGGAAACATAAATGTCTTGAGGAACATCATGATATAATAAAAGAGAATATTATTGAAAGCATCGAAAAAGGAGGAAAACATCATATGATAGTGGAATTATAATAATTTTGAAAAAATATAAAACATGATAATCATAAGCATAAACCAAGGCTCATTATAAATAAAACATAACATAGTGTTCTAGCCTCACTACCCATGAACTACAATATTTAAGATATTATTGATTCTATAAATTCTTTTAATTATTTTATTTGAAAACAACAATACACTTCATTTAAAATTAATTTAACTTGATGTTTATATTTTTTTTGTTTTTTTTGTGCATGATAAAATTTTGGTAACTTTATTTCAAGAAGATTTAAATTATGTGATGTGATTTTTATCATTGTTTAAATTTAACTTAATTTATGTGAACTATAATAGTTTAGAACATAATTTATTGAAAGATTTGGAGCTATAATAATATCATTGAAATATGATGATTCTACTTATGATGTAGTTACAACTGATCTAGAAGAATGTTTGATTGATTTAATATAAATATGACCATTTATTTGAGGAATATATGAAAATAATAGTTAAAATTTTTAGTCTTTCAATCATGTGTAGTTTACAATATCTGGTTTTCGTAATAGTGGTTCCAATAGTATATGCATTTGGAGTAATTACTCTACGAGTTCATTTGTGAGGATTTCCTTGTAAAGTTACTAGAATTTTCGATTTTATTGATTGAGTTTCCAATCATTCGTGATCAAAATCATCAGTGTGGAATATAGATCTATATTTCATATTATTATCATGAGCATTGAGGCTATTAAAGTGAGATCCCACCAATTGGGTTGATCATTGGCTTCATAGAAGAAATATATAGTGTTTGGGTTTTGGAAGTAGTATCTTCTAATGGGTTTATTTGGATGGATTCTTGGGGTTATAAATACATTTCTTTCAATAGATTTAAATTCATAGATACCTTGAATGAGGTTTAAAGATATTAATTTTGATTTAGATAAATGGGAAATTAATAATATATTGTAAGCATTTCTTAGTTGGTTAATGAGTACACCATGTTGTTATTTCAACTTCGTTTACATATTTTTTTTACTTTTTCTCATTTATACTATGATTATTATTTTATCAAAGGTTCATTATGTTACGATAGTCTTAATATACAGATCACATGTAACTATTTACTTTGATTACTTTTGGGATGATTATAAGATCATATCCTCCATTAGTTTTAAACCCCAGGTGGTCAAAAATTTGTAATTATGGTTTTAAACTATAATTCAACCATATATTTTTATTTTCCTTCCATAATTTATTGGGAAAATAATTGGTATAGAAACTTATCTCTATAGTTAAGACTTATCATGACCTTATCCTTTTTATTTCTATTATATTATCATAATTACATTATAATTTTCTTTACACTATAATGTTGTTGAAAAAAAATGTCTTTTCTTTCATCAATATAGGTGTTTTACATGTTGGTAGATTGGATAATCTTAATTTAAATAGACCTCTAATTTTAAAGGATAATGAATACGAATATGTCTAAAATTGAATGGAAATATTAATCATCAATACTATAGTATAAATTTTTTTCCCTCACTGAAAGTTACATGACTTTGTATAGAGAAATAATTTCGTTTGAAAACATTCGATGTGACGCCTTAGACCCACACTCCTAGATCAAGTTCCATAAACACATACTTTACATACTCTAATTGATACCAGCTATAAAAAAACAAGATATATCCTTCCTTAATTATGGAAAAAATAATTATTATTTCATCTCTTACATCTCAATAATCATTTCTAGTTTATACATTTATAGAATTAAAGAAAAATAATAACTATAAAAGACTATGTTTTTGTATCAAAAAGACATTTTTTCTATTATATATAATGAAATTAATCTTTGATTAATCTTTAACATCTCAAATAAATTCTTTCACATGTGATATACTTCTAAACATGTAATGTAGACCACTTTTCTTTATAACCTAGGAAAATATACACATAATAATGGTTGATCTCAAGTGATCAGTAAGGGAAAACATGGAATTGAGGAAATAATGGAATGGAAATGACATAAATACTATGGAAGGAATAAGTAACCAATGTGAATCTATAATAAATATGAAACTAAGATCATAATATATCTATAAAAATGAATGAAAATAAATGAAAATATGTATGTTAATAATACATAAATAATAATGTTCCTATATATAACATAAAATATAAGAAACATGTTTAGAGGGACTAGTGAAAAGACACTAACTTGTTATGGGAATAAGTATAAACCAAAACCCAACATGTAAAGTATCATGAGACTTGTCGACGCATCATAGGGAAATATAATGTAGGTTATATTTCATTAAATTTTTATGTCCTATGCATTCAATATCAGATTCAACAATAGATTTTATACCATTACCTAAGGAAATATTACATGAATAAAAACATGGATATCCGTATAATAAAGAATATGAAATATCAATTCATTATCATCATGTGTTAAAAATCAGAAATTAACATGAAGAAGAACACTTTTCCCCATTCTAATAAAAGGTATAACCTGATTATAACCTATCCAAAAAAATAATGTGGATGGTTAAACAATAAAATGATCATCCATATTGGAATAACAGTATTCAGTACACCAATAATAATCCATATTGTAATTACAGTATTCAGTACACCAATACTTTTCCTCATGTCTATAAAAGTGATAACATGATCATAATCTGTAGTGAGAAAGGATATGGATGGTCAAAAGTTTCAATAATTTTCTATATTACTATAATAACTGATGGTATGCCAAATTTTTTTACCATTATAATAAAAGGGATAACATGATCAAAACCCATCCCACGAAAGAAGTTTTATGATTTCAAAAGAACATAAACCAAGTGTAATAAACATATAAGGATATTGACATAAATGAAAAACAACCTTGAAATATAATGCTTGAATGATACCACCAAGAAGGGACGATGAATTTCTTTTTTTAAATTCAGTTCATTTAAAAAAAGGGTAAATATATATTAGATTATGAATACTCAAATATAAGTCTATTAATGTAAATACATTTTAAAATGAAAAAGGATATGGAAGTAAAAATATAAATATATTTTAGAAAATAATTTTAACATTGATGCAGAATATGATGCAGCTTCTCGCTTCAAAAAGTATTTTTCAATTTTTTGAGTGAAAAATTATTGATTTTTTTTAAAATAATCTGTAATTATGGATAAAAAATTTTAAATAATTATTTTTATAGGAAATGTTTTCCAAAATAATAATACATTTATTTATAGATGAGGCCTTTTTAATACTTGAATTTACCTTTGTCGAAAACCCACATTGTAAAATCAATAATAAAAAATTAATTGTATTAAATTATTATTCTCATAAAGAGGATTATAAGATACCATAAAATATTATTGTGTGGTAAACTAATCATTGTATAAAAATGTACACGATAAAACATTATAACTCCAAGAATTTTATCTAAGTTACTAATATCTAATATAGGAAACATATCTCAAGAGGTGAGAAATATTTTTCAAAGAGTTTATATAGTAATACTTTATATCTCATGAAAATTATGAGAGAATAATGCAAAAATATGTTCAAATGGTATAATTTTCCAAACATAAAAGTTCAAGAATACAATCATATCTAAATGAATGAAAGTTGAGTTACAAAAAATCCATACTATTGGAGAAATAGTGGAATAAAAAACCACTTGAATAAGGGAACAAAATTTGGATAGTAAATACAATGAAATATAAAGAGTATGATAAAAATATATCAATGGTAATTGAATACACCATACAAATAAAACATGTTGCACACAATGTATCATGCCTCAAAAAATCATAATTGAGATAAAGAAAACCCATAAGAATTTAGAAAATTTTGAATCAAAATCCCTTTAAATAGAGGGAAAGTAATTGAACATAAAACAATATGATTAAAATATACTTCATGATATGATATCTCATATTGTAATTACAGACACCACATAAAATAAATCATTTCCATAATTCAAAAAATGTCTCAATGATAGAAATTTGTGATGAAAATGCTTACCTATATCATGATTTATTCTTCACTAGCACCAAATATCCCAAATAATTAAATTAATCTAATTAAAAAAATACTAAATAACCTTATTTTTAATTATAACATTATTTAATCTATATTTATTTTAATTATATGCAGATATATATATATATATTAGTAAGTTTTCGCCTATTTTCCACACTATGTGTAAGTAATTATTGTTTTTTTATCATGTTTCCTAAAATTAATGATGTTATATTTTATTTTTCAAAATTAATTACTTCCTAGATCATATAAGTTACTATAATATATGTTACAGTATATTTATAAATTTATAATTTCATTCCATGGTAGTTTTGGTTATAATCGATGAGGTTGAAATTAACAGCGCGCTTGTTTTATGATTGTTAATGGGTAAAGGATGATTTCATAATTAATGAGATAATTATTCATATAACAATAATAAAAAGAAAAAGAAAAAATTATTTACATATTTATATAATATTATACTAGAATATAAGTTGTCATATTCATCCATGATAAAAATTCATTGTACTATTCAAGTGGGTGGTAAAACCGACCTAAACATTAACATACCATGCTTAATGAGTGGTTATGACAGGTTTAGATCAATTATAATTATAAAAAATGAATAATGATCTTATTTGATTCTTATTAGTGTGATATTTTATAATTTAAAATAATCATAAAGATAATACAGTTTATAGAAAGTCATCACTCAGAAAGAAGTGATCATTTTCCTCTTAGTTTAATCGTTTTAAATAAATAAATGAATGATAACTATTTGTTGATCATATAAGTAATAGGTTCTTAATTTTTTCATACCAAATAAATTATTATATTATAATAATCTTATTTATCCTTTACTCTCATCCTTAATACTATCCATGTAATGCAGTTATGAAAATACGAATAAAAATTAATCATTCTATAGAGGTGTTAGTCCACATGTATGCATGGTTCATGATTTAATTTATTAAAGAATGATATAAAGGGGTAATATGGTTTATTTTTTAATAATAATATAGATTATATAATTATAATAATTATTTATTAAATTCCCCTTATACACTTGGCTTGAAAGGTTGTTAAGAAAAACTAAAAAAGTTTATTTGTAGAGGTGGTAGTCTGCACAAAGTACGAATTACTGTATTTTATTTCTTAATAGAAATTGGAGAAATAGATAAATTATTATTACCATAGAAAAATATAATTCATTATATAAACAATACTTATTTAATTACATATTTTTTTTAAAAATTTTATTTTGAAAAGAAAAAATAGAAGAGAAAGATGCTATGTTAAAATGAATAATCATTTGGATCACTTTGAGATGTCTGTGGAAGATCCATTGAAAATTTATGGAATATTGAAATACCATGTAACTAGTAGCTCAATATAGTAAAATATTTTTTTTGTGATGGAAAAAAGTAAGGTTTCATGATGAAACCATTGTTTTTATGGTTCCTTTAAGGGGTGGTGAGAGACCCCTTTTGTTAGTGGTGGCAATGTAATTTTTGTAAATATTTAAAATTAATATAAATCAGGAACATGTCAAATATTTAAAATAGTTCTAAATTTGATAAATAGTTTACTAGGTGAATAGAAAATATCAATCCACACATTATAAAATCAATTATAGGCATATTTTGAACATGTTTCAAGCCTTATACCCTGTTGAATTATTTTTTTATCCATTTAGCATTTACTATTGTAAAATATTTTTACATAAGGTATCTTAATATTTAAGCATAAAAATTAATTGGTCCATAATAGATAATTTTTACCCAATAATTAAAAATTAAAAATTTGTTTTATTTCATTCAATTTATAAACTTGATAAAAATAAATTTATTAACAAAATCTATAATATATTCAATGTATTTTTTGAGAAAATAGTACTCTTGTTCTAAAGAATCAAATATGGGATTATATATAGTTATTTTAAACTATAAACTCACATATATAATACATATTTGGGAATGTAAAAAGGTTTCATTAATTTCTAATTCATACTTATATATTAATAATGTTATAAAAATAATGTTATTTGTAAAACAAGTATTTTTAATTTTTCACCTAAAGATCATTATTTTTATAAAAATCCCATAAATTCATCTTAATAATATATTATTATTCTTAATATAAAAATTTAGTTAATTTTATTTCAACATAAATTTCAAAAATTTGATAATTAAATATTTAAATAAAATCCCAAAATATAGTAGGAAATAGTTCATGTTAGAAAATAATTTTTTAAAATGTTAACTCTTATATATTCATATTTTTTTTGTCAATTAATAATTAGTTTATAGGTAATATATTATTTATATTATCAAAATATTTTATTATCATCTAATTTTAATATAGTTAGTTTCTTAAAATTAAACACTAATTTAAAAACAATCACGAATAGAATTATTTTCTTCATTGTTTTAAATATACAAAATGAATTTAATTTACATTTAAAGTATCCATTACATTTTTGTAAATATTTTAAAAAGTGGTTACACATATTAATTATAGATAATTCAATGGCTAGGTTTTAATGGTCGTATATAAATATTTATATATTATATAAGCATACTGCAAATTTGATAGTGTTTGGTGTTGCGTGTGGATAATGCTAAAGAATATATCTATATATTTAAAGGACAAAATATATTAATTTATTGGGGTGATACATTATTTCCCCCTTAAATAAATTTCACCCCAAACCGTTATTTTTCTACTCATTGAAGAATGTAGGTGATGGTATTCTTATCATATTCATTATTCAATGTATAACCTCAAATATGATATCTACCACACTATCTTAGGCTATATGAAGTTACTTATCTTTATTCAAATAAATTTATCCATTCATATAATCATATACCCAATTATTTATACACTACAATCATATATTCCCCATAACATACTTTTTCTGAAAAAAATTTTATCTCTGGATCAATATACCACAATGAAGTTATATATTTCTCTAAAAATTATCTCTATATTTATCCCTAAATTTTGACTAACCAGAAGTTTATAATGTCACAAAATAGTCAATATATATCCTAATATAGAAAATGTGATGAACTTATTTTTTTCATGAATAAATTATCAATCCCAAGGCTACTATTATTATCTAACATAATTATTTAAAATCAATCTTTCCATTGTAATCTCACAATCAAGAGTATATTAAACCTAAGAGTTATCGATACTTAAAAAATTTCCTTTATTATTTAGCTAAAAAATTATAACCTTTTAATAAAATTATTTATTATGGTTATTGATACAAATTAATATGTAATTTCAATCTATTAATGCAAAAATACATAAGAACAATCCTTAGATGTCTCACATAATCCTCAATAATGTTTTGAATATACCAAAATATTTCTTATTAATATCACTCAATAATGAGAATAACTATGTGTTTTAATTTTTAATTTCTATTAAATACCAATATCACTACCTTAGGTAGGACTTTAAAAGTCACCATTTTTATTAAAACTGGAATATAATAATATTCAAAACCATTTATGCATACTCCCTTATTAGATCATAATAAATAGTTTTTTCTTGGTATATACCTTTCTTAGCATCATTTCCATGATATTGTTTAAATAATTTCTAAAACCAAAAATCATTATTGAAAAAATCAGATTAAATTACTATAAAAATATGAAAACTCAATCCTTGTAAGTCTTATATAGTGATACCTTCATTTTATCCTTTGATACTTTTAGTTCAATCTAGTTTTATTTAAGTTAGATTATCTTATAATTATTAACCTATCCCTTAAAATTAATTACTAAATAAATACTTTATAATGATTTTTAAATATAATGAGATTTACCAATGTATATCCTTTGAGGGTGACTATTTTGGTGTACAATTAGAGGCCCATTAACCATGCACTAGAGTGAAAATCGAGTGAATTATCAATCAAACTTTTTCAGAGTGATTACCAATAGATGCATATATGTCACACTAGTTTCCACATTCTAATATCAAGATAAAAATTTAATTTATAGAAAAACAATATAATTAAGAAATTACCAATTTTTTAGGATGTTTTCATATACTTAGACATACTTCTAATATTTTCACTAATGTTCTCTGATCCTAATCCACAGTAAAATGTGAATATTTTCATAACATAAAATAATATACAATCAAAATAGGGATATCTATCTTGATGAACATTAACTTAATATTCCTTAAATTATCATAAAAATCATAAAAATTGTCAATGTTATCTAAACCTTTCCTCTAATACCATCTTTGATGACTTGGACCTGAACTCATGGATCTGGTGATGTAAACAAAAAATATAATACTAACCTTTATAGAAAATATAGAAGTCTATATATAACAATCCTTAATTAAAAATAAATAATTATTATTTAATATCCTACATCCCAAGGATGTTTTTAGGTTTATAAATTTATAGGATTAATATAAAACAATAACTAAAAGAGACCCTGATTATTATATCAAAAATATATTTTCCACTATATACAAAACTACTTAATCCATAACGAGTTTTCAGAATCTGACATAAATTCTTTCACACATGCTATAATTCAAAACATGTCACATGTATTAATTTTTATGATAAACTGAGGAAATGGAAACATAATAAGGGGTTACCTCAAACTCTTAATATGTAAGAACATATAACTAGGGAAGTCACGTAATAAATACGGCTTAAATATTATGGGAATAATAAGTAATCAATATGAATCTATAATTAATTCTAATTGAGAAAATTCTATATCCATGATAATACATGAATAAATGGATATGAATAATATTGATCATACTAAAGGAATGCATAATTCCAGAAAGAAAAATAATATTTTAAGGCCTTATTACAATACACTATATTTCTATAGGAAGACATTTAAACCAATACCCAAGCTATTTTATCTTACGAGACCAGTCAATAAAGTGAGGGATTATATAATGGCAGGCCCCTATCACTTGTTTATGTCTAATAAATTCACCAAAAGAGTCAACAATACATTTTATACCATTTCATAAGGAACATTTATCTTAATAAAAATATGGTTATACATATAATAAATAATACAAAATATCCATACATTATCAACCTCTATTATCAGTCAATAATTATCAATAGGAACAATAATTTTCTCCATATTAATAAAATGGATAAAATTATCATAAACCATTCTGAAAATAAAGTTTAGTGGTAATAATTTCCAATAATCATTTTTATAGGAATAATATTCATGATACATCAATACTTTTCCCCAGGTCAATAAAAGGAATAACATGATCATAACCCATCCTTAGAAAGAAGGTGGATTTTCAAACATGAAAATAATCATACATATTATAATAGAATTATATGATATGAAATTCCTTTACCCATGTAAATTAAGTGGTTAACATAACCATAACCCTTTCTAGGAATCATGATCTATGGTTTTAAAATAACATAACCCCAGTATAATAAAGAATACACCGAATGATATTGACATAGATGAAAAATATTCTTACAAAATAATGATTTAATAATACCACCCAAGAAGGGATTACAAAAAAGATAGATAGATATTTTATTATAAATAATAAAACATAATCCCTATTAGGGTAAATAATTTTAAAAATGAAAAGGGAAATGTAAGTGAATACATAAAAGATGTTATATAAATAATTATTAACTTTTACTCAAAAGATGATGTTACGAGACCCTTACATTAGAATTCTAAAAACTATAAAGGGTAAATTAATTTAAAACATTTAGTTTTAAAAACAATATTCAACAATGGATCCTTAATAGTTAAATACATTTATCGATAGAAAATTTTGATACAAAAGATAAAAAAATTGATTTTGAAATAGAAAATTGTAATACCTAAAAATAGATTTGTTGAAAACCAAAATTTTAAAAAGACAAATAATACATTTTTTGTAGTAAAAAAATAAGTGATCCAAATATTATAATAAAATCATATAAATTATTATGATGGTATAACCTAATAAATGAAGAAAAACTATTAAGACAAAACATTACAACTAAAAAAATGAGATTTGACTAACCAATATCCCCTAGGAGAAACATATCTCAAGAGGTGATAATAATTTTTAAAAGGGTTTATTTGGTAATAATGTATATAAAAAATATATTATACCACATAATAAAACCAAAGGAAAAATGTGCTATAGTTATATGTTTAAGAGATTGATCATAACCCAATGAATGATGGTTAACTAACAAAAAATCATTACTACATGAATTTTTTTGAATCAATAGTCACTTTAATATGGGGAAATAATTTTGATATTAAATAAAATGAAATAAAAATAATATGATAAAAATATATTCTTTGATATAAAATACACAATACATAATAACATGGTGCAAAACGTGTATTATGTCTCAAATAACCATAATTGAGACAAAGAACATGATTATGACATTAGAAACATTCAAATCAAAAACCCCTTAAAAGAGAGGGAATGTAATTGAACATAAAGTTTCATGATTAAATGATATTCCATGATATAATATCACAAATAGGATACTTATAAACATCACAAATTAAATTAGGTTTACAATACCAAACATATCTCGAAGACATGAATTTCAAATGAATACCCATACCTTGACCCCGATTCATTTATCACACAAAAAAATACCCTAAAAAATTAAATTAAGACCATTAAATACATACAAAAGAAAACCATTCAACTCTATAACCTTTTATGCTTCTCAGTTATAATCATAATATATATATATTAGTTATTTTTTTACCTATTTTCAGCATCGGGTGTAAGCAATCTATATCTTGTTGAACTAGTTTCATAAAAGTGGTGTTGGTATATATTCTTTTTCAAATTTAAATCGTTATATGATCATTTAATTTACTATAATAGATGTTTCATTATATTTATAAAGGTATAATTTAATTCCCTGGTAGTTTTGGTTATGATCCATGAGGTTAAAATCAGTGATGAACATGTTTTTATGTTTTTTAATGAATGAAGAGTGATTTATTAATTAATCAGTTAAATATTCATATAACCATACTATTGAATCACGAAAAATGAGAATTGGAAACTATCGGATCAAAGAGATACCCAAATCAAAGGTATTATTTTCTCTGAAATATAAATAAAGTAGCTGCATGACTATATGGGGATTAGGCGCCTTGGTCATATGAATAACATGAACCTAAGAAAATCACATGAAGGGGTTATGTGCTTGATGTGATCTATCCATGATCATGAAAATACCCTCAAAAAATTATTCTTGATTATAATATGACCCATCAAAAATCTATTTTGATCATGTAAAGTCCCTCAAAGGGGTCTTTTTTATCATACAGTATGTGGATCACAAATGCCTAATAATCACCCAAGTCATTTTTAAAATAAAAGTAAAAAAAGGTGGAAGATTCATGTAAAGAAAATTACATTGTTTTTTATGATAAAGGATGATGTGGTTCTGGTGAGCAGTTTATAGATCACCAAAAATTCAAGGGACACGTATTCCTCATTATAAAAAGGACATTGTACATGTTTCTTTATCATGTGAAGGGTTATAAACATGTTTGTTTCATCATATGATTCCTTAATGGACAAACAATGGGTCAATGTCATAGGATTTATATAATAAATTATTAAAATGATGGTACCTTTATGAAAAAATGTGTACACTATTTTTCATGAAAAGAAGTTATTATCTTCGTGTGATTAGTCCACAAATCATGAAAAGTCACTCGGACATGCCATCATGATCTTTTAGAGAACACCATACATTTTAACCAAATCATATGAATCCCCCTTGACATTGTAACTCAAGGTTATCATACATATGGATTCGATCTCCTGACATATTTTTGACATGTCAATTTGATAATGTGAAATACCTTTGACAATCCATGGTATCAATATATATAGTAATTAAAAAGTGGTCATATGATCACTATTTATCACACGATGCAAAGATGGAATCATGGATAACATGGGACTAGATCACACAAAACACATGCTGCAATGATCACTCCACTTAATCAGTACAATATCTAAGATTTAGTGTCCATGAAAAGTAGAATATATTTGATGTAGAAATGAATATAAATTCCTCACACCTGTCCCCCCTAGTACAGAGAATACACACACAATAGAATAGAGGTGATAACATAATTTATAGATCTAATAACCATGAAATAGAAAGAGTCTTCCACCGAGTAAGACTAGATAATGACTTAGGGTTATAAAAATGTTTATATACTTTGTATGATCACCCCATTAATCACATGAAGAACTCTCATCATTTATTATAGATCACATGAAGGAGTTTCCTCATGTTGAATTGATCACACGAGGCCTCAATAGGCCAGTGCCTTATGAACATTGAGGCATTTATCTGATAAAGGATAAAAATTAAAAAAAATCTTATAAAGATTGATAAGTTTATTTTCATTCAAGTGAGTCATTCACTTCGTATGATTTGTTTATTGACCTCATAAAGTACTCTAGACATGTCCGATGAGCGAGGAAAAGTCATTCATACATGTCATTCAAGTCACACAAATTAATCTGTAAATGTGAAAGAGATTGTGCGATGACCTCATGAAATGTTGGTTAGATCATGTTATGACCTCTAGACATGTCATAAAAGTCAGGAAAAGTCCTCCACACATGTCATATAGATTATGTAAATCACCCGAAACATGTTGTCTTTGATCATGTAAATCATCCTGGATATGTCTGATTTGATCATGAAATGAAATCTAGATATATCAACTTTGATCATATGAATCACGTTGGACATGTCAGATTCGATCATGTGTAGCATCCTAGACTTTTCAGCTTAATCACGTGATGGCCTCTGATCATGTCAACTTGATCATGTGATGACCATAAAAAATGATAGTATTGATCATGTGAAAGGCCATAGACATGTCAGCTTCAATCATGTGAAGACCGCATAACATGTCAAGTAAACACTCCAGACATGTTAGACTGACAATATATATACTTTGGGCAGATACCCCTATACATGTCAAAATTTTCTAGAAGAAATACTTAGACATGTTCTCTCGAACTATGTAAACCCATGGCCATGAGCCTTTGGTTAAGCATCCCCCCTTTGTATGGAAAGATTCCATAATTTTATGTTCTTGAGTATTCATTAAACCTTATTATGATATCCTCATGCCTTTAAAGAATTAGAAATCAACCACTCATGGTCCACACTCTCTATTTGTATGAAGATAAGGTCTTAGTATCTTCAATGGTTATCCACCTTGGTGTATGTCCCTCCATATCCCAAACTATCTAACTCATGGAACCTAAATTATCCTATGAATATATGACCCTTTCTTGTCTAGTAAAATATGATAAATGATATTATATGAATGAATCCACTTAATTTAATGCCCCAACCATGCCCTCGAGCATCCTAAACCCATCAGTGGGTTAGAGATAGACTAGAATACAAAGTCTCTAATTTCTGTTATAAAGAAGGATACATAGGAAGACTAACTAAGGCTCAAGCTCTATATCAAACACTCTATTAGAGATTCCCTAGTACATAATACTTAGGTCCATATTTAGTGTTTGTCGATAACTTTAAATATCTTTTTTCTCACACCAATATTGAATCACGCGAGTTTAGAGTTTTGTAGTGATCGTATCACTAGCATAATAAAATTCCCCCAATCAAATGAACATCAGTCTATAATAAATATTCAATAGTCTGATAAAAATGCTTCCTTACATGGTCACCCACCTTGAGGTTAGTCTTTATGAAATTCCCAAATTGATAAGCTATGGGGGGCATTTGAGAAGTAGAGGCCACCTCTGTTTACTGCTCTAGGGCTCTTGGTGATGCCTTATTGTGATGGTCTCCACTGAGGTCCCTACCTCATCCGGGTATTGAGGTACTATATTCTCTTTCCTCAGTGCATGGAATATTTCATTAATCCTTTTTTGTACTACATATTCCCTTCCAAACTTCCCCAACATTGTGTTTTTTCCAAAAGGGCCATATCTCTTTGAAATCTTTTGTCAAATTTTGATTTTGACTTCAGAGTTAACCGAGTCCTTGCCTCCCATGAAAATGACATTAGTGGATTGTTTTAGTCGAAATTGATTTTCAGATGAATCATTCAAAATATTCATGTTCAGTTCATGGGGTTTACAAGAAATTGAGGCTCTTGGTGTCTTTGATAAGGGACACATCAAGATTCAGTTCTCCTCAGTGGATGATTTGATTAATGTTTTGTCTAGAGATACTCAATTTTGAAATGGATTCCACTTATTCCTCTTTCAGTAATTATATGATTTCCATACAAATCATGATGCTCCATATATAGGGATATGGGTAAGTTTTCCTATACTTCATATTCCATTCCAAAATCCATCAATAATTATTATGTTCGGGAATATTTTAGCTTGTTTTTTGGATCAGACAGTAGAACACAGTTTTTTGTCCAAGTTCCCCCTATATATGTGTCAAAGTTGTTGTTTCCAAACTTATAGAGGAATGGGCCTGAATTATTCTTCGAAAAAAATTTCAATTCATGCATAAGGTGGTATTTGTGTCTTGTAAAAAGTATTACTCTTCTTAAAGGTGGCAGGGACACTCTGTTTCCCGTGGTAAAGATGCCCCTAGCCCGTTGATTGGGCCATATCTTACCGTTGGAATCTTTGTTGATATTTTGGTTAATGAAGAAATACTCAATTATGATTCTATATAGCCTGAATTGACTAAAGGCCACATTTTTATTTTATTTTGGATAGTCATCCTTTTAGGTGTTGAAGGGGAACCCTTACATGACCTTTAGGACCAAGGAACATGGCCCATACATGACTGAATACATGACCAAAAAGGCCCAAGACCTGACACACTCAAAACAGTCCCTCCCCAAAATCTACATCTTGAATGTGCCTAGCTCCCCACCTCACATGGATGATGTAAAAGCATTTCCCCTTGTAGATATTCATGATGCCTATCCATGAGGGAAGTTATCATACCCTCGCATTCTTCTAATCTAGTTAGCTCTGCTCTAGTGTTTGCTATTTTTTCCCTAAATCCTCTTCTAGGACTACTTCTGTGTAGTCTACCTCTGGTATCTTTTTGGGCCAAAATACCTATTTCTTGAAGACCATTTGTGGCCTAAAGGCCTTACAACCCAAATTCCCTATGGCTCAAAGGCCTTTGGTGGCCAGAAGGTCCTGAGACTCATAGGCCCAAACTAGTGGCCCAAAGGCCCAAATTGGATGAATAATTCTCACTACTATTGTATTTAACATTACCTGATATAGTAACTTCTATAGTACACATAAATTCACTCCTCACCTAGATTTGATTCCAGGTCACTTTGATTCTATGAATAAGCCTCTACCACTAGAGAATTATGATTTCTGAAAAAGTGGTTTTGATAATTTCTCCAATTTTAAGAGTGATTTGGATGATTTTAAGAATACTTAATAGGCCTCAGGTGAGTCTGAACCATCCTTTGATGATATAGTTACGTTTGGTGGTATGGATAATGGAAAAGATATCAAGAAATTTTCTACTAATAGTGCTGATTTCACCAAAAAAAATCATGGATGCTTTTTTGAGTTGCATGATTTTTTTGGTTTGAAGGCACCTTTGTCTCTAAGAATTTATCTTCTTGGCCAAAGATAATCTTCAAGGACTATTTATCTCCAAAACCATTTCTCTATCTTGAATTAAAATGGAAAGGTGAATACTAATCATTAAGGATGGAAAAGATATATGCCAAAATGGAAATTAAAGAAGGTAAAGTTAAGGTCTTTTGAGGATATTGATCTAAGTGACAAAGAAGCAGAATCATGACCAATGAAGGATAACGAGCAGGACTCCCAAGTGGATATGATGGTCCGGTCTAGATCGATAAAGTGTAAGCAAGGAAATATTTTCTCTGGAAATTTATCAGTTCAAAAGGGTGTAAAATCAATATGTTGTAAGTATTATATGAATATTCCAAAAAAAATTTAACCATATCTTCAGGTAAGGTAAAGATAAAATAGAAAAAAATAAGATTGGGGGAATCAAAATTTGTTAAAGGTGAGAATAATTTTTATAGTAAGTCGGGTTAGCAAGCTTGAAGTGAATAAATCAAGGTTTATAAAGATGATGTCATAATTTAGAACTTGGAATTAGTACCAGCCTAATTTTTAAACTGAAAGGTAGTGAAGGAGGAATCAGAGAATGGGGAACGTTTAGAGATCATTCTGTAATCTAAGGATAAAATGATAGAATAATCTTTCCGCATCAATGTTTCTAAGGAGTTTGTTAATAAAATATATGAGAAATCAATTACAATTTCCATTAATTAAAAGAAAGGGGCGTTGTTCAAAAAACTAGATCACATTCTGGAATAAGTTTTCAATGAAAGGAAGATTAATGTGAATGAATATATCCATACCTGGGACACAATTTCTTACAATTTTGAAAATATCTTAAATAATAATCCATATATTCATGTAACCACACTTAATTAGGGGTTTTGTAGTTTGTTTGTTTAAAATATTCTAACTATTTTCTTTAATGACTTTATAAGAGCATTCTATGGCTACCATTTTTATTTTGTTCTTGTTTCGTTTCCCACTTTTTCCACAAAAGATCCATTGGAATAAAAAATCTATTTTTAGATAGTCATAAACTCTAGTAAAATAACCCACATGAGTATTAATTATCTATCGATACCCATCAGTGGGTTGAGAACAGACCGAACTATGAATAATATGACTCTTGTTATAATTAGGGTACATGATACACCTTATTATGGCCTGAAATCAATACCCAATGCCTATGTGACCTCATATACATTCTAACTTCATGAAATTGAGCTACATGGTGTAGTCCAATCATATTACCTTAAACTATGCCAAATTAATTACATGGTTTTTGATTCAAGACCTCACAATATACATAGGATGCCTCTTAGAGGTTCAATCCCATCTTCAAGTTTCAAATCACATTTCTAGATGGTAGTAACCTCCATAGTGTCTGATCATAAGGATTCAAAACACAATAAGTCACTCATTTCTAAGATATAATTGGAATTATACGGAGACCCTATGATGTATAAAATATTGATCATTGATATAACACCCTTTTGAGTAAACATGAACTTGATAGAACAATTGTTTTGTTAAAGTAACTAGTATTGCATTAGAATTTGTTAAAGATTCATGAATGTATATTTAATCAATTAGTGAGTCCCACATTAGATGATAATTCTCACAAAAAGAGTGTGATGAGACCCACCTCCCATGATCTCAACCAATATGAGTTCCTAAGAATCATTGGTTTTGAAACCCAAAATTATTTCTTTCCTTTGGAATGTAGGCTCGTAATTTGTTACTGATGTGGGAGTCATTGGGATTTTTTTAAGAGATGAAAATTGTGAACCCAAAAAGACTAATTGTGAAACCATACTCAAACCCCCATAATTAATTATTGGTACCCCCTTATTTTCATCAAAATAAATAATGGAGAACTTAATGTGAATCAATAAATAAAAATATAAAATAGATTCTCTCACTTCAGGTGTAACGCCTTGACCATAGTTACTCAAAGTCAGTGCATTATTACATATCATTGGCATGATCACAAGAGATCAAGTACCAAAATACTGATTAGTTTAGTAGTCTTGGAAGTACTAGATACATACCCAAGTTTTTCATTACATCATGAAATAAAGAAAAACAACATTGTATCCCATTTGAACACACTCATACCCCTTAGCCTATTCTTGCAAGTTAATAATGATATACTTCTTCACATCCAGGGGAAAATAAAATATAGAAAGGGGTGATCTTAGATGCTTAGTAAGGATAACAATATAGTGGAAACTTTCATAAATAAGCATAAACATTTAAGGCAATGTATAAGACTAAAACAGAAGCCTTTTAAACTTAAATTTCACCATAATATGAAAAATATAAATCAAATAATTCCATTTAATTATTCACAAGGATATTATTCTAGTCGAATAATCAAATTTAATACCAATATCTAATTTCATAACGATGGAATGCATAATGTCAGACATCATAACCACATAATCAACGCATCGTGCCAAAACTACAAATAAGATTTTGTCAAGGCCTTATGCCAAGACACTAGATGGTCTACAATGACCTACCGATGCATAGAGGAGAAATAGCGGGCACCACCCATCACTTACTAAGTCCAATTAATATTTCATATGAAACAGTCAATGCATTATCTAAACATTCATATTAAAACTATCATATTAAATGTCAGTATTTTGACTGCAAACCATGAATGGGATAAAAATAGCACATCCACAGTCAAACATAACTCATTCAATAAAATATAGAATATTTTACTATAATAAGTCAACCTCAATCAAGAATAATGAAGGATATTGACATAGATAAAAATAATCAGTAGAACTATTTGAGATAAATATCCTATTTTTTTGAAAACATTTTAAAGTCACGGTATTTATCATAGAAATCGTTTAAAAGAGATTTTTGAATCAAAGTGTCCCATAAAACTTTGAAAATTTGAAAGGAATTTTGATTTTAGAACATTAATTTCCATATAAATAAATCATTAAAAACCATTTTTAGAATATAGACGTTAATGAGAGAGATTTAGAAGAATAAATCTTTAAAAAATTTAAAATGATATTTTGATTGAAGAGTTCCTAAAAAAATGAGAGACATTTGAATAAAAATAATTGAGGTAATCAAAACATTATAATATCATGTGAATATTGTGATTCATGATATATTATGTCTATTTAAAGTATATACACCATATAAAAGTGAATTGGTGCATAACAACAAAGAAGTCTCAATAGAATGTAAATTGAGATGAAATTCCTTATAAAGACTTTATCCTTAGGTTAAGGATAAATAAATGAAATAATTGTGTGTGAAATATATAAATACACTCAATATGATTGGATACTCAGTGTAAATCAATCATAGTACATTCACACATATTCTTGTAACAACAACACCAATGACTTGGATGTTTAACTCAAGGAATGGAAATTGAGTTAAGATTACTCTTTTCAAGTTCATATAGATGACTTGAGAATTTATCAATGGAGTGATTTTGTGTAGCAAAAGTATATCCACACAAAGGGGAGTGTAAATTACTACATAAATCAATAAATAGTGATTTCACACATAATCTTGGAGTAAAATAATCAATAAAGTTTGCATAAAACCCAATGAGTGGAAATTGAAATTAGAAATTCCCGTACCTATTTGGTAACTTATGAAACATACACCCCATGAAATAGGGATAAAACAATGAAGATAAAAATTCCCATAAATCAATGGGAAGTAAATACACCACACAAAAGGAAATAGTGGTAATATAGCATAAATATCACGTGAATAAGAAGTGAGATGAAAACCCATTACCTTGTACTTTTCCATAGTTGAGGGTACATTAACCTCATTTATAATGGTTAAATATTTTTTATTAAATTATACAAGAACCATATACATAAATATGATATCATATATGATCTTTTAATATTTTATTGTTAATAATACATCAGTAGTATCATTGTTTCAGATGTTAACTGATTCATTTTTATTTATATGTTTTGTTACATAAGTCATGTTTGTTATGAATAGGATATATTTGATTCATATCCAGAATGATATTATGTTCTTCAAAAATATTTTTTAATCATAAAATGGTATTTATTCTTGAATGGTTATGATAGGGATTGAATCTTACCACGTTCATGGAGATGGTAATCCGTACGTACGGACAAGCGACAATACCATTCTATTGATTGTGAAATAGTATTTAATTGGATGGTATTTCATATATACTGAATAATTAACATGTTATATTTATTATTTACATAAATTATACTCATTATTATACCCATCCAAATAATTAAGTGTCGAATAACAAACTACCCTCCAACGTGGAGATGGTAAGCCGTACGTACGCACATATGGAGACTTTGTCATTCATATGATGAATAGAATAATGAATATGGTTGGACCATATTTATAATAACACCAAATTATGTATAAGGTACTGGATTTAGTATTTTGGTATGGAAAAAACAAAGAAAGAGGGAGTGGAAGAAGAAAAGAACATTGAAAGAGGTGATGAAATAACGACCTCTTCTTCGGGTACTTCTTTTTGATTTGATCAAAAGGGATACTTATGTTTGATTAATAATCAAATTAAGGCCTCTAGGTTAAATTTAGGGTATTTTGGAGGATATTCAATCAGGGGTTGACTAAGCCAAATGGATTTGGAGGTGTGATTTTGAGAGAAGGGGAAGTTCCCTTTTATAAGTGAGGTGAGGGTCACTTTAGGAAAACCTTGAAATATTGTTTTATTATATAATAATATTCGTCTTATAATGGCTCAAAAAAGATTTATTTCTTGTATAAGGTGGGTCTGGGTCTAAAACCTCTCATGAAATTGGTTTTAGACAGGTTTAAGTCACCATATTAACCTTATATTTTAGATTTAACTCTTGGTTAAATAGTTTAACATTTACCATGTGTCCTTGTATTTTTATATTATATGGTTAATAAACTTACTATAAAATGAATAGAGAACACAAAGTGGTTGATTAATAAAATATCTATTATTATATAATTCCTTTGGCAAAAATTATATTTTTAAGACTGTTATGTCATTTAATAATATAGTATTTGTTTTAAAAACTCATTTATGTCAATTTTGATATTATTTAGTATTTTGTTTTTTTGAAAGTCATAAAAATATGATTTATTCTAAAAAAATAAATTTAATCAACCCTAACATGTAATATTAACCTAGAATTTTTTTTAGTGCATTGAAAGTGTCTATTTGCATTTATTTTAATATTTATAATATCAATTATTTTAATGTTTCATTAATAATGTAGTTACTGCATCATCATTGTGTCCTAATTAAGTTTACTAATTTAATGTCTAAAAATTATAAATAAAATACCATGATGTAGGAAATCGACTTATATTTCTAATTAATATTTATAGTTGAAATTATCTTATTTATAACTCTATATTAAAAATGTTTAAGTTATTAAAATTTGAATTTAACACATTTAACTCTTCTTTAAAAATAACAATAATAAATGTCCTAATCTAAACCCAATGGACCAAAAGGATCATATTTTATTCCTAAGGTCTATTTTGGTCTAAATACACTTATCCAATAGAATTATGAAATGTTTTAGGGTAATTATAATATCATTTTTACATTTATTCACCCTATTTACTTTTAGCAGTGGTACATAAAATTCAAAAGTTACTATTCAAAAAAATTATTTTCATCTTATTTTACCACATTTTACTTACTGATGTCAACTGTTTCTCTCAGATTTTTTAAATTCAATTCAATTAAGTGGTAAAATTACGTTTTATTCAAATTTGCTAATGTGCCTAGAAGGTGGGTAAAAGAAGTTAAAAAATTCAATAAAATGTTATACATCTAATTTTATTATAAAATGACTATAATGAATTATATTAAAATAATATAGATATTATGTATCTATTTTGACTTAAAATAATTTTAAATAAAATAAATAATTATTTTAAAAAAAAATTCGGGTTTTAAACAATAACACTGTGTTCCTCACTATTCATAAAAAATTGAATGTTTTCAGAAAAATACCAAAAATTTACCCTAAGATAATTTTGATATTATGAATACAAAAATGATGTCTATTTTACCAAATTAAAAACATAGAAGTTACATTAATTAATTTAAAATTTATTCCCGTTTTTGAAACCAGAAAGTGGGGTTTTGAGAAGTAAAAACTATCAAAAGATTGATATGTGTTTATGTCCAGTTTATAAGTGAAATTACATTCAATGAACAAAATTGGATTAAATAATAAAAACATAATCTAATTCTAATTCAAAACCATTAAAATGTATAATTTAACACTATAAATTATTTTTATTAAAAAAGTTTTTTTCAAGTAAAATATAGTATCTTTCACTATTCATCAAAATATGAAAGTTATCAGAAAAACACCAAAAATTTATCAAAACTAAACTTGTATATCCTGCTTCTAAAGAAGAATTTAATTTCATTAATTGAATATATAAAAGTGTCAAATATTTTATTTAGAAAGGGTTCCCCATTAAAAGGTGGAAAAACTGCATTTTTTGAAAAATATTTTTTTATCTGAAAAATTGAATTTGTCCTTGTATTATGTCTAAGAAACACAAAAGATGAATGTTAAAATTATATGAGATATATATAAAATTTAAAATGTGTTTATTACTATTCATAACCTCTTTCTAAACGGCTAGTTTGATAGGTCGTGGTGTGCTTGTACTCAGTGTTGCGTACATCACACAATATTATATTACTCGAAGAGAAGAATATCATGGAAGCGTGGGGTGTTACATTCTTCTCTCCTTCAATATGTTGAGTCCTCGCAAATTGAAATTGTTCTTCAAAAATAAAAGGTTAAAAAAATAGAAAATACCTTTGTGGAAAACCCACATCAGAAATAGGGTTAATAAAATTTGGTCTTGATAAGAGGGAAAGGGAAATGAAAAAGTAAGCACAAAATTAGGATTTCTAATAGGAGAACATTGGTGGAAAATATAATTGGACGAAAAACATAAATATTTATAAGGAGTTATTGAGGTCATCAATCACAAACAAGTGAATGGAAAATTGAGGTCCTCAAATCCATAAATCTATGATGAATAACATAATGTATTAAGATAATACATTTTTTGGTTTAAGATCATTTCCCTAAGTTTTAAGAATTAATTTCTTCATAGAATAAGAAAAAGAATTCTTGATAAGTAAAGTTCCATCCTTGAAATAATTTCTACCGCAAACTCATCTTTCACTCCAAATGATGAGTATTCAAGATGACTTAGTCACACCTGAAGCGCTATAATCATCTTATAGATAATCACATAATCCACAAAGGATGAACTATATATTTTCCTTTTCTTTATAGATGAACCAAAAGAAAAATGTATATTACAAGATCATATGATCCCCAAAAATAAAAATCATTTTGAGAGAGAAATACTAATATTAATTTTTAAAATTAAACCATCAATACCAAATGTTCAATAAATACCATTCAATAAACAATTGTCCTTAAAATACTTCAATATAATCTAAACTAAGATTGAAACCCAAAGCTCCGAATAATTTGATTACATAGTCTTCCACGTTAAATTGTATCTCCAAATAACATTGACTACTCTTAAAGTCTCATACTTAAAAGTAATTAACCTAATCAAATATTCTCTATGATAGGTTAATCATTTCCATAAATAGCACAAATCTATATAAATATACAATAAAAACATAGACAAAAATTCACCATTACTTCTCAAATGAAATACAATAGTATCCTATTTTCCATAGGCATATAGTTTTACCAACAAAGCGAACATCTTCCAAAATAACATTTATCACTTAATCACCAAATCATTTTTCTACACTAAGGATATACATTTGATAAAACATAAGATCCCAAATCAACTTGTTATTGATCAATAAAATTATTTAATTAAAAATAATTAGTCACACTAACCCGGGACTTCATGTAGTCCCGTGGTAGGTGATAAATCCCAATCACACTTTGGTTGTGGGATCGATTCCCACAACTTTGTCCGACGCGATGGGTTATCACACAGTCTGTATATTGTTCTTTTTTAAAAACTATATTTTATAACATTCCCAAAACGAGATAAATTTATCAACATAACCATAACATAACTTAACCACAAATGTTATCTCATACCTCACATTTTCATCCCAAAAATTAATAACCTATAATTTCCCTAAATTAGAGAAACATATAAACACAAATGGTTATTTATAACTATATCCACAAAAGAAAAGACAATTCTTCCTCAAATAGTATTTTCACATAACAAAATATAAGGTTACACATACAAGAGAAAAGTCTTCCAAAGTAATCCCACCAACAAAGACCAATAATACTTTTAAACATTTTTCCGTCCATTTATTTCCATATAGGTTTTTCTTTAACTAAGAGGTTATCCTATAGAATAGAGCATTGACTCGGGTAATGCCCTAGTCCCCAATATTTATGACAAATTATTATAAATGGATTATTGGGATCATTTTTATTTTCTTTTATAGTACTCTTCATTTTTCCTTAGCAATTATTTACTTTATGTCCTTCTTTCCCACACATAAAGCATTTATTTCTTCCATTGAGACACTTTCATGGGTGTCTCCTTCCACATTTCCTACATAATGGAAATTGAGATTTCTTATCTCTATGGTCTCTACTACTGAAGATCTTATCATTCACTTCCTTTCTCTTCTTTGTTGAGTCTGGGAGTTTGTTAGTATGTATGTTGTTGCTCATATTTTTGGAAAACTAATTTGACATGAAAACAACATCTTTTACTCCTATCAAAATTCCATTTCATTTCTAATTTCCACCACTCTTCCCACCTAGTACATCATGCTCAATGTCACTATGACTTCCTTGGAATCCAGCCATTGACTAAAAGCAGAAAGCATTATGTGTGTAATAATAGTCATAAAATCATTTAGAGAATATCATTACACCTTATTTTCAATATAAATCACCTTAGAATTAACCAAGGTTATTTATTCACATCTTATATTAAAATACTTAAAATCATTTTGTAAAGAAAATGTGAATTATCTTATATATATCTCCTAGGAGTGTCGTAACCATGAGTGTTGGAAGGAACATTTTCGTGCACCTGTTTCTTCTCGAGTCTAGATCAAATATGTGTTTTCAAGTTTTACCCCTAGGTAAATCTATGCCAGAGCCGTCTCTACCTGCTCATATCTAGACAAGGATGTACTACTTGGAAAACCCACAGAATATTTACATTACCAAATTTTTTGGATGTTTTTCTATACTAATCCCCAAAGTCTATCTTAGGGAAATGTTCTCTAATTAAAGTTTTTCTAAATCTAGTTTCCAAGGTTTGTACTAAACTTCCTCTAATAACAACTGTAACACCCTGAAGCTAGTTACTCAAAGATATTTCATTATTACATATCATTGGCATGATCATAAGAGATCATGTCCTGAAATACCGATTAGTTGTGTAGCCTTAGTAGTACTAGATACATATATATGTTTTACAATACATAATGAAATAAAGAAAAACAACATTGTATCCCCCCTAAACACACTAATATCCCTTACCATATTCTTGTAGGTTAATCAAGATACAATTTTCACATCCTAGAAAAAATAACACATATAAACGGGTGAGCTCAGATGCTCAGTAAGGATAACAATATAATGGAAACTTTCATAAATATATATAAACATTTAAGGCAATGTATAAGACTAAAAAATAAGCCTTTTAAACATAAATTTCCACATAATATGGAAAATATAAATCAAATAATTCCATTTACTTATTCACATGGACATTCTACTAGTCAAATAATTGCATGTAATATCAATAGCTAATTTCATAATGATGGAATGCATAATGCCAGACATCATAACAACATAGTCAAGGCCTCATGCTAAGACTACAAATAAGATTTTTTAAGGCCTTGTGTTAAGAAACTAGTTTGTATCATGAGACCTACTGATGCATCAATGAGATATATTGGGCGCCACCTATCACTTACTAAGTCCAATGCATTCCTCATATGAAAAGGTCAAAACATAATCTAAAAATTCGTGTTAAAACTAGCATATAAAATGTCAATATTTTAACAACAAACCATGAATGGTATAAAAATAGCTCATCCACAGTAAAACATAAATCATTCAATAAAATATAGAATATTTTATTATAATAAATCAACCTCAATCAAGAATAATGAAGTATATTGACATAGATGAAAATAATCAGTAAAACTATATGAGAGAAATATCCCCTTTTACTTGAAAACATTTAAAATATGCAGTATTTATCAAAGAAATCGTTTAAAAGTTATTTTTGAATCAGAGTTTTCCATAAAAAATTGAAAATTTTAATGTAATTTTAATTTTAAACCATTCCTATCCAGATAAATAAATCTTTAAAAACAATTTTTAAAACATGGACATTAATGAGAGAGATTTAGAAGAATAAATCTTTAAAACATTTAAAACGATATTTTGGTTAAAGAGTTCCTACCCAAATGAGAGAAATTTGAATACAAATAATTGAGGTAATAAAAATGTTATAATATCATGTGAATAAAGGTATTCATGATATACTATGTCAAAGTACAATATATACACCATATAAAAGTGAATTGGTTCATAACAACAAAGAAGTCTCAATAGAATGTAAATTGAGATGAAATTCTTTATAAAGACTGTATCCTTAAGTTAAAGATAAATCAATGCCAAAATTATGTGTAAAAAATATAAATAAACTCAATGTGATTGGATATTCAGTGTAAATCAATTAGATGAAATTCACACATATTCTTGTAACAACAATACCAAGGACTTGGATACTTAACTCAATGAATGGAAATTGAGTTAAGATTAATCAAATCAAGTTCATATCGATTAAATGAGAATTTATAACTAGAGTGATTATGTGTATCAAAAGTATATCCAAACAATGTGGAGTTGAAATTACTGTATAAATAAATAAATAGTGATTTCACACATAATCTTGGAGTAAAATAATCAATGAATTTTGCGTAAAACCCAATGAGTGGAAATCGAAATTTGAAATTCCCTTACCAATTTGGTAACTTATGAAACATACACCCCATGAAAGAAGTATTATACAATGAAGATAAAAATTCCCATAAATTTAAGTATATTAGGAAAATAATACAATCATGGTAAGTACATACACCACACAAAAGGAATCAGTGGTAATATAGCTTGAATCTCACATGAATAAGAAGTGAGATAAAAACCCCTTACCTTTTACTTTTAATTAGTTTAGGGTAATTTAACCACATTTATAATGATAAAATAATTGTTATTAAATTATACAAGAACCATATACATAAATACAACATCATATATGATCTTTTAATATTTCTTTGTTAATAATACTTCAGTAGTATCATTGCTTCAGGTGTTAACTGATTCATTTTTCGTTATATGTTTTGTGACGTAAGTCATGTTTGTTATGGATAGGATGTATTTGATTCATATCAAGAATGATATTATATTAATAAAAATATTTTTTTAATCATAAAATGAAATTTATTCTTGAATGGTTGTGATGGGGAATGAATCTCATCACGTTCGTGGAGACGGTAATCTGTACGTACGCACGAGCAATAATACCATTCTCTTAATGGTGAAATCGTATGTAATTGGATGATATTTAATATATAAAGAATAATTAAAACGTTATATTTATTATTTACATCAATTATACTCATTTTTATACCCATCCAAATAATTAAGTGTTGAATAGCAAATTAAACCATTAAGTGGAGACGGTAAGCCGTCCGTACACACGTATGGTGACTTTGTCATTCATGTGATGGATAGAATAATGAATATGGTTTTATCATATTTAAAATAACATCACAGTATTTAGAAGGTATTGGAGTTATTATTTTGGTATGGAAACAACAAAGAAAGAGTAAGTGGAAGAAGAAAAGAACATTGAAAGAGGTGACAAAATAATTACCTCTTTTTCGAGTGTTTCTTTTTTATTTGATCAAAAGGGATCATTAGGTGGAATTTATGATCTAAGTAAGGCCTCTAGGTTTAATTTATGGTAGTTGGAAGGATATTTGAGTAGGGGTTGGCTGAGCTAAATAGATTTGGAGCTTTGATTTTGAGAGAAGTGTAAGTACCTTTTTATAAGAGCGGTGAGGGTCACTTTAAAAAAACATTGACATATTATTTTATTATACATTCATATTCGGTTTATAATGGCTCCAAAAAAATTTATTTTGAGGATAAGGTGGGGATGGGTCTAAAAAATCTCAACCAATTGGTTTTAGATAGGTTTAGGTCACCATATTAAGCTTATCTTTTAGATTTATCTCTTGGTTAAATAGTTTAACATTTACCATGTGTCCTTGTATTTTTAAATTATATGGTTAATAAAATTACTATAAAATAGAAAGGGAAATAAAAGCGGTTCATTAATGACATATCTATTACTATATAAGTAATTTGGACTAACCTTATATTTTTAGGACTATTATATCATTTAATAATATAGTATTTTTTTTAAAAACTCATTTATGTCAATTTTGACATTATTTCGTATTTGGTTTTTGTGAAAGTCATAAAAATATGATTTCTTCAAAAAAAATTAAATCAAACCTAATATGTAATATTAAACTAGAAAATTTGTCTAATGAATCAAAAGTCTCAATTTACATTTATTTTAATATTTATAATATCAATTATTTTAATCTTTCATTAATAAGGTAGTTACTGCATCATCATTGTGTCATAATTAAATTTAATTATTTAATATTTAAAAATTATAAATAAAATACCATGATGTTGGAAATTGTCTTAGATTTCTAATGAATATTTATAGTCTAAGTTATCTTATTTATAACCCTATAGTAAAAATGTTTTAGTTATTAAAATTTGAATTTAACACTTTTAACTCTTCTTTAAATAAAATAATAATAAATATCCTAATCTAAACCAAGTGGAACAAAAGGATCATATTTTATTACTAAGGTTGATTTTGGTCGAAATAAACTTAACCAATAAAATTATGAAATGTGTTATGGTAATTATAATAACATTTTTACCTTTAATTACCCTATTTACTTTTAACCCTGGCAAATGAAATTCAAAAGTTACTATTCACAAAAATTATTTTCATCTTATTAAACCAAATTGTACTTACTGATGTCAACCGTGTCAATTATATTTTTGAAATTCAAATCACAGAAGCATTAAAATTAGGTTTTATTCAAATTTGGTAACGTTCCTAGAAGGTGGTTAAAAGACGTTAAAAAATTCAATAAAATTGTATACATCTAATTTTATTATAAAATGACTATAATAAATTATATTGAAATAAGATAGGTATTATGTATCTATTTTGAATTAAAATAAATTTAAATAAATTAAGTAATTATTTAAATAAAAAGTCGGTTTTTAAACAATAATGCAATGTTCTTCACTATTTATCAAATATTGAATGTTTTCAGAAAAATACCAAAAATTCACCCTAAGATAATTCTGATATTTCAAATCCAAAAATGATGAATATTTTACCAAATTCAAAATATAGAAGTTGCATAAATTAATTTAAAATTAATTTTCGTTGCCAAAACCAGAAAGCGGGTTTTTGAGAAGTAAAAAACTATCAAAAGATTGATATGTGTTTATGTCCATTTTAAAAGTAAAATTACTTCCGATGACCAACATTGGATTAAATGATAAAAATAAAATCTAATTATTCTTTAAAACCATTCAAATGTATAATTTAACACTATAAATTATTTTTATTAAAAAAGTTGTTTTCAATTAAAATTTAGTATCTTTCACTATTCATCAAAATATGAAAGTTATCAGAAAAACACAAAAAATATATCGAAACAAAATTTTTATTTCTTTCTTCTAAAAAATAATTTAATTTTATCAAATTGAATATATAAAAGTGTCAAATATTGGATTTAGAAAGGGTTCTCCATTAAAAGGCTGAAAAACTGCATTTTTTGATAAATACTTTTTTTATCAAAAAAATTGAATTTGTTCTTATATTATGTCTAAAAAACACAAAATTTGAATGTTATAATTATATTGGATATATATAAAATTCAAAATGTGGTTATTATTATTCATAATATTTTTCTAAATGTATATTTTGATAGGTCTTGGTGCACTTGAACTTGGTTTTGCGTACATTGCACGATATTGTATTATTCGAAGATAAGCATACCGTGGAAGTTTGAGGTGTTACATCATGAAATTTTTCTCCACACTTTGACGAGAAAAAAAATAGTGAAACTGACATGAATTATTTAAATAAAAAATAAATGGGTGGCCACACATCATGTCATTTTGTTTTAAATTTCTTAAAAAACATGGTAAAATCAATGTAAAATCATTCAATAATATAATGTAATTGGGGTTCCCATGGGATATTATATTTTTTCATACACACCATACATCATAAAAATGGAAAGACCTATAATAAGAACAAACAATTGTGTTACTCATGCATATATAATTGAGAATGTTTCATACATGTGACAATTCACTGATTTGAAAAATAGTTCCTTGCTATCTTTATGACTATAAATACTACTCTCTCAAACATCACCATGAACCAAGATCATTTCTTCATCATGTGAATGTTTCGGAAACTCAAATACAACAACAACCAACACGGGTCACGAAACAACATCATCCACCTGATGCCTTCAGATTCGGGTGGCGAACACGATGATGTGGGAATACCAACAACATGGCATGATTCCTTTCCTTAGGGATACATGTAGAGGTCATTGGAAACATAATCCAACAAGTCCATCTCATTCCAAGAAAGTGGCAATGAAACCAGTGGCACCTATCACCACCACCAACCGATTTAGAAGCCTGTCTCCGAAGAGTGATAAACTACACCTTATTTACCTTAGGAAGGTGGATCAGGGAGTCGACTGTGACTCTATCCCAGTTCAAAATACACCTAGGATGGATACTGTCAACCTTCGTCACTAACATAATCCCACCAATTCCCCCTAGTCACATATTGAGGGAAATACATCACAAGTCACCACCCTGGACACTCACGCATAGGCACCACAAAGGTCTTGCTGAGAACGGAAAGTTGTAGATAAACCAGAGTGGGCTTATATTGTTGCTTCTAGAGATGAATATCGTCAGCATATTCTAGCAGCAGCTAGTGAGCAGGCTCATATCCCTGCTCACCCAAATCAAGTTTGCCGACATATTTCGGAAGCAAGCATGGGGGAGGCACATATCCCAACATCTGTGTTAGAACCACATTGACATATCATGATAGCACAAGGAGGGAATAAGGGTGGTTATATCCCTTCTTCAATTGAAGATAAATTACAAAAAGTGCACATTTAACAATTTTTTCGTGATATTTCTCAGAATATTTCTAATGTTAAATTTAAGAACTTTTTCTTGAAAATGTTTCCAAATTATTGGTGTTTTTAGTAAATTTTTAAAATGTATATAATGTTGAATTTAACAATTCTTTATAGAAAATGTGACTAAATTAGTGATATTTTTTAACAATATTTTAAAATGTTACTAATTATTAATTTAGAAACATTTTCCTAAATACATGGATAATTTAGCCATGTTTTTTAAGAAAACATAACTAATAATATTTATGTATTTATATGTTTATAATATATTAGTAATATATTTTTCATTATAATTTTTAACAATATATATTGTACCTATTAATAAATATAACAATAATAATATATATACAATAATATATTATATATACAATGATATACAATATAAAGTATGTTTTATATAATGTATATTTTATATATTGACAACAATATATTTATATATATGTGTTTATTATATATTAAAAATACATATTTGTCATATTGTATATATTAATAATAATATATTTTATATATTTTAATAATATTATATATATAGAAATACACTATATATATATCTCTTTGTATGTGTTTATAATATAATATATATACAGAATAATATATATATATATATATAATATAATATATTAATAATACCAATATATATATATATATATATATTTGTGTGTGTTTATAATATATTAAGAAAATTTTTATTAATAACTTATAATGATATATATTGTTTTTATTAATAATATATTAATATTATATATTGTATATCTAAGAATTATAATATATTAATAATATATATATTATATATGATTTGTTAATAATATTTTTTTATTATTAACCATTATATTTATATATATGTTTACAATATATTAATAATATTTATGTATATATAAGTGTGTTTTTATTTGTTATTATTAACAATACATTTTAATAATATAAAAAATTAATATAATATTAACAATGTATATTAATAAAAAATCCATTAATAGTAATGTTAGGGCTGTCCAACATGGAATCTGGTGAGGGACTAGAGATAGTTGTTACGTGTGTGTACATATATATGTGTCTTTATAATATATTATTAATAAATTTTTATTTATTATTATAATCACTATATATATATATTGTATGTATTAATAAATATCACAATAATATTACATATTTATATTATACAATAATATATTTTATATACAATAAATTTAATCTATATATTGTATATTGTATATAATGTATGTATTGTATGTTTTATATTGTAGAGTGCATACAATATTTATTGTATATAATATATATTCTATACAATATATATTATATCTATATATTGTACACATATTGTATATTTCGTATATTGTATATATTGTATATTGTATATTTTATATATCAATAATGATATACACATACACACACATATATATATATATATTATCTATATTAACAAAACTATATTATATATATGTTTGCAATATTTTATATATAATATATATGTGTTTATAATATTATATAAAATATAAATATATGTATATATATATACATGACAATAGAGTATATATATAATAATATACAACATATATATTGTATATTGTATATGTTAATAATAGTATTGAATTTATTGTATATTTTATATATTTTATATTGTATACAAAATATATTGCATATTGTCGATATTGTATACTATCTATAATTTATACAATGCATATTTTCTGTCTATATTGTTGATATTGTATGTTATTTTATACATATATTGTATATTGTCTATATTATATATATTGTATATTGTATATTTTATATATTAACAACAATATTATATATATATATATATTAAAAATATATACATATATATATATATTGTATGTATGTATTGTGTTTTTACATATATATATTGTCTATTGTATATTACATATGTTAAAAATAATATTTCTATATATTTTATATTGAATGTAATATATATTGTATACAATATATATTGCACATGTATTTTTTTATTGTCTATATTGTATATATTGTATATTTTATATATTACTAATAATATATTATATATATGTTTAAAATGTTTTTAATATATACAATATAAAAATGTTTAAAATTTTTATACATATATACCTAATATATATGTTTATATATTGCGGTAGTTCCACATAGAAATTGAAGTGGAATTAAGTAACAATTATTAAAGAAATAGGGACAGGGAGTAATTGCGCTAGTCGATGGAGGTGGTATTTGAGTATAGATTGTGGGGAGCAGCGCGCGGTGTCAGAGACTTCTAGAGGCATCACACATGGGTGGTGTCAGAGGGGTTTCTTGGAGGGAGAGTTCACATATCGGAGGGGAGCGGCGATGCATGATGAGGGAGGATTCTATAAGGGGAGAGTGAGGTTGTTGCGGTGAGCAAGGTTAGGAGTGGTGGTGCTAGAGATCATAGACGAGCCAAAAAATGATGGAGCCTCTCGAAGGGGGATGGGTCGGAGTCACGATCATCTTTGGTGTCAAGCAGGTGCGGTAAGGGAGGCTGTCAGAGGGGTAGGGGCCCAAGTAACAGTCACCTTTAGAGGTGAATGGTGAGGGAGGCTTCCGGAGGGGGAGGGATCATAAGAACTAAATGATGATTAAAATATTTAATATTCAAAACGTTTTAGAAAACATTGGAAAATAAAAATATGTAAACTATTTAATTTTCTATCTTTTAGGAACATCGATAAAATAAAATTCATTTACTGACATTTCTAAAAATCATCAATAAATGAGGTGTCACTAATTAATTATGTGTATAATCATTGTTAATTTGTGATTTATCAATGTTTCTGGAAATTTCACTAAATGAATTCTACTTAATGATGTTTCAAAAAAAAATTCTAAATCGATAATTAGTGATGTTTATAATAAATACTATTTAGAAGCTCCTTATTTACTGATGTTTTATAAGAAGGTAAATTCATTTGTGATGGTCTAAAATATTACAAATGTAAAAACGCATTGGAAAAATACATTTCTTTTGTAGTGATATCTTCTAGTATATATTGGATGTTGAGAATGTGCATGCTTAAATTCATGTAGATACTCTACTGAAGTGTCACTACATTTTGGAGGCAACAAAATATCTCATACAGTATATTCTGACACTGGTACAGATACATGGAAAAATATATATTCCTATCCCAAAATCCAGAGAAACATATCACCATGATCAACATGAAAATATGGCTACTCCAGATAAAGTACACATTCTTTATGGAACCAAAAATGATTATCAACATATTCTAATAAAGATTTAAGAAGAATAACGAGCTCATATTCTCATTCCAACTTGGGATCACTAACAAATTTTGGAAAACATCTAAGGATAGGAGCACATTCTTATCAAATAAAGCTAAAAATATACACCAAATGAAGATAAATAAGATCATATCCCTTCTCTTATTGACTTTCTTTAGTATAAATTTTAGATCACCTCAGGGAATTCTCATGTCCCTACCAATGAAGCTACTTGACATATTACAAGAACATATAGAAGCCAGACTGATATCCCTACATCCTCCAATGAAATACTACATCAGCATCCTTAATAGACTATACAAGAAGAGGCTTATATCCCTTCTCCCATTCCATAGGTTCATTGACATATTTAGAAAGAGAATGCATATTTGAATCGAGATAATACCCTCTCTTCAACTAGGGTTGACCAATATATTACGACAACCACCTAGAGTTAGGATTATATCCCTGCTAATGATACAAAAGATCACCAAAAAACTCTAGCATCTTCTCAGTATCAGACTCATATTCATGAAAAAAATAAATTCATCAATATATTCTAATGACCTACATGCTGCATACTCATATCCCCACTCAAACTCAAAAGTTAGGTTAGCATATCCTTGCCACAACACATGATGAAGATTATATTTTTTGATCTACTCAATGCTAGGGTACTAGAGGTTGTACACTGCATATCTATAATACCGTAAGTGTCCTCCATTTCTTAGTCTGAATTAAAAGGTGATTTCAACCTTCATAATCCTCATTGTGGTAATATAGATATGGATTGTAGGATATATACTTTTGATATCTACCATGGATAATAACCCCATGATAATATCTCATCAGAAAAAGGAAATCTTGAACTTTCCCAAAAACAAATCATATATAGAGGTGCTCGAATCGAAGAAGATAACCATATATAGTGATCCATAAATTACAAGTGACACCTCACCTTAGTCATCTGTCCACCCAGAGTACCAAGCTTCATGGTCTGATAAGTTTGAGGAGTATGATTCTAATGAAGAAGAAACCAAAATTTATATATGTAGTGAGTTTGTTGAAAAAAACCTCCCAAACTATGTTTTGACCCATATCTACCATCAAATATGTGGTTATAGATAAACTTGAGGAGGAATACATGCCTTCCCTGTGTCAAAATTTGGGGCAACCCATCAGTAGTTAAACGTTAGAAACCTCCCTTATCAAGGATATAAATATAACATCCATATCATAAGTACACATAGTTGATATCCAGATATGGACACGTTCTCCATGTCTTGGGACCCATTATTTGAATAGAATGAAAAAAACCTACCACATTTTTGTATCTGTATCATGAAAATTTTATAATAGTTGATTGGTGAAGCCTTTTTAGAGATCTGTATCTGAGGATGGGGTGAGTTTTGGTCATTGCACTTTACCATGTCCCTGGAACAACTAATATCCACAGATATGGGATCCTATAATGTAATATCTATAGGGTAGATCAGGGGAACAGGTAACACATGGGTGATATGGTTAATAAAATGAAGCTCCCCCACTTTAATTGTATAAATATACTATGACCAAAGAGAGAGGGCCACCCATAGACTTCTAAACTAGGACTCAACAAAATTAAATCATACCTAAAAACCAAAATATAAATTTTCAAAATACCCAATATCCTCCCATAGAAAGTGAATATCCATTACACCTAGACCATATGTGAATGAAAATTTGGAGAATATGGAAAATTGCATTAGCGTCCATTATAAAATACATTCTGAGGAAAACCCAACCTGTGTGGCTAGGAGAATTTTCACCTCAATCACCACTACCGAGTTCATCACACCCCAAGAGCGTGATAAATAAATTGGAAGAGGTTCTAGATCAACCCCATAATATAGGGTTGGGTGATTTATATCTAAGACTCGATTCTAGGAACCATAAAATACCAGACTAAAATCCTTAGATACATGATAACAGGTCTAGAAATTACAAGTAATGGCCATGAATCATCCCCATCCTATAGGGAGGGAGGCATTTTTATCATCATCATAACCTCAAAAAGAAATAATTTTATCTAGGTTAGAAGGTAAATATTAATAACTGACATCCTAACCACTCTTTCCACTATGAGACACACCCCTTTCATTTTGTACATGCATGGAAAGCATGACCGAAAACTCTCTTAATGTCACTATGCACAGATTGAGATAGGGAGAATATCGAGAAAAGGTAACAAAACCCTATAAAGTTTATAAGATACGATAGTTCAATAATACTCCGGGTCAGAGTAATGACCCCAATGAAACCATCCAAAGTGGAGAAAGTAAGTGAGAACCACCATATTATGTGGAGAGTGATAAAATAACATCATTCACATGGTATGCCTCAGTAAATTCATCGCTATCAATATGAAAAATTATGTAGTTGAAAATGATAATATAGAAGAAATAAATATAGAAACCATACCTCGATAGGTAAGTGATTTTGATACAAAAACTAAGGCTGAAAATACATGGAATTAGAGAAGGATCCATAACTAGACATCTCCAAATGATGAATTTCCACCTCCTTGACAGAACTCTGCCAAGTATAAATGCAAAGGTGTGGCTATATCCCAATCACCACACAGAAGTGATGAAATCCCCTCTACATTGAAATGGATTGAAAAATATTTGAATGAGATACATAATCCTAGAAAAATAAACTATTAACTAATAAAGATAAATATTTATATTTGGTATCACCTTCAAATAGATGTGCAAATACCTTCTCGTGCATAATAGGCTAGAGCTAATCCACCCGAAAGAGTGTAATTTAGGGAATTAGGACATAAATGGATCTAGGAAAGTAGTCTTCATAAATTAGGAAGTAGATGATGGTAATTTATATCATCTATTACTGTGAAAACCTCTCCCCAGTTAGGGTGATGATCAGGTCCTAGAATAATGAATTTTCTATTCAAAAACTACATATGGATTGATTCTTGTTTCTACAGGTTATATAGTGTTTCCCAGATCTCAAATCCCCAGTCCAACCACAATATAAAAATAAAAATACACCCCTACCTATGTATTAGTCAAACCTACATAGGGAATTTTCAATCAAGAACTAAGTGTGATTTAATTATTATTTCTATAGGACACATAGTGATTCCACAATCTTAAATATTAGGTCTAGCTGCAATATAAAAGAAAAAATTATCTAATCCCTACGCATGGGTCATACCTACTTTAGGAATTTTCTATTAAAGAACTATGTCTATCTTGATTTATGTTTCAATTGGATTTATAGTGACACCCTGATATCAAATCATGAGTATAACTATAAAATAAATGAAACAATATGCCCCCTCTCTACATATTTCTCATACCTACATCGAATTTTTTATATTAAAGAACCAAATCTGTCTTGATTCCTATTTTTAGGATACATAGTGATTACCAAATTTAAAATATTGGGTCTAGCAACAATATAAATGAAAACATGTCCCCCTGCATATGAGTCAGACCTGTGTAGGGAATTTCCCATTACAAAAATATATGTGCCTTGATTCCTATTTATACAGGATATGTAGTGACTCCCAAATATCAAATCCTAGGTACAATCAAAATATACATAAAAAATCCCCTCTATATGTATGGGTCAGACCTGCATAGGGAAATTTTCATTCAAGAAATACATCTAGCCAGATTCCTATTTTTATAAGATATATAGTAATACCCAGATCCAAAATTTAGGGTCCATATGAAAAATATATAAAATTTAACCCTCCATCCATATATGCCAGAACTATGTAGAGAAATTTCCATCTAAGAACTATGTGTTGCTTGATTTATGATTAACATAGGATAAATAGTTACACATAGATCCCAAATCATGTGTCCAACCATGATATAAATGGGAAATACCCCATCTCCGTGTATGGTTCAGACCTACGTAAGTATTATTTCAATTTAAGAACTACATGTGGCTTGATTATTATTATCATAGGATGCATGTGATGTCGAGACACTAAATCAAGGGCCCGAACACAATATGATAAGAATTCCTTTAACCCACATAGGAATATGAGCAGTACAAGGAATATCCCATATAAGAACTATATGTGGCTCAATTGTTTTTATAATTAGATACATAGTAATTAATATAAATTCTATTTTAGGCCCAAACATGAGTTATCATTACTCACATTCATTACTCACCATGAGAGTCAGATCCATGTCCAGATTCAGGTGTATATTAATTGTTAAACACCCCCACATATTTACTATGATGCACTCTTGCACAGATCAATAAAATACCCAGTTGTCTATTGTTTCTCACACCAATCATGACTCATGTGAGCTTAGGGAACCTTGAAATTATCACTGAATGACATGATCAAGGTGTGTTCTATCCAAAGATAAAGAACCACATCTTATTTTCTCATTTTTGGACAACATGATAACTTCCTAGATGGATGAGGTTAAATTTCTTGAAAATGTTTAGTCACATGATGTTAAAATGTATGACAAGAGGTCTGCATGACAAACAAATCATCCCCATAATTAATGGGTATTCAAGAATTTAATTTTTTATCTATTCACCCTAAAATGTGTTTAGTACACATTGATGTAGCCTTTAGTGTGCTCTAATCTTTCTTGACTCTTACATTCTTCATAAAAAAACTTCATATCTTCGATGTATGAGTTAATACCAACAAATTATTTGAGTTGATATCCTTATCATGACATCCCATGGATCTTGAACACACATACTATTAGTTTCTACCCACATAATACTGGTAATATGTATTGGTTAATTTTAAGTGACCCCACTAGGATTCACTGGTTAATAACACAATATCTCAGACCATACACTTAGTTAACATTTTGATCCTAGAGGAGAGGCCACTATAAGTTTAGAATCTATTTTCTTTACTACATGGAATATGGGCTTTTTTCATTATCAACAGAAAATATGATCCCACTGGTCCTCTTCTCCCATTAACTCAAATATTATTGGGTTATGATTTATACTTCCCATAACCCAACCATTCAAGAAGATTTTAATACTCTTACTATTACTAATATGTGAATCATACTCATTTTCAAAAAAATATTATGGCATAAAATTCATTCAACCTCTAATTTTAGGGTATGTATCACCTATAAGGACCAAAATTCATTGAGCTTCAAAATCTATTTGCACATCCATTTTTCCATCATACAAACATAATGCCCCATTTTCATGTCTAAATTTCTATATTACTTGAGCACATATTCTCTTGTAATTTCATGGACCTTGATCTCACATAATATTAGTTCTCCCTTTTGGTGTATTGGAAATAGGGACTACATAATATAGAGTAGACCCCTGTATGATTTTATGTTGAATAACACAATACCCTTGAGCTATTTCCTAGTGAATATTTTGGTCATAGGGGAAATTTCCCACTTAAATATATAATGTATTTCTCTAATGGTGTGGCATTAATTCCTCCAATAATTGAATGATTATCCTTGATGTATGACCCTAATTACTTGATTTATTTCATCCATTTTCCCTACATACAAGAGGGATAAATATTGAATAAGTATTTTATGCCTTTATATTCCATGTTCTAGAAGAAAGAATCTAAAATTCATAAAATTTATATGAGAACTACGTGATAATTGATTCTTACTATCACATGATACATAATGATTCCCATCTTATAAATAATTAGTCTAGTCATGATGAAATTATAAAATCAATCTTTCCCACATATGATTTCAATCAATGATGGGAGCCAATCTATAAACTAAATGTGGCTTGATTCTCATTCCCCTGAGATATATAGTAATGCCTAGATATCAGTTTTAGGATCAACCACTAATAAATCCTTATATGAGAACTGGATCCATGTTGAGGCATTCAGTGTGTGAGTGGCTTGTGACAAAGTGTAATAGTTCACCTTCCATACACAAGAGCCTGGTCTATCTAGTAAACATTATTTTAAAGAACTATGTATGGCTTGATTTCTACACCCATGTGGTATATAGTGAAAGTTAGTTCTCCAGTATTGGGACTGACCAAAATGAAATGAATAAATAACACAAATTTTTATTCCCTTATGTATGGATCAAAAATAAATAATGGATTCTCAAATAATAACTATGGGTGTCTTGATTCCCATTCTATTAGATATGTAGTGATGAATGGATTCTACACTTCAGGCCCAAAAATAGATTATTATCACTCTAAACCATGTCCCATGATGATAAACATTTTTTTGTGGGTATTCCTTCTCATTCCAATATGTGAATTTTCCCACCTATTCTATATCATGTACTCTCACACAGTTCAATAAACTTCCTAGTTTTCTCTTGATTCTCATACTGAGCATGACTCATGTGTGCTTAGAGAACCAAGAAAGATGCCCTTAGTAGTATGATTGAAGTGTTTCATATAAAAATAGGGAACAATGGAATAGTTTCATAATGTTAAACTACACAATAATTTCTTAGTCACATGATGTTAAACATCACAACAACATCCTTTCCACTTGACATTAAACTCCATGACTAGATTTATTCATGTTTGATATATTATGTTCTGTGATGATTATATACTCAAGAATCACATGTTTTATCCCCTACCTTTAAATTTGTTCAATACAAATTTTTGTATCCCTTATGATTTTTAAAAACTTCTTTAATTTTACATTATCCATAAACTAACTTCATATATATGATATTCAAGTGATACCAACTAATTCCTCAAGTTGATATATTTATCTTGGAACCCCATGGATCATAGGATCAACTTATCTTGGAATTATCCTATAGAAAATTGGTAATAGGGATAGGTTGATCTGAAGAGACCTCTATAGAATTCACGATTGAATAACAAAACACCATATATCTTGATCCTAGTATATTTTTTGGTCTCAGAGGAGATCCCCCTTAGATCAAGGAGCCATTTTACTAATCACATGGGTTACAAGATATCCACCATTTTTATTTCATGAACCATACCCACTATTCTCCACACCCCATTAACTCATATATTATTGGGTTATTATTTACACTTCCCACAAATCAAATATTTATGTGGATTTGGTTACCCTTGATGTTACACATATGTTCACAATACCCAATTTCAAAGCAATATTATAATATTATATTCTTTTACCTCTTCATTACAGGGTATGGTGATATTTTAAAGAACCAATTTCAATTACATTGTCATTCCCCTCTGTAATACATTCTAGTATCATGATGTTAAACTACACAATAATAAACTAGTCACAAAACGTTAAACTGTATGACAATGTCTTAGTCACATGAAATTAAACTGCATGTCATATAGTCCATTCTAAAAGACCTAAAATTGATTAGAGTGGGATGTATTATAAAAAAAATATTAATTAGAGATGAAATTCTCTTCTCCATATCAGAATAAAATATGGAAATTACATTTACCTAAGTATGAAATTGATCTACGTAGAAGAACATTAAACCGACTATGATGTCAAGGATCAGTAAGGGAAGATAAAAAATGTTCCCCTCATTTCATAAGAGTTATATATTTATAGGGAGTATATTTTTGTAGGAACTATGCATTCCTTGAGTGATGAACTATTAGAATACACAATGATGCTCAAGTATTATATCCTAGTCTCAACCATAGGGTTTCCACCAGCATAACCTTCATAGGTGATTGATCTATATTGAAACCTTTCAACCTTTTTTGATCATGGGATTATATAAAATCCTGCACTAGTGGAATATTCTCATAATATGAGATCCCATCGCCTCAATAGTATCATTGATAATAAGAGATCATACACCCAAAGGGTAGTGAATGGACTACCTTTTAGGGGAAACATACCTCTACTCCCATCATAAGAGTCAAATCTATATAGAAAGATATCCTAAAAGAGATGACTATGAAAAGGTTCCGACCCTTACAAAATGCACATGACAACCCATGGAATACCAGAATTTAAATGATATATTCCCCTAAGATATTGTACACTATAAAATAACATAAAATTTATAAGGATAGAAGAGTCGTACAATTTATCATCTCTTATGTATGAATAATATATATATATATATATTGTTTTTTATGTACAGGATAGATCTACACAGGATGAGATCCAACATATAGCTACCCACTAATAAGACTTTTCCATGAAAACAGTTCCACCTGCATTTGAATTCACCAAACCAGTAAAAGGTTTCCTTAAGGATATCTTTCAAAATTTTACCTCAGTTCCTATATCCATACCACATGAAATTAAACTCCATAGAAGATGTTTACATCACACGACATTAAACCGCATGAAATATGAATCCCTATTTCATGACATTAAACTATGAATGCCATCTTCCACTATCACTCCTTATTAATGAAAAAAAACCTAAACCTAGTCAACCAACGTTTGAGGTGCCTCTTTCATCTTTCTAGGAATGTAAATCCATAAACTAGAATTTGTGTCCTGAGTGGATCAAATTTTTGTAAACGATCTATCGCTCGTAGATATTAATATCTAACTTCAAGGAACCCTTTTTTTACTACGAGTGTATTCCCATGGATTTTACATATGACCTATCTGCATGTCAACAAAATGTGTTTATGACTTGTAAAAAGGTCTTATTATTGTTTTTATCCTTTACATCATCACATCATAATTTTTCACCATTGTCTGATTCAAGATCATCCTGAGCATGGACATCCCATATCATTACTCAAGATTTTAGAACCGAATTCAATGATTCATCTCACCATCATATTTTTTTTGGAATGGTGTTAGAGTACTCTCAAACATGTAAATACTAATTAGTATATTTTCTAACATTCCCCTAATACCAAGTCAATGTGAATCATGACCTTAATCATTATTCACTTTGGTCCAAGATATACAACCTGAAAATTTATCCTTTGAGAGTCGAAATCACAAAACCATAAACATCTAGTGAAATAGACATAAAGAAAATTAGACTAAAAATATAAAAAGGGGGATATAGTCAAAAGTCATGGTTCTCCTCAATAACCTCTTTGTCTTCATAGTTTAGCTAAACTTTAGAGTGAAAAAAGTCAAAAAATTGAAATTTCCCATCATGTTTCCCTAGTTGAATTTGAGATAGGCTCGCTAGACCCACTGGTGCAAGAAAACGTTATAGAAATAATTTATCACATCTATTTTCGATAATAATGTTTTTAGTATATAGTGACCCAAATATAGGGTGCTTCAACACTTCTTGGGTATTTATTTTTCTACAAATCACCTTCATTCCCTTTGAAATAAGAGATGAAACTAACCAATCACTTGATTTTATAAACTTCTCCTAGAACCAAATTTACTTGATTGAATTATTATGTTTTCACCTGTAGTGAATTGGTAATAAGGACTAGATTACCTAAAGGGACCCCACTAGGATTCACTGGGGAATAATGCAATTCTCTTTACTTTGAACTTAGTAGATTTCCTAGACCCATATGAATGGTATCCCTTAAATCAATGATCAATTTTCCTAGCTACGTGTGAAACTCATTTCCACCATTACTAATGGTCAACCTATATCCACTAGCCACCATTTCCAATTTACTCAGATATTCATAGTCCATGAATTACAATCCCCATAACTAGACTATTCAAGGCTATTAAACATCCTAGACATTATTTCACCCTTTAATATACAAATTAACAAAGTAAGAATGTGGTACTTCGTTCTTGAATCTTTTGGTGGCCCACACTACATGACCCAAAATCACATCATGTGGGATGAAAGCCTCATAACTATACAAAAAACTACCCCTATAGTGCTAACATATTGTCCAAGTTAGAAGAACTTAAACTTTAAAAATAGATATTTCGAGCTAATTAAACCCTAAACTACATCAATAGATGAGCCAAGAAAGAATAACAAAAAATTTAGAAACGTATAGTCTGATATTGAAGACCCTAAACTACAATAATTTTATGGTTTTCAAGACCTTAATCAACCAATTTATAGATCCAAAATTCTCACTAGGTTGAATACTGGCAAATCACTTTATGAGAAAACATTGAGTCTCTTGTCACTGGACACACACATTATGTGATCCAAGAAATATTGAACATTTATGAAACTAAAATGGTAAAAGACATTTAATGATAAAAAATATAAAGGTAATCCTGAGAAAAATAAAATTCCATGCCTGATAATATTTACACATATAAGGATTAGTAAAATGTTAGGCTAAAAAAAATACAGATATTGTATAAACTATTACTGTTCCTAGAAAAAAATAAATCTATGATCTATATTTCCATCAACATCAAAAAAAGTTAGAGGGCTTTCGTTAAAGGATATATTTAGCTTAATTAGCCTTTTGAACTGTGTGATCTCAGAACAGTTGGAATAAATACATCATTGAGGATTTTTATACTATTAATCATTTATGGGAAATTTTAAATATAGTTCAATTTTGATTCAACAATATGTATTCAAAATTTAGGGTCCCTTAGTTTTATAAAATTTATAAATGTTTTGGCATTGTATATGAAATCTAGTTAATAAAATTACATTCACATGATGAAGGAAAGAAAGTCCAACAACAACTTGTAATGTTAAAAAGTTTGTTCAAGGAATATGCGTAAAGGTGGGAGAATATGAATATTACAGTCTCTCCCACAGTTTCACAAAGAGAAAAAAATGTATATGTACCCAGATGGATCATAATAATATAGGTTCAGATGTGTTTTTTATATAATTGAAAGTTTATAAAGAGGTGTTAATTGAATACTAAAGGGTCATCCACTCTTTTTCTTGTATCTTTACAGAAGGATAAATAGTCTCAATAAAAATAGGAAAACTCCTCACTTCCTTTCTCAGTAATCACTAATAAGAATTATTATAATGAATGGTTAGACCTAGTGTGAGCTAAGATCCCTTCATTTTTTAGTATATCTGTAGTCAATTCATCTATCTAAACACACAACTAAGAGACTCTTAGATGTATTTATTCAAGAAACTCTATAAATTCCCTTATTGATTAAACTAGATAATACCTATCATCAAAGATGCGCATGTCCCCATTGTTATTATAAAATTGATGTTTTCAAGATAATACATAGTATGATATCATACAATTTTATATAGTAAAAGACATTGGATCTAAAATCACGATGGATCTAGAGATGTCATTCAACCTTTTCACAGATCTTCTACTGGGGAGTCTCAGTAATAATAGCATGGTTTTGCTACCAAATTATCCTTCATGGTAATCATATCGCGATGAACTCTTTAGGGATCACATATGAAGGAAGAACACCTAGGGGTATGTATTCAGATAATAAGTCCTTTAAAATAAGGACAACCCAAGTCAATGTGAATACCAACAAAACGTATTGTATGTTCTCCTCCAAATTGGTTCATTTTCTATTACTAGTACTAAAGGACTATCTCCCTCAAAAAACCCTACCCTGTTATGTGAGATTTTTCACAATGGGGATTGTAACGCCCCGACCCCAGTTATCCATAGTTGGTGCATTATTTTACTACATTTACATAATCATAAGAAAACCAAATCTTGAAGGACCGATCAGTTTAGTAGCCTTGAAAATACTAGATACAAACATAAGTTTAACATTACATATTGAAATGAAAAACAAAATATTGTCCCCTTCGAAAACTCTCATATCTCTTAGAATATCCCTGCAGTTCAATCATAATATACTTCTTCACATCCTGGGGAAAAATGAAACATAAGAAATGGGTGATCTCAAATGCTTAGTAAAGATAAACAATATAGAAGAAGCTATCATAGAAAAGAAAAAAACATTTAAGGCATGGTATAAAATAGAATCACAATACTTTTAAACATAATATTCAACATAATATGGAAAGAATAAATCAAATAGTTACACTAAAACATTCACATGGATATTCAACTACTCTTATAATCACATTAAATATCAATAACTAATCTTATAACAAGGAAATTCATAATTCCATACATCATAACCATACCATAAAGGCCTTGTCCCAAGACCATTACCATACCGTAAATACCTTGTGCCAAGAAACTAGTTTGTCTCATGAGACCTACTGATGCATCAAGGGGCTATAGCGGAACCCAAATACCAGTTACTAAGTCCAATTCATTCCTCTTATGAAAATGGCGAAACATAACCAAAACATTGATATTAAAAATAGCATACTAAATGTTAATACTTTAACCATAAACCATGAATGGTATAAAAATAGCACATCCATAGTCAAATATATCATAAACCCTTCAATACAATATGTAATATTGTATCATATTATTCAACCTCAAATAAGAATAAAATCCAAAAAAGGATGTTTACATAGATGAAAACAATTTAATAAATTCATTAGCATTCTTTGAGGGAAATATATTTTTTTTACATTAAAATCCTTTAGAAGATGAAAAATTATTAAATAAAACATTTCTTTCAAAAACAACCATATTATATTATAAGGAAATCTTAAAAATGTTAAGGCATCATAACTATGTAAAATAGCTTCTTGCACTATATATGTTAAGAAAAACATTCTTTCCTTAATTTTTAAAAAAGGTTATAAAGTACCACATTTGGAAAATGAAGAAATAATTCCATTCAAAATGTTTTATAAAAATTAAAACATGTGTAAAAATTTCTTTAAATAATTGTTAATAATATTTTGAAATAAATTTTATGAAATATGGACATGGATGATAAATATGTCTTAGTAGATACATATATACAAACAACCTCGAATAATAATGAGATTGTAAAATTAACCCTTAAATTATACTTTACTTTAGTAGAGGGTGAGTTAGCCTCCATTATAATTTTCAAAACATGTAATTACATTTTACTAGGACCATATTCATATTTATTATTTTATATATGATCAACTTATATCATTTTTGTAATAATATTTCTTTAATACCGTTGTTTCTGCTGTTAATTGCTTTATTTTCCCATTATTGTTTATTCATGTAAGTCATTTTTTTATGAATAAGATATATTTTATTCCTATGAAGAATAAAATTAAGTTCATAATTATTATTAATACTCATCATATAAATTTTTTAATCATTCATTAATGGTTAACATGGAGAATTAATCTCACAGCATCGTTGAGACAGTAGGCCGTACATACGCATGTGCGAAGGTATCATTCCATTGATGGTTAAATGGAATAAAATTGAATGGTATATTAATTATAAAGAATCATTATCATGTTATATTCATTATTTATATCCATTATACACATCATTATACCCATCAAATAAAGTATCATTGAATAAGAAATGACACAATGGTGTGGAGACGGTAAGCCGTATGTACACACACATGGTGATATTTTTATTCGTGTGATGGATAAAACAAGGAATATGAGTGTAACACGATTATAATAACATATAATTATATATATGATACTAGATATATTACTTGTATGTGGAAACAAAATATATAGAGGAAGTATAAGACAAAAATAACTTTTAAAGACGCGATAAAACAATTACCTATTTTTCGGGTGTCTCCTTTTGGTTTGCACAAAAGGACTCTATAGGTCTGATTTATGCCGAAAGTGTTGTATATAGAATTAATTTAGGGGAGTTTGGAGAATAATTGGTTACGGTTTGGTCGAGACAAAGGTATTTTTAGGTGTGAATTAAAGAGAAGGATAAATTCCCTTTTATAAGAGAGGTGAGGGGTATTTTTAGAAGATCTTAAAATATTAATTTATTTTAAAAATATTTTTGTTTGAAAATAGCAAAAAATTAATTTATTTCTAGGATAAAATGATTATGGGTTGAAATAATATCATAATATTATTTTTAGGTAATTTTAGGTCACAAAATTAAACATATCTTTTGGGTTTAACCTTCAGTTAAACAGTTTAACTCTTACCTTGTTTTTTTACACTATAGGGTCAATATAGTTACTATAAATTGACAAAAGAACCTGAATTAGAACATTTATAAAAAATATAAAACTATAATATTTAGTTGGACGAACTATATATTTTTATGAATTTTATAACATTTAATTAAATATTATTTATTTTAAAGTTTCATTTATGTTAATTTTGATACTATTCAAAAATTTTATTTTTAAAAATATAAAAAAAACACGATAACTTAGAATGAATACTTATAATATGTCACCAACATAAATATAGTATCTATAAAATTAGTTAATGTCATTAATTAGGTCATAATATAATTATTTTAATATTTTTAATAACATTTAATTGATTCTTTTTTAATAATTCTGTTACTGCATCATTATTGAATCACTATTTAATGTAATTATTTATTTCCTAAAAATATAAATAAATTTGTATTATGTAGATAATAATTTTATATTTCTAAATACTATTTATAGTTGACCATATCACTTATATATCCTCATATTAAAAATTATATAGTTAATAAAAGTTTAATATGACATTTTTAACTATTCTTTAAATAAAATCTCATAAATGTCATAATCTGACATAAGTAGATTAAAAAGGATCATAATTTTGACCAAACATTAATTTTGGTCAAAAAAACTTATCTAATGAAATTAGGGAAAGTGTTAGTGTAATATTATATTATTTTAATATTGATTCTACCTTTATATACCATATTTACCTTTAATCGTTGTTAATATAATCCAAAAGATACTATTCATAAAAAATTATTTTGATCTTATTAGACCACATTTTTTAAAACAATTAAAACCATGTATGTATATTTTTCAAAATTCAATTCACAAAATCGGTTGAATTACGTTTAATAGAAATCCCGTAGATGTGGCTAGAAGGTGGTTAAAAGAGTTGTTCAAAGGTTTAATAAAATTTTATATCTAATTATATTATAAAATTTTTCCTATGAAATATAATGGATTAATATATTTAATATTTATTTATGGTTACTTTAAAATCAATTTACAATAAAAAATTATTTAAATTAAATAGTTGATTTTTTAACAACAATGCAATATTTTTCACTATTCATCCAAAATTGAATCTTTTCAGGAAACTACCAAAATTTCACCCTAAGATAATTTTGATATTAAAAATAGTAAAATGAATTATATTTTTTAAAATAAACTTTCTAAATTTAATAATTTGATTAATAATATTCATAACTATTTTTTAAACGGCTAGTTTGAAAGGTCATGGTGTGCTCAAACTCGATATTGCATGCAACGAAAGCTATTGAATGATTTAAAAGGAAGCATAGCGTGGAAGATTGGGGTGTAACATTATTACCACCTTAATATAAATTCAACCTCAAAATTTCAATAATATCACTTCAGAAAAAGATTTGTGTGGTTCTTCATTATAAGTTTTTCAGGTTCCCACAACACCTCTTCCATTTTATGGTTTCTCCAAAGAACCTTTACAAAAAGCGTCATTCGATTTCTCCACACTTTTTCTATGATATAAATAATCTTGATAGGATATTCACAATAATATAGATTAGGTTTTAGTTCTATTTCTTTATAGGTGATTACATGTGTTGGATCGGGCTTGTATTTCCTTAACAGTGATACATGGAACACATCATGAACTTTGGAGACACTTGGTGGCATTTCCAAACGGTAATCTACAAATCCAATTTATTCTAGAATTTAAAAAGGTCCTATGTACTTGGGAAATAATTTATCCTTCTTAATGAATTTTATAACACCCTTACATAGATATACTTTCAAGAAAACAAGATATCATACTTGAAATTCCAAATCCTTCATTCGGTTATTAGCATAGATGTTTTGCCTACTTTAAGATATTTTGATATGGTTATGAATAGTTTTTACCTATTAAATCCTTTACTCAACAAGTTTTAGGCCTACGAGTTTTCTTTTACCATAATCATCCCTACAAGTTGGTGTACGACATCTCATTCCATATAATGCTTCATATAGTTCCATCTGTATACATGAATGGAGGTTATTTCTATAGAAAAATTGTACCAGAGGTAAATACTTATCCCACAAACTATGAAAGTCAAGAGAGAAATATTTCAACATGTCTTCTAAGGTTTGAATAGTCTTTTCTAATTATCCTCAGTTTAAGGGTGGTAGGCAGTGCTCAAACTAATCATTATGTAGGGCCTTCAAAATTCATTTCTAGAATTGTGATATAAAATGAGGTTCATGGTTAGAAAAAATCAATAGGGGTACACCATGAAGTCTTAAAACTTCATTAATATATAGTCATACTAAATGTTAATGCGGTAAATCTTCTCTCATAACAAGAAAATGTGATGATTTGGTAATAGGATCAATAATTACCCATATAAAATCAGTTCTTCTAGAAGTATTTGGTTTACCCATGAAATAGTCCAATGTAATATCATCCCATTTACACAAAGGTATAGGAATATATTGCATGAAACCTATAAGATGTTGTCTTCTAGCCTTCACCTATTGAAAAACCAAATATATTGACACATAATTTGAAATCTCCCTCTTCAGGTTATCCCCAAAAAAATTTCCTTCAAATCTCTATACATATTAGTTACATTAGGTTGTATAATGAAGTTAGAGTGATTAACATCATCCAATTATTATTATTTTTTAGCTCAAGTATAGAAGGAGCACAAATCCTCTTCCCAAATTTAAATGTACCATCTTCAAATAAAAAGTCAATCAGTCTCCCATCATTCAAAAATTTAATTTTCATTTGAAACTCCTCATCATCATATTGAGAACATTTTACACTTTATAGTAAAGAAGGTTTTGAAACCATTTGAAAAATTAGTGATGTTTCACCTTCCATGATAATTAACATATCCATCTTTACTAGATCCATAAACATAGGATACCTTTCAACTCTGATTTTTTTAGAACTCCATAGTATTTTCTACTCAAATCATCTGCCACATTACTTTCCTTCCCTAGGTGGTAGCTTATTGTGAAATCAAAATCCTTTAATAGCTTAAACCATATCCTTTGTCTTGTGTTGAGTTCATTCAGTAAGAAAATATATTTCAAACTCTTATGATCAGTATATATCTCACATTTTCCACCATAGAGATAGTGTCTCCATATCTCCAGAGTAAATATAACTAATACTAACTAAAGATCATGAGTTGGGTAGTTTTGTTCATGAATTTTTAATTACCCTGATGCACAAGAAATAACCCTATCATTCTTTATAAGGACACAACCGAGTCCTTTCCTTGATGAACCACTATAAATGACAAACCCATCATTCCCAAATGGTAGAGTCAAAATATAAGAATTGACTAATATTCTATTCAATTATTCAAAATATTCTTCATACTCTTTTTTCCAAATTAATTTTACCCATTTACGTGTGATCTTGGTTAATGGGTATTTCCAATTGGGTAAAATACGAAATGAAATGCTGATAGTAGCTTGCTAAACTAATAAAAATGCATACCTTAGTTATAATCATTGGTGCTGAAAATTATTGGCTTGATTTTGTTTTTTCAAGATCAACAAAGATTCCATATTTTTAGAAAATATGTCAAAGAAAAGAAATTTCTTGAAGCTAGTATTCACACTTACTAAAATTCTCATATAGTTCATTTCTTCTAATAGTTTTTAGAACAATCCATAAGTGGTTCTCATGGTCTTTGTAGATTTTGTATTATACCAATATATTGTCAATAAATACTATGGAAAAATAATTAAGATATTCCTTGAACATTTTTTTTCATTAGGTCCATGAAAATATAGAGTTCATTAGTCAATCCAAATGGAATTACCATAAATTCATAATGACCATTCCTCCTTCAGAATACTGTCTTTTGAATATCTTCCTTTTTACACAAAATTGGTGATATCCAAAATGAAGGTCAACGTTTTAAAAATATTGAGCTCTATGAATTTGATCAAATAAATCATCAATTTGAGGTATGCGATACCTATTATTTATTGTAATAGCATCAATTTATCCATATTCTATTCATAGCCTCATTGATACATCTTTATTCTTAACAAAGAGAACTAAGGATTCCCATAGAGAAACACTACGGTGAATAAATACCATATTACTCAACTCTTCTAGTTGTTTCTTCAACTCTACTAGTTCCACAATGGATATTCTATAAGGAGTATTTAATGTTGGTCGTACATTAGATATTAAATCAATAGAAAACTAAACTTCACACTTCTGGTTGTATCTAGGTAAATATTTTGAAAAAAACGTCAATATTTTTCTTTATAATAGGTACATCCTCAATTTGAATATTTCTTTATTCATCCAAAGATGTTATTTTCTCTTCCTCCCTAGGAATATCATACATTAAATCTAATTGGGGGTGGATTTTGATAAGAATCAGGTGATGGAGTTTTTGATCTAAAGATAATGGATTCTACATCATCCTCACAAATCATAACTTACTTCATCTTGGAATAAATTTGTGCCTCAAAGTTTGATAGCCAATCCGTACCTAGGATAATATCAAATATACCATAGGTATGAAAATAAAGTCAGTAGATAATGAACGTTTATATGACATAATGGGAACTTCCTAACACATCTTTGTGTCAATGTGACTTCCCTTATAAGTTTTTACTGACAACTCCCCTGTTAAAGTGAGTTGGAAATATTTAATTTTTAAAGAAAACTGGGATGATATAAAAAAAATTGAAGGATATAGAATCAAATAAAGCTTTGGATAAATATGAGGAGACGATTATAGTACCTACTGCAATACCATTAAGAATTTCAACCTTAACTGTTGTGATCGAAAAATCATGGCCTTTCTCCCCTGACATTTTCTAAGGAAATTTTCCTTGCTTCTTAGGAAAATCATTTTCATAATGTCCCATTTCTTTAAAATTATAGCATTGAACATTGGCAGCTTCTTTCTTCCCCTTGAAATCACGAGCTTAGTGGAATTTTTTCCACACATGTAACAAACTCTCATCCACTTTAGAAAAAATCTAGATAGAAAAATAAGTTTTAAATTACATCTTGAAATAGAAAACAACATGTTATACCCTTTGAAACCTTTCATATAACTTATACCATCCTTGAAATTAAATCATAATATACTTCTTCACATCCTAGGAAAAAATGAAACTTAAGAAAGGGATGAGATCAGATGCTCAGTAAGGATAAACAATATAACAGAAGCTAGCATAAATAAGAATAAACTTTTTTGGAAATGTATAAAACTGAAACATAAGCCTTTTAAACATAATATTCAGAATACTATGTAAATAATAAATCAAATAATAACATTTAAACATTAACATGGATATTTTTTACTATTTGAATAATCACATGCAATATCAATAACTAATCTCATAATGGGGAAATTCATAATGTTGAGAATCCTAACCATACTGTCAAGGACTTGTGCTAAGACCATTACTATACCGTCAAGGACTTTTGACAATAAAATAGTTTTTCTCATGAAACATACTAATGAATCAAGGGGATATAGTTGGACCTGACCATCACTTACTAAGTCCAATTCTTTCCTCTTATGAAAAGAGTGAAACATAACATAAGAATTCGTATTAAAACTAGCATAAAAAATGCTAATACTTTAACAATAAATCATGAATGGTATAAACATATCACATCCATAGTAAAATATATCATAAAAATTTAAATATAATATGGATGATTGTATCATAATAATTAAACTTCCAATAAGCATAAAATACAACAAATAATGTTGATATAGATGAAAATAATTTAATAAATTCATAAAAACTCTTTAAGGGAAATAACCATTTTTTACTTTGAAATCATTTAGAAGACGCACAATTATAAAAGAGTTTTTTAAAATAACATTATAATAATGTAAGGAAAGATTAAAAATGTTAAGGCATCATAATGGTGGAAAATAGCTGCTTGTGCCTTATTAGTTAAAAAAATATTTTTTCCTTAATATGTCAAAAAGGCTATAGAGTACCTCATTTGAAAAACAATTGAAAGATTGCATTCAATTTTTTTTATAAAAATTAAAACATGGGTAAACATTTCCTTAAAAAAATTTTGATAATATTTTGAAATACATTATATGAAAAATGGCCAGGATTATAAAGATTCCTAAGTAGATACTTATGTATAAACATCCTTGAATAATAATGATATAGTAAAACTAACCCTTAACTTACAATTTATATTAGTCAAGGGTGAGTTAGACTCCTATATAATGGTTAATTTTTTTTATTAAATTATACCATGACCATATCCATAATTATGATATGATATATGATCCTATTATATTATTTTGGTAATAATATTTCAGTATTACTGTTGTTTCAGGTATTAATTGATTTGTTTTCCCATTCATATTATGTCATATAAGTCATGTTTGTTATGCATATGATATATTTTATTCATATACAGAATGAAATTAAGTTCATAATTATTATTTTCACTAACCATATAAATTTTATAATCATTATTGAATGCTTAACATGTAGAATGAATATCATGGTGTCATGGAGTCTGTTGGGTGTACATATGCATAAGCAACGATATCATTCCCTTGATTGTTAAATGGTATATAATTGGATGGTATATTAATTATAAATAATAATTATCATGTTATATTAATTATTTATATCCATTATACTCATCATTATACCCATCCAAATAAAGTAGTTTTGAATATAAAATTACACTACGTCATGGAGATAATAATTCGTACGCACACATGCATTGTGATTTTGTTATTTGTATGATGGTTAAAATGACAAATATGGTTGTACCAAGATTGTAATACCATATAAGTACATGGATTATACTGAATTTATTATTTTTTATGAAGAAATAAAATAGAACGAGGAAGTATAGAAAGAAAATATCTTTAAAAGAGGTGATAAAACAATTACCTCTTTTTTGAGTGTCTTCATTTGGTTTGCTCAAAAGGACTCCATAGGTTGGATTTATTACCAAAGTCTCTAGGATGAAGTGATGTAAGTTTAGAAAATAATTTGGTATGTTTTGGCTGAGAATAAGGTCTTTGTTGGTGTGAATTAAAGAGAAGGAGGAGTGCCATTTTATATGAGTGGTGCAGGGCACTTTTAAAAGATCTTAAAATATTAATTTATTATAAATTGATTATCTATTTTAAATATCTAAAAAGTGATTTATTTATAGGATATAATGAGGATGGGTCTATATCCCCTTAGAATTTTTTTTGGATAAGTTTCGGTCGCAAAATTAATTTTACCCTTTTGGGTTTAACATTTAGTTAAATAGTTTAACTCTTACCATGTCTTGTTTTATTTTTACACTATAGGGTTAATATAGTTACTATAAAATTCCAAATAAACCAAAATTGGATTATTTCACTACTATAATTCTTGGTAATTGCGACAACCTATTTGCGATGGGATCCCGTCGCAAATAGGCTTTAGCGATGGGGCCACGTCGCAAATAGCTAGTTGCAGAAGACGCTGTCGCAAATACCATTATTTGTGATAGGCCCATCGCAAAAAATTTTAGCTGCGATGGGAAACATCACCATTGAAAATAAGATTCCGATTATATGTATTATATATACGTAAACTTTTTCATGATGGGCCCATCGCAAAAACTATTTGCGACGTGCCCTCATTCCATCGCAAAAAATATATATGTAACACTTTCTACGACGGACCCGTCGCAACAAATTATTTGTGACGGTATTACTTGGCCGTCACAAATGTGTTTTTAAAAATATTTAGTTAGACAATTTGCGACGGGACCCCATCTCAAAAGGTCCCATCGCAAATAATAAATTAAATTTTAAAAAATATAATTTAATAAAAATACGATAAATGAAAAAATAATATTACTATTATTAAAACAATAACAAAATAAAAAACATTAAAATTCTTAGTATTCAGAAAAAAATAAAAAAATATTAAAAATTACATTATGTAATATTTGTATCGATATAAAAGACATAAAATTTAAATAATTCATATTACAATGTTAAATTCAAATGTTTGTAACATAAAAAAATCACTGGGGGGGGTCTTCTTCTGGAGGAGGTGGAGGAGCTGAAGGAGCTGGTGGAAAAAACTCCATCCCTAAACTACGTGTCAGACGGCGCATGTACTCCATCTGCTCGTGATGCTGCTGCTGCCATCGACACATCTGCTCCTCGTAATGCTGCTTCTGATGCTGTTGCTGCCGACACATCTCTTCTTGCTGCTTCTGCAAAGTCTCTATATGCTCAGCATGAGCTCGCAACTGTTCCTGATACTGTGAGCCAGAAGATGATGCCTCTCTACAAGCTCCTCTCGAGCTAGATACTAACATCGCAGCAAAACCATAATAAGTACCAGGAGTCAAATGAGATCCGATGCCAACTACTCTGCCCTTGTCAAAGCCATACTGAGTCACCTGCATCCATGCCGCCTCATCGAAATGGTGAGCAGTGGTCTGCTCAGCCGTGTCGTCCTGACCCTCAGCCTGTGTCTGAGAGGTCGCACCCTCATATGACTCCTTTCAATTCCAATTTAAAATTAAAATTTTCAAAATATTATATGCAGTTAATTGTTAAATTGAAAAATAATACTAACCACAATCTGACGCTGACGATCAACTCTAACCTCTCCAGTAGTTGGATCGCTGTACATCCTCTGATAAACGCCGAAATCTGTAATATCGGGATGCTTGACTGCCTACCGAAATATAAAATAAATTGTTTATATTTAATGTTATATAAAATATTTAAAAAATATACATACCAGATGCTCTCTATGCTAATTGAATGTACGACTACCAGCTCGATGCGTCACCTCCGGTCTCCCCCAGTTCTGTCGTCCCACTAAAGATCTCCTCTCAAATCCACCACCCAACCAGTGTAAACATAATCCATCCCAAATGTGAGATGAAATATACTCTGGTTGGTGGACTCTACACGACTCATCAAATTCTGTCACCCCTGCTTTCTTAATGGTTGTCCTTCTCAAATTGTGCAAAAACTGGTGAAAATGGTCACGCATAGAAACATGCCACGCTGTGTGGATAACATCGCGCATGATATCATCGATAGGATGCCATAACCCCTAAAAATAATTTATAATATCAAGTTTTTAATAAAATAAATTTCAAAATAAATATTATTTATTTACGTACCAGCCAATGCTAGAACATGTCACGTCGCACATCAATGAGAATCTGTTCCCATGTGATCCATGGATGAGAAAAATAATTGCACAATATAGCACTCCCCTATCTAATAGCTACATGATGAAAACTGTGAAAAAAGAATAAATAATCAAACAATTAGTATATATATAAATAAATTAATGAAATCTAACTAAAATATACAGGTTACCATACCTCCGTGTGTGTGGATCAAAACCAAGATGTTGACGTTGCTTGAGGATAGGGTCAAGAATCATCAGTCACGCAAGACCGCGCCCCCTCCGCGTACCTCTTGAACCACCAGTAGGCTGAGGGCCAGCTGATCCCAAATCCTCAACATCCAAAGGTATCTCAGCCTCCTCCAACTCATGCAATAGATCAGAGTCCATCTGAAACACAAAATGATTGTTGTTAGAAGATAGTTGAAAATAACTATTATATATAGATATATATTAGTTATGATTAGAACTAGCATTTAATTGTGTCAATGTTCATCTTCATCCTCTTCTCCATATCTGTCAATGTCAATGTCTTCATCTTCTTCATCTACATCATCAATATCCATATCAGTTTTAGTTTCAGCATCTCTTGCCATTTCAAATTCATTTGTAACATCATTAACATATTTATCACCATTGATCCTTAATTGTGGGGTGTCATTGTCGATATTCACGTCTCTTTGTGAATCAAATGTATTTTGAGCCATCTCTTGAAAAATTTCAATTCCTTCCACTTCAGCGGAACCAAATTCAGTTTGAGTTAACTAATTTTCCCGATATTTCATTTTTATTATGATCCACCAATTTCTCAAGTCTCTTGAAGTAGCACAGTACTTTTTATAATAAATTTGATGTGCCTATTGAGCCAGTTAAAATGGTTCATTTACTGCAAGAAGTCTTTTATATTTAATATCGACAATTCCATGAGTCGGATGAACACGCAAACCTCTCTCAATATCCAACCACCGGCATTTAAACATTGTTATGTAATTCTATCCTAGATAACACAGCTCAATAATTTCATCCAAAATTCCATAAAAGTCAACATCATTTTCTCTATGATGTGAGCCTCTCAAGAAAACTCCACTGTTCATTGTTTTTTTGATTCCCCGTATGCATGTGTATGAAATCGAAAACCATTCACCACATATGCATTATAAGATTTAACCATTTTGGATGGTGGGTTACTCAATATACACAGTCGCTTATCAATTTTATCAGCATATTGAGACACCTGAAAATTTGTAAAACAATTATCAATATAATAAATAATAAATGGAATTGATATTAAACCATCAATAATTTATGTTACCAGTTTTTGAAACCATTGAGAATTTTTTTTTTCTGCGTTCTTCAAGAGCAGCTGCTGTAATTTGTGGAAGTTGTTTTTTTGATATGATTATCATATAACCTAATAATAAAATAAGTTTAAATACTGTAACATAAATTATAGAATAAGTGATAGAAGCACTCGTAGGACAAATGATGTCAATTATTCACAGTTGACCAGAACGTATGTATGAGCTCTGTGATGTTCATCATCTGAAAGCCATCATTCATAAACTCCACCAAAACCAAGATTTGGCTGATTAAAAACTGTTAATTGATTGTCCATTTCATCATTAACATTCCCCTCATTTCACCCCATGCGATTCTGTTTTGAGGGATTTTGAGATTCAAAATAATGATAGCAGAAAAAAGCAATTTGCTTCTGCAAATAAGCTTCACCAATTGAGCCTTCAACTGATACTTTGTTACGTATTTTTTTCTACAATTTTTTCATGCATCTATTGAATGGGTACATCTATCGAAACTGTACTAGACCTATACATTTAGCTTCATGTGGCAAATTTAATATCAGATGTTCCATTGAGTCAAAGAAAGCTGGCGGAAATATTTTTTCCAGTTTACATATAATTACAACAATATATTCTTCTAGTTTTTTAGAGCATCGTAGTCTGTTTTCCCTATACAAATGTCTCGAAAAAAATATGACATGTCTTTTATCGAAGCCCAAATCATATAATTCAACAAACCTCTGAACCCAATTGGCATTATTATTTCCATTATAACATGACATTCATGACTTTTTAATCCAATAAAATAACCATTCTTAACACATCTTCCCAAATTGGAAGCATAGCCATCTGGAAGTCTCAAATCTTCAATCCACTAACAAAATAATAAGAGACTCTCCTTGGACAGTGTATAAGATGCTTTTGCCTTCATTAACCACTATGATCTGACATTTTCAAATAATTCAAGTTCTGGTTGCCTTCAAATTTGGGAAAGATCTAATCGTGCCTTTACAATATCTTTGGTCTTACCTGGTGTATCCAAAATTGTATAAAATAAATTATCAAAACATTTCTTATCAATATGCATAACATCCAACATGTGGCAGACCAAAAAATCAGACCAATACAGAAGATCCCAAAAAATGCTCCGTTTTATCCAGTTATGTTCTTTCTCAAAGCCATGAATTTTTTGTTGGTTTAATGTTGGTCCAAATGTGATGGGAGGTAATGAAAATACAACTGATTTTAAATCTATACCTGAGATCATCTTTGGAGGTTCATCCCCTTCAATTGTACCTTTTCTGAAATGAGATTTGTTTCTCCTAATTATTGCTAATTATTACAAATTATTATAATTTATTACTAATTATTACTACTTATTACAATTTATTAATAATTATTACAATTTATTACTAATTATTACAATTTATTACTAATTATTACTATTTATTTATAATTTAGCAATACTTAGCAATACTTAGAAAAAGGAAAACTGCTTGAATAATGAAAGGAAATTTGGTAATCATCGCTATGGAGATGATTACAAATTTTCCCTTCATTATCCAAGAATATTTCGTTTACTAATTATTAGTAATAAAAAAATTATATTATCAATATTTACGAAAAAACAATATTAATATTATTAAAATAATAAATTTTTTATAAAATATTAAAATTATCAATATTCACAACAAACTTTGTTCTATTCTTAACATGTTCAAATCTCAAAGGGTTATTAATTGTGAAGTCATGCGCAATAAAAAGTTTGTGTCAGTTATATCCAATGTAAAATCTATAATTGTACTTGCATTGTTGACCACCTTGCAAGTAGTGTTGCAATAGGACGACCAAAGTAATGATGTTCTCATCTCTAAGAATCATCTCACATGACACTTTACATAGACCATTCTTCTTTAAAACATTGAGGAGATATCATTATTTTTCCCTTAAATTTTCAACGAAGAATGGTCTATATAAAGGTTCATGTGAGATAATTCTTATACATGAGAAGGGAATGACTTGGTTTGTCTGATAGCAACATTACTTGCGAGGTAATCAACCATGCAAGGACAATTATAGAGTTTACATTAGACATGGCTGACACAAACTTTTTATTATGCATGACCTAACAATTGGCGACCCTTTAAGATTTGAACATGTTAAGAATAGAGCAAATCCTATTGCGAATATTGATAATTTTAATATTTTATAATTTTTTTATTATTTTAATAATATTAATATTGTTTTTTTGTAAATATTGATAATATAATTTTTTTGCTAATTATTGCTAATTATTTCTAAATATTTCTAATTATTGCTAATTATTCCTAATTATTGATAATTAGTCCTAATTATTCCTAATTATTCATAATTATTCCTAATTATTACTAATTATTCCTAATTACTCCTAATTAATCCTAATTATTCTTAATTATTCTTAATTATTCCTAATTAATCCTAATTATTCGTAATTATTTGTAATTATTCATAATTATTCATAATTATTTGTAATTATTCATAATTATTCGTAATTATTCATAATTATTCGTAATTATTCGTAATTATTCATAATTATTCATAATTATTCCTAATTATTCCTAATTATTCCTAATTATTCCTAATTATTCTTAATTATTGCTAATTATTCCAAATTATTGCTAATTATTGCTAATTTTTTCTAATTATTGCAAATTATTCATAATTATTCCTAATTATTCATAATTATTCCAAATTATTCCTAATTAGTCCTAATTAGTCCTAATTATTGCTAATTATTCCTAATTTTTCTTAATTATTATTAATTATTCCTAATTATTCCTAATTATTCCTAATTATTCCTAATTATTCCTAATTATTGGTAATTATTCGAAATTATTCCTAATTATTCACAATTATTTCTAATTATTGCTAATTATTCCTAATTATTCCTAATTTTTCTTAATTATTGCTAATTATTGCTAATTAGACCTAATTATTGCTAATTATTTATAATTATTCCTAATTATTCTTAATTATTCCTAATTATTTCTAATTATTCCTAATTATTCCTAACAATTCCTAATTATTCCTAATTATTCCTAATTATTTATAATTATTCCTAATTATTCATAATTATTCATAATTATTTTAAATTATTCCAAATTATTCCAAATTATTTCTAATTAATCCTAATTATTCCAAATTAATCTTAATTAATCCTAATTATTCTTAATTAATCATAATTAATCCCAATTATTCCTAATTAATGCTAATTATTGCTAATTATTGCTAATTATTTCTAATTAATGCTAATTAATCCTAATTATTCCTAATTAATGCTAATTAATGCTAATTAATACTAATTAGTCCCAATTAATTCTAATTATTGCTAATTAATACTAGTTATTTTTAATTATTGCTAATTATTGCTAATTATTGCTAATTATTCTCAATTATTGCTAATTATTGCTAATTATTGCTAATTATTGCTAATTATTGCTAATTATTGCTAATTATTGCTAATTATACCTAATTATACCTAATTATTGCTAATTATACCTAATTATACCTAATTATTGCAAATTATACTTAATTATTGCTAATTATAACTAATTATTCCTAATTATACCTAATTATTCCTAATTATACTTTATTATTACTAATTATACCTAATTATTACTAATTATACCTAATTATTACTAATTATACCTAATTATTACTAATTATACCTAATTATTACTAATTATACCTAATTATTACTAATTATTCCTAATTATTCCTAATTATTCCTAATTAATACTAATTAATACTATTTAATACTAATTCATACTAATTAATACTAATTATTCCCAATTAATACTGTTTATTCCTAATTAATTATATTTATTTCTAATTAATACTATTTATTCCAAATTAATACCATTTATTCCTAATTATATCTAATTATTCCTAATTATATCTAATTATTCTTAATTATATCTATTTATTCCTAATTATATCTAATTAATATTAATTATAAGTAATAATTTATAATTATAACTAACAATATCAAATTCTTAATAAAACTAAATATAAATAAAAATCAATAAAAATCTAATTAAATTCGAAATACTAAACAACAATTAAAATTAACATAAAAAAATAAACATACAAAAAATAAAATATAAATACCTTAAACTTTGATATTCTGAAGATATTGACGCCCTCCGATGGATCTCGTATAAAAAACATCAACTAAAAAAAATTTCTCTTTAAAACTGAAGAATGAAAAGAGAGAGAAACCAAGATCTGAATGATTTGTGGAAAAAATGAATGAGGGTATATATAGGTTAGATTAGTGGCGATGAGATTATTAGCGGCGAGATTCCCGTCGCAAATGGTCGTATTTGCGACGGGCCCCATCGCAATTACCCTTGCCCGCATTAATTACAGTCGGCGGTTAAAAGGTTATTTGGGACGGGTCCCGTTGCAAATAGTACCTGCCGACAGTCTTTTTGCGATGGGACGACATCCCATCGCAAAAGGGTATTGACTGCTGCCGGGTATTTCTGACGGGACCCATCGCAAATACACCTGCGCGGTTTAGCGCACAAGCTGCGCCAAACTATTTGTGACAGAAGGAGAAATCCAATCGCAAATACTTGGTTATTTGCGATGGGCTACTTTCCCCGTCGCAAATAGATTCTTGGACGGGTTATTTACGACAAGAAAAGATCCCGTCGCAAATAACCCGTTGCAAATACTGTTTTTTCCCGTAGTATTTATAAAATAATTTACACTATAATACTTATTTTCCTAAACCAGATATTTTTATGAATTTTATAACATTTAATTAAATATTATTTATTTTAAAGTATCATTTATGTCAATTTTGATACTATTCAAAAAATTTATTTTTTAGAATAACGAAAGAACATGACAACTTTAAGAAAATAATTCTATTATTTAACTATCATATTTATATTATCTTTAAATTTTTTGGATTTCATTAACCAAGTCAAATTATATTTATTTTAATATATTTAATAACATTTTATTGATTCTTTCTTTAATAATTCAATTAATGCATCATTATTGTTGCACCATTTAATTTAATTAGTTATTTCCTAATATTATAAATAAATTAACATTATGTAAATAATAATTTTATATTACTAAATACTATTTATAGTCGACCATATCATTTATATATCCTGATATTAAAAATGATGTAGTTAATAAAATTTGAATATGACATTTCTAACTATTCTTTAAATAAAATATCAGAAATGTTTGAATTTAACACAAGTGGCTTAAAAAGGATCATAATTTTTACCTAAGGTTGATTTTGGTTGAAACACACTTATCAATTGATATTAGGACAAGTGTTAGGGTAATATTATATTAATTTAATATTAATTTTACCTTTAATTATTCTATTTACCTTTAACGTGGTAAATAAAATAAAAAAGATACTATTCAAAAAACATATTTTGATTTATTAGACCAAATTTTTCATATTGATTACAACAATTTATGTATATTTTTTTTGAAATTCAATTCATAGAAGCAGTAAAATTATGTTAATGCAAATCCCATAGATGTGGTTAGAAGGCGAGTAAAAGAGTCGTTCGAAGGTTTAATAAATTTATATATATATTTTTATTATAAAACGAATTCAATGAACTATATTTGATTAATATATGAATTATTTATCTCTTTTTACTTTAAAATCATTTTATAGTAAAATAATTTTATAAATAAAATAGTTGGTTTTAACAAGAATGCTGTATTTCACTATTCATAAAAAATTGAAACTTTTCAGAAAATTACCACAATTTCACCCTAAGTTAATTATGATATTCTGAATTCAAAAAATGAATTCTATTTGGGAAAAATAAACTTGATAAATTTCATATTTGGTTAATACTATTCATAACCCCTTTTTAAAAGGCTACTTTTCAAGGTAATGGTCTGCTCGAACTCGATGTTGTGTGAAACACAAGCTATTGAATTATTTAAAAGGAAGTGTACATGGAATCATGGAGTGTTAAAGGGAGTGAACATCCTTGGGGCCTCTATCGATTCCTGAATCAGCTTCATCGTGGCCATGAATAAGGGGTCTAGAAATGTACAAGGCTTAACTACATGGTAAAGTATTCAATTTAGTAGGCCATGATGGTAATCTTATACCCATGATTGGGAATAGTTTTGAGACCAGAAGATATGGGATTATAATGGAATAAGAATGTTTTCATCATTTCTAACTTCATAAACCAGTATGATACAAAATTGATGAATAAGTCTAGACTATCATTTTCCTTGCATGCCATCTGAGGGATGTATATAAACACTTTGTGTTTTGTGAAATTGTAAAGAAAACCAATTTGGAGAGTATGGTTTGCAGATGATTAACTCATCTACAAGAGCTCTAAGAACCCATTTCCCAGAGTGATACATTATATTATCTATTTTCAAGTGAGACACTTCCATTGTCAATAATTATCCTTGTAGGTGCCGAGTATGACATGAAATTGAAATACTTATGTAAGATCAATATATTGATAACCTCATCAACACCCAATTATATTTTTCAACTTCAAAACGTTTAGCATCCTAGGAAGAAACAGGGAAGGAGTGATTTCAGTAGTATTTTGATACTTATAACACCAAAAATGCACTCATATCCTTCTAAATAGAAATTTTAAAGGGTCACTAATATGATCGGGGAAATTACCCTATTTAACATGGAAAATGAGATGATAAAAGAGAGCAAGGGTCGAAAAGACTAAGTTGTGGGGTGTCCCTTTTTCTACTGGTGCTTCCATCACTAATGTGCTAACTGAAACCACCAATCACGCATCATCGAGTGGGGAAATCCATCTATTTAAACACATGGATAAAATTACCACCAATCAATTGATGGGGGATAACTCCAGTATCACCATATATCCCCTTGATGCCTATTCTCCAGCTTTCAAAATGATCTAATAAAAGCCCAAACTATCTTAAACTTATCAAGAAGGGAATCAATGAGGGAGTATGATAGTTATCCAAATACCACTATGATAAAGGAATATAACGATCCAATCCTTGAATGAAATGACCAAGTTTAGCTTCAACTCCTTCTTTTACTTCTCCATTTAAATGATGAGCATATCTTGCACTAGCGATGGAGTTTATTCAGGGTCATTTAAAACATCTATAGAAGGAAGGAATTCATTGTACATCTATCTTAAAAGATATATTTGTACTAGATGATAAGTATTCCATAGGGTGATCCCTACTACAGTACGTGTTAGATGAAAGGAGTTGGTTCTAGTGCAATAAAGGATAATCATTTACCTGAGAAGTTTCGATTGGCATTAAATGATGAAATAAGATATATATGCCACCTCGTAAAGATGAATAACATGAAATCAATCCAAAAACTATACGTATCTCTACCTAACGTAGAAGGACCACACTCATGAATAAAAAGGTTACCTCTAAGAAACAAATCCCACTTTAAACTCCATTCATGTTTTGTGTTTTAAAGTGAGAAGACATATATGTTTGAGTTACATAGAGAAATAGGTTGATGAGGTCAATCAAAAAAATCTAGACCAGAGGGAGATTAATTGACATATAAAATAGTCCCTATAATGGTTCCCTAATCAATTGAATATCTTATAAAACCATCTTTTAAATGCAATAATGAGAGGATGATATCCAATGGGATAGAATATTATAGTTGGGTGAAGGATTGATAGTTTCATCCAGAATCCTACATCCACACAAAGAGAGTCTATGTAAAGCTCATATCAAATAATCCTATTCAAAACATTGTTCTACGAAAAAACATAGTATTGAGGGTTGAAATTAAAATACATATAAATAAGGGATCTTTGATTGGATGCATTAGAATAAGTTTGAGAACCAGAAAATGTCTATACAATGCAACAAATATATGTTATCTGGGTAAGGGAACCTTTTCAAAAGGAATAAAAGAAGTTTATAACTTGGGATGCATCACATGAATCATGTGATCCATAAAAGGTTTTGTGATCTCATGGACTATTATTGGTCTTTCGAGTCACAAAACCCATGTAATATTTCAGGATTTCATGATCTATTTTAAGACTTGCAATCGTGTGACCATATTAGGGTCACAAGAGTATCATTAACATCAAGATATTATGTGACAATACCCAAGATAATTGTGAAGAATATAAAGTAACCCCATAACCAATGATGTGTATCATAATTCTAGAAACATATAGTTGATTGGTCATCAGGTTTTTTGTATGAGTCACAGAGACAAAAAGGTCACATGAAGAGGTCAAGAAATGAGATCGCATGATTGAATTTCTCAAATTTTTCTCATTATGGGGTTATAAAAAATTTTCTTTCATAGTACACAAGTGAGGGATGAAATTTCAAGAGCTTTGTAGGATTCAGTCACATGTGAAATAACCAGCCTCACACTTTTAAAGTGAATGGTTTCCTAGAACATAAATATATTCTCATAATAGAAACCAATTGAAGGCCAAAAGACATATTTAGGAACTTAATTCCTTAGAACCTAGTCTTTGTACATTCTGACATATCTTTTGATGGGGGTATTTTTTGACATCTTCAAAATGATCATAAAAATTTTTGGGATAAAATAAATAACAAAAACATATAAATTATTTTCTCTAAAAAAGAATTAAAGGATTAGGAAACTATGAAATATAAATAACATTACTCTAATAACATCATAATAATGGGATTAGAGATTCGAGTGGTTTATTAATGATCATGTGAATCCCCTTTGAAAAGTCTTTCCGGTTATGAGAATCCCTATAAGACCACACAACTGATCATATGAAGTAACTAAGATGAGTCAGTTTGATCATGTGACATAGAGATTGATTGAAATCTAATAATCAACCAAGATTTTCATAAAATAAAAGTTTAAAAAGGTGAAAGATTCATGTGTAGTAAGTTACATTGATTTTCATGTGAAGGGATAATGGATTTCGTGCGATCAGTTCAGGGATCATGAGAAATCACTAGGGACATTAAAAAATCATCACGTGAAGTCCACTACACATTTAACCTTTATCATGATAATGGTTTTAAGCACGTCCTTTTGATTATTCAATTTTTTTTATAGACAAATGATGGTATAAGGTCATAATAATTATATAATAAAAGTTAAAAATTATAACGACCCATACTTTACATACATTGTTAATACTTCAAAATTGAAGCATACTTATTACAACATATAACAAAACCATGAAAGGACCGTATAGGTATAGTGTCTTTAGAAACTGGGAAACATAAACAACTGGTTCATAAAGTGTCTACACTGTCTCCCATTTATTTCATCATATCTATAGTCCCTTTTGGAATATCTTACTTAATAACCTTCTTCCTGACCTGGGGAAAGAAAACATACAAAAGGGTGAGCTCAAATGTTCAGTAAGGGTAAAAAAAAGAAATATCAATCACATCATATACATAAGCACATAAATTTTGGAAATCTTAACCTGCAACAGAGATCATAATTTCATAACATGGGATAAATCATGGCAGTGAAATGTAATCACAATAATCATAACTTAAAACATGAAACTTTGTGGCATACACACATAATCATAGAGAATTATTTCTTGTTAGTCAAGACTCATTGCCAAGACTATCTTAGTGGACAAAGTCCATTTCTGAACCGAGTCACCCTCGTTTCAGTCCTGTTTCACTGAACCGGTATAACCTACCGTTCCAGCCATGTCTATCTCATGAGATATAAAATCTTTACCCAATGCATTGGAGGGAGATATAGGTCCCACCCATCTCATAATGATACCATTCTTATGTGTGCCACAAAATCATAAATCATACATCATTACATAACCCATGTAATAAAAATGGGATTCTTAAACATCATGACATCATAAAACAATTCATATAAGATAAAGGAATTCATAAAAATAATTCCATCACAACATAATCAAATCAATGTAATAATAGGGATAAAAACAGAACCCTTTATTATCTTAGATGGAAAATAATTTTGATAAAACACTTGAACTCCATTCTTGAGGAAAATACCATTTCTTCTTCAAAAACATTTTTCCTTTCTTAACATGTCATACAGCTTTAAGCTAAAAGGAGTTGATTAAAAATAAACATGAAAACTTGTAAAGGAAGCTTCTTTGAAATAATTTTTTAAAAATCCATTCATGCCGTATAAGTTAAAAAAAACATTCTTCGTACTTTTGTCGGAAAAGTCAAAAAGTACCTCGTACGAAAAACGACAAAAGATTCCTTTCATATCCTTTAATAAAAACTCATCGAAGGGTAAAATTGGATTTAAAAAATTTTAGGTGGATGGAAATAACATTACATATTGAGGAAACATGGATGTGGATGATAAAATACACCCCAGTAAATTTCAAAGTATAAATAATCTCGGATAAAAATGAGATTGTGATATTTCCCTTACCTTAGGTCCAACTTGCTTTGTAAGTGTCCGAACCTCCTGTATAATGATTTAAATAATTTTATTGACTTATTCCAGAATCATACTTATTTTTATGATATCATATATGGTCATATTCCTAGCTTCTTAGTAGTAATATTTCATTGCTACTTGTTATTCGGGTGTTTATAACTTTTTGTTCTTATGCGTGTTTTGTCGAATAAATTATTATTCTTTTCTTTAGGTTATATATACCTCATTTCCAGAATGGTATTAGTGTAATATATATCATATTCATTCATTCAATTCATTTATATAATCATTATTAAATGAAGATCATGTAGAACGAGTCGCATCACATCGTGGAGACGGTATTCCGTACGTACGCACGAGTGATGATATCGTTCCTATGATTGTGGAATTGTATTGGAGTGTATGTATACTATTTCAGAATAAAAATCAATTTATAATATTGATATATAGTCATTATTTACACCATTATACCCATCCAAGTAAGCTGGTGGTGGAAAATAGATTACACCACGGCGTGGAGACGGTATTCCGTACGTACGCATGCAGGGTGATTTATTTTTCCGTAGGATGGATAGATGGTGAAATAGGGTTGTTTCATACGTATAATAACATATCAGTATATGAGTGATACTGATGTTATTACTTCATAATTAAACAACTAATGAAGAAGAAGTGGAAGAAGAAATAAAGATGAAAGAATCGGTAACAGACATTACCTCTTCTTTGAAGTGCTTCTTTGAGACCTTCTTTTAGGGCACTAAAATTGGTCTTTGAGGAAGAACAGAACCTCTAGGATGTCTATAGGGAAGTGGAGAGGAGAAAGTGTCAGGGGTTGGCTGAGCTTGAAGGCTCAAAGTGGTGTGAGGAAGAGGGGGAGGAGGTGTCCTTTTATAAGGGAGGAGAGGGGCACCTTTGGAATAACTAAAAATATTATTTTATTATAAAGTCAAGTTCGGTTTTAAATAGCTCCAAATTGATATATTTCGAAGGTAAGGTGGGGATGGGTCGAAATCCTCTCATCCAATAGAATTTAGACAAGTTTAGGTTCCTATTTTAACGTTATCATTTAGATTTAACATTAAGTTAAATAATTTTACTTTTACCATGTCTTCTTGTGTTCTTATAATATAAGGTTAATACACTTCCAATAAGCAGACAAAAGAACCCAAAGTTGTTTATTATTAATATATATAACCTTATCTAAGTCATTTGGCCGAACCTTAGATTTTTAGAAATAAAATAACAATTACCAATATAATATTTGTTTAAAAAACTATTTTATGTCAATTTTGAAACTATTTAGTAATTTATTTTTGTGAAAATCATAATATAATTATTAGTTCGAACCATGTTAATTAAATCAATACTAACATGTCATATTAACCTAGAAAATTAGTGGAATTCATAAAAATTCTCAAATTACATTTAGTTTGGTGTTTATAACATCAATTATGTCAATATTTCATTAATAAGATAATTACTGCATCATCATTGTGTCATAAATAAATAAAATTATTTAATGTCTAAAAATTACAAATAAAATACCATTATGTAGGAAATCGTTTTAAATTTCTAATGAATATTTATAGTCGAATTTATCTTATGTATAACCCCATATTAAAAATTATTTACTTATTAAACTTTGATTTTAACTATTTTAACCCTTCTTTAAATAAATTAATAATAAATGTCCTAATCTAATCCAAGTGGGCCTAAATGGTCATATTTTATTCCTAAGTTTGTTTTTGGTCGAATTACACTTATCCAATAGAATTAGGACATGTGTTAGGGTAATAATAATATCATATTTAACCTTAATTACCCTATTTACTTTTTACCGTGGTAAAAAAAGTAAAAATTTACTATTCACCAAAAATTATTTTCATCTCATTGAACCACATTTTAGTCCTTGATATTAACCGTGTCTCTCAGATTTTTGAAATTCCACTCACAGAAGCGGTAAAATTATGTTTTATGAAAAATTCAGTTTTTTAACTACCACTTAGTGGTTTCACTATTCATCAAAAATTAAAAGTTTTCAGAAAAATACCAAAATTTCACCCTAGGCTAATTTCGATATTCCGAATCCAAAAATGAAGTCCATTTTGAAAAATAAAATTTATAAAATTTTATAAAGTGGTTATTACTATTCCTAACGGCTAGTTTTAATAATATTTTAATAGCATATCGTTGTTTAGTGAAACTCAGTATTGCGTACGACACACGCTATCGAGGAAGGTCGTGATTTCGTGTAAAGCAAGCCAAGAAAGTGTTGTGTAGAAAAATATTCCTTTGATGATTTATATAACATAAAAGTCCCGGGTGTTACATTCTACCCCCCTTAAAATGAATTTTGCCCTCGAAATTCGTCACTTTGTAACAAACAGATGAGGATACCTCTCCCTCATCATATCCTCAAGCTCCCAAGTAGCTTCTTCTAATTGGTGGTTCCTCCATAAAACTTTCACCAAGAGAGTGGTCTTGTTTCATAGGACTTTTTCGCTACGATCCAGAATCTCTATCGGTTGTTCTTTATAAGAAAGATCTTGCTCCAGCGGTACAACTTCTGAGCTGAGTACATGTGAAGGATCAGGTATGTACTTTCTCAGGAGAGATACATGGAACACATCGTGAACTTGAGAGAGATTCGGTGGGAGCGCCAATCGGTAAGCTACCTTCCCAACACGATCCAGTATTTCGAAAGGACCGATATATCTAGGGCTCAACTTCCCCTTCTTTCCAAATCTCATAACCCTCTTCAAGGGAGATATTCATAAGAACACTTTATCACCCACTTAAAACTCTAGGTCTTTCCTTTGGTTTTCGGCATAACTTTTCTGTCGACTCTGAGATGCTCTTATGTGTTGCTGAATAGATCTGACCTTTTCTGCCATTTCATCAACGAGATCAGGTCCTAATAGCTTTCTTTCCCCAACTTCATCCCAGCAAGTTGGAGTCCTGCATTTCTTTCCAAAGAGAGCTTCATAAGGATCCATCTGAATACTGGAGTGAAAGCTATTATTATAAGAAACTTCCACTAAAGGTAGGTGTTGATCCCAACCACCTTTGAAATCCATAGAGCAAGCTCTCAACATATCTTCTAGGGTTTGAATTGTTCTCTCAAACTGACTGTCTGTCTGAGGATGATAAGCAGTGCTGAAACTCAACTCTGTATCCAGAGTATGCTGAAGACTTCCCCAGAACTTCGAGGTAAATCTCGGATCCCGATCAGAGATAATAGAAAGTGGTACTCCATGCAATCTTACCACTTCCTTTACATATATCCTGGCAAGATGATCCAGAGAGAAATCCTCTCTACTAGAAATGAAGTGTGCAGACTTTTTAAGACGATAAACTATGACCCATATAGCATTATTGCCTTTGGATGTTTTAGGAAGTCCTGTGACAAAGTCCATAGTGATGTTTTTTCATTTCCATTCGGGTATGGGTAATGGTTGTAACATCCCCTTAGACTTCTATCTCTCAACTTTAACTTCTTGACAAACCAAGCATCGAGAGACATATTCAGCAACATCTCTTTTCATGCCATCCCACCAGAAGTACTCTTTCAGATCCCTATACATCTTCGTGCTTCCAGGATGAATAGAGAATGAAGAACTATGAGCCTCATCCAGCAGCTCCTTCTTTAATTTAGGGATGGGAGGAACACAAACCCGATTCCTGAACTTTATTATCCCATCACAATCAAGGTTGAACTCAGGAACATTTCTCACCTTCTTTTGTAACCTGACATCTTCTTTCTGTGCCTCTTTAATCTTCACATGTATAGATGGTTGAACATTCATTTGAGAAAGATAATATTTTCCCCCTTCCATTATAATTCCAAGATCCATCCTTTGTAAATCCATAAATATTAGATCTTTTGTGATCCTCATCATGGATAAACTAGCATGGTCTTGTCGACTTAATGCATCTGCCACCTTGTTTTCATTCCTAGGGTGGTAATGGATTGAGCAGTCGTAATCCTTAATCAGCTCCAACCATCTTCTTTGACGCATATTCAGCTCCTTTTGTGTGAAAATATACTTTAAACTTTTATGATCAGTATAAATATCACACCTTTGACCATAAAGGTAATGCCTCCAAATCTTTAATGCAAAGATTACCGCAGTTAATTCCAAATCATGTGTTGGGTAATTTTTCTCATGGATTTTCAACTGTCGTGAGGCATAAGCTATCACCATATCATTTTTCATAAGAACACACCCTAATCCCTTCTTGGATGCATCACTATAGATCACAAACCTTTCTCCACTACAAGGCAGTGTAAGCACAGGTGCACTGGATAACCTACTTTTCAACTCCTTGAAATTCTCTTCACATTCTTCCATCCAGACAAACTTAACTTCTTTCCGAGTCAACTTGGTGAGTGGATTAGATAATCGTGAAAAATCTTTCACAAAACGTCGATAATATCCAGCCAAACCAAGAAAACTTCGGATCTCAGTTACTGTTGTTGGTCTCGACCATCTTTCGATAACCTCTATTTTTGCTGGATCCACAGATATCCCCTCTTTTGAGATTATGTGACCCAAAAATGCAACTTTTTGAAGCCAAAATTCACACTTGGTAAATTTGGCATAAAGATTCTCCTTTCTCAGGGTCTTCAATATAATTCTCAAGTGATCTTAATGTTCTTCCTTGCTCTTTGAATAGACAAGAATATCGTCTATAAAGACTACCACAAATTGATCAAGATAGTCTCTAAAGACTCTATTCATCAGATCCATGAAGATAACATGGGAATTAGTAAGACCAAATGGCATCACTATAAATTCATAGTGTCCCTACCTTGTATGGAAAGCCGTCTTTGGTATATCCTCCCTTTTGACACTTAATTGATGATACCCTGAACGAAGATCAATCTTGGAAAAGTATTGAGCTCCGCGTAGTTGGTCAAATAAGTCATCAATGCGTGGGAGAGGATATTTGTTCTTGATAGTGATCTTGGTAAGTTCTCAATAATCAATGCAGAGTCTCATTGATCCATCTTTCTTTTTAACAAATAGAACAGGTGCTCCCCAAGGTGACGCACTAGGGAGTATGAATCCCTTATCAAGATTCTCTTGGAGTTGCTTCTTCAATTCCTGCAACTCAATTGGGGCCATTCTATAAGGTGTCTTTGAAATAGGCAAAGCACCCGGTACGAGTTCTATTGAAAACTCAACTTCACGATTTGGTGGAAGACTCGGTAATTCCTCTGGAAATACATCATCAAACTCCCGTACGATGGGCATATTCTTAATCGTGAGTTTCTCACCAACCATTTGAGATAAATAACCTTCATTTAGTGGAATCAATACCCATAAAATGGAAGAAATTTCCACTGGAAGGTTATGTTCATCCTTGCATTGATAGACGATCATAGATTGATCTGGAATATGAAATGTGACTTCCCTTCTTTGGCAATTGATATGATCTCCATATAAAGAAAGCCAATCCATGCCAAGAATCACATCAAATTCCACTATAGGAAGGATCACAAGATTTGCAGGAAGCACTTTCCCACAAACTTCGATCGGAGAAGAATTATAAACTTTTGATGCGACTGTTGTGCCATTAGGTGTTGTCATAGCTAACTCAACATCTAATTGTTGAGGTAATATGGTGATACCCATAGAAAATTCTTTAGAAATAAAAGAGTGGGTGGATCCAGAATCAAATAAAACATTTGCTACTATAGAGTGGATGGTAAGTGTACCTTTCACCACATCGTTATCGTACTCCACATCGCTGATAGAAATTGCATGTGACATTCCTTTGTCTTTAGCCTTAAGAGTTTTTTGACGTCAACCATCATCATCAACCCTTGGATTAGGGCATTTATTGGCATAATGACCCATATCCTTGCACTTGAAACATTGAAGTGTAGTAGGCTCATTCTGTGTATCCCTTCCTTTGTTTGCATCATTAGACATCTTCTTCCCATCATCGCGGCATTCAAATGCCCAATGACCTTCCTTTACACATTTGAAACATTTACTTGTCCCTTTAAGACAACTCCATCCATGTTTCTTTCCACAATTTGAGCATAAGGGAAAGCTCATCTTCTTTTCAGTGTGCTCTTTAGATTTTCCTTTGAATTCCATTTTCCTCTTCTTATCAAACCCATATGACTGATGGGTTACTCCAATCTCCATCTCGACTTTGAGAGCACATCGAATGATTTCCTCGTAGCTATTGAAGTCCCTTATGGCTAATGCCCTTCGAAGACTTGGTTTTAAGCCACTAAAGAATCGATCGATCTTACTCTCAGGTTGGATAATAATACCAGAAGCGTACCTTGCAAGTCTTGTAAAATTTGCTTCATAGGTACCAACAGATTCATCATCCTTTTGCTTCAGTTCAAGAAACTCTTTCTCCATCTTTGTTCGGAGAATACGAGGGAAGTACTTATTGAAAAATAAGTTCTTGAACTCATCCCATTCCATGGAATCAATTTCATCCCTTTGCCTCGTATTCTTAATAAGATTCCACCATTGATCAGTATCTCCTTCCAAACGATACACTGCTAGGATGACTTTATCATGTTCAGAACATTGAAGAACTAAAAATATCTTTTCAGTAGTACTAATCCATTGTTCAGCAACTAATGGATCAGTAGACCCGCTGAAAGAAGGTGGACGCTGCCTCATGAAGGATTAAACAGAATGTTTCTCCTTCCTTTGCTCGTTTGGAAGTCCTGCATGATTCATAGCTTGAGAAAGTTGTGTGATCATGGCTAAAAAATTTTGCATTCCAGCTCCCATAACGTTTGGTTGCTCAGGGGGACAATCATTGCATTGCCCGTCACATTCCGCATTAACACGGTTCCTTCGGGTTCCAGCCATTGACTAAAACCAAGAAGAATAGTGTGAGAAACACTAATTATAATAGGAAAACCACATAATAAAGAATAAAATTTCCCACTTAAGGTCTTATCCTAGGTTATTCATGGCCATTTATAAAACACTAATATTGTGTTCTATGCTTAGACTTATCCTTATGGTCCTTACTAAGGCTTTCGCATCCTAGTTTCGAAAGGTTGACTATACCTTTCCTCTGATACCAACTATAATGACCCATACTTTACATACATTGTTAATACTTCAAAATTGAAGCATACTTATTACAACATATAACAAAACCACGAAAGGACCGTATAGGTATAGTGTCTTTAGAAACTGGGAAACATAAACAACTGGTTCATAAAGCGTCTACACCGTCTCCCATTTATTTCATCATATCTATAGTACCTTTTGGCATATCTTACTTAATAACCTTCTTCCTGACCTGGGGAAAGAAAACATACAAAAGGGTGAGCTCAAATGCTCAGTAAGGGTAAACAAAAGAAATATCAATCACATCATATACATAAGCACATAACTTTTGGAAATCCTAACCTGCAAAAGAGATCATAATTTCATAACATGGGATAAATCATGGCAGTGAAATGTAATCAAAATAATCATAACTTAAAACATGAAAATTTGTGGCATACACACATAATCATAGAGAATCATTTCTTGTTAGTCAAGACTCATTTCCAAGACTATCTTAGTGGACAAAGTCCATTTCTGAACCGATTCACCCTCGTTTCAGTACTGTTTCACTGAACCGGTATAACCTACCGTTCCAGCCATGTCTATCTCATGAGATATAAAATCTTTACCCAATGCATTGGAGGGAGATATAGGTCCCGCCCATCTCATAATGATACCATTCTTATGTGTGCCACAAAATCATAAATCATACATCATTACATAACCCATGTAATAAAAATGGGATTCTTAAACATCATGACATCATAAAACAATTCATATAAGATAAAGTAATTCATAAAAATAATTCCATCACATCATAATCAAATCAATGTAATAATAGGGATAAAAGTAGAACCCTTTATTATCTTAGATGGAAAATAATTTTGATAAAACACTTGAGCTCCATTCTTGAGGAAAATATCCTTTCTTTTTCAAAAACATTTTTCCTTTCTTAACATGTCATACAACTTTAAACTAAAAGGATTTGATTAAAAATAAACATGAAAACTTGTAAAGGAAGATTCTTTGAAATAATGTTTTAAAAATCCATTCATGCCGTATAAGTTAAAAAAACATTCTTCGTACTTTTGTCGGAAATGTCAAAAAGTACCTCGTACGAAAAACGACAAAAGATTCCATTCATATCCTTTAATAAAAACTCACCGAAGGGTAAAATTGGATTTAAACAATTTTAGGTGGATGGAAATAACATTACATGTTGAGGAAACATGGATGTGGATGATAAAATACACCCCAGTAAATTTCAAAGTATAAACAATCTCGGATAAAAATGAGATTGTGATATTTCCCTTACCTTAGGTCCGACTTGCTTTGTAAGTGTCTGAACCTCCTGTATAATGATTTAAATATTGTTATTGACTTATTACAGAATCATACTCATTTTTATGATATCATATATGGTCATATTCTTAGCTTCTTAGTAGTAATATTTCATTGCTACTTGTTATTCGGGTGTTTATAACTTTTTGTTCTTATGCGTGTTTTGTCGAATAAATTCTTATTATTTTCTTTAGGTTATAGATACCTCATTTCCAGAATGGTATTAGTGTAATATATATCATATTAATTCATTCAATTCATTTATATAATCATTATGAAATGAAGATCGTGTATAACGAGTCGCATCACATCATGGAGACGGTATTCCGTACGTACGCACGGGTGATGATATCGTTCCTATGATTGTGGAATTGTATTGGAGTGTATGTATACTATTTCAGAATAAAAATCACTTTATAATAGTCATATATAGTCATTATTTACACCATTATACCCATCCAAGTAAGGTGGTGGTGGAAAATAGATTACACCACGGCGTGATGACGGTATTCCGTACGTACGCACGCGCGGTGATTTCTTTTTCCGTAGGATGGATAGATGGTGAAATAGGGTTGTTTCATACTTATAATAACATATCAGTATATGAGTGATACTTATGTTATTACTTAATAATGAAAAATCTAAATAAGAAGAAGTGGAAGAAGAAATAAAGATGAAAGAATCGGTAACGGACATTACCTCTTCTTTGAAGTGCTTCTTTGAGACCTTCTTCTAGGGCACTAAAATTGGTCTTTGAGGAAGACCAGAACCTCTAGGATGTCTCTAGGGAAGTGGATAGGAGAAAGTGTCAGGGGTTGGCCGAGCTTGAAGGCTCAAAGTGGTGTGAGGAAGAGGGGGAGGAGGTGTCCTTTTATAAGGGAGGAGAGGGGCACCTTTGGAATAACTAAAAATACTATTTTATTATAAAATCAAGTTCGGTTTTAAATAGCTCCAAATTGATATATTTCTTATCTAAGGTGGGGATGGGTCGAAATCCTCTCATCCAATAGAATTAAGACAAGTTTAGGTTCCTATTTTAACCTTATCATTTAGATTTAACATTAAGTTAAATAATTTTACTTTTACCATGTCTTCTTGTGTTCTTATAATATAAGGTTAATAAACTTACTATAAGCAGACAAACGAACCCCAAGTTGTTTATTATTAATATATATAACCTTATATAAGTCATTTGTCCGAACCTTAGATTTTTAGGAATAAAATAACAATTACCAATATAATATTTGTTTTAAAAACTATTTTATGTCAATTTTGACACTATTTAGTAATTGATTTTTGTGAAAATTATAATAGAATTATTAGTTCTAACAAAGTTAATTAAATCAATACTAACATGTCATATTAACCTAGAAAATTAGTGGAATTCATAAAAAGTCTCAAATTACATTTATTTTGGTGTTTATAACATCAATTATGTCAATATTTCATTAATAAGATAATTACTGCATAATCATTGTGTCATAAATAAATTAAATTATTTAATGTATAAAAATTACAAATAAAATACCATTATGTAGGATATCTTCTTATATTTCTAATGAATATTTATAGTTGAATTTATCTTATGTATAACCCCATATTAAAAATTATTTACTTATTAAACATTGATTTTAACTATTTTAACCCTTCTTTAAATAAATTAATAATAAATGTCCTAATCTAATCCAAGTGGGCCTAAATGGTCATATTTTATTCCTAAGTTTGTTTTTGGTCGAATTACACTTATACAATAGAATTAGAACATGTGTTAGTGTAATAATAATATCATCTTTACCCTTAATTACCCTATTTACTTTTTACCGTGGTAAAAAAAAGTAAAAAGTTACTATTCACCAAAAATTATTTTCATCTCATTGAACTACATTTTAGTCCTTGATATTAACCGTGTCTCTAAGATTTTTGAAATTCCACTCACAGAAGCGGTAAAATTAAGTTTTATGAAAAATTCAGTTTTTTAACTACCACTTAGTGGTTTCACTATTCATCAAAAATTGAAAGTTTTCAGAAAAATACCAAAATTTCACCCTAGGCTAATTTCGATATTCCGAATCCAAAAATGAAGTCCATTTTGAAAAATAAAATTAATAAAATTTCATAAAGTGGTTATTACTATTCATAACGGCTAGTTTTAATAATATTTTAATAGCATATCGTGGTTTAGTGAAACTCTGTATTGCATACGACACACGCTATCGAGGAAGGTCGCGATTTCGTGTAAATCAAGCCAAGAAAGTGTTGTGTAGAAAAAGATTCCTTTGATGATTTATATAACATAAAAGTCTCGGGTGTTACAAAAATGATGGTATCCTTATGTGAAGAGGGTTACATTATTTTACATGCGATGGAGTTATAAAATTTTCATGATTATCCCACTAATCATGTGATGCCCATCCAACATGCTACATTGATCTCACAAAGTTCCATAGTCATATCAGACTAATGTTGTGAAGTCCACTTGAGATTCCAACTCAAGGTTATCAAACATAAGGATTTGATCTTGCGAATACCATTTGACATGTCAATTTGATCCAAAAAAATCCCTTTGAGAATCCATGGGTTCAATAAATATGGTAATGATTGAGTGATCATGTAGTCACTTATTACCATCCAACACAAAGATGAAGTCTTTGATGACGTGCAACTAGATCATGAAAAACACATAATGAAATGATCCCTACATCTACTCAATCTAATATCTGTGATTTTAGAACCATGAATATTGGTGTATAATCAGTGCGATGATGCCTATAAACACCCCCAGGTACAGAAAAAAGAACACAAGGGAAAAAAGTCAAGAGAATATTTTCTAGAGTTGAGAACTATATAATAACAGAAGCCTTCCACCAGGTAAGCCTGTGGAAAGAATTACGGGATTGCATGATATGTTTATACACATTGTATGAAAAAAACATTTATCAAACCTATTTATTTTGGAAAATGTTTTTATAATCACAAAAAATATTTTCCTCAGGTTGACTCCATCACATGATGCCTCAATAGGCTTGTTCTTAATAAAAATTGATGAATTTATGTGATAAAGGATAAAAATGATGGAAGCTTCTTGTGAAGATAGAAACACTAATTTTCACATGAGTGGGTCATGAACATTGAAATATTTTATCATTGATCGTGTGAATTCCTATGTACATGTTATCAGGGTCATAAAAAATCCACTAGAAATGTCATCCAGGTCATGCGAAGTCCTCCATAGATGTTAACCAAGTCCCAAAAAGTCTTTTAGACATTTCAACTAGATCATATGAAGCACCCGAGACATGTCAACTTCGATCACACAAATAATTGTAGATATTTATGATTTTATAATGTAAATAACTTTAAACATTTCATATTTGATCATGAGAAGCCCCATGGATATGTTATCTTCGATCACATGAAGCATCCTGGACATGTCATCTTGAACATGCGACGAATTTTATACATGTGTGGTTGATGACGTGACAACCTTTACACATGATTTAAAAGATCATGTAAAGAGCCCTAGACAAGATAGATTCTGTCATGATAAGACCCCTAGACATATCAGCTTGATACTTTATACATGTCAAATAGATGCACTAGACATGTCAGGCAGACACCCCCACACATGTCATCCTTGTCCAGCAAGAATACTTGGGCATGTTCCTTCAATCCATGTGAACCCATGACCATAATGCTTCGGTCGATCATAGACCATTAATATGGGATGTGTCCAAAATATCCTAGGGTTAATTACTCATGAATCCTTATTATGAGATCCTCATTCCGTACAATTGTGCTCAGTTGAACACTCATGGTCTATACTATCTATTCGTTAGTAGATAATGGTTTGGTTTCTTCAATGGGAATCCACCTTGGTGTATGTATCTCCATATACCAAAAAATCTAACTCATGGTAACTGAATTATCCTATGAATATACAATCCTTAATTTTCCATCAACATATGATAAATGAGATTATACATGGGAATCCTCTTAAGTTCAAGTGTCAAACATGCCTTATATCACCTTAAACTCATCAGTGGGTTTGGGATAAACCGAACTATGAAGACATTGATTCATGTTCTGTGGAAAAGTTAATAGTATTTGTTCATAAGTCTTGAGATCCATATCAAAAACTCTATAAGGGATTCTATAGCTCGTGATTCGTTTATTCGTATGCAGTGTTATCGATCAATTTCTGTCTATTTTTCTCACACCAAGAATGGTTCATATGAGTTTAAGGATTTGCAATAACTGTATCACTAGTGTTATAAAATTCACACAATAAGGTAAACTTTAGTGTGTAATACCAATTCAATAGTGTGATGATAATTACTCCTTGAATGGTCAATCACCTTGGGGTAGGTCATAAATCATTCACATATTAATAAGCTCTAGAGAAATATGCTTCATGATTATTAATTATTGTTACTCACCTAATAATGGGTTGATGACAGACCAAACTATGAAGAATTTGATTCATATTATAAAAAGGATACATAGTATTCCTTCAAAAGGCCCCATAATAATACCCAATTACTATGTACCATCATATATATCCTTATAACATCATGTTATACTATATGACATAGTCCTATCATACGAGCTTAAAATATGTCAAATTAACTATGGGAGTTTTCATTCCTATCCTCAAAGGATATGTAAGATGCGTCTTGTAGGTTCAATTCCATCCTCAAGATATCTATATCCTTTCTAGATAGTAGTAAATTATAGTGTGACTAATCATACATCTTCAATACACAAGAATTAACCCATTTCTAATCAATAATGGGAATGAGAGAAAGAACCATTAATACATACCGAAGGGATCATTAATAGAACACCCTTTTTCATGAACATGGATTTGACACACTAATTGTTTTCTTATGGTAACTAGTATTATATTGGTATTTAAGAAAGACTAAACATAATATCTTAAATCTATAAGAGAGTGTTGGAGTAGTAAATAATTCCCCCCAAAAGGGTGTGATGGGACAGAACTCCCATCCTCTCAACCAATGTGAATTCCTAAACATCATTGGGTTTGAGACCCCAAATGGCCACATGCATTTGGAACGTAGGCCCATAATGTTTTATGGATATGGGGTCCATTGGTACTTTTTTAAAGGCATAAAAATAGTTAACCTGATGTGAATTATTGTGAAACTATACTCAAACACTTAAACCAATCATCAACCCCTAATTTCTATCTGATTTAATAATGGTGAACTCGATTTAAATATGTAAACAATTACGAAAAACAAGTTATCACATGTCGAACCATTTTTCTCCACCCTTTAATGAGAACAATTACAAAAAAAAATATTTCCATATTTAAATCATATTATAAAAGAAAATAAGTTATCAAATTTTTTATGATATAAATTCATATTATTGTTTAATAAAGAAGTTAAACTAACCCACACACGAACCCACTATGGTTAATGGGTGATTTTGAGACGTTTTAGCTATAATATCAATATAAAAGAAGAAACAAGATCTTATTAGGTTCTTATTATCCTGATATATCACAATCAGAACGAATTATAACGATAATATAAACTATGTGATGCCATTAAATTGAAATAAGATATCATTTTCCTCTTCGTTCATTCATTTTAAATAATTGAAATAAAGATAATAATTTTCACACAATATCATTAATAGGTTATAAAATTTATTATACCAGAACTCTAAATGATATCATAAACTTCATATTTACCATTCAATCTCTTCCACATGATCATACATATATGACACTAATGAAAAAAATAATGAAAATCAAATGTTTCATAGAGGCGGTAGTCCACATGTACGCGTGGTTAACTATTTCATTTTCCATAGAACTTGAGAAATAAGTAATATGATTTATTATTTTAGAATCATAAACATGATATAAATATCATAATTATTTAATAAATCCCCCTTTTGTACTATCCTTGTAAGTTTATTAAGGAGAATAAAACATGTTTCTTCATGGAGGTGGTCATCCACAAAACACACAAATTACTGTATTGTTTTTTATAATAGAAAAGGGAGTAGGTTATAATTTATTATTATAATAGCATAAAAAAATTTCCTATATAAAAAATACTTATTACATTACATAGTAATTTGAAAATTATATTTTTAAAATAAAAATAGAAAATAATGATGTTAATTAAAAATTATTACCCACATTGAGAATTTGGAGATTTCCATAGAAGATCCCTTAGAAATAGATGGAATAGGCATATCATATAGTGATCCAATATTCTCATACATGAATATTACACATTTTATAAGAACATACTCTACAGTTCATAAATAAAGTTCTATAGACCGTAATAGTTTAGTGAATTTAGAAAATTGGAACACAATATTCTAATCTGGTGAAAGATCATCAATGTTTATCAAGAAGATATTCCCATTTAGTAATCTTTATAGTCATAACCCACATAAAACAATTATTCATAACCTAGGGAAAGGAGACATAAGAAAGGGTGATTCCAAATGCCCATTAAGGGTAAGAATAATATATATCAATATATGATCATACAAAAGAATAATATAAACATAAGTGTTTGTGATCAGGAACATAACATATGAAGTTTATACCCAACCTATCGTAGTTCAAAAACACGATTTAGAAAAAAATTATCATTTATGAAAACATGGGCTATAATGGTGGTAAATCACCATAAATCAATCATGAACCATAATATCATGTCACAAAAGTTTGGCACCATAGTAAATATAGAAAACTGTTTTACATGTCAAGGTACACAACCATGAATATCAACACAATGGATCAAAACTTATCAATTGTTTCACATTGTATATCAACACACACATATTTCCCATTTTGGACCACGACACACCTAATTTCCCATTGGATTAAGAAACATCTATTTCCCATAGTGGATCTAGTCTATCAACTGTTTTCTTATCATTATCTCACGAGATATAAAGAATTACCCAATGAATTCGATGGAGATATAAACCTCAATTTTTACACAATGAAAATTTTACTTATGAAAGGCACAATATCATAAAATATTCAATTTATCACAACATCATAACTCATATAAAATAAATAGGTTTCTTTAAAATTTCATCAATTTATCATATTATAACCAATTTAAAATAAATGGGTATCATAGAAATTTCATCAACAAAAAAATTAACCATCCAAAAAGAAGGAATAAAGATTTTATTTTTCAATCTGATCCCTTGTGAAACATAAGTAACATCACTAAATGTAATATTAGGTGAAAAATAATTTTGAATGGACACTCGAAACATTTCTTCAAGAAAATAAATTTTCATTGAAAATTTATTTTTAAAATAAAAAATTCTTAACATATATTGGGAATTATTTTCTTTGAAAATATCCATGAAAACATATAATGGAAGATTTTAAAATCATTTGAAACATTTATATAGAAAAATATTATTTCCTCTTGGAAAAAGAATTATGAAAAATTATAACATTTTGAAAATAATTTAATTTAAAAATTACCTTGAAAATATATAATAGAAATTGAAATAGAGTAATGTTCATAGTGATGGGAAGTTTCATTCAAGTAGTCCATGTGAAAAAATACTCCTTTCATAGTCTCAATAAAAGATAAATAATAATTATTCGGATAACGATATAAAGATGAATTAATTTTTTTTTGTAAAAATTAAATCATGGGTAAAAATTTCATTTTAAAATCATATTTTAATAATAAAACATTATTAAATTTTTTCAGAAATCATGGGTTTGAAAGAAAATGGATTTCCAACCTAAGAGAAAAATAATTTCTAATTTTCTGAAAAAAAATTCTCACCTATCTTAAGTACCAATTAGTGGAAAATAGAACTATTACATTAAAATAGCATGAATAAATAGAGGAAGAAAATCATGAGTTTCTTGAGAGATGTATCACAACATTTTATCATCAGAAACATAATCATAAATAATCTCAATAAATGATGAGATTGTAACATAAAATTATTACCACTTTAGAAACATTAAATCATAATCCCTATAAAGAAATATCATAAAATGGGACCTAAAATATCATGAGAATAAATAAATTTATGATATTACAAGTAAAATAATCCCTATATAAAAGTTTTAAATGAATATTGGTGCTTAACATGATATACGTCTCGAAGAAGGAAAATTGAGCTAAAAATCCCTCACTGTTTTGGCAATATTTTAACCATAATCCCCATTAAAGAGAGATCCTAAAATGGATATTTAAATCTCAATAAATCTAAGTAGATGAATAATAAAATAAATTCATAGGAATTATACTAAACATATAAAATAAATAGGTTGTGAATATAGAATGCGTCTTCGGGAAGTAAAAACTAAGACGAAAACCCCATACCATAAGTCTTGACCTTCCTCATACTCGTTCAAACCTCGTCTTCTTTGGGAACCATACTTATGTATTCATTAAATACTTAATAAGATGGATTTATAATCAAAAAATGCTTTTATAATGAGGTGAGGGAAGCTGGAATGTTATTTGGATAAGGATTGGCTGAACTAAAATAGGTTTAAGAAATGAATAATAGAGGAGAGGGGGCCTTTTCTAAGTGGGGGAGAGGACACACTTGGTATTTTTAAAAATAATTGACTTATCCTACGTTTTTCATATTACACAAGAAACCAAAATGGTCTATTATCGATCCCTAGAGGTGGAATGATTTTAATGTAGACATATAATAGTTTTTAGACAATTTTATGGGTCATTTTAATCTTTTCATTTTATTTCAACCCCCAATAACCCATTTTTTACATTAACCATGATAATTATTATTTTTTCTATATTTACTATTTATTATGGTAAAAAGTAAGTTGAAATTATTAGATAATGTAAATTATTATTATTCAAAAAATGGAATCTATTTTTTAATATTATATTCACATAATTGAAAATTTTTAATTTAAAATTAATAATATAAAGGTGAAAAGAAAGAAAGTTTCCAAAGAAAAATGATCAATTTTTTACAATGTTTTTATATAAAGATTATGTATGAAATTTATTTCAATGATGTAAATTGGATTAATTGGTTTGTAATTGAAATAATTATCTTTAGAATATAATTGAAAATATAATTTAACATTATAAATAAATTTAATGATAATGAAGCTTTCAATTAAAATTCAGTATTTTTACTGTTAAAAAAACAATGAAATAATTTAAAAAATACCAAACATCAACCCCAATATAATTTTGATATGATGATTTAAAAATGAATTTTGTTTTTTTATAATGTTTATAAAAGTATAAAAAATTAATTTTAAACTCTGTGAAAAAACCATGACTAAAATGTTATTTTTTGATTTTGTTTTTCAGAAAACATTTATTAATTGATTCTTATTTTATTCATAATAAATAGATAACTAATAAAAGTGTATAAAATATATATTTTCATATGTTTTTTAATCCTATTAATACAATTCATTCCAGCTTTTAGGACATATATTAAATAATAATGTTAATAGTTTACTGTTGTTTAGTAAAAATTGGTCTCACGTATAACATAAACTATTGAAGAAAAATGTTATTCTGTGTAATGTAATAAAAAATATGCATTTCATGTATAAAAAGATAAAATTTATTTTTTGTGTAATAAATAATATAGAAAATATTAAATTAATTTGAAAAAAATATTTCACAAAATCTATAGGTGTTAAATTATATCACACTTATAATGAATTTTCCCTCTAAATCCATCACTTTAGAGACAAAAACATAGGATACTTATTTTTTATCACTTTCTTAGGTTCCCACTAAACTTAATGAATATGGTGGTTTTGCTAAAAAACATTGACCATTTGAGTGGTCTGGTTTCCTAGAATATTATCTATTCTGTTATTAATCTCTACCACTTGTTCCTCATATAAAATATCATGATGCAGTGGTAAGACATATGAGTTTAGTAAATATTATAAATTATGTTTGTACTTATTCAAGAGTGATAAATGTAATACACTGTGATCCTAAGAGAGGTTTTGTGGATGTTTCAAGTGATAATAAATGGCCCCAATACAATCAAGAGTTTCAAAGGTACCAATATACCTAGGGTTTAGTTTTCCCTTCTTTCTTCCACATAGAAATTCATAGAAAGAACTTCTCACCAAATTAATTTTCTAGAATGCATTTTTGATTATCATCATAGAATTTATATCAATGTTTTGCAGTTCTTACATATTTTTGAATGTCTAGAACCTTATCTATAATCTCATCAACATTATCATGTCTAAATAAATTTATTTCTATAACATCATTATAGTACATTAGAGTTACAAAATTAGTTCTATAAAGGCTTCATAGGGAGTCATCCGAATTACTGAGTGAAATATATTATTGTGAGAAAAATCAATTTTAGGAAATTTTTGATTCCTACAACCTTTAAAACCCAATGAAAAATATTTCAGCATATCCTCTAGGGTTTGAATTGTTCACCCAAAAGGACCATATATCTTAGGATGACATTTAGTGATGAAACTAAACTCTATACCACAAGTTTTATGAAGTCATGTAAAAAACATCATGGTAAAAAACGAATCTAGATTAGATACAATTTAATGTGGTACCCTGATTCTCGCTCAAATTTACCAAAGAGATGAAGGTACAACGGTCCTTATAGTTTAGCTTGGGTTATCGAATCCTCAGAGACCAAAGAAGAAACCTATAGACACGTACATTCTATGGACTATTTTTGACTACGAAGTGGAAAAATTGGGTTGATTTTATATGGGTTTAAAGTATAACTAACAGATTTAATCGAATTCAATTTAAAATAATGATTTGATCATAGGTTATCACTTGGGGTTGATTGGACGTATTTCCTTTTGAATTATTTCAATTTCTTATATTTGAGATGGGTTCATTTAAAAAGATAAAACAACATCATCACTTACTAGTTTAATGCCTACACCCTTTAATACTAATCACCTATACACTTGAAGGATCAAAGTTTTGAACACTTCAAGGTAAAAGTTCTTATTAGCACTTGAAGCGTGTGGCCTTAAATTCAATAAGGACGATGGAGTTTAAAAATCATCAAATAAAAATATCAATTAAAGAAGTGATTAGACATTATTGGGGTGATAAATAACATCCAATACAACCCCTTGATATGCCATTGGATCAACCCATAAGTGGGTTATCTTTCTATTGATGCTATGGTTTCAATGGAAGCGGGATGTAGACTCATGAGGGAGGAATTGAAGAAGTAAAGAAAACAATAAAAATAAAATGATCACTCCACCGTTGTGTGAATGATTTCATAGAGTTTGGTGTGAATAAATTAACACCTTGAGGCAATGGTATCAAAGTGAGATGGATAACAACAGAACAAGAGGATAAGAAGAACTTTTATTAAGAAACTAAAGTGAATTGAACAACATACATTTGAAAGACAAACTTGAGACAACAAAATCGCAGAATAACATTACAATTAAACAAAGCACAAAAGATGATCAACTCCTCCCCAACACTAACTTGAATAGGAATTTTGGGAGCCTTGGGTCGAGCCTTCAACAGTACAAAGCATCTCAATTAATTTTTGTAGTCCATAGGTGGGTGGAAAGTTGAGGGAGAGTTGATTTTTCCACCCTTGACCCGAGGTGGAATCCATCTTTCATCCACCGAACAGACGCGCTTAGAATACCTTCTAGATGGAAAAATCAGAGTGGGACATAGAAAAAAGAAAATGGATCCCCCGATGTTTTCTAACCTCCTGTAAAATATGGGACCATTTTGAGTTTTGGATTCAGATATATGATTAGATTTGTGGGATGTTTTTCTAGGCCTCAGAATCTGGCCCATAATTTTATTTCTGACTTGGTCCACCTTAATGACCACCATGGAGTCCGAATTAGTATTTGATCCTGAAAAGGGATTTGTTCCTCTACATGTCTTACATCATCCCACGAAATTTAGGCTTCATTGGGTGTGTAATGTGGGTCCCACATTCTCATCAGTGGGCTAGTGTCCAATATGTCTTCTCTAGAATTGCTTCCATTCATCTCCATATATCTCCATCATCATTTATGAATCCTCCATTGATCCCTGAATGAAAAATGTTTATATTGAAGTTTAGATCAATTTACAAAAATATGAAATTAAAATATAGATAATTACATTCGTTAAAAGCAGATGAATAAATGGGTACTTTAAATGATGTTAAAAAATATACCACATAATAGTGCATTTTAAGAAGGTATTACAATCATAATGTGGAATGATATTCAAAATGTAAAATGCACTAAAATGGTGTTTATGATTAATAAAGCACATGAATATTATATATATTAACAATGAATATTATCCTCATTTAGTTGCTAATCATACCCTATGAAACCATACCACTTCCTTAATTTATATTTGTGGAATAAGATCTAGAGAAAAAACGTATAATGGTAATGACGTGTGTTGAATTCATAAGAAGATCAAGTAAAACCCATAATTTACTAAATAAGAAATATAATATAAAACCTAATGTTTACTATAACTTTTAATTATATGTACAGAAATTGTAAATTCATTCCTCCTTTAATAACTTTATCAGTAAAAAATTTACCAAAACAAACCATTTTATTTCCATAATTATCTCTTGAAATATCCTTAATCGTGATAAAATCTCATATCATAAAAACCTAGAAATGGGTTTCAATGGATTATGATCAACATTAAAATAATAAACCCCTAATGGTATCCATAAATATCAAGTTAATCTTATATGGAGACATATACACTTATAAATGTTAATTCACAATATATTCCTTACAAAAGATCTTTTCTAATACAAAAACTTCTCCATTTTAATCTTATGTTCAACCTTGTACTGATAGAATATAAATTTTTATTTCATTATTCCAAAATTCATACATAGGGATATTATCATATGAAATTTTACTAAATTATGAACAAATAGAATTTAATAAGGTTCATTCATGCAAAATCATAAGTGAAATTCCCATCCAATGAGGTAAGGATAAGTGAACCTTTAGTATCATGGTTTACATTATCCATTTTGATTTCATAAACTTTCCCATTTTCAAATTTCTTTAGAGTTTGTTGTAGATTATCTTCCACATTATACTTTGGATTGGGGTAATGAATCATATAATTCCCAAAATCTTTTCACTTGAAACACTAGAGTGTGGGTGGTGCATTAGTTCTAATCCTCTTCTCCTCCATTGAATTAACCACAAAATTAATTTTTTTTACATTCTTGGACTTTATGACTCACCTTTATCCATTTAAATGACCTACAATTTCCATTCAATAAATTCCCTTAACGTTTCTTCCCACATTTTTTGCATAAAGATGCATGGAACATCATTCCACCATTTGTGTTTTCTCAAGGATCGATATTCCTTTTCTTATCAAAACCATAGGTATGGTGGGAATATAAAATTTTATTTTTTAACTCTAGTTCACATCGAAAAACTTCCTCATAACCACTAATGTAATTTATATCCAAGTAATTTTAAAGACCCGGTTTCATGGAACCAATGAATCAATTGATTTTTATTTCATAGTTGATGATTAAACCAGAAGCGTACCTTGAAAGTCTTATAAAATTAGCTTTATAAGTACCAATAGGTTCATCATCCTTTTTATTAAGCTGAAGGAATTCCTTATCCCTATTTTTTGTAGAATAAAATATAAGTACTTTCTAAAAAGTATCCACTTAAAGCATTCCCATTCCATAGAATCATTTTCTTATTTTTTCATCATGATTTTATTTTATGATTCCACCACTGATGTGATTGACCATCTAAATGATTGAAAACCAAAATGAATTTTTCATTTATTGAATGTTAATTAATAGAAAATATATTTTCTATGGTATTGATCTATTGATCAATAACTATTGGATTATTGGAATCACTAAAATAAGGTGGATATTGCCTCGTAAATGAATCAACATAATGTTGTTGAATCCTATGATCATTTGAAATTTATATATGATTCATAGATTGATAATGTTTGTTGAGAATATAAATAAGATTTTGCATTCAATATCCCATATCATTTGGTTTCTCAGGAGGATAATCATTGCATTGTCTATTTCATTCAGCATTAACATGGTTCCTTCAGATTTCATCTATAGACTAAAAATGGAAAGTATCTTTTGAGATATACTGATCACAATATAAAACTTCATAATCATGAATAATAACTTATAGGATGTTTAAATCATGATACCTTAATTTAATCTATGGCACCATAAGTTTATCTTAGGTTATTCATAGTTGAAATATATTTAAATCCTATATGATAGTATATAAAGAGTGATTGAATTTCTAAAGCGTATCCCCAAGAGTGTCAAACCAGGTGTATAACAAGGCCTGTTATCATAAACTAGACGATGATTGAGTGGATATCAATATACCCTATTTAGAGTTATTACCCCTAGGAACCTCTGTTCCATATCCACATCCATTTTTAGTATATATATAGGGACTCAATTTCATGGAAGCCACTAAATCTATCCTTTACCAAAATTCTAGAACACATTCCTATACTTTCACTCATCCTTAGACTTATCATTGGACATATCCCTATACATTTCCTTAGATATATACCTATGGATACCATTAAAATTTTCTAATCCCATTTTTCAAATTTTAACTAAACATTTCCTTTAATACCCATTATATTGACCTTGAATTCTCATAATTGGATATTACATCATTTTAGATTAATATTCTTTACATTACATAAATATATTTCTAAAGAGCATGATTATTTAATGTCTTTGGAAACATGGACCAAAAATTTAAAATCTAGTGAAAATTCATTAATGTTTCCTATAAATATCATTCCATGTAGTACTCTTTATAGACATACCCCATATAAAGCCTTTCTTTATAACCTAGGGAAAAGCAACAAAAAAAAGGGTAAGCTTAGATGCTCAGTAAGGGTAAAAAATATATAAATATATGATCATATGGATGAATATTATTATTATAAGGGTATGTGATCATAAACATAATTTACGATGTTCATACCCATCCTGTCATAGATTATAAAAATGATTTATGAAAAATATTATTATTTCTGAAAACATGGACTAAAAAGGTGATAAATCATCATAAACAAACCACCAACCATAAGATCATGTCATAAAACTGTGGAACCATAATAAATATAGAAAACTATTTGGTATTTCAAAGTAACATTCTATGACTAACAACCTAATAGATCACCACTTATCACCTTTTTCTCATTGTGGATCAAGAGTCACTTATTTCCCATTATGGATTAAGACACACCTGTTTACTATACTGGATTAAGACACACCAGTTTCCCATAATGGATTAGGAAACACCTATTTTCCATAGGTAATAATGTTCATTTAATTTGTTTTACATAATTATCTCATGAGATATAAAGCTTCACCGAATGTATTGACCAGAGATATAGGTCCCACCAACAACATAATTAAAACAAAAAAATATATATTCCACAATACCATTAAATATTCAATATATCATAACATCATAACTCGTGAAAAAAAAAACTAGGTTTTATAAACAGTTCATCAATTCAATATCAAAAATCCCATAAAAAATAAATGGTTTTCATAAACATTTCATCAACATAAACATTAACCATCTATATATTGAATAAGTATTATATCATTTAATATTTTATATAGTAAAACATAAATAACATTAGAAGATGTCATTTAACATAGAAAATAATTTTAAAATGACACATCTACCATTTCTTGAGGACAATAAAATTTCTATAATTTTTAAAAAAAAATATCATAACGTATTTTGGGAATACTTTTATTTGAAAACAACTAACAAAATTTATAAATAAAGATTTTAAAATCAGTTATAACATTTATTAATGAAAATATCCATTTCTATTTAAATAATTTTTTTTTAAAAAATGTTTTAAAAATAATTGTATTTCAAAATTATATTGAAAAATTATAAAGTAATATTTGAATAACATAATTATCATAACAATGGGAAGTTTTATTATTTCCATAAAAGTTAATATCAAATATTCTTTTTACATTGTTGATAAAATCCAAATGGTCATTCTTTAGAAAACAACATGATGATTCATTTCAATTTTTTTGTAAATATTCAAAAAAGGGTAAAAATTTATTTTAAATAATAGGATAATAATAAAAATACTTGAATTTTTTTCTAAAAACATGTTTTTGAAAGAAAATAGATTTCTAACTAAAGAGATAAATAAAGTAGGATTTTCAAAAAGCAAGTTTTCAATTATATTAAGTACAAAAGGGGGAAAAATGGTACTATTACTTGAAACTATCATGAATAACCAGAGGATAGTACAATTTAAGAGTTTATTAATAGGAGGATTATATGATTTATCATTGGAAACATAATTATAAAAAATCTTGATAAATGATGGAATTGTAACATAAAATCATTACCACTTTATTAAATTTTAATCGTAATACCCATAAAATAATAACAAATAATAGAATATAAAATATCATGAGAATAAATAAATTCATGATATTACATGTCAATGAGTCTTTATATACCCCATGTAAAAGATGGTAGTTTCATAATAATACACGTGTCTCAAAGAAGGACAATTTAGACCAAAACCCCTTACTACTTTGGTAAAGTTTTAACTGTAAACCCCATGAAATATTGATTTTAAAATGAATAAGAAAATCCAAATAATAATTATTATAATAATCATAAAATATGTTCATTGGTAGTATACACACCACATAAAAGAAATAGGTAGTGAATATGGCATGTGGATCATAGAAGTAAAACGTGAGAAGAAAATACCTTATTGTAATTATTGGATTCTTTTGTAATCATTATGAAAACATATATAATAAAAATAATTGTATCATAAATATATTAAATAAACCTAATTACATATATCATATCATTTATTATTTATGTGTGTCTTCTTATTACCTATCTATTAACAATCCCATATTAAAGAAATGTTTTAGGTAATAATTTATTTGTTTTTCATATATGTTTTGATTTGATAAATTTTATAGTCATATTACTTTGATCATGTTTACATAATCTCTAGAATTATAACCATGATATAAATATCATATATAATCAGTATATATTTATTTAGATTAATTCATAAAATTTAGTGATAATAAATAGAATACACTATTTATCGAGATGGTCGGCCGTACATATGCAAGAACATTATTTCCATTTTATTTTCAGATATTAAGAAAGAAAATAAAATGATATATATTATTATTCATGAATTATGGTTACTTAATATATAATTATAATTTTTATCATACTGATTTATAATTCTGGCCATATAAATCATGAATGAATCACATCGCTTAGTGAGGCGGTATTCTACTATACACAAAAGCGACATTATCGTATTCCAAAAAATAGAGCGTATGAAGTTATGTGTGATGTTAAAATTACATAGTCACAATAAAATCATAAATATCATATATAAACAATAAATGAACCATTAAAACAACCTTTGAAACGTGGTAATGGAAAAATGAATGACATCGTTTCACGAGGCAGTAGTCCACTGTATATATGAACGACAATTTCAAAACCAATTTGATGGAAGTGAAGAATGTTGTAGGTCATTAAAATAACATAAAAATATATCAATATATTTAATATATTTAGTTTATTATATAATAATGTTATAAAATTAATTTAATGTGTTGTAGGAAGAAGTAAAAAAAACACTCGTTGATGAAAGTTACATCTTCATCGGGTATCCTGCTTATGTTTTCACTAAAATACTACCAAGGATGGATTTTTATTCAAACAATGTCATATAGGATTATGGTAGTAAATTTTGTATGTGATTTTTGAAGGTATTAGATGAATCAAAATGGTATGAAGGTGTGATAATAGAGGATAGGGGTGTCCTTTACAATGTTAGAGAGATGATACACTTGGTATTTTGGGAAAGAATTGAGTGATCCCACATTTTTCATATAACTAAAGAGTCCCAAATGAGCCATTATTGATCCATAAATGTATTATGATCTAAAAAAGTCCATAAAATAATTCTTAGACCTTTATATAGTCCATTTTTACCCTTATTATTATTTAACGCCTAGTAAACCCATTTTTTACTTTAGTTGCGGTGATTAATTTTGATTGCATTTGAAATTAATCTTGGTAAAAAATTAAGTTGAAATTATTAGATAATATACATTATTCAAATTCAAAATATGGAATCAATTTTTAAAAATTACATTCACATACATGTAAATATTGAATTTCAAATTAATCCCACTAATGCGACATGAGAGAGGGTATTTAAAAAAATGATCAAAAGTTTACAATGCCTTTATATCCTAATCCAACATTAAATTAATTACAATGATGTAAATTGTATTAATGTTTTTGTAATTGACCTTATTTAACTTTAAAATTATCTTAATCTTTAATTTAATTTTATAAATAAATTTAACAAAAAGGAAGTTTTCAATTAAAATTTTGTTTTTTCACTATTCACCAAAAAAAAAATATTTCCAAAAAATCCAAAAATATTTCCCTAAATTAATTTTTATACGATTATTTCAAAAATAAATTTTATTTATTTAAATAAATTTTCTAAAATTAGTAAAAATTAATTTTAAATCTTGTGTGCAAAGCGTGACTAAACCGTTCTTTTAGGAAAAACAGTTTATAAAAAATATTATATTTATTATAAATTATTACTATTTTATTTAAAAAAATAGATAAATAATAAATGTTTTTAAAATATATATTTTAATAATTTATTAAATTTTCTTCATACCCTCTATTCTAAATAATATGCAATATATTAAATAATAATGTCAATAGTATATTTTTATTCTATAAAACTCGGTTTTACGTGTAACAAAAGCTATCAACAAAACTCATTATTACATATAAAACAATAAAAATTACATGTTTCATGTAATTAAATATAAACTATAGATTAGTTTTAATGAAAAATATTGAAAATATTAATTTTTTTTTGAAAAAAGTTACAAAATATCTAGGTGTTAAATATCATGTTACCAAAATCTCATGAATGTGGAAGAGTATTCCTAGGAAAGAAAAAATAGAAAGGTTTCTATAGGATTTTTTATGATTTCTTTTATATTCTGGTGAGATAATCCTTTTATATTTGGTGAAAATTATACTTTTTAAAATATTTCAACTTAATATAAAGGACACATATGTTAACCATGTAAAGGGGCACCAAAATTGAGAAATAATTTCGTGGGGGAAGAGATAAGGTTGAGATTTTTTAAAATTATAAATTAACATATTAAATATATAATTTTTTATGGAAAAAGTTTTCATGAATTTTTAATTTATACTTATATACTAATAATGTTTTAAAATTCATGTTATTTGTAAAAATTGTATTTTCACTATTCACCTAAAATCATTTTTTAGAAAAATATTAAAAATTAATCATAAGGTTATATCATCATTATTAAATAAAAAATATATTAATTTTTTATAATTAAATTTCTAAAACTTTATAAATAATTATTTAAATAAAATCCCAACATTTAGTGGGAAATTGTTAATATTGGAAAATAATTTTTCAAAATGTTTGCTGTTATTTATTATTATTTCATATCAATTACTAATTAATATATTGGTACTATATTTTTCATATTATAAATATATTTTATTATTATATATTTATAGTACACATAGTTTTTTGAATTAAAACACTAATTTAAGATATATATATAAATAAACACTAAATGACTTTCTTAATTATTTTAGAGATACTATTTTTATTTTATTCATATTAAATTAACCATTATTTACATTTTTTTTATATATTTTATAATGTGGATATTCATAACCATTTCCTATTAATTCCATGTATAGGTTTTAATAGTCATACCTAAGTATATATGTATATATTTTATCTCAATATACCATCGTTTCATTTATGTTTGGAATTACGTATGGAGAAATATATTAAACACATTAACTAATTTTAATATAATCAGGTATTTTTTTTTTGGTTGTTACATTTTTACCCTTTAAATAAATTATTTCCTTTAATTTATAATTATACCTCATTTAAGAATATAGGTCATTGTGGTCTTAATATATTCATCATTTTGAGTTATAACCTCTAATATGACATATACCATACTCTCTTTGGCTATATCATGTTACTTATCTATCATTAAGAAACTATATCTATTAATATAATCAAATTACCAAGAATTTATACACACTAATCATATATTCACCTTAATACACCTTTACAAAAACCATTTGAATGTATATGTCAAAAAAGAATAGAGAAATAATACATTCTTCCAAAATTAACTCTATCTTTAATTATCAAATAGTACTATCTACTAGCCTATGAGGTAACACACAACTCAAAATATATCATAATCCAAAAAATGTGATGAACTTCACCAAAAATATCATGAATATTTTATCAATACAATCGTTACCAATAATATTTAACTTACTTTTTCAATATTCAGAAACCCTTTATTATCTCATTATCAAGTGTATATTAAACCTAAGAGTTATCTATACTTCAAACACGTGTTTTTAAATAATTATCTCCAAAAATATAACCTTTCCAAAAAATCCATTCTTAATGTGGTTGATACCATTGAATATGTGATTTCAAACCATTAATGAAAAAATAATGATGAACTATCCTTATATGTTTCAAATAACCATTAATATTTTTTTTAATATATAAAAAAAGTTATTCATAAGTATCACTCAATAATAACAATTTCTACGATTTACATGATTTGATTGCATTTTAGATATCAATCTCACAACCTTAGGTAAGACTAGTAATATATCATTTTACATATTAACAAGAATATAATAAGACTCTTAACCACTTAATTATGATCCCTTATTTGGTTTTAAGACATAATTGTTTCTTGGTTCATATGTTTCACATATTTGTTTTTGGGATCCAATTTCAACAAACTACTAAAACCCCAAATGGTTATATATAAAATCATATTAAAAAATCATATGAATATAAAAACTCAATCCTAAAATGTATTATATTATGATTCCTCCATTTAATCCTTTAATACTTCCAGTTCAATATACTTTTCTTTAAGTGAGGTTCTCTTGTAAAACATATTGTAATTAATTAAAGTAATTAGAAAATAAGTCTTTCATAATGGGGTTTAAATATAATTTGATTTACAAAACCTTATAACTTGGGAGTTTCTAGCTAGGTTTACTATCTAACGCCTTTTTATCATGCACCAGAGTGACGATCGAATCAATTATCAATCATCCTTTTTCAAGGTGATTATCCAATGGCACATCTATTCCACATCCACACCCACTTTCCATTATCTTTTTAGGGATTTAATTTTTTAAAACCACATACATAATATATTACCAAAATTTTAGTGTGTTATCCTATACATTGAATTATTCTTAGAATTTTCACTAATGTTCTATGATCTTAATCCCGAATAAAATGTGCATTATTTCTAGATAATTATATCATTTAATGACTCAAATGCTTATCTATTTTCATCAGACATAACTTTTAACTTCTTAAAATATTATAAAAACATTGTAATCTATAATGTTATCAAAACCTTCCCTATAATATGAACTATGTTGACACAACCCCATACTCTCAGATACAGTGTGATAAATACATGCATTACAAGATCACATTGATACTCACTGTAAAAGTATGGATATAACCATCCTTAATCAAATATAAGAATTTATTATTTTATCTCTTAAATAAAAATGATATTATTCGGAACATATCATTATATAATTAGGGAAGAAACAACTAATAAATTCAAAATTCTTTATATCAAGAAGGCATTTGATTCCATTATCCTCAATAATACTTAATCAATAATTAGTCTTAAAAATCATCCATAAACTCATAAACATGTCTTATCATTCCGTACATGTAACATGTAATAATTTTCTTCATAACCTATGTAAGTTGAATCATAATAAGGGGCAAGATCAAATTCCCTGTAAGCGAAAACATACAAATGAGAAAATCATGGCATAATTATTATAGTAAGAATAATTCATCCACATGTATATATTATCAACATGAAACTAAGAGCATGAAATAAGAATAACAATAATGGAAAACATGGGTATCAATAATACCAATCTCATTCAAATGGAATGAATAATGTTTGAAATCAAAATTATGTTTTCAAGGCCTTGTGAAAGGACACTATCCAATTATGGGAATATATTTAAACTAATTTCCAGAATTTTTATATATCATGAGACTTGTAAATTATTTTAGGGGGTATATAATTTCTTCCTCCACATATCAGTTGTTTAAGTCCAATGCGTTCACTACAAGAGTCAACAATACATTTCACACCATTACCGATGAAAAATTTACCAAAATAAAATCATATTTATCCATATAATGAGGAATACCAAATTTCAATATATTTTTAATATTTTTTAGTATTCAATAATCATAAAAAAATTTAATATTGTTTTTCTTGTGAATAAAATGGAAAACATGATAATAACTCATCGTAAGAAATAAAGTGTTTGTTAAAAGATGATAATAATCATCTATGTTGGAATAATAATAAATGATACACTAATAGATTTACCCTTGTTAATAAAATAAAAGTCATGGTCATAACCCATCCTAAGAAAGAGGGTGAATTATTAAAGTTTCCAATAAGCATCCTTATTGGAATAATAATTTACGGTATGCCAGTAGTTTTGACCATTAAAAAAAGGGATACCATGATCATAACCCATCTTGGGAAAAAATATGGAACATTGAAAAAGAATATAACCCCAACATAATAATGAAACATATAATGATCTTGAAATATATTAATAACATCCTTGCAATGTAATATATGAATGGAACCACCCAGAAGGGATTAAGAATTAGGTTGTTTAGTATTCCGAGTTCATTCCACCAAAATAAAAATATATATTTGAGTATGAATAATAAGTCACAAACCCTATTAAGATAATTATTCTAAAAATTAAAAGATAAACATACGTTAAAACATAAAACATAGTTTAGAAAATATTTTTAATAGTGATATAAAAGATGATGTTACAAGTCCCTTACAAAATTCTATTTTACATGGTTAAGTAAAACCTCATTGAAATATTTCACTTTTTAAAAAATATCTAATAATTAATCCTTGAATATGAAATAATTTTTTCTATAGTATTTCTTGATCGAAATGGAAAAATATTTTATAAATAAAAGAAAAATTTTAATACTTAAAATAACTTTTGTTGAAACCTGAAATTATAAAAAGAATGATAAAAAATATTTTTATAAAAACATCATTTTTACAAAGAGGATTATAAAAAACATTAAATATTAGTGTAGAGAACCTAATCATTGATGAAAAGGACCATGTTAAAACATTACATCTAAAAGAATGAGTCATTAGTTACTAAAATCATTTACAGGAAATATATCTCAAGAAGTGAGAAATATCTATCAAAGGGTTTATGCTGTAAGAATTTATATCATAGTAAATTTATTAGAGAATCTCACAAGATACAATAAAATGGTATAATATTCAAAACTTATAAGTTTATAATAATAATTATAACTTAATAAATGAAATATAACTTACTAGATATCATTAATACTAAGGGAAATACTAAATTAATAGCCACTTGAATAAGGTACAATAATTTGGACATGAAATCCCATGAAATATAAAGAGTTTGATAAAAATATATCCAAGGGATATGAATACACCATATAAATAAAAAATGGTCCCATGTATTATGTCTTAATGAATCAGAATTGAGACAAAGAAAAAAATATCCCTTTAGAATCATTCAAATCATAACCCCTTGAAATATGGGGAAAGTAATTGATCTTAAAATAGAAATATTAAAATAAAATTCATGATATTATATCTCAAATAATAATTTTATACACCATATAAATGAAATTAGGTTCAAAATACAAAAACTGTCTCAAAGAACTGAATTGAAGATAAATTCCCCTACCTTGGTCCTAATTAATTCTAAACTGGCACCAAATATACATAATTATTAAATTAAAACAAGTAAATACATACTCATTAACCATATTCAAAACTATAATAATTTATAATTCACATTTATAACCATTATATTCAAATATATTAGATATATTTTACTTATTTTTAATAATAGGTGTAAGTAATCGTTATCTATTTGAAATAGTTTCATAAATGTGGTGTTAGTATATATTATTAATTTTAAAATAAATCATTATTATTTCATTAAAAATAATGGAATATATGTTTAGTGATAGTTATAATCGTGGAATTTCATTCCATGATACTTATAGATATGGTACATGTGGATGAAATTAGTGATGATCATGTTTCAGTGTTTCTTAATGATCGGAGTGTTATTTATTAATTAATTAGTCAAATATTTATATAAAATTATAAAAAACTGTTATTTACATATTAATATCATATTATACTACTTAATTATTATTCATATCATCCAAAATATATATGCATATTATTGTTCATGTTGGTGGTGAAACTGACCCACACATGAATTTACCATGATTAATGGGTGATTATGAGGTGGTTTAGTAATAAGATAATTATTAAAGAAGTATAATTTAATCATTTAGTTATTATTAGTTTTAAATATCTAAATTTTAAATAATTATAAATAGAATATGATTTATAAAATGTAATTACATAGAAAGAAGTGATCATTTTTCTCTTAGTTATATCATTTAAAATAGTTTAATTAATTATAATTATTTTATGACCATATGATTAATAGGTATTATAATTTATCCTAAAAGGCCTTAATTATAGTATAAAAATCATATTTATCCTCAACTTCTATCCTAACTATCATCCATGTAAGGTGGTTATGAAAAGAATAATGAAAATTAATCATTCCATGGAGGCAGTAGTCCACATGTATACATAGTTGACAATTTCCTTTTCCATAGAATGAGATAAAGAATTAGTATGTTTTATTGTTTCCAAAAATAAAAATTATATAAATTTAATGATTATTTATTATATTCCCATTCTATACCTATTTTTTAATTTGGTTAAGGAAAATAAAAAATGTTGCGTCATGAAGACGATAGTCCTCACAACACATGAATTATTGCACTGTTATTCGTAATAGAAAAAGGAAAAGGTGATAAATGATTATTACCATACCATAAAAAATAAGTATATAGCCAATAATAATTTCATGAAATAGGTATTTTAAAATTATATTTGGAAATCAAAATATAGAAAATAAAGTGGTTAAGTAAAAATGATTACTCATGTTGAGTACTTTGAGATTTCCATGGAATATCCCATAGAAATGGATGAAATAGACTAATATCATGTTTCCAAAAGATGACTATAGTGAAATAGTATTTTATTAAAATAAAAAATGGTTGGGTCTCTATTGGAAAGCGAATTTTTAGGTGTTCTTTGAAGTGGTGGTAGGTGCCCCCTTTTATAAGTGGCGATAATGAAATTTTCATAAATATTTGAACTTATTATAAAGGGAGCACATGTTAAACTTGTCATGTGTAACAAAAATTGAGTACTAATTTGGTGGGTAAAGTGATAACGGGTATAAAAACCTAGTAAAACCAAATATATACGTGTTTTTATCATGTTTTAAGATCATTAACCTCATGTGTTATTAATTTTATCATTTTATATTTTAACACAGAAACTAGTTTTTAACAAAGGTTACTTAGTCTTTATGTGTCAAAAATATGGTCCTTACTATATTATTTGGACCTAATTATTCTAAATTTTAAATTTAACTAATTTTATTAAATTTTTAATAGTCATAAAAATAATTTTAAAATAAAAATGTATAAAGTATTAAAAATAATTTTTGGAAAAATATTACATAGGTTCTAAAATATAGAATATATGTTTTAAAATTTATAAAACATTCCAAAAATAATAAATTAACATTTAAAATACATATTTTTTCATATAAAATTCTTTCATGAATTTTCAATTGATACATATACACTTATTATGTCATAAAAGTCAAGTTATTTTTAAAAAAGGTATTTTCACTATTAACTGAAAAAACATTATTTTAGAAAAATCCCAAAATGTCATCATAGGGTAATATTATTATTATTAATCCATAAAATAATTTTGTTATTTTAAAACTTATTTTATAACATCTTATAAATATCTATTGAACAAAATTTCCATAATTTAGTGGATAACATTTCAAATTGGAAAAAAGAGTTTTAAAATGTTAACTATTATTTATTATTATTTAAAACATGTTATTAATTCATTTATTGGAAATATATTATTCATATTATCAATATATTTTATTACTATGAAATTATTTTATACTTATATTCTTAAAATAAATAACTAATTATAGAAAAAATTTATTTTTAGGGATAAACATATTTTCCTAGTTGTTTTACATATATTAATTGAATTTAATTCATATTAAAAGTAGAAATTATTTTTTTCTATAAATTTTAAAAAAAGTGATTATTCTTATTCATTATAATTAATTAAATAACTATGTACTAATATACATACTTAAATATTAATATATTATCTAAATATATCTTAGTTTAATTTATGTTTGGTGTTGCATGTGGAAGGACATTCAAAGTGATGTGGGGATCACCCAAGATATTGTAAAGGATATTAATAATAAGTCCATGCGATCAGACATTATAATTAAAGAGGAAATAGAAATTTCTTATGATATAATTGAGTGGGGGATATTTTACAAAAATAATGAGGAGGTTGGGTTTTAGAAAATGGGTTTGTAACTTTCTCTTTAGATGCTTTACCTCTCTATGGATGTCCATACCATTATGTGGAGGAACTTTGCATACTTTAAAATAGTTCATGGTTTGCGGCAGGGTGATCAAATTTCCCCGAAACAATTTATCATGGATCAGGATGTGGTCTCAAGAAATATGCAATGTTGTTTGGTGGATATATATGGAAAAAAGAGGGAATAATTTGATCTCAGAGAAAATATATGTCCATATCTTTTAAAGTGTCCATCGCATCATGATAAGAACATTCAAAACATACTAGGCATGTAAGAGTTACATCTACCTTTAATTTACCAGGGTGATCCCATATCAAACGTAGGAATCATGAAGAGAATATTCAAAATGATTTTGACCAAAATTAATGGTCACATCTGTAATTGGAAAAATATTTTCCTATCTTTTGGTGGTTGCATGATGCTTATAAATAGTGTACTATCATTAATGGTGATGCATGTGATCTCAATAATCAGGCCTAAAAGAGGTGATATTGATCATGTATATAAAATGATCTCCATACTTATATGTGACATGAATGATGATTGAATGTTCCATTGGGCGTCCTGTAGGACAATTTCAAGACCAGTTAAAGAATGAGGCATCAATCCATGTGATATTTTAGAAGTCATGCATGCCATGAAATCTAAAATAGAATGGGGAATGATTGAATGGATGAAAATATATGCGAGGTTTATGAGAAAAATATATGGAGAAATATTGAATGAATGGAATAATGGAATAACAAATCCATCGAAGAATTAAATTACCACGATTGAGCTACAATAAGAGTTTGTGGTTGAGGTTAAATGGGTGGTGGGGCCAGATGAGATCATGTTCTTGAAAGAAAACTAAAGTGGTAACATACTTTTTTCTTAGGCTGTATAGTTTTAGATATTTAGGTCAGATAATCCTTTTAATTCATAATTGTTATCAATATGAGGCTCAACCATCAACAGAAGGCGGTCATTGATAATATTACTCACTAATAAACCATATAGATGTTTAATATCTATTCATCTTCTGGGCGCTTTAATTGATGAGATTTATTGGAGTGATTTCATGTGAGAAGTGGTAATGTTGAAAATGTGGCTTTTATTTGCTGAAATTGGATTCTGATGAAGATGATTTTTCTAATACGGTAGTTATAGAACAGAGCACTCCATGCATTGGATAATATATCGAAAAAAGGATTATTGTTGGCCTCCCAGTGCCGGTTCTGTGACACATCATTCTACAAATTCATATAGATTTTTTTGGAGTGACCTAGTGATGGTAATATGATGTTTTATTAAAATTTTCATAGGGGTGATGGGATTTGGTGAGCCATTGTGTATTTTGTAGCATCGTGGTTATAGGGTGTTGTTGTTAGTAGTGAGGAGGCCAAGGTGAGGAGCATGATCTTCTCCATTGCATGTTGGGTAATTTGGTAATCATGTAAAAAAATTAGATAGGATTAATTTTTTTTTTGAATATTTCATCTAGGTTAGGATCAGATCGATGGTGGTTGAGCTAGTTGGCCTCTGACCTTACGAGTATGCATATCCATCTTTTAGGAAGATCATTACAGGGGTGATTTTAACGACAACATGAAACATAAAGGATCAACAGGGTCATATGGGTATGCAAGAATCATCCCTCTATTATAATAAAAATAAATGTTGATGGGTCATGTGTTTCTGGGTCTATGAGAGGTAGAGGGATTATTAGGGATGATACGAGATATATAATTATATTTTTTAGTGCCTTTTAGTGTACTAGTAAATCTCTTTCACCTGAGGTAAGGTCTTTGATTAGCGGGCTTTATCTATGAAACCTTTGCAACATTATGGCCAAGAAAGTTGAAAAAGATTACAAAGTTCTTATTGGAATGATTTAAAGTAAATATAATCCCCCATGGGAGAAGGTATAATTCATAAAAAATAGAATAGGGTTGTTAGACCATGGTTTTAAGGTGGGGAACACATAGAGAGAAGGAATGTTTGTGGTAGATGATTTATCATCATAAAGGAGTACTAGGTATGGTGATTATTTTATATTTTAGTATGATCTCTCTTCAAAAGGATTGTAAGATTACTATTAGGGGTTACACCCTTGGCCTTTACCACTTTCATCCACCTTTACTGTTGTTCCATCCCTTTATCTAATAAAAAATATAACCTTTTAGTTATTAATATAATCATAAAAAATGTATGTGTTCACCCTACTAATTAAATTCTCCATAATTTTTTTACTAAAATCATTTGATTCTCTAAGTAAACAAACCATAGAGAAGTTATATGTTCCTCCAAAAACTAACTCTATATTTAACCCTGAAATGTTACTAACCACTAGTTCAGATTGTCACACACTAGAAAATATATATCATAATCCAAAAGATGTGATGAACATCAAAAAAATATATTGTATCAATTATCTATCCCAAGGTTACCAATACTATCTAACTTACTTCATCAAAATCAAATAACCCTATTTTGTCTCAACATCTAGCATATATCAAACCTAAGAGTTATCCATACCTCAAACATGTGTTCTTAAATAATGATCTCCAAAAGTAAAACCAAATCATAAAACCATTTATATTGGTTATTTATACCAGTTAATATGTTATTTAAAAATATTTATGAAAAATTATGAATAATGATTCAAATATGTTTCACATAATCATCAATAAAATTTTAAATATACAATAATGTCATCGATAAATATTAATAACTAATAAAAAATGATATGAGCTTAAAAATTTATCATCTATAAAAATATCAATCTAACTACCTTCGGTAAGTCTATGAAACTCACCCGTTATATCATAACAAAAAATTATATGATTCATAAAAAATTAAGTATACTTGATTATTCAGTTAAAAGACATAGTTGTTTCATGGTGCATAAAATTCATAGTTTCATTTATGAGATCATATTTCAATCATTTACTAAAACCCCAAATCCATTTTTATGGAGTTATATTAAATGATCATATGAATATGATAACTTGATTATAATATACTTTCTCTAGTGATACCTCTATTTTATCATTTGATACTTCAATTTTAATATAACTTTTATTAAGTTAAGTTATATTTACTTCTTAACCTAATACCTTAATTCAATAATGAAATAAGTCCTTTATAATTGTTCATAAAAAATGTGATTAACCAAAGAATATCCAATATAATTATCTATCTAAGCGTGCAATATTTATCCTATTCACCATGCACTATAGTGAAGAACCATTAAGCACTAAATCAACCTTTTCTAGGGTGATTACCCCAAGATGAATCAATGCCACCAGTACATACAAATTCTAGTGTCCATATAAGGATGATTTTTTTTTTAAAATCCATATACACATGATATTAGAAAAACATAAGGATTCCATCCTATAATTACATTTAATCATATGATCTTCATTATTATTCTCTTATCTAAATCCGCAATAAAATGTTTATTATTATCATATAATTAAATCATATAACATTGCAAATGTTTATCTATTATGATCAACCTTAACTTAAAAATCCATAAATTATCCTAATAATATATCCAGGTCTCTAAATTTATCTAAACACTCCCCATGATTCCAACTATGATTCCCCACACCCAAACTCTTGGATCTAGTTCCATAAATAATTTTATTACACACTAAATTTGATACTAGATATAAATTCTTGTATATAATCATAATTAATTACAATAAAATAATGATTATTTTATCTCTTACACCCCAAGGATCTTTTATAGCTTATAAAATTATAGAATTAAGATAAAAAATAACTACCAAGGATCTTGTTCATTGTATCAAGTGGACATTTTTTTATTATGTATAGAACTACATAATATACAATGAATCCTCAAAATATCCCATAAATTATTACACACATTTTATCCTTTTAAACATGTCATGTTCACTTATTTTGTTTATAATCTAGTTAAATGGAAACATTATAAGGGGTGGGCTCAAATGCTTAGTAATATAAAACATACAACTGAGGAAATCATAGAATAAAAATGAAATTGATATTATGAAATGAATAAGTAATCAATATGAAACCACAATCAAATATAATTTGATATAATTCTACTTATATAAAAATAAATGAAACATTGAAATTAATAATAATATTCTCATATTGATGTAATATATAATTTCAGACATTGAAAAAAATTTCTCAAACCCTTGTTCTAACTCCCCATCCTTTTATAGTAAGTGGTATACGTAAAACTAATAATGTTTTTTACCATGATACATATCGATCTATACAGGGGATATATAATTATATACCCCACCCATCAGATGTTTAATTCTATTTCATTCACAATAATTGTCCATAAGACATTTCATACCATTACCAAAGGAACCATTATCATAATAAAAACATAGTTATCTATATAATGAAGAATACGAAATATCAATTAATTATAAACCCACATTCGTAGTTAATAACTATCAATAAAGTAGATACTTTTTCCCATGTCAATAAAATTGATAATATGATCATAAAACATCCAAATAAAGATTGTTGATAGTCAGAGTTGTCAATAATCATCTATGTTGGAATAAAAGTTTATGATATGTCAACATTTTTACCCATGTTAATAAAAGAGATAACATGATGATAACCCACCATGAGAGAGAGGGTGGGTGGTCAAAATGTCCAATAATCATATGTATTGTAATAATAAGATATAGTATACGAATAATTTTTCTTATTTCAATAATAGTGAAAACATGATCATAACCCATCTATAGAAATACAGAAGATGGTTTCAAAATAACACAACCATAATGTAATAAAGTAAACATAGAAAGATATTGGGATAAATGAATAAAACCCATACAAAAGGTAAATATATTTTAGAAAAAAATAATGAAACCTAAAACCTATTAAGGTAAGTCTTTTTTTAATTTTAAAATAAAATAGAACTTAAATCATATAAGATATTATAGGAAAAATTAATCATTAACAGAACCTGCAATGTTACTAGTGCCTTCCAAATAATTTTTTCTAAATCTGAAGTGAAAAATCATTAAAAAAATTTAATTTTAAATATAATCTATAATTATGGTTCCTTGGAAACGGAATAACTTTTTATAGGAAATGTCTATCCAAAAGATAAATTATTTTTTCCAAGTGACAATTTTAATACATGAAATTACCTTTTCTAAAAACTGAAATTTTAAAAAGAGTAATAAAACTTTATTGGTATTAATAAATCATATTTAATAATAGGATTATAAAATATTAGAAAATATTTTGGTGGTAGAACCCAAACATTGAAGAACAATGTTCAGGATAAAACATTATAACTCAAAGAAATATATTTGAGGTACCAATATCCCTTTTCAGAAATATATCCCATGATGTGAGAAATATTTTCTGGAAGTTTATGAAATATAAATTTATATACCTATAAAATAATGATATAATAACACATAATAATAGCCGAGGAATGAGTTTAAAAAACATAAAACCTAATTGAATGATCATAACTCAATGAATGAAATTCGAGTTACCAAAAATACTTACTACTGGGGAAACGAATTAATCAATTGAAACTTGAATAAGGGATCATGAATTAGATAGTAAACCCTATAAAATAAAGTAAATATTATAAAAATATATCTATGGGAAATTAATATACTACACAATGAAAATTGAATTCACAAAATTTATTATTCCTCAATTAATTAGAATCGAAACAAAAAAAACACCTTATAGATTTTGAACCATTCAAATAAAAAACCCTTGAAATAATGGAATAATAATTGATTTTTCAATAAAATTATTAAAATATAATTAATTAAATTATATATCATCTTGGTAGTATATAAATCAAAAAATTTAAATTAAGTACATAATACAAAACATGTCTTAAAGAGAGAAATTTGAGATGAAAATTCTTACCTTAGTTCTGATTCTTTCACCACTTAGATAAAACACCCTAAAATTTTAAATATATTTCATTAAATATATTACCAATATTTTTATATGATAATAACCAGTTATACTACTATTTTATAATCATTCTATACATATATATTAGTAATTTCTTACCTATTTTCAACAAAGTATGTAAGTAATATTTATTTATCTGAAATTGTTTCATAAAAGTGGTGTTGGTATATATATATTTCAAAAGTTTATATTTATAGTATTGTATAAGGTACAATAATAAATTTTTCATAATATTTATAAAGGTATAATTTTATTCCATTTGTTTTTTGGTTACGATCTATGAGGTCGAAATCAACAACATGCATGTTTTAGTGTTTCTTAATGAACGAATTGTGATTAATTAATTAATGAGTAAAATTATTATATAACCTTACCCAAATAAATAACATTATTTAACTATTTATATAATATTATACAATTAAACATGTTATCATAGTTATCCATAATATAAATTCACATTATGGTTATAGTAGGCTGTTAAACCAACCCAAACATGAACCAACCATGATTAATGGGTGATTATGAGGTGGTTTAGTTATAATATAATAATGAAAGTAGAATACATATCTAATTTTTTTTATTAGTGTTATATATATATAATTATAAAGAGGTATAAAGAGAATATAATTTATATGAATTCATTACATAAAATGAAGTGATGATTTTCCTCTAACTTATCTCATTTGAAATGATCGAATTAACAGTAATAATTATTAATCATATCAGTAATATTCTAAAAAATATATTATAACATATTATCTATGATATAATAAAAATAATATTTATTCTTCAATGCCATCTTAATTACCAACTATGTAAATAAGTGATGAAAAATGGGATTGAAATCAATCGTTCCATAGAGGCTGTAGTCTAAATGGACTCGTGGTTGATGATTTCATTTTCCACTGGATGAGAGAATAGAAAAATAAGGTTTATTTTTTTAGAATAAAAAAATGATATATATAATATTTATTTATTAAATTACCCATCTATACCATACTTTTTTTGTGATGAAGGAAAACCAAACAGGTTGCATCTTGGAGGTGGTACTTTGTCTAATGTAAAAACTACGATATCACATTTAATTTAAGAAAATGAAAAAGGTGAAAAATTATTATTATCATAGAATAATAAAATTCAATATATATACAATAATTAAGTAATTACATATTTATTTTAAAATTATATATGAAAAATAAAAATAAGAAAGAATAAAAATAAGTTAAAATGATTACTCAAATTGGGAACATTGATATTTCCTTGGAAGATCCCATATAAATGGATTGAGAAGGATAATATCAGGATACCATAAGGTCAAAAGTGTAAAATATTATTCCATAGGAAGGAAAAATAATAGTTTTCTAGAGGAAACATTCTTTTTATTATTTCTTTAAAGGGGTGGAGACATGCCCCTTTGATAATCGGTGAAAATGGATTTTTTGTATATATTACAACCTAATATAAAAGGAAAACATAATAAAAAAGTCAAGTGTCTCAAAAATTGAGAAATGTTTTCCTGTGGGAGGAAATAAGTTTTAAAATAATCTCATACACTCAATTATAGACATGTTTTTCTCATTTTTCAAGAACATTTATACTTGAAATATTACTATTATTCTTTTCTTATTATACCCCAATAACTTCTCTTATCCTAAGCTAACTTAATATTTATGCCTAAATATAATGTGGCGATTAATAAATAATTTAGATAAAATTATTATATATTTTAAATCCATTTAATTTGATTCAATTTATAAAATTTATTAATATTAATTTTAAAATAACAATGTATAATATATTAAAAAAAAGTTTGATAAAAGAAAAATTATGTTGTAAAAAAACTTATAAAATATATATTTGGTGTTATTATATGGTTTCATAAATTTTATATTCATACATATATACTATTAATGTCATAAAATTTGAATTATTTTCAAAAATGGTATTTGACACTATTCACCTAAAAATCATTTTTTTAATAAAAATCCAAAAATTTAATCTTTAGACTATATTACTGTCAATAATTCAAAAATTATGTTCATTTTGTCAAATTAAATTTTAATAATTTGATAATATGATATATAAATAAAATTTAAAAATAATTTGGATAACTATTCAAATTGGGAAATTAATTTTTAAAATGAAATATATTCTTTATTTTTATTTCCTATCAATTACTAAGAAATGTTTTTGGTTATATATTATTGTTACCAATAAATTTTTTATTATCTAATCATAATATTATTAGTTTCTTAAAATAAGACACTAATTTTATAAAAATATATGTTTAAACAAAAAAATTATTTTCTTAGTTATTTTAGCTATACAAATTGATTTTCATTCATACTAAAAGTATCCATTATTTTCATTATATAATTAATTTAAAATTTGTTTACTCATATTCATTCTTGATAATTCAACAAATAGGTTTTAATGGTAATACTAAAATATCTATATTTTATTTGTTTATATACTGGTTTTATATAAGTTTAGTGTTGCATGTGGAGAAAGATATCAACAACATTAAATTGTTTAAATATAATCATATATTAAGATCTCAAGGTGTTACATTAAATTTTTTTAATACTTTTTTGTGTTAAATTTAGAGGAACATGTATATCCATGTTTCATTAGTATGAATCAAATGTGGCATCTGTAAGAAGTTATAAGTAACACATTTCAAAAAGTCAATAGTTTTTGAAACTAAGAGAGCTATGCTCGAAGATAACATTAAATACATTTATTTATTATATGCAAAAAGAGTATTAGAAACTCAAAAAATACTGATGTATATTTTTAATATATTGAAATCTAATAGAGATAATATGATATCATATTTAAAACTTGTGAAGAAAATTGTTGAAATACTTTTGAAGGAGTGGGAGTTCAAAAGACCTGCAATTGATGATACAAATCATATCAATTAATTAAGTATGGATGAATAGAGGTAAAATATAAAAAAATATAAGATTAATTTAAAATAAGGTATAGATAATGGAAGTAAGAATATTAGAGTTTCCCATTATTTCACTTTTAGATTATTAAGTTTCAGTTCCTATAATAAAAAGAAAAGTAAATCTTGATGAAAGAGTTATGTTGAGTTGAGTGAAGGTAAAAATGAAAACTTTTTTATAATAACGAATCAATTTATGAGAAAAAATAATTTACATAGAGATAGATAGATTGATTAAAATTAAATGTATGAAAATAAATATTTACCAATACTTATATTTTACAATTTTAGAAAGCCTGGTAATATATGGATAGTTTTTACTGAGTTGAAAATATGAGATAAAAATTATTTAGAAAAACATTATAGTAGAAGAGACAAGGAAAATTTTATTGTTTCAAGAAAATTATGTGGTAGTGGTGGAGAAACTACTTATAATTGTTAATCATAAGGTAGTGATGACATTAAGAAATCCCCATCTTTTATGATAATATTATAAATAATCAGATATGTTTGATGGGTAAGATCATTGTTGATGTACATAAAAATTTAACTATTGATTAAATTTATCCTTATACATTGACGGATGAATATAATAATGGATAAAGTGACGATGAGGTTTATTATATAGCTATTTAAGTAATATATTTTTTGGGAAAATACTTGGAAAGAATGAAAAAATAGTAAAGGAGTAATACAGGGAAACCAATTTTAAGGTTTCTAAAAATTTTAATATGCATAGTGAAATAAAAATACAGTCTTTTAAAAAATGTTATAAATTGTTAAATATATAAGAGAACACCCTAAATAAAAAAATGATAATTCTAATATTAATTCTTAGTTGGTAAATTTTATGCAAAAATTTCAAAACTTCTTTCAAATAATATATAAAATAAAGTTCTAGTTTTATTAGAATGCACTCAAAAGAAAATAGTATATATTAATAAAGAAAAGAATATTTCACTCATAAAAGACATGAGTGTTTTCATTAAGAAAAAATGTGATGCTTCAGTTTGAAAATTCATTTCAAAAACATTATTATAGGGTGTAAATAATTTGAGAAAATTTATGGACTCGTGAGATCTAAAAGAACTACTTTATAACTTTGGGGTAAATCAACAAGAATATAAAAATATAAATCAAATTACTTTTTCCCTATAGTGTACCTTTACTGTGAATGTGTAAGATAAGGGCTCAATTTATGAAATTTTTTTCTCTAAATAGTGTTCAGATTTTCTAAAGAACATTAGTTTCTCTTTCATCAGGACTGGATGGTTATGAGCGCTCTAAGTATAAAAAATTATGGGTTCCAAATTTATTTTTTACATAAATTTTTGAACTAAGATGGTCTATCATTTAAAGAACTGTGTTTTTAATATTTTGAGCCTCTCCATGCGGATATATATATATATATCCATTACTTTTCCTCAATATTTTTAAAGTTATTAGAACATATATTTAAAATTAAATGTTTATATTATATTCCAAAATGTATATGTTATTATTAATACACAGAATTAATTACATATATTTCTTATTTGTTATTGGTTTCATGTTCAGCTAAACTTTCAAATAGTAATTTTTTTCAAAGAGTATAATATTATTAGATAAAAAATTTATTATACAATTTTATTCAAAAGAATAATTTTTTTGAAAGTGAAAGATAACATTAAATAAATCATTATTTTGTTTTTATCTCTATATTTACAAAGAATTTCTTTTTCTATTTAAGTATATATTTTTTTAGAATGTGTATATTTATAAAATTATAAATGCATTAAATTTCTTTTATAAAATGATAAATTTAAGAAAAATAAATTTTAATTATATTAAAGTAAATTGTTCAATAACAAATTTTTGAAGGAAATAACAAGGAACGTCCAATTAAAGTTGATCAATGGTTGTTGAGATCTATTTATAATGACTATATAAGTTGGTAGACTATGTGAAACATGAATTTATTTAATTTGGAGTTTATTTCAAAAGGTTTTCTTGATTTCTAGATTATTGTTTATTTTATATTTGTGTAACGAAATTTTCTAATGAAATTTCATGATAATATAATATTTGTGAAACGTTTTTAGATTGAGATTAGTTTTCGAAGAATGTGTTTTTTTTAAATAATTTATCAAATTTATTTAATACGAAGGTTAATATATTTAGAAGTAAAATTATGTTCTCTTTTATCCTACCCTTATTCATGAATTATATGGGATTGTGAGGTTCAATGAGTATATTTCACACATTGGTGCCCCTCTAGTTTAGTTTTGGGTTATTTTATATTTTTATGGTGTTTTGGTAATTCTCGAGTGTTTCCTAGTATTTTTGGAGAGAATATGTAGAGAATTATAGATTGGAAGTGGTGTAACCACTATGGATATTCTAAGATGAATCTATGCATGCACTAGGTATGGGTGACCAATGTCACCCTTATAAACGTACATACTTCATAGGGGTGACCCCGAAAATCATGTCGTATCCTAGAGAGTCTATTCCATAGAAGATTTCCTCGAATACCTTGGGTATATCGACCAGGGTACTTTATATTTCAAGACTTGGGATACTCTATGGAGAGAGTTATGTATGGTTAGTTAGGGTTTCACATAATATATCAACACTGGGGTAATGTGTATAGGTGGAAGGATGTTGTTTAAGGGTGATTCATGATAGATCCTAGAGATTATAAAATAAAGGGTGTTTGGAGAAGTAATCTAAGATATAACATTCAAGGATTCATCGTAACTGATTTAAGTTGGGGGAATGGATTTATTAATATTTATATATCTATAACTTTCTAGCCATATCTCGAAGGGATATGTCATATGTGTTCTTGGGAGGGCACACCATATCGTAAAAAAGAGAGGATAAGATGTAGAGTAATACTGCCTAATTAATTTAAAAAGTTGAATTAATTCTTTCCCCTTTATACTACCCACATTATTTGTAGATCATAATCTGTAGTCTTATGCAGATCTCCCCTTAAATCCAATTTGATTTTTGATTCCCCTCTCTGAATTTCAATTGTTTCTTAAGTAATATTCCCCTTTCTTCATATATTTTTCATTTATCACCATTCTATTTTTTTTATCCTTAGTTACTCTATTTCCCACTAAATCTAGATGGATATTCACAGGGTTTAGAGTTTGAGGATGGTTCTAACATTGCGATTTATAGTTTTAGGACAAGTAGATGGTGGTTCATTCTTCATTAGGTGTTCACCATTGAAGGAAACATTTTGTTACTCATTGCCAAATATTTTGAAGTACATGTTTCTCTAATTTTTCTATATTATTAAATTCATAGAATGATTTAGATTTAGAAAATTGTTTTAGGTATTATAAAACTTTATATGAATAAACATAATATAATATAAATTTTCTCTTCTAAAATATTGACCTAACAAAAAGGCTTCTCCCTGGATTACAAGTATTTCTTTGAATTTAATTTTATTCTATGCTATGTATTTATAAAATTTTCTTAGGGGATAATTTAAATGTTTTTGATGAAAAATATAGGCACTGATATCTATTTTTTATTTTTAAGTAAACCTTTTTTATTTTTAAAGGAATTTACCTGTTTTCAAAAGGGTGCATTAATTCCAAATATTTTCTAGTGGTTTATTAAGTGAATTTAAAGAAATAAAAAATGACTTATAACTAACGATCATTTTTTGAGTAAAGGAATGTTTGGAACTTTATTGAAAATAGTTTTATATAAATTGTGAGACCCTCTATGCGCCCCTTGCCTGTTTACCTTTTAGGATATATTAGAGTTATTATTTATTGTTATAATAACTATTATTTGACTATTTTATCAAGTTTATAAGGTTTTGTCATGGTAATTTTAATGATAGGGTAGGATAATCTAGATGGGATGAGTTCCCCCAACACTAGTCATGTTAGTTATGTAGTTCGGCAATTGAAAAACAATATCTAGTAACATAGATTAATATAAACTCCACTAATTAATGGAAATAACATAATTAGTAATTTAAAAATTGTAGGATTCCTAGACTTAGTGATTATAAGGTGTATCCCGTGATGTATAATCTTTATTAGTGGTTTAGTTAGGGTATTCATATTCCTTATTGAATCTCTCTCTTTTTTTGTTTTTGGATATTAGAACCACATTAAATTATATTATATTATTTTTTTATTCATTGAAATGTTGTTCTCTTTTTAATTGTATTTTTTAGTTAATATTTTAGTAATTTCTTTTCAATGAATTTTACCCATGGTTTTGGAAATATGATTTAAAATAAATAAAAAAATGGTTCCATAGTGTTTTTTTCAAACATTAAGCCCTCATTTCATTTTTAATGTAATTTTTATACTAATTAAATGTTTTACCAAATTTTTATTAAAAATTTATGTTTTTTTATTTTTTATTGTGATATAATGTGATTTGATTTCAACGGATCCTTAAAAGTAAATACCATAATTTCTTTTGTAGTTCAAACTAACATCTCTAAGCTATTAATTTAAATGAATTTAATAAATTTTATAGTGAGATACTACTAGGCCAGTTTGCACACACATTGCATAAAACTATCAATTTAGTATGTAACTATCCTATTCTATATAGGTTCCTAGTTTCATTTCTAATTTATTATCTTTTCTTTGGTCATTGATCGGCCAGTTGGGATATGGTGAGTGACTATGGGTTTTTTGGTTGTATTCTTACAAAGGTTTGTGTTTGGTTTTATTTTTAGAAGGTTGTCACAATATCCATGATGAAATCCATAGTATATTTATTTAGTTTATTTTATGGTATTTTTATCAATTTATTTTGAAAGATTTATGAATTTTAATATAAAAAAGAAAAATCATGTTAGGTTGGTTATGAATTATTTGATTATTTGATTATTTTTGTTTCGTATTTTATTTTTCACGGTTATCTAGTGTTTGGAAAAGTCATGTCATAATTTTGGTAAAATATCTGATGTGATAAACATATTTATTTTATGGGAAAACCCTTCCCATATGTTACTTTATTAATTCAAAGACTTTAGTTTTCAGTGCATGGGGATTGGAAAATCCCTAAAAGCCTTATTGTAATTGATTCAGGATATATATTTAGATATCTTGGTATCGTTCATGAAGTAATAGAAACATATCCAAGGTTTTTGGATAGTCTATGTTTTTAGAAAGATCTATTATTATTTGGGGAGCTTGTAATTATAGATTAAAGGAAGTTGAGACTCTAGAGGTATGTACAAGGAGAGTCTAGGTATATCTTTTTCATTCATAAACATGATTTTTTTACAGTTTTTAGAACTTATTTTTGTAATATTATTATGTTAATTAATGTTTTGATTTTATTTTGATATTGTATTTGGTATTCAGATCCCCACAATGTTAGTAATTTTATTTTGGGAGTTTCATTTAGTTTAGTGGGTAAAATTGGTTGATGAAAAAGGGATACATGGTTAGCTCCGATAGTTTAGAAAAACGTACGAAGCCCATATGGATAGTTATTATTCCAAATTATTTTATATTAATTTCAAAAATTTATAATGTCATTTAAGTGTATTTTTTATTTGTTTTTAATATTATAAATTATTAATTAATGTTTTAAATTTTTCTTTTAGGTAGAAATGGACAATTTCATAAGATATTTTATTTGAAAACCCATTTAGGTGGATTGTTTGAAATGTAAATTCTTTGAAAAAACATCTCTTAAGTTTTTTGAGTTTATTTGTAAAGTAGTTTCTTTTTGTGGAAAGTATGCTTCATGGATTTTTTTTTTAATTTTTAAATGAGAGTTCAGAACCATCAGAACAATTGAATTGGTTATCAGGAAATATCATGGGATTTGGTTGGTTTCACTCTGAAACACATAACGAATTTTGTTTTAAATCAAGTTAAAGATTAATTCATAAATTATTTCTATGATTTTGGGAAGCTCTCTCAATAATAATTATTTTAAAATAAAATCTAGAGATATTTTAAAATATGAGTGGTTTTCAATGGATGTTTAAAAGTATATCCTATTTAATTTTTTTTATTTTATTTAAATGGGTTTGGATGCCCGTGAAGGGGGTCATGGACTAAGAGAATAGTTTTTGGAATTTCGTTCTTATATAGGTGAATTGTGTATTTATATCTGTCTCATAACATATTTAAATTATCGAGATATTTTATTTAAATTATGAGGTATGAAATGGGTGTGTTCATAAAATGTTTTATTTAAAGTATTCCCCACATAATGGTTAATAATGAATATATAAGGATTTTCGCTAAATATGATCCTCATGGTGCATCCCGTCATCACTTGGATAATATTAATTAGTCACATATTCCACCTATACTCTAAATAGGGTGATATAAATTAGTATTCTCTAATCATGGATTCTTTGATAAAGGGTATGTAGTGTATTTTATGGTTTGTTCTTATTATATATTTCTTGACTATATTTAGGAATCTTGTATGTTGAGTTATTATAAGTGGTGTCAAGGGGAATATTTCTCTTTTATAAGTGTCTTTTTTGGAACTATTTTTATGTTTTTGGATCAACATGTAAGTTCTTGAGGTGTTTCTTCTTGTCTTTTATGATTCCATTGATTGATTTTTATGGATACATGTTGTTGTGTATAAACATGTTTGGTTGTTTTTTACCCTTCAAATCATTGTATATTGAATCAGATTTATTGGGTATTTTTTGAGGATAGAACGACTTCAATGTTCTATGTCTATGTATAAAGTAAATAGTGAAAGTTTTTCATTCTAGTAAGTACTCGAGGGTATTGGTTTTGATTCACAGGTTCACTGTGAGGTGGTGTTCCATGGTTGAGGTTCTATTTCACTCTTATGGATTGATGACCCATGGTAGGGGAGCTTAGTTTCTTGATTAAGATTGGTTGTGGTTATTTTATGTTTAGTTTGAGACTTGATGGTTTTGGTGAGACACTTTTTATAGATATATAGATGATCTCTTGGGTTATATCTATTTGTAATTTTTATTGGGTTTCTTTGGGATGGTCATTTATTATTAGTAGATATCACTTAAATTTAATGATGGTATTATGTAAAAATTATTAACTTTAATTTAAAATTTTAGATATCTTATAAATAATGGATATCTCAGAATGAAACATCATTATATTTGAAATATTGGTTTGATAGTTGAATTTTTTTTTTGATTTAAGGCATTCATTATTCTTTAAGTTATGGACTAATTTTTTGAAAGATCACAGTTAAGTGGAATTTCTATTAATATGAACATCTTTAGTACTTCCCCACCCACTAAACTCTTCTATGGGGTGTGGATGTTTTATTTTTCTATTTTATTATTTTTTTAACAATGACTAATAGGGATAATACTTGGAATGGTGGAGAGAATTTCCACACCTTAGTGTCTTTGTTTATTATTTTTATATAATCTTAGGTTATATTTTCTTCTTCTAATGTTTCAATAATTATCTTGTGTTTAAGAGTGTTTATAGAAGGTTTTTTTTAGTAAATTGATGATTATCCATGATTTATACTTTATTTCTATACAATGAACCATCCCTTACTACACTGTTTTAGGGTTAAAAATGTTTCTATTACATAGGTTTCTACTAGGCAATGGTAAACCCACAATCCATGCCAAAACCATAAGAGGAGAGGTTATAAAGGATAGACCTAAATTACTTGGGTCTAAGTGATAAAGGTTCTATATGGTGAATGTCATATCCTAATCCATGGATGGAGATTTTTAGGGTAGTTTTGGTGGTTTATTAGGGTGACACATGCTGGTAGAGGGAATAGATGGAAGGAATATGGGTAAAGTTTTACATGGAATAGTTTCCAGACTATGTCATAGAGTGTGTATGGTGAGGGAATCTATGAATTAGTGTGGAGGGATACATAATATTAGATAGTTGGGGTTTGGGGGGAGTGTTGGAAGCCTAATCCATATCACTCGGTCTTCTCTATGCAGCAGCCTTGAAGGCAAGGATGTAGGAGTTCTTTAGAAGAAACATTAATATGAGGGAGTTTCATAATGGTAGTTAGTGTGGTGCATAAGGGTTCCCTGTGAGGGTAGTTCATATAGTGGTAAGGAATATATTTAATGTTTCTCTAGGGAATAGTATAGGGACTATTACATGGAGGATGTTTAGTGAACAAATATACATTATAGCATGGAGGGATTCACCGTAGTAGTTTGGGTGTGTGTGTGGTGGTGTGAGGGGGGGGGGGGGGTTCTTTCAATCCAAATAATAATCCTATTATAGTCATAAATGTTGTATATTTGAAGGATATAATATATTAGTTCTTATGATGGAACCCCACATCATATCCAGTAGGTCAATTCCATGGAGTAGTGTTGTCCATTTTTTTAAAATATCTAATTAACTCTTATAAACCAAAAATTTTAATGTAATTTATCCTTCCTCCATGATTTTGTGTATACAATCCTACTAGGATCCCCAAGGAGTGATCCCCTTATATTTACTAATATTCATTACTTCTATATTTTGTATTATAGTATTATTATAGTCAATTATCCCATTTTTTCCAATAGAATCCTTTTTTCCCTTTTATATTCCATTAATTATAAGTTCTTATTTCTCTTGATAAACCTAGCTTGATATGCAAGAGGGTATAGGGTTTCATGTTCTTTTAAATCTTGGGATATGTAAGACCCTTAGATCATGGTTCTTACATTCTTGGGTGATCTTCTTATATTCAATGTATTGTGATTAATTTATTATTGTTTTTTGTTTGTGTTTCTTAGATTTTTATTTGTTTTTAAATAATTGTAATTGTTGGATTTTAAAAATTCATTTATATGTAATGTATAGTCATATATAATATTTTAGAAGAAAATATAATTTGTTACTATAGAAATAATGACATGGAGTAAAGTTTTCTCTCTTATATTTTAAGTATTTATTTGAATTAAATACTTTTCACATGAAAAGGGTTTAGAAAATTTCCTACGGAGAACCTTTAAACAATTTAGACAAAAAATATATGTCATAGGAATTATTTTAAATATTTATGGAATTTAATTTTTTTTCAAAGGATATTCCTAGTTTTATAAATGTTTTATTGATTCCAATTTTTTTTCTAAAAGATGTTTTATAGTGTATTTCTAAGAATGAAAAATGACATGACACACTCAGTTAGTTTTTGAGTAAATTACCATTTGGAATCTTATAGAAAATTGTATTATTTAAATTTTGATACCAAACATTTTACTATTTTTTTCTATTTTTTAGTGGTGTATCATGTGTATAGTTTTTGGATAATTGTTGAAAAGGGTATGTTTCATGGTATAGAGTTATGGGCATGAAGATAGTTATTTATTATTCTTAGGTTGTCTATTATTTGATTGTTTTTTCCCCTTATTGTGGGTTAGTATTCATAATCTAAGTTCTAGGGCATGTTAAACTAGATGGTATGTGGTCCCCAAAACACTAACTAGTATAGTAAAGTAGTTTATATTGTTTTCTCCATTTTCTAGTGATATTATTCAATATTAATTTCACTTATTTAATGCACTACACTAATTTTTAATGTAGAAACTTTGGGGTCTCGAGAATTATTGATCATATGTTTTATCCCATGTATTATTATTTTTATTGGTGGATTTAATTAAAGGATTCATGTTTTTTATTTATTGAATTACCTTGTTATTTTTCGGTTAGTGGTCCCCATTTCTATTATTTTATTTTCTTGTTTCTCTTTGTTATTGTGTTTCAATTTTATATTTGATTTTCCCTTTTCCAGCGGGATGAGGTTTTGGAATTGATTTTTAATGTGGTTTTGGAAAGATATTTTAAAATGAAGTAAAAAAATTGTTTCTCCTTATTTTATTTCAAACCAAAATGAATAATTCTAGCTTCAACATAATTTTTTTTATTAATTTGAGGTTTTAAATATTTTTTGATTAAAAAGGGAAGTTTTCTTTTTTTTAAAGTGATAACATGTTATTTTATTTCACTATATCCTTATAGGAAAAATAAAATTATTACATCCTATTGTATTTTAAAATATTTTCTATAAACAATTTAATTGAAATAATTGCATATATAACTTAGTCATATATTCCTGGGCCTATTAGAAAACACCTTGGATATATGTTCATGTTCATGTATTTAGCTCTCATGTTTTATATAGGTTACATGTTCTATTTTTTATCTCTCATCTTTTTTATGGATTACAATTATTGTGTTGGGATATGGTGAGTGACCACGTATTGTATGAAGTAATTATTTTAGTGGTTATTATTTTATTTTAATTTTCAAAGATTTCATATCAGCTATGTAATCCTCTCTTGTTGAAATATTCAGTTTTATTTATGGTATTTTTTTATTTATTAATTTTTTGTTTTTTATAAATGTTAATAGAAATGAGTTAAATATTATTTATTTGGATATGACTCATTTTTTCTTTGATTATTTATATTTTCATGTTTTATTTTACATGGGTTTCTAGAGTATAGAAAAATCATGTTAGACTTTCGATAAAATATCTCAAGTGATATTTACTCCGATATGAGTGAAAACCATTCCCAAAGACGATTTCCTTGATAACCAGACATTATTTACAATCCATTGGGAAATGTGAATTACCTTTGGGATCAATTGAAAGTTAAGTTGCATGATTTATTGTGTTAGACTAGGTTTGGTCTATAAAATTCAGTAAATAAGAAAATGGTTTCATTCACTCTTTTCAAAAATCTATTGAGCTTATCCCATGAAATTTTCACTGAATATTGTGAACATCCATTTCAAGGGGAGTGGATCTTTATTTTTCTAGAACATTTATAAGTTTATATATTATTTTTTAATAATAATGATAAAAAAATATGTTTTAGGGAAATATAAAGTTTATTAAATAATTCGCATAAGCATAAGAGATAAAATTATTTTTCTTTTTTCATGTTATTTTTGTTATCTAAATAGGGTGACATGGACTCCATGAAATTTCAATACGTATATATTCTTTATTTTTTCATTAATATAATATTATTAAATCATTATATACAAATATATAATTATATTGAAGTAATTTACACGACAATGGTTATGTAAAAAACTATTTTATTTTTATTGAATATAAAAAGAGATTTAGTGAATTTTTTGAGAGATAAAGAAACTAGAAATATACCTCATCATTAATGTATTAAAGAAAATCATATCAATATAAAAAACTCTCTTAGTGGGTTCTATTATATGAATTTAACAGAAGTAAATTTGTATATATTTCATCAAAATTTTATGCAATTAACGCACAAAAATAATATAAGAAGAAATATGGTTCAAATAGAAGAAAGATATAAAAGTACATGAGTAGAAAATCCAATGATTCCACTTTCTAAAAGTCTTAAAAACGATTCAAGAATAAATGTTTCGAAATTATTGTTCCAAAAAAATCCAAAAAATCCATTTAAATAGTGAATTTAAAAAACTAGTGAAGAATATATTGAATCTTTGATATTCTGTTATGTAAAAATAAAGATGAAAAAAGAATAACAGGCTATGAAAAATCCGTAATATGTTTTTGATAAATTGTATTCTTATCCGTTAAAAGAAGAAACTCACCAAAAATATCTAAAAAAGGAATAGTAAGAGTTATCCGTAAAAGATGAGATCCTCTCATGTAGGGAGACCCATTTTAACTTTTATTACTATTTGAGAGAATCTTATTCAAGAGAAACATATTAAAAATAATTATAACATGAAAGGAATAAAAGAAGGAGTTCATGAAATATGTATATGAGAAATATTCATCCATATACCCACCTCCAATATAATTTTGAGAAGTTACATTAGAGAGACATGAAGTAGTTATTCCAAATAAATTCATTCCAATAAATTATCATATATTGGAAGCTCCTTTAATGGAAGTTACAATATCTGAATATCATAATATTAGGGATGATATTGAAATAGAAAATGAAATTGAAAAAGTTTAAGAAGTAGAGAAATTTAATGATATTTAATTTTTAAAGGAACCTTTATTTTATCATACTAAAGATCCTACTTTATCTACATCAATAGAGATTAGTTGATCATTAAAAAAAGTAGAGTAATTTTTTATTTACTACTTTTCTAGAAGTGAAAAATTAAAATTTTAAGGTCTCTAGATTTTGATTATTGGAATGCTATTGATGTTCACAAATCTAGAAAGCCTATTAAAATTTTATATATTTTTTCTAAAGAGAAGAAATTATCAAAAGCGCAAAATAAAAATGTTGGAGGACAAGAATAAAAATATCCCAGTTTAATAGAATATAGTTCTAACACTAGATCCTAAAGGATAAAATAAATGTTAGATTCTTAGAAAATAGTGATAATGAATGTTGATAGTGAAACTATAGTTATGGAAAAACATAATACATGTGTCAATATAAATAAAAATCAGATTATTAATAATCAAACTATGATGTAAAAACATCAAATGGTTGATTTTTCTAGATATATAAAAGGTATTTTGATGAATGTTGAAAATGAATGTGATTTTTATAGCCATAAGATGAGAAATTTTTCAATGAACTTGAAATCTCAAGATAAAGATATCATTTCCATTGAGGAGTTGAGTTATAATATTCATGATAACATTAAATAACTATTAAATATGTCATAAAACTTTTAGAAATTTTCGATGGATAAAGGAATATAATTAGATGATTGAAGCTTAAGAGTAGAAATAAGAAGAGAAAAATCGGATATCAGTTACTGAAGAGAAGTAGAAATCCATGAAAGATTATAATTTAGTCATTCTAGAGAAGAAGTTTGTGAAAGAACACAAGAATTTATAGAAGATCAAACATATGATTGATAAACACCTCAATAAAGACTATAATTAAAACATCATATATTTATTCAGATTATAATATTCATAAAAAATAAAAAATAAATTTCATTTATTCCATTCGATGTTGTGAATGTTACATATTATTTCTTGAAAGAATTTAGTTTCAATTTCTTGAGTTATTTATAATTTTTCTATTTTTTTGATATGAAAATATTATATATTATATTGTTTTAATTTGTTTATAAAGTATATTGTTATTGAGAAATATTTGATATGATAATAATATATATTTTATATATAGATTTAATTGTATTTGTCTCTTATTTAAGTGTCGTAAAATTAAATTTTAGGGGATAGATGCTATATAAATTTTATATGTTTTGAAAAATAGTTTTATCATTTATATTTAATGAAATTATCATTTTCAAGGGATTCATTCATAATTTTGAAATGTTTACTTTTCTAAATTTCTTCATTGTTTTTTGGACAATTATGAAGGGGGAAATTTTATGAAAACAAAATAATTGTATTACCAAATTATAAAGAGTATTTAAAAAAATTATAATGTTGTGGAGATTTGGGAGAATATTATAAATTATGACATTCGAGAAAACCCAAATTTATTTTTTAAAGGAGGAAGAATTTTAGTTTTCTTTATAAAGAGAACATGTTTTTTTATAAGGGGAGTTTGTTGTAAATTTTTCCAAAATGTATTATGTTTTTTAGAAGAGAGAGAGATTGATGGGGATATTTTTTAATATATAAATCCTTTATAGTACTTTTTTTAAATTACTATACACTTCGTGTTATTTTTATTTAACATGATTTTTATCTTTTATGTTTTTGAGTGAAATATAAAATTATTGTAACTATATTTATAGAGAATGGAAATTAAGAGTTATGGGTTTTTATTACAGACTAATTTCACTGTATTTATGAGAAATATAGTGTTTTATAAAAATATTCATCAAAATATCTAGAGTTATTCCAACATCAATGGAAGATTAAGATGTTTCATTTTTTGCAGTTTCAATGGATCCCAAAGAAGGTAGCATAAAACCATTGAACGATTTTCTATAAAGAGTAGGACAAATTTTAGAACCATAAGAACATGATCATATAATTTTTGAATAAAACCATTGAATTATTTCATGTCATCATCTTTAGGGAGACATAAGAACTCTATTATTAATTATAAATCCAAATAAAACCTAATTATTTATCATGAATCCTCATTATTTAAATCCCCAAAGGACCCCCATTGTTACTTTTCCTCAAGGTATCTATCTGAAAAGGTTATCCGACTAACCCTATAGAATTTCAATAACGGGGTTTAACTAGATGTTAAACGAAGATTAAATATTAAATAAATTAAATATATTAATTAAATATATTATTTAATTTATTTAATTAATCATCTTAAAACTACACATCTACCCAAAACCAAATGTACAATAATGTTATGTCATGTTAACATTAAACCCTAAATTCTAAAAAAATGGTGGTCTTGGATTTCCCATTTTAAACTCTAATCAATGGTAACACTATTTATTCCCAAATATATGTGGACATGGATTAATTTATTTATATTTTTAATATATCAATTCAGGGTCTTACAAAACCCCAAACAAAACGCCAAATCTAAATAAAAACACAATTATATAAAAATAAATTATCCAAAGTGTCTAAAAACCCAATATAGAGTCACTACAATTTATATTTTAATTTTAATTTAGCTTAGATCCTATTTCATTATTATAAAAATAATGTGTGGCTGGGATTCCTTCTTACTCGTGGGATCAACCTCATATTATCATTAATTTTTTCCTTAATATATTTTCTCAGTTTGAGAAAATATAAATTCTAACATTTTGATATACCATCAAAGGCAACAATATTGGTTCATTATATAATGTTTTTACTTTTTTTAGAAAGAAATATAAAACCATAAATAACATGAGACTGATTGATTACATTATATAATTTAGTTACCTCAATTCAAATTTATATTTTTTTTACTCTTTGTCTTAGATTTTTTTTGGTATTTTTTCATTTTTTTCACTTGATGATCATAGTGGTGTTTGAAGAATGGATTACATGTTGGACTAGTACTACAATATAACACAAGAGTATAAAATTATTTAATATCAATATAATGTATAGAAAACATAGAATTTTGAATGCTGGAAACAAAATTGAGAAAGGTGGAATGATTAATACTCTTATGGGTATGATGAATTGAAAAAATCAATAATGGTGTGACACCTACAACCAACCATTTGATGAAGCTCAAAATATTCAAAACTGCCTTGAAGAATAATGGAAAAATCAATTCTAGAAAAGAAATATTGGGTTTCAAGTACCTCAAGAGTATGATTCTAAAGAAATATTTATTGAATCATTTTTGAAGTAAACTATTTTATTATATGAAGATCATATAATATAATTCACAACATAATAAACATTTTATGAAAACCAAAAATATTTCTAAAATTAGTAAAAATTTCAATTCCCTTCGAAGAACACATATTTACTACATGACCCCCCTATCTTACTGAAAACAGATAATTATAGGAAAAAGACAATGAGTTTATTGAATTAAATTATCAATTATATTGAGGGAGAAGATATTGAGTGTATTGAACTTACTGTAAACATTTTATAATAACCTACAGTAAATAAAAAGTATAAAATTTATAATGCAATTCAATGACTAATCATATAATTATAGGAAAAAGATCTTGAAACATTCGAACAAGAATAAAATTCTATTAAAATTTAAAGATAAATCATACCATTAAATTAATAAGAACAAGAAGAAGTGGTAGAGGAGGAATGATTAGAAATTAATGTATTTTTTATTGAAAAGAAACCTACAACACTGGAAAAAGATAAGAAATGTGTTAAAATTCAATGATCCATTATAGAATTAATAAATTAAGAAAAAACATTGAAGTATTGTCACACCCCTACCTTTAAATTTATTTTATTTTATTATTTATTAGATTTGTATTTTCTCAATAAGGTTTGGGTTGAGTGATAGTTTAATTCTTTTTATATTTGATGATTTTGGCCAATTTTGGGCCGGTGCACGAGCACCGCATGGTGAGGAATACCCATGTAGTCGGCCTAGGTGACCATTGGGTTGACCAATATTTAAGATAAATAAAAATCTAATAAAATAAAATTTACAGAAAGTAATATTAATAATAATATTATTGTTGTTGTTATTATTATTATTATTATTATCATTAGTATATTTTTATTATTAAGAATATTAATGTTGTTATTATTATTATTGCTATTGATTTACTTTAGGGTTTTAATAATAATAATAATAATAAACCTAATTCTCTTACCCCCTTGTGTCGACCCTCCCCCATTCCCTTTTGCTGTGTTGCACCCCATCCCCTACTCTTATGTGCGCACAACCCCCAGTCGACTCCTCTCCTTTGGTAATATCATTGGTGGCCACCTCCGCCCTATCTAGTGCGACCTACTCCAGCAGAACCCCCTTGTCAGGTATGACCTGCTCCGATGTGACCCCCTTGTGCAGTGTGGCCTGCTCCAACATGACCCCCTATCTGGTGTGTCCTATTTTGGTGATACCCCCTGTCTGGTGAGACCCTCTTTGGCGTGACCACTGTGTTTGGCATCGACCCTCTACTCTAGCGGCGACTCCCCCCTACAGTTAGTTTCCTTGCAATTTTTAGGGGATTTCATCATTTTTTCAAAACATAATAAATGGGGATTGTGTTTGGTTTGGTTTTATTAGATTTTAGGGTGTGAAAAGGGTTTGTGTGGATCAGTTCTTCCTTCTATTAAAGTTCTTGTTGCATCTGCATGTGTTTGAGGTAGGTGAATCCATGTTTTTCCTTTAAGACACATTTTTTCTACACTTGCGTTCATCTAATTAATTTTCAAACTTGATTATCATTCTTAAAGTTCATTTGATTATCTCATTATAGTGTTTTTATAGTGGTAATTTTCATTTAAAATAGGATTTCATGTAATTATTTAGTTATGCTTAAGAAAAAGTTAACTCTGGGTGCTTGATAAAATGACAAATCTGGTTTTTAGAAATTTCTTAAAGCATGAAGGATATTTTTGGCTTGTTATTTAAGGTTGGTAAACTGGTGGTGTACCTTTAAAAAATGTTTTGCGTGTTTTCATGGAATTTTGGAAATTAACGTTAGATGCTGGCACATCCATAGGTGCATGGGGTGCGCACATGGATGGGAATTCAAATGAAGATGACACTTTAAAAATAGTGTTTTATTTTAACATTTATTTTCTTAATTGTTTCATTGGTTTTTTAATCATATATTGATTCCTTCATTGGAAATAATTATATTTTATAGATTTATATTGTTATTAAGTCCCAAAGATTTATTTTAGGGGGTTTCTGTCAGTTTTATTTGCACGCACGTATATTCCCTGGTAGGGATATATATATATATATTGTGTGTGCATGTTCCCTCATGGCTCGGGGAACATGTGCATTAGTGCATGAGTATATATATATATATATATATATATATATATATATATATATATATATATATTTATGGAAGTGTGTGCGTGCGATAAATCTCTTTCTTGAGTTAGAGAGCTTTGGCTTGGTCATCCTTTGAGGTAGGGTTTTCCCATGCACTTACCTTTTAAATTTAAGAACAATAAGTTTAATGATTTTTTCACTTTCATGATTAATATATATTTATATTTGAACCTTGTTATATTTTTTGGTTCGAAAAAAATGTTTTAAAAATTATTTTATAGACAATTAGACTTTATTGTTAAATATCTCACACCAAGTGTTTGTTTGAATTCCCGTTTAGATTTTTCTTGTGTTTTATGACATATAAAGCATAAATAGTCCTTGTGAATATATATGTGGTATAAAAAAAGATGATTTGAGTTCTTTTAATAGTATTTAAATATAGTTTTGGATTTAAAAAGAATGTGTATTGGTTTTAAAATGAAGTTCATTTTGTGTTGTCAATTAGTGTCCCATTTGGCCTTTTGATTATAATGGCTTTTCATTCAAATTGAAATATGAGTACTTTGAATGCATCGTTACCAAAATTATATGACTTGAGAATGTAGTGTGAATGTTTTAAAAGTATTTTATGAATTTTTGATGTATAAAATGGTGTGTTTAAACCCCTTTATAAAAAGTGGATTTTGCATCATTAATAAAGGTTCATTTTGGGAAATGCTTAAGGGCCAGTTTGGAAACTTTTTAAAAATAAAGAAATATGTTTATAATAAAAACCTCTACTGGATGCTTCTTATGACTTATCTCAAATAATGGATGGGATTCCATCACCATGGAATCCTTAAGATCCTTTTTTAGGGTTCCTCGAATGGAACTCTTTGTGTTATTTTTTATTTTAAAGAATGGGATTAGTCTTTGGGTGAGGCATATTGTGAAATATTATTATTATATATATATTTTTATTCAATGCTCAGTTGGCATCATTTGGATCACCCCAAGTATAAAAATGAAGCATGGGAACTTTACATATTGATAGAATTATCTGAGAATGTTTGTTGTACTGGTAGTTGATGTACCGACCAATAGCCCAGAGTAGGTGGATATATTTGGGTTTATTATTATGGGGTTGGGACCCTTAGTCTATCCTGAATTAGGGTGGCGATAATTTTTGCTGTTTTGATTTCATCGTGTGTATAATGCTACAAGGGATGGGGTCTCATGTATTAGTATGTTCTGGGTCATTCTTGTTCTACTGGGATCACATATGACTATTAGATCCTGGTTTCTTTATATAATAGATGTGATAATTTCATGTATTTTTTCATTTCCCTTGTTATATGAATATTGTAGTGTTTACTTGGAAGTGATGTATTGTTTTCTAAAATATTTTAGAAAAGCTTTCAAAGACAATGTGTTTTGTAATCATTATTTCCATAAAAAATGAAAGAATTGCTTCCCTATAAAAAAATTCATGGAACACTAATAGGGTGAACTCTGTTTTGGAAATTAATAAGGAAAATGTGATATATTTTGTTTTAGAGTAAAATGAGTAGAAAAAAATACCTTTTTAAATTCTAATTCAAACATGAAAATAAATATTACTTTTATTTTAAAGAAAGAACATTTGGAATATATTATAGGGCCATCTTACTGAGTTTTAATACTCATGACTATAGTTATATTTTTTTAAGTTCGGGTGTTGTGTATTTCTTAGATTCAGTTGCAGTAGTGCGACATTGGTTTGTGGTCAGTGGCAACCCATTGGATCACATGGAGGTATGTGCGGTTTTATTTTCCCTCCACTGTTATTTTTTTATAGTTCGATTTTTATTTATTTGTTTATCTTATATTTATGGTACAAATAATTCCCAACTATTTAATTTTGATGATTGACATTAGTTTCAAACCCTTGGGGATCGAGAAATCCCTTCAGGCATTATCGCAGGCTGACTCAATTGACCAGTTTAGGGTCGACTAAGGTTGGTTTATGAAAGAAAAGGTATCAGAGGAGGCCCTTCATATTTGGGGTGTCTAGTAGATTTAGATTACGACTATTGGGACTCAAGAGATAGGTGTTGTAAGAGTGTCACAAACTCTTTCTCACACTGATCCTTTAATTACTAGGGTTTTTCCGAGATTTGACTCTTATATTTTTATTTTGGATTGAGGTATGACAACTAAGGCAAGGTGGTGTTACATCATTATTTCACATAGAGTCACAACCCATGTAGAGTCTGAGTACATAATTTAAGTTCCTCTGAGTTGTTGATTCTTACATAGGGCATGGCCCACTACCATGTGGTTGGGTTAAGCATAAAAACTAGTCCCCCACTCCTGTAGTTTGATGAAAGTTGAGTGTTTTCTTGGTTTTAGTTGGTGTATGGGTATTTTTAAAAATGAAAATGGGTTTTAAATGAAAATATTTTACTTTAAATAGATTTAAATTGGTATACTAGGTTTTGAAATAGAAAGATTTTGAAAGAGGAAATGATTTCCTAAATTGAAATTTGGTTTGAAAATGGGTTTTTGGAATTTGGAGAAGTGTCCTTGGAAGAAGGTAGTTTTGAAACATAAATGGAAATGATAGTTTTTTGAAAGGTTTTTCTTTGGTTGTGTTTATACCTGTTTGGTTTTTGATCCAGTTTTTTTGGCATAAGGTGATATTCTTGATTGTGCTTCAGCTTGATATGAGTTTTGGTTTTGTGTCTTATGTGCTGTTCAGAAAAATGATCCCTAGAAAGGTTCCCAAGGTTTTGGATGAGTCATTTCATATTTTAATTCTTCTTTAGTGTTTCCTCTCTATCATGGTGATTGTGGTCAGTTAGTGGTGGTGGAGTGTTTTGAAGAGGTAGAGTGTGTCTTCAGGTTGTAGGGTACTCCCAAGGTTTCTAAGGTGAATGCTATATTGGATTTGGTTGAGGTCCTAGCCTTGGACCAGTGTAAACTAGTTGTCCCGCCATCGTTGAAATTTGGGATTATGTGACCTATGTTTAAGTCTATATTTTTCTGATGGTTTATACCCGAGGAGGTAAAGATGAAGAATAGGGAATAGCTCATGTGTGTTTAACAAGGTCAGCAGACGATGAAGGTTTATACTGACCATTTCATTGAGATGGTTTCTGGAGTGAAAGCGGTTGGAAATTGAATGTTTCTTGTCATTCATAAAGGCTCCCTATCTAGAAAGAAGTTCATTCCAAAGGAACCTTTCTCCAAGGAATATCCTTTAATGGATCTATCTTTTAGTTTATCAGAAAATTCAATGGTGTGAAAATAGTGTGACCAGTTCGAACATTAGAAGCCATCTTTTCACATCCCTCTGAATACCTTCGATCGTTGTAGCTATCTGGGTCACCTGGAGACATTTTGTAGGATGAAATGTCTAAAGAAGACATTATGACTGGGGGATTCTCATGCCTAGTTGGGAGTCAAGAGATTCTTCAACCATCAGAGCCCTAGCCATAGGTCTCAGGATGAAGCTCGTGTAGAGTCATGAGTTGCCGGGGGTGTGAAGCCTCAGTCCGGGTTTTGTGTTCCATGTTGGGATTGAAACTTTTAATGAATTCTCATTCTTTATTTCTGTAGTTGAGGGTTTTCCACCATTGTAAGTCCATTGTTTCCTTAGAAGATTATGATGTACTTTTTCTATTGTAATCCATTAAGTCCTGTTTGTCAAAATACTGTTTTCTGAATCATGCATTTTTTTAAAGTGTGCTAAGACCTTGTATGGATTGATCTCAGTTTATCTGTTCTCGTTTAGAGACTTAATTTCCTATAGAAAAATCAATGTTTGTATTTGGGTTCAGGATCACTGTTTAGGTTATGATCTTCCCATGGGGTTTTACTAGTGTTGGGGGTTTTTTCCTTGGTTTGAGCGTTCCAAGTTTCAGTGGAGGTATTTTCTCACTCCTTCTATAGATGTTGGTTTGGATAAGTTGAGAATTCACACCTTGACCCCCTTCCTAGGGTGGTATATTTGGATTTTATATTCTATTCTAATAGAATCATTGTGTGTGTGTGGGGGGGGGGGGAGAAACCTCTCATGTTCTACCCGTGTTTTGGGTTGTGTTTTTCCCTAGATTAGTCAGGTATGACATGGGGAAATAAATAGTCACCTAAGAATTTCTTGTTTATTCTGTTTGTGTTTGGGCATGAACTAAATTTTTGAATAACTTTCAGTTTGGTGACTTTCTGGGAGAGAATGTTTTTTAGGTGGGGATAATTGTCACACCCTAATCTTTATTTTTATTTTATATTATTATTTCATGGATTTTTATTTTCACGTTGTGGATCAGGTTGAGTGATGGTTTAAAATTTGTTATGTTTGAGGAATTTTATAGGTTTTAGGAAAGTGCATGGGCACCACACGGTTAGTGGTTACTGTGCGGTCAGCCTAGGTGACCTTGAAATTTCCCAATTTTAAAATAAATAAAATTTTATTAAAAATGAAATTTAAAGATTGTTTTAATATTAATAATAATGACGATAATATTATAATTGGTATCAATAATAATAACAACAATAATATCCACTATATTTACTAAACCTGGGTACCTCCCTGCTTATGTTTCACCACCACAAAACACCACCTCACCACTTAATCCATATCCAATTACCATTTACCCCTCAAATATCCACTCACAACCCCATAATACCCTTGGGATTTCGAATCCAACCTCCGCATTACCTAGTCCCCCAATCACGATTCTCCTCCGGTGGTATTATGGTTCATGCAGAATATCCTCATCTCCCTCCCTCCCTGACTCCCCTCTCCCACCAAGCCTCCACATCTATTTTCTTTTCCCTCCATGATTCTGTCTATCACAGACTCCCATCTTGACGCCACCTCTCTCCCAGAATCCCCTCTCCAATCACATCTACATCTACGCCTCTCATCCGCCTCCGCCCTCCTTCCTGAATACCTACTCTGCCTCCGGATCACACCCTTCGGCTGCTTGCCGTCCGAATCCTACACCATGAGATGCTCCTTCTCAGGCTCATCCACCTCTAGCTACTGCGTCTCTACCTGGTCCGCCTTCGGCTCCTCGACCTCTGCCTCCAATGATTCCCGGTAATATTTTTTTTCTCTTAGATCTACCGCACACAACGGCTCCGATTATTTCTTTATCTATCATCCTATTTTTTTACGCAGATCTCGTCGGCGGGTTGGTATTTTCTCCTTTGTAACCTCTCAGTATCATATTTATCCCCTTTTAGGTTTCTAATTTCACTCTATTCATAAGAAATTTTCAGGATGTAATTCAATACAGTGATTCTCAATATGTGTTTTCTCATAAATTTTTGGAATTATTTTTAGTTCTCTTCAATAATTAGTACTTCTAGTTTCATAGGAATTATTTTTAGTTATCCCCTATTCTGATTCACCAATTAATGCCTATACTTCTATTGTGCAGCCAATATTTCTCGATTATTTATTTCATTTAAACTAACTTGCAAAAAAAATTTTATTACCAAATTATTTTTCACATGTTTTCTTCATTTTAGTTTATTTAAAAAACTGATTTCCAGTAGTTAGTATTTTGAACATAAAATAGAATAAACAAATCATTTTTCTGTAAGATTTTGTTCCATTCTAACAGTCCAATGCCGTTGTCTTTGAATCCTTATAATTTTTTTAAATGAAGATGGATCCCCTTTACAAATTTACAGGAGTGTGTAAACTTGGAGGGTCTCAATGTATTCCAGGTACCCTGGTTGAGAAGATTTGTATAAATCTGGTTTTTAATTTTACCAAATGCAAATATCGTTCAACCTATTATCAATTTCTGTTTTTATCATTTGTTGATTTAAACTTTGGTTTAATGAACATATAAAATGGATCATAACACCAATCCTTCCTTTCACAGTAAGTGAATATGGAATTATACAGTGTTGATTTTGTTTTCCTTTTGGTGTATTTCCTCGCTATATAACTCAGTGTTCATGGAAATATTTTGAGCTCTTTTATTAATGGAGACTTGAATGTGTTTCATGTCATGAATTAATGGTGTTATTTTTAGTTTGGTTGTAAGTATGTGCTTCTGGGGATCTCTTCTTCCCTAAAGGCATGTTTTGCTAACTCTGTAGTTATTTTCCACTTTCACATACATGTTATATAGGTTTTTTGGGTGTTTCATATAATTTTTTTAATGAATATGGCTTTTCTTCACAAATATGCAGAAGTGGATGTAAACTTGGAGGGTCTCAATGTGTTTAAGGTACCCTGGTGAAGCAGATTCGTACGAATTAGGTTTATAATTTTACCAAATGCAAATAATGTTCTCCCTATTATCATTTTGTGTTTTTAATCATTTGATGATTTCAAATTTGGTTTAATAAATATATGAAATGAATCATTACACCAATCCTGCCTTTCACAGAGGATGAATATGAAATTATACAGTGTTGATTTCATTTTCCTTTTGGTGATTTCCCTGGTTATATAACTCTGTGTTCATGGAAATGTTTTGATCTCATGTATGAATGGAGATTTTATTTTGTTCGGTGTCATGAATTAATGATGTTATTTGCATTTGGGTTGTAGGTATGGAATTATTTTTAGTTCTCTCCAATAATTAGTACTTCCAGTTTCATTGGAATTATTTTTAGTTATCCCCTATTCTGATTCACCAATTAATGCCTATACTTCTATTGTGCAGCCAATATTTCTTGATTATTTATTTCATTTAAACTAACCTGAAAAACATTTTTTATTACCAAATTATTTTTCATATGTTTTCTTCATTTTAGTTTATTTAAAAAACTGATTTCCAGTAGTTAGTATTTTGAACATAAAATAGCATAAACAAATAATTTTGCTGTAAGATTTTGTTCCATTCTAACAGTCCAATGTCATTGTCTTTGAATCCTTATAATTTTTTTAAATGAAGATGGATCCCCTTTACAAATTTACAGGAGTGTGTAAACTTGGAGGGTCTCAATGTATTCCAGGTACCCTGGTTGAGAAGATTTGTATAAATCTGGTTTTTAATTTTACCAAATGCAGATATCGTTCAACCTATTATCATTTTCTGTTTTTATCATTTTCTAATTTAAACTTTGGTTTAATCAACATATAAAATGGATCATAACCCCAATCCTTCCTTTCACAATAAGTGAATATGGAATTATACAATGTTGATTTTGTTTTCCTTTTGGTGTATTTCCTAGATATATAACTCAGTGTTCATGGAAATGTTTTGAGATCTTGTATTAATGGAGACTTAAATGTGTTTCGTGTCATGACTTAATGGTGTTATTTTTAGTTGGGTTGTAGGTATGTGCTTCTAGGGATCTTTTCTTCCCTAAAGGTATGTTTTCCTAACTCTGTAGTTATTTTCCACTTTCACATACATGTTCTATAGGTTTTTTGGGTGCTTCATATAATTTTATTTAATGAATATGGCTTTGCTTCACAAATATGCCGAAGTGGATATAAACTTGGAGGGTCTCAATGTGTTTAAGGTACCCTGGTGAAGCAGATTCGTACGAATTAGGTTTATAATTTTACCAAAAGCAAATAATGTTCTCTCTATTATCATTTTGTGTTTTTAATCATTTTATGATTTCAACTTTGGTTAAATAAATATATGAAATGAATCATTACACCAATCCTGCCTTTCACAGAGGATGAATATGAAATTATACAGTGTTGATTTCGTTTTCCTTTTGGTGTTTTCCCTGGTTATATGAATCCGTGTTCATGGAAATGTTTTGATCTCATGTATGAATGGAGATTTTATTTTGTTCGGTGTCATGAATTACTGATGTTATTTGCATTTGGGTTGTAGGTATGGGTTTATGGGGATCTATTCATCCATAAAGGTATGTTTTTATAACTCTGTAGTTGTTTTCCCACTATCGCATACATGTTCTTTTTATATTGTTTTTGTATTAGACCATTTATGTTTGGATCATATTACATGTTCAACCATCTCTTTCTTTAAAATGTATTGGTATCAAAGATTCAAGGTAATTGAATCTAACTATTATTTCTATTTCCATTTAGATAATGTTTCATTTATGATTTTGTTGTTTGATATCAATATTTGTTTGATTCATTATTATGCTTCTCCCAGGAAATTAGTGTTTCATGTACCTTTTGATTTGTATATTAGTTTCAATTGTTGTCTATTTTCTTTGCATGCAATACTATTAGAAGGGAGATATTATTTGGTCAGATTCGTCAAGATAGAAAAGAAATCAGGTCTAGACAGTCATCTCAGAATTGGGCCTTATGTCTATGCCCAATGACAATTTGGGTAATTTCGATTGTTTTTAGTATGTAAAATATATTAATGAGTTTGAATCAAAAAACATTGACTGTTTTTTATTTCATTACAAAGTACAGGGGTTTTCCTGTTTGGATGAAATATGTTCCAGAATCAGTTTTAGAACCGATAATGGTCCTTTCAAGGTTAGTTTCGCAACATATAATGGTCCATTCAGGAACTTATTATATAATTTGTTTTCTTTGTGCAATATTTTTTTTCACAATTTTTTAATCTTTGTGCATGTTGATATGTGTTGGTCATTTAATGAACATTTTTGGATTTTTATTATTTTATCAATGAATTTTCAACATACCTGATTAGATGGTTTTTTGAAACCCTAGGGTTTTCCCTGCTCTACTCCAATAGTCACCCAACAACTAGAACACAATCTATATGTATTTTAATTTTCTCAAAAAATATATATGCCTTCAGATGTTAATGATTCTCATCTTGGAGAATTATTTACTTAATATGGGTTGGTAGTTGATGCTTGCGTCATTTATGGGTTAGAAATGAACATTCATGACGGTTTTGCAAAATAAAAATGTTGAGTATTAGAGAAATGAATAATGTATTTTCTGCTCTTGATGTCCATGTGATATGATTTTCCCTTTTTTAATTTGAGGTTGCATTAAGAATACTTTTCCATGCTTAGTTTGGTGTGATATTTTTATAATTGGAATTCTAGTACAGATTTAAGATGTAGGTCTATGAGTGTTGCCATCACAAAGTAGTGTTTAAGGCATGATTCCTTCTTTTGAGAACATTGCTCACGTGGTTTTATCCTTTTGGAATCTCCCATGGTAAGTATAGGGAATAATTTTTACACCTTTGATGAACTAGAACATGTGTTATATTGTATTTTTATGAAGAACATGGTATATGTTAAACCTGATTACAAATATGGGTAGAGAGATAAACTATATTTTTCATATTCTGTATAAATATACTATATCTACTAAACCTGGGTGTTCCCATGCATATGTGTCACCACAATATGAAGCCACATCACCAAATATTCATACCCAATTACCGTTTCACCCACTGCCTTCACCAAATACACCCAATGTACCCTTCGAAATTCGACGACCACCGACGACTTCTCCGCCAGATGACTGCGCAGTTAAGGTTACTGTATTCCAGCTGATTCCTCCCACAGCTCGCTTGCGACGACGGCTTTACCGACACCCGTCTACCTGAATATGGTTTCCATCTTCCGACGCCTTCCTCGGACTATTATCCTTTGACATCCACCGTCTCCTTAGACTACCTAAGGACTTTACATCATTCAAAATCGACTTCCTCCCGCAGCAATAGGGTTTCCTTGTTCTCCATCGTCTTCCTCACACCCCCGCATTACCCCTCGCTTTGCGTCTCCGAGAAACGCATAACCGCGAGCCAACTTCATGCCTAGGGTTACATATCCTCTTCTTCCTCCATCTCGCTGATGTTTATCTTCTACTACAGGCCATCAATACCTCCATCAGTCTCTACTGTTCCAATGTTTCCCTTCTCCCAATCCACTACCAAACCACTACCTTGTAAGAGTACCTTCACCTCTTAAGACTCCCTGTTTTCTTCCACTACTCTGAAATCTACCACTCCTATTTTACTTCCATTGCTCCTCCATTTACCATTCATAGTTTTAGTCCACTACTCCATGGTTTACCTCCGACGGTAGATACCTCTTCCTCGCTGTGCAGGTACACTCGAAATCCTTTCTAGGTAACCCTACCTACTACAATACTGGAATATGATTTCATAAACCAAAAACTACTATAACAATTTCCCACGGTCAATCGGTGATACCATTCTGCATATGCTTGGAAGTTCAGGTATGTGATTGTTTTTTCTTGTCTCTCACCTTTAAATTTTCATCTCATCCCCTTTTCCATCTCACATATTCTTTGTAGTTCAGGTCTATGAATCGCTGCCGCTGAAAACCCCTATTCCCTCCTGCATCAGCATCGTACTTCAAGTATGTGAATAAATACCGATTCTAAAACCTGAATATTTGCCTTTGAATTTCTTATAATTTTTTACTTCAATTGTGTATCACTTATGCTTTAAAATTTTCTCCATGATTTTACATATTATGTTTCAGAATAATAAACTTCAACTGTAGTAACTTTTAGGTTATTCCTGGAAAATTATATTAATTTCTTTGTGGTTCTGCACAATAATATTCATCACAATTAGTTCATTTGGAATGATTTTTTTCCAAATTTTTCTTAGTATATTTGATTAATATGTATTCAGATTTTTATTCTGTTTTGACTTTATTAATTACAAGGTTTTGGCTGCAATTTTTTTTAGTCTTTTTGAAAATTATTTTACAGCAATGATGCAATGAGGATGATCAGTGTTAATGAATTTGAAAGTTTATTCGTGAAAATATTTTATTTGCATTTTCTTATTCTTCATACATGACATGTGTAAAGTCACACTTCTTCTTGCATTACAGTGGAATATCTCATCTTCCCATCCTTCTCTCGAACCATTTAACCTCGCAACTGGTCGATGACTCATCACATTCTATGGTATGTTTTCCACTTCACGATCTCATAAACATTCGAATCTGTATTAATATGTTTTCCTCATCATTTGATTTATTTTGGTAATTATTCTACTGGATTCTTAAATCTGTTTTCATCCACGATAATGATTTTCAGGTGCAGAAACAAATTGGTTTGTTTATATTTATTTTTTTCATATCTTTTTAATGTGTTAATATTATCAGATTTCTTTACCTCCATAATTTCATCGCTCCACCACCACCCCCTCTTACCATTACAACACCTGTGTTCCGATCAAACTCATTTTTAAATAATTTTTTTTCCTTTATACATGTCATGTGACAATTCACACTTCTTATTTCATTATAGTGACATATCTCACTTTCCCCTCTTCTTGGTTCATTTAACCTTGCAACTGTTCGATTACTCATCAAATTCCTACAATATGTTTTCCAATTCAAAATACTGCTATTGATAATATAGATTCAAACCTTTATCCATTTTTTCCCTCTTAAATTATTTATATTATTAATTATTCTTTTAACTTCATTCATTTATTTTCATCTATCATATTGATGTCAAGTGACAAGAATAAGGTTAGTTTATCTTCAATTTTCCCATTACATTAATTTCTTTACCATATCTGATATCTTTACCTCCATTATTTCATTGATTCTTCAGCTCCCAATTTCTTGTTGCATCTCATATATTACAATGGTAATCATTTCCATACCAGTTCTCACTTATTTTAGTTTTAAATATATCAATTTTGACCTATTATTTCATTTTTGTGACATGTCTCGTGTGTTATTCCTTTTTCAATCTATTATTCGTCTTTAATTATTCTAGTGGCTTCTTTACTCTATTGACATCCAGTACAATTATTTAAAGGTGGATGAACAATCAGGTTTAATTATATTAGTTTTTTTCATGTTTCCTAACATGTTAATGTTATTTGATTTCTTTACCTCCATAAATTCATCGCTCCACCACCATCTGCTTTCCATTGCAACAGACGTGTTCAGCTGAAACCCATTTTTTTAAATATTTTTTTCATTACATGACATGTTTAAATTCACACTTCATGCATTATAGTGAAAAATCTCACGTTCCCCTCTTCATTTAACCTTGCAACTGGTCGATGACTCGTCACATTCCTATGGTATGTTTTCCACTTCAAAATCCCTATGTTGTTAATATAGATTCAAACCTGTATCCATATGTTTTCCCTGTTGAATGATTTCTATTGTTAATTATTATTTTGACATCATTCATTAATTTCAATTTATGACATTGATGGAGAGTGACAAGAATAAGGTTAGTTTATATTCAATTTCCCCTTCCATTAATTTCATTACCATATAAGATTTATTTACCTCCATTATTTAATCTCTTTGTTAGCTCCCAATTTCCCATTGCATCTCATGTGTTACGATGATAATAATTTTCATATCATTTCTCACTTATTCCTGTATTAAATATATCATTTTTGACCTCTTCTTGCATTATGGTCAGGCGTCTCAAGTGTTATTCCTTTTTCAATCTATTATTAAGAATATTGTTTCATTGGAACTTCCAAATTTCAGAGGGGTCAAATGATGTAATTAGTGAGCCTATTAAGGTCCTCGAAGCAAATTTAATGAACAAGTATGAAACTAATGTGTTTTTTCCAGGCTATGAATGCTGGTTTTTACCCAATCATAAGGTCCTATACCTTTTTATTGAAGTGTTTTGCTATCGAAAATGAAATAGAATTCAAAAAATGTATTATTTGGGAATCAGATATTTATGGACCATCGCTGAATGTTTACATGAACAACAGTATGATGAAAATTTATTTTAAGTGGCATCTAGGGCAGTATAGAAGTGGTAATGCACAAGATTTACAGTGATAATGCACAAGATTTACACCAACAACAGTATGATAATGCACAAGCTTTACACCAACAGCAGTATGATAATGCACAAGCTTTTGATATTTTAAAATAGTTGGAAAGAAATGTAATGTAACCTACTGTAGTAACATATGGTATGTATATGGGCTTTATAGTGATGGACATACTGGACTTGCTTTGGGTCTTATTAGGGATTTAAGGATCAAAGGTCTTTCTATAAACTACTAATGTTTTAATGCTGTTATTTATGATCTCTGACGAAGTGGTGAACTATCTCATTATTTTATTTTTTTTGATGAAAATAAAAGTTTTGGAGTGACCCCAAATGTTTATATCTACAGAATTTTGGTTTGAATGCATCTGTATCACATATGTTCACATATTATCCAGATTTTTTCTATAGATGTTCACATATGTGCTGTTCACATTAGTTCACATATGTTCTGTTAAATTTATATTAGTTTTCAAAAGATATTATAGTTTATTTTGACCATTATAAGTAACGATTTTGATTTTTTGACTCTCAATTTCATTATATGAAATAACAGAATCCACAATTTTGTAAAATTTGTTATACTACTGTGTTATAGGAACAGGAAAGTGCTGGATGTTTAGGAGCCATCTGCGACACTAACAGAAGATTTGTTACAACAACTACAAATTTTTCATCCACTTTGGTATTAGGATTTCTATCTTCATTGTCTTTAATTTTCACTAAAAACTTGGATAAGACATTTCTGACTTTTTTTAGTTGCATTTATATTCACTGTATCATGAAAACAGACTACATTTCTTCTTCTCAATTCAAATTGGAAAACATCATATTCCTGCTAACTTATGTGCATGTTATTAGAGGTAATAACCATTGCTTTGTTACTACAATTTTGGTTTTTTGAAGCTACTCTGTAGTCTATATCTCCTAAATTTGTTTCCTGTTTCAGATATTTCTCAACTGCTGAATTTGGACGAACCTATTTGCAACCAGATAGGCAGTGATTCCAGCAGGTTCAATTATGAGAGGTTCATGGGAACGTATGCAGCCATGTCACAACACACATGGTGCACCTCTTCTCTTCTCACTTTTCCCTATATGAATTGTCACATTCTTTAACATCTTCAAAACTCACCCACCACAAGAAAACACTCTTAAATCCCTTTTCCCTAATTTTCTGAATATTCAAATGTCCAACCATATAATAAATCTGTTTGAAGTTGCATGTGCAGAACTACTTTATGTCATCTGGGTAGGTTGACACAAGGTCATCCACAAGCAGAACCCTTTCTTATGCCAGTCTGCATTGGCTAATATTATGGTTGCTGTCCTAAATGACCATTCACTTCTTGCAGATTTCTACAGCAACACAATTCAATACTTCACCATTTTGAGGCTTCTTAACATCACTGGAAACTTCCCCCCTCTGCTTGGCACAATTGAAGTCTTCTGGCTGCCTCCTTAGGCTAGCTGGCTCATATGTAACACGGACGAGGCATTGAGGTGGAATCTTGGTCAAGATGGTTTTGGAGTGGTCTTTGGGAATCATAACTGTGATGTTGTTGAAAGTCAACAAGGACCCTATGGCTTTTTCACTACACTAGATGCTATGATGATGGGACTGATCGCTGATGGGATTGGTTGCTGCTGTTGGAATGGCTAAGAGACAAATGTAAAGTTTTTTTATACTGTTGTAACCTTTGTTGTTTAACATTGTGATGTAATTTTCTATTTGTTTTGATCTAAATTTAAACATGAAATGATATTTCTTTGAGACCTCTGGATCGTGTACCCTTTTTGAATAGTGTATCATGTATTTAATATGAGCATTGAATTTTTTTAAGAGCACTACAACATTTTTTTTTCATTATCACACCATTAATTTCTAATTAAAATTTCTTCAACATTAATATTTCATCTCCACTTTTATAAATATTAATCTCTTATTAAAAGAATAACCATTACTCGAATATTCCGTGCAATAGCACGAGCGAGTACTAGTTATTATTATTATTAAGAATATTAATAATATTAATGTTATTATTATTATTAATTTAATTTAGGTTTTTAATAATAATATTAAAATAAACCTAATTCTCCTACCCCTTTAATTGCCCCTAACCTTCCCTCTTATTGTGAAGCGCCCCTCCCCTACTCTCTTTGCACACAACTGCCAGCTAGATCTTTTGTCTAGCAACACCTCCAGCGACTGCCTCCACCCTGTCTGGTGCAGCATGCTCTGATGCAACCCGCCCTATCTGGTACGACCCGCTCCAGTATGACCCCCTGTCTAGTGTGACATGATCCGGTGCGACCGCCTGTCCGATGTGGCCTACTCTACTGTGACCCCCCTATCTGAGGTGACCCTCTCCGACACGACCCCCTATCTGGCTCTAGCCCTCACCTCCAGTGGTAGCTCCCCCCTCTTGTTAGTTTCCATTAAATTTTAAGGGATTTTCCTCACTTTTCTATAAACCTAGTAAATAGGGGTTGTGTTCATTTTTTTCCTTGAATTTTAGAATCTTAGAAGGGTATACGAGGCCTTATTATTCCTTCTAATAAAGCATCATTTCATCCGCACATGTTTGAGGGAGGCGAATCAATGTTTTTTATTTTTGACACATTCCATAGACACTTGTGTTTGTATAATTATAATTTATACATTATTTTCATGCTTTTAGTGCATTTGATTTTCTCATTATAGTGTTTTCATATTGGTAAAATTTTATAAAAAATAGGTTTTCATGTGATTCTTCAGTTCTTCTAAAAGTAAAGTGTACATTGGGTGCTTGATAAAATGGCGAATCTGGTTTTTGTAATTTCTCAAATCATGATGCCTATTTATGGATTGTCAATTAGGGTTGAAAACATTGTGGTGTTTATTTATAATTGGTTTTGTGTGTTTTAATGGACTTTTGGAAAGTACCATTGTATGTCGGCACATCCATGGGTTTATATGGTGCACACATGGATGAGAATTCAAATGAAGATGGTACTTTAAAAAAAGTGTCTTCCTTTAAAATTGTTTTTCTTAAATGTTTCATTGGTTTTTGAATCATATCATGATTCCATCATTTGGATTTATTCTATTTTATAAATTTTTGATGTTTTTTAGTCCCGAGGATTTATTGTGGGGAGTTATGGTTAGTTTTGAAGGCACACACACATATTCCATGGTATGGATATATATATATATATATATATTAAGTGTGTGTGTTTCCAAATGGTGTGGGGGGACACATGAATCAGTTTAAGAGTATATGTATGTATATGTAATAGTGTGCGTGCAAGTAGGATACTACTTGAGTTAGAAAGCTTTGGCTTGGACATCCTTTGAGGTAGGTTTTTCCCATTCACTTACCTTTTAAATTTAATAACCGTTGGTTTCATGCTTTTCACACCATCTCTATTTATTAGATATTGATATCTAAAACTTGGTGAGAGCTTTTGGTGTGAAATTTTTTTTAAGCCTTGTTTTTGGGATAATTAGACTTGTTTGTTAAATAGCGCACACCAAATGTCTGTTTGAATGCCCGTTTTATTTTGCATGTGTTTTATGACATCTAAATCATGGTTAGGTCTTGGAAAATATATTTTTAGTATGAAAAATTATTATTTGAGCTTCTCAAATGGTATTTGAATATAGTTTTGGATTTAAAAATAACGTGTATGGTTTTAAAATGTGGGTTGGCTGGAATATTTGATTAGTGGCCCAATTTTCATTTTTATTAAAATGGTTTTTAATTGAAATTGAAATGCGATTACTTTTAAGGCATTGTTTACAAAATTATTTTTCTTGAAAAATTAGTGTGAATTATTTAAAAGCATTTTATAAATATTTTAATGTGGAAAATGGTGTGTTTAAACCCTTTTATCAAAAGAGGATTTTGTATCATTGATAAAGGTTCGTTTTGTGAAATTCTTAAGGGCCCATTTGGCCACTTTTAAAAATAACAAAAAATGTTTATTATAAAACCCCCAGTTGGATGTTTCTTATGACTTTTCTCAAACAATGGATGGGATGTACTCATCGTTGAATCCTCATTATCCATTATCAGTGTTCCTAGAATGGAACTCTTTGTGTTATCTGTATCTTAAAGAATAATATTTGTCCTTGGGGTTACTCAAGGTGAGGCCTATTGTAAACTATTATCATTATTATATATATTTTAGATTTAATGCGAAAATAACATCGATTCGGTCACCCCCATTATATACATGATACATGGGAAACTATCATATTGATTAAATTATCAAAGAACATTAGCTACACTGGTAGTTGATACACTGGCCAGTGGACCATAGTAAATGGATATAACTAGGTTTATTGTTATGGGGTTGGTCCCCTCAGACTATCCCAATTTGTGGTGGCTGGGTGTTTTGGTGTTTTGATTTCATCATGTGTGGCATGATATTGGGGGTGTGGTCTAATGTATTAGTATGTTATGGATTATTCTCGATCTCATGCGTTCACCTGTGTCTGTTATCTCTTGGTTTATTGTTGTAATAATTGTTATAATTGCATGTATATATTTATTACCTTTGTTATATAAATATTGTTGTGTTTACTTGGAGGTAATGTGTTGGTTTCTAAAAGCTTATGAAAAAAGTTTCAAAGTCAAAGTGTTTTATAATAATTGTTTCCATCAAAAAATGAAAGCATCACTTCAATTTAATTTTTTTAGCATCACACTAATAGAGTGATATAGGGTTTAGAAATGAATAAGGGAAATGAGTTATATTTTTTTTGTTTAAAATGAGTATAAAATCATACTTATATATATTTTAACTCAACCATGAAAATTGACTATACTTTTATTTTAAAGAAAGTGAATTGGGAATATATTATTAGGCCAGCCTACCGAGTTTTAATACTCACACATATATTTTTATCGTTGTTTTTAGAATTGGGTGATACGTCTTTCCTAGATTCAGTCGTAGTAGTGAAATGTTGGTTTGAGGTCAGTGGTGACCCATAGGGTCACATTTTGGTTTGTGTGGTTTTATTTTCTTTCCACTGATAGTTTTTGGTTATATAGTTCAATTTATATATATTTATTTTATATTTTATTTATGGTCTAAATAGCTCACACATATTTAATTTTGATGCCCGACACTAGTTTCTATCGCATGGGGATCAGGAACAACCATGGTCCTTGATGCGGGCTGACTCGGGTGAACGATTCAGGATCGAACCAGGTTGGTTTGAGACAAGAATGAATAATAATGAATTTTTTTAGTTTCTAAATTAATTTTTCACTCATTAAAACATCCAAAAGATGGATTTCACTATAAAAATGTCTCCAATAGTTTTAATGAAAAAATGGATAAATATCGTAAATGTTTAGTAAAATTCAGAATCATTCTTCATTATATATTATGTAAATGGTATCACACTAATATTATATGAAACTGAGGTCAGTTATAGCTAAATTAACTTAAACAAAGAACATTTTTAAAGTAACATAAATTTATATTTCTTTATTATAATTAGTTTTAAGCAATACTACTATGAACACAACAATTTTTAATATTTAATATCCATTATCTTTTGGAGATAATCTAAGGTTTATGTTTCACTTTATATAGACCTTTTGGTTTTTGAGGTAAAAAAGAGGATGAATCTAAAAAGAAGGAAAAGAAGAAAAATGGATGTAATTTTAATGATAGGGGATATTTTTTTTAATTGAATATACTTTTTTTTAATTTCTTTATTTTCATTCACATGTTTTTGAAAAGTGGAAGTGGTAAATTTTTTCATGGAAGCAAATGAATTCAATCAAGAGGTACTGGGATAATTTTTCTTGGACTCAATAATGTTTGAGAAATCATTACTAAAGAGGTATAATTTATTATTTTGTATATTACGAATCATTATAAACATAAGTGTTAGAGATGTAGTTGAGAAATTTGGAAAGTTAAATAATTTTTATAAAAAAATGTGATCAATAATATGATATCTTTTAATTATATTTGTAACACCCCAGGTAAATAAGGAATATGACATTTTCATATTTATCCATATTTGTGAATAAAATATTAATATGACTTTAAAGGGGACGCTATGCTCGATGGCGTACCCAACACGCAACAACGAGTTTCTTGGGAATCTTACGTTGCACTCTAATAATAAAATAATATTATTCTAAATGGTAGTTAACATGTAGCCATTGTAATGGCGGGAATGGATAGAAATAACTAAAATATGATTATATATGTTCTTAAATATTTTTACATTTATACAATAAAAGATAAAGGCTTAAAATACGGAAAGAATTCAATTTTAGGCGTATATGCCCTAGTTTTCACTAAAGGTTCACTTATCACCTTTTGATGGAGAACCGTCATTAAATATAGTTTTGTTCACTCTTAAACATTCTTTTGGACCAAATAAAACTCTTATTAAGAATCGGGACATCAAAATTTACTTTGTGTAAATTTTTGGTATCTTTCCGATAAAGTTCTTTTTTTAATGAATAGTGTAAAATGTTGTATTTTAATTCAAAACCACTTTTTATTCTAATTTATTTATATGATTATATTATATTTTTAATTGGTTTTAAAGTGAAATTATAAAATATTTTTACCATTAAATCCAATAGTGGTCGTTGGAATCAATTTCACTTTGAAATCAGACTTAAACTAGTGTCAATCTTTTGATACTTATTGTTTCATAAAACACGCTATTTGTCATGACAACATGAATTAATTATTAAATTAATTAATGTGACTTATATGTTTTGAATTTTTTAAAACGGAATTCATTTTTGAATTCAGAATATCAAATATAGCTTAGGGTGAATTTTTGGGATTTTTCTGAAAAACTTCAATTTTTGATGAATAGTGAAACCACTAAGTGGTACTTATAAAAACTGATTTTCCGTTTAAATGAAATTTTTCCATCATTGTGTTTTGATTTTCAAAAATCCGACATACATGGTTGTCATTAAGAAGTAAAATGTGGTTCAATGAGATTAAAATAATTTTTTGGTGAATAGTAACTTATTATGTTTTTAATCGCGATTAGTGGTAATTAGTGTGGTTTAAGGTAAAAATAATGCTTTAATAAAATGATATGAGCTTGACACATGTCTTACCCTCATTGGTTGTATCATGTCCGACCAAGACAAGCCATTGGTCAACTTGGGGACCCCATGGATCCACTTTGGTTGGGAAATGACATAAATAACATTTTATTTAATGTAAAAGTAAAATTGACACAAGCATAATATGTTTTACTAACACAATTTTTAAGTGAGGTTATACAAGTCATCGTTTTGATTATAAATATTCATTGGAAATCTAAAAAGATTTCCTACATCATAGTAGTTTTTTTTATAATTTTTAGACATTAAATAAATTAAATTATTTATGACATAATAATGATGCAGCGATGACATCATTATTTGACGATTTAAATAAAATGGAAAGATAATGTAAAATCTATGAACTACACATGTCCAAAACTTATTGGATGAGTGGATTTAGAAGCCTTATCACCTTATCCACGAATTATATCAATGTGGGACCTTTTGAAATCGAAACACATTTTCAAATAAAGTAATATTTCTTTACTTTCCAAAAGTGCCCCTCCTCTCCTCTTATAAAAGGCCCCCACCTCTACCTCATTTAACACACTCCTCAAGCCTTTGGCTCGGCCAAACCCTGCCCATTTACTCTCTCCACATACCTCTCCTCATCCTAGAGGATTCCCTTTGTTCAGAATTCTTTCAAAGGAAGCCTTTAGGCTCAAATAAAAAGGAGTTACACTTTTAAAGGTAATTCACTCTCTCATGTTCATTTGTTTTATTTTGCTTCTCCAACCCCCTAAACTCTTTTTATTTACTTCTTTTGTAACAACACCAGTATCTCCAATATACTAGGATGTTGTTATAAGATTTATTTGAGCTAAACTCTCACACAACTACATCAAATGGTTAAAGCACATACGGTTTCCGTGGATGGTGAAATTTTGCCTCCCGAAACGATGATTGTTCAATACTCATTTAACACCTTCAAAGGTGGCAATTATGATGTCACTATTTTTATATATGATATATAATATGTTTATGTTTTATTTAATCTTCTGTATTTTTCATTTTTGTCTTACCTTTATGGCTTCCATTATGGGTATACGCGATATCTTCATTTAAGGAAGTGCGGACTACCGCCCCCTCAAAGTGATTTGATTCGTTAAATACCATATGTGGGACGTATAAAGGATGGAACTATGATATTATATATGATATTATACTGTAATTATAATATACCTTTATATCATTATTATTCCATTCTATAAAATATGAAATAGAAATGAAAGTAGCGTTCATGCGTACGTACGGCTTACCGTCTCCATGAACGATGCATTTCATTTCTTACCTCTAAATGATTATGTAATGTTATAAATGCATGCATGTACTGGATATATATGACATATATGATATCCAAATCATGAATATTATTCTGTATATAATAAACATTTGACCACACGAACAACATGTAATGGTAAGAATTCCACTTTCGACTTAAGAACCAAATATCGACAAAACAAACATTATTAACTTAAATGTTTACATAATGTTTATAACATGGAAATAAGTGATCTAATAGGAATAATGAACTAGAAAAAGGTTCTTAATAAAGTGGAAATTAACTCAAGTTTATTATTCAGGACGTTAAATAATGATCGAGTCAAGTCGGACCCGAGGTAAGGGATCTTACTCCTCTCTTTCTTTTTAAGTACACTCTTTTATGTCATTCCTTTTAAAGCTCATCTTTCTTGTTGTTGGGATGATCTTTTATATTAATCCTACTTTAATTTTTATGTTCATGTGATGAGAGACCCTATTCTCTCTCATCAATCCATTTTGGATGTTTTGATTGGCACCGTTAGGCTGCCGAACTTTCATAAGAGATCTAACTTCTCTCTTTCTTTTTAAGTACTCTCCTTTATGTCACTTCTTTTAAGCTCCTATTTTTAATGTTGGGGGATGTTCTTTTATATTCCTATTTCTGTACATTATATTTTAATGTGATGAGATACCCTATTTGATCTCATCAATCCATATTCGGAAGTTTTATGTGGCGCCGTTAGGCTGCCGAGTTTTCGTGAGGGATTTTTCATCTCACTTTTATTCACGTGATATTTATGCTACATTTGCCACAAATTTCATTGAGTGGTGTATGTACTGCCCATTATTCTACTCTTTGTGTAATATACTTTCTTTTATGAGTATTTACATCAATGACCTATTTTCTTTCTTTCATGGGGTGTATGTTTTGAAAGATACCCAAGTCGGTAAGGGAACCTTTCACCCTCCTCTTTTTTAAAAGACTTCTTTTATTGGGTCTTTTAATTTACATATTTTTATGTTGGGATATGTTCTCATACATCCTTATTGATGTAAATTTTATGTCCAAGTGATGAGATACACTTTTTATCTCTCATCAACTCATTTTGATGTGATGCCGTTAGGCTGTCAAGGGAACTTTTTAACCCAATTTCGATTTCTTTGGGTTCAACTTGTAGTCATTGAATATGTCATCCATTGAATTTGTGTGAATGACCTTTTATTGTTTTACACATAATATCCCATTATATTGGGTGTATATATATTTGTCACACATATTTTTTTGAGATTTATTTGTCCTTAATTTAAGGATACCTTCTTTATAAGGGATTTCATCACATTTGACATTTCTATTGAGGGATCATTGTTGTTATGCACCAATTCACTCTTATATGGTGTATATACTGTCCTTTGGAGTATTATATCATGAATCCTTTTATTCTCATGATATTATAAAATACTGACTAAATGTTATTCCTTGATTATTGTATTCAAGTGTCTCTAATTTTGGTAAAACCCCTTTAACCAAAATATCGTTTTAAATGTTTTAATTATTTGTTCTTATTAATATCCATGTTTTTAAAATGGTTTTAAGGATTTATTTATATGGATATTAATGGTTTAAAATGTTAAAAGATTCAAGGTGGTATGGGACACTTTGATTCAAAAATCTCTTTATTAAATGTTGTAAATGGTTTTGGAAATGGTTTCTTTTTGAATGGATTCATTATTTCAATATCCTAAAATGTTATAATTGTGATTGAAATGTGTAAATGTTATGTTTCCTTTATTCATGTTTATGTGATACGATTATGTTATGGTTCTTGGGCTTTGTTATGAAGAACGGGTGGTTCCGTGATAAACTAAGGGCGGGTGAGCCCGATATAGCTCTCCAATGCATTGGGTAACGCGAAGGAGTGAAACGTTAAGGTTTCTCCGAAGAGATTTAGGGAATATACTGTGATGGGTATTCCAAACGTAACCAAGAGGGTTACTCCCTACGTAAGAATGTTATGAATGCCTCAAGTTACCTTTATGTCTTATGTTTTCTATGATTTATTCATGATTTGATATGCCTATGTTTTATGGGTAATGTATGATTTCATTCTTATGTATTTATGAACTCATGTTTCCTTTCCATATTTTTATAACCCTTACTGAGCTTTTTATGCTCATCCCAAGTTTTTGAAATGTTTTTCACAGGTCAAGGGAAAGGTACATGATGTGATGATAGTGTCAAGGATGTGTCAAGAAAGAATCCGTGTTTTATTTTAAATAGGTTTCCGTTGATGGGAAGAATGAATATTGTCTTTTATGTAACCACTTTGTTTAAATGTGGAATGTAATGCAAGTTTCATGATCTAATTCTCTAAAAATCTAAACCTTAAAAGACCCTCAATGTGTAATCTTGTAATAACTCAAGATTAAGTAAGGTTTAAGGCTGGGGCCTTATAATATTGATTATTAGAAGTATTCTTTTAGTATAATAATTTTTAGTGTTCAGTAAATGAATTGAATAAATAATAATTTTTCCCATTTTTAATTGGATTCTGAAATTTTTTAAAGGTTCTTTCTTATACCCTTTTTCTTTAGAGAACTATGGATGTGTAAAAGTAATAGAACATGTTTTTTTCTTATCAAATCATGATGATTTTGAAGGAAATTAAATTTATTTAGAGAATTTATTGATTATAATTCAACCTAGTTGATCTTATGACTAACCCAAAATATAATCTTTAGAGAATCCAATAGAGACCTTGGAATACATTGATTGGAAATAGTATTACCAGATTATCTATATCCTTTATTATATTTTTATTTGGTATTATTTCATGATTATTCATTTGATTTTTGAACAAAGAGTTTCATGGTTCATGGTATCATTGGATGAGAGTGACATAAATGAGTTTGTATGATGCATCCCTTGATTATTTATACATATGTATTCAAAAACTATCATTCATTTTTCTTAAACTATTTTTTTCATATGTTTTAATAAAAGATAGAAAAAAATTATTGATATTGGATAATTGATCAAAAATAATTCCTGAAAATAAGTTTTTCTAATGGAACATAATATTTCCTTATATATAATGTTGTTTTTAAAAAAAAATTGAATTTGGGGAAGGAAGTGGAGTTGTATAATTTATAGGGAACCCAACAGAGTAATATTACTTTGTTAATATTTTATTGAATGTCATGAAAAGATATTAAATAATATATCCCACATTTTTTAATACTAAAATTTTAATTTTTCACATTTTTACCCACCTACATTTAGTATCAAATTCATTTGGTCATTATTGAAAATTACTAAGTATTTTTGTGGTTTAATTTCAAAGGGGGGAAGTATATAGATTCAAATTATATATATAGAATGAATGTATATTAGATTGACCATAACTCTAATTACATGTCCTCGAGTTATGACTGAAATTTATTATTATAATTATTGTAGATAAGAAATAAAATTATTACTAATGAAATGTTTAATGATATGAGTAGAATAGGAAAATTGTATTAAATTTGAAATTAGATATCAAGTATTCTATAACAACCTTTATTGGATCTATTTTTTAGAATTTAAATATTCAAGTATTTCACTCTACTTATTGTGTGTATTACTTTTTCAAATAAGTTGACATTTTCCTTATAAATCAGAAACCATTTAAGTGTGGGAGCATTTTATAAATGAAATTTTAATATATTTTTACTAGTATTTTCATTAAAACAATATGTAATTGAAGAATTTTTTTATTTGTTATAAATTATTATGGAAGGAATTACATACATTTGAGTTTGGTGGGTTTTATAAGAAAATAAATAAAATAAATAAACAAAAGAATGAATACATATTTAAAAGATGAAAAATGATTCTATAATTTAGAAATTCAAATAATGTAGAGCGATAAAATTATATGTCCAACCCCTAGCTAGGTACGATCATAGAAATGCATACTGAAGTAGGTAAAAAGCATGATTACACACCTTGATGAAGAATAATGGAGAAAAAGACCCCATGGAGGGATAACTCTGGTTGATTGGAGCATATGAAAAGCACATATAATCAATATTATGGTGAGTAGAGGACCAATTTGATATAATATCGGGGGGGGGGGGGGACCAGAAGAGAATAATAAATTTTCATGGGACATTATGGTTTTTTAATAAGTACCCAGATGAAGGAATGTTATATGGGTGATTTTAAATGTGGGAAATTTTCATTATTGGAAATAATAATGTAAATAAGGAAAGCTATATAGTCCCTTGAATATTAACTTTTATTCTTGGGTTTTTTCATAAAAAAAATTCTGTTGTGCCATAGAACGACTTGGAAGACTGATGAGGAAGCTCAAAGGTTTCTCGCTAATCCTCATTTAAGATCATTAATAACTAAAATAGTATAAATTAGTGAGATAAATACTACATTTTCAAGGATAATATGTTAGATTTTTTTGTCATACCTAATGAAACCACACCATGAATCCTTGAGTTTATTATTTCATATGAGTAAATAATTCATAGTGACAATGTGTGTAAGGGCCATTGGAAAATTGGGTATGATTCTACATAGAGTATTGAGATGCATCCTCAAAGAGAATTTGAATAAATATACTCATTCCACATTTAAGTTTTCATGTTGCATCATATGCTACATGAGACCATGATAAGTTTACATGGATCTATTATAACATGTGGTATGAATCTCATGGAAGTGACATTAATGAATGTTAGAGATAACACATGAGATAATGATGATGAAGAATTCATCATGACATGATTTCTGTTTATTGATGAATAAAATGAGTTCATACTATATGGAGAACTTTTATGTATATTTGGATGAATCATTCTTTATTTTATAATATAAAAAGGGGTTGGTATGTATAATATGGATTTATTCACTGCATAAGTTCATAGGCGACACCCTTGTGGTTTGATAAAGAAGAAGCTAATATCACATATGAATCCTTTTCTCCATGGCCTGAATGGTCATGCATATTAAAAAATATGTCTATAGTATATTTTCAGATGAGATAACATATGTTTTATTAAAATGATATCACAGGGGATTTGAAGGGCTTTTTTATAATAAATCATCCTTTTTACTAGAGGACCGATATGACGCTAAAAGAGTTTCTAGGGATTTGTCCTTGGGAGATCATCAAAGCTAGGACCTTCCATCTATTTATTATCAATTTTATTATATGATGTTTTATATCTTCATGTAGATTTTTTAATAAAATTTATTAATTATTTATATGATTATAAAATTATTTCTTAATTTATTTTTTATATTCTATCTTCTATTTTATGTAACATTCTTATTATCAATGACTACTCGATGATGAGTGGATGAACCAATAAGAAATAGTGGTATTGATTGAAGAAGGTTTCTAAAAATATGTATATTCATCCATGACCATAAAATAATTTTTTAGTATCATTATTTAATTAATGAATATATATATATCATTCTTTAATAGATCATAGACCAAACATATTAAAAATGGGTGAAACCCAGCAAGGTCGAGGTACTTATATTACTAACACTGAATTATATATTTTTTATTTTTTGATTAGGTCATAGTGGATTTTAACTATTACACTTCATCTAATCATGTCATGTTTTTATGCTGAAATAATTTTCATGGAAGCTAACCAAGTGGACAACGATTATAATTATAATCATACAACTATTTAGTATTACTTTATATATGTGTGATGCATGATTAATCATCATAGAGATACCATCCTTAAATATTTATTCCCCTCTCAAAATACATTAATATATTTTTTATTTTCCCTAAGACTTTATATTATATGTTTAATTTATTTTAGATTATGTGTCATCATATTAAAAAGGGTATGGATAACTATTTTCTATTGGGGTTCACTATTAATCATAAGATCGACATTGGGTATTTGTATTATATTTCATAATATCAACTATTGAATTGAAAAAAATATGAATTCTATTATATTGATAGTTCATTGGAGGTAATGATTCTAGTGAAAACTATCAAGATCCTACATAGAACCAGAACTTGACCCTCCATGGATGACGAGGAAGAAGGAAAGAAGAAGTGGAGATATCCTCATTGGTTTTCTATCCCACAAATATAGACAAATATAGGGAGTCTGATATTTTATTTTATTTCCTTAAATAATAATGGAGACAACAATGAAAAAACATATAATATAATAGAATTATTTTATTCAAAATACCCCCTATATATTTATATTTATATTTAAATTTAAAAATAACTATAAATATCCCAATATATTCTAATATGATACATTTATTACTTTTAACATATATTTAGAAATTTAAGACCCAAAATTAATTTTTGGATTATTTTTTAATAATTTATGTTTATTTTTTTATGGTTTTTAAACCATGAACCTAAAAATGTACTAAAAATTTGTCTCAATAAATTCCCTTGGTAGTATTACACTTGAATCTACAATGATTAAGAGTGTAACACCTGAAGCACACCTTTAATAGGCCATGGGTTTGTGTCTAGAACCAAGGGTATATAATCATATATGTATAAAAGTAATTACTTTTTATAAATAAAAACTATACAACCCATGCATACTATAAATTCATTTTCCAATCATAATACATGAATAATGTATATCAATACATTTCATGTCAAAAAAATACAAGACACAAATTATTAAGAATGTTACTAGGTTTAACATCTCTATTATACCCTAAGAAATGTATAAATCAATCAACCACGAGGATCGTGTTTCCTATATCCATATGTATGGTTTCCCAATAAAGATAAGATAATATTCATATTATTTATGATATATTATATATAAGGTTTCCATGTGAATTTTAATATACTAACAAGGATACTTTCCAAAAATATCATGTTTTTATATGAATAAAGCATACTAATAAATCCCTATATATAATAGATAAAAAAATAATAATAACCACGTACTTAAAGACAAACATCCACCCCATTCCCACTCAATACTATATTAATATCATACATTGAGAACCACAACACATTTACCATTACACATCACTGAGAAAACACTTTCTAAAATAATAACCAAAAGTAATACACATCCATTAACCAAACATCATTTAACCCACATGAAATTCTCTATAATGTCAGAACTAACCTATAATAACCTTCCCCTAAAAAATGACTATAATAACTATGTCATTATGTAGTTATCCACCCACATGTAACTCATTATAATATCTCTATGTAACTGTCTACTAGAAGGAAACTTGCTAACATTTACTTATTATTTCAATCCCTATCTACCCATGGTGACTCTTACTAATTAAATTGTGTCCACCATTACTGAATATCCCCACCACAACCTATATTGTTTGGGTATCTATGTACACTTAATGATTCTCATGATATGAATGGGTCTCTATCATCTGGGCCTCTACCATCCTCAACCTACATCATAACCTCCACACATAAAATATTTACTATGATTGAAAATGTCATCTACAACAACATCATCACCATAATATTGATAATCATAATGACAAAATAACACAAAGCACTAATAAATAATTTTCATAATTTCATCATTACTATAAAATATTTATAAATGAATTAGACATCCACCATCTATTTATTCTCCCACCGGGGCCTCCAAATATTCAAAGGTGATACAGATTATATCCAAGACACATAGATATACCATATTCCTACTTTGTTCCACCTAATTGATATACTAGGGTGTATAATCACACAATATCAATAATATTCCTAGTTTCATGGGAATACAAAATTTTCAAAACACAGTACTTATCCAACAAATTACAAAAGACTACCTTTAACAATTCTACATCATCTACCACACGTTTTTGAAATTTTTTCACTATTCATTATCATAATAGAGGATAATCTAAGGGTTTATAAGAGATTTAAGATTCATAACCATAATATAGTCATCCCATTATCATCGTATCCCACAAGTACTTGTTTTCACTAACGATGATGTATATAAGATATACACATTTCAAGGTGTAATGACTCATGTGGAATACACACCACCCTCATGTATCTCATAGCTAAAATATATCCCAAACATATAATGTATTATAACCTATGCCTATTTAAAACTATTCTTATAATAGATAATATCTTATTAGCCCATTTTATTATATGTTTTTGTGGTTGGTAGTGTCCAGGGAAGCTTTTGAGTGTTTTAAATAGAGTTTGAAGCTATAATAGAAATGAAAAAGCTAGTTCACAAGGTAAATTGTATTCTCATCATGATTTGGTAGTTCACAACTTGTGTATATGGTTGTAATCAATAATTGTGTATAGTGGTGAAATTTTTTTGATATGGATTCATGTCATAATATTTATTCATGTTGTATAATTAATTTAGGATGAGGTGAATTTTTTTTTTGGTGAAAACAAAAAACCCATGGATTTCCTGTTGTGGAAGAAATAAATGACAGAAAACTTGCAAGATCGAGGTTGCAAAAATGAGTTTCTAGATAATATTTATTTGTTCATCCTGACTTCTCCCCATCATATTTTTAAGCTAACCCTATATGATTTTATAGGATCTCCCAACCCTAATTTTCCTACATTGATCCCTGGTTCTGGTGGATTCTTTTTATCAATTAGTTGTAAGTTTTTCTCCCCTTCCTAGTGGGTTTCTATAATTTTTCACACATATATCTATTTTGGTTGTTCAATATTATTCTAGGGTGTGATTGCAGCTAAATTTTGATGATCATTGAGTGTGGTGTAGGTTTATTAATGGATTTTTCATGCGGTTGTAGTTCACAGAGGATACTACCTTCACCCTATGGCATGCAATGAGATTGGAAATATATTTTGATGTAGGGAATACATTATTTCACACTTTTTTTATCATGTGGAATTGTTTTACTCTTTATTATCTTTGGGGGACAGTTTTCACTATCCTAATAAAGATAAATTTATCAGTTAATTGATATTTATGGGGAAGGAGAATGATTCACATGATTTTATTGCATTGATATTATAGTGATATTATGATTATATGGGCTAAATGGACCACTAAAAATAGTTGACATTGGGGGATTTTTGTTTCACAGATTTGATAACCACTTATATTTGGATAATAAAATTGTTTTCCTAGGATTAAGGTCTTATGTGATAATACCCCGAAAATAAAGAAGTATAATTTATATAAATCCCATTGATAAATCTAAAATATGATTCGTGATGTGCTGTGATTTGTGGTTATGTTGCGGGGTGGCGACATGTGGTTGTGGAAGATAGTGACGATGAGTTTGTTTGGTCTTACTCTGGGGGGATGAGGTGATGGGTTTTTATGGCCATTTTGAGGGGTGAAAAAGATTAGTTGTGGTTTATGATGTGTTTGAGAGGTGGGGGTGATGTAATTATTTTTGTCATAGTAAGGTTGATGTGATATATTTGTGTACCATGTTGTGATGTTTTTTTTATAGTTGTTTGGGTAGAAATGGAATTGGTTAATAATGATTGAAATGGAATGTGTTGGCTTGGTTAATGGGATGGAAACAAATAATGAATTGATGAATTAATAATGGGTTTTGTGTTTGAAATGGTGAATATATAAATATGTGATGTTTGGGCTAGAACAATGAAATAAGTTGGTAGTGTGATAGATGGATTGCATCTTATGTGGTGTTGTGCATTTAGTGGTGGAAATGAATGTGGGGATGTTGTTAATTGGATAGTTCATTTTTTTGACTGTAGGTTTGGGATTATGTGTGTCTATATGTATATATATTCTTGTATATTCCTTTTGATATCTATATGAACCATATCCTCGTCGAGCACTATCTCACGATGCTTGTATATTTACTTGGGGTGGGGTTGTTTTTTCAACATCCTGGTAATGAGAATGGATGGTTGGTCACCCTCTCTTTCCCACACTCTATTCCAAATGATTATACATGTGCAGGATGTGATGGTCGTAGGCCTGATAGTGTACTAGGTTATGGATCACATGACTTTGGGTTAGATGTTATGTGATCGTGCTCAGAGGTGACCTAGGTGTCTTCATGTGAGATGTGATGTCACTGTGCTATGGGTAATTGGACAAAGTGTCTTTGAGAAAAATGTGATATGACCATGTTTTGTAGAAGATTATGGTGGGCGGAAATCATGGTAAGATTAAAGAACAAGGTTGATGTCCTTCATGTTAATGATAGCATACTATTATAGTTATTATATTGGGTTTTATGTGATAGATTTAGTGTCTTCAAGTGACATGTGATGTGACCATGCAATAGGGCAGTGGACTTTGTTTCTTCAGGCATAATGTGATGTGATCATGTTCTGTTGTGGTGGTATATGTTATATATAAGATATGGAATCTCCAAGAGGTATGATATTGGGTTGTGAGAGAAGAAAATCAGTGGTAAAGTGGTTTAGGGTACCCTTCATAGATACTGTTCTTATTATATGATTATACTACACTTATGTTATTTTGTGAGTATTCGATGGTGAGTAAAAGTTTAATTAGTTGACTTTTTTATGTGCTTTTGGTTCTTCTGTTTACTCATGAATGGATTAGTATGCCTCCGTCAAATTTTTGTGGGAGACTTTGGTCTTCCTACTAAGTATAATTATATACTCATCCTATATATATATATATTTGGGTTTCCAGGAGGCTTACGTGGACCATAATTTACATTGTAGCTCAAAACATTGGAAATTTATCACATTGCTACATTATCCTTACTTTTGGGTATCTATAAAAAAGATTTTTTATATACCTTTTTTATTTATACATTCTTGTTAGATGGTTTTGGATTTATTTTTATTTTATTCCATGGATTTTCTTGAGGTTGTTTTATCATATATCCCGATCATATAGTATTATATAGTTTGATACCTCCCATTTAATGAGATGTTTATAACCTTGGTTCTAGTGATGAACATGGGGACTATTGACAGTAAGAATCAGGGGTCATTATATATATACCATCATTGTGGAATCTTTGGTGGGAGGGGGCCAAGATAAAGTGGTATCATAGATGATTGTTGGAAAATATGGTGGTGTTTGGAGTTATTCATTATGAGGATTTCATGGATTTCTATGAAAACAATGCCAGTTGGCCAGGGTATCTGATATTGTCTTGGGATACCAGTAAGGATACATGATTTTATCCCCCTCCTCCATTATCTAGTGCATATACTCTGAGATTATTTAATGACCAAGGGAGGTAGACATATTTGTAGGCTAGATACCAAAAGAGGAACATGTTTCATAATGACTTGGGTTGTAATTTTAATTGGGAGGTTTTGTTTCTGATAAATATGAAATAAGTTAAAAAAATTAAATAAATATAAAAAAATAAAATTCTGTACTAATTGGGATTAAGAAAAATATTGTTATCCTTTTATCTTTGGAATTTATACATCATCTATGTGTGGTTCAATCAATATAGGTTTGGTAGGCTGATCTAGTCAATCATTGGTGGTTTGATCTGGATGGGGAGGACGATCTATAGTAGAGTACATTACACGATTATCCTTGGAAGGCTCTGGGAAAGTACAACGGAAGTGTTTTGTATGTGGAGATATAGATTAGATTGGAAGTGCATAGGATAACCTTCAGTTTGACCAGGAACTGGATGGAGTACTGTGTTGCTTTAGAAACTAGTTATATGTAGGGAGTTTCATGTTAGTCAGGGATGTTGTATATAGGCAAGGGGAAGAAGGTATATGATTCATGGGTTGAATCTCAGAAATATTTCAGGGCAGAGATCCTATATTCAGCAATGAAGGAAGTAAAGAGACATGATATTATTTCTCATGAACATGGGATTATGTTAGTTTAGGAGTTAAGAAACAAGTTGAAGGACCACATACATTTTTTATTATATATTTTTTCTTCACAAGGAGGCTAATGTGAGATGTCTTTTGGAGCACTCCATCCATCAATAATTTATCCAGTTAATCCTATTATGATGGAAACATATCTAGAGGTTAAAAATAAGGTGGAGGTGATCGAGTGGATACACTCATTAGGAGGTATTTCATGAGAGGGGAGAAAGTATGGTTTCTCAAGGATCAGTTTTTATTGTGGATGGTCTCAGGTGCTAGGGTTTTTGAGGTTTTGAACAATAGAAAATTGACCTGAGTAGCTTCTTTACTATCATATTGGGGAAACTTGTTTCCATGTTTTTCCTTTGGATTTAAGTATGATGTTTCTTTTCTATAGATTTCTTGACAATTATTAGAACTAGTTCTTAGTCCTTCTTAGAGTTCAATTTTGTAGAGGAAACTATGTTCTATTCTAGCCTTTGTAGATGTTTTTAGTGAATCCATTTAAACAGTTGGGGAGAAGGTTTATAATCAACTGAAAGGGGATGAAATAGGTAGAGGACAACCTTAGTATTTTTTGTTATCATAGGGACCTCATCATGAGTTTATAATTAATGGTGGATTTCAGCAAAGAGGAAAATAAGCTAAGTGTAGTAATTTTCACATAGCGGAGGCATCGGTATAGGAGGGTCCTAAGATCATATGAGGTATGTTAAATTTATCATGTACCTTTTTTTATTCTTTATTATATTATAGATATTAAAATTCCTTTTTTGTACCAAATATAGTCATTTATCTTGAACTAGATCTAGAAAGTATTCTGACACCACTAGTGATAAAAATTCTAGTCGAAGGTTAGAAAATACTGTTTAATGTCTGATGGGAATGCATACTGATGATGGGGCAAAATTAATCTCATGAGGATATGTTACTACATTAGATTAATCTATATGATTAATTCCTAGAATTTAATGGTTTTATTTTGTGATTTCTATTATCAACTACTTCTACAAGATAAGAGTCACATACTCAAATGTGTATGGGAAGCATGTAGTTTTGGTTGGTGAGAAGGTTTGTTAGGTGGTTAGTAGAAATGTAGAGCCCCTTCCTTATTTTATGTAATAGTTTTTATATGGATTTAGTGGATGCTACGATAGTTGAGGTTACCATGATCATATGGTAGTTTCTAGATTTTTATCTTGATGAGGTTTTGACACCAAAAACCCCACATGACGATGAGTTATGGATAAACATACAACATGATTCTTCTTCAATGTAAATGGATACATATCAGATGGAACATTTAGAGTTGTGGGAGTTGAGGAGTTAATTAGATTATATAATGTAAAAAGGCTTCATCTGGCCCAATGTATCATTGTGGGGTGATCCAATGTATTTCTCCAAGAAGGTGGAATATATTCTTAGGATAGTATATAATATCAGATGTTAAATTATGTAACAATCATGAACCATTGCCCTCTTTTGAGGATAAATGATATTTTTGACCAGTTGAAAGGATAGAGTTAGTTTTCAAAGATTGATCTATAGTCAGGGTGCCACCAGTTGAGGTTTAAGGATGGTGATACACTAAATACTGCATTTAGATATAGGTATTGTGAACTTCAGGTTCATGGTTGTGTCATTTGGTTTAATGAATGCACCATCATTGTTCACAGGGATCATGAAATCGATCTTCTTTGAATTCCTAGACGAGATCATAGTCATGTTCATCAATGAAATATTGATATACTCAAATATAGTGGAGGATCATGCTGAGAATCTGAAATCTATCTTGTAGGTTCTTCACTATCACCACCTCTGTGGGAATATTTCAATGTTAATGTTTTATAAACAAGAAATACATTTCCTCGAGCATGTGGTGTCTCATTCAGGTGAATAAGTGGACCCATTAACATTTGAGTCAGTTGTTTCATGGGAAGGATATAAGAACGTAGAATAGGTTCATAGTTTCTTTAGTATTTTGGGATATTCTCATAGGTTTGTACTTGATTTCTCTCAAGTTGTAGTCTGGTTAATGGATTTTAATGGGAATATAAAATATTTTATTTGGACTGATCAATTTTAGACATCTTTGAACTAAATAAATGTAAAATTTATAAGTGCTTTAGTGCTGAAATTTATAGAGTAAGGGTTCATGTTTGAGGTTTTATGTAATGATTCCCATCAAGGATTGTGATGAATCTTAACACAATATAGAATAATGTTCTCTTATGGGTCTTATATTTTGTACCACTATTAGAATCACTATTCGACTCATGATCTACAATTATTAGAAGTTTTTTACTCTTAGGTTGGGGAATGATTATCTTATTAGAGATTGCTTTGGGGTCTTCAAAGATCATAAGATACTGAGATATATATTTTTACAATGTGATTATATTCTACTAGAAATAGAGGTGAATGGATTTATATTATGATTATTATTTTTATATATCATAAAACTCAAGAAATTGGAATGTTGTGGATTATGTATTGAAAAGGTAGTCACAGTAGGATGTTGTTTAGGAGTCTAGAAATGCATGGAGAGTGGTGAAGAAGTATGAATCCATTCACATAGATTCATGTGTGGTTTATGGTATAGTCTATTTTTTTTCTGATGAGGGGGTATTCTTCTCTAATGTAGTGGGTGGAGGAGTCTCCTTGGGGAGACTCAGAGGAAGAAGTGACATGCGATCGTGTTGTCAATGGTGATGCTTTGAAGGGATGGTTGTTGAATAGTCGAAATTAGGTGATGTTTTGGTTGAGAATATTTTTATGTATGTGCCGTGTGATGTAATACTTCATGAGTTTTATAGATCATCTTTGGTTGTACACCTAGGAGAATCTCATATATACCATGGATTGAGGAGACGGTTTGGTGGTCTGGGATAAAATGGGTAATGACTGAGTTTGTGACTCAATGCTTGACTTTCCAGTGCATAAAGGTTGTGCATCATGTTCCCAGGGGGTTTTTGCTACCTTCAAGTATTCCTGGGTAGAAATACGATAAGATCTCAATGGATTTTATCATAGGATTACCCTGAGAATAGGTAAGTTTTGATTATATTTTTGTAATTGTTGATTAGTTGATGAAATCTGTCCACTTCATAGAAAGAATGTAGTCGAGCATTGTGGATTATTTGACCGCGAGGTATGTCGATGCCTTGGAGTGATTTTAGGGATTTAATAGGTCTATTGTTTTGTATTGAGATGAAATTTTTTCTTCACTAGTCTAGAAGGGATTACACCCTTTTTTTAGAACTCATTTACGACTCACCATTGCTTTCTACCATCTGATTGATGGAAATATTTATTGAACTATCCCAAAACTATAAGATATGTTGAAGACATGATATTTATACTTCAAAGGATCATGTAAAAAACTAATTATTTTGTTTTAGTTTTCCTATAACAATAAATCTCACTCTTCAATTAGCATGACACTATTTGAGGATTTGTACAGATGATCATGTTTTTCTCTTTTGTAATGGACTTAGGTTTGGGAGGTAGTAGTTCTTGCTTCTAATTTCGTGCAGATCATGATAGAAAATGTTCATCATTTTGGTGAGAGGAAAAAATTTGTGAAGGAAATGCAAAATTCTAATGCTAATAGAAGGATAAGGCCCTTAGAGTTCATTATTGGAGACCACACATTATTTATGGTTTATATTTGACATTGATAGTAGAGGTTTGGTATGGGATTAAGATTTACTGCCAATTTAATGAACTATTTGAGGTGTTGGGGTAATTTGGTGAGGAGGTGTATCAGTTTCCATTTCCACCATGACTATAGAGGATCCGCAATGTCTTTCAAGTATCCCCGCATCATCAGTATCTTTATGATGACTCCCATGTAATTTATTATAGAGATACAGATATAAATTATGACATGATGTTCATATATAAGCCATTATATATGCATGACCATAAATAGAAGGTGCAATGTTGATGAATTATTACCTTGGATTGTGTTTTACAGATGCATGGTTTCATGGTGGAGAGTACTTGGCATCATGAGATAAAGATGTGTTCCTTGTACATGCAGATTTATTGGGTTTTCTCTAGTTTTCTTTATGTCTAGATGATGTGATGTTTGGATCTTTTTCTTTTATAATATTTTATATTTTATTGATATTTTATGTGTAATAATATTTTAGAATACGAAAAGTGTTTAACCTGATTTATAATCAAGAAATATTATATATTTATGTGATTAAATCCATATGGGAGATTTAATACCTTTTATAGAATACGATTTCCTAACAAAGAGGATAGAATTCCATGATTTGTGTCTTTAGGATAATACAACCCTTTGGTTTTGGTAGTTTTTAGTGTAATAATTGTGGAGGTTGAGATGGTTGTGTGAATGGTAAAGTGATGTAGTAATGACATGTGATGAGATGTGGTAAGTCATATGGTGATGTGGTTGTGTGGAAATGGTATATGGTTTTTGGCTAGTACCGGAGGACGTGGTGCTGTGTTGGGTGATATGTGGTGTTGTGGTTGTGTGGTGATGTGGTTATTTGGGATTTTTGTGGGGGTTTTAGTTTGAATGTTTGGTAGGTTGTAGAATTGGAGGAAGGGTGAGATCCATGAGAGGTATAACATGGGGTTGTTTTTTTGATCCATTTCATTCCCTAAGGATGGTTATGATTCTCTATGATTAGATTCATTTTAAAGGTATCAAATTAATAGTCTATTCTATCATGTAATTTTACTTTTCTAATTATGGTGTTTGGGGGTACTAGCGATAGTTTTTTGAGTTTTCCATGGAGGTTGGAGTTTCATGGGTACTGAAATAGATGGTTCATGATGTGAACATGATTCACATCATGATTTGACGGTTCATGTCTTGTGTACCCATTTGGATTCATAGATTTTGTGTTCCTATGGATTAATCTATGTTGTGGTTCATTTCATGGATGTAATTCATGAAATAAAATTATTTTAGGCTAAGGGAACAAAATATTCAATGGAAACTGAAAAACTATGGAATCCATGTTGTGAAAGTAATACACGATCTGAGAACTATAGGATCCAAGTTGAAAAAAGGGTTGATCAGCTGATATTTATTTATTCATCTTTAAATCTCCCCGTATAATTTTTTGGGAACCCTAGGTAATTTTGGATGATCTCTTATCCATACTTATCCTACTTTGATCCCTTGTTCATTTTGGATACCTAATGAAAATTAGTGAGAAGTTAATCTCCATTTATTAGGGGTTTTCTTCTATTATTATCATAGAGATGCACTAAATTGGTGATGTTTTTCTTTAGGGTATTATTTGGCCTAATTATTTATTATCATTAGGTGTGGTGTAGGTTTATCATTGGGGTTTTCATGTGGTTATGGATTGTGGAAACTTCTTCTTTTTCCCTACGATGTACAACAAGATCACCAATATTCTTTGATGTATGGAATCCCTCGTTTCTCATTTTTGTGTTTCATGAATGAGGGATTTACTATTTTTTATCTTTTTGGGGACGATTTTCAGTATCATAATCATTATAAATTAATAGGTAAATCAAAATTTATTGGAAAGGGAACTGATTCATGTACTTTTATATTATTTAAATTATTATATTTTTATGATTATATAGTATGAATTCCAAATGAAAATTTTGGATATTAGGATAATTTTTCTTCCAATTTGATGTGTTTTTTGTAACCCTAGATACATGGTTATTGTGATATCACCATAAAATATATCCTGACTAACATATTATACTTATACATTAAAATAGTTTTTTCAAGGATTTATGGCTTGTGTGACAATGCCGTTAAAATAAATATGTAAAATGGGTTGTGATGTGTTTTCATATAGTGGGGTGGTGACATGTGGTTGTGGAATGTGGGCTAATAGATTTGGTTGGCCACGTTTTGGGTATGTTAGGTGATGGGTTTGTTTGGAAATGAAATTTTATCACAATGATGGTAGGTGGCTTGTGATGTGTCAATGAGATAGTGGTGATGTGTGGTCGGTTGGATTTTTATGGTTGATTTGTTGTTTTTTTGTTATGTGCTTTGATACGTTGTGCTTTTTTTCCTTGTAGAAATGGAATTGAACAATAATGATTGAAATATCGTGGGATGGTTTAGATAATGGGATGAAAATAAATAATGAATTAATTAATTAATAATGGGATTTTTGGATGGAATGGTTAATCTTTAAATTTGAGTGGGTTTTTATGGAATAATTAATTTTTTGGTAGTGTGAGATGTGCCTTGTTTCTTGTGTCATGTTTTGTATTTTTTGGTGGTAGAGAAAGTTTAAATGTTATTATCTTGTTAGTGATTTGTTGTTGAACTATAGGGCGGGACTGTGTGTTGATATATATATATATATATATAAAATTTTATATACCAAGTGATTTCAATACACATCCCACTCATGTTGACCATTATGTTCTTACACACAAATATTCCCATCAGGGATTTTTTCCATCATCCGGATGATGAGGATAGATGGTTTGCCACCCGGTCCTTCCTGCTATATATTAAAAATGAGTAAATATACATATACTCTTATGGTCATATGTTCGATAGAAAACTAGGTGATAAACTATGCATATATAGGAGAGATGGGATGTGATCCTTCTTGGGGTGGTGACCCCAGTGTCTTCATGCGAGATGTGATATGACCATGATGTGGGGAAATAGATTAGGTGTGTAAGTGTGAGATGTGTTATGACCATGATATGGGGTGAAATATGGGGGGGATTGCTCATGGTTGTAGGAGGGAACAAGTTTAAAATTCTTCATATTGACGATACATTATTACTCTATTTATGAAATTGGTTATGATGTGATGTCCCAGGTGTCTTCGAGAAAGCTGTGATGTGACCATGATGTGGGGTGGTTTATTAGGTTTCTTTAGGCCCGATGTGATGTGACCATAATATGGGGTGTTTTTTATGTTATTCAGAAGAGAAAAAAGTTCCATGATGGAAAAATTTGATGTTTAGGATCAGAAAATCAATGGGAAAGCGGTGTAGGGTACCCTTAATTGATATGATTCATTTTATTTTATTATTCTTATATTGAGTTATTTAGTGAGTGTAGAATCATAAAGATGGTATTCATATGTTGACCTGTTTAGGTGTTGTTAGTTCAAATGTTTACTCATGGCTGTATTATTATGATTATTTCACATGTGCATGAGAGACTTTGGTCTTCATATTGAGTATTATTGTATGATCAACCTATGTATATATATATATATATAAATTATGGTTTTTAGGAATACTATATAGACCATGTTAGGCATTATTATCATGGACCTTTGGATAGTTGTTGTGTACCTAATTTAGATTTTCCTTTGGGTATGTACTTTGGAGACATTTATCCAAACATATATAATTTATACATGAATTGTGTGATGGGTTTTTGGATTTATTTTTATATTATTTAATGATTTTTTTTCATTTGATTCATCATATCTCCCTATTCTATATTATTATAGAGGTTAATTCCTCCTATTATATGATATTTCTATACCCTCGGTGCTATTCTTCTACCTAGGGCCTACTAGAGGCAGGACACAAGGGTCATTATCTCTCTCCATTCATTGAAATTTCTTTTATTGGAGGGGGTTAAGAAAAATAATCTCTAACTAACATCCAATTTTCCTTATACATAACTTAAACATTGGTAATGTTACCTTGAATATGGCATGATATCTATGTCCATGTTGGATGATTCGAGTAATTTTTTTACAAATTCTCTCACATTTTTTTTGTATTTTATAGAGTATTACATTATTATTATTATAAAATTTAATCAGAGGAATTAAAAACTATTTAAAAATTATTCATAAACAATAATTAACTCTAAATTTAATCATGTTTTGATTCACATTTAGTGTTCACCATTTCCAACATTAAATCTAATTATATCTTTATCAACTAAATATTCTATTATCCTAGAATTAAATTCCTCATCTAATTATATATTTTATGAAAACCATTTTTAATTCTCATCAGTAATCAATGATAAAATAAATTTTATTAGTATAATGTATTCATTTTGAATATTTATTCATCCAATTTTAAAATTCATCCATCATATCTAATTATAAGTTATCACATATTTATGATCCTAAGTTATTATGAATAATCTACCCATCATGGTAAAAATCATGGTATATTCATAAGAAAAAATGAAGAGATAATAATTTTGAGTCTCTAACCTCGATTATATGTTTAGAAAACACTAATAAAATAATGTCCACCATAAAATATTCATTTATATTCCTTTTTTTCATCCTCCCTTTTCTCCAATTAATGAAAATAAATTATTCTCCAAATTCACTTCATATAAAATAATTAATAGGTAAACATTAATCATGGAGGTGATAAATAATCCATAGAGTAAATTTCTCAATTATTTCTCATTAATTTCACTCTATAACACCCACAAAACAACTATTAATTTTTTATCTCTCCGCCTATAAATTCTCTAATTAAATAATCCATTAAAATAACAATTTAATACAATGGAAAAGGAAATGAATCATGAAATAATAATACTTCCTGATTCCATATACATTTAAAATTAAAAATCACCACCACCACATTTAATATCACATATATCAAATTAATTATTTTATAAAAATATTTTATATAAAATTAAATACATAAAAATTAATTAATTAATTCATTAAATCTCATGGAAGAAATTAGTATAAAATTATATTTTCCCTATATGATTTATAGAATAACACCAAAGGTAAATAACACATCTTGAATCCAATTATGTACAAAATAATTCTTATTAAAGCTGATAAAATTTCAATTTTAATCTTTATGACAATTTTTTTAAACATGCACCAAACATAAAGATGTGAAATTTATGAGTTTCTATGTTACAATAAATATTTAAAAAATTTCTAAATTCATAATTTTTAAAATATATATTAAATGGTAGGGAAACAATGAAATAAAATCATCTATTCAACTTTATTCATTTCAAAAATTGTCGACAATAATTTTAATAAGAATAAATAAAAAAATTCAAATATTAAACACCCTTATATGATTATATCTATTATTTTTTCTATTTTATACTACCTTTCATCTATGTAAATCATACTAATAGAATCACATTCCCACATAGAAATTTATCTCTATGATAATTAATTTTTTTTAGATACAAAAAATGACTTGAATCATCCTCAATATTCAAATAATAAAAATCAGCCACACGTAACAAAAATGATAATATAGAGAAATATGAGATACATAAAATATATATTGAACCCTTGATAATCACATTGGATGTGTAAATTGATTGGATACCTCTCAAACATTCTATAAAACCTCTAATGGGATCATAAATATAGGTTAAAATTTCTTTCCCTTTCCAAACTATCATTATCCTCACAGTGGAAAAACATGTAAGTAGATCTAATAACCTACCCAAGACTCTAATGGTCTACTCCTATAATGCATAAGAAGATTTATTTTTACATTTGTTAGTTGAATTGTGATTTATTTTAATTTTTAATTGTATTATAACATATGTTCTTATCTTTTCAACAATAAAACATCAAAATAGTGAACAATACAACCCCTAATACAATGCCTATTAAGGTGACATTTTAATAGAGATTATTTATTATTATTAGAAGAAAAATTCCCCAATGATGAATGAAATTTATATAATCTTGAGAAATTGAAAATAAATAGTGTTAACATATATTCTAACATGTAAATAATTATCTATGATTATTTAATAGTTTTTGATGAAATATAGTAATAACGAACAACTTATTGCCAAAATTACATTGTAATTCCATATATATTCATTATTGAAATAAATAATCATGATAAATTACTATTTACCTCATAACAACTTAATGATTTACAACCTAAATCACATTAAGATTTTCTAAATTGTCCACTGAGATTGATTCCTTAATTAGTATGAATTGAGTTGTGTTCATTAATCAATCCATTATAAACAAAATGGAATCAACCTCTTTAAATGTGTAGGGAGATAAAATAATAAAATATTGGGAAATGACCTAAAACCAAAATAGAATCTCTAAATTATGCATGGAACCCATCAAAAAATTATGTTCATCCTCCAACTGGTATAAAAAAGATATGGAGAAACTAAATAAACAACCCTCTTCTTCATCCCAGACCACCAAAGAACCACTTCAATGTTTGAAACATATTTTAAACACATAAATACACCAATAGAATGCGATACACTACTCATGAAAAAACAATTCTCACACACTTCTGCGAAAGAATAACTTCTCATTGAATAATATATGTTGATTGTCATCCTATATTAGACCATTTAAATCATTGCCATTAACTATTCTATCTCTATATATTCCTTTTATGATCTACCATATATAAGTCATCAACCTACCACACTAATGTAGTTGTCACTAATATGTAATAATGACATTATCCTTCATCTATCATCACACAACCAAGGCAACGAATTGAAATACTCCATTACTTTCATTTCCTCCCTCCTCTATTGAGCATCCTCTTAATAAGCCTTCTAAAAAAGACAGTTATCCTCTACATTACTTTTCATTGGTATATATGTAATGTGAAAAGAATAAAATTAAATATATTAAACCCAAATATTATTGAAAAAATGAATTCCAAATGAGAAAATATGTATCTTATGTATTTATTAATTTTATAAACAAAAATAGTTTTTTTCAACGAAATGATTTATCCAAATAATAATTTTAAAACCTATAGAAACAAGATCAAAATCATGGTTATAAAAATTTAGTCTGTGTGAACAAAATTTTCTAAACTCATCAGAAATAATCTTATATATATTTTAAAGAGACATTCAAACCTTTAATGAGATTATTCACATTATAACTAATAATTAATACCCTCCCCCAGTAATAAAAAATTTAATAACTCATTAATTTATCCTCCTAATAATCATAATTTTCTTGATACTCTTCAATTCTATAGAATGCATCACATTTATTAATCAAATCTTACATTGGAGTCATAATCTGATGAAACATAGGTATAAACCAAATTTAATAATAAGAAAATCCTGACAAATTTTTCAATTTAAAAACATTATGTATAATATTCAATTAAATAACTTACTCAGTCATTACTAGGTCCATTTATTTACTATGCTCTAAAATAGCGTAAACCAAAAAATGAACTCCAAATGTCTAAAATTGACAGATATACAACTTTTTAAAACTCTTAATCTTTATGAAACACTAACAACATATTTATAATCTTTTCATGATCCTCTTCCATATTTGATTGAAAAAAATATCATCAATGAATACAATAAACAAATAATGAAGATAGGGTTAAAACACCATAATCACATTCCCTATAAATTAAAGTTATTTTATTAAAAACTTCAAAATATACCACTACACACATTAAATGACTGAAATTGAAAAAAAATTGTGACATTTTCACCTCAACCCTTATCTAGTAATATACCGATTATTAACTGACTAATGAAAAAAATAATGATCATTTTAACTAGTAAAAAAAGAATCTATCATAAGAGTACTACAATGATTCTTCATCATACCTTATTCTAGATGATGATAATTCATAAAAAATGCTTAGCTCTTAGTAACATTTTTTCATAAACAACATTACATTAAAAAATCAAAAAAATACTATACCAAATAAATCCTCACTTCGGTAACCATTTAATTTGAATCTTCAACTCAAGAAACTACAATGGAAGAATCTAATAATATAGAATAGAAATTTATGAGAAATATAAATATAAATCAATTGAAAACTCAATTTACTTCCATATAGGAATGATTTTCACATCATCCAGAAAAAAATCGATATAATTTCTCATTAATATTAGAATATTTTCTATCTAAGCATATGATTCACCATGGTTGAAACTCATTAACTGATATTTAAAATATTATTGATCCATTCATTTACTTATATAAGTTGAAATAAATTTATCTAATAAGACCCACACAATCTCAATTGACCTAGAGAAAATCCCCATACATGGATAATAATCAATATAATATTAAATATAGTGTTACTAATCATACCATATGATAACATCATATGGTTTTATTTATAACAAGACTACATTCCAAACTAATTTTTCTCTCATTTCAAATAACTCACAAATAGACGAATCGACTAATCTCATCCAACATAAAATTAGAGGAAAAAAATTATAAACATTTAAGATCAATTAATTAAAATTATAATCTTTAATATAGGTAAGGGGTGATAAATAAATTATTTGAACTGGTATCAATAAAACTATAAAAAATAGTTCTGTAAATGAAAACCATATATCAAATTATCTCTAGTTCAAGAGCATATTAAAATTTAATAACCTAGAGATTACAGTTTTCTATACATTCTCTAGAGTATATCACATTCATTAAATTAACACATATTTTTACAGTGATCAACTAAAATCCTCTATGATTTCTCTATCTAATACTACCTTGTCTTAGCAGTATTAGTGATCTTTCATCCAACCACTAATACTGAAACTATCATTGAGGAGGCTGAAAGAAGTTATAATTTAGTCCTTTTAGACTTATACTGAGATCATACCTCTATTGATACAAAAAATATGATAACATATCCTTCAAATGACCCATAATTATATAATAGAAACATCAAATTATTAAACTATCACTAGATTTTTACATACTACTACATGATATAAATGACTTCGTGAAGGTATAAAACTCTGGTAACCTTAGCTAAACCTCAGTTACTTTGAAAATTATGATCTTCCTGGTTTAGATAAACATTTAACAATTCCTTCCTTGGTATTCTTTATAAAATAACACATCCTAGTTGATAAAATGTTCAACATCTCATCATTTTTTAATATCTTAATAGAATAAATCTGTTTAAAGATCCCTAGTTTTCTATGGATCTCAAACCTCAAATATCATTGATAATAATGAGCTCTTAGATACTCCTCATTTATAAAAATGTCAAAATAATTAATTAAACCTATATACCAAGAACTAAACTACCATAAAATAAAACAACCATGTAGAATAACTAAAAAATTCTACTATATTCTAGATTAGGAGTATTTTATACAAATTGTTTCTTAAAAAACATCAATGACAAAACACATCCTATCAAAAGCACATAATGATCTCCAAACCATGGAATCCACTAATAACAACCCAAAAAATGAAAAAAAACTAATAACAAATAGGAAAAAAATTATCATTTATCATATAGATATGTTAAATAAATATCTTTTCATATTTTAAAAAAAGAACAATATCATGAATAGTGATAAATCCCTTATACTTAAACTACTTATACTTCTTGAACATAGTCAAGGAATTCATCAAATACCACCCATACTTCTAGTATATATTTTTATTCATATCCTAAGGTTCTTAATTATACTTATTAAGTTGAAATTCATTATGAAATTTTAGGATCACTATAACTACAAATAGAAAATACAACCTTAACTTGGTCATCTTACATATGTATTTATCATCACCAGAAAATACCTAATATGTAAATCAAAAAATAAAAGAGAAGACTTGTATTTAATAAAATATACCATAATTATTGATAAATTTTTTATTTAGTCACCATTTAGATCATAGTAAATTTTATCAGTTAGTTTTATTTATATTATCTTCATTATATAATTGGATTAAGTATCATCTATTCTTAAAATACATGAAATCCTCACTAATGCCTACTCCAAAAACTATCTTAAAAATAATCAATTTAACACCATTATTTAATGAACATACCTCCCAAGTAATCAACTCAAGACAACAAAAAGTAATTTTGTGACACCTAAATCCTAACCCTAATATGCCATGGGTTGCTGATGATAATATATCAATTACTATATAGTAATATTTCCATAAGGAAATGAATAAAATATATTTAGGAAGTTATCCACTAACATGAAACATGATAAAGTTTACTCATTAGATTGTACATTATCCAATAATTGGAACACTCATTTTTTTAGGTGCCCACCATAAGGAACTAACTTGACTACAACCTACATTAGTTGAGTAGAAGTCCATGCTTCAAGGAAGTCACTCTATTACATTGTATTTAACCTCATGGGATATCCCTATCTCAACCTATATTATCACCATTATATATTACATAACCAATATGGATAGAGATATCATACTATCCATAATCACTATCATACAGTTATTTTTATTCTCTTTCTTCATAAATTATCACAATCCACAACTGTATAACTAGTCAAAACTATTATATCACTCTGAAATATTTTTAATATACTATGTTACCCACCATACATTTATTACCCCATATATAAATCCATACATAAAATATCCCAATATATTCTAACCAAATCACACATATATATCAAGATCCCACCAAGGTATACTATCATGATACACCCCCACTTGAAATCTATCTAGGTATGTAAAGAAGAAAACCATGACCCCCTAATCATTCCTTTAATAGTAATTATATTGAATACTAGTACCAAGGATAGTTATCACATGTATGAAATTCATTATCCTCACAATTCATTGGAAAATAAAGTAAACCAATTAATTTACACCATATATAAACTGAATAGATTACAATTACCTTAACAAAACTAGTAATACAAGAAATTATATATAATATAGCCAGAGTGATTCAATTAAAAACCCCCTAGAAACTACTACAACTGACCAAAGATCAAATTTTTTATTGGTCTTCACCATTACATACCTTATTGATATAATAATGGGTTTCTTGAAGTGGAATAAAAAAGTTAATTTTGAGTGAGTTTAGACCAAACATCAGTATCCCGGATCTCTATCATACTGTCCTATAAGAAAAATACTCTAGAAAATTGAAGTGGGAGGATATCATGGGAGTACTGTTGGGACCAAGTTTGATGAAGAAAGAAGTTTGCAGAGGTAGCATTTGCAGAGTGTTGTCTTTTGTTGTCAAAGAAGATAAATCAATTCACTTTGTAAAGGACTTAAAACCAGACAATTATTTGCTGATATGTATTTCGAAAATATCATAAGTCAAGAGAACTTGTGATGGAAGACTTATAATGGAAATGGGAGAAATGATGATTCCAGTCATACACAATTTTGATTGGAAGGAATGATGCTGTTGGAAGATGGAAAGTTTTGGTACTTCCCATTGTAACTCTAACGATGCTAAATCTGATCTGTCAAAGGATATATATCACGATAGTGGAGTTCGTGATGAAATCTGAAGAATGGCTATGGGAAGCAGTAAAGAGAGAAATGAAAAAGGAAAGAACAATATATAGGTGGCATAAAATAACAGTTTAAGGTGGAGCCATTTTCCAGTGTTTTCCAAATTTTAGGCCCTGAAAATCGGGAGATGAAGAAGTGTGTTTTTGGAAATGGATGTTCTGTGCGATATTGAAGATGGTTTATATTTTTTAATTCAAGGAATTATTCAAGGAAAGACCATAAAAAAATGTCAAAGGCATGGAGTGCGTGGAAATTTAGGCAAGTTTCATGAAAAAATAATGTGGTGCATGAAATAGTAGCGGGATGCATGAAATATCAGTGGGATGTTCTAAATAACAGCAGGATGTGTGAAATAGTAGCTGGCTGTGTGAAAAATAATGGTTGCCCAAAATATTGGCATGGTGCCCGAAATAGAGGAAAGAATTTTTTTCGCACAAAAGGTGTTTTGAGATCATAAGCTCGAAAATTGGCAAAGGCATGAGGTGCATGAAATATTAGAGCATTGCGCAAAATATGAAGTTGCGTGAAAGAGTTTTTACACACACGAAGGGGGTTTTATGCGCGGATTAGTTTTTTTTGCGTGGGGTCAAAAATGACTATAAATATGAGGTGAACCCCTCTCATTTGTTAGAACTTGACAGTTAGAAGAAATATCGAGATCTGGTGTGCATAAAATTATACGCTAAGTGAGTTGGGTGAAAATAAAGGAGTTTTCACAGAAATAGGACAGCTACACAAAAAAGTGAAAAAGTTGTGCAAAAAAGTGAATAGTTGCGCAAAAAAGGAAGTTGCATGAAATAGGTTTTCTGTGCCAAAAGAGGATTTTTTTCATGCAAGGCTTTTGAATTGTGCGCAAGATACCCTAAAGGTTGCACAAAAAATTTGGGGTCTTCGTACATATTCAGTTGTGCGTATGAGAGTTCTTATTAGCTTCTCAGTAAGAAAGTGAAGATCTATACTTCAGAGAATACAACTGTTCAATTATAAAGAAGCACTGAAATACTATAATTCCCTATTTGTGATAAGTGGGTGCACACGCGCTTGAGGATTGTTTTCCCAGTGCTACACGAGTGTAAGGGCATAACCTACTCATTGTATTCCACATAAAAGGATTGTTTTCTAGTGGATTATGTGGTACTAGATTGTTTCCGTACCATACCAAGGATGTATCTACTCTTGTTGAGTAGTGAACCTTGTAAATCTGGTGTTCCTGTGGTTGTGTGTGTTCACCAGGGAAGAAACTCTTTAACAGGTGGTGAAGGTTGTTTCAAAAAGAAGGAAACTTAAAAAGAAAAAGATATCACTGATTCCCCCCTCCCCCTCTCAGTGACACTTGGATCCTGAATGGGAACTTCAAGTACACCATAGTATTATACTCTAAAACATTAAAGATCTAAATCGAATAATATTTCCATGATATACTTGAGTAAGTTCATCCATGAAATTCATAAAATATTCATTAAGATAAATTTTATGAAATAAATCATGGTTCAAGATAAATACCATCACCACTTCCAACTTTATCACATGTAATAACCTCCTTACAATAATATTACACTAATGAAAATAAAAAAAGGTGATGTATTCTTTCATGAATAATATAAAAATAATGAGACCAAAATCATATCCTCATTATTTAAAAAATCATAATCGATCCACCATATCAATAATATTATGAATATATGTTAATGATGTTGATTTTAGTTTTTTGAAAAAATATAGAAATAAGAGAAAGACCAAAGTCATATAACCATCAGAACTGGCCAATCACATAACAACATCCATCACAACCACTATCACATTGCCCCAAAAAAATAATAGCTACTATAACAACAATATAAATTAACTATATAATAATAACTTATATGGGAAAATATAGAATATATAATCACCATAACCACATCTTTACCATTCTTATATTTTTATTATATATCCTTGAATTATTAATTACAACATTTGTATTTACATTCCTTTCCTAAAAGTAATTATATTTATCAAATTCACATATTATCAACATTGTTTAATTTAGTTAGCTTCTATATTTGAAATAATATTTTACATAACTAAAAACAACCAAATAATTATGGATATCTATGGTTAATCCAAGACATATCCTTACAAATCCACACACATCTATCTAATAATTACCCATACCAAATACTAAATGCTACCAACTCCTCAATTGTAAAATCTAAAATGAAATTAAAATCTTGTATGAATATCATCACTATGACCTACCAAATATTTTCATCAATAAAGCTATAGATCACACTAATATACTTATATACCTAAACCTAAACATAACTAGAAGAATCACTTTAAGGTAAACTATACTTCATCTTCATTGAAAATTACTTAAACTTTTCACTATTTAACCAAAAACCAAAACTACAACATAATTAAGAATAAAACCGTATATTACCTTATAAACACCTATAGAGACATACACTATAACCCTTTATATAACCCTAAATTTTATAACCATCCTAGATAAAATGGCCTATATTAATTTATAAAAATAAACAAATACTACGTACATCATAATCATAATACAGACTAAAATTATAATATAAGAAATTTATCTCTAAATATATAAATTTTAGTTAGGCATATTTTAAAAACATAATATCAATGTCACATGGAATAAATTAAAAAATGTTAAAAAAATAACAATTACAATAAATACATTATATATCTATATATATAACTTTAAATAAATTGGAATCATATAATATATTCATTCCCTAAACTAAAACTCACAATACCAAGCCCTAGAGAATGGAATAATACATGGAATAAAATAAGGTATATAATAATCTCTCCCCCTTGAAGAATTAATCAACACCAATATTAAGGGAAAAGTATATACATACCATATTATAAACACATCTCATATGGTAGGAAAAGAGACATTTTATCAAAGGTTAGTGTGATACAATAAAATAGTAACTAATTATAAAATGTAATGTAAGGCTTACAACCAAATGAAATGATAATAACCAAGTTTAACAGGGATGAATAAAAGTGGTTTCAATCATTATATTTTATGGGGATAAAAATAAAAAATCTTAGGGATGAAAAATTATAATTTATATGATTACAAGTCTTCGAAAGAAATATATAATTTTAGAATATTGATGAAATTATTAAAAATACTACCTCTTTAGAGATGAAATAATTAATTCCATAAATACTAAATAAAAGAGAAAAAATATTTATGAGAAGCTCCCACAAGACTAATTTATCACAATCAACATCAAAAAAATCCACCAACACAAAATCTCATTATAGTCATAGCCTTTAGATAAGAATAATAAATAAAAAAGGGAAAGTGATAAGGAAGTCACCATGGATTTATAAAAAAAATTGGATTCAATAGATCTTAGTGCGATGGATAGAGTCATCCCATTGAAGGTCAATTTCAAACATTATTATGAGGATCACAACATGACCCCCCATGATCCCATCTTTTCTTTTCGACCAATGAAAGATTGTTTTATGAAAACAATAATATCTATGGTGTAGTCCAAGAAAAAAAGTGATAAAATTTATTAGAAGAAAAAAACAATAAATTTATTAAAGATGGATTTAAAGAATATGGATTTGATTATGTAGTGTGTATGGGAAAATTTTTATTGTATATATATCATGGTTTTTTACTAATTTAATATTACACATCACATTGTTCTTCATGATAAATCTTAAAAATACACATTTATATTTCTCTAGAAAAGTAATCTCTCTTTTATATCAACCTAGTAAAATTTTTATATGTCCCTAGAGACTCAGATACCTCAAGGCCATTGTGATATATGGCGATACATTAGGGTCTTATTTAGGGGTCACTCTTCTATATATTTTGACATTTATGGGCGGATCTAAAACATAAGATGATACATAGTGGTTATTATATGACATAGGGTGATGTGCAAGGGTTACCATTTAAGAGATAAACCAATATATCGGAGAAAAATTGATAGAAACTCCCACTATAAAATCGAACTACCTTCCTATAAGTAAAATTTATTATTGCAAACAAAAATCTCATATCTAGTTAAACCTACATTCATATAACCCTCTATCAAAGACACTATCACTAAAAAAATATAATAAAAATTTACAATAAGGTTAGATACATTTCATTAGATATTTATTAAATTATTACCAACATTCGGAATTAAACTAAAACCTAAAAGGATAAACAAACTCAAGTAAAGGATAACATAACCTAGGTGTTGAAATAAAACACCTCATAAATGATTCTCATGATTTATAATCCAAACCATTTAAGAAATACAAAATTCCCAAAGAATAAAATCCATGGGGAGATACCTCTCAAATAGGATACACACACTAACAATACTCACTCGGTAAGGGTTGAGATAAAACTATAACAAAATTTCAATAAGATAATTTAAAAAAATCACACAACCATTGAAGATAACACTCTTAATAAGAAAAACATAATGAATGATTAACAGAATTTAAAAAGGAAAAATAACACCTATTTAACCTTACTCACAACTAAACTCTTATTAATTACTCCTTTATCACAAACCGATTTTGTTTAAAAAAAAAACACCCCTTTGAAATAATCCATAAAATATTTTGAATTACTTTATGTTTTTTGGAAGAAATAAACATTAAAAACCTTTAAAATACTACATAATAATTTGATTAATGGTAAACTTATTTTATATTGGAACAAATAAATACAAAGTCACCCTAATTTCATTTACAACAAGATTTTAGAATCAAAATCCAAATTACACAATGATATTTTGAGAAATGAGTAGAGTACCAACCAATGAAAAGACTCACTTCCCATAAAATAACTAACTACCGTACAATTACTGATAAGAATACATAAACCCATAAAATGTTTCCTAATAATTACATATCACAAAATAATTAATGAAGAAGAAATAACTTCTCTTAGGTTACCTTGAATGTTATAAGGTCAATGATCAGAGCTACACAGTGACTATAATGTATCACTACACACTCCACATCCAAAAGAAAAAATATTCATAACTCAATGAATTCATATAAATCATTACTAGTATTCTTTAATGATATCTAGAAAATCATCTACCTACATTTGGAAAATATAATCCTTCTTAAATATTTCATGTAAGTTCAACCAAGGTACCCTATTTAGGTGGGAATATTCCATCCTATGTTATCTTAAAATCATATCTGAACCAAATAATAAGGTTAGAATATATCTCAAGAATCATATCAAGAATATAAGAAACATCACATATCATATTGGAATATATTTTTAATAAAAAATAATTGATCATCACCTCATTATCATATTACTTGTTTTCTATACAATGTTTATATTATCAAACCCCTATAATAACAAGCCACTATGAAAATTTCCAAACTTATATTCTTTCCTCTCTATAAACTACATCTTCCACACAATATTATATAAAATATTAATTAATATTTAAACAGTGATAAAAATGATAATTCATGTCACACAACATTACACTTGAATGATATATCAATAGCTACATTAAAATAAATTTTATCTGACACAAAAAATATCATTAATAGGTCTTTACAAATTACAATCAATCTGGGAAATGATTATCAATCCAATAAATAATATACAACTATCATTACATACAAATTTCTATTGGGGAACATGAAATATATATCCTCAATTATTGAAATTCGAATGAATAACAATACTTTCACCATACTAATTAATTTTATATCAGTATTTTAATTCATTTGATGTTTATATAATATTTTCAATAGGCTTCATCTTCAAAAATAGTACTTAAATAAAAAAATAATTCAAAAATTTATAGATAATTTAACCACCCTATAAACTATTTGAACACCACACACTAATAATTTTATACACAATAACTGACATACCAATGTTTTCTAGTTTTCATAATAAATAACTTGTATAATTTTGAAATCATGAATGCATTATTTAAATCCATTAGTTCATACATATTAAATTATTTGTCAATTTAATTTTTTCACCATTAATTACTTTTCAGTATAACATGTGATAGGAACTCATAAAAACATTTCATTATAACAAAGGCATTATATAATACTAATTAATAAATATATCATAATTTTTAATAGACTAGAAAAGTAATTCTAGGTAATAATGACTTTTTAGACATGATTCACCACAAAAAATAACATATAATAATAATACTTTTATTAATTTAAAACCAATTTTTAATTCATAACATGATCTTATTGGTTTACTAATAATATTTCCCTGAACATAAATTTATAATGGTAAATATAATATAAAAATACTTTTAAGCATCATATCACATCATGAATTAGTAAGAAATAGTTTTTAATCATGAATAATTAAATTAGCTAACAATAAATGAAACCAAATTATAAATACCACAGCTTATCAATAAATGTTACCACAAATGAACACAAAATACCTAATCATAAATCAATACTGTAAAATAAGAATAACCCAAGATAATAATACATGTACCCTTCAAAAATTTATTTCTAATACAAGAAGTTAAATTTCACATTTACATTATTAGTTGGCTATCATAGTCTTTTTGTAGGGTTAAAATGGGAAAATATCCATTTTCTAGTAAATGGATTTTTTCAAATTAATGGTTTTGGAATTATTTATAAGGGGTCCAAAATATATGTGTTCTATCCAATTCCTAATATCCATCACAAGTTTTAATTTTATTGAATAAGTACCTTTTATTTTTATTTTTGGGTTGATTTTATTTTTGGAAGAAGTTTGAAATTATTAAGGAAAGATGATTGAAAAAAGGATGCATGAAGAGTTGTCATGATTTTATAAAAGGATCAAATTGATTACAGATTTATTAAAGGATATTGTGGAGTGTTAATATTCTAAATGATCGCATGGTGTGCAAATGTCCAAAAGGATCACACATAGCATGAAAGTTTCAAAGGACCAAATAGAATCACATTAGTCTAATGGGATCACACAAAGTGATTTTTTTATCCAAAGTGGAGTTTTAAAACATTTGATCATGAGAAATAAACAAGATAACATGATCTATATTAGTATAAGAGGATCTCATAGTGATATCAAATAGATTAATTGATGAAACTGGGCAATTTTTAGAGGATCTTGTCAGGATACCATGCAAATAACCTAAAGACAACCGATGATTATTATAGGTTCTCATGAAAAGATCATGAAAATCACCTAAGCACATTTCATGGTTTCCAAATTATCTCATTAAGAGATAATGTGAAGAACTCGAATTCACCATCTGATTTTCAAGTAATATCACGAAGATATCATGTGGAATGTAAGAAAAAAGATATGATGGTGATGATAGAGATACCTTGTAGTCATTCAAAATTTAATGACTCTATTATTATCATTGGATCATGTGATTAGATCACACGAAGTTCATTATGATAATATCGCCGAATTCATGATTATCTTTGGATCTTGTGACGAGTTCACATAAAGTGTTGGAATAAATGGTTCTTTAAAAAAAATTATTGTCTTTAGTTCTTGTGAAAGGTTGGTGAAATGTTTATAACGTCGATTGTTGAGGAAATGGAATACATGGTTAATTATGATCTACAGAGTTAAAGTAGTTGATTTATTCAAATTAGTAACTCCTAATTAATCCTTTAAAATCAAGGGATGTTTGTATAAATTATTTGATCTGAATAAAAATTATTATAAATGAGAAAAATATTTATTAGAATGATGTCTTGTGATCTGTGTAATCAATAGAAGTTCGTAATAAAATATTTCATGAATTATTCTAGTGATTTGATGTTTTTTTGGCTGTTTAAACGCATAGGAAACACCCTTGATATCACATGATCCACATCACATAAACAATGTCTCATTATATAATCACATGATTTATATGAATCGATGAAGGTAATGTGGAGGAGTGTTGGGGAGGGTTCTCACATAGGGGTCTTACAGAGAAGACTTGTGGAAGAGTCATGGAGTGGACTCATGGTGGGGTCCCATGAAGGGGTCTTTCACTTCTAGAGGAGAAATATCTCACAATGGTTTCATCTCATTGATGAGACAAAAGAATAAATACACACACAAATATGAATTATCTTATAACTGATTATCATAAGATTTCAATAAAGGAGTAATTCTTTCACTTCAATAGATAGAGTAGAGAGATTGAAAATTTTAAATGGATGTAAACCAATAGGGATAATGTGTCCACTCTAAACTTTGTAATAGTAGTGTGGTTTATTGTATTTTTTATATCACCACATTATGTATTTATTCTCCCTGGATGTATCCTAGTTATGGAAAACCAATTAAAATTTATGTTATTCTTTCATGTTCTAAATTCCATTTATTCTTTTCTATAGGAAGGAGTGAGAGGAGTTTTTTTCTAAATTCAAAAAAAATTCTAAAGGACAGTTTTTTTAATCAATCAGAACCCCATTCAACCCCATTATCATGGTATTTATCTTATTTGGGATAAAAATTGATATTGAAGTAAATTGATAAAGTTTTAGTTTCTCTCTCAGTAGATGAAATTGAAATTTTTAATAACAATGGTATTATGAAATTCGATGAAAATAAGTTTCTAACATGGAACAATAGGATTAAACAGTACTTATGATCAGTAGGTATGGATGTGTTTACAATAGAATTACATTCTATTTCATCAATCATGGATAGTGTAAATTTTTTAGAAGAATATAAAAGCAAATGTGATGTTGATTCCAAAGAAATAAATTAATTAGTAAGAGCTTTATCCAACATAATATAAAAAAGGTGACATCATGTAAGTCATCACATTCCTTGTGAGAAAGTCTAATAAATATAAATAAATGGGATTCAAAAGTATGATAAGCTAAATTAAAAGTTTTGTGGAACAAATATAAAGACATAATAATGTAACCTAATGAGTCTGTTGATTCATTATTTGAATGGTTAAATGTTTTAATGGAATACATGTGTTGTCCTAGAGATATTCTCAAATATGTAAAGACTATTAAGAAATTCTTGAAAATAATTCCTCATTAGTTCAATCCAAAATATTTTGTCCTAGAATATAAAAATACATTGAAATTGACATTGGATTACTTATAAGGTATTATTATAACATATGAGATTATAATTTATGATAATGAGTATTTGGAAAAGGTATGTCCAAAGAGGATGCATTCAAGTCCATGAAGACAATCACCATTTAAGACAGCTAGAAATAAGATACTGTGGATGATTAAATGTCATTCTTTTCCTTATACCTTTATATGAGAAAGGAATGATTAAAGGAAAAAATCACCCCGAACACTTTCTTTGTGTAATGTTTGGGAATATTTCAGGAAAGTGTCCCAATAATTTTCATGATGATGATAATGATAATAATGAAACTAAATTGAAAAAAATATTCAACTATTGTAAATTTAAATTAAAAAATAATGGAATATTATTTATAAATAATAATATACATTCAATATATAATAAACATTTATAATAATCTGAGGCTTGATATTTGGATGACTATAAGTATCATGGATAAAATGTTATGGTGACATTTTTGGTAAATTTTCAAAAAAGGAAAGAAAGAGAAAACGATGAAGGAAAAATCAAATGAATAGTTGATCTCCAAGTTGATTTACATGAAGAACTTAAGTAGATAAAAACATGAAGAGTCAAAATAGAGAAATAGAATATGGTGGTCCGTGATGTGAAATTCTCTATGCAATAGTATAGAGAAGACAACTCTAAACAGAGTAATGAAATTGAAAAGACCAGATAAGAAATTCTCGAAAACCTAGAGAAATTCATTGAGTTCAAACTCAAGGATTAAGTACGTACCAAAGTTATCAATAATTAAAATAAAAAATAAATTACTGACTAAATTATACCAATTAACCTAAGGAGGATGTTTTGTACCTACAAATAAAGGTAAAAGATCAAGATAAAATCTCAACTCTTGATTTGGAATCGGGAAATAAGGTTACATAAGAGAATTAAAAAGTGAAATTAAAGTTCTTATATTAAGAAAAATAGTTTAAGGAATGCATGGATAATAAAAAGACACATTATGTTGACACAAATAGTATGATACTTTATCAAATATATAATGGATTAATGGTTGATGTCAGACTACAAACTTCCCTTATAAGGTTGAAGATTGATTTTGGTATGAATTAGAATTATAAAATTTAGATATCCCAAAGTAAAATCATTGGTATAGAAATAATGTACAAAAATACATATCACATCACTTGTTATTTTTGTTTAAAGATGGGTAATTTTCAAAATAATTTTTTCATATAAAAGTGGTATTTATGGGTGAAAGGGAAATAGAGGCAACCAAACAAAGTTTTGTCTTCCTATAATTCCATTGACTATAATTGTTTTTGTTGTAGAGGATTCATAAACAGGGATACATATATCTCATCTACATTGTAGATGAATGTAATAAATCATTCCTAGTCTGGTTTCATGTAAAAAATAATGGGATCATTAAACGATCTTATAATGATAAATAATTTTTTAGCATTTTAATATGAGGTTGGACCATTATACTCCATGTATGATCGATAATATCATTCAACATCAAGTATTATTTTGAATAAATAGATATAAAATAAAATAAATATACAATCAATGGTTTTAGAGATTTACTTCAAATAAATAGATCACACTAGAAAATGGATCATTAATTGTGGATGCACCTCCCATATGATATGAATTAAGAATCATATGGTAGGATTTACGTATGAAAATTAATATGTCATAATATTTGGTAATGATAAATGTCTAAAGATTATAGGCATGGTAAAACCCATGTTCAGGGGAAAAGACATGATGTGTGCAGATGTATTAGTAGTTGAATGAATTATCAAAACATTATAGGTGTTAGTCAACTATGTGACTTAGAAGATGCTATAATATTTTAAAATATATAGGTATCATCATGGGAAAACATGGTAAGGTTTTTTTGAGGGGAATTTATCAAAGGGGAATATCTAACTTGTTAGTAGAGAAGAATACATGTCTTTTAAATCCATGGGATAAGAGAGAATGTTGTTTCATAAATTTCATCATCATATGAGCCAAACATCATTAGAATATCTTGTAATATGTGATACTTGTCTATATCTCCATATATTATCAAGTGATTTTACTCATATGTGTGATTCGTTCCAACAATAAAAGTCTACTCAAAATATATACAAGGGAAAAAAATCAATGGTTAAAAAGAGCACTTCAACTTGTTCAAAATGATATATTTGGACTTATTTAACCAAGATATATTTATGGGAAGAGATAATATGTTTTTTTAATTAATTATTTCATCATAATTTCATGGTTCTTAATTATCTCATAGAAGTATAAGGTGTTTTATTTCATCGCACATTCTCAAAGGAAAACTGAAATAACACTAGGTCAAAAAGATATGTATTTTATGAAATGATAATGGAACCGAGCTATCATATATCCATGTAAAATATTATCTCTATAAATAAAGGATAAGGTTCCCATTTTTATCATTAAAAACTCCATAGCAAAATGGAGTGGCTGAGAGAATAATTTTTATTATCAACAATAAGGCCATAACATTTTTTATTAAGAAAGAACATCCATAGAATATATTGGAAATATTCTTATTTGGAATCAATAAAGTTTTATAATAGATACTTATTATGTAACAATGGAATTAAGACTCTATATGAGCCATCATATAGAAAAAATATGACATTGAAATATTTTTTATTCTTTGGATGTAAGTATTTCATTCTTAATATGAGAAATAAAGAATGTTGGAATCTCATGGTGTTGAAGGGATATTTCTTGGATACTCAGAAAAAATAAAATCATATATATTAGTCTATATCTATATAGTAAAATTAATAGATAAAAATGATGTTGGTGTAGTGGAAATGGGAAGAATCTTCAAAAAAATCATGAACGGTTTCAGGAGGATAGCGATGAAGAGGTGTGTAGTTTTGGGGGAGTGCATGTACCAGATGAAAATCTAGAATAATTTTAATATCATGAAAAGAGTAAAAATATAAAAATTAAAAGTATCCATGTTAAAAATGATATGAAAAAATATCATTGGGGACCCAATAACACTAGTATGGACAAGGAGGATGAAGAATCTACAACATGAATCTTTCTTATCACAGTTAGATTCAAAGTGTTATATATTTTCTTTAAAATATGGGAATTGGGTTTAGGTGATGAATAAAGAAATTGAAAATATCAATAATAATCAAACATGAGAGTTTTTTTCAAGTCCAATTAATAATTCTTTCATCAGGAACAAATTGGGTTTCTATAACAAACTAAATGAATTGGAAAAAATAGTTCAAAAAATCATGATTGGTCTATAAGGGAAAATACCTAATAGAGGCAATAAATGTTGATGAATTGTTTTAACCTATTTCAAGGCTTCATACAAGTCTATTATTAATTTAAAAAGAAGTGAAAAGTAAAATAAAATTTATCTAGATGGATGTCAAGTCAATATTCTTGAATGGTATGTTGTAAGAGGAAGTTTATATTGAACAACCATATGGTTTTATCATTTTTAAAAATGAGGAAAAAATTTAGTAAAAAAAGACTCTATACATGTTGAAAAAAGCACAAAGATCATGGTATTCATGACTTGATCAATGTTTGTAGAAGATCAATTTACAACATGGTTTAGTTGATTACAATACCTATGTCAATAATAAGAGTAATAAAAGGATTATGGGGATGGTATATGTTGATGATATAATATTTGGCGGAATGAATTAAACGTAGTGAATATAGTATGCAGATTTCTTGAAATGCTAGTTCAAAATTTCAATGAGTGGTTAGATAACATTTTACCTTGATTTATAGGTAACACAAAAAAGACATGGAAAACTTATATTTCAATGAAAATATAATAAAGATGTTATACGAATATTTGGAATAAAATATTACAATTAAAGGAAAACTATGTTAGCTAAACGTATGAATGTTTCAAGGTATGAAGAACGAGAAATATTTATTATTATAGAATATAGAGAGATCATTTTCATTACATTTTACTTAATATAGACATAACCTCATATTGTTTTTTTCACATTCTATGTGAAATAGTATAAAATTAATCCCAAATAAATTCACTAATTTATAGTGAAAATAATTCAACAGTATATCAATGTCATGGTGAATTTTGGTTTACGATATAATGGAAAATCTCAACAAGAGTTATTATAGTTTACATATGCAAATTGGGTATGGTCAACAGATTATCAATATTCAACATTGAGTGGTGATTTTATCTTTAATGATTTGGTTCTTTTTTGGTAATTAAGAAAAATGATATCATTTAATCAAGAACCATAGAAGCTAAATAGATTTTGGTTACATAAGATTAAACATAAATATTGTGGATGAAGAATCTAATTGAAATGTGGAAGTCTAAGTGAAGCCTATGACTTGAATCCATTGTGATAATTCATGTTTTACAAGTCTTAGTAGAAATTAATAGCATCACTCAAGGAAAAATAACATTGATATTAAATACCACTTTATTAAATATAATGTGGAATATATCTTTGTGAATCTTGAGTAATAGATTAATGAACTAGAGGTTGTCGATTTCATGAAAATGTATTTACTCAACGAAGCATTTAAATGGAATCAAATATCACTTAGAGTTCATTTCACTCACCACACTTAAGTAATGTGGATGTATAACCCCCTCTCCCTAACATATGGAGTGTTATTATCCTTTTTTTTATTTTCATTCCTTACCATGTTGCACATTTCAATATAGTGTCCTTTTTTTTCATTGAAAAAGTTGGATAAAAATCTATTGATTAAGATAATTGGAGAATATGATAGAGGAATATTAAAATAGGGGAATTTTGAAATATAGAGATGTTAAATATGGTCTACCAATGTATAAGAATTATGAAAATGAGTGGACATTAACATCATGAAACTAAATGTTGACAAAATACGTCATCTCGATGGATGTGATCGTTTTATCTTTCGGTTTTAACAATATTTTCATGTGGAAGGTTCACTAATGAAGTGATTAATTGATGAAAATTTTATACTAATCTTGTATTTTCACTCCTATCTTGTATCAAGTTTTCTCGAAGTACATTTTAAGAAGACCATGGTCACTATTTGGGGTTATAGAAAGAAAAATGTTTTTCATGTGCATGACTTGTAAAAAATAATATTCTTTATTTCTTGAAGTGTTTTCATCAAACCCAAAGGGGTAAATTATTTGGTAAATCCTTCTCTATGGTTCTTTAAGGTTGATGGTATTTTCAAAAAAGTTTTTAAATTTTTTATGAAGGATGGTTTTCATAGTTGGTGTGAATAGTTGATGTGAATGTCCTAAAGGACCACACTCAGCATGAATTTCAAAAATAATCCCACATAGTGTGAATATTTTAAAGGATTAGGTGGGGAATGAATGTTATAAAGGATCAAACAGATCATGTAAGTGCAAATGGATCATGCAGAAGCATGTATGTCCTTTGAGATTATGAAAAGTGTGTTCGTTTGGACATGATGAAATTGTCTCACTTGTGATCGATAGAGCTCAAGGATATCATGGGATCACACCACATGATCTGTGTAAGTATAAGAGGAACTCATGGAGATACCATGAGAATAATTTGAATAAACCACATGTTTTTTATAGTATCTCATGAAGAAATTATGTAAAAAACTAGAAGAAACAACATGATTGCAAAAGAATATCATAAAGATGTCATACGAAGAAACTGAAGACACTGCAAGATTGTCATAGGATCTCATGAAATGATCATGTAAAAAAATATGAATTCATCGTATGATTTACAAAAATATCATGAAGATATATTTTGATTTTCATGAAGGACAATAACATGATAATGATAGAGATATAACATAGTTGTTAAAAATCACGCGACGTCATGGTTCTCAATGGATAACGTGATGAGAACACATGAAGTGAAATAAGATAGGGTCACTGACAATATTATTGTATTTGAATCTCATGATGGGGTCGTGTAACCTAAAGATGATTTTACTTGAATCTCGAGATAGGATAACATGAAGATTTAGAATACAACATCGCTAATAACAACAATATTTTCTTTGTATCTCATTATGATATTACTTTAAGTGTATAATATTGATTAGTGAAGTGATGGAAAAGAAAAATAATGATGATTTTTAGTGTTATGGAAGTTGATCTATGTCTATAAATACCTCATAACCCATACTTAATAACCAATGTATGTTTTATTAAGTGTTTGGAACTCATGAAAATGAATTTTTCATGAGTAGAACAAATTCCTGCTCTAGAGACTTGCAATCCACATAATCAATAGAAGGTCTTGCAAAAGGATCTCTTGAAGTGGTCTCACGAAATTAAGTACACGTTGGTTGTTTGAACAGTTAGAAACATTGTTATTACACTATCCATGTAACCTAAACAAGGGACCACACTATAATAATATGATTTGTGTGAATATAAGAATATCTTGTAGAAGAGTCATGTGGAGGGTTCTCATGGAGTATTCTCATGGAGAAGTCTCATGGAGGATTCTCATAGAAGGGTATTGTGAACAGGTCTCACAAAGTGGTATCATGATGGGGTATAATAAAGGAGTCATTCACTACAAGAGGAAAAGCCTGGCGTGAGAAGGTGAGTTTCAACTCAATGATGAAAAAGGGAATAATGACTTTCTCAATTGTGAATCAATATAAAACTGATTGTAAAAAGTGTATACTAGAGAAGTAGTGTGTTCAATTCATCAAATAGAGAATTGAACTTTGAAATTTTTAGTGGTTATAAAGTAGGAGGGACAATGAGTCTTCTCTAAACCTTGTGACAACTATGTGCTTTAGTGGACTTGGTATATTGAAACATTTGTTTTTTATAGTATGAGGTAATAACCATGTGAGGGTGACCTAAGTAAAATTATTGTGTCCTATGATCGATTTTAAATCCATTAATTTATTAATATTGTAAGGAGAGAGAATTGAGTTTTTTCTAATAAAAAACAAGATCCCAAGATATATTTCTTTCAGTCTGTAATATCTAGAATCACCCCTACAAGTATTTATCATAGTTAGGATAAAAATAATAAATGAAACTATTTCCCTACCAAAACCATTTAATGGTCACCTATTTATAATGCTAAACTCTTTCTAATAACTCATTAGAAATCCCTGATACGAATTTCTCATGATTTTAACCCACTAAAACCCTACTTTTGATATCATTGAATATAGGTGTGGCCCCCAAAGACAACCACTTATAGGAAATGTGTCTACGAGTAGAAAAAAGTTTATTTATCAAAAACATGGGAGGAATTATCCTCATTATTCCATAGAAAATAAATTATAATCACAAATTATTTCCAAATATAAACTGAAGATATAAATATTCACATGAAAAAAGAATCACTACATGAAAACTATGATTCCCCAGGGCTAGTTGACCACTAGGAGGGGGTGAATCAATGTTCATCAATTATTGATTGGATCATCAGTCAATTCATTATATTGAATTTGATAAGGTTTAAAATCCACTGAAAATAAAATACCAACATCACATTTTATGTAGTATATATAATTAGAGAAGAAAAAAATGATCTAATCGGTTCAACCTTAAATAACCACTCATTTAAATGGTTGGTTATATGTCCTGATCATGGATTAACCACTATATATATGAGTGAATACACAAAAAATAGATCCAGTATGATCTATATAGATTCTTATATATTTATTCACCATGAAACTGGTTATACACAACACTTAAATATTTTTTTCAGGATTTTTTTACACACCCCAATCACCACATTAGTTTTCATATCTAATTAGAAAGAAAAACTTCACATTACATGATTCTTCTATGAAACTTGATATGATATTCATCTTAGAGTAGATAGATCAAGGAGTCTTCATTTTTACAGTTCATTATGTCTTGAATAATTATGGCTTATTAAAAATATGTACATCTTTTATAATTAATTCTTTAGATCTTCAAACATTCTAATTATCTCAAAACATTAAATACTGAAGTGGACGGTCTTCTTACAATTAGTTTTATCTTGACCAATAACTCTCCTTCTTCATCCTTTAGTGTATATATGTATCAAGTTCCCATTAAGATTATTTAATGTTTTCATTTTATTAAAGGATTCAACAATGTCAAATGGCCACTCTTAATTCCACATCTTACTCCTCTTTCAATAATATATATTCATGATAACACATAAATATCACCACCCTAAGTCACATACTTTTAATTTTCTTATATATAATCATTATAAATCATTTGGAATGATATTATTTTCAAAAATATCTTATTTTAACTCATATAATTAAATCCACAAGATATCTAAATTATTTCATCCCCAACATATATATTGATTCAGAAAAATTAAAAATATTTAAATCATGTATGTATGATTGAAGTAGAAAAATGGCATAGCCTGCAGTTTTTAACTACCTATACTAGACCTCATTAATTTTCTAGTATTGAATCCATATAAAAATGGTCACCTAGAAATGAACATATTTTGTTCCTCACCATTTTGAATCCATGGGCGCATCTTGAATGTGAGTATCGTATATCAAACATAGAATTTACCATAGTATAATTAGTATCCATTAATAATTGATGATTTTAAAACTCACCAATTTCACCCAAATAACCACTGATAATACACCATAGAATGGTATAGTATTGGGAATGAACTCAAGAGTTATCTATATATTGAATAACACTTATGTAGACTACAAATGAAACATACTCATAAGATAATCACTCATACATAGACTCTCAATGAACCATACACAGATTCATATGGTCACACTACCTTTAATCAACTCACTAAAAACATTAAATTACCTTTATATATGTAATATATCAAATTTATATGGTGTCCAGATGACATATACATAGGTCCCTTGAATATAGATTATATTTACATGGGCCTCAATAACCATTTTTCTTGTAATTAAATTCTTATATGACCTTTACACATACACTATAATACCTTTATGCGTCATTGTTTACATTTACATAGAGCCTAATTTATGTTTTAGCCTTATATGAATAGAAAAAACATAGAGTTACGTTTACACAGGTATCTAGTTCAACTCAAAATCTCTTTATTTCATTTTAAGTCAATATTGAGACATTAAAACTTTTATAAAATGTACTAAAAAGTAATATAACCATTATTAAATTTTTTTTATCATAGATATTAATACATCAATAATAACATTTATGTAGGCTACCTTGAATTTGTATAGCCCTAATATTAAAATTAGAAACACATCTCTTCTTTCCATTGGAATTATACAATAGAAAGACTAACTCATCCTTATGTTACCAACTAGTACTCACATTCTTCAAAACATTATTGAAAATATATACAACATTAATTCATGTAGGTATAATAATATCTACCTTTATATTTATTATCAATACACATTCAATCATTCTCAATCAATGTTTTAATTTTAACATGTTTATTCTCTCTAATGTTAATAATGAATAAAAATGGAATATAGGGGTTATCTTTTCATCCCATATTCTTTATTTCCAAATTCCCAAACCTCTTATCCATTATTCATCTTTAAATTAATGCATATTTCACCTGGGGGAAGTATGATACCACATGACTCTCTTAATAATGATCCTTAAACCAAAAACACAAACTCTATGTGGGATAACCCATTGTAGAAAATAAGAGTTGAAAAACAATATTGTAATAAATGTTTCTGAACAACACACAATGTGATATAATTATTACATTCTTATATCAATTATGTTCAAGATAGATATATAAATTATTTTTATTATGAACACATTAAAATAAACAAATAAAATATTTGTACTATAAGACCCATGAAACTAACCCATTATGCAATCTTTCCTTCAACCATCATTACCCATTTTTAAATTTACTTGAAAAAATAAAAAAAATAGTTGTTAAAGGTGAGATTAGATACCCCATTTTATCTAGTTATGTATAGTATTTTTTTCATAACCCTGCCTCCCTAGTCCAAGAATTAGGCCATCATACCCCATGGGTCTCCTGTGACATTTTGGTTTCCATTATAGCACACCTAAAGCTATTACCCACTAGGTTTACTTATGAGATTTATTATTATACCCATATCCCAACACATGTTATTTCAGTGTGTATTTTCTTCACGCACAAAAACGCAATGAAACTTATTAAGATATCACCCATCCTAACACTACTCTTGGATAAGATCTCTTCATTGTGGGGTTATAATCAATTTAAATCTTAAAAATAAATTTCTTCCATGTTAACATTGGTAGTAAAATTTATACTATTATGCATTAATTCTCTAGGGTTGTTATTCTATACTCATGTAATGCAAAATTCCATTAATATTTTCCCCAAAACTCAAAATCATGTAGTTCACTATACATTCAACATGTTATTTCATTTGGTACCATTTTTTAACAACCAAACCCATATTTTCCAAACAACACTTTAGTTGTGATGCTACAAGACCTCATGCATGCCTCCCCATATAGAATACATGGGAGACTACCATTGATTATCTTAGAGTGTAGTTGGGACACTATAGCTTCAGTAATAATTTCAATACCCTAGAAATATAATAAAATAATATATCCTAAAATATCATATATGGAAGATAAAGTAAACTTAGTGTACTAATAAATTTCACCCATATCATACATGAAAAAAACTCGGCACCCAAAGTGGCAAGAAACACAAAATTATATAAAGTGTGATAAGATATGTAAAAACACTATGTAAATCCTTACGGTTACATCCTGGTAATGTCACAAACTCTATACGCCCCATCTATGTTGTCTATCATGGTCCCCATTCCATTACTCGGTTCCCTAATCCAAATGTCTTCATGCACAATGATATGTACATGCATGTGGTGTATAAAAACCCATTAAGAAACCAATATTACATTATTTAGAAGATTTACCATGTATAACATGTGTATTCCATGAAAAAAATGCATAAAAGAATAACAATAAACATATGTTGAGAATTCATGTGCTAACAAAATTACAATGAGCCCTAACCGTACCATATTCAAATCCATAACGGACGAATAGTCACAAAAGATTTTAGGGGGTCATGGGCTCACCATAATATGGGAAAACATGTCTCTTACCTATTATAAGTCATAAAGCTAGACCATTCCATAAGGTATTCACATCCCAGATCAATAACGAGAAACACCTCAAGATGATCAAACATTGTGTTGGTCGCAAGACAGGGCAAAACATTGTCGTATAATATCTATGCCTTGGGTTAGGCCTCAATTCCATAATACCACCACTACCACTACCTTGGGTCTGTCCTCAAGATCCTTATACCCCTACCCTATGTTTAGGTGCATCACCATCATCGTCTCATGCCATACACATTTCCTTTATAATGGATAACAATATCACAACGATACAACTATTCTAAATACTAGTAGAAATACCTCCAAATGTCTGAAAATAGCAAAAAATGGGTAGATAATATATAGTTAGAATATAACATTCCACCATGAGAATCAATATAAATATACAAGAACATGTTTTCAACATCAAACATTTTCTAACAAGAAACATAATAATTCTCCTAAAATCATGCATCGTATATGAGTCTCATGGGTTACACATACACACACATGTGATCACTATCCAGAATGGTCAATAATGTTAAGAAACCACAAGTTTCATATAGAGGCCAAAATGGAATCCAATTCTCTAAATGGAAAGTAAAATAGTACCTTAATCATAAGTATTACTGCCTCTAAAACCTAATGATGAGAGATAACAATAGAAAACTTGAGATTTAACCGATTCAATATTTCTCACCAAGAACACCATTGAACTAATTCCAAATTAATCATATCAATGTTTAAGAATGATATTAGAGAAGTTTATAAGTTAATTAAAAATGATCTACATCAAGAAAAATCTCATAATCCATAATCAATTCTAGTTATGAGATTGATTAAAGGTGGTGCCACCAACAAACTATATCATTCCTCAATTTTCAATGATCCATGAATTTATACCTAGATCACCTAAAAATCCATATATATTTCTATGAAATTCTAGATATATTATTAATTTCAGAGCAATATTGGTATATCTCTAAAAATTATGAATAATTATGGTTCATAGATCACATGTTGTAATTCTATAGTCATTAACATGATTAGATCTTCCATAATTGAGCTATGATTGTAAGGAATTCATTGAGGGATGAAACTTGAGTTTATAGATTCGAGTGGGATATATAGATAAAGAAGAATAAATTAAATATTATATTTTATAGTCATTAAAGATGATTTTACAATTATTAATTAATGAAAAAATGGTTTGGTCTCTCAATTAGAAAAATTTTGCTCCAACCATGCAAGGTTCATTACCTCTTTAGGGGACCCACACTGTTTGGTTTGATTGTTTATCAAACTATGAACCCACCATGATTTTTTAGTTAGAATGAGCTGAACAGTTTCTAAGAGAGTACATTGTATTTAGTAAAACATGTACCTTAACCATTATTATTTATATATTTATCTAGTTAATGTTCATAAAGTTGGAAAAATTGTGTTCCATAACCATGATCCACCCAAATTTTATTTATAACAAACCACATGGTTTCAGGGTGAATTAAAATGGTTAGGGAAAACCATGACCAAAATGTGCACCCTTAAAAAGGACTAAGAAATTATAAAAATATAACCATAAACCAATTTTCTTGGGAAAAAGAATAAAATCATGTTTAGTGCATGGTTTACAAATCTATGTGAACAAACTAATCCATTTCACAGGAGATACAAAAAGCCTCGCATGGTTGGTGTATAGATTGGAAGAACATATGACCAAACATGTGTGTATGATTTAATGATCAAAAAATCATATTTACGATTCATAAATCTTCTAAGATGGATCATTATTATTCCTAATTACATACCTCTCAAGCCCAAGGGCTATAAAATCTCTTCATATCAATTTCTTTTCCTTTCAAACATAATTATAAAGAATCTATCTATGTTGGTGATTATGGAATTAAGGTATGTGATCTATGTTACTCTATTATTTGGGTTTCTTCAAGATCTAAATTTTTTTATTTGATATTGATCACATATCTAGATTTTCATGGATAGATATATGGATTATGATTCCATCTATTGATGAATTATTGTATCATTGTTTGATTGATGACATAACTAGTACCTCAGTGGACTTCCTTGGATTAATACCAGATCTAGTGATATTCACAGATCCTAAGTGGTTTTTAAGTGTATATCCAATCCCTTAAAATTATAATGTTCTTGAATCTCATTATATACCACTACATTTTATTGAATTTTGATTTATTATATGGGTCCCTAGTATGGGGGTTTGATCTACTTAGTGAATGTGCATGACTTGGATATCATCTATTTGTGGGTCTTGAAGATTATCATCAAAGACCTAATGGTAAGAAGTTTTTACTACATAAGGCCTTTATCTAGAGTTGTCTTGCATGATTAATTGTATTTCTATGCATAGAAACAAGTTCATTATGTGACATGACTTGTTTTCCCATTTGTAAGCATGGTATAGAGAACGATTGTGTGATATTTTATAATTGTGTATGTGTGTTAAACCCATGAGACACACAATTTTTGTGATATGAATTAATATATATATGACTGATACAATGAATGTTTTCCCATGTGACATATTCTGTATATTTTATACTGTTTGTTTAATATATAGTACCAAAATATCAGGCATAACCTTCTTGGACCATGGGGGTTGTTTAGAAAATAAATGTGACATGGTGAAAATCACGAGTTAGAAGATATTAGATAATGTCATATTATGGGATGACCTAAGGGACATGATTGAATTTGGAAACCTGAACAAGATAAAATAGATAGGATGGATAATGATAGCCTTATGCAGATTGAAATGTGGCCTTGGGCCTAGAGATGAGGAATAATAGACACATGTGAATTAACATGTGGTCCTGGACTTCTATTTCTACTGATAAATCTTTTAGTATGTTCCTCCACTTATAAAATTTCTATTACTGTGAATATATCCCTTCGTTATGGATCAAAGTTGTTAAATTTGATTTTTGTGGAAGCTTGAATAGAAAATATATACTTGTTATGGATTTGTTCTCTTTTTTGTGCATTTATATTATTTTCATGGAATACACATATATAAATATACACTTATGTTAAGGATTCATTGGTGGTTTCCTATTGTGTTATACACACACCCTGCATGGGTATCTCAATTCACATATAGATTTCATGACTTGGGATCAAGTGAAGGGAATCAGACCTATAATGGGGAGTTAAGGAGATGATGTATTTGATTTAGAAGTTGTATTAGGAAAAGATCAAGATTATTTATAATGCATTTTTTACATTTCTATTTCATGATACATGTTTTACCCACCACTTTGAGGGTATGTGGTACTAGATATTGAATGTTAGGTTGAAATGGTGTTTATGAAAATTGATTAAATTTTGTTGAAACTATTTAGTTATTTAAATTATATTACATAGATTTTGGTTTTTTTACTAAAGGTTTAGTCTCCCTACTACACCTGTATAACCTATCCACTAGTCGGAATCCACTTTCATATAACGGGACAAACATGAGGGCATGAATCATCTTTACTTGTTTATCATTCAAGATATTTTGGTAGGGATGTTATAAATTCTATTAGAAGTTCATAACCCTTTCTTTATCTTCTTTTAGGTTTATCGTAGACTGGAGATAGGTTTTTTAGAAATTAGGTAGTGAAGTTCACATGTTTATATCTAGATAATGTGCAACATAAATTTTTATTTATGGTTATGGGATTTTTTTATAGTTTTATGGGGTTTGGGTGTCTTAATTTAACATGATTAGGCATTTAAGATAACATGTCATATATATATATATATATATTCTGATTAGGTTCTTCATTTTATCTTTTTAATGTAAATTTTTTATATCTGAAAAATGTAGAGGGATATATCTATATAATCTATTTTTTTGATGTATATATTTTTTATTTTTTAGTTAAAAACGAGTTTAATGTTATGTTATATATATTATTATGACTATAATGTCATTTTAGAAGAATAACCTTGACCCTTCGGTAAAACAAATATATTTGTACTATATGTGTGGTTATCTCCTAGTATAGGACTTCATACAAGCACCCCTTATGTGTTTCTTAATTATTCATAACATTATCTCTTATGAAACTAGTTATATACATTTTAAATGTTTATTTTTAATTTTAAAAAATTTTTATTAGAGACATCTGATGGAAATAGCTGAAGTAGTAGACCTGAATTCTTATTCAGGTGATAACACACATGTACCATCACCAAATGTATGTGAAGGTGATTCATAGAATGCCTATTTACATGATATGATGATTTAGGTGTTGAATCTGATCTATATTAGAGTTATTTATATTTTTATTTTTGAAAGATTAGGCACACATATGTGCATGGTTGATTATTGCCAAGATTTCCATCTCTAGCATGCCTTGTATTTCTAGTGCACTAGAGTCCCTAGGATGTTGGGGACTATATTGAAAACATTGAGGGAATATTCTACTTAAATGAGAATCATTATGATTCGTGAGTTTATGATGGAAAACATTATGTTTCAGGGAACCTCCAAGATATCTTAGAGTATAATAGACATAACTAGTATATGTGAGGTCTTTATTTGGTCTACCATTATTTATATATTCCTTATAGAGTTATTTTATGACCTAAAAATGTTAGACTGAGAAAAAGAGTTCAAGGATTTTCATTACGGTACTATTTAATATCTTCTTATTAAACATTTTTCATAAATTCTACTTATTTTGATCATATCGTAAATATATATAAAGAATAAAAGTTATGTAAGTTCAATATAATAATTTAAATTAACCATAGATTCTAGGTTAGAAACATTGACCTAATCACTTACCCAAAGGTGTTGTGCAAGGATCTCACCACTAATAAGGGGTTGGAGGAAAACTTGATAGTAAGTATTCATCTAGTTCCTAGTAGATCGATAAGTGGACTACCTAATGGTGCTATGTGTACATCTTATATTGGTAAAAAAATGATTTTGAGGAGTTATAGTAAGACAAGGATAGGTAGAAGAAACATGGTATATCTTCATCAGTTCCCTCTATGGGAGGCAGTTTTTCCCAATGATAGAACAATGGGAATAGTCTTCATCACTACATGGATTTCATGGAGTCTAAGAGGACATCCCACTAATGCATAGAGATTTATAATTTTCAATAATTATCTTTTAAGGACTAACATACGAGGTATCATAAGTGTTTTAGTTAGACATAATATTTGAGACATGGATCTTGTCAAAGTCATCAGTAGTTGGTTTAGACCCCTTAGGTGAGGAATCCTTAGGTAAATATTTTATATTAGGGATAAAACTGTGAAGATAATGAATTTTGGTTGTATTCATTGGACAAAATTATTGTGTATAGTGGAGAAGGACCATCGACTATTTGAGGTATTGTATTGATTACCTCTACTCATACTACCTCTCTATTTGGTACTAAAGATTCCCATTATTCTAAATCTTTTTAGTGGTTTCTATAGTTGAATTATCAATTAATTTCTATTTTGAGTTTTTTTATCTTGACCAACTTTGGGAAATAATGTTAATCATCACCATTGGTGGTTGAAATTCCAAGTAGTTATTATCAACTATGAACATATATGGTATTTCATAATCCTTTTAATAAATATATTTTATGGTGTCTTAAAGATGTAATGGATGACAATGTATCTTCCTAAAATCAAATTATATATATATATTTATTATCCATAATTTCATGTAAGGGAGATAATTTGTTATTGACAGGTCAGTGGGATGTAAATGCTAGTATAATGGGCCTAGATTAGAACGAGGTTAGATCTATCATGGCATAAGAAGTTTTTTTGACTCTTTAAGAAGAGTTATTACTAAATCCATATACATTCACTCTAGTGGTGGATCATTTTTGGGACATAATCCTAGATTAATTATAATTCCTTTCACTTGATAGGTGATTTGAGTTTAAGATAGAACTAAAGTTAGGAGGTTAGTCTATTTTGATTAACCTTATTTTATAAAACTAACCATGTTGAAGGATATTACGTTTCATTTAGATACTTAGAGATGAAATAATTTGTATGAATGATCACATCGCCTTATGTTTATTTGGTATTGTATTATAATAAGGAATATTGTAGTATATACCTCTTTATAGACTATAAGAAGAAAAATCCCGTAATTTTTAATAACTTGTAACCTTTACCAAGCATTGATGAACTGTTTGATCAGTTATAAGGATCTGAGTGGTTTTCTAATATTGATCTTCATTTAGGATACCATCAGTTCTGGTTTAATGAAGTGGATATTCTTAATATAGAGTTTAATATTATATATAAACTATATTAGTACTTTATCATGAATTTTATTTTGATGAAATCCCCAATAATGTTCTTTGATATCATAAATAGACCCTTCAACCCATATCTTTACTCCTTTGCTGTTATATTCCTGGATGTTATCTTGATATATCCTGAGACTTCTAAAATCCACTCCACAAAAATTTAAAATATGTTGAGTACAGTTGAAGTAAATAATATTTATTCAAAAATGTTAATGCATCCATTATAAATTTTAGAGGTTTAGTTCCTTCTTCATGTGATTTATATAAAATGGATTTCAGTTGACCCAAAGAAGCTAGTGACCATGTGGTATTGGGATTATCCTAGAAATTTGTTTGAGATCATATTTTCCTTTGGATTTAGAGGTAAAATTAATGATTTATCTAACAATTATCTATATTCTTAGCACCAATGAAAGATCTATTAGAAATGGGTTTAAGTTCAATTGTTTTGATTAGTGTGAAGAGGTCTTCCAAGATATAAAGAATAGATTAGAAACATCCTTAATTTTATCCCTTCCTGATCCAGATATTGGATCTAGAATGTTCTTTGATACCTCAAGAGTTGGGTTTGGAGATATGTAGATATAGTTGGATTAGGTGGTCAATTATGGGTCACATCATTTATTAATCTATGAGTGAAACTATATGACACATGACTTAGAGTTCACAGTTTTATATTATGTCATATTGTGATGGCGGTGCTATATCTTTTGGGAGAGATTTATCATCTACATAGACCACAAGAGCATTCAATATATGTTATCATAGAATGATCTCAATCAAAGGGTGAGACATTGGTTAGAGTGTCTATAATAAATCAAATTGTTGATACATTATGCTCTAGGGATAAGAAATTTCATTGGAAATGTTATTAGTATGAAAACTCTTGAGATGAAAGATCTAAGAGAGAGGTCTTTGTAATAGGAATGTGATATGATAATTATTATGGAAGTGTGGATAGTAGATTATTCATAGGATCATGATTTTATAACAAGTACACCATTAAAAATAATCTCTTTTGTGGAATATGAAAAATTGGTCCAAGGGTCAGATCCTAAGTGTGCAGTGATGTAGATACATATGGATTGAGACAATTTAATTATATGGTGGTTCATAAAGGATTCTTGAATGATCTATGTCTATCGGTGGGAAGTTGTGCTAACATTCTTAAGGGAAGAGCTGATCAGATATTCTCGTGCATAAATTTTTTACAATGAATCCTATATTGATATTAATATACCTTGATATTGAATGTTATTTTTGGTGACCAGGAATGAAGAGAGACAAAATTAATTTTTTTTCATGACTCTTTACATTCTATATAATAATATACAAGTATCAAAGTATGAGTGGTTTTCTTTAGCCACATTAGGTTCTTATGTGCAAGTGGGATGAAATGACAATGGAAATCATGACGGGGTATCCAAATCCCTAAAATATCAAGTTTTGTTTTGGAGATAGTTTATCAGTTTATAAAATTAGATCATTTCATACTGATTTAGGAGACCCTTTTAATAGATTAGTTGGGGAATCAATTTATATAATATAATACATTCTTGAATCTAGATCATTTAGGCATCATATTAGATGATATACACATTTCATGTTGTGGTTTTGGAAGGTATTATTGAATTCTTAGGGTACCCATCTGAAATGGAGTATTGTGTATCATCCATAGACCGATGTGTAGTCAAAGGGGAGAGATTAGATTTTAGATGATATATTATGGCCATGAATTCTAGAATTAAATAATGTTTTGGGTGATTATATATCCATATAAAATTTGTGTACAATAACTGCTTCCATGAATTTGTTTAGGTGTAATATTTAGAGGCTCTCTATGGATATTCATTACATTTACTACTATTCTAGCATAACTCATGTGAGCCAGTTGTTATGGGGAGGATCATGGTATAGAATACCATTAATAGAATGAAGCTAATCATGAAGTGTTTGAACACTAATTAGAATAGGTGGTGATGATATATTGATTGATGGTGGAAAACTACTGACTTCACTATTGGTGATAGAGTATCCTTATAGGTGACTCCTTAGTTAGGGCATCAATTGTTACATAAGTAAGGAATGATAACACCTAGGTTTGTTGGGTCATCAGAAATTTATGACTACACCAAGATTTTGGATTCACATATGGACCTTCCTCCTTCCTACTGAGGTATGTATGATGTATTTCATGAGTATAAACTCTAGAGGTATATGCTTGATCCTACGTATGTGAGAAACTGTGAGGATGTTAAGTCGGATCTAGACAAATGGGTGTTGAGTGCCTAGTGTGGATTATAGAATAGAGGGAGAAAGATGTGTTAGAGAACAGTGCCGCTTATCTAGATATTATAGAAGCATGGTTAGATCTCGGTGGAATCTTCGTAGTGGGAGTTATATATCCAGACTCAGTGGCCTGAGTTGTTCCTGCAAGAGGCCTGGATATTCTTCAAGAGGATGAGAAGTCATTGGAGTTGGATAATGTAATGATATAATTTTTCTTAAGTGATTTATTCATTAATTTCATTCTTTATAAATGTTTTTTTAGAAATTAATTCTTTAGGATATGTTTCATGGGTTTCTAGTTAGTTTTTAAGAGTTTAAGTGTTTTTAAAGGGGTGAACAATTGGGTCATAGTCAAATGAAACCATATAGTTCATTCCAGGAAACCATGTCGATCTTGATAACATGTGTAGTATATTTTAGTATTTTAAATCTAACTTTATCAAGGGTGTTACACACTCCCCCATTTAATTCATAATTCATTCATTATATACCCTACATCTAAATCCTTGGTAGTTCCACTGAAATTTTAGCTAGCTATTGGCTTTGATGCATTTTTGTAAAATAGATACCTGAATTACCTGAATAAGATTGGATTAGAGATGGTACAAGGACTCATTTGTTCCTACGCATATGTAAGAGGGTGTTGACTAGAAATGAGTGTCTAATGGTTAATTTGAAAGACTATACCCTTAGTAAAAAATACATAAATGATTAACATAATCACACATAATAACCCAGAATATAAAAATGGAAAATAATGGAAACATAGTGCAGATAAAAATTTCACCCATTTCATACAAGTTAAAGGAATAATTCTCCAATTGTTTAAAGATAAATATTTCATATAAAGTGAAAGCAGATTAATAATCTATTTTTTTTGTAAATCATCTATAGTCTATATCAGTACCACCACCAACTCTATGCTCCTCAGATAAACTGTCTACCATGGAAACCATTCACATACTTGGTTCCTTAATTATTGATTCTACACTTGAATTTAAATTCATTTATAGGGTGTGGGTAATAAAACCTAATAGGGAAAAAGAAATGTGTCCACAGCATTAGTGTGGAAGAATAATTGGTGGATTTCATGAAAAATGTTAATGAATAAGAAAATAAATAAAAATATGTTGAATGGTTATATCCTAACAAATCTACCCCAAGCCCTACCCATTCCATATTTGGATACTTTCTATAAGGATTGGAATAAATTATGTTGAGTTTGATCAATATATATACACAAGGATATGAAACATGTCACTCAACATTCATAAAGAATAGAGTTAGACCAAGCTTTTAAGGTCATCACATCCTACCTCTATTATGGGCAAAGCCTCAATATTTTCAAACACCATATCAGTCATAGGTTAAGACTTACGTTTTATCTATCATTTCTATTCCTTGGGTTATGCCACATTAAAATAATACCACAATTTCCATTATCTTTGATCTATCCTCAGGACAGTCATGTCTTACCCCTTGTTCAAGTATTCCATCAACATCATCATCATTGAATGGTGTGCAAACTATCCCTTTAAGGGATAACTATATCATGATGATCAACCTATTCAAAAAACCAGTAGCAAAACCTATAAATGTTTTACAATCACAAAAAAGAGATTATATCATGTATAGTTATAAAATATTATATTCTAATAAGAATAATAAGAAACATAAATGTACATGTGATCAATATCAAACATGTATTAACAATATAAATAAAAATAATTTTGGAATCAAGAATCATATATGGTTTTCATGGATTACATATGTATACACACATGGACACTATCTAGAATGGTCAAAAAATACATTACAACACAATTATAATATTAAGTAACTAAGGTAATACAATGCACTAAAATGGCAAGGAATATCCAACCATAATCTTGATGATTAAAATATATTAAACCTGTTTAAGAGTGAAAACCAAGTCACACTCAAGATCTAATTAGATCAAGACCTCACACCAAGAACCCACTAGAACTATTTCCTAATCAAACACAACAATATTCTATAAAAACATTCAATAAGGTTATAATACAATGAAAAATGATCCACACCAATATACCATTAAATATTTTCTAAATATGTTACATATTATATTGATCAAAGGAGGTTCCATCGATAGACTATATCATCCACCGTTCTAGAAATGATCGTAGAACTCATCGAAAGATGGAATTAGAATCCATAGATATGACCATGCCATGCCAAATATATGATTTATCTCAAGGTAATAAGGTTAGTTATTAGAGAACCATGAATAATGGAGGTCAATTGATCACAAAATTAATTCCCCGACCACTGACATTCATGAATCCACCATAATTGAGATGATAAGGGAATGAAATTACTAAGGTAAGCCTATGAAGTCTCTATATTTTAGATGGATATAGATAGGAGGTAGAACGGGTAAAATAGAGTGTTTTATGTTCATTAAATATTAATTTTTTATAAATAATTCAGGTTCACATGGTTTGGTAACACAATTAGGCTAATGTTGCATCAACCCGGAAAGGTTCACTACATCTTCAGAGCATCGACATGTTTTGGTTTCATGGTTTGATAAACTGTGTTCCAACTTGGAATTTTCCATAGGAATTAGTTTTGTTGTTTCTTGGATAGAGAACATGGTTATTAAATTGTATTCCTTAACATTGTTTTCTTTCATGGATTTATGGGGAAATGTAACATGGTTAGACAAAACATGTTCACCAATTGAGATCTGACCCAAGTGTCCCTATAATAAGCTGCATTGTTTCTTAGATAATCAGTATGATTTAAGAATTCAATGCTATAACTTTGAACCCTTAAAATGGAAGAAGAAAAATCTTTAAAACTAATTGGGAAGACCTTGAACTTAAACTAGGCTATTCATAGTTGAAAATTATCATGAAAAAAGGATAAAATCCTCCTATAATGCAACTATAAAAATACGTGGTTGATAAATTTCCAGCTTTAATGACTTATAATCCTCAAGAACTGTCACTAAGAAAATTTTTCATATATCTCACGCCATTGAGCATGAATATCATACACACACTCCAAATATTCCTTATGAAACCATCAATAGATGTATAGGCTTCAATAAAGTGGTTCTTTCTTTCCCCATAATACCATTTTCTATAGTGTAAAGTATATATTTTTATTCCATATATGATTCATCAGGATCCATCTAAAAATCCTTATAATTTAAAAAATGTGATGGAATAGGTAAGTACCAAGAGATATGAGACACCTGAAATACATCATGCATACCTTGATAGAAATGTGAAAGCTCTAGAAGGTAATCAATAGTCACGGTAAGGTCGAAAATCTTTAATGACATAAAAAACCTCTTCTATAGAACTATTTTCGTCTATAACATTCAATGCCTAAATAGAGGAGTCATCCCTATGAAAAATATATCACCAACGTAAAAAACCAAAGGTATCCTCCTTCGATCAGAATGTGATATCTACATAATCTAAGTAGCGGCCAACCCATTCTTAATCAATTTAACTCTCTCTGAGGTATGTTATACCTTTCGAAGTCCCACCTCCACTACATCACCAATTTTATGACAATATAGTTATGAGTAACATAACTAGATACAAATAGACTCAAAATCTATCACCTAAATAAGTGCATGGAATCTATTAGTGTATTAAAGATCATTCAAGGATAGTTAATCATCCCAATATCTACTTAAATCAACAAACCATGATAAAAATCCTATTCTATAATATATTTCTCATCCTCTTTGATTGAACACCAGTTTACTTATGATACACTATACTTAATTTTAGATGTGTTAACAAAGACTTATACAAGAAAACCATATCAGTTCATGAAGTGGCTGAAGAAAACCACCATGACACTGACGCTCAACATTCAACTTTTAGTAGGTATGTCAAGGTGAAACAAATATATTGATGTTATTCTTCATAAAAATCCACCATAACTAATATCATATGTCCGGGTTCATATTCATTGACCCGAAATGCACTAACCATTTTAAAAAACGAGACACTATCATAAACACATATCGTATGAATGATGACATAGACAAACACCAATTCATATTGATCATGTTTTCATTTTCTAATAACAATCATCTGACTCGGTTACTGCCTACCAATAATTCTCACATCATTGTACACTAATTACCCAATTATTGGGTTGTCTTCACCTGATCCACCAACGTGGAGAAAATGATCCAAGGAAGACATGTAATGACTCCACCATCATAATATTCATCCACAATCCATTCCACCATCAAACTCATTTGATTATAATCTTCTATTGATAACCACTCTCCAAGAACCTACATATCAATTGTTTTCCTGCTAAAATCATCTGAAATAGTATTCCCTTTTCTAAAAGTGTAGGTTATATTGTTGTTGTATGAATGTATTTGTTCCACCAAATTCCACTAACTAAAATTCACGACCCAATGATATAATATATATAAGGATCTTGTGGTCAGTGTAAAAAAACCAATCACTGAAGAGGTAATGTCACTAATAATTCAAACCATATACTGAAACTCCCAACTCTGTGTCATGTGTTTGGTAGTTCTAATATCAGGACTGTAGTTTACATTACACATAAGGAACTTCCTAACATATGCTGATCAGTATATATCTTAACCCAACACTTGAGGCATCACATAATAGTTCATATTTAATTATAGGCCTTGGATGAATTAAAATGTGATTTTTTTTCATTCTCCTATTTAGCACTCGGAAAAGCCTCTTCATATTGACAAGTCCATTCAAACTTCACCCCATTCATGGTAATCCACCTAATTAGCGATTAAAAGTGGGATAAACTATTAATGAACCACTGATAGTATCCAACCAATCTAGAGAATCTTGTGAAATCAAAATAATTGTTAGGGTTGGCCCAAGACAACACAATTTCCACCTTATCTAGGTCATCATGAATTCATGCCCCATAGACAACATGGACAATAAAACCAACCAATTAGATCAATAAATTACAATCCATATGACTTTCATAAAGCAGATGTTGTTAGAGTGTAATGAATATAGTCATATGTTTTCTGGCATATAACTCATAGGTTTGTGGAAATACGGGGATATCAGCAACAAATACTTGGTGAATGTTTTCACTATTTGTCGCATGTTCTTGTTTAGTAGATCCATAAAATTTATTTGATAATTAATAAAATACAAATCCCTAAATAGATAATAATACAAACCATATATACTCTTAAACATTTCCTTAAGTATATCCTCTTCCATGACGCATAATTGATGGTAATCTAATCAATGATCATCCTTGGAGAACCACTTGGCGACTTGTAACCGATCCATGTGATCATAAATACATGGTAGAGGGTATATATTCTTGACCGTCACATAATAATACTTCTTATATTATACATAGAGTCATAGACTGCCGTCTTCCTTATTAGTGAACAATAAAGAAGTACCCTATGGATATGTGCTTGACTTGATGAATACCTATGTCTCCAGGCAATCTATCTAAATATGAAACTCTATAAACTCAGCCTATACCATATAGTGATGAGGAATGAAAATAGGATATGCTATTTGCATGGGTTCTCTCTCTTACTCCACTTCATGATCAGGAGTAAGATCATATAAGTTATCTCGAAAGACATCCTTAAGGATTTTAGCAATAGGAGAAATGTATAGGACCCTATATTCTATTCTTATTTGAGATGTAAGCCTACTACATGAGCTATGATGGATTTAATCAAGCTCAAATGTAGTCCCACTATTATAGATTCTACATCTGACTCACTGGTCATGACAAACATATATCAATTAGGTGAAATAAAGGATACTACCATTAGATAATAGTCTATGTGAGGAAAAAATCTTCCCAACTAGTCCATTCTAAGGATAAAATCAATGCTTTCCGTTTATAGAATCATGAAATCCCACAAATATCAATAGTACCATATGAAACTATTGAAATACCTGGAGGTGATTAAATTTCTTCCCCAATAGTGTGCCAAGATAATGATGCATCGAAGATAACTTGATCAGAATGGAAATTCCAATAGCAACTTCGCCATATATAAATGAATAAGAAGAGATAGTATAAAAAAGAGTGATTGAAAGAGAAATGGAGGTCAAGAAGGTATGATGAATAGTCAGTGGCCCCTATCTACTACCATTTGGAACCTTGTCCATCCAATATAATAGGCTATCCTAAATTACATAGCCCTGACTCAGAGGTATAAGAATCTCATAATTCAACATCCTATATGGATTTTGAACCTAATTCTAAGGACCTATAACAGATCCTTATTTTGAAATTCATTCATATCAAACACCCATGTGGAAAACTGATCTCAATGCTCTGGGGAAATACTGCTAGAGATGCCCTATGTTTCTAAACTACTGAAACATTCTCCAAGGTTTTAGAGATAACTTGTGGAAATGTTAGAACTTCCCATAGTCAAAGAACCATGGAATTATTTCTGAAGAGGATAAAGAAGATAATATATTCTCCACCATCTTGGGACCACCCCATTACACATCCCCAATCTTCCACTTCCTACTATCAGATATGGAACTCACCATGAGAGTATGAGGTCCACTCACCTGAGTACTAAATGATGGAATAAGATCAGCTTCTTGATCATCCTATAGACACATGTCGAGAGTCAAGTCCTTTCAATGAACATTTGGGTACTATATTAGGTCAAAGAAACTAACCTACCATTTGATATAAGGGTGATGAACAATCTCAATCATCCAAGCCTTCTATGCCTCATTTTCTACCAAGAGTGTACAAAAAAAGCTATTAGGATAAATAAGTGGAGTACAGGTACACCGTCATAGATCCAAATTGAAGCTACATTAGTATATGGGAATGATCCAGATTCAGCATGTTTGGAATGAATTCCATGAAAAACACAATCTTAATGAACTCCCATGAAAGGCCCTCAAATCTATCCAATCGTAGAAAATCATGTGGTTCTACAGTTACCTAGAATGTTGGAAAAAGATTATGATGGAAGTTGAGGGAATAATCGGACATAATCTTCTATACCCATTTTCCATGGGAAGGTATAATTCAGAATACTCTATGATTGATTGTCTCCAACATCTGAACTGTTTAGGTAGGCCTAAGAGCAAGCTTAGGTGAATCCTCTTAAATAGCTTATGGTGGATCTAGCCCATCCACCCAAGTTGGGGGATTCCAGCCTCCTTTATCATGTGGCCCAATTATGAATCTCTAAGGGTGTGTTTTCAAAAATTAAAAAAGAACCATTAAAATGAAAAGAACAACTTTATTAAGATAAAATCATGATTAGTTTAAGGAATATATTATAATTACTATTCTAGGGGTACCCCCACATAAGGTATAAATCTCCAAGTTATACCCAAGGTTGAAGCCTTATATTTGATACTTACACATAATATATATATATATGTATTATGTATGATAATGTTTAATTAATCTTTCAATAGTACATGGTATCAAAGAAACATATATATATATATATATATATTAAAAAATTAGATAATACAAATATACCCCTAGGAATAGAACATGGAATTTTCTCATATACCAAACAATAATATATATATATATATGAAGTGTTATCCTACATGTCGAGTCATGATTCATGAACCCAAAAAGTACCCCTGAGCCATAATATCACATTTTACTCAATTATAATATCAAACAATAAGAGGGAAACAAACAACAACAAAATCATCACTAATAACATGGAGGTCCTCCATACATTTGATGGACAAGAGAACACATAATTTCCTTTCCCAAAATCTATAAATCCTAATGCATTTATAAATTATCCATAAAACATATTTATGATATCACTTTAGCCTCTTATAGAATTTTCTATTAACCTAACCTCCTTGATCTATTAAATAGGTTTTCTGACCCCAACAATCTCTTATAATAACATAGCTGCCTTTACATCCCATTATTGGATGTTATCCACTAGGGTAACTTATCATACTAATGATTTACCCCATCACCAACACATGTTCTTTTAGAATTATTTTTCTTCACTCAAACACTTCCTGGGAAACTTTCTAAGAGGTTACCCATACAGACAATTATCCATGTAATGATCACATATCAAGGTTTTTATAATCAGGTAGGCTAATTAAATAAAAGGTACACTATATTGAAATGGGAAGTGACATTTAGTATTTTATTTTTTACTTATCTATGGGTTTTACATCTGTTTAGAATTTCAAGATTCATTACAAGAAAAATTATTTTGACATTTTATGCCACTCAAGGGTTTCACTCAATACATATTCTTTATGGTTTTTAGAGAAAACGATGAACAATACATCATTTATTGTCTTGTATATACATCACTACATTTATTACTTTTATTACCTAAATGTTAGTACAATTAAGTAATTGTTTAATTGAATATATAGGGATCAAAATATTTCTCAAATCTAGATTTTTTGAGATTTTTCTCTCAACATTGAACCCACTTTAATCGAAATATAATTATTTAACTTCTTGTAAACTACCATAGAATGTTGATAACTCATCTTATTCCCATGATATCTTTAATCATGTAATGTTTTTTATAAACCTCAATTATCAAGGAAAATTAATTCTATTTAGTTTGTATCATGTTTATTATAGATTATATATAGGATTGATAAGATTTTGTTATAGTCTTTTATTCCAGGACTAGGTTGTCCACACCATTTACATTACTTTAATACCTCATATTATTCCCATGATATTTTTCTTCATGTAATGTTTTTCTCTATACATAATTTTTCAAGGAATATTCAATCCCTTAAGTTATTATCATCATTATTTTAATATATTTTAGGATTGGTAAGATGGTTATATAGTAATTTACACTAGGGCCTAGTTTTCCGCACACTTTACATAACATTCCTTGAATTTCTGTTGACAAATTACAAATATCATCTCAAAATATTGAATCTATTCTAGTGAAATCACATTATTTACATTGAAAATAACAATATATTGTGAATTACACTTTTTCTTAGCTAAAAAAAATTAATCTATCAGAATATTCAAGAAAACTTTTTTTACATTATCTACTTTCTTGGGTTTATCACAATCTTTTTCAATAGCCTCAACACTTCATGAATTTTCTTTTTTTATTGAGTTTTAGGCCCATTTAGAATATATGATATTTTTTAGAAAGAATATTTTTGTACTCTACATATTTTAGACCATATTATCCCCACATATGACACATCTCTTCTATATATTCAAAAAAGTTTAAGTTGAAATTTTGGGTAATTTTCTAGTTAAAAATTGGTTCCTTTGATAATTAGACATAATTTTCTAACTACACTCAGCAGTAGTTATTTATTCTTACCTAGAAATTTCATATTAAAACAATAAGAATGCTATTTTATCCATAGTCTTCATAGAACTGAAAAGACCTTAAAAGATATATCCTCTATTTTTATAAGAAGTATTTATAGAATTTTAATGTTGTTTCCCCATTACAAAATGAGAAAATTATTTCCTTAGAGATAGTGGTTTTCTCTATATATTAATATATTAATTAAATATAGAATATGAACTCATAATTTTAATTTTGTTCAAAATAGAATAATCCTTTAAATTTTTACATATCTTGTTAGAAATAATATATTTAACTTAGGAAATATTATATATATATTTATCTTCCTTGTTAGAACCCTTAAACACACCTACATAAGAAGACTCACATTTAATCTTAGTATATTTAGAGTAGACTTTTTTAATCTTCATTAACTAATTTTGAGACTCAAGAAAAATACATTATATCTTTGAAAACTCCTCTTTTGAATCTTATTTCCCATAAAGATCACAAAACATATTTTATTTCTTAATCATTTTATCTCATGATTTCTGATATCAACAACATAGACCGCTCTATATATAAAGAGTTCCTCATTTTCTTTAGTATCCTTATTAATCTATTATTAATGTTTTATCTTTTATTTATTGATTAGTTTAATTTTCTCAAGATAGGTTTCCAATTAAACTTTCAAAAAAAAACTCATGTTCATACCTTTATTCTCCAGCATCACTGCTAGAGGTTTAAAATATTCTCCCAAACTAATAAATAAAAATAACTTAATCTCCTAATTTTCAAGATGATTTATCTTTCACTTTCTTAATAATGATATTTTTTCTTTGGTACTAAAATAATTCATCATATGATTACTTTATTTTGATTCTTTTATCTTAATACCCTCTTTACCTTAATGAGGTAGTTCAAACTATTTCATTGGGAAATATTTTTCATTATAACCAATATAATTCAAATTTTATCACTATAGAAGATTCATATATTTTACTTTAAATTTTTTACTTCATCAATCTATTTGATATATATTAACAATTTTTTTTGAACACTACATCATCCCCATCGTGATCTAATTCACATAATCCTTTATTATCATGTTAGATTTACTTTATTTTCTCATGGATTCAAAGGAAATATCATCTTTATGTTTCTTCATGAATTTTTCTATCTTTTACATTTCGTTAGAGGTTATAATTTTTTCAAGATCATTTAATAAAATAACTTTTTGATCATTAATAAATGATATTTTTGGATTAAATATATGAGAAAAATTACTCATAAGCTTCATGAAAATGATGCAGTGTTCATGTTTCACATCTAAAACGTATATGTTCATTACAATCTCATTAACCCTTATAATGTAATATTAAATGGTATCATCATCATCAATATATATGTAATAAAATATGATCCCAATTACTTGATGTTTTTCTTCAATGATTTTGATATTACATTCATAATTGGTCCTTATTATTTCCCATATTTATCTGGTTATTTGAATACCCATAAATTTTTTATATACCTTTTTTAAAAGAGACATAAAAATATCAATTTTTTATTTTATATAGACAGATATATTTATTCTCTCATAGATAGTCATTTAAAATACCTTAATAATGGTTGTAAAACCAAATATAGTATAATCTCGTACCTTCGGGTCAAGTGAATGTAGGTTGGGCAACATCATATTTTTCCTATTATGGTAGTTCCTTTCTTTATTAAGTAAAAATACCTAAACTATTCAAATTATTTCCCGTATACATGACCTTCTTATATTATTAGTGGGAACCTAGCATCGATACCACTTATAATTCCCCAAGTCTCATAGAATAATGATAGGGGGAATCAATGGTATTATTTTATTAATTCTTAATTCATCCAACTAAACATGTTAAGATTCATGATCCACTAAATATGAATGCTCAACCATAAATAATATATAGAATACATAAATACAGAGTAAAACAAAAAGATTTATAAAAATAAACATAAAAAAATTCATGATTTGTTATATTCTCCAATCATGAATTAACCACAATATACACATGTTGTTACACTATAGAAAAATATAGTAAAACTAACACAGAGTCCACAATGTTCCTTCTCCATGTAATTGGTTGTAACCCCTAGTTATAGTTTCCCCTTAATTTCTTAGTTTTACACCCCAATCACCCCAATATTATTGATCCACATTGTTAAATACCTCAAACACAATATATATTTAATTCGAAACACTTGATATGATATTTCTCTATGTTTTGATGAATTAATAAGTATGCATGTGTATAGTTCTTCAAGTACTATAAACCAAGATCTTCTTCAAGATATATAAATATAACATGCTTTATTATTCATATCTTTAAATAATCTCATTATCCTCTACACATCGAATTATTGAGTGGAATATATTATTCATCTCTGATATATCTTATCCTCAAACTCTCTTTCTTCATAATATGATAATGTTTTGTATCTATATCTCAGAAATATTATTTAACAATGTAGTTTATTTTAAATTTTCACTTGTTTTGAGGGGTATATCTAAATTACATAATTTCCATCCCATATACTGAAATATATTCATGATACACGGCAAATAATTTCTCTATTATTTGTGAAATTTGAATTATATTTCACATTTGGCCATTTAAATCATTTAAAACAAATATTATTTTCAATATTATATCCTATAGACTTTGATGATTAACTCTACATGATTTTTGAATTATCTCATCCTCACCATCTCCAATAATCCTTTAACATTAGCACCATTTAAATTAGGTCTTCATATAGCACATATTTTTCACATGTAGCTTGAGATATCTGTTCTAGATATTAGTTATCTTCCATCATCAAGGCCTTATAAAAATAGTCACCTAGAAAAGAGCATAATGTGGTACATACTATTTTGAATCTCATGCCTTATATTTAATGGGAGTATCATGAGTTCAATCCCAAATTCACCATGACATAAATGAGTCACCATTTCTAATAGGTGATTTCTATACTCAAAATGGTAACCAACACTCCTACTGATAAACAATATTACAAGGTCACAACTTTAGTAGAATATTATAATTCATATATGTCATGCATGAATCTTATGAAGAATACATGTGGAACATGAATAGAGAATAATCACTAATACAACTCCTTCCTTTTACTCATACATATAGTCATATGATCAGACTATAGTTTTATAACTCATTAAAATCCTGATTTTATTTTCCTCAGGCACTATTTTACCTTTATTTATAGTCATAAAGACATATAAGCTGGTAACTTTCCTTTATTTTACCTTTATATATGTCTTAATGTCCCTTATAAAAGTATTGGAATTATTAAATTTCATTTATATAGGAATTGAACTACCATTAAAAATTGTGATGACCATTATATAGAACGTATTTTCAGTGTTACTCTATCAAAAGATAATGAAAATGGTCATACCATTACACATGTATCTTATTAAACTAAATAATAACTTATGAGGTTCTTAATAAATCCAAAGGTATTAGACATTCTATAATATTTTGTATAGAGTACTCTCATGATTATAAATTTAAATTATATTAATGATCAATACAAAAATCATCACATTTATAAAGGATATCTTTAATATGTCCAACCATAATATTCATCGAAATAACAAAACTCTTCTTCTCTTCCCCATTATACAATGAAAACAGCTCACACATCCTCATAGAACCAAATTCTCCACACATTCTTCCTAAACTTATTAACAAAAAATAAAATCTAATTAGTATTGATAAAAAGATATAAAACCAAACCAAATACAATGCAATAATGGCCTCCAAAAACACCATAATAGTTTAAAAAAATCCAAAATCTCTATAAAAATCCTAAAAAGCAACTCATTAAAACTATATTAGTGTGAAAACATGAGAGGAATTATTAGGATGAGGCATATTATAAATTCCACATTAATGTGGTATAAAAGAGTTGGGATTGAAATGTTTGAGAATATGTATTAAAAGTAAAATTAAATATCAATAGTAAGGGTAACAAATCAATCATATTGAAAGGTAAAAATAATCACCACCTTCAAAAGAATCTCATATAACCACCCCATTACATCTATAATACAATAATATACATAATGGAGGGTAATTTTAGATTTTAAAAAGGATATAACAATAAAGTTAAATGTCAGAAATAAATATATACTCGTTCATCCACCATATTTGATCCACCCTATCAAAATTTTTATACCAATTAGCAAATTTTGGATATTTAAAATTTATATGCCTATATAGTATTAAAGATAAAGTTAATAATAATATTTCCATCATAACCAAAAAACCACTTCCCCATAACCCTCATGACCGCTACTTCATTACCACATACATCACATAACAACCACTATCACGTAACCACATCACAACAACAACATCACCACAACTGTCACTACATCACATCCCCCACATCACCATATCACCATATCGAAAAATCATGTTATAACCAACCTCTATCACAACCCAAGCACATGATATAATCCTTGGCCATAATGTACCATGTTATGTGTACATTTCATAACTCAAACCCATTATAACCTATAGAAAAAGTTACATGCTTTAGCAATAACCAATTACACCTTGTATAAAAAATAGACACATAGAAACAAACACACACAATTCACTATAATCCATTAAATATTTCTTAGAAAAATAAATACATATTGAAAAAATAATCCATTATAGCTTATAATTATTATTCATGTGATAATCTTGAGCGATAATATCTCATGTATATATGTTCTATGTCTTATGCCACCATATCCCATGAAATTATTCAAATAACTAAAACATATTACAACATGAATGAAAAGAATAATAATACCACAAACAAAAATATATATATAAATCAACTATAAAAAAAAGATAACAAATACAATGTCATAAGGTATCATAATGAAACCATATCAATATAATTGTTTTTAAAAATTAAACATCAATTCATGATCTAGTAATCATTATAGAATAAAGTATAACAAAAGTAGATATTATCCCCATATATTGTTCCTTCTCAGATTTTAATTATTTTCCACTTCATTATTAATTCGAACATTCATATTCACATCCGATTACTAACATAAACATTATAATAAACTCATTCCCACATTAGCGATGTTGTTTTATTAATTATTTTTCTAAATTTGAATGTTAATTTACTTATTTTTACAAAAAAACATAAATATTTATATCTATTTTATAACTATACCATAACTATTTAACCCCATATGCCACCTTCCTAATTAAACATTAAACAAATAAAAATAGTTACCCAAAACCTCTAACCCAATATCATAAAAATTACTACTATATCCCATGACTCCCATCAGTAAGACTACCCAAACTATATCATAGAATAACTAACAAAAAATATTAGAATCCTTATACACCTAATATCAAAACACAACTACTTATACCACCCTAGGGGAACCAATGCTACCCCTTAGAAGACCACTCTAATTTCCTACATTTTATCCCAAAATAAAAAAATTAAATATCATATGTTAATGAATCTTAAAGGCCATAAAAACATACAAGGATACTTACCACATCACCCGCTATCCAACCCTATAGGTTATAACCAACCCTATGAAAACTAGCATACTAGAACTGGAAAAAACAAAGAAATACTATAGATTTCATAAGTATCAGCCAGACCCTAATCCCAACCCAGGAAGTTAACAACTAAAATATTACTTCCCAATTTAACATATTTTCATAAGATAAAATTATTATAAAAAAAATATACATGTAAAAAAAATAATCATCAATGAAATTACAATGAAGTATCATGCTAACTATGTTTATATTTCAACAATATTTTGTATCATTTCATATTTAACATTCTATTACCAATATATTTACATTTTATATCAATACATATTTATAAATATGATTTTAACATGATACCAACATCAAAAGAGAAGAACATACACGTCACATAATTTCATAATATGATGGAATAATGAAGAACTATGAAAACATCATTTCATTCACTTATGTTCAAATTATTTATACAAAAAAATATATCAACCTTAATTTATAATAAAATGATAAACATAATCATAACTTCTTACTTAAAAAATATTAAATAAAATATTAAATTATAGAGAAACCATCAAACATATCACCGTTCCATATTCAATTAATTATTAAATTGATAACTCCTTCTCACTCTTTGAGGAGAATATAAAACAATAAAAAATTTCTAAAGAATAAATTTTAGAATGAGAAAAGAACTATGATAATCAAGACATAATAATATTAAATTCAATAATTAATTAAATAATAAATATACACTACTATCTTATAAGAGTAAAAAATCTCAATACCAAGCATGTGATAAGTGAAAAACACATAGAATAAAACAAATAATATAATAACCCCTTCCCTCATACCAAACAATAAGTATCAAGATCGAGGGATGATTATAAATGAAAATTTCTAGAGAGGTGTGTTGTGAGTAATGAAAAAGGGTAGGTTATCAAATGTTATAGTGGTGTAATAATAGATTTATAAAATAGAGAAATATATGGAAGTGTTTCAATAAATGGGGAAAACAGTAAATAAGTTTAACTTGGAAAAATAAAAGGTGTCCTTACTAATTGATTTTAAAAGGACAATAATCGAAAGGCCTAAGGATTAATAAGCGTATTATAGAATATATAACTTATCTAGATAACATATAACATTAGAAGAAATAAAAAATTCAAACCAAATCCTCATCATTAATAGAGACCAGATACACAATGCCAAGAAACCAAAATACAAGCACCAATATACCTCAATGATTCTCTAACCAAATCGATTCAATCGAACCCACATAAAAAAATTCACCAACAAAAAATATATTCACTGATGTAATCTTTGATAGAGGAATGAGAAATAATAAAAAAAGAGATGAGAAGGGGTCATCAAATTTGTATTAAAATTTCCTATTCCATTAATATTAGTGCCATGGAGAGAGTCATATTAGGAAAAATATGCTTCAAACATGATTCTAATGAACTAGGATTGAAGTTCCACAAAAATACCACTTTTAATCATAGTTAATGACCCTTTATTTGATAAAAATAAAAAGGTTTATTGAGTTTCACATGCACTATAATGAAAAATTCTCTAAGAAGAAAAAAAATGGAATATTATATCCATGTATTAATTCCACATATCTTCTATTTAGGAATGTGCATTAGAAATGGGATTTACCCTTATATATAAAGTTGTTTGGTCAAGTTAGATTCACACATCCCATTATTCTATGGGATGGATCATACATATTAGTATTTTTATTTCATTGATAAAATCAAGTTTTTTAGGTATTTTTCTAGAAACCATTATGTATTTTCCTAGATATTATAATATATAAGTGTTATATGTAAGTGTAACTATGATATATAGTGATTAAAAAGACATAATCTATTATATAGGGTGATATGTAAGGGATACTCTGAGAAATGTTGACACTTAACAGTTACTTAAATCAATGTTAATCTATAATTTTAGAAAAACATTGTGTGACAAATCAGTATACCTTATTATAGAACTACCGCACTCTAGCAATCATTCTCCCCTTCATTTGAAATACCATCTCTAGGAACACATCCCCTCTTCCAACCTTCTTTTGACTATTTTATTACTAAAAGGATTTAATATAACAGTACGAGGAAAATAGCTTTTTGCAACGGGCTATTTGCAACATGATTAATTCCAGTCGCAAATAGCCTGTCCTAGAGATTATTTGCGAAGGGGGATTCTACCTGTCACAACTAATTTGTTATTTGCGACGGGATTTGGGGGTCCCATCACAAATATTTTGGCATGGTTTGCGCGCCAAACCATGGGAAGGTTATTTGCGACGGGGGGATTCTCCCGTCACAAATAGTGTGTCGGTTGGAGGGAAATTGGGACGAGACCCGTCGTAAATACCCGACAACGGTAAATAGGTTTTTGTGATGGGATGTTCTCCAGTTGCAAAAATTGTGTCAGCAGGTACCTTTTGTGATGGGTCTCGTCACAAATACTCTTTTAACCGCCAACTATAATTAATGCGGGTGAAGGTTTTTGCGACAGGTCTCATCGCAACAAATACTATTTGCGATGGGTATCCTGTCACAAATAGTCCCATCGCAACTAATCCAACCTATATACACCCCCATCCATTTTTCAAATCCTTCTCTCAATTTTCACACACACACACACAGACACTCTCTCTCTGAACTCTATTTTAAGAGTGAAAATTTGTGCGAGTTAGTTTTTTTTCATGAAAAAGCAGTGAAGTCGTCTATATCAATAGGAGATCAAGTTTAAAGGTATTTATATTTTATTTAATATAGTATTTATTTCATTTTTTATGTTAATTTTTAATTATTTTTGATTAGTTGTAATTAAATTAGATTTAAATTGTTTTGTTATAAGTATTTATTTGTAATAATAAATTGAAATTATTATTACTACTTTTTTATAATTAGTAATAAATATGAATAATTAGTAATAAATAAGAAGAATTAGTAATAAATAGGAAGAATTAGCAAAAAATAAGAATAATTAGTAATAAATAAAAATAATTAGTAATAAATAGTAATAATTAGTAATAAATAGTAATAATTGGTAATAAATTGTAATAAATAAGAATAATTAGTAATAATTAAAAATAAATAGAAATAATTAGCAATAAATAGGAATAATTAGAAATAAATAAGAATAATTAGAAATAAATAATAATAATTAGGAATAATTAGGAATAATTAGTAATAAATTGGAATAATTAGTAATAAATAAATATAATTAGTAATAAATAGGTATAAGTAGTAATAAATAGGAATAATAAGTAATAAATGGGAATAATTAGTAATAAATAAGAAAAATTAGTAATAAATAAGAAAAATTAGTAATAAATAAGAATAATTTGGAATAATTAGGAATAATTAAGAATAATTAGGAATAATTAGGAATAATTATGAATAATTAGTAATAATTAGTATTAATTAGGAATAAATAGTAATAATTAGGAATAATTAGTAATAAATAGGACTAATTAGTAATACATAAGAATAATTAGTAATAAATAGGAATAATAATTAATAAATAGCAATGAATAGTAATAATTAGTAATAAATAAAAAATAATAGTAATAAATAGGAATAAATAGTAATAAATAAGAATAAATAGTAATAAATATCAATAATTATGAATGAATACGAATAAATATGAATAAATAAGAATAGACTGGAATAAATAAGAATAAATGCAAATAAATCAGAATAAATACGAATAATTAGCAATAATTAGCAATAATTCGAAATAATTAGCTATAATTATCCACAATTAAGAATAAATAATAATAAATAGGAATAATTAGGAATAAATTGGAATAAATGGGAATAATGAGTAATAAATTAGAAGAAATTGGAATAAATAGTAATAAATAAGAATAATTAGGAATAATTAGGAATAATTTGGAATAAATAAGAATAAATAGGAATAATTAGTAATAATTGGTAATATTTAGTAATAATTAGTAATAATTAGTAATAATTAGTAATAAATAGAAATAAATAGTAATAAATAGTAATAAATAGTAATAAATAGTAATAAATAGTAATAAATAGTAATAAATAGTAATAATTAGTAATAAATAGTAATAAATAGTAATAATTAGTAATAAATTGTAATAATTAGTAATAAATAGTAATAAATAGAAACAAATAGTAATAAGAAGTAATAATTAAAAAAAATTAGTAAAAATTAGTAATAATTAGTAATAATTAGTAATAAATAGTAATAATTAGTAATAATTAGTAATAAATAGTAATAAATAGTAATAAATAGTAATAAATAGTAATAAATAGTAATAATTAGTAATTAACAGTAATAAATAGTAATAAATAGTAATAAATAGTAATCATTAGTAATTAATAGTATTAAATAGTAATAAATAGCAATAAATAAATATAAATAGTAATTATTAGTAATTAATAGTAATAAATAGAAATAAATACTAATAAATACTAATTAATAGTAATAAGTAGTATTAAAATGTAATAAATAATAATAAATAGAAATAAGTTGTATTAAATAGAAATAAATAGCAAAAAATATGGAAAAAAGGTATAAATAGAAATAAATAGGAATAAATTGGAATAAATAGAACTAAATAGAAATAAATAGGAATAAATAGGAATAAATAGGAATAAATAGTAAAAAATATAATAAATATTAATAATTTGTAGTAATTTGAAAAAATTAGTAATAAATAATTATAATTAATAATAAATAGTAATAATTAGTAATAAATAATAATAAATAGTAATAAATAGTATGAAATAATAATAAATAGTAATAAATAGTAATACATAGTAATAATCATTAAAAATTAGAAATAATTAGTAATAATTTGTAAAAATTAGTAAAAATTAGTAATAAATAGTATGTAATAAATAGTAATAAATAGTAATAAATAGTAAGTAATAATTACTAATGATTAGTAATAATTAGTAATAACTAATAATAATTAGTAATAATTAATAATAATTTTTAATAATTAGTAATTATTAGAAATAATTATTAATAATTAGAAATAATTAGTAATAATTAGTAATAATTAGTAATAAATAAACAGAATTAGGAATAAATAGAAATAATATTAATAAATAAAAATAATTAGTAATAAATAAGAATAATTAGGTATAATTAGTAATAAATAAGAATAATTTGTAAAAAATAAGAATAATTTGGAATGATATCAATTATAATAATTTGTAATAACATGTAATAACTCGGTATAATATCTAGTGGCACTACTGGAAATCTGACCTATACCAACGCATCTATACCAATGGTTTGTAAAAAATCATTGTTATATGTCCCCTTTCCCAATAGTTTGACCAAACTATTGGGAAATGCCCACTTTGAGGCCACATTTCCCAACGGTTTGGCCAAACCCTGGGGAAAGGGCATGGCTTTCCAAATGGTTTGGCCAAACCATTCGGAAGAGCACCCTTTGAGGCCCCTTTTACCAACAGTTTGGCCAAACTATTGAGAAAGCCATACCCTTTTTTGACGGTTTGTCCAAACCATTGGGAAAAGCCCACTTTGATGCCACTTTTCCCAACGGTTTGGCCAAACTGTTGGGAAAAGGTGGGTACCTATCCCAACGGTTTGGCCAAACCATTTGGAAAAGCCCACTTTGAGGCCACGTTTCTTAATAGTTTGGCCAAACCATTTGGAAAGGGTTGGTACCTATCCTAATGGTTCTCAAAACCGTTGGCAAAGGCCTATCCCAACAGTTTTGAAAACCATTGGGATATGTACCCTTTTTTTATGAATTATTTTGTCGAATATCGTCAAATAAATTTACATATAATTTACACACACACAGAGACAGATATATATATATATATATTCAAATATATTCACAAAGGTAATGATAGGACAGTGGTAAAGGCTTTGATATATAAGTTCGAGGTTCTGGGTTCAAACCTTCGCTGTAACTTTTTTTTAATATACCTATACCAACAGTTTGGGCAACCATTGGGTGATTTGGCATGGGGATAGACCTATCCCAATGGTTTGGGGAAAACCATTTGGGAAGACCTGTCCTAATGGTTTTCCCCAAAATGTTGGGATTGGTCTATCTCAACGCCAAATCACATAACGATTTCCCAAACTGTTGGTATAGGTTGTACCAATGGTTTGGGGAGCTATACCAATGATTCCAAACCATTGGTATGTGTAATTTTTCAATTAGTGTGGATTGAATACACTCTTTTTTCTCGATGAATCTTCTTCTTTCAACTTTCACCGACTCAAAAAAATGATTCATCGACAAAAATATGGATCGAACACATTTTTAATAATTTTTTTAGGCAGTGATAGTTGTAAGAAAATGATTCATCTACGAAAAGGGGGATCTTTTGTCTGACATCTCATTTACTTGCATATTTTTCACACTGAAATCACAATAAAGAATCTTGTTGAAGGTATGCTTAAACATTCTCGTATGCACGAGACTGAATATGTGTACCTCCGAGAAAATTTTTCACTGTGATTTCAGTGTGAGAAAGATGCAAGTAAATGAGTCCTCTGACAAAAGAGTAGCCGTCAATCTACTGGAAATTATGTCAACCAAAAATAATGGTTATTATTAAGAAGTAGTATTAATTATTTATCTTCATTTTATATATAGTGTTTTTATAATTTCAAATTATTCAAAAATAGTGAAGATTTTATATTTTATAGACAAATATGAAACAGGGAAATTGATATCAGTCATTATTAGATGATCACACTTGGATAAATCTGTGCTGAAATCCAAATAGTTCTTGTTTAAATCCTGTATATATTGAGGGTGTTGAAGCTTTATTATCATTTCTATCATCAAAACCAGAATATGTTTCAGAACGCACAATTAAGTGTCCTTGTAAAAAATGTGTTGTGAGAACATTTGACACATTTGAAAAGGTTGGGGGATATCTCTTGTGGTTTGGTTTTCAACCAGATTATGTTTTTTGGTATCAACACGGTGAACATAGTTCGAGAAAAGATACTAATAAATTGATTCCAAATCTATCACGGTTTCAAAATTTATTATATTATGTTGTAGGTCTATCTGTTCAACAAAATAAACCCAAGATGATATTTATTTAAATCCCGAGTTAGCACCATCAAAAGTTTATGAGTTGTTGAGGTCTATTGAGGATGCATGATATCCTGGTTATAAGATAATGAAAATTATAAGTGGTTGCAAAATTTATGGCTATTAAATAAGATAATGCAATGTCAAATAATTATTTTGATCATATATTTTTCTTTGGTTAAAACACTATTACTTGATGGAAATGTGTTACCTTGAAATTACTATGAGAGAAAGAGGTTGGTTCGTAATCTAACCCTTAGTTATCAAGAAGATTCATGCATGTGAAAATGATTTCATCTTATATACTAGTGAAAATGAGTAATTAGATAGTTGTAACACATATGGACAAATGATGTATAAATATTCCCAACTAGGGAAGTCTGAATAGATTCCTATAAAAAAGTTGAGATATTTTCCCATTACACCTAGGCTGCAACATTTATTTATGTCTTAGAACACAACGTCAATGATGTCATGGAACAAAACCAATATTTCAACTGATAAAATCTTCAATCATTCATATGATAGTGATTCATGAAAACATTTTGACCATCTGCATTCATAATTTTCTTTAGAAACCAGAAATGTGCGATTGGGTCTTTCTACTGATGGTTTCTATCTGTTTGGTTAGTATGGTAGTCACTATTCATGTTGGACTGTATTTATAACTCCGTACAATTTACCTCTATAGATGTTGATGAAGGAGCCCTATATATTTTCGACCTTATTAATCCCATGGAATCTGAAAAAGAATATTGATGTTTATTTGAAACTATTGATTTATGACTTAAATGAATTATGGAGTAATGGTTTTAGTACATATGATGTTGCTTTGGAAAAAAAATTCATATTAGAATCTACATTGATGTGGAAAATTAGTGACCTTCCGGCATATGGAATGTTATCTGGTTGGAGTACACATGGTCCGAAAATCATGTCTTTACTGTATTAAAGACAACAAAGCCTTTAGGCTCGTCAATAGAAAAAAAATCATGCTATTTTGACTGTCATCAAAGATTTCTTCAAATCGATCATCCTTCAAAAGAAGAAATATCATTTTAGAGAAGGAATAATTGAAAGGGATGAACCTCCAAAAATATTCTCAGGTCTATATTTAAAATCAGTTGAACTTTCATTACCTCCCATCACATTTGGGACAACAATAAACCAACAGAAAATTCATGGATTTAGGAATGAACATAAATGGATAAACAAAGAAGTTTTTGGGATCTTCTATATTGGTCTGATTTGTTAGTCTGCAACATGTTGGATGTCATGCATATTGAGAAGAACTGTTTTGATAATTTATTTCATACAATTTTAGATACACCAGGTAAGACCAAAGTTACTGTTAAAGCATGATTAGATCTTTCCCAAATTTATAGGCGACCAAAACTTAAACTATTTGAAAATGTCAGATCACAGAGGTTAATGAAACCAAAAGCAGCTTATACACTGTCCAAAGAGATTCGATTATTATTTTGTCAGTGGATTGTAGATTTGAGACTTCCAGATGGATATGCTTCTAATTTGGACATATGTGTTAAGAATGGCCATATTACAAGATTAAAAAGTCATGATTGTCATGTTATAAGGGAAAGACTTATGCCAATTTTATTCAGAGGTTTTTTGAATTCTATGATTTGGGATTTTATAACACATATATCATATTTTATTCGAGACATTTGTGCAGTGACAACAGACTACGATGCGCTAAAAAAACTAGAAGAAGATATTGATGTAATTATATGTAAACTAGAAAAAATCTTTTTTCCAGCTTTAATTGACCCAATAGAACATACGATATTAAAATTTCCCACATGAAGCTAAATGTGGAGGTCCAATATAGTTTCGATGGATGTAACCATTCGAGAGATGCATGCAGAAATTGAAGAAAAAATTAAGTAACAAATCATTAGTTGAAGGCTCAATTACTGAAGCTTATTTGCAAGAGGAAATTTCTTATTTATACTCTCACTACTTTAAATATTAATATTCCTCCAAACACAACCACATTGGATGGAATGAGGGAAATTTTAATGAATAAATATAAAATCAATTATCAGTTTTTAATTAGCCAAATCTAGGCTTCAGTGGATTTTATGAACAATGGATTTCAAATGATGAACATTACAGAGCTCAAACATATGTTCTGCTAAACTGTGAAGAAATGACATAATTTGTATTGTGAGTGCTTCTATCACTTATTCTATAATTTATGTTACATTATGTAAACTTATTTTATTTTTATATTATATGATATTCACATCAAGAAGAAACTTCCACAAATTACACCAGCAGCTCTTGAAGAGCGCAAACAAATTTTTTTTTCTCAATGGTTTCAATAATAGGAAACATAAATTATTGATGGTTTAATATCAATTCAGTTCACTATTTATTATATTGATAAATTTTTAAAAACATTTAGGTTTCTCAAAATGCTGATAAAATTGATAAGCGACTATTTATATTAAGTAACCCACCATCCAAAATAGGTAAATCTTATAATGCATATGTGGTGAATGATTTTTGATTTCATACACGTGCATATGGGGAATAAAAAAAATGAACAGTGGATTTTTTTTGGGAGGATCACATCATAGAGAAACCAAAGTTGATTTTTATTACATTCTGGATGAAATTATTGAGCTGTGTTATCTAGGATGGAATTAAATAACGATGTTTAAATGTCATTGGTTGGATACTGAGAGAGGCTTGCATGTTCATCTTACTCATGGAATCATCGATATTAAATATAAAAGTATTATTGAAGTAAATGAACAATTTTTACTAGCTCAACATAAACATCATATTTATTACCCAAAGTAATATGCTACTTCAAGATACCTTAGTAATTGGTGGAGCATAATAAAAATGAAATATCAAGAGAAATCAGTTTACTCAAACTGAATGTGGTTTCACTGAAGTGTAAGGAATTGAAATTTTTCAAGAGACTACTCAAAATCCATCTTTTTCACAAAGAGACATGAATATCGACGATGAAACCCTAAAATTAAGGGTTAACGGTGATGAAGATGTTAATAATGTTACAAATTAATTTGAAATGATAAGAGATGATGAAACTAAAACCCATATGGATATTGATGATGCCGAGGAGGAATATGAAGACATTGACATCGTAAGATATAAAGATGATGATGATGGTGAACATCGACACCATTATATGCTGGTCATAATCATAACTAATATATATCTATATATAATAGTTATTTTCAACGGGTAACAATAATAATTTTGTGTTTCAGATGGACCCTGATCTATTTTGTGAGTTACAGGCGGCTGATCTACCTATGGATGAGGGGGATTTGGGATCATCTGACCCTTTGACTACTGGAGGTTTAGGGGGTATGTTGAGGGTGTGTGTTCTTGCGCAACAGATGATTCTGGACCCTATCTCTGAGTGACGTCCACACCATGGCTTCTATCCATGCACACTGAGGTATGGTAACCAGTATATTTTAGTTATCTTTCATTAATTTATTTACATATATACTAATTGTTTGATTATTTATTCTTTTTACACAGTTTCTCACATGTAGATGGTGGAAATGGGAGTGCTATCTTGTGAAATTATTTTTCTCAGCCATGGATCACATGGGAATAGATTCCCATTGATGTGCAACTCGACATGTTCAATCATTGGCTAGTACGTAAATATATAATATTTATTTTGAAATTTATTTTATTAATAACCTGATATTATATATTATTTGTAGGGTTTATGGTATCCCATCGATGATAGAATGCGTGATTCTATCTACATGGTATGGGTGGCATCTATGAATGACCGTTTCTGCCAATTTTTGCACAATTTGAGAAGGACAACCATTAAGAAAGTATGAGCGACATAATTTGATGAGTTCTATAGGGACCACCAACCAGAGTTCATTTCTTCTCATGTTTGGGATGGATTATGTTTACACTGGTTGGGTGGTGGATTTTAGAGGAGGTCTTCAGTGGGTCAGTAGAACCGGGGGAGAAAGGAGGTGACACATCGAGCTGGTAGTCGTAAATTTAGTATGCATAGAGAGCATATAGTAAGTATCTTTTCTAAATATTTTATATAAATTCAAATAGAATATGTTTATTTTATATTTTTATAGGAAGTCGAGAATCCTGATATTATGGAGTATAACTTTTATTGGAGGATGTACAATGATCTAGCCACTAGAGATATAAGAGGTGATCAGCCGCATTGGATTGTGGTTAATATTTTTTTTTTCAATTCGACAATTAAATACATATAATATTATCACAAATTTTAATTTCAAATTATAATTGAAGGAGTCATATGAGGCTACAGCCTCCCAGACATAGGCTGCGAGTCAAAAAAGAGGGGATTGATCAGAACAGTGCCTACCATTTCGATGAGCCATCATGGATGCAGGTGACTCAGTATGGCTTTAAGAAGGGTTGAGTAGTAGGTATCAACTCTCATGTAACTCTTGGTACTTATTATGGAACTGCTGTGATGTCGGCATCTAGCTCGAGAGGAGCTCGTGGAGAGGCATCATCTTCTGCCTCATAGTATTAGAAGTAGTAGCGAACTTAGGATGAGCTTATAAAGAGTTTGAAGAAGCAGCATGAAGAGATGCATCAGTAGCAGTAGCAACAACAACATCATGATGAGGAGATGTGTCCATGGTAGCAACATCATCACCAGAAGATGGAGTACATGCATCTTTTGACTCGTAGTTTAGGGATGGGGTTTCCTCCACCATCTCCTACAACTCCACCACCTCCTATAGAAGATGAACCCCAGTGATTTGTTTATGTTAAAAACATTTGAATTCAATCTTTATTTGTAATATGAACTATTTTCAGTTTCTGTTTTTATATTGGTGTGAATATTGCATAAATTATTTTTTTTATTTTTAATATTTTATCATTTATTATTACTATTATATTTTTTAATTTTTAATTTACTCATAATAATAATAGTATTTTATGTTTTTTTAATATTTTTTGTGAATATTGAGAATTTTAATATTTTTTTATAATTTTAATAATAATAGTATTATTTTTTCATTAATCATAATTTTATTAAATATATATTTAGTATTATATTTTTTAATGTTTATTTATTTTTATAATAATAATAATAATATTTTATAAATATTTTATATTTATTTGATAAAATTGAGAATTTAAATATTTTTATTTTTTTATTATTTTTTCATTAATTATAATTTTATTAATTTTTTTATTTTGGTTATTATTTGCGACGGAATCCCGTCGCAAATAGTTAAAATATATATTTTTAAATAGTATTTACGACGACACCAAGGGCCCGTCGCAAATACTATTTACGACAGGCCCATCCGAAATAGTTTATTTATATATAATGTATATAATTGGAGACTTATTTGCGATGAAGAACTTACCCATCACAAATACTATTTGCGAAAAGCCCATCGGAAAAAGTTTATCTATATATAATGTATATAATCTGAGACTTATTTGCGACGGAGAACTTCCTCGTCGCAAAAAAAGTTATTTGCGATGCCATTTTCTGCAACGGGTTATTTAGGACGGGACCCAGTTATAAAGCTTATTTTCGATGCGATCCCATCACAAATATCCCATTGCAAATAGCACAAATTCCAGTAGTGTAATCAACTGATAATGTTCAGGTCAAAAAATATATAATAAATCTAATCCTAGGGATTAGAATCAATCAAAATCACTAATATTTCTCATACCACGGTAAAAAAATTATACAACTGCAAATTTTGGCCAACATAAAACAAAATACCCAAATTTACCATTAAATATAAATCACCACATAATTTCACATATAAAATTCTATATATTCTTTTATTAATCTTTCTTATCCGGGTTTATAAGTGGTTTAAGTGAAAACACCACAATTAATACATCTTTATATAAAATCTACCTATTAATATCTAGATGAATGAATAATGCTCAATATTTCATGGATTTATACAATGGCAGTAGGAACCATATGGAATTAAAATCACTAAAATGTGTCTATACCAAAAGTTCCCTAATATTATATTGTGTTACATCCTTAAAAATATGTGTAACAATTCCTCGGTAATTCACTTCCACTACATCCCCATCATTTACTTGTACATTATTAAAATTTTCATGAACCCCATTTCAAATTTTTAAGGCCCATACAAAAATTCATAATTACACCTCTCTCACTATGTGACCTAAGACCCAAACTCCCAGGTTCCATGATAAAAACCTAGAATTTACAAGTTGAATTGATACCAACTTAGAAGTCCCTTGTTTAAATTAAATATAATTCTATAATTTAAATTTTTTTATCTTATAATGTTTAAACATTCCCTTGAATGGATGGTTTAGTGTCTTAGAGGATCAACTACAAAATTAACCTATATTATAAAAATTGTCATCATTTATCTATAATAGAACCACACAATAATCCTTTCTAGACTCCTCATAAGTTATACTCATCATAATATCCTAGTAAATAGAATCATAATAAATATACGAAATTAAATTCTCTGTAAGGTTTTCATTAGAGATAAAAATTTATGATCATAACTTAGCCTAAGATAAGCATGTGGTTATGTGAATATAATAAATATAGAAAAATGGATATTATACCAAAATAAACATATATCGTAATACAGAAATTAATGATTTGATTATAAAATAATAAAAAATCCCTCATAACATGAGCAAGATGAAAAAATGAATATAATACCAACATAAGAATACAGATCATAAAACTAGTAGAGTAGGAATAACGAAATGTTTCTCATAACCTGGAGTAGTAGTAATGACTAATCTATTACCATAAAATAGTGGTGTAAGAATCACTAACATATTCCTATAATAATGTATAGTAGGCTTAACTACACGATTTAAATAAATATATTAGAGCATGAATCACTACCTAATTCCCATAAACATAGTGGAGAAATAATCCCTACTAATTTACCATATTATTGTGAAAATATATACTTTATTAAGATACATATCTTATGGGATATAAAACATTTCCCTAATTTTTAGAAGATTATATAGGTGCCACCCATCACAGGAAGATAAAAAATAAATATTTGTGCCAGGAAAACACATACACATTCCTTTTTTAAACAATTACTAATTAAACATAAATAGATGAGTTTCATGAAAGAATCCATGAAGCATATGATAAGAATTATAGAGAATGAATTCAGATGGTGGAAAAATAAATATCTCCAATGTAACATAAGGATATTTATGGATGTTTAGAAAGATGAAAATTACCTTTTTTAGATCTTTAGATGAATCAATTTAGAAATAAAATAAAATAACCCTTTTATTTCCCTAGAGTCATTAATAAATATGTTTATTTGGAAAAATATTTTAAATATTGAATCAAAGTCTTATTGAGATGAATGTTTATAATATGGAAAGAGCTTTTTAACATGATAAAATGTAAAATGATATTTCAAAAACCATTTTTATTATTTTCATAAAAAGACGACACTATGAGTCTCTTTCAAGAGTAACATTAAAAAAAGATTCCATGAAAGAAATTTCCAAATAATATTTATAAATAAATCTCAATAATGGAGACTTGGAAAATTTTGAAAGGTATATGGGAAGTTAAATTATATTATTATAAATGAAAGGAAAACAACATTATAATTTTTTAAAATACCATTGATGAAAACCCACAAAAGAAAAGGGATAAAAATAACTTTTAAAAATATATTAAGATAAATTGAAATATCACATGAAATAATACCTAATATGGGGTCTTAATGATAATTATAACATTGATAGTAAGTGAAAATTTTCACACAAAAGGAAAAATGAATATTTAGAAGGATAATATGTATACTTATCAAGAATACACTTTTATGAATAAGAAAAACTTTATAGAAGAAGATTTGAATTAAAAAAAATTTATTCCCTAGAGAAACATAAAAAAAACCTTATAATTAAATCTCACGGTGGTAGAAACCAATAATAAAAGATCAAAGATAACGATGAAAAATTATTACTCAATGTAATGTGTTTGAGTTAACAAAACTCAATACATTTACTACAAACTTCCCAAAATGTTCTTAAACCTCCTATATAATAAACATTAACTTACTAATAACTTATTTTATAACCTTATTCAAAAATAATAGCATTTAGAATATTTAATTATAATCATTAATTATTTAATAATTAGCTCCTTAGTGTTTATTTTCATTATTAGATGTCGGTAATTTATATTTTTATATCATGGTTTTATAATGGCATTTTAAACAACCTTATATTATAGAAATTTCATAATTAACATATTAAAAAGTTATTCAAATAGTTATTTTCAATTATTTATTCATCCCCATGTTGATTTGAAAGAAACTATGGATATGATTCATAAGATTGAAATCCATGAAGAGAAGGTGTAAGATAATTTTTAATTAAAAATGTGTGGTATATTGATAATAAGTTAAATTATAAGTTAACCTTTCCAAATACATGAAAAAATTATTTTTTATTTAATTTATAATAGTAAGAGTTATTATGTTTCTATAGTTATCCATGATATAAATATATAACGTTGTTTAACTTGGTGGTTAAATGGACCTAAATAAGAACATGGTCTTATTGATTGGTGAGTATACTTAAAGAAGAAATTATTTTGGAATAATATCAATATTATATATGAATAATTATGTTTAAAAAAAATATTTTTTTTGAATAGAGATTTAATGGATTAAGATAAATACTAAAATACAAGGTACATATATGTTGCAATAAGCCACTTCACGGAGGCAGTAATCTACACATACAGATGAACGATGTTTTCATTTCCACTAGAATGGGAAAGGGTAGAAAATATTTCATTTTTATAGAATATTAATATTGGTATAAATATCATATAATACCATTAAATAATATTTTATAAATATTTATGTAAGGTAGTGAATAAAAATAAAGCATGTCTTTTATAGAGGAAGTTATCCTCCCATATATATGAAAGCATTTTCATTTTCATAAGGAAAAGTGGTAAAATGTTGGTAATTATTATTACATAAAAGAAACACACCATTATATAAATAATAATGATTATATAATGGTTAAATGAGTAATATAGGTAAATAAGTGAAATATATCTAAGGAAAAACATTATGGAGTGATTAGTACAAACATTGAAAATATATAATTCATCTTAAAGTACTTATCAGAAATGAGGGATTTAGGAAACTTATTTTTCACAAGATTATATACTTAGAAAAGGGTTATAATTTGAGTAAAATGGGTTAAGTTTCAATGTAACATCAAATTTTTAGGGTGTCTTTGTAGGGGTGGTGGAATTCCCTTTTTATAAGTAGAGGGAATGAAATTTTTTAAAATATAACTTATTAACATTTTACGATAACATGTTTAACAGTGAATTTGGAACATAAAAATTGTAAAATAATGCATAGTAAAGAATTTTTGTTCTAGGAATTTATGACCCAGCCATTTAGAGATGTTTCTTAGCATGCTTTATCTCTTATACACTTGGTTAAATCCCTTTAACCTTAATTCACCTTTAGAGGTAACTACATTTTAAACCTCCATACCTATTTTTTAAGAATAGAAAAGAAAATAATATCAAAAAATAATTATTAAATTATTATTTCAAATATATAATCCATCTTATAGAAATAAATTTTCGATGAGTGTCAATAATAGAAAACTTTATGAGTAAATTTTTTTTCCAAAAAAGTGTTTTTTAATCCTAAAATTATTTTTTGTGATTAATGTATAAATTTTTAATATTTAAATTACTTTAATGGGTTTACTATAAACTTATCCTATGTTAATTGTTATTATAATAACTCCCAAACTGTAACACCCTACGATATTATAATACCTCTTCCTTTACAAAAATATAAAATCTTGATAGTTTTCTTTAAATGCATCATCGATATTAAAGGAAATGTAAAAAAATATTGAAATATTTTTATTTGATAGTGATATAATTTTTAAATAATCATTTGAAACTAATATTATTTTGATTTTGTTTATTATTAAGAAAATATTTATTTTCTAGTGAATAGTGAAATATTTCAGTTTTTGTAAAAAAATTATTTTATTTCATTCAATAAAGTAATTTAAAAGTACCATTATAATTTTTATTTATTATTAATGTGATATAATATTAATTTTATTCTAAATAATTTATTTAACTGCTTTAGTATCATCATTTTATTTTATTTTGACAGAAGTCAATTTTAATGATTAGGAATACCTTTTTCTAAAAGAATGATTTTCATCGGATTTTTCATATTTAGTTTTAAAATTAATTTCATAGAATTATAGGATTTTAATTTTACCAAATTCATTCCATATTTGAAATCATACGGATTAAATTTGGCAACTAGGTCTCTTTTATTTTCAGGAATTATGAATAGTACATATGGTTAAAGTTATCACCTTTGTAAAGGTTAAATATGGCAATTAAGGTGGAAAATAACATGATATGACATTAAAAATTATTCTGGAACATAGTTTACTTAATTTTTAGAGGAATTGAATCATAAATATACTAGAATATAGTATATGTCACTTTGGTGACATTTTCCTCTGATAATTAGGTTTATATTATTTTATATGAAGAAAAATATAAAATGTCAGTCTGTTGCTAATACATTCTCTTATATGTTCATAAAGAGATAAAAATAATTGTTGAATGAATATTAAATATTAAATTAATATTAATGAAATTATTTCTTTTATTTTAATTTTTAGTGATTATATAGTTAACGTAAACACTTATACAATGGATACACGATGGTTGTGCATGATGTGGAATATTCAAAGTAAAAAAATTAAAACATTAAATCTAAAGTTTTTGTGATGAATTATAGGTGTTTAAGACTATTATAGTCAATAAGAATACATTTTCATATTTTCCTTGATGTCTTTAATGTCAAATTAAATGAATATTGTCCAAAAGAACATCAATTATATTTTAGTAAAAATAATAACATCTTACCTAATTTAAAATTCATAAAAATATATAAATAGGTTAAGTAGGATTATAAATTTTCTAAAACTTTATACCTTATTCATTTATGTGACATTTTTAACCATATTAGTAATATTATGAACCCGAAAGGTTTTAAAACTCATTACTATGGTTATGTTTAAAATTGTTAATGAAGCAGATTACCCAAATGATAAGTTTAAAATAACACATAAACCTACCCAAATTTTAATGGTTCTATAAATTTCAATTATATCTAATATTATCTCCGAAACGTTGGCCAAATTTTTCCACATTCACATTAAAATAGATTTATAATATTAAAATATTATTATTAATTATATTTTTTTGATTTCATTCACTATAAAAAGAAACCACCTATCCTTTATTTTGGGCACCACATAGAGCCAATTTTCATGAAAAAACCTTTCTATAACCACTTATAAACATCTTTATCCACATTATATAGGCTATTTTTTCAAAATACCAACTATAGGTCCCTTAATATGAGATCGAAATGAGCTATTTCAAAGAAGACATAATCATCTTCACTGAGCAATTCCAATTTTTGATCTTTTTTACCACATTCATCTATTTCTTAACTATTGAAATATTTTAACTGTAAGATCAAAAATTCTCTTTAATTTATATTTTATTTAAGTTTCAGTTTAATCCCATTATTTGGGTCAATTGAGTGTTTTACCAAGTCTTTAAGAGGCCTCAGGGGTGTTCTGAGTGTTTGGGACAAGAAAGAGGAAGAAAAAGGGGGTTCTAGGCATGCTGCAATGTTTTCACAACCCTTGTAGAATTCCCAAAAAACTGTGAAAAAGGGATGTTTTTGGATAGTATCCATTACACGATTTTATCATGGTATGGAAAATCATGTAGGTAAACCGTGCGAGGAGTATCTTTCGAGAATGAATCAACCACACAGTTTGTGCAAGGTTTGGGAACCATATAGGTAAACCATGTGACCTATAAACTTTTGAAAAAATAACAAAAATTCCATTATGGGATTTTTATACCCAAATCAAGATTTATTCCTTTCATCCTCTTTTATACACTAGAAACGAACCAAAGTCTCCAAGAGATTCCATGTATATATCTACCTCAACTTAGGGCTATTTGGAGTGCCGTTGGTTGTGAATTAAAGATCCGGGAAAGGATAAACCCCTCCTTGCTTCTTTTTCTTATTTTGGGTTGGAATCTCCCACTTACCTTTTTTCAAATCTCTCAAACCCTTCTTTTTTCAGTGAGGTTTAGTTTGAGGCTTGAAAGGTTGATTTAATTGGGATCTAAGACATTGTTTTTGTGTGTATTCGCCAACAGATTCAAGGTAGGTGGTCTACATGTTATCCCTTGGTTTTTGTGTAGATTTATGCATGTAGGGTTTTTATTCATTCCATATTTTGAAGAGTTATTAGTGCCTTTGACATGATGTGATGTAGTGGGTTTCTAAATGGCTAATTGAACCCCTCTTGATCCCCATGGGATGCAATAGGGATAACTCGACCAAATTAGGGACACCCATGGGGTGTGCTGATATCTCTAGGATCTAGAGTTTAGCTAAGTAAATTTAACACTGTTATGTGACAACATAGAGCCTATGATTAATTTTTATTATTCTTGAAGGATGTTTAATTAGTGTTTAATAATACACTTAGGTTGGGTAATGTCCTAAGAGGTTGTTGGTTTTCATGGAAAAAGCGTTAAATGGATTAATGGGAAAATTCTAGGGGATTATCTATATAGTTGAATATTCTTAGTGAGATAGGTGTGAAAATGGGAATGGGTTTAAAGGGGTTAAGTAATATTAATATTGAATATGTTAATGGATTGAGGAATAATGATAATTTCCCATTTAATGATAATGCTGTGATGTGGTAAATGATATTGGTTATTCTATTGTGATATGGTTAAATGTGGTGAATGATAAATAAGCATGTTCACATGACTTTGTTGTTTGGGGTATTGACTTGAGGTTCTACACCCATTGGTTGAGTTGGACCAAGGTTCCAGCTCCACCCATAAATTCACGGGATTGGGAAGGGGACATAGTTTTATTCCCCTAAAGGTTGTATTCCGCCCGAAGTAAGGCATTAAGGTGAGGATTATGAGATCATTATGATGTGATTCCTAGTGATATATGGCTTGACTTATTTCTATTATGCCTAAGTATGTTGAACATTCCTAATCCATTGAACACATGAAAAAGGATAGTTTAAATCACAAAATGTCTTAGTAGTGAACTAGTCTTAATGGCAGTGTAATTAAAGAGGAATATAGACTAGATTGGAATACTGAACATTTTACTTTTATTTTTCCATTGTTATTATTTTCATGGACTATCTACCTTGCTAGATATTTTGTAGACATTGTTGGTGGTGACCTACTGAGTTATACTCACACTATACTCAGGATGCAGTGGGGTCCCTGAGCAGAATTAATACTTGTAGTTCTGGACAAGGGAAAGACCCTATGATAGGGAGTCGAGTTGGACATGGGACATGTTGGTTGAGGTTCTAGATTTGGAGTCCTAACCATTTTGCAGATTCTATTGTTTTCTTTATTTGGGTATTTTTTTCACTTGACACTGTATCATGGCATGACATATTTATTGTTTTTTATGATTATACCTCATTTTGGGATTTGGTTATTTATGCATGTTATGAATTGTTCTCTTTTTTACAATATTTAAATTATTATCTTCTGTGGATTACTATGTTATTGATGGTATGGTCTCCCTACATGACCTATTAGACCCTTGCTACTAGTTGGCAACCTATGGCATATGGGGAGGCGGGCTTGAAGTCATTTAGAAACCCAGATTATGGCACAGGATTAGTGGCTCCCAGGTTGGGGACATTAGAAAGTGGTATTAGAGAAGTTATTTTATATTTCATACTATATGGGGATGTTATAAAAGAGGTTAGGAATGTTTCAGGCCTTGGTAATGAGATCATTCTTGGGAGTAGCTAACCCATGTATGGGAAAAAACCCAAGTCACCCTGGGATGGGATTGTTGTTCATGTTGTGTGTTGTTATATTTGATGATATTTCACCATTGTGTGATGCACTTGTTGTGTCATTTGACAATTTTGTGATATTTCTCTCATGGCCAGAAAGTTATGAGGTTGTGCATTCATGCATCATTCTAGGCACCTATGTAGTAAGTGGCATGCATCATGAAAGGAACACACACTAGATGGGTATGCAGGACATAAAGGTTAGGATTCATATATTCTCCTAAATGTAATGTGCCTACTGAGATGGTATGAATGTGTAAAAATTGACATGAGAATGTCAAGTAGTAATTTAAAAATTATGTTTACTAATGAAGTAAAATTGGGCTAATGTTTTGTGAAAGTTAATTAGGTTATGGAAATAATTTTGGATGGGTTTAAAAGATAAGGCTCGTAAACATGTTAATTAAGTACCCATGCTGGGCATGACCTTAGGAAGATGGTTCAGGGTAGTGAACCAGTTGTGAGTTGGATACTTTGGGTGTGGTGCGCAAACTGGGTTCATTATGATAAGTGATGATTCTACCTATGTGTCCTTATTTTCCCTTTTAAACGTTTTATGGTTGCGTTATAAAGTTCATGTTTGGAATTATAGAGAAATAACACCTAGAAGATATGCACAGGTAGGGAGACATGAAAATGTTACCAAGAATGCTCCTCCAATAGTAGAACAATTGAATTTGGTGATCCAAGGAGATAGGGAAGATCCGTTCTGTGAGAAATATTCTCAATCTATACAGATTATGGAATGCTACCCAGGGCGGGTTGCACCATGTATGATTTAGCTGACCAGGGAGTTTTGAATACAACACCGTCCGACCATTATTCTAGAGGGTGGGATAGAAGTAAGAGAGTTTTGAATAGAGTCCTTCCAAACTATTCTTGACCATCTAGAGACTCCTCTCAAGAAGAAATTTAAGTTGGAGGCCTATATGCTGAGAGGTCGTACAAAATGTTGGTGGGAAATTATGGTTCATAAAGAGTAGGCTGAAGGAATGACGTGGAAATATTTTCAAGAGATGTTTCTTGTGCACTTCAACCCAAAAACCTTGAGGTAGGAGAATGCTGTAGATTTTATGAGGTTGGATTAGGGGTCAATGTAGATGATGCACTATTCTAGTCATTTCACCGATTTAAGGTGCTTCATTTTTACATTGACGGGAGATGAGGTAGCTATGGTGAAACACTTCTAGGATGGACTGAGACACAAGATCAAATCTGAAGTGAATATCTTTTGTCTGAAAAGGTTTTCTAAAGTGGTTGATCAAGCTGTTATCTCAGAGGGGGACCTGAAGTGAGCTTCAGTTAGTGAACTTGTGGAGCCATCTGGGAAAAAAAGTGGTGTGGATTATGATAGTAGGAAGTTCCATTTTATAACCTTTTAGTAGGGTGGAAGCGCTCATAACAGTCAGAAGAGGGGGATGACTTCTCAGGGTGGCGACGGGGTATTATTCTATTAGTGTGGAAAGATGTGAAACAAGCATGACCAGTGTCCCCACCCACCGGTCGAGTGTCGATCATGCAGTAGGTTAGGCCACATGCATAGGTTCTGGAGAAACCCATGATAGTTAGAGAATGATGGAGGTCAGAGGGAGATGCTGAGTGTAAGAAGGGGGTTGGTTACCCCTTTTCATGTAAGTATTTGGAGCTCCACAGTCCATACTGTAAGGGTATGTGGATGTGGAAACTATGGAAAGAGATAACCCATACTAATATAGCAGTGTAGTGTAGGGTACTAAGGATGGAGCCCAGGGTAAAGGGGCAGGTCATCCCCATGTAGTTCAGGCTGCACCTAAAGGTAATGAGGTAGGGTCGTCTACTGTTTGAGGTACGATTATTATAGCCTCCACATTTTTTAGTTCTTTATTTGATACAGGTGCTATGCATTCCTTTATTTCTTCTCAGTTTGTAGTTGTGTTGGGATTAACTGTAGAGACTACATGTGGAGTAATGTCTCTTGATACTCCATTATGGGTACGAGTTGATGACATCAGGTAGTGTAAGGGTTGTTCTCTAGAGGTTGGTGGGTATCATTTTATATAGGACCTGTTTTTCCTAGAGATGTCAGTTTTTTTCCTAATATTGGGAATGGTTTTTTTTGTGTTATATCAAGCCCATATCTACTGTTACCGACATTGATTAATGTCCATATCTCTCGATGGGAGAACTTATGTCCTTAATGGTGATTTTGATACTCGAGGAGGTTGGTAGGGCTGCTATGCCAATAGTTGGGGGAACTCATAGCCTAAGTGGAATTCTTTATTGTAGATGATGTAGAGAAAGGACAAACATTCTTTGCTTTTATTTCTCACCCGTTTCAAGAAATATTTCTTGTTGACTTCTCGAGGTTACCACCTGAGAGATATTTTGAGTTCATGATTGAATTCCTTCCAGGGGAGGAGCCAGTTTCTATTCCACCTTACCTAATGGCTCGAGTAGAGCTCCAAAAACTGAAGGTTCAGTTAGAGGAATTAGAGTGTAAGGGGTTTATACGTCCTAGTACATCACCATGGGGATATTCTATGATATTTTGTAAGAATGATGATGGATCACTGAGGATATGTGTCGATTATCGGAAGCTGAACCAAATAAAAGTAAAGAACTGGTACCCTATTTCTAGAAATAATGACCTGTTTGATCCAATCAGAGGATCCTCAGTGTTTTCCAAGATTAACTTGAGGTCGGGAAACCATCTTTTGAGGGTAAGACCTTCTAACATACCCGAGATGGCCTTCTAAAGTAGGTACCAGTTGTATGAATTTATGGTGATTCCCTTTGGATTGACCAATGTACCGGTAGTGTTCATGGTATTGATGAGCCAGATATTAAAACCATATCTAGATTAGTTTTTAGTTGTCTTCATTGATGACATCTTGGTGTACTCTAGAATTCATGATGATCACGCAAAACATACTGACATCGTATTGAACACAATAAGAGAGCATAGTTTTTGCGCCATGCTATAAAAATTTCAGTTTTGGATTGATGAGGCTCACTTTCTAGGATACATCATTTCTGAGTCAAGCATGTCAGTGGATTAAGAAATGGTGCACGCTGTGGTGTCTTGGGATCAGCCCAAAAATTTTACTGATATTCAAAGTTTTCTTGGTTTAGTCAGTTATCAAAGGAGGTTTATTAAAGACTTATCTCATTTGGAAACACCACTCTTTGGTCTAACCAAGAAGTGGGTTAAGTTTGATTGGATAGATGCTTGTGAGAATGATTTTTAGGATCTGAAGAAGTGGCTGACTACCACACCAATTTTGATCTTACCCAAACTTTGTAAGAGGTACACCTTGTTCTGTGATTCATCTAGTGTTGGACTTGGGGAGGTGTTGATGCAAGAGAACTAGGTTGTAGCATATGGTTCAAGATAGTTATGTCCACATAAAATGAATTATCCTACTCATGATCGGGAGCTAGCTAATATGGTTCATTCCTTAAAATATTGGTATCATTACTTGTTGGGAGATCCCTTTACAGTGTTTACCAACCATAAAAGTCTCAAATACATATTCCCATAGTGGGATTAGAATCTTTGACAGTGATAGTGGGTTGAGTATCACCAGTCTTTTGACATTGAGATAGTGTTCACACTAGGGAAAGGGAATAGTTTCGCTGATTCTCTAAGCTAGAAGACTCAGAATTAGGTAGTTCAGGAATCTAGTTCAGAGTGGGTGATGATGGCCTTATTTTCTAAGATTTATTTGGAAGTGTAGGATCGGAATGGAAAAAATAACCTTGCACCTATAGTAGTTGAGTCCTTGCTTTTCATCAGAGTGATAAAGAGTAATTTGGTGGATCCCGAGTGTTTGGCTATAAAAGAAAATCCTAAAGGAGGGGAGTAACCTTCTTGTTGGTATTTTAGTTCTCATGGAGTTATTATGTTAATGGTCTTTTTGTGGTGCCGGGAGATGTATGAGAGGAGTTGATTAGTGAGTTCCACGCATCAAAGTGGGCATTGCATCCGATTTGGACTAAGATGTACCATGTTCTTCGTAGGCAATTTTGGTGTCCGAGAATGAAGAAAGAAGTTGTGATTTTTGTGACATGATTCCTTACATTTCAGCAGGTGAAGGAGGAACATAAGCATCCTGGTGGGTTGTTGTAGTCATTTCCAATTCTAGAGTGGATGTAGAATGACTTCACGATGGACTTCATGGTGAGTATTCCAAGAACTTTTCATAATAATGTTTCAATTTGGTTGGTGGTGGATCGATTGACCAAAGTGGCACATTTATTTTCGATTTTGGAGATCAATACAATTAACCATTTGGGGGAATTGTATGTTTAAGAAATATTATGGTTGCATGGTGTTCCGAGAACCATAGTTTCAGATCGTGATCTGCATTTCACCACCCGCATCTGGAAGGGACTACAGAAGGAACTTGGTACTAAGGTGTTTTTGAGTATGACATACCACCCACATACTGATGAGTAGTTATAGTGTGTAATTAATGTATTAGAAGACATTTTGAGAGCATGAGTTATGAATTTCGGTGGTCCATGGGAGAAAAAAATTTCATTTATTGAGTTTGCTTACAACAACAGCATTCAGGCATCCATTTAGAAGGAACCTTTTGAGGCGATTTTTTTAAGGCTAGGTAGATCACCCTTGTGTTGGTTAGAGGATTTGGAGTCTGAGATATTAGGACCAAGTCTTTTGTCAGAGACATCAGAGAAGGTTGGTTTGATTCAAAAGAGTATGATAAGAACTTAGAGTAGGTTGAAGTCATATAAAAATGAGTGTCGTAGACCTATTGAGTTTGTGGTGGGTGATAGTGTGTTTCTTCGAGTTTCTATAAGGTTGGGTCATAGTCAAATTCAGAATCAGGGAATGTTGGCACCATGATTTGTGGGGGCATTTGAGATTTTGGAGAGGATTGGACTGGTGAATTACCGATTGGATCTTCCATATAGGTATGGTGTGATGCATGATTTTTCATTGTTTCAAAACTCTGATAGTATCACCTAGATCCATCCCATGTGAGAAATTATGAGGATTTCAAGCTTGCAGATGATGCATCCTTTGAGGAGAACCCGATTCATATTGTGGATCATAGTGAGAAAGTTTTGCAGGGTAAGGTTGTGCCCCTAGTTTTTGTTCTATTAAATGTTGGAAAACATTCAGAAAGAAACATGGGAGAGGGAATCTGATATGTGGGTCTAGTGGCCCATTCTATTTCCTTGGGGAACTCAATGATTCTCAAGAAGAGAGGCCCATGGATGATTCGTTATAAGGTGGGGAGGCTGTAAGTTCCCTGGTTCTCCATAAGGTATGTTTTCCTTACATTTTAGTTTAGGCCCTTTATTTTTTTTAATTGAGTGTTTTCTAAAGTATTTAAGAGGGATTGAGGGTGTTATGGGGGTTAGGGAAATGAAAGAGGAAGACAAGGGGGGTTCTAGGCATGCTGCATGGTTTGTACATGGTTAGTGAAAAATGTGAGGAATTCCAAGGAAACGTGCAAAAAGGGAAGTTTTAGACAATGGCCTCTGCACGGTTCACGCATGATTTGGAAAACCATGTGAGTAAACCATTCTAGGAGGCTACATTGGGACATAAGTATCTTCACTGTTTGTGAAAGGTTTGGAAAACTATGCGGGTAAACTGTGTGGCCCAGAATCTTTTGAAAATATTACAAAAAATTCCATTTCAAGATTTTTATACCCAACTTGAGATTTCCAACATTCTTCCTCCGTTAGACCATAGAAAAAACCAAAGCCTCCTAGGGATTCCAAGGATTTATGTCCCTCATCTTAGGGATGTTTGGAGTGCCATTGGTTGTGAATTTAAGATCCAGGGAATGCTAAACCTATCCTTGATTCTTTTCTTGTTTTGGGTTGGTATCCCCCTTTTTTCTTCATATGAAGCTCTCAATCCCTTCTTTTTCGGTGAGGTTTCAATTGAGTATTCAATTGTTAATTGAATTGGGATCTTAGGCTTCATTTGAGAGTGATTTCTCCAACAGATTTAATTTAGGTCGTCTACAAGCTATATCCCTTGTTGTTTTGTAGATTTGAGCATTTAGGGTTTCTATTCTTTCCATTTTTTGAAGATTTATTGGTACATTAACATGATGTGATATAGTGGGTGTCTAAATGGCTAATTGTACCCCTCTTTATCCCCATGGGATGCAAGTAGGATGAATTGACCAAATTAGGGCCACCCATGGGGTGTGCCGATATTTCTCAGAACTAGAATTTAGATAAGTATGTTTAAGTCCGTTGTTCAAGAATATAGATCCTTTGATGAATTTTTAATATGCTTGAATGATTTTTAATTAGTGCTTAGTAATACACTTAGGTTGGGTAATGGCCTAAGAGGTTGTTAGTTGGAATGGAAAAGGGTTAAATGGATTAATGGGAAAATGATGGGGGATTAGCTTTATACTAGAATATTCTTAGTAAGATAGGAATGGAAAATGAGAATTAGACTACAGGGGTTTAGTAATATGAATATTGAATGTGTTAATGTATTAAGGTATGATGATAATTTCCCATTTGATGATATTGTTGTAATGTGGTAAATGATAATGATTTTGTCGTCATGATATTGTTAAATGTGGTGAATGATAAATAATCATGTTAACATGGTTTGGTTGTGTGGGGTATCGACTTGAGGTTCTAGGCCCATGAGTTGAGTTGAATTGAGGTTCTATATCTACCCATAAATGCATGGGTTAGGGAAGGAGGCTGAGTTATATTCCCCTAATAGTTGCATTCCACCAAGACTGAAGCTTCAATGTGAGGATTATGATATTGTTATAATGTTAATACCAATGAGATATGGCTTGAATTATTTACCATATGCTTAAGAATGTTGAACATGACTAATCCATTGAACACATGAAAAAGGATAGGTTAAATCATGAAATGTCTAAGTAGTGAACGAGTCTAAATGGTAGTGTAATTAAAGAGGAACATAGTCAAGATTATCTTATTGAACAATTTACTTTTATTTTTCCATTGATATCATTTTGATGCACTATCTACCTTAATGAATATTTTGTAGACACTGTTGGCGGTGGCCTACTGAGTTATACTCACACCTTACTTGGGTCGCTGTTGGGTACCCAAGCAGAATTCATGCTTGCAGGTCAGGACAGGGGCAAGGGCCCAATGTTTTGAAGTTTAGTTGGACATGGGAAATTTTTAGTGAGATTCCAGACAGGGAGTCCAAATCATTTTGGGGATTCTATTATTTTCTTTCTTTTGGGTTTTGTTCACTTGACATTGTAACATGGCATGAAATATTTATTCTTGTTTATGATTGTACCCAATTTCAGGATTTGGGTATTTATGAATGTTATGGATTGTTCTCTTTTTTACACTATTTCAAATATTATATGTTTTGACTTACTCTGGTATTGAGGGTATAGTCTCCCTACGTGACCTATTGAAGCCTCTATACGGGTCATGAACATCTGGCGTACCCGGAGATGCGCTTGAGGTCATGTAGCGACTTGCATTGGGGCACCATATTAGTGGTTCTTGGGTCGGGGACGTTAAAATGACACTATTATATGACATATAATTATATGTTATTATGTTTATGGAATAAAATTAATCCATATCCTTCCTCACAAAATGGGAAACAAAATAATTGCTTGTGTGTATGGTGGACTACCGTCTCATGAATGGATGCAATTTTTTATCCATTACAACCTAGCATGGCTTTCCAAAATGATGAACACAGTGAATATTTATGAAATTTATGACATTAATATAATTATATAAATACAATATATCATATACTTCATTACCCTTTCACCTTTTTAAAAATTATAGCATCGCTCGTGCGTACGTACGACTTACCATCTCCACCAAATGATTTGATTCATTTTTCATAAATGTTTTTTATGAATAATTTTAAATATTTATATAATTATTATTTATGATGATAAAACATGAATCAAATTAATTAAATTACAGAATTAAGATCGAGATTAAAGGTCCATAATCTTCAAATCAAATCATACATGAAAGGAACAAACCATTTTACACACGAAACAATGATAATATTAAAATATTGTAAACAAACAGTTAATAAGATCTTATAAATGGATCATATATGACATTATATATATATATGTATAGATTTATATATAATTATAATAAATATAAAGTAATTATATATGAATTTATAATCATTTATGAGGCATATCGAACAATAAGTAGGGATTTCATCTCAATGTCTACAACATTGTGACATTTTCTATATTATGAAAATAATTACTTTTATGTGGTGTATATACTATAACATTGAGGTATTAAAAATTAAAATATATTTATTAATGAATAATAACTTTTGAATTCATGTTTAGCCTTTAAATGTGATAAAGTTTCAAAGTTACCAATGTGGTAAGAATTTATTTTATAATCTCATTTTCATGGGATTTTCCTTATTTTAATTAAGGAAATATTATAATATATATTATATAAACATGATCTTTATTATTTTGATATTTATATAAAAATAGATTCCATGTTTTCTTCATGATTCTCCTATCGTTATAAATTTAATCAAGAAACGTAATATTAAAAAAAGAGGATATTATTTCTCCTTTGATCGGGTATATATTTTTTCCACATCCATACTTATCAAAATTGTTGTACAAGAGACTTGTTTAATTATTTAAATGTTTTATTAAGAAAATTTCATGTTATCCATGAATTTTTACAAGGTTTTAATACATTATCAATAATATTGTGTAAATTTTGGTTTTTTTCATAAAAATGAAAAGGAATATTCCTTTTTAACATATACAAAATTAATGGATTTTCCCACAACATAACTATTCTAAAATATTTTTCATATTTTATATGTTATTAATTATTTTTAAAATAAAATAATTTATTAAATTATTGTTTTAATGGGTTTTTTCAATTTTCATAATTTCTTCAAATTACAAGATTTTATTACAAAACTAATAATTCTGATGAACTTATAGTCATTTATAATCATTAATTAATTGTGTGGTATTTCCTTTCCTTTGAAAACCTCACTTCATTATAATAAATTTTATTTAGAAATTTATTTTCTCTTATATATATATATATATATATATTAAAATTGATATGGTTATTTCCTTAAAATATCCTAATATTTTAAAAGAAAAACTATGTTCGATAACATTGAAGATTCCCACCACCAAGCATAGATGAAGCCTGAAATATTATTATTTAAATATGTATGTTATAAACTAGATGTAAAATTAGAATGTAAGACTATAAATTCCCAAATTATTAAATATATATAATGTTTATAATCAATAAAAATTCTTTGATAAATTCATATGAAATAAGAACTCATTTTCTATTAAATCCATTTATTCTTCAAATAGAGCTTTTTTTAAAATGGGTTTTAAAAAATTTTATGAGAAAATAATAATAATTAATATCCTAAACTATTATAATTTTTATAATATAAAAATGATATAATATTTTAAATCATAATACTAAATTATTTCTCATTGAAATTATTTACATTTTTAAGAAAATATTGATTTTTCAGTGAATAATGAAAAATATTACTTTATGTAAAAATATAATTTTCTACTCATTAAAAAGTATCATTGTGATTTGAATTTGATCTCAAAATAACATAAGTATAATTTAATTTTATATATTTTATTATATCCATCTGAATCATCATAAAATATGAATTTGGTATAAGTACATGTTTTTGGCTTAAAACAAATTTTTTCTGAAAAAAATTCATTGTGTTTTACGAATTTATATTAAAATTAATTTTAAAAAATTATAAAATTTTAATATCAATTAAATATAATATAAATTTTTAATTATTGGCTACATATTTTGAAAATACATCACTTTTATTTTTAGGCACAATGAATAGTAACTTTTGTTATTTTTTACCAAGATATTGAGTAAATGAGGTAATTTATCCCATTTATTCACACTTGAAGAAGAATTTTGATAAAAAAATAACAACAAAAATGTTTTCTATAATCCCATACCAACATCATAGAGTCCTTTTCTATATTATAATTTTTTTTATAAAATCCCTTGGTGTAATCCTTAGAAGGTTGTTCAAAGGGGATATATTGTTCTTCATTAAGAATTTTTTGTATTATTTCTGCATTAAACTCCTTCGAATATAGTTCAAAAATGATTAAATAATAACATAGGTATATTATATATAATTATATGTAGTTATTTTAATATAAAAAAACCACATCCATCTTCAACCTCCATTAAACGGGATAGGAATCCATCATTCATGTGTAAAGTGTATTATATTATCGCAGACCAATGTACTTCATTTTTTTATCACCACCTACCATGACTTGTTATAATAATATATTTAATATATATATATATATATTAATTTATGAGATATTTATCATTATATAAGTATAATATCTCATTTACTTTCTAAAATTACCACTCATTAAAAAAATTAAAACATCGTTCGTACGTACGTGTGAACTACGAATTAAAAGAAGTGATGTGATAAATTTTTCATAATAATATTGCATGGTTTATAAATAAAAGTATATAAAATGAAATAATATTTTATTTATAATATTATTACCATTATAAAATGACAAATTAAAACATATATTATTTCCACAATGATCGTTGAAAATAGAAAAAGTAATCATATGTCCGTATGAACTACCATTTCATTGATTATAACATAATTTATTTATCGTAATCATATTTAATATTTTATTTTATGGTATAATCAAAGTATCAGAATTATATTTATTTCATTATTATTACTATATATATTTTGGAACAATGAATCATTTGACCATGGTCAACATACCAAATTCCTTTTAGAAATTACGAACTAAACATCATCAAAACACTTGCTATGGAATTATTTGATTATCAAATTAAATATTTAATTTAAATAAATGAATAAAATGGTTTAATGATAAATTAATAAATATGTAAAAGTTTATTAAAAAATTAAATAATTTATATATGTTTATTATATAGATGTTAAGATACTTACATGGAAAATCTAAACTCGATGTAATGGATTTCATCTCAATTTACCTTTATTGAGGCATGATTTGTTGTTATTAACATAATTTATTTTATATGGCAAATAAACTATCCATTATATAGGTTATATAATAATTCAAGGAATATTGGGTTTGATTTTTAATTATTTCATCAAAGGTGATTTGACATGAAAGTAATAAGTGGTAAAGTGGATTCCAAGCTCAATTTCATTGATTTGGGTTATATATTTTCTTCATTATCATTGTTATAATATTATTTTGTTTGAATTGATCCAAAACATTCATTACTATGTATTTAAACATGTTTTAGTTTCATTTAAATTTGTTAAAGATAATAATTTTCTTTTTTTATTATCAATTGAATGGTTTTATCTTTTTAAGTACTATTCATATCATATTCTATTTCTTTGGGATATATGTATATGATATGCACATTGGTTCATTTATAAGGTGTAAGTAACCCAATGTTTTCTTTTCATATCATGCATATAATTATGATCATGATATTTAATGAGTCATTTGAATTTAATCTTTTATGGGGTTGTGATTGAAAAGTTACCAAAGTGGTAAAGTATTTATGTTACAATCTCAATTCATTTTTATATTTTTATGTTCAAGGATAATTTGGGGGGAAATCATATGTGCATATTTTCTTGAACTATATATATTCTATTATCATCTTCCTATTATTGTGGTTTATAAGTTTAATTTCCATTTCTACCCTTGTTGATTAATGAAACTTCAAGAATGTCGTTTATAACTTATATTGATCTTGTATCTTATTTTTTTATAAAGAATCATTATTTTTTTCATACCCATGTTGTCAAAAAAATTAAACACAAATGATTTCATTAATATATTGCACAAGGTATTTTATATTATTTTAATATGACTTAAATAGTAAATTGATTATCATTTTCCAAATGGGTCACTTTAGACCCCTTTATAAAATGTTTGAAATGATTTTTTGTATAAAGTTTACAATATAAATGGATTTTACCACTATCATGACCATTATTTTAATTTAATATTATTTTATATGATTACAAGTTTATTTTAAAATAAATGGAATTTCAAAATATTTTATTAATTTTTAGTTTTTAAAAGTCTTTTTCAACGTCAAAAGGGTATTTCCCTAAAAATCGTTTTTATGATCTATTAATGGTTTTACAATTCATCATTTCCAAAAACCATTGATTCCACATAATATTAACTAAGTATATTTGGTAATGATACCATCCTTATTCTTTCTACTGATTAATTACGATTGATTTAATGGAAATTTAGTGGAACCCATTTCATTTCCATTGGTAAATCAATTTAAGAATGATATAATTAATATTTATATGAGTTTTGTGATGATATTAAAGCACAATCTACTTTAATAATGTTATAGTTATATTAAATTGGTTATGATGAAAATTTATTCCATTATAAACTAAGGATGGGTGGGTCGATGATATATCTCCAACGAATTGGGTAATATTTTTTAGAAGTTGACCATGTGGGTGATTCCAAGTATAACTATCATGGTAATTTCAAGTGTAACTATGATAGTTACTGTAAGAGAAACCATGATTTTTGCTATATATATGACCATGATAGTTACACCATATGTGAGAGTTGTATGAATATAATTACCCAATTTATATACAAAATTCACATATCCATTCTTTTGGTCTTCAATGAAATAATTCAATTTTTCCTGATATGTTAATGAATTTATGTTTAATAAAAATAATTTTATTCTTTTTATCGGTGAAGGGCTATGGGTTTTTAATTATTCCTTTTGTCATGATCGAAATAACATGGCACATGATTATTTATTCCAAAAAATCCAGAATTTCTTTAAGTAGTAAGACATTTTTCTAGGTTGTTGATTCATATATTAATGTTTATGAAGTCCGTAATGTTATGCACGTGCAATATGATATTAGAATCATACCTTAATAATCATGTTACTCTCATCGATGAAATTCAAATTTTAATGCTTATTTTTACCATTACTGAGTATTTGAGCTCTCCCTACATATGTTTCATTTTCCCTAGGTTATAAAGAATGGTTTTGAGCATGTAGTTTCTAATAAGGCTACAAAATATGAATAAATTAGGGGGTAAAAATTTTGATTGTTATGAATAAGTTATTTATGAATCTATGTTTTTATGTATTTTTCTAAATTCAATAAAAATATAATCCTAAAAGATATATTGTTATTTATGTTATCCAATATTTTAATGTTTGGATGTAAAAAATTTGGTCACATTTATCAATGTAAAATACATAAATGTAATGTTTATATTTTTATAATTGAATTTGGGATTGCGACTTCGACGTATTTATAATTGGTATCATAGTTGGGTTTAGATAATTTTAGATATTTAGATGTATTCATGTGAGGATACCGTAAGATTTATAGTTATAATCAGGTATTTATAAGTTCACGGTTGATCCTAAGATTAAATTATTATAAATATTTTTTATGGTTTTATGTGATTGAATTTTTATGTAACGAATAATATTTTGGGAGAGGCATTTTTGGGTTACAGTATATATAACCCTTAAATTTAATGTGAAGGGTCATTTTAGAAGAATCACATTATTTAATTCAGTATATGGATATAATGTTATGAGATAACCTATTTGGTAAAAAATTTATTTAACATTTAAGTTATTAAGTTTATTTTTGGGGATTTTAAGGTTAATGTGTAATATAATTTAAATGGGGTTTTCCTTTACAAGAACTATTTTCATTTTAACATATAATAGTTCATTTCATGTTTCACTGATTCTATTATCTTTATATTAATGATATTTTTTGAGATAAAATGGAAATAAATGTTAGACAAAATTATTATCCCTTCCATATGAATTAATCATAAAATTCATGGAAAAAGATTTATAAAAAGATTTTGGATACTTTCAAAACATCCAAGTCACCTTTAAGAAACTATTTGATCTATCTAGTGCCCTCTAATTTTTGAAAAATTTATATGGATCATGGAATCTCATTTATTTTACATTGAAATCTCCACTCATATATCTCATTCAAAAAAGAGAATACCACCAAGGACTTTACTATTTTTTGGAGATACAGACTTTATGTTGGAAGATCAAGCAGATTTCAATATAATAGAGGAAGGCTCTGATGTCTAAATTTAATGAATGAAATATTTTATTATGATGTAATTATGAATCATTATTGATTTTATATTGTCGAATCATAAGGATATATAATTGAATAAAATGAAAATTCATAGTTAATGATTTATGAAAAAAGATTAATGAAGGATGCTTTTATCAACAATATTCTAACATATTCTAAATATTATTAGATTCATAAAATACATAAGGGATATTCAATATATATATATATATCTTTAAAAGATATGTTATATAGAATCAATAACTTTGAAAATTTGTGTAATGAAATTGTGATAATTTTTTAGATGGTCATTTATGCACATATGATAAAGGGGAAAGTAAACCTTGGGGATAAAATCTTCTCAATATTAAGAAAACAATACTTAATTTATTTAATTATATTTAGAGAATATAGAGATATATATTAATCCTTATTGGATAAAAATTTATTTTTTAATTAATAATAGATTCAAATATGTTCATATAATTTTTGGGAATTCTATAGGAATTTTATTAATAGAGTTTCAATAAATAGACATCCCATAATCTGGGAGGCAACACATCCCATAAATTACAGATATGAATATTTCATCTACAACCAAAGGGTTACAAGGATAAACCTATTACAACTAGACAATGTGATGTACATGTTATTATGACATTAAAAATACTGATTGAGTTGATATTTACAATGACACTTTATAGGGTATCGTTAATTTAAAATGGGGCTTCAAAAATTTATAAATTTATAAATTTATAAAATTTTGATAACCTAATAAAAAACGTGAGGTAATTATCCATTATAAGTGTTGAACCTAGATATATAGTCCATATAATCTAAATTATTTTTAAGAAGTTAAAAACATTTTTTTTGATTGTTTACAGACATAGAGAGAAAGAAATTTAGAAGAAAAGTATATTAGTTTTTTGGAAATAAATATTTAATGCATGTTGAAGTTCTATAATTTCAGGGTTTAGATGAAACTAGATTTTAATAAGTATATTAATTGATTAAAGTGTGGAATCATTATCCATATAAGGTGGATTCAATGGTCAGTAAATCTTATCATCAACAAATAAATCCACATTTTCCCTTGGAAATGTGGTTTATGGCATAACTGAATTGAGTTGGTCTCGATACAATTTTTAAACCTAGTTTCCCTGAATGTGATAATGGTTATTCCATAATTCAATGTAACCAATCATTCAATTATTAAATTCTACTTTCATATTCAATTAACAATGTTCTTGATAAAAGGAAAATATGGATATTAGAAATTGATTAAATAACTTATATCAAACCAAATACTTGAATAAGTAAGAAATAAAACAAACTTATCCTTCCCCCTTTATCTACATAACCCTAAAAGAAATCATGTTTTACATCCTCATCCAAATAATGTGAGAGTAGTTTGAAATTAATAATTAAATTGAAAACACAAATGAAAGATGAAGGTGATTCTGGTGATGCCCCTGGATAGTGCAACTTCTCTCCCCAAGATTTGATTATTTGGGTCTCTTAGCTCCAACATCATGGATCCCTATTTATATAGCTATAGAGGTCCAGAGATACATTTAATATAATTAACCTAGGTCATAAGTTCATCACATGATCATAAAATTGTTCTACACTTTTAATTGTGTCGATTCTGGTTGATTTGTGGTCTTCCTCACACATTCATGTCTTATATGTGCATTACTACTTGTAATGTTCAGGGATTTGAAATATTAATGTTTTTTTCACCTTCTTTAAATTTCAAGGAGTTCCATGCCTCATTTTTTTCAGGTTGTGTAATTTTAAACTTGCATGAATTTTGATATTATATCCTCAAAATTTATTTTTCTATATGTTTCTTTTGTTTCTTTCCCAGAATGTGTTTCATGATCATCCATCATCACAGGAAGCCATATTTTCATCATGGCATAAACTGTATTTTTCTACTAAATATCATTCATTTTTTGAAATATTAATAAATTATTTATACAAATCATCATATTAAAACTCCCTAAAATATTTTCGAGAAATATAAATTTTAGATACCCATGAGACTAATATGTGTTTTGGTGATTATGATAATTTTTTGAGGATATCACCACATTTTTAAGAAAACTATTTGATTAATTTAAATAAAATATTAAGGGAATTTGTTTGAGGATTAATTATTGAATTATTATTTTGTATTATATATTATTTTAATTTGTATTTTCATTAAAAATGTTATTTATGGAATAATAATCATAAATTAGAGAGCTTATGACTTTGGAATATGAATTTTTTGTGTGATATGTTAAGAGTGATTGATTTTTTTGGATATAAAGTTTTAAAAATATGTGATAAAATAATTATAATCATTCATTTTCAATATTACTCTTACATATTTAAAAAATAATCATTTGTAATTATTTATTGATAGATATTTTTTGAACTTCTGGGTGTTATTATTGAGGCCTCTGAGATGAATTTTGTCCTTATTTTTATAAATGGTTAATCATTTGGGTAACTATATTATCTTGTTATAACAATTTGAGTTTATTTTAATGTCTAAATATAGATGGAATAGATTATAATCATTTTAGGGATTATGTGGTCTATTATAATTTGTTTTTTGTGCTTCAACATAAAAAATTATTCATATTAAATATTCATCGTTTGGATAAAAAGATGATATTGTGGTGAAAATTTGTTACACGAAAAATTATACTTAGAAATTAAGTATATTTCATTATTTTTTTATGTATGGTGAATTAATTCTTTAAATCTGTAGAAATTGATCTTAAAAAAAATAATTGTATCCTTTATATTTATTTTTTATGAATCTGTGGTCTCAACACCGATAATAAATTTATGATTTTGTAGTTGTTACTATCTTCTGTCCATGTTCTTTATTAATAGATGTCAGTCCCTAGGTGTTGGTTTTCTCTTCCATGTCTATATATTCAATTCCCACAATTTTTCTATTTTTTTTGTAAACCTTGTTGTCTGTTATTCTAGATGACCATCATATTTTCCTTTCCCACTTTTCAAGTTGAGGTTTTATTAACAGATTTTAAAGAGTGGGTTTTGAACAAAGAAGATTTCATAGGTTAAATATTTTATTACTAAGATCAAGTTAAAATTACAATGTCACAATTTTTCAAATGGTGGAGGATGTTATATCCTGATAATTTAGGAGAATTTATATGATTTATAACCTATAAGATAGACCACACCGAGATTAAATAAAGCCCGAAATATTAGTATTTAAATATGATTGTAATAACCTGTCCATTGAATTAGAGGGTATAAATTATAATAACTGAACAATGGAATACATATAAAGGTTATACTAAAAATAAATTCATTTATTAATTCTTTGGAAATGTGGTCTAAATTTTTATTAATTCCATTTAATTTTTAAAAACATGCTTTCATCAAAATTGGTGTTTGTGCCATTTTATGAGAAAATAAGTTTAAATAATTTCTTCAGCTTTTGTGAATTTTAATTGATAAAATTTAAATCAGGTTTTAAATCAAAATAGGAAAATTATATTTGGGTGAAATTAGGGCATTTTTATGAAAAGATGGATTTTTAGTGAATAATGAAAAATAACGTGTTTTATAAAGAAATAATATTCTATTCATTAAAAAGAAACACTATAATTTTAGTTTCATACAAAATTAAAATAATAATTATTTATTCATATATAATCTAAATAAATTCGTTTGAATCATCAATTTACATGATTTTTTATAAGTACAATTTGATGTTTCAAAATTCATTTTTAAAAAAATTAATTTTATTTGCATTTTATGGATTTTTTATAAGTAAATTCATCCAATTAATTAAATTGAATCTTGAAAAATGGATTAAATATTTGTAATCAGTGGGTAAATATTTTCTAAATAGGTCCCTTTTAGTTTTATAAATTATGAATAGTAACTTTATTAATTTTTTCACTACGGAAAAGGTAAAACCATGTAATATTGGTAAAAGGTTTTCCAATAAAGAGACAAATATTACCCTAACATATGAATTAAAATTACTGGATGAGAATATTATAACCATAATAACCCTAAAAGGAAATTTATGGCTTTTTCTATTTGGCTTTTATTTTGGCCTTTAGATTATTTTATATATAGGAAGTTTAAAATGTCATTATTTCTTTATCTATAAATTTTTATCATGAATATAAACATAGAATATTTTAATTTATAAAAATTCATTTTAATTATAAATTATATTTTCTTATCATGGAAATTTATTTATTACTTTTTGGGATGAAATAAATACCTTAAATGATTACATAATAATAACACAGTGTTTGTGCAAGAAGTAGAAAAATCAATATAATGATTTCAAAAAAACTATAAATAATATTATATGTTTGAGTTTATATGTTATATTATTCTTAGATAAAAATATATATTATAGACTTTTTCAATCATTTTAATTTAATTCCATGGTTGTATTGTAGTTCTAAATGTCAAATTATATGAATAGTCAAACAATCGACACAAATGTTATTTTATAATAACTAATATAATATTAAATAATGTAAAGTCCAAAAAACCTATATTTAGATAAATTATTTAGATATAGTTTAAATTATCAATGATGTTCAATTTATGGTTATTTTTTCGTTTAGAGTAATTATTGTAATCACTTAAGAGTAAAAAAACCCCGATATCACTGTAATTGTCAAAAGTGTTAACGAAGTGTTATAATTAAAAGATAAGGGTAAAAATTTGGTTTAATCTTTTCGAAATTTATTTTATGAATTAATGTATATGCATCATCATATTATATTTTACTATTATTGATTTGGATAGATTTTTACATCAAAATTAATTTTTATTTATTTAATATGTTATGAACTTGCAAGTGAGTATGTCCCCACGGCTATAAAATAAAATATCTTCTTCGGATTTATTTACACATCAAGAACCTTTTAGTTTAGCCAACACCTACCCAAATTATTTCATTAAATATATAAAAATATCATATATGACTTTCTTTGATCATAAATCCTTCTTATGAAATATTTTGGTATAATCCTTAAAAGGTTTTTTGAAGAAGAAGTATTATTCATAACCAAGCATTTTTGTTTTATTTATTATTACTTTTATTTTAATTATTGGTCAATGTAACACCTCTACATATTATGATTTTTTTATATTTTTTATTTTTTCATTTCATTCACCACCAAATATAGTATCTCTTACATGCAACACCAAGTTTAAAACACTGTATTTTAATTCAAAGAATTTAAAAGATAGTTTTTATTTAAATATGGTTTATAAATTAAAATTTTCTAAATTATAAATCTATTAATCTTATTTATTTAATTATAACCCTTTTTTTGTTATTTTTTTTTATAAAATATTTTTAAAATTTTGAACATTTTCTCTTTGGAAAACTACTTTCTCTTCGTGTTTGTGAGTTCAATTCAGAATTAATTGTTTCCAATTATATGAATGAATTTTGGAAAAATTTTAATAAATATTGTAAATAATAATAATATATCTTATATAATAATTCAAAATTAATTCTTGGTCAAAATGAATAGTAATGATAGTAAAAATTTATTGTCGCAGTTAAAGATAAAACTGGTTTACAGGTGGTTAAAATAAAAAGGTAAGGCATAAAATGACCTATAAACTTTTACATAAACAAATTTTATGATCATATTTTGACTTTATAACCTTTAAGGTTTGATAAGAGCCCATGTTTGAGATTTATGGTATTCCAAATATGTTATTACATTTTATTCATTTCAAAAATTCCATATGTGTCCTCTCCCCCACTTATAAAAGGACACCCCTTTCCTCTTCACTTCACACATCAAAATCACATTGGATAAAAAATTACATATAAAAATATATTTATTTAATACCTACCGTTCCATATTTTCCAAATTTTTTTCTTAAATCCAACATAGGAAGGGTTTAGTTTTAACCAAAAGAGGTTTTTTGAAGAAGATGTAAAATTTTAAACTACGTGTTTTCATTTTACTTCTTCTTATAACTCCATAAAATAATCTTAAAATATTATAAAATTATAAATTCATTTCCTACCGTGTACAGAGATGTTTTTATATTAATTTAATAGAATATATCCATATCCAATTCCATCAAATGTGAAACTAACCCGACAATCGTGTCTACGGAGGACAACCACATCAAGAACCAATGTTTCTCATTTTCCATAAGCACCTATCACGGATGGATATAATGCAGAATTTAATGTTTATATATTATTATTATGATGTTATTAAACCTATGTAATTATAATTTCCCACCTAATTTCTTACATTCCATCCCATTGTAATAAAATAACATTGCTCGTGTGTATGGTGGAATACCGTCTCGCGAACCGATATGATGTGTTTTACATATATATATTCATTGAATTGTAATTAAGATAGATTAAATGAAAATATATAATAATTTTATCATTATTATATTTTTTTAATTATTATATCATATATAAATTCCATCTCCCCATTCTATGGTGGATACGATAACGTCGTTCGTGTGTACGATAAACTATCACGTCACGAAGTGATGCAATTACTTTTTCAATAACACTTTGCATAGAAGGTAATTAGGGTAAATTTAATGAATATATTTTATATATGACATAAATAGTATTATGTAATGTTAATAAATTAATTACCTTTATTGAATTTTACAATTCATGAAAATAGAAATAGAGTTCATGTGTATGTATGTCATACTGCCTCACTGATTAGTGTATTCCATTTTCTATCTCTAACATTTATGAATTACTATAAATACATATTTCTTGAATATATATGATATTTATATATTTTTTAACATTTTTTAAATTATGGAACCAAGATCAAAGTAATAGGACTCCAAATAATGAATCAAAACATACAAGAAAAACAAATATGTTATTTCCTGATACGTAATTTTCTTATGGAATTATTATTTAATAGGTGATAAAAAATCATTAGTAAATCATATATTGTATTATATTTATAAATATAAATCTTTAATTTATTTAAAATAAACATATATTTATTATACATAGGGTTTTAATGTTTATGAAGGAATTAAAAACTTAAAATACGAGATTTATAGTCTCTCTTTTATTTTCAAGAGACTAATGTCACATTATCCACTCATATGTTGTGTGTGGTTTTTATATGGATTTTTTACTCATTATATCATTAATCTAAAACATTTACTGATATTTAGGGTTTAATTTTAATTTATTCATAAATGGGTCTTAGTAATCAATAGATTACCAAAGCGGTAAAGGATTTTTTCCTCAAGTTGTCTTCATTGGGACATTCGTTATGTTTTGAAACTATCTTATTTTATGATTGGTATATAATTTTTTTTGAAATGTTATATAATGAATCTCCTACAATTAATTATATTTACTTTTTCTTTTTATAAAATTCATTAATTATGATTAGGATATAAAATTTACCAATGTGTAAGGGTTTGATGTTACAATCTCATTGTTTATTGGGATTGTTTATAATTATAATTTTGATGATAGAATATTAAAATATATCTATTAAGGAACTTTTTTATTTTATTATACTCTAGTTATGTCACGATGATTCATTTTTACCCATCATTTTCATATATTTATGTACTTGGGAGTTAAAAACATTTTTTTAAGAAAAATCATATTTATTTCTTTATTTGGTCGAAAAAAATTATTCTTCCACATCCATGTTTTATAAAAATAGTTTTAAAAAAAGGTTTAAAATTATAGAAATGATTTATTAATGTATGTTTTATCCATATTAAAAAACGTACAAAGTAGTTTCATAGGAATGTTCATATCATTTTCCAAACAAGACTTGTTTGGATTTTTTCCAAAATTTGAATGAAATATTGGTTTTAACACATAATGTAAGAACGAGATTTCCACATTCATGACCATTATTTTATTTTAATTTTACTTTATATGTTTATAATTATATTTTAAATGAAAATTATTTCCACCATATTTTATGATTTTATAGTTTTAAAAAGGTGAAATTCAAACAATGGTTATTTTCCTTAAGAATGGTCCAATGATATTTTATTTAAAACGAATTTTCAATCTAATATGACATCCTTTGAGGTCATATAACATTTTATGGGAATATTATACAATGATACCATATTTATTATTTATTTGGATGGTTTATGTTTATGAAATTGGTTTCTTTCCTATGGGTTATTCTATGAGAAATGGTATAGTAAACACATTACACTATGATATTCTTTAAAACTATAGAAGAAAACTATAGAAATTATTTTATATGATTATATATATCCTACAATTCTATGTCTTATTTCAATTTTATGCTCCCATGGATCATGCTATTTGATTTTCTTATGATTATTGTATTAAAAACTACCCATATTTATGCCATGAATCAATATTTTGATATTTGATATATAATTTATGGTTTTCATATATTATTCTCATGTTATCATACCCTTATTATCACATTATGTTTACATATTTCCTTTTTTTTATGCAAGCAGAGCATCTGAAATCACCCTTTATAATGTTTTTTTCCACATGTTATGGTGATAACTATTACATGTGATATGTATAATAAGGGTTCTAGTTGTTATAAACTATGTGGGATATGATGTAGAAATATTTTGTATCAATTTTTTGGTTTCCATGTTTACAAAGGAATTATACCTTTATGATTCACATGAATGTTTTTTTAATGTTATAATTATTTATCTAAAAAGATGAAATAGTTATGTATGAGTAGCCTGGGTCTCTATATTCAGACTTCCAGAAATAATAACACCAATACATTTTTATACATATATGTTACTATGTTAATGAAATTACCCACATCCATCCCCAAACTCCATTAAACGAGATGTGAATCTATCAATCAATCATTTAAATTTTTATAACGGGAGAAAGGGGAAAAAATCCACAAAACAAAACAAGAGAGGGAGGAGAGCCTACAGCGGTCTAAAATAGTAGAGACTAAGGGCGTGCCCTCTGATTTGGTTGACTCTATCGGGATTGAGAGTGAGAATTATGTGTAGACATACTAGGTTTGGACTGAGGACTTGAAGATAAGAATGGTGATATGCAACTTGGTTTACCTTACTCCAAGAGTGCATCACTTTGGTATTTTTGGTGATCATTCCTCTGCACTTTCTGGTGATGTTGGTGATGGACCTTTAAGATGGACAAAGACTGAACATGGAATAATGAAGGATTTTTGAATCCATTTCAACCTCCAAAAGGGAAATATCCTTTTTCAGGTAGAGGTTTAAACCCCGAACAAGGTCATTGACTTCATTCGGGAGTGAGGAGCCATGGACCAGGCATGAGGAGAAGGCCAAGAGAGATGATCCTTGATAATTCCAGACAACCTCTCCACCTCATAGGACCTCAATGTAGCATGAACCATCAGTATTAATTTTAATGCCCCTGGAAGGGGGGGGGTGTTCCAGTCAACCCAACAGCCTTGTGTACTTCCAATGTTAGGCTGGGGTCTATGAGACCGCACATGCATTCATAAGAGGAAGAGATATTCTTGTCAGTTGCTGAAGAGATGAGCCAAATCAATCTAAAGATTCTATGTCTTAATGAAGATGGAATTCCCATATGAATAGATTCAATCATGTATCATATTGTTCCTTTATTTCCAAATGCACCAACACCCTGAATAAAGAATCAAAGAGCAAGCCACCTTCTCTGGACCGCTGTCTCCCGAACCATGAAACCACTTATCAAATAATTGGAGGTCTTCCAGGTTGTGAATAAAGAGACCAGTGGACTCCCCCAAAAAACTCTACATTGTCCATGTCCAATCACCCTTGGAGAAAAAGTGATTATAACTTTCCTCCCGGCATGATTTTCAATAAGGGAATCAAGACACAATTGGGATTCCGCATCGTTTAATATTCTCATCATTGGGAATGACACTTCACCTAACCCTCCACAACCAAAATTTATCTTTCAAAGTGATGGATATGAACCAAAAGGTATTGTTCCATCTATTGGAAGGATCTGGATGATCTCATATGAGATAGTAATTCTGAGTGGTGAAGGTCCCTGAGGAGGATGGGGTGAACACGCACCTATCGTGGTCTGATGTATGTTCGATGAGGTTAAAGGTGGACGACTGCTCCTCGTTCAACACCACCTTTATAAGGGACGAATGCCAGTTGTATTCCCTAAAAGTGAGTTTGGGGTGGGGCATCTAGGGAACCCCATCATTTTCTCAATCTAGTTACGGTGGCAGAAAGAGATTTTTCTTTTCCTGATGATTCATTGTGAGTGCGGTTGAAGCTCAAAGATGACACAAGTGATGATGGACCAGAACAGAGTGTCACAACCATTCAATGAGTGTTGATAACTGAATTGGGAGTGCATGGATTTTCCCCATAGTGGGGCCTGTTCCAAGACTTTGGAGGCCAACTTTGCATGCATGCAGTTTCAAGTATCTTCCAAGCTGTGCACATTAATACCACTTTCCCTAGCGGATCTTGACATCCTCCGCCATGAATCCCAATGGTGTTTTCCTTCCGCAGGTGGATTCCAAATGAAGATATCCCTGAGCTTGTAAATATAGATGATGACACTTTTTGGGTATTTGATAGTAGAATGAGCATGAATGGGGGTTGCTAAAAGGACACTGTTGATGAGGGCGATACGGCTTCCAAAGGATAGGTACCTATTCTTCCAGTTGATAATAAAATCCATAATCTTTCTAATGAGAAAATCAAAGTCTTATAGTCGTAATATTATAGGGGAGATGGGGCCCCCATGGTAATACATGGGGAAAGAGCCTATTTTCATGGAGAGAGTGTGCTGAACCCCAGAAGACTGACTGGGCATGCATCTGATGGAGATGCATCAGAGACTATAATCTTTGTTAATAACCTGGACACTCTAGTGACAGTAAACCTCCATCACCACTTCCCAATTATTTTTATATTGATTAATATAGTTTATGTATATTATTTTAATAAAATATTTATTATTTTGAAAATATAATATATCATATACATTCATACAATCCCATTCACTACTAAATTATAACATAGCTCTTGCGTATGTGTAGACTACCACACTCATGAAGCGATGCGCTTCGATTTTCATCACCACATAACATAAATTATATGTATAATTATATAAAATAAAATAAAATGGTATTTATGATGTTAGTACCTATTTTGAAATATATAATACTACTTATTTTATTTCAATAAAGATCATTTAAAATTGAAATGTTACTCATGCATACGTACGACCTACCATCTCTATAATTGTAACATAATTAAATTTTAATATCTGTATATAATGATTGTTTGACAAGTTATAATTAATGTTTAAATATAATATTTATTTTTTGATTATTATTCTAGATATTATGGATCAATTAACCCATTGACTATGGTCAACATGTCAAGCCCTTTTGAAATTATAAACTAACCATACTCAAAACAGCAGATATGGAAATAACTAATTAAATAATTTAATATGTCATTGTAATAAATAATAAATGGTTTAAAGATAAATTAACAATCCTTAAAAATTTTCATGAAAAATTATATAATTGATATATTTTTATTATATAGGACTTAATGGGTATACATGGAAAGTCTAAACTCGAGGTAAGGGATTTAATCACAATTCTCTTTTTTTGAGACATATTATGAAATTATGTGCCTCAGTAATTTTATATGATGAATATACTACCCATAATAAATTTTATATCATACATAATGGTGTTTTATGGTGAAATTTTAATTATTTCACTCAAGTGTATTTGATATGAGTTTTACAATGTTTTAAAGGGGTTTCTATACTCTATTTCTTTTCATTGGGTTATAACTCTTATTCATTGGAATTGTTATTATATAAGTATGGTTCAATTGATATATAAATTGTTTTAATCTATATATATAATTATTTTATGTGTATTTACATTTTTACACATAATAACATCATTTATTAATTCTCAATTCAATTGTATGATCTTTGTAAGGGTTATTCATCTCATATTCTCTTTCTATGGGACATACTTTTTTGAAATGCACATATATTGTTTTATGATGTCTATAAAAATTAATTTTGACTTGTAATATGATTATTCTTATTATGATCATGATATTTCAAGATTCATTTGATTTTATTCATTCATGGGGATTATGATTTAAAAGTTAAAGAAGTGGTAGAGGCTATATGTTACAATACCACTTTTTAGATATTGTTTATCTTCATGCATCCTTTGGGGGAAATGAATTGCTATTATTTTCTAGAACAACATATCTATTAATCTCCTCTGGTTATGAATGTGTTTTAATTTTCCAATTTTCATTCCCTCCATTATTGAATACATTAACATCAAAACAATAATTTATAAGTGATATCAATAATGTATCTTATTTTAGTTTGGGAATCCATCTCTTCCATATCCATGTTTTAAAAAATGTTTTAAAAACATTTCATTTATAACCATAAATTATTTCTTAAATATATTTCACATGGTCTTTTACTTTCTTTTAATTGGGTTTAAATTGTAATTCTCATGAATTTCCCATACAGTTAACTTTAGACACCGTTTACAAAATATTTATAAAGAATGTTTATTTTTAACATTTACAACATGAATGGATTATACCTCCACCATGAATATTATTTTTGTTGAATAATAAATTATATATTCCAATTTTTATTTTCAAAGAAAATTATTTTGAAAATATTTTTCTGAATTTTAGCTTTTAAAATTGGGTTTCAAAATGAAATAGGTATTTTCTAAAAAAATGTTATTATGTTCTTTTAGGGGTATTTCCATTCCTCAAGGCCAAAATCCCTTTATATTACTTATTCTACACATAGAAAATTTTTCAATAATACTATCCTTATATTTTCTCTAGATGGATTATTAATTTCTGAAATATATTTTAAGGGAACAATTTTCTATTTCGTGGGTTAAATATGTTTTGAATTTAATAATGTATATCTTTATCATTTTTATAATGAGATGAAATCTCTATATAAATTATTTATTTTATTATTGAAAAAAAAATGTTTATGGTGATAGGTTGTTTTTTTATAAACCATGTATGTTTGGTTATATTATATCCCTCCAATTTATTTGGAATGATTAATGTTTTGATGTGGATCATGAGAGTTATTAAATGTATAATCATGATGGTTATTTAACGTGTAACTGTGATAGTTACTCTAAGTGTAACCATTATGGTTACTCTATCTGTGACTTTTAATGATAATACCTATATAAGAGTGATATGAAAATGATTCACCAAGATAAATAAATTCTTTTTCTATTCTTTATATGGTTTCTCATGGAAATATTATGATTTTTCAAGGTATGTTAATGAGTTTATGCTGGAAGAAATGTATACAATTATTATTGTGGGTGAAAATTTATTGGTTTTTAATGATTCACTTGATTAATGTTGACACCACTTGGACCATTATTATGGATTCCAAATACTCTTTTTAATCATTATGATATGTGTTTAGAATTGATGGACTTTGCATTGATGGTTATGAATTCCCCTATATTACGATGATGTAATATGATTATGTCACTATAACCTTCTTCTTATCCTTGTATCATTAAAAAAATGAAAGTGTTAATTCTTATTTTTACCTTTACTGATCATTTTAGATCACCCTTCTTATGTTTTAGTTCCCCTTGTTCTAAAGAATTGTTTTAAGTATGTTGTGTGTTAAAAGGTTTCAAAATGTGAAGAAAGTATTGGGATATGATGTTGATCATTATGAAAAAGTTGTTTATGAATCTATGTTGTTAATATTTTATCTTAATTCTCTAAAATTTCAAAAATAGAATGTACTTGGTTATGTATGTTATCAAATATTACTTTCTAATATTTTAATTTTTGGGGGAAAAATTGGGTTACCTTTATTAGTATAAAATCTATATTTCTAATTTTATTTAGAACCATATTAGGGAGTGCAGATTCAATTTCATTACTTATCAAAATAATATACCGTTTTTTACTTATGAGGTTTGAATATGAATATTATTTAATAATTATAGAAATATTAATATTCCATATTCATTACTCAATTAATATATTTTATGATAAGATATATTGTTTATGAATTGAATTTATCTTTTAATATATGATAAATACACTTGACATGAAATGATCAATGATTCCCAATTATAAATATACATTTCATGCCCCATCATGTATCATATAAGGCAAAAAAAATATTACTTAATCTTGAGTAAAGACACAAATTAAAATTGAGGATACATTCAGGTTTTTTTAGAGAATTAGGCCATAACTACTTTATAACAACTCAAATATTACAATGTATACACTTGTACTCACTATCCATTTTTTTACCATATAAAACTCTTTAAAAGGTGATTTTATTTTTTATTGATAGAAAACATCATAAAATTTATCTAAACGTCTTCCTTTATCTTACCCATCGTAATACCCCGTGTAAAACATTTAAAAAACTTGGTATGAGCAGAAAAATCACAGTATTGGATATAAAATAAGGAATGATACTGTTAGTTCATGAATATTTTAACCTCATGAAAACATTTTCACAAAATCATAAGTTTCTCCATTAAAACATAAGTTATTTAATATAACTCATAAAATCATAAGATTTCTGAAAAACCTCTCAGTAGTCATAAATTAAAAAAGGTAAGTTGTGGCATCTATAACATACACACAATGTTGCTTTAACAGCTACATAGAGAGTAACCTTCATGGTTATATTTGGAATACCCATAATAGTATATTCTTTAAATCTATTAGGTGAAACCTTATAGTTTACCTCTACCTCATTATCCAAAACATAGGAGAGATAACATGGTCTCACCCTCCCGTATTTTATCACGTAATTACTTATATAAATAAGCAATTATAGAGATCTATAACATAATCATAACACATAAAAAAGTATAAATGAAAATAAAATTTTCACTTTTAAATTAAAAAATATCATTTAGAGATATTGATATTGTTAGTCCATTATCAAAATCTTTTTGAAAACCAAAATACCTAAAAATGAAAAAAAACATTTATTTTTCTTTTGAAAAATATTACGGCCTATAGAGGAATCCAAATACCAAATAATTAGCACAACAACAGAAAAGTTTTTTTCACCATATACATTAAAAAACATCCAGTTTATCATTTAGTAAAACACTTTGTATAAACAAATTAATTTTCAAAACCTTTGAATGAAATTAAAATTCAACGGGTTTTATTATACACCTTAAAAAAGAAGGTGGTGCGTAACATCAAAATATGCCTCAATAAATAGAGATTGAGATGAAATCATTTACATCAAATCTGAATTTTCTATTACATTATTTATATTATTGAATAATAAAAATAGGTTTATTATACTTACATGATAACATGTTTAAAGTTTATTATTCCATTTACATAACTTAATTATAATTTTATAACAACTACTTAATTATTTAAACTCACGTCAAATATTTTATCGATATTCAGTGCTTGAGTTGAAAATGAACATGGTATGATGTAAACAGTCCATGTGGTCATAAGTCCATCATCTCCAGAATAATATTCATTATATAATTATGAATTTTATACATGAATTATACAATTAAATCAAACCATTAATTATGGTTATTAAAAATGAAAAAACATTATAAGCATAGAGACTGTAGGTTGTACGTACGTATGAGCAACATCTCCATTTTCCATTGATAATTATTGAAATAATGTAACTATTATTTTATCTTTAAAAAATTAGAATAATATTATTAAAATAATAATTATCATTAAAATATACTTATATGTATCATAAAAGTGATTTGGTGTATAAAAACAATTTAAATCGCTTCATGGAGGTGATAGTTCACACATATGCAGAAACGATGTTATTAGTTTTAGGTGCATGGAAAGTAAAATTGTAATTGAAATATTATTATATTATAATGATAAAAATTTCATGAACATAATATATAAATATTAATTACATTATTATGACCAGTCCTGAGAGATGTAATGAAAAAACGAACAATATCAGATCGTGAATTAGTAGTCCTCTGTACACACAAACAAAATATACATTTCTCATTTGATGAAATTGGAGATGTACTTAGGTGATGATATTAAAATAATAAAATATCCATATATTGAGGATACTGGATTTATCATTTCATCAGGGTGTAATAATATTTGAGGGTATAGATAGAAGAAACAAAATATATATACTTAAATAAAAATGTTACCTTTCCCTTAGTTGATTACATTTCTTAACACTTTAACACCTCTAAAGAGGGTGTTCTGCCTAAAATAAGGTTTCATTAATGTGGGGAGGTAACCTAGGAATGGTCTTGGGTAGATATTTTCTAAATAAAAATGGTTTTAAGTGTAAGAAACAGAGAATAAGGCACTTTTTATATGAGGGGGGAGGGGCACTCTTGGAATTATAAAAAGTATTTAATTAATAATAATTAGTTTTCTATTCCAAATTGGTATAAGTAAAATCAGTTTCAAGATAGGATGATTATGGGTCAAAATACATTCATATATGAAAAATTAGATACATTTTGGATATTTTTTAATACTTATCTTTATTTTTTAACCGTTTTAACTTTTATTATTTTATTATATAATTTATATTTTGAGTCAGAGTAATGATTATAATAGGTAAAAAAACCAATGAATGAGTAATTAATGAAATTTGGAGACTGATATAAAATATTTTTATAAAGATTTGTTTTTTAAAAATTTCATGACATTTTACATAATATTTTATATTTTAAAATATGAATTATGTCAATTTTGACACTATTTATTAATTGCCTTTTTAGAAAAATCATAAAAATGTGATTATTTTAAAATAACTACCTTAACCCATCTATAATATGTTAAATTCATCCAAATATTCATGTATAGAATCAAATAATTCAAATTATATGTGTTTTAAAATCAGTATTATAAAATATTTGATTTTTTCATTAATAATTCTATTGATGCATCATCACTTTGTAATAATTAAATTTAGTTATTTATTTCCTAAAAAATATAAATAAATTATCATGTTTTAGGTAATATTTATATATTTATAAGGATTATTTATATTTTAATATATCACTTATATAACACCATATTAAAATTTTTATAATTATGATAGACATGATTATGACATCTTTCTCTTTACATTAAACAAATTGTTATAAGTATCATAATCACACCCATGAAGCTTTCAAAAACAAAAATTTCAGCCCAAGGATTTTTTTCAACAAAAAATCATCCAATAAGATTATTAAAAGTGTTATGGTAGTTTTATAATATTAATAATATTATTTTATCCTTTAATTACCCGATTTACCCTTAATCGTGGTAAACAAATAATCACTAATGCTACTATTCATAATGTCTCAAAATAAAAGGTACCCATTTAAATCATTTATAACATATGATTCCAAATATATAATCCATTTTTATGAATTAAAAAAAATATTTGGAAGAAATTAATTAAAAATTAATCCCTTTGACGGAAGGAGAAAATGAGATTTTAAAGTAAAACATTAAAAATTTCACATAGTTTTTATATCCAATTCCAATAGAAAATTAGTTCCAATTACCTAAATTATATTAAATATAAAAAATAATTTAATTATACTTTAAAACCATTCAGAAATTTAATTTAACATTGTAAATGAATTCGATGAAAATTTAGTTTTGAACTAAAATGCAGTATTTTTCATTATTCATTAAAATATGATTCTTTCTCAGATAATACCAAAATTTTAAATAAAGTAATTTTTTATTTCTAGATTCCAAATAAGAAGCTAATTTTTTAATGTATAACTTATAGAAGTGAAAAAACTAGATTTAAAATAGGTAATACATCAAATGGAAGCAAAACTACATTTTTAGAAAAATATTTATTTTATCTGAAGAATTGAATTTGTTCTTATATATTATCAAGAAACACATAAGAAAAATTATAAAAATTATATTGAATTAATATTTAATTAATTTAATAAAAAAATACTGATATGATAATCACAATTAAATAATTTTGCATAGAAATATATCCTTTATATTCAATTGGTTTTTTATTTTCATTTATAGTGTATTTGTTAACCAATAAATCATTATACAAACATGTGTAAAAAGTATTTAAATAATTCAGTTAGAATTTATAATTCCCTCCATTATAATGGATAGGTTATAGCTACCATATTAAATAATACAATTTAGTTGTTTTTTTAAGCTCGATGTGGTGTACAATGTATGTTTTCAAACATTGTGTTTACTTTTAAAAACTCAGGATGTTACATTATAACCCCCCATTTTGTAAATTCCATCCTCGCAATTTTAATTCCTTGTTTTTAACTATTATATGTGTTTTCGAAATAAATTTATTGAAATCCCACATCAGAAACATGATTAATAAAACGACCACTTTAAAAGAAATAAATTATAGTATGAAGGTAACCTAAGATAACACATATTAGGTTACCATGTAAAAAAACATAGAGATGGAAGAAAAACTAACCACCATGTTATGATAGAGATTAATTGAAAAAATGGTCAGTAGAAATTTAACAATCCAAAAAACCTATGTTATTGATTGGTTAAATGTTCATTGATTCGATAGTAAGAAAAATAAAGGGATAACGTTTTTGTTTTAAGATCCTTTTCATCTAGTTGTGGAATTCATTTACTTACTTGACTAAGAACCTAAGAAAACATACTTACATGAGAATTTTTGTTTAATCCTTTAGTCAATTTCCACAATGAAATCATATTTTCTTCTCGAAATGATTAGTATTTAAGATAAAATTTTCATGCTTTAATCAACATCTAAAGAATCACATAATCCAAAAAATATTAACTATATATTTTTCATAACGTGAAACAATAACCAAAACCAAAATGGTTGGGATAAGATAACATAATAACAAAAAATTATAACCCTTTTTAAGAATAAATACTAATTTTAATCTACAAAATTAATCAATTATACACAAAGCTCAATATAGACCATTCAACAAATATCAATCCTCAAAATTTCCAAAGAAATCTAAACTAAGATTGAAATATGAAATTTAGAAGGATTTGATCACATAGTCTTCCAGGATTAATTTGATCACTTATCTCCAAATAACATAACTCACTCTTAAGGTTTCATACAAATAAGTAATTTACCTAATAAAATATTTTTCAATATAGGTTATTCATTCCCATAAATAAGATAAACCACCATAAGTCCATAATAAAAACACACATTCTTCCACAATAAAATTCAACCATCACTCCATAAATAAAATCACATCATTTTTTATTTTCTATAATCATGTAATGTTCCCAAAATAGTGAACGTATTCAAAAATAACATTTATTACATAACCCCCCAAATCATTTTTGAATAAAAAGTATATCTATTTGATAAAACATAAGTTCTGAAAATCAACTTATTCTTATTCTAATAACTTATTTAACTAAAAATAATAATTCTACTGACCAAGGACATCACATAGGAAATTTTTATGCAATAAAGCCTTTCCACCCATTGGTTGTGGGTTTGATTCCTAAATATTTTTCCAACATGACAGGATGTCATCCTTCCTGTGAGTTTCTATTTTTTGAAACCAATATAATTCTTATAAAATTTCCAAAAGGAGTTAAAATCATTAAAAATAACCATAACATATTTTAACGTCAAATTTTATGTCATGCCTTTAATTTTTCACCCCAAAACGTAATATCCCATAATTACCTCAAAATCAAGGGTCATATAAATCATAAAGTAAATTTATTCCTTTATAATTATGTCCACACAAGAAAATGTAATCCTTCCTGGATTACATTTTCACACAAAAAAATTTAGGGATACATATACTAGAAAAAATCTTTCAAAGTAATCTCACCATCAAAAAAGCATTAATATGTTTAAACATTTCATCATCCATAGATCTAGTATAACTATCAAATTTATAAAATGTATAAATCCATCATTTTTTCCCTTAACCATGTTGATCTATATTATCCCTGACTACATCTTTCATATAAACAAAACAATGAATCATTTTCTAAGATTCAATAATTTTTTGATATGAGTTAATAAATAATCCATACATTTCATATGGAATTTTTAGATTCATCATCTTAAATTGGAATGGCATTAGGTATTGCTAAAAATATATTTTTATGGTCCTATATATCCCATAGTGTGGCCTGTTCCAAGACATTGGAGGACAACTTTGCATGCATGTAGTTTCAAGTATCTTCCAAGCTGTGCACATTAATACCACTTTCCCTAGCGGATCTTGACATCCTCCGCCATGAATCCCAATGGTGTTTTCCTTCCGCAGGTGGATTCCAAATGAAGATAGCCATGAGCTTGTCAATATAGATGATGACACTTTTTGGGTATTTTATAACAGAATGAGCATGAATGGGGGTGGCTAAAAGGACACTGTTGATGAGGGAGATGCGGATTCCAAAGGATAGGTACCTATTCTTCCAGTTGAGAATAAAATCCACAATCTTTCTTAATGAGAAAATCAAAGTCTTATAGCCGTAATATTACAGGGGAGATGGGCCCCCCATGGTAATACATGGGGAAAGAGCCTATTTTCATGGAGAGAGAGTTCTGAACCCCAGAAGACTGATTGGGCATGCATCTGATGGAGATGCATCAGAGACTATAATCTTTTTTAATAACCTGGACACTCTAGTGACAGTAAACCTCCATCACCACCTCCCAATGATTTTTATATTGATGAATTTAGTTTATGTATATTATTTTAATAAAATATTTATTATTTTGAAAATATAATATATCATATACATTCATACAATCCCATTCACTACTAAATTATAACATAGATCTTACGTATGTGTAGACTACCACACTCACGAAGCGATGTGCTTCAATTTTCATCACCACATAACATTAATTATATGTATAATTATATAAAATAAAATAAAATGGTATTTATGATGTTAGTACCTATTTTGAAATATATAATACTACTTATTTTATTTCAATAAAGATCATTTAAAATTGAAATGTTACTCATGCATACGTACGACCTACCATCTCTATAATTTTAACATAATTAAATTTTAATAACTGTATATAATGATTGGTTTAAAAGTTATAATTAATGTTTAAATATAATATTTATTTTTTGATTATTATTCTAGATATTATGGATCAATTAACCCATTGACTATGGTCAACATGTCAAGCCCTTTTGAAATTATAAACTAAGTATACTCAAAATAGTAGATATGGACATAACTAATTAAATAATTTAATACGCCATTGTAATAAATATACCATTTTTTACCTATGAGGTTTGAATATGAATATTAGTTAATAATTATAGAAATATTAATATTCCATATTCATTACTCAATTAATATATTTTATGATAAGAAATATTGTTTATGAATTGAATTTATCTTTTAATATATGAGAAATACACTTGACATGCAATGATCAGTGATTCCCAATTATAAATATACATTTGATGCCCCATCATGTATCATATAAGGCACAAAAAATATTACCTAATATTTAGTAAAGACACAAATTCAAATTGAGGATACATTCAGGTTTTTTTAGAGAATTAGGCCATAACTACTATATAACAACTCAAATATTACAATTTATACACTTGTACTCACTATCCATTTTTTTCACCATATAAAACTCTTTAAAAGGGGATTTTATTTTTTATTGATAGAAAACATCATAACATTTATCTAAACTTCTTCCTTTATCTTACCCATCGTAATACCCCGTGTAAAACATTTAAAAAACATGGTATGAGCACAAAAATCACAGTATTGGATATAAAATAAGGAATGATACTGTTAGTTGATGAATATTTTAACCTCATGAAAACATTTTCACAAAATCATAAGTTTATCCATTAAAACATAAGTTATTTAATATAACTCATAAAATCATAAGATTTACGAAAAACATCTCAGCAGTCATAAATTAAAAAAGGTAATTTGTGGCATCCATAACATACACACAATGTAGCTTTAACAGCTACATAGGGAGTAACCTTCATGGTTATATTTGGAATACCCATAATAGTATATTCCCTAAATCTATTAGGTGAAACCTTATAGTTTACCTCTACCTCATTATCCAAAACATAGGAGAGATAACATGGTCTCACCCTCCCTTAGTTTATCACGTAATTACCTATATAAATAAGCAATTCTAGAGATCTATAACATAATCATAACACATAAAAAAGTACAAATGAAAATAAAATTTTCACTTTTAAATTAAAAAATATCATTTAAAGATATTGATATTGTTAGTCCATTATCAAAATCTTTTTGAAAACCAAAATAACTAAAAATGAAAAAAACATATATTTTTCTTTTGAAAAATATTACGGCCTATAGAGGAATCCAAATACCAAATAATTATCACAACAACAGAAAAGTTTTTTTTCACCGTATACATTAAAAAACATCCAGTTTATCATTTAGTAAAACACTTCATATAAACAAATTAATTTTCAAAACCTTTGAATGAAATTAAAATTCAATGGGTTCTATTATACACCTTAAAAAATAAGGTGGTGCGTAACATCAAAATATGCCTCAATAAAAAGAGATTGAGACGAATTCCTTTACATCAAATCTGAATTTTCCCTTACATTATTTATATTATTGAATAATAAAAATAGGTTTATTATACTTACATGATAACATGTTTAAAGATGATTATTCCATTTACATAACTTAATTATAATTTTATAACAACTACTTAATTATTTAAATTCACCTCAAATATTTTATCGATATTTAGCGCTTGAGTTGAAAATGAACATGGTATGATGTAAATAGTCCATGTGGTCATAAGTCCATCATCTCTAGAATAATATTCATTATATAATTATGAATTTTATACATTAATTATACAATTAAATCAAACCATTTATTATGGTTATTAAAAATGAAAAAACATTATAATCATAGAGACTATAGGTTGTACGTACATATGAGAAACATCTCCATTTTCCATTTATAATTATTGAAATAATGTAACTATTATTTTATTTTAAACAATTAGAATAATATTATTAAAATAATAATTATCATTAAAATATACTTATATGTATCATATAATTGATTTGGGGAACAAAAACAATTTAAATCGCTTCATGGAGGTGATAGTTCACACATACGCAGAAACGATGTTATTAGTTTTATGTGCATGGAAAGTAAAATTGTAATTGAAATATTATTATATTATAATGATAAAAATTTCATGAACATAATATATAAATATTAATTACATTATTATGACCAGTCCTGAGAGATGTAATGAAAAAACCAACTATATCAGATCGTGAATCAGTAGTCCTCTGTACACACAAACAAAATATATATTTCTCATTTGATGAAATTGGAGATGTACTTAGGTGATGATATTAAAATAATAAAATATCTCTATATTGAGGATACTAGATTTATAATTTCATCAGGGTGTAATAATATTTGAGGGTATAAATAGAAGAAACAAAATATATATACTTAAATAAAAATGTTCACTTTCCCTTAGTTGATTACATTTCTTAACACTTTAACACCTCTTAAGAGGGTGTTCTGCCTAAAATAAGGTTTCATTAATGTGGGGAGGTAACCTAGGAATGGTCTTGGGTAGATATTTTCTAAATAAAAATGGTTTTAAGTGTAAGAAACAGAGAATAAGTCACTTTTTATATTAGGGGGGAGGGGCACTCTTGGAATTATAAAAAGTATTTAATTAATATAAATTCTTTTTCTATTCCAAATTGGTATAAGTAAATTCAGTTTCAAGATAGGATGATTATGGGTCAAAATACATTCATATATGAAAAATAAGATAAATTTTGGATATTTTTTAATACTTATCTTTATGTTTTAACCGTTTTAACTTTTACTATTTTATTATATAATTAATATTTTGAGTCAAAATAATGATTATAATAGGTAAAAAAACTAATGAATGAGTAATTAATGAAATTTGGAGACTTATATAAAATATTTTTATAAATATTTGTTTTTTAAAAATTTCATGACATTTTACATAATATTTTATATTTTAAAATATGAATTATGTCAATTTTGACACTATTTATTAATTGTCTTTTTTGAAAAATTATAAAAATGTGATTATTTTAAAATAACTACCTTAACCCATCTATAATATGTGAAATTCATCCAAATATTCATGTATAGAATCAAATAATTCAAATTATATGTGTTTTAAAATCAGTATTATAAAATATTTGATTTTTTCTGTAATAATTCTATTGATGCACCATCACTTTGTAATAATTAAATTTAGTTATTTATTTCCTAAAAACTATAAATAAATTATCATGTTTTAGGTAATATTTATAGATTTATAAGGATTATTTATAGTTTAATATATCAGTTATATAACACCATATTAAAATTATTATAATTATGATAGACATGATTATGACATCTTTCTCTTTACATTAAACAAATTGTTATAAGTATCATAATCACACCCATGCAGCTTTCAAAAACAAAAATTTCAGCCCAAGGATTTTTTTCAACAAAAAATCATCCAATAAGATTATTAATAGTGTTATGGTAGTTTTATAATATTAATAATATTATTTTATCCTTTAATTACCCGATTTACCATTAACCGTGGTAAACAAATAATCACTAATGCTACTATTCATAATGTCTCAAAATAACAGGTACCCATTTAAATAATTTATAACATATGATTCCAAATATAAAATACATTTTTATGAATTAAAAAAAATATTTGTAAGAAATTAATTAAAAATTAATCCCTTTGACGGAAGGAGAAAATGAGATTTTAAAGTAAAACATTCAAAAGTTCACATAGTTTTTATATCCAATTCCAATATAAAATTAGTTCCAATTACCTAAATTATATTAAATATAAAAAATAATATAATTATACTTTAAAACCATTCAGAAATTTAATTTAACATTGTAAATGAATTCGATGAAAATTTAGTTTTGAACTTAAATGCAGTATTTTTCATTATTCATTAAAATTTGATTTTTTCTCAGATAATACCATATTTTTTTAAAAAAGTAATTTTTTATTTATCGATTCCAAATAAGAAGCTAATTTTTTAATATATAACTTATAGAAGTGAAAAAACTAGATTAAAAATAGGTAATACATCAAATGGCAGCAAAACTACATTTTTAGAAAAATATTTATTTTATCTGAAAAATTGAATTTGTTCTTATATAATATGAAGAAACACATAAGAAAAATTATAAATATTATATTTAATTAATATTTAATTAATTTAATAAAAAAATACTGATATGATAATCACAATTAAATAATTTTTCATAGAAATATATCCTTTATATTCAATTGGTTTTTTATTTTCATTTATAGTGTATTTGTTAACCAATAAATCATTATATAAACATGTGTAAAATGTATTTAAATAATTCAGTTAGAATTTATAATTCCCTCCATTATAATGGACAGGTTATAGCTACCATATTAAATAATAAAATTTAGTTGTTTTTTTAAGCTCGATGTGTTGTACAATGTATGTTTTCAAACATTGTGTTTACTTTTAAAAACTCAGGATGTTACATTAAAACCCCCCATTTTGTAAATTCCATCCTTGCAATTTGAATTCCTTGTTTTTAATTACTTTATGTGTTTTCAAAATAACTTTATTGAAATCCCACATCAAAAACATGATTAATAAAACAACCACTTTAAAAGAAATAAATTCTAGTATGAAGGTATCCTGAGATAACACATATTGGGTTACCATGTAAAAAAACATGGAGATGGAAGAAAAACTAACCGCCATGTTATGATAGAGATTAATTGGAAAAATGGTCAGAAGAAATTTAAAAATCCCAAAAACCTATGTTATTGATTGGTTAAATGTTCATTGATTCGATAGTAAGAAAAATAAAGGGATAACGTTTTTGTTTTAAGATCCTTTTCGTCTAGTTGTGGAATTCATTTACTTACGTGACTAAGAACCTAAGAAAACATACTCACATGAGAATTTTTGTTTAATCCTTTAGTCAATTTAGACAATAAAACCATCTTTTCTTCTCGAAATGATTAGTATTTAAGATAAAATTTTAATGCTTTAATCAACATCTAAAGAATCACATAATCCAAAAAATATTAACTATATATTTCTCATAACGTGATACATTAACCAAAACCAAAATGGTTGGGATAAGATAACATAATAACCAAAAATAATAACCCTTTTTAAGAATAAATACTAATTTTAATCTACAAAATTAATAAAATATACACAAAGTTCAATATAGACCATTCAACAAATATCAACCCTCAAAATTCCCAAAAAAAATCTAAACTAAGAATGAAATATGAAATTTAGAAGGATTTGATCACATATTCTTCCAGGATAAATTTAATCACTTATCTCAAAATAACATAACTCACTCTTATGGTATCATACAAATAAGTAATTTACCTAATCAAATATTTTTCAATATAGGTTATTCATTCCCATAAATAAGCTAAACCACCATAAGTCCATAATAAAAACACAGATTCTTCCACAATAAAATTCAACCATCACTCCCTAAATAAAATCACATCATTTTTTTATTTTCTATAATCATGTAATGTTCCCAAAATAGTGAACGTATTCAAAAATAACATTTATTACATAACCCCCCAAATCATTTTTTAATAAAAACTATATCTATTTGATAAAACATAAGTTCCGAAAATCAACTTATTCTTATTCTAATAACTTATTTAACTAAAAAGAATAATTCATACCGACCAAGGACTTCACATAGGAAATTTTTAGTCAATAAAGCCTTTCCACCCATTGGTTGTGGGTTTGATTCCTAAATATTTTTCCAACATGACAGGATGTCATCCTTCCTGTGAGTTTCCGTTTTTTGAAACCTATATAATTCTTATAAATTTTCCAAAAGGAGTTAAAATCATTAAAAATAACCATAACATATTTTAACCTCAAATTTTATGTCATGCCTTTAATTTTGCATCCCAAAACGTAATATCCCATAATTACCTCAAAATCAAGGGTTATATAAATCATAAAGTTTATTTATTCCTTTATAATTATGTCCACACAAGAAAATGTAATCCTTCCTGGATTACATTTTCACACAAAAAACATTAGGGATACATATACTAGAAAAAATCTTTCAAAGTAATCTCACCATCAAAAAAGCATTAATATGTTTAAACATTTCATCATCCATAGATCTAGTATAACTATCAAATTTATAAAATTTATACATCCATCATTTTTTCCCTTAACCATGTTGATCTATATTATCCCTGACTACATATTTCATATAAACAAAACAATGAATCATTTTCTAAGATTCAATAATTTTTTGATATGAGTTAATAAATAATCCATAAATTTCATATGGAATTTTCAGATTCATCATCTTAAATTTGAATGGCATTAGGTATTGCTAAAAATATATTTTTATGGTCCTATAGATCCCATAGTGGGGCCTGTTCCAAGACATTGGAGGCCAACTTTTCATGCATGCAGTTTCAAGTATCTTCCAAGCTGTGCACATTAATACCACTTTCCCTAGCGGATCTTGACATCCTCCGCCATGAATCCCAATAGTGTTTTCCTTTCGCAGGTGGATTTCAAATGAAGATAGCCATGAGATTGTCAATATATATGATGACACTTTTTGGGTATTTGATAGAAGATTGAGCATGAATGGGGGTGGCTAAAAGGACACTGTTGATGAGGGCGATGCGGCTTCCAAAGGATAGGTACCTATTCTTCCAGTTGAGAATAAAATCCATAATCTTTCTAATGAGAAAATCAAAGTCTCAGAGACTTAATATTACAGGGGAGATGGGGCCCCCATGGTAATACATGGGGAAAGAGCCTATCTTCATGGAGAGAGTGTGTTTAACCCCATAAGACTGACTGGGAATGCATCTAATAGAGATGCATCAGAGACTATTATCTTTGTTAATAACCTGGACACTCTAGTGACAGTAAACCTCCATCACCACACCCCAATGATTTTTATATTGATGAATTTAGTTTATGTATATTATTTTAATAAAATATTTATTATTTTAAAAAAATAATATATCATATACATTCTTACAATCCCATTCACTACTAAATTATAACATAGTTCTTGCGTATGTATAGACTACCACACTCACGAAGCGATGTGCTTCAATTTTCATCACCACATAACATGAATTATATATATAATTATATAAAATAAAATAAAATGGTATTTATGATGTTAGTACCTATTTTGAAATATATAATACTACTTATGTTATTTCAATAAAGATCATTTAAAATTGAAAGGTTACTCATGCATACGTACGACCTACCATCTCTATAATTGTAACATAATTAAATTTTAATAACTATATATAATGATTGGTTTAAAAGTTATAATTAATGTTTAAATATAATTTTTATTTTTTGATTATTATTCTAGATATTATGGATCAATTAACCCATTTACTATGGTCAACATGTCAAGTCCTTTTGAAATTATAACCTAAGGATACTCAAAACAGCAGATATGGACATAAATAATTAAATAATTTAATATGTCATTGTAATAAATAATAAATGGTTTAAAGATAAATTAAAAATCCTTAAAATTTTCATAAACAATTATATAATTGATATATTTTTTTTATATAGGAGTTAATGGGTATACATGGAAAGTCTAAACTCGAGGTAAGGGATTTAATCACAATTCTCTTTTTTTTGAGACATATTATGAAATTATGTGCCTCATTAATTTTATATGATGCATATACTACCCATAATAAATTTTGTATCATACATAATGGTGTTTTATGGTGAAATTTTAATTATTTCACTCAAGTGTATTTGACATGAGTTTTACAAAGTTTTAAAGGGGTTTCTATACTCAATTTCTTTTCGTTGGGTTATAACTCTTATTCATTGGAATTGTTATTATATAAGTATGTTTCAATTGATATATAAATTGTTTTAATATATATATATAATTATTTTATGTTTATTTACATTTTTACACATAATAACATCATTGATTAATTCTCAATTCAATTGTATGATCTTTGTAAGGGTTATTCATCTCATATTCTCTTTCAATGGAACATACTTTTTTGAAATGAACATATATTGTTTTATGATGTCTATAAACATTAATTTTGACTTGTAATATGATGATTCTTATTATGATCATGATATTTCAAGATTCATTTGATTTTATTCTTTCATGTGGATTATGATTTAAAAGCTAAAGAAGTGGTAGAGGCTATATGTTACAATACCACTTTTTAGAGATTGTTTATCTTCATGCATCCTTTGGATGAAATGAAGTAATCTTATTTTCTAGTACAAAATATCTATTAATCTCCTCTGGTTATGAATGTGTTTTAATTTTCCAATTTTTCTTTCCTCCATTATTGAATACATTACCATCAAAACAATCATTTTTAAGTGATATCAATAATGTATCTTATTTTAGTTTGGGAATCCATCTCTTCCATATCCATGTTTTAAAAAATGTTTAAAAAAAATTTCATTTATAACCATACATTATTTTTTAAATATATTTCACATGGTATTTTACTTTCTTTTAATTGGGTTTAAATTTTAATTCTCATGATTTTTCCCATACAGTTAACTTTAGACACCGTTTACAAAATATTTAAAAAGAATGTTTATTTTTAACACTTACAACATGAATGGATTATACCTCCACCATGAATATTATTTTTTTGACTAATAAATTATATATTCCAATGTTTATTTTTAAAGAAAATTATTTTGACAATATTTTTCTGAATTTCAGCTTTTAAAATTGGGTTTCAAAATGAAACAAGTATTTTATAAAAAAATGTTCTTATGTTCTTTTAGGGGTATTTCCATTCGTCAAGGCAAAAATACCTTTATATTACTTATGCTACACATAGAAAATTTTTCAATGATACTATCCTTATATTTTCTCTAGATGGATTATTAATCTCTGAAATATATTTCAAGGAACAATTTTCTATTTTGTGGGCTAATTATGTTTTGAATTGAATAATGTATATCTTTATCATTTTTATAATGAGATGAAATCTCTATATAAATTATTCATTTTATTATTGAAAAAAATTGTTTATGGTGATAGGTGGTTCTTTTATAAACCATATATGTTTGGGTATATTATATCCCTCCAATTTATTTGGAATGATTAATGTTTTGATGTGGATCATGAGAGTTATTACATGTATAATCAAGATGGTTTTTTAAAGTGTAACTATGATAGTTACTCCAAGTGTAACCATTATGGTTACTCTATCTGTGACTTTTAATGATATTACCTATATAAGAGTGATATGAAAATGATTCACCAAGATAAATAAATTCTTTTTCTATTCTTTATATGGTTTCTCATGGAAATATTATGATTTTTCAGGGTATGTTAATGAGTTTATGCTAGAAGAAATGTATACAATTATTATTGTGGGTGAAAATTTATTGGTTTTTAATGATTCACTTGATTAATATTGACACCACTTGGATCATTATTATGGATTCCAAATACTCTTTTTAATAATTATGATATGTGTTCAGAATTTATGGACTTTGCATTGATGGTTATGAATTACCCTATATTACGATGATGTAATATGATTATGTCACTATAACCTTCTTCTTATCCTTATATCATTGAAAAAATGAAAGTGCTAATTCTTATTTTTACCTTTACTGATCATTTTAGATCACCCTTCTTATGTTTTAGTTCCCCTTGTTCTAAAGAATTGTTTTAAGTATGTTGTGTGTTAAAAGGTTTCAAAATGTGAAGAAAGTATTGGGATATGATGTTGATCATTATGAAAAAGTTGTTTATGAATCCATGTTGTTAATATTTTATCTTAATTCACTAAAATTTCAAAAAATAGAATGTACTTGGTTATGTATGTTATCAAATATTACTTTCTAATATTTTAATTTTTGGGGGAAAATTGGGTTACCTTTATTAGTATAAAATCTATATTTCTAATTTTATTTAGAACCAGATTAGGGAGTGCAGATTTAATTTCATTACTTATCAAAATAATATACCTTTTTTTACTTATGAGGTTTGAATATGAATATTAATTAATAATTATAGAAATATTAATATTCCATATTCATTACTCAATTAATATATTTTATGATAAGATATATTGTTTAGGAATTAAATTTATCTTTTAATATATGAGAAATACACTTGACATGAAATGATCAGTGATTCCCAATTATATATATACATTTGATGCCCCATCATGTATCATATAAGGCACAAAAAAATATTACCTAATCTTGAGTAAAGACACAAATTCAAATTGAGGATACATTCAGGTTTTTTTAGAGAATTAGGCCATAACTACTATATAACAACCCAAATATTACAATGTATACACTTGTACTCACTATCCATTTTTTTCACCATATAAAACTCTTTAAAAGGTGATTTTATTTTTTATTGATAGAAAACATCATAACATTTATCTAAACTTCTTCCTTTATCTTACCCATCGTAATACCCCGTGTAAAACATTTAAAAAACTTGGTATGAGCACAAAAATCACAGTATTGGATATAAAATAAGGAATGATACTGTTAGTTCATGAATATTATAACCTCATGAAAACATTTTCACAGAATCATAAATTTCTCCATTAAAACATAATTTATTTAATATAACTCATAAAATCATAAGATTTTTGAAAAACATCTCAGCAGTCATAAATTAAAAAAGGTAAGTTGTGGCATCCATAACATACACACAATATACCTTTAACAGCTACATAGGGAGTAACCTTCATGGTTATATTTGGAATACCCATAATAGTATATTCCCTAAATCTATTAGGTGAAACCTTATAGTTTACCTCTACCTCATTATCCAAAGCATAGGAGATATAACATGGTCTCACCCTCCCTTAGTTTATCAAGTAATTACCTATATAAATAAGCAATTCTAGAGATCTATAACATAATCATAACACATAAAAAAGTATAAATGAAAATAAAATTTTCACTTTTAAATTAAAAAATATCATTTAAAGATATTGATATTGTTAGTCTATTATCAACATCTTTTTGAAAACCAAAATACCTAAAAATGAAGAAAAACATTTATTTTTCTTTTGAAAAATATTACGGCCTATAGAGGAATCCAAATACCAAATAATTATCACAACAACAGAAAAGTTTTTTTCACCATATACATTAAAAAACATCAAGTTTATCATTTAGTAAAACACTTCGTATAAACAAATTAATTTTCAAAACCTTTGAATGAAATTAATATTCAAAGGGGTTTATTATACACCTTAAAAAATAAGGTGGTGCGTAACATCAAAATATGCCTCAATAAATAGAGATTAAGACGAAATCCTTTACATCAAATCTGAATTTTCTCTTACATTATTTATATTATTGAATAATAAAAATAGGTTTATTATACTTACATGATAACATGTTTAAAGATGATTATTCCATTTACATAACTTAATTATAATTTTATAACAACTACTTAATTATTTAAATTCACGTCAAACATTTTATTGATATTCAGTGCTTGAGTTTAAAATGAACATGGTATGATGTAAATAGTCCATGTGGTCATAAGTCCATCATCTCCAGAATAATATTCATTATATAATTATGAATATTATAAATGAATTATACATTTAAATCAAAACATTAATTATGGTTATTAAAAATGAAAAAACATTATAAGCATAGAGACTGTAGGTTGTACGTATGTATGAGAAACATCTCCATTTTCCATTGATAATTATTGAAATAATGTAACTATTATTTTATCTTTAAACAATTAGAATAATATTATTAAAATAATAATTATGATTAAAATATACTTATATGTATCATATGAGTGATTTGGTGAATAAAAACAATTTAAATCGCTTCATGGAGGTGATAGTTCACACATATGCAGAAACGATGTTAATAGTTTTATGTGCATGGAATGTAGAATTTTAATTGAAATATTATTGTATTATAATGATAAAAATTTAATGAACATAATATATAAATATTAATGACATTATTATGACCAGTCCTAAGAGATGTAATGAAAAAACGAACTATATCAGATCGTGAATCAGTAGTCCTCTTTACACACAAACAAAATATACATTTCTCATTTGATGAAATTGGAGATTTACTTAGGTGATGATATTAAAATAATAAAGTATCTGTATGTTGAGGATACTGGATTTATCATTTCATCAGGGTGTAATAATATTTGAGGGTATAAATAGAAGAAACGAAATATATATACTTAAATAAAAATGTTACCTTTCCCTTAGTTGATTACATTTCTTAACACTTTAACACCTCTAAAGAGGGTGTTCTGCCTAAAATAAGGTTTCATTAATGTGGGGAGGTAACCTAGGAATGGTCTTGGGTAGATATTTTCAAAATGAAAATGTTTTTAAGTGTAAGAAACAGAGAATGAGGCACTTTTTATATGAGGGGGGAGGGGAACTCTTGGAATTATAAAAAGTATTTAATTAATATAAATTCATTTTCTATTCCAAATTGGTATAAGTAAATTCAGTTTGAAGATAGGATGATTATGGGTCAAAATACATTCATATATAAAAAATTAGATACATTTTGGATAATTTTTAATACTTATCTGTATGTTTTAACTGTTTTAACTTTTATTATTTTATTATATAATTTATATTTTGAGTCAAAATAATGATTATAACAGTTAAAAAAACTAATGAATGAGTAATTAATGAAATTTGGAGACTTATATAAAATATTTCTATAAAGATTTGTTTTTTAAAAATTTCATGACATTTTATATAATATTTTATATTTTAAAATATGAATTATGTCAATTTTGACACTATTTATTAATTGTCTTTTTTGAAAAATCATAAAAACGTTATTATTTTGAAATAACTACCTTAACCCATCTATAATATGTGAAATTCATCCAAATATTCATGTATAGAATCAAATAATTGAAATTATATGTGTTTTAAAATCAGTATTATAAAATATTTGATTTTTTCTTTAATAATTCTATGGATGCAGCATCACTTTGTAATAATTAAATTTAGTTATTTATTTCCTAAAAACTATAAATAAATTATCATGTTTTAGGTAATATTTATAGATTTATAAGGATTATTTATAGTTTAATATATCACTTATATAACACCATATTAAAATTTTTATAATTATGATAGACATGATTATGACATCTTTCTCTTTACATTAAACAAATTGTTATAAGTATCATAATCACACCCATGTAGCTTTCAAAAACAAAAATTTCAGCCCAAGGATTTTTTTCAACAAAAAATCATCCAATAAGATTATTAAAAGTGTTATGGTAGTTTTATAATATTAATAATATTATTTTATCCTTTAATTACCCGATTTACCCTTAACTGTGGTAAACAAATAATCACTAATGCTACTATTCATAATGTATCAAAATAAAACATACCCATTTAAATAATTTGTAACATATGATTCTAAATATATAATCCATTTTTATGAATTAAAAAAAATATTTGGAAGAAATTAATTAAAAATTAATCCCTTTGACAGAAGGAGAAAATGAGATTTTAAAGTAAAACATTCAAAAGTTCACATAGTTTTTAAATCCAATTCCAATATAAAATTAGTTCCAATTACCTAAATTATATTAAATATAAAAAATAATATAATTATACTTTAAAACCATTCAGAAATTTAATTTAACATTGTAAATGAATTTGATGAAAATTTAGTTTTGAACTAAAATGCAGTATTTTTCATTATTCATTAAAATATGATTTTTTCTCAGATAATACCAAAATTTCAAAAAAAAGTAATTTCTTATTTCTATATTCCAAATAAGAAGATAATTTTTTAATATATTACTTATTTAAGTGAAAAAACTAGATTTAAAATAGGTAATACATCAAATGGTAGCAAAATTACATTTTTAGAAAAATATTTTTTTTATCTGAAAAATTGAATTTGTTCTTATATAATATCAAGAAACACATAAGAAAAATTATAAAAATTATATTGAATTAATATTTAATGATTTTAATAAAAAAATACTGATATGATAATCACAATTAAATAATTTTGCATAGAAATATATCCTTTATATTCAATTGGTTTTTTATTTTCATTTATAGTGTATTTGTTAACCAATAAATCATTATATAAACATGTGTAAAAAGTATTTAAATAATTCAGATATAATTTATAATTCCCTCCATTATAATGGATAGGTTATAGTTACCATATTAAATAATAAAATTTAGTTGTTTTTTAAGCTCAATGTGGTGTACAATGTATGTTTTCAAACATTGTGTTTACTTTTAAAAACTCAGGATGTTACATTATAACCCCCCATTTTGTAAATTCCATCCTCGAAATTTTAATTCCTTGTTTTTAACTACTGTATGAGTTTTCAAAATAAATTTATTGAAATCCAACATCAAAAACATGATTAATAAAACAACCACTTTAAAAGAAATAAATTCCAGTATGAAGGTAACCTGAGATAACACATATTAGGTTACCATGTAAAAAAACATAGAGATGGAAGAAAAACTAACCGCCATGTTATGATATAGATTAATTGGAAAAATGGTCAGTAGAAATTTAACAATCCCAAAACCTATGTTATTGATTGGTTAAATGTTCTTTGATTCGATAGTAAGAAAAATAAATGGATAATGTTTTTGTTTTAAGATCCTTTTCGTCTAGTTGTGGAATTCATTTACTTACTTGACTAAGAAACTAAGAAAACATACTTACATGATAATTTTTGTTTAATCCTTTAGTCAATTTCCACAATAAAATAATCTTTTCTTCTCTAAATGATTAGTATTTAAGATAAAATTTTCATGCATTAATCAACATATAAAGAATAACATAATCCAAAAAATATTAACTATATATTTCTCATAACGTGAAACATTAACCAAAACCAAAATGGTTGGGATAAGATAACATAATAAACAAAAATAATAACCCTTTTTAAGAATAAATACTAATTTTAATCTACAAAATTAATCAATTATACACAAAGATCAATATAGACCATTCAACAAATATCAATCCTCAAAATTCCCAAAAAAATCTAAACTATGATTGAAATATGAAATTTAGAAGGATTTGATCACATAGTCTTCCAGGATAAATTTAATCACTTATCTCCAAATAACATAACTCACTCTTAAGGTATCATACAAATAAGTAATTTACCTAATCAAATATTTTTCAATATAGGTTATTCATTCCCATAAATAAGCTAAACCACGATAAGTCCATAATAAAAACACAGATTCTTCCATAATAAAATTCAACCATTAATCCCTAAATAAAATCAAATCATTTTTTATTTTCTATAATCATGTAATGTTCCCAAAATAGTGAACGTATTCAAAAATAACATTTATTACATAACCCCCCAAATTATTTTTGAATAAAAAGGATATCTATTTGATAAACCATAAGTTCCGAAAATCAACTTATTCTTATTATAATAACTTGTTTAACTAAAAAGAATAATTCATACTGACCAAGGACTTCACATAGAAAAGTTATAGGCAATAAAGCCTTTCCACCCATTGGTTGTGGGTTTGATTCCTAAATATTTTTCCAACATGATTGGATGTCATCCTTCCTGTGAGTTTCCATTTTTTGAAACCTATATAATTCTTATAAAATTTCCAAAAGGAGTTAAAATCATTAAAAATAACCATAACATATTTTAACCTCAAATTTTATTTCATGCCTTTCATTTTGCATCCCAAAACGTAATATCCCATAATTACCTCAGAATCAATGGTCATATAAACCATAATTTTTATTTATTCCTTTATAATTATGTCCACACAAGAAAATGTAATCCTTCCTGGATTACATTTTCACACAAAAAACTTTAGGGATACATATACTAGAAAAAATCTTTCAAAGTAATCTCACCATCAAAAAAGCATTAATATGTTTAAACATTTCCTCATCCATAGATCTAGTATAACTATCAAATTTATAAAATGTATACATCCATCATTTTTTCCCTTAACCATGTTGATCTATATTATCTCGGACTATATCTTTCATATAAACAAAACAATGAATCATTTTTTAAGATTCAATAATTTTTTGATATGAGTTAATAAATAATCCATACATTTCATATGGAATTTTCAGATTCATCATCTTAAATTGTAATGGCATTAGGTATTGCTAAAAATATATTTTTATGGTCCTATAGATCCCTTTCCAAAACATTCTTTGTAGGATATCTATTTTAAAAATGGCTATACTCCCCAAATTTAAAACATTCAATTGATAACTCATGAACAACGTCTTTCCTTTTTATAGAGTAAATGAATGATTCATTTTTCTTTAGAAGGTTATTTATTTATGACCTTGACTTACACATTTATAAAATCAACCTATCCCTTTAATACATTTCCTAGGTGTTTCATTCCACATCATTAACACATATATCATTTTATATACTTACCTTTATGATCATTATTACCAAAAATTCCACAGGGATTTGTTTCAATCATATGTGATGCATCAAAAAAATTTCCAAGGCTCAAGTGGTTAATCATAAATCATTATAATTGGTTTAAAATAACCATAAGAGTTATCATTTCATATCCTATTTAATTTGATTTCTTATTTAGATATCCAATACTTTCCATTCACATCCATTGTTACTTTGGTGCCTGATGGATCCATCCATTTACTAAAACCAAAAATATTAGTGTGACTATATCAATAAAAACACAATATAAATACTTTTGAGGACGATAAACAGTATTATATCCTTATTCATGTTATCTAAAACTCATTTAATTTGTATAAAATATCTATAACTCTTCTTACTTAGCTAACCGTTGTGGTAATGTATAACTTGTAACATATGCTTATATAACACCCTAACCTCTAATGTTATCTAAACCAACCACTAATACAAACTATAAGGCCACAAACATAAAAAACACATAATATTGAGATAATTAAAGAATTATAATTAAGGATACTTTCAGGTTTAGATTTTTAGATAATTAGGCCATAACTGTAACATAACACCTCAAATATTACAAAGTAGAGAATTCTACTCACTATCTATTTCTCACAAGATAAAACTCATTAAAGCATGTTTTATTTTGTTCTTGCTAGAAAACACCATATCATTCATCTTGACTTATTCATTTCTCTTACCCATCCTTATATAATTTTTGAAAACATTTTAAAAACTTGAAATGATCAAAAAAATCTCAGTAAGGGATATTAAATAAGGGATAACACCATTAATCCATAAATATTTTAAACTCATGAAAACATTTTCACAAAAACATACTTTTCACCCATAAAACATATGTTATTTAAAAAACCCCATAAAATCACAACATTCATGAAAAAAATATTAGCAATCATAAAGTTAAGTTTTGTCATCCATAACATACTTACATTCTAGATTTCATAGCTACATAGGGAGTAACCTTCATTGTAACGTTTGGAACACCCATCATGATATATTACAAAAACATCATAGTAGAAACCTTATAATTTTACTCTGTCACATTACCAATTACATTTTAGATATGCCATAGGCTCACCCACCCTCAGTTTATCATGGAACCACCCGTATATGTAAGCAATTCCTAAGACCCATACCATAATCCTAACACATAAAAAAACATATTGGAAAATAAAATTTCAAATTTGAAATAAAAAATATTATTTCAAGATATTGATATATTTAATATATTATAAAAACCATTTTAAATAAAAAAATACCATAAAATAGAAAATTGTATTTATTTTTATTTTAAAAATCATTAAGTCTTGTAGAGGAATCCCAATACCAAATAATGGTCATGGTAGTGGAAAAGTTTTTGTCGATGTATATGTTAAAAAATTACTTTTTTATATTTAGTAAAATGATTCATATAAAAATATTCTCTTTTAAAAACATTAAATTAAATTAAAATTAAAGGGGGTTAATTATACACTTTATAAACTAATGTGGTGTATAATATCAAAATATTCCTCAATGAAAGGAGATAGAGATGAAATTCCCTACATGGAGCCTGACTTTTCTCGTAAATTATTTATATTTATGAAAAATAAACTTATATTAATTTATAATTTCTTTAAAAACAATTTCACAGTGATTATTCACTTTATATCACTTGTTTATAATTTTATAACAGTTACTTATTTTTTAAGTTCGCTTCGTATATTTTGTCGATATTCTATACCTAAGTCAAAAATGTAATTGTTATGATATAAATAGTAAATGTGGTCATAATTCTATCATCTCTAGAATAATATTCATGAACTACTTATGAATATTATATATTGATTATACTTTTAAATCAAACCATTAATCATGGTTATGAAAAATGAACAATTTTATATTCACAGAGATGGTAGGCCGTAAGTACGTATGAATAACATTTCAATTTTTCATTGATAATTATAGATGTAATGTAATTATTATTTTATCTTTAAATAATGGTATTAATATTATTATAATCATAATTATCATTTAAATATACTTATATATATCATACAGGTGATTTGGTGGATAAAAATTATTTGCATCGCTTCGTGGAGGTGATAGTCAGAAGTACGCACAAATGACATTATCTTTTTTATATGAATAGAATGTAATAAATTATTCAATATATTATTATATTATAATTATAAATATTTTATGGAGATCATATATTAGCATTAATTATATCATTATGACTAGTCTTGTGTGACGGTAACAAAAAATGAACTATATCGGTTCCTGAGGCTGTAGTCCATCGTACACAAAAAAAATATATTTATGTCCCATTTTATTAAACTATAGATTGATTTAGGTGAAGATATTAAAATAATAACTTCTAATTATATTGAGGATAACAGATTTTTTATTTCATCATGTTGTACAAATATTTTAATATAGATTAAAAAGAAACAAATTAGTAATACTTAAGTAAAAACATTACTCGTCCTTTGGATGATCACATTACATAACATATTAAAACTTATATGTTGGGTTTTATTCCTTAAATAAAGCATAAAGAATTTGGGGAGGTATTATAGCAAGGGTATTGGGTAGATCATGGCCAAACCAAAAGGTTTTTGATGTGTAAGGGATAGAGAAGAAGGGTGCCTTTTTATAAGAGATAGGAGGGGAACTATTTGAATTATTTAATGTATTAAATTAATATAAATGCATATTATATTCCAAATTTTTCCAAGTATATTTAGTTATAATATAGTATGATAATGGGTCTGAATCAATTAATTTTATAAAAATTATATTTTTTTATAATTTTTTAATCATCATCTTTATATTTTAACTATTTAACTCTTACCATTTTATTAAGTAATTTACACTTTGAGAGTTAAAATAATTACCATAACGTATAAAAAAACCAATGAATGAATCATTAATTAAATTCGGAGATTTGTATAAACTATTTGGTCTATTATATGTTTTTTATAAATCTTATAAAATTGAACAAAATATTTTATATTTTAAAATAAAAATTATTTTAATTTTGACATGATTTATTACATTAATATTCAAAAAAATCATAATAACATGATTCCATCAAAATAACTACATTAACTCATCTATAACATGTCAAATTCATCAATTAAATTAGTGTATGGCATAAAATATATATTTTAAAATAATAATAATATCATTTATTTGATTCTTCCTTTAAGAAACCTCTTATTGCATCATCATTGTGTCATAATTAAATTTCAAAATTTATTTCCTAAAAATTAAAATTAATGTAACCTATTTTATTTAATATTTTAATATTTATATATACCCTTTATAGTCTAATATATCACTTATATAACCACATATTAAATTTTTAATAGTTATGAGAGACATGATTATGCCATCTTTCTCTTTACTTTAAATAAAATGTTATAAGTGTCATAATCACACCTAAGTGGCATAAAAATGTCAAAATTTTGACCCAAGTATTTTATTAGTCTAAAAGAAATCATCCAATTATATTAGGACATGTATCAGGGTATTTTTATAATATTTATATTATTATTTTAACCTTTAATTATCTAATTTACCCTTAACCATGGTAATAAAAATAATTACTACCATTGCGATTCATATTGTAAAAAATAAAAGGGACATGTTTAAATAATTTGGGACTTCTGATTAAAAATAAGGAATTACTTTTTCAAAATTAAAGACTCGTAATTGGAATAAATTAATTGAAAACTAATCACGTTGACAGAATGAGAAAACAAGTTTTTAAAGAAAAATGTTCAAAAGTTCACATTGTTTTTATGTCCAATTTCAATATGAAATTTATTATAATAACCTATATTAGATTAAATTATAACAACATAATCAAATTATACTTTAAAACCATTAAAAAATATAATTTAACACTATAAATAGATTTAATAAAAAGACAGTTTTGAACTGAAAATAAGTATTTTTCACTTTTCATTAAAATTTTAATTTTATGATAAAAATATAAAGAAATTAAACCGATGTAAATTTTTATGTAGTTATTCAAAATAATAAGTTTATTATTTCAAAAATAGCTTAAAAAAGTGACCAAAAATATATTTTAAATAGGTGCCTCATCAAAAGTCTGTAAAATTTCATTTTTAGAACAATATTTCTTTTAGTAGTAAAATTGAATTTGATAATATATAAGATATAGAAAACACAGAAGATAAATTTTAATCATTATATTTAATTTATATTTCAATAATTTTTTCAAAAAAAAATGATTTTATTATCACAATTAAATAGTTTTTTATATAAATATATCATTTATATCTAATTGGTTTTTAGGTTCATTTCTAGTTTATTTGGTAACCAATGATTCACTATATAAACACGTGTAAAAAATATTTTTAAAATTTCGTTAACATTTTTTATTCCCAATATTTTATTGGCTAGTGGATAAATACCATATAAATAATTATATTTTTTGTTCATTTAAGTTCATTGTGGTATATCATGCACGTTATCGAACATTGTGTTTCCTTTTAAAAACTAGGGATGTTACATATCACGAGACAAACCAGTATGCCAAACCTAATAAATGGGGTTTTTGGTGTATTCTTACCCATCAATTAAACATTCATGGTACAATTCCTTGATGGTAAAGATATCATGATGTCTGATATCTTAATATCCATAATTAATTATTTACTTCATTGAAAATTTTTGTTATTTTTATCCATTATTTTAATGCATTGATATTATCCCTAGATGCATTTCATGATAATGTTATTGATTTAATGGTATTTATTCAATTATTTAACATTAAATTTTGATTGTGCCTTATTTATTCATGATATTTTATTTTATATATATCCCTTACAGATCATTTTATCTCACCCGTTTTTTTCATTTTACTATTATATGAAAAATAATATTATAAATAATATAAAGGATGTTTGAATGTTTTTTATACTAGAATTTTATAATTATAATATAATATGGGAATATTGAATGTATATGGTTCTTAAAGACTATTAAATAGACTGATATTTGGTGATGTGATCCCCAATATCTTATTCCAATGTAATAAAGTAGATAGAGACACTAAGTTACTAGAGTTGGGGTTGTTTTAGTTGGTATCAGAGGCTATTTAGTTGATTCCTTTAGAACTATATTTCCAATGAACATATCTAACATTAGAATTATGACAATCATTTATATTTTTTTTGGTAACTTTTGTCTGTAGATATATTTAGATTTTATGGAAAAATATTCATGATGTCTATGAGATAACTCAGTGTATTCCATATTTAGTTATGAAACCTAATAAAAGAAAGGGAATAAACACCCATTATGATTATAGGGTCCTCGCTTCTCAATAATACAACACAATATGATTTGGAACTTAGTAGATCATGGCGATATTATGGTTGTTGTATCATGATATGATGAATAAAATTTATTATATAAAGAAACCATTTATTTCACAGAGTGACTAACCAATGATGGATTACTTCATCCAAAAAAATTAAACCATTTTTAAATGGAACTAATAATTCATTTTTAGTTGGGAAACAGATTAATTCCCTTAAACTTATATTACTATCTATAGAAAGTAGTTAAAGTGAAAAGGTATTTTGGAAGTGTTTTTAAAGAGTTACTAATCAATGTCGGTCATTGATCCAAAATACCAAAGGGGTCAAAGAAAAATAAATCATGAATATATAACTATTAATGTCATATTCTTTGAGAAGTATTTCCACAAATAACTATGAACTAAAATATAGAGGGAGTTCCTTAAATTAAGGTAGAAGTACAAATGAAGTGTGAACGAGTACAAGGACATCATTATAAGATTATCTAGATATTATTCATATTATATACAAAATATAGAAAGATTGATTGACCATTTCATAGATGGGATTAATCTAAGTATGCAAAAAAGAACTAGTTCCTCAAATGATTTCATCATATGATGATATCTTGTCATTTGAAAATAAGAAACACAAAAAGAGATTACTAGATTATATATCTTCAAGGGATATCAAGGGAAAAAGAATCTGAATGGGATCTAAGAAAAGGGGAACATATTTAAGAAGTATAAGGGAATAATGAAATTTACATAATGTAAATTTTTTTGTAGGAAGTATCCTAGAAAAATCATGAATGGAATGGTTTTTTGTTACACATTCAAAGATAAGGGTCACCTGAATAACTAATTTATGTTAAAGAAAGAGACTAATATTATACAGTGATACAATTTCAAAGATATGGAGTATTACTATAAACTATTTCCAAATAATTAATGTAACATGCCACAAATTAAAAAACCAAAGGAAGAAGACAAAGCACTAGAATTAATATAGTTGGAGTGTAAATTCCATGCGACATGGTGAAAGGTACGCTTATCATTCACTCTAGAAGTGATTTTTTTAATTGATTAATTTTACCTAAAATTTTCTTTAAAATGGATTTAATAAGGGTAGCATATCACCACCTAAAAATAGATGTTATGTTGGTAGAGAAAAATACTAATTGTATGATGATCAATTCTCAAGTCTATGTCTCCTCCTTGATAAACATTCTGGGAATGTTCTTCTAGAATGTTATTTTTCATCTTATAGATTATATTGATATAATTTTAGATATAGATTAAATATATCAAAATATATTTTTTTATCAAATTTCAATGAATAAAAGTTAAATTAAATATTTGGAATCAACCTATGATATTCAATCTATATGAGGATGGAATTAAACATCCAATAGAAATTACATCAATCATATGGGTTTTACTACATATTCATGAGTGAAATTTATCTCATGGTTTTGGATAGATACTAAAAAATGATGATATGACTGTTTTATTGGAGTTTTTTTATTTTTATCAATTGTAGTTTCCAATTATTCCTTGAAAGTGTAGAGTTCAGCTTTTAATAAAACTCTTATATGGTGCTAAAACTATTTAAAACAATCTATATAGATTGAACCCAATTGAGTTGTATAAATTAAAAGAGAAAATAAGGAATAATATAGATATGGTATTCATTCATACTAGTGCTTCCCCATGGTGGGAACATTTTCATTTAGTTAAGAATAAACATGTGTTAATGTATCATTTAATTGAATAATAGAAAAACAATAAAATAATTTGTAAGAAAAAGTATCCTCTACCCCATATAAATGATTTTTTTGATTAATTATGAGGATATAAATATTTTTTCATGATTTATATTCAATACACATATCATTAGCTATTGGTTAAGAATGAGGATATTACCATGACAACCTTATACATGTGGTATGGTCATTATAAATTTATATTAATTTCATTTGGACGTACCAACGATCCTAATATATTTTTAGATTTAATGAATGCAGTATTTATAGAATACCTTATTCTGTATGTGTTAGTATTTATTGAATATATTCATTTATATTTGAATATAAATGATGATAATGAAGAGAATTAAAGGATTTTTCAGATTAACTTGGGGAATAAAAAGATATATGTCAAATTTACCAAGTGTAATTTTTTTCAAAAAAGTATCATTAGTAGGCTATATAATTTAAATTGATTGTATATTAGTGGATCCTTCAAATATATAATTTATTGAGAAATTTACGGAAGAAAACATAGTAATGAGATCTATAGTTCTAAAGTGATAGCAATACATTATTGATGATATTTGGGAGATTTCTCATCATGTACCCATCCCCCCAAAGATTCCCCTCCTGAGCTAGAAATAGAGAAAGAGTGATAATGGCCTCTGAGTCCTACCTTTAGTAGGCCCTAGAGTGGAGACCAACACCAAGAGTATAGAAATCTTGCAACATGGGAGGACTTACCCTTTTTATAGTAACCAAGATAATGAGATAAGATATATCAACCTCAAAACAACCCCAAGATATATATATATATATATATATATATATATATATATATAAGAATCCAAAATTCATCACACACGAATGTTAAAGGTAATAATTCTTGAAATACAATGAAAATCTACAATGTAAATACCAAAATAAAAGTTTAGTAGTGTCACAACAATAGTCCCCAATGTCTGAGATAGTAATATCTAGCACTGTCCATGTAATCTTCCTAGAAACCTGAAAATAGTTTTATATAATTATGGTGAGCATAAAATTTTACTCAGTAGGAAAATACAAAGTATTTAATGCATAAGTGGAGATTATACTAATTCTACCATGAGAAAACAGAAAACCTATAAGTGAATAATAAGGTATACTATCCACCCCAACCTCACCAAGGCACACTCAACCAAATGATGTCAGTCAGCTAAAATAATGTAGTGATCACATCGATATTTGGGTACCCCACACTGTCTCCCACTTGTTAAATACTCATCCCTAATAGTTAACGTCCTGACACTACCATTCTATTCCACAAGACATACCATCGTAACCTTCCTTCACACACTTGGGCCACATACCACATCCCACATGTAAACACCAAGGCCAAAACCAAAACACATAATGCCCGCAGACACTTGGGCCACCAATCCACAACCTCATCTTGAATACACATGGGAAAGTACAACATATCTCATCCCAAAGAAACCTTGTAAGCACACCTCACCTGTAGAAACATGGGGCTCACAACTGTACAACAACCTTCTCAAAGAGTCTAGGGATAACAATGCATAGACGAGGTAGCAGAGAAGAGCCAATAACCATCTATAAATCCTCCCACTAGGATGTTGGAAAAGGACACTATACCCAATAATAATGGGGGTTTTCGGCATGTAGATCTCATCATAGGTGGGGTTAGTATTGAAATCATAAGGAACTACAAGTATATACATAGGTACCAAACACTCAGCCCTACCTATGGGTTTTCAAAACAAAGTAACCCACACAAATCTACATTTTCTACTACCTCTAAACGCACAACCACACAGAAAACTGTAAACCCAATTCACAACACCCAAAAAATTAATTTTACCAATAATAATTATTTATTTGACAAACCATATATTCATTCCATCCCCACCCAGGGAACTACCAAAATTGAACAAGAAATATCCACAAAGTCATCCATAACACACTAGGAAGAATTACCAAGTTAAAAAAACCCACTGAAAATTACCCTTTATTGAACACTCGTCCATCCACTACCACCATAATTATTCAAATTCATGCCTTCCTATCCTTACACTAAAAATGAAATCCCCCAACACATCTTATAATATTTATTAGAAACTTCAGGCGAAAGGTCCATGTAGGGTAACACCATCATTCTTCAAAGTCACGCCTCAATGTCCTTCCTATCTATAAGTAAACCACCAACACATCTCATGACAACTAAACTTGTCATATCTACTGCATAACAACACGACACCTAGAAACATAAACATAACACAACCCGAAACTATAACCCCACTTCCTAAACACTACCTGGATGTAGTCCTATGACATAATAAGTTTATCCATTATATCACTAATAATCCTCTAATCGTAAGATTCCATTTCACCGCATATAACAACTGAAACTCACAGCCACACTCCCAGCCACAAAACCACATGACCTTCATGAAACACAAGGTCGAACAGAACTATGCACAACACATAGCCACACCAAAAATCAAGGAATAATTATATTTAGAAAACCTCATTCTTTAATTACACATTGATAATTCAAGGGCGATCACAAGAGAAGTTTGATCTTTGGGAATACATATTTATAACTGGGTGTATATGGTTAATCAATTTCTTAATTTCATCCATTAGACAAAAAACAACAAAAAATATTCACAATTCATATAGGTGCACAAACAGAGGCAACCACCAAACATGATTTTCAGAAGGAATACATAACTTAAAAAATACAACATCAATCAAGGATAACATATAAAAACAAAGATATCACCACCACCATATTTCCAGCCTCTCATTTATTACTTCTTATTATCCACATTAAATTTGGGTCCAACTTTATTCACATGGGGTCACGAGTACACCCACCCCGTATGATACACAAATAAAAGATGAATGAATGGAATTCCTACCTAGAATAACAAATGATAAAAAATTTCTTCTTACAACAAAAATATGGGGTGCATGAGTAATAGGAAAGACTCCAATGAAAATTGGATCCACGACTACAGTACATATGTGAATCCTCTAAGAATAAAGCTTTGGTGTGATGGAGAAAAAATAGAAAGACATAGGGAGGAGAGGATCTTGGCTTAGAAGAGGCACATCCTATATCAAAAGAAGAACATTTTCAAAAGTAATTATAAGTTGTATCAAAATTTATATTATTAATTTTGACTATTTCAATTTTTGGGAGTGTTAGTATAAAAAATATATAATTAATATCCATTGAAACACCGTAAAAAATGCTCGAACAATATTTTAAACTTTATTCACGTCAAATAAAATATTTGAAAGGAGAAACTGGGAAAACTGGAAAAAGATTGAATTGCCTCAATGATGGGTGAGTCACCAACATGATTCACCATTAGTGAGTCACTGAAACAAGTCACCGATGCAACTCACCAATGTGACTCACTAACACGAGTCACCGATGTGACCCACTGATAGTGAGTCACTAACGTGACTCACCGTCGCCCAACCTACCAATGTTGGTCCTACCAAAACCCAGCCTACTAATTCCATGACCTACCAACACCCTTACATACAGACACCCTAAGTCACTAACTCCATGGGTAATAGACACCTTGAGTCATCTACACCTTGAGTTCCCAGCTTTCTAACTTACCGACAGGGAACTAGATTTTTAGAAAAATCTGGAAGTGACTCACTAAGGCCCCCCAGAACAGCCAAAACACTATATTTTTAACAATGAAATAGATCAAATAGATATGGGCCATTATATTAGATACCTATAAATTTTTTTTATCCCCAATAATTTAAAACCAAACCTAGAAGAAAGAGGGGTCCCAACGACCACCCCATAACATACCACTGAAGGATAAACCAACCAATGTTGTTAAAATGTTTGAGTGAATCCTTAACATTTGAGAAAACTTCCTCCCACATCTTCTAACCCTAACATCCACAAGATACCCTAATCAAGCACCAATTGTCTTGAAACTTGAATTATGAAATTTCTTCCTCTATGTTAAGATATTATCCACTCTAGGTGGCACTGACTCGACCACATGGGTTTTGTCTCATCTCAATTAATGCATCTTTATTAGGAATCTAGTCTTCACATTTCCAAATTTTTTAAATTTCACATACTTTATAGAATAAGGAAACAACTCATCTTACAAACAATGTTTGAGTATTATGTCACAAAAAACAAGAAAAACTAAAAAATGATGGGTTATGGGAAAGCATATGCATCTCCACTTCCCAAGTATTCTCATCCAGGCAACCATGCCCCCCAACAAACAAAACAAAGGAATGTTCTGTCAAGAAAACACCTTCTTCTAAAGATCCTAGATCTCTACTATCTGCTCCATGAATGTTGCATTGAATTTATATCCAACTATCCTCAGTCAATGACATGGGAGTAATCATGAAGATATAGATGATTTTAGGAGATAAGAAATAAATTATGGATCCTCTCTAACTATGGTGGAAATTAAAACTGGTATGCCACTTTTCCAGCTTTCCCCAACTACTTGAAGGGTTCGATGAACCTTGGAGAAAGCTTTCTCTCTCTACTAAACATAGGCTTCCCATGTCAAGTGGTAACCTTCATGAAAACATGGAATCCAACCCTTAACTCTAAGGTTCTCATCCTATTATCCACATATGACTTCTTCTAGTCATGAGATTCCTTCACCTTCTAACAGACATGTTGTATCTTCTCATTCATACTCTGCACCACGTCCGGACTAGGAACAACTACCTTCCCAACTTCTATCTAACAAAAAGGTGAACAACACAACCTTCCATATAAATCATCAAAAGTATCCATGAAAATGGTAGAGTGATAGCAGTTGTTGTATGAAAAATCTACCAAGGTAAAATGTTTCATCCAAGACCAAACAAAATCTAGATCACATTCTCACATCATGGCCTCCAATGTATGAATAGTTTTCTCTATCGTCCCTACTGTATGATTGTGGAAAGTAGTGTCGAGGCACAACTGATTTACAAAATAATGTTTAAATAACCTCTATAATCACAAGGTAAAACATGTATCCCAATATAAAAAATGAAACTCATAACCCCAAGCATACGTACTACCACATCTACATACCATCTCTCCAAGGCATCCACTACGCTCGGTTCCTTAATCGCTAAGAAGTGAGGTGATTTAATCTATCGATCCACTATTACCAATATTTCATCACATCTTCCCTTATCCAAAGGTAATCATCTGATGAAATACATTGATATGTCATCCCACTTCATCTTGGGGACTTATAGGGGCTGCAACAAACCCCCGAGAACACTGTGCTCAACTTTCACCTACTGGCACCCTAGGCACTTTGCTAAAAACTCTGCCACTTCCCACTTCATCCTAGGACACCAGAAATATTCCCTCAATCCTATGTACTTTTCGAAAACTACTGGTCATAGTGCTAAGGGCGAGTTATGAATCCCATGTAGGACAACCTTGTATAGCTCTACTAAAAAAACAGCTTCCTGCAGAACAACATCTTATTCTGACCATCCTTCGTCCTCCCTTCGGAGCATCACCCCGGTTGATGGGATCCCACATTACCTTTTATTGAAAGTCTCCCCACTAATAATAATCCCCCTACTACCTCAAGTATGACTATACTTTCATCTGAAATAGAAAACCTCTGCCTCCATAAATTGTTACATCTATGTGCAAGGCATCCAAGTCATCCATCACGTACCAAGCGTCCTTGGATTCTTGAACTACCTCTTTCTATGACTTCATATTAAATTCATTAGCCATGAAATTTCCCTTACCTAAGGTTTATGATATCTTAAAGTCACAATCATAGAGAAAATTCATACACACTTATTGTCGCAAGTTTTGATCTCACTGGAAAAAGATGCACTTGAAGATATTATGATCCATGAAGACCACAAAGTGCACTACAATGGGGTAGATCTACCAAAACTTTAGTGGAAACATGACCACTAATAGCTCAAGATCATGGGTGTCATAGTTATATTCATGGGGAAATAACTGAGTAGACTCATAAGATATGAATCTTTTCCATTGCACCAACACACATTCCATGCCTAGAAATAAAGTATTACAAAACACCTCAAACATCACACCCTCCTTTGGAAATCAATGCACTGGAGACTAACCATCCTCCCCATCAGGTAGCTGAATGTTGAGTGACACTACTCACAGAACACAAAGGCCTGTCACTTTTAGGCCCGGTCCATCAATGGAGCTGCTAATCGAGAGAAATTAGGTGAAAATCTTTAGTAATTTCTTTCCATTATGAGAAAACTGCGAACCTATACCACATTATTGGGTGATTCCCAATAATCAACTACCTTTTCCCTCGATGGGTCCACTTCTATACCCCTATGATACACCACATGTCCAAGGAAGTGGACCTCCCATGTCCAAAACATGCACTTTTACAACTTTCCATAGAGTTGGTGGTGTCGAAGGACCTCCATGATAGTTTTGAGATGCTCAATATGCTTCTTCTTTGACCTCGACAAGATAAATATGTTGTCAATGAAAATTATGATGAACCCATATAGAAACATATAAATGAATGAGTTCATAAGTCCCACGAACATAGTCGGTGTGTTTGTAACTGAAAAAAACATAACCCCAAACACGATGTTCCATACCTACACCGTAATGTAGTCTCCAGGATACCATCATCATCCACCCTCAACAGGTAATATCCAGCCTGTATATCGATCTTAGAGAACAAAATTTCTCCCCTTAGCGAGTTGAAAAAATCATTTATCCTCATTGGAGGGTAATAGTTCATGACCATCACCTGATTCAACCTCCAGTAGTCTATGTACAACATAACACCACCATCAACATTATTTCAAAACAAAACTATAGCACCCCATGGGGACACATTGGGACAAATAAGGAACTTCTTCATCAAGTCATCAATATTAATCCTTAAATCTCACATCATAGAATGATCCATCCGATAAAGATCCATTGACATCGACAAAGTACCATGATACAATTATATCTTGAACTCAACATCACATAGAGATTTTATAGTCACAACTTTTTTGTAAAAAAAATCAAGATATCCCCAATAACTCTAGAAACCCCCACCATCTCATAATCAACTAATTACACCGAAAGATTAGGAAACAAGGAAAGAAGAGGCTCCACACACCCACTACCCATCAGATAACTTTTCTCACCAAAGAAAGACACATGTTGTCCATTCACATATGAAAATACAAATATTATTCGAAATTGGTCAAAAATAGCATGCACATTGTACAAATAGTTGATTCCAAGGATGACATCGTATGGTTTCATCTATAATCAGAAAAGATTCACACATGAATGATGTGTTCGCATCTTTAGTCTACATCCTCAACACATATCAAATAAGTTGGTTTGACCTCTGACCAGTGTACTCAACATTAGGGGTATAAAAATTATCTTTAGGTATAGTCCCATAGCATTTTGTATACCGAGTGTAAGAAAAGAGTACAAATATCATGAATCCAACAAATCATAACATAGAGTATGAAGCACACTGATCATACCTCTAAAGATCTTTATCCTAGATAGAACTACTACAACTACAGTGTACAACTAACCATACCCATATCCTTTAACCCTCTACCATTGAATGCCACATTGATCATGATGGGTTGAGTTTCTTGAGGAACACCCTGATTTCATCCTCCACCTTCTCCATCTCCCCTTTGGTGGAATAGGAGCCTGTTGTCCTTGTTACTAAAACAACATGGCTGGAAACTACTGCTGAGGTGGGCACTAAACCTTACCACCTCTACCATACTGAGCATGAACTGGGAACTATCTATGATTAAACCTGCAGCCTCCATAATAAAAATTCCTCAGGACCGAGCCTATGGGAAAATCTTAATGACCGGAGGGTTGAAACTAAAACGGATGAGGTCGAATCCCCGCTGGTCGAAACCTAGAAGGACCTGACGCCTAAGACCTTCTACTAACATCTTTCCACTTTGAAGATATTGGTTGGCTCCCCACTCATGGAAACAAATCCTTGTTATTACATATTTTCTACAATCTCATCCTTCTTTTGAACCTATAGCGATGTCAACAAGGTGAAGGTAGTAATTGCGTACTAGATTGATAAATGAATTATATCCTCTAAGAGTCTCACCTGAGAATCCCCATCTTTAAAAAGATCTATGGAAAAGTAAAATAGATCCTTTAACCTGATCCCTATTTCACATATCGATATACTCCCCTACTAGAGGGAGAGTACCTTTTATCACTTATCGACTTTCATGGTGGAATAAAATAATTATGTCCAAAAATCCTTCTCTAAATTGACCCATAGAACATCAGTTTATTTCCTCTTCCCTATTTTCAATATCCACTGCTGATACATATCTCCCATTATCTGACTAACTAACAATCAAACCTAGTACTCCATTAGATCCCAGATTAGGCTGATTTTGATCCTGAGATCCTCAAGATAGCTCTCCATATCTATATCAGAAACACTATCTTAAAACAATACCAATGTCTACCTATAGAAATAAAAAAGTTTCTTCTAGCACTGATCATTCTCCCCCACCGGGTCACCCCTCCGTCGGTCATCCTGATCAACCTACTAAGCCTCCACTACAAGATCCACTCATGGATGATGATCAAGTAAAATAGCTGAAAGGTAAAAAAGGAAGTACTATGTTTGAGTAGTGTGGATTTTTTTTAAGATTCATTTGAACTTAATTTTTATTTTATTTTAAAAAAACACCAAAAAACAATTACCTAAGTCATTATGATGAATGTACCTTTCATAAGGTCTCTACCCCATAAACGATGTACCCTCACTTGGTCATTTGGTAGGATTATAGTCCTTGCATCAGATCAAGGGGGACCCAAAAATCTTGTGTCCAAGTTGGTATTCCCTTTCCTATGTCTTGCACCAAGATCACATAACACTATTGATATACCATCCCATGCCTTCATCACAATTCCTAACATCAAAATCTATCCTATCTCTCAAACATCGTCTCTGATACCATTCTTTCCTGACCTCAACCCCAAAGATTCTCCTTCTAAGCTGGAAATGGAAAAAGAGAGAGAATGAACCCTGATTCCCGCCTCCAGTAGGCCATGGTGTGGCAACGAGCACCAAGAGTATTGAAATCTAACAACATGGGAGGCATTACTCATTTTATAGGAACCAAGATTGGGAGATAATATGTACCAACATAAAAATAAATCTAAGATATATATATACATACATATATATATATATATACATATATATACATATATATATATATATAAGAATCCAAAATCCACCCCACATGCATATTCAAAGTAAAAGTACTAGAAATAGAATGACAATCTATAAATTAAATACCAAAATAAAAACTAAAAAGTGACAGAGAAACTGACCCCAATGACTGAGTCAGTAAGGTTCATCATGGTAAACTTATTCTTCCTAGAAAATTAAAAATAATTTTATATATGCAGGGTGAGAATACATGTATACTCATTAGAAATATCCAAAGTCTCTCGTGCACAAGTGGAGAAGCATACTAATTACCCCATAAGAAAAAACAAACCTAGAAGCACCAAACAAGGTATACTATCAACACCAACCTCACTAAGGCATGCTTCCCCAAATAATCAAGGTCATGTAAAATATTTTAGAAAGAACATCGATATTTGGGTACCCTACACCGATTACCATGGTTTAACTACTTAGTCCTAACATGGAACGTCCTAACACTACCATGATATTATACAACCCCCACTATCACATCCTTTCCACACACACCTTACCCACATACCATGAATGATGATTGGTGATAATATATTCTCTCCCTCCAATAGAAGAGTATGTCAGTATGAGAACTGGGGATCAAGTTCAAGGACCTCCTTCACTTTGCTTCAAATCTCTATCTAGATGAAGAGTCTATGTAACGACTTTTCAAGGATGCACTTCATCTGTCTCAGTAGTATGAAGTTACTTACATCACCTTACCAACATCTGAAGAGGTTCATAAAATGGTTGAGGTAGTAGATATGATGGAATGATGAAGAGTTTTACCATGAGTGGGGAGCCAACCATGTTCATCAAAGGGGAAGGATACTAGCAGCAGGTCTCCAGTGTTTGGGGATTCCAGGTTTCGTCTACAAGAAGTTTACCTCAACAGTTTCTGTTTCGACCTACTAGTCCTGAAGATTTTTCAATAGGATCATGAAAAAGTTTTTTATCTTGTAGAGGTTTCATGAACCTTCCAAGTAAGTTCCAGTTTGAGCACAATATTTTGGAGGTGGGTAGGTTCCGTACCCGCCTCAATATTAGTTTCTGGCTAGGCCATTTCAGCATCAGAGATAGTAGGCTTTTTCTCCATAGAGGTGAGACGATGTACATAGATACCGACCTTAGGGAATTTTTCCATGACCTTGAACCAGAAGTGGTTAAGGTGGAAGTAAACAGTACATGGGTAGAGGATTTGGGCATGTTCAATTGTATGTTGTATAAGAAAAAGTTCTTGGTAGGCCCGATATAATTTGAGGTACGATTAGTGTGTTTAGTACTATTTCCTGTGATATTATTGATTCAAGAGCTTTGAACTCCTTCATTTAACCTATCATAGACCATGTTCTGGGACTAGAAATAGGGATAATTTAGAATCCCTAGTGTTGATTACACCGGTCTGAGGTCAGACCAGCTTGTTTGATGTGTGTTGGGGATTTAAAATGATTGTGGGACCACACATGTCATGTGGGGATCTTTTTATGTTGCAGATGAAACCATACAGTGCCATCCTTAATATATAACGGTTATAATCCATGCATTTTATTATCTAATACCCTTGTATAAGTGTTATGTTTTCATACATGAATGGAAAATTTGCGGAAATCATTGGCGAGTAGAGTTGTTTGATGAGAAGTCGGCGTTTGGCGCCTATTCATTCCCTTTTTCTGAGCTATTAGTGGAATTAGTGGATTCTAAAATGGTTAGAGTTCCCAAATTTGTTGGGGAGTAATTTTTTTGTAAGGATGTTGTGACTATACCCCTGGATGTGATGTGGAGTTTAGGATATACTTGTAGCTCATTGCTTCTCTGATTTTGATTGATCTTTATTAGATGGTTCCTTTTGAGATGTAGGAGCTATGGATTTAGATTAACGATTTGATGAAAAAGGGATTTATACAACCTAGTTTGTCACCATGGGTTGCTCTATTTTAGTTTTCAAAGAAGGAAGACATTGTTCGGAGGTCGTGCATAGATTACTATAGGTTGAATCAAGTGACTATAAAAAATAGTTACCCTCTGTCGATGATAGACAGTCTTTTCAACCTGCTAAGGGGTGAAATTTGGTTCTCTAAGATTGATTTACTATCAAGAAATCACTAATTGAGGGTGAAGTAGGATGATATCATGAAGACTTATTTCAGATGTAGGTACAAAAACATGGAGTTTGTTGTTGTATTGTTCACTGTTATGAATAAATCATTCGTGATCATGATAATTATGAACTCTGTCTTTTGAATGATCCCGAACCAGTTTGTTTTTGTATTTATTAAAGTAATTTTGAGTTACTCAAGGTCAGAGGAGGAGCATACCAATCATATTAGACTATCTAGAAGGTCATTCGACACCACCAACTCTACCAAATGTTGTCCAGTGATAGTTTTGGAAACAAGAGGTCCACTTCCATAGAAATGTTGTGTCTCAGCAGGGTGCAGTAGTGGGCCAATCGAAGTTCAGGGCAATTGTTTCTTTAGAAGCTCCTAAGAACGTGGAAGTGGCTCACAGTTTTTTTTGGCTTGGAAGGCATTTATCAGATATTTTTTCCCGATTTATCTTGGGCATTAGCTTTGTTGAAGGCTCTAACCAGAAAGGAACATGCCTTTATTTAGAGAAATCACTTTTAGGTATCGTTCAGCTACCTGAAGGGTATGTTCTTCAGTTCTCTAGTGATCTCGTTACTAGAGGATAGTGTGTTGTTTGAGGTTTTTGTGATGCTTACCACCTAGTAATGTGATGTTTGCTGATGCATCAATGAGTAGTGATCTCTTATGGTTCTATGAAATTATGTCCACATGATCTTAACTATGCCTCCCATGATCTTGAGCTAGCAGCATGCATGTTCCCACTGATGTTTTGGTGACACTACCTCATTGGAGAGTGCTTTGTGGCCTTTACAGATCACAAGATATTGAGGTACATTTTTTCCTTGTGACATATATCTTGCAATAATGTAGGTGTATGGTGTTTCTATAGGATAAAAAATTTGCGATCTCTTACAACTCAGAGAAGGTTAATGTTGTGGATGATTATTTGAGTAGGAAGTCATAGAAGTAGGTAGTTTAGAAATTTGCAGACGCTTGGAAGTAGATGAAGGAGTTGGTTGACTTGAACATAAATGTAGGAATGGATGAAAGAAGAGGATATGTATTTTAAATGATGGTGTAGTCATCTATGAGTCATCATGAGGAGGAGTATTATGGGATAGACATCGAGGTAGATGTAATACATGATTGTGTTGACTAGTTTGATGATCTGGATGGATGGTCGGAGGATGGTCAGAATCATATGTTGTTCCATGGGAATATTTTTGTTCTAGTGGAGATGCAAAAGGGAGTCCTCTGTTTGTTTCATAACTCACCCTTAGTGGTGAAAAAAATAGTTTACAAGATGTACCAAGGTTTGAGGGAACCGTTTTGGTGGCCTGGGGAGGAGAAGTCACTTGCAGAGTTTGTGGGAAATTACCTTATGTGCCATTAGGTGAAGGATGAGAACCATGTTCATGGTGGTTTCTTGCTACTACTAGATTTTCTTGAGTAGAATTAGGGTGAAATATAAATGTATTTTTCTATAGTATTACCTAGGTTTCAGTGAGAATGAGATAAAATTTGGGTAATAGTAGATCAGCTGATGAAATAGGCTCACTTATTAGTGATTAAGGAGTCGAGTGCAGTTCATGCCTTAGAGAGAAGGTACATGGATGAGGTGGTGATTGTGCATGAAGTTATGAGATCCATTTTCTTTGATTGGGATACACATTTTTCCTCACAAGTCTATAGGGGATTTAATCATGATTTTGGAACTCAATTATGCCTCAACACTTCTTTCCACCGACGGACTGGTTGGAAGAAAGAGAGGACCATCCAGATGTTGGAGGACATGATGCGAGCATGCATCATGGATTTTGGTTCATATTGGGTGAGACATTTTCCATTGGTATTGTTTGGTTACAAAAATATCAATCACTCAACCATAAGCATGGATCCATTGGAAAATTTTTATAGAAGTCCATGTTGTTCACCTTTATGTTGGATTGAAGATGGGGAGGTAGTTGTTCTTGGTCTAGATGCGGTGCTGAGTATGACTGAGAAGGTGTATATTTTTCATGATAGGATAATGACATCATATGACTGGTGAAAGTCATATGTCGATCGTAAGAGGGGATATTGGAGTTTGAGGTTGGATACCATGTGTTCTTGAAGGTTTCCCCTGGATGTGGGCAGTGGATGTTCGGTAGAGGGTGAAATCATCCTCCTAGGTTCATCAGACCCTTCGAGGTGTTGGGGAATGTTAGAGAAGTGGAATTCCAGCTGGTGTTTCCACTGTAGTTAGAGAGGACTCATGACATAATTCATGTACTCTTTATTCATCTGTATCTCCATGAGGACTCCCATGTCATTGAATAAGGAGAGTTGGATATGTAGGGAGACACAACGTTCATGGAGTGGCTAGTGGAGATCCAAGATCATAGGGGGAAGGTGTTTTGTGGATGGACCATTCCTTTGGTTTTCATTTTTTAGTGGTATGGTTTCCTAGAGGAGAGTACTTTGGAAAGGTGGACAAAGATTAATGCCCAGTACCCAGAGTTCTTTTGAGTTTTTCTATGTGTTTTTCTTTGTGATGTAAAACTCAAACCTTTTTTATTAGATGAGTTTTATACTTATTATTTAAATTATAAGAAATTATTTAAATGTGGAAAGAGGGGAGACTAGATCAATAATAAATATTCATTAATTTAGATGTGATTTAACTCATGTGAGAGAGTCTGTTCTTCCAAGAGTAGATAGTATCTTGACAAGGAGGAATGAATTCCATTTTTCATTTGTCTGAACAATTGGTTCTTATGTGAGGTATCTTGTGGGTGTTTGGGTTAGAATATGTGGGATGATTTGTTTCTATATTTGAGGTTTCACACCGACTTTTGAACAACATAACGTGGTTTATACATGAGAGGTATCTTACAAGGCATTTTTTCAGACCCCTCTTTCTTCAAGGTTTGGTTTTAAATGCACTGGGGAGAAAATTGTTTGAGAGGTATATGATGTAATGGACCAAATTTCCCTAATTAATTCTTTTCCAAAAATTCCACTATTTGTGGATGTTGTTTTGGGCCTCAGTGACACATTTCAAGAGTTTTCCAAAAATAAAATTCTTTATCGGTGATTTAGGAAGTTCATGACTCAAGGCGTTAGTATGTTAGGGTGTTAGTAGGTTAGCCCGTCAGTGACTCATGGAGTTAGTAGGTTCCTATCATTTTTAGGTCAAGTCGTTAGTAGGTTAAAGAATAAGTGACTCAGGGAATTACTATGTCGTGGTGTCAATAGGTCATGGATTCATTAACTTGAGGTGTCGATATGTCAGGGAGTCAGTAGATCGAGTATCGGTGAGTCACGTCGGTGACATGCCATTAGTGGGAAACATCAGTGACTTGTGTTGGAGAGTCACATTAGTGATTCATGTCAGTGACTCATGTTGGTGACTCACTGTTGGTGACTTTTGTCAGTGAGTCACCCATAAATGTGTCATTTTTATCTTTTTCCAATTTTCCCCATTTTTACATGTCCTATGTTTTATTTGACGCAAATCAAGTTTAAAACCTTGTTTTAGTGTTGTTGAAGGCATTTCAATGAATATTAATTATATTTTTAATATCCTAACACTCTAGAAAAATTGAAAAAGTCATTCCTTATATTATTGATCATGAGCCGAATTTTAATTACTTTAGTAACCATTTTCCCATTGATATAGGATCTAGTTCTTCAAAGCCAATATGTTATCTGCACCATGTGTTTCTATTTTCTCTTCGTGTGACCAGAGCCTTTTTCCCAAAGGAGTTATATATGTAATGCAAACATGGATCTAGTTTTTCTTAGAGTCTTTCCTATGACTCACATTCCCTCAATGAAATGAGGATGAGTTTTTTGTTTCCTCTTGTTCCAATTATTAATTTTATTCATTACTATTTTATTTTTATATCATGCAAGTTGGTTGTACTGATGTCCCCTTTTGAATACAGTTGGACCAAATTTAACGAAGATAATAAGAAGTAACAAATAAGGTTCTGGGTATATGGTGGTGATTATTGCTTTGTTTTATACGTTATCCTAGATCCATGTTGTGTATTTTAAGGGACGTGTGCCTTCTAAAAAACATGGCCATTGGTGGCCTCTATTTGTGCACCAATATGACTTGTGAATATTTTTTGTTGTTTCCATATTGAGTGAATGAAATTGTGAATTTCATTAAACACATACACTAGGTTAAATATATAGATTCCCCTTGATCAAACATGCTATGTGATCAACCCTAAATTATAAGAGTGGATTTAAATAATGAATGTTGTTAAATCTAAATACACATTATTGTTTGGTGTGGAGGTGTGTTGTGCATGGTTCTGTTCGACCTTGTGTTTAGTATAAGTCATGTGGTGTTGTGGCTGGGAGTGTGGTAGTGATCATGGGGTGGTACATGAGGTATAATAGAATCTCAGGATGGGGGATTGATTGATTGTGGAATGGATAAACTTGTTATATCGTGGGACTACATTTGGGTAGTGGTTGGGCAGCAGGGATGCAGTTTTGGGATATGTTGTGTTTATGTTGCTGGGTGTGGTGTGGTCATGTAGCGGGCCTTTGGAATGTGGTTGAGATGTGTTGGGGTATTTTTTGTTGAGAGGACGAACAAGGTGACCAGACATTGAATAATTATGGTGGCAGTGGTTGGACAAGTTTTCAAGATAGGGGTGTGTGATGTGGGGTTTTGTTACCATGGCCCATCTTCTTGGTGTGTTATGGTAGACTGTGTGGCTGTTTCTTGTGATGTGTTATTTTTTCCTAAGTAGGAATGAATTTAAAAAATAGATTGTTAAATAAATAATTAAATCTAGTTAAATGAATTGGTTGAGGGTAATAAATTGGGTTTATGGTTGGTTGTGTGGTTGTCCATTTAGAGGGAGCATAAAAGGCAGTTTTGTATGGGCTGGTTTGTTTGAAAACCCCTAGGTTGGGTTGACTGTTTGGTATCTATATATATACTTGGAGTTACTTGTGATTTCTATATGCACCCTACCCATGTTAGGCACTACATGTCGAACACCCCAATTTTATGAGAGAGGGTGTCTTTTCCCATCATCCTAGTGAAAGGATTGATGGATGGTTATTCGATATACTCTTCACACCCTTTTAGGAATTAGTATCCATAGACACTTCGGGCAGGTTTTAGTGTGGTTGTGAGGCCTTGGTATGTGTGGCAGAGGTGTGCTTACCTAGTCTCTTTGGGATGAGATATGTTGCACATTCCTATGTGTCTTTAGGATGCGGTCGTGGTTTGGTGGCCCGATTGTTTGCGGGCGGGATGTGATGTGGTTATAGCCTAGGTGTTTTTTGTTAGGATGTGGAATGGGGACCAGGTGTGTGGATAAAGGTTGTGATAGGGGGTCTTGTGGAAGAATTTAGTAGCATTAAGATGTTTTCTATTTGGGATGAGCCGTTAAACAGTGAGAGGAGTTTTGGGGTACCGAAATATCGATGTGTTTACAACATTATTTTACATGACCTGTATTTTTTGTGTGAGCATGCCTTGGTGAGGTTGGGGTGGATAGTATACAATTCTAGGTGATTCTGGGTTTTTTGTTTTCTCACGGGGGAATTAGTATGCTTTTATATTTCTAAAAGATAGACTTTGTTTTTTTCTGATGAGTATACTTGTATGATCACCCGAAGTATATAAAACTTTTTTTTGGTTTCTAGAGAGATTATGTGGATTGTATTGAACCATACTAGATCAGACATTGGGGACATTTGTTGGTATTTAATTTGGATATTTTCATTGTATTTATAGCTATTTTACTTTAAAAATACATGTAGAATTGAATTTTTATTCTTTTTTATATGTCTTGATGTTTTTTTGAGTTTGATAAATATTGTCTTCTGATCATAATTACTATAAAAAGGTTAATATCTCTCATTATGTGAGATTTTAATACCCTTTGGCACTGGTCTCCACCCTAGGGCCTATAAGAGGTGGGACTCGGGGGTCATTGTCTCCTGTTCATTTTGAAGAAGGAAGGTCATGGCACTTTTCCACCACACTAGGATGTTGGGAGAGTAGACCCTCCCTCAAAACAAAAGAGGTGTTTGGTATGTAGTGCTCAATATGGGTGGGGTGCAGATAGAAATAACAAGGAACTGTAAGTATATATGTAGGTACAAACACTCCGCCCAACCTATGGGATTTAAAAACAAACTATCCCACACAAAACTTCATTTACTGCTACCTCAAAATGCACAACCACAAAAAAAACTATAAACCCAATTAATAATCCCCAACCAATTAATTTTTCCTTATATAATTATTTATTTAAAAAACCATCCTGTCATTCCATCTCTACCCTAGAAACTACCAAACACAGCACAAGTAACATCCACAAAGTCAACCATAACACACTCATAAGAAGGAAAAAGGTAAAAAAACCAATTCAAACTCCCCTTTCTTAAATAACCGTCTAACCACTACCACCATCATTCTTCAAATCCATGCCCCATGTCCTTCCTCCCAATAAGAAAACCCCCAACACACCTCACAAAACCCCCTCAGAACTCTAGTAGAAAGGCCCATGCAAGGTAACAACATCCTTCTTCAAATCCATTCTCCCCTATCCATCATCTTAATAAGAATCCCCCAACACTTCTCATCACAAAAACAATAGGAAGACTTACTTCATAACAACACCACACACAACAACATAAACACAGTACAACCAAAAACTATATCCTCGCTACCCATCCACTTCATAGATGTAGTCCCATGACACAATAAGTTTATCCATTACATTATCAATAAATCTTCCATTCAGTTATTCCATTTCACAACTTGTACCACCCCATAATTACAGAAAAACATCCATCCCCATAAACACATGACTATCACAAAAGAAAATGTAAAACAGAACCATGCATATTGCATAGCCACACCAAATAACAAGATGTACTCATATTTATCGACCCTCATTCTTTAATTCCACTTTTATAATTCAGGGGTGATCACATGAAAATTTTGACCTTGAAAAATGCATATATTTAACAAGGTGTACGTTGTTAATAAATTTCATAATATCATTAATTTGACAGGGAAATATAAAAAAAATTCACAAGTCATATATCTGTGCATATAGAGGCCACTAACATCCATGATTTTTAGAAGGCATTCACCCCTTCCAAAAAAACATGTATCAACGATAACATATAAAACAAAGTGATTATCAAAATCATCTTCCCTACTCAACTTTTAATAGTTCGTATTATCTTGATTAAATTTGGGACCAACTGTACTCACATGTAGACCTGAGTACACCCACTCGACATTATACACAAAGAAAAGTGGAATGAAGGATATCCCTACCCAGAACAACAAATGATAAAAAATTGCCCCTTACACCAAAAAATATGGGGTATGCTAGTAGTAGGAACGAATCCAAGGAAAAATGGATCCCTCACTACAACATAGATGCAACTCATATGGGAAGAAATGATATGGATTCACAAAGGGAAAATGGAAACACATGGGGAGGAGAAGATCTTGGCTTAAAAAAGCCAGATCCTATATCAGTAGAAGAATAATTTCAAAAGGAATTAAAAGTCATTTAATGATTAATATTATGCAGTTTGACTACTCCAATGTTCTTGGAGCATTAATTTTTTTTAAATATATTTAATAGCCTTTAAAGCACCTTAAAAATGCTTGAACATGGATTTAAACTCGATTTATGTCAAATAAAACACAAGAAGAAAGAAACTGTGAAAACTGGGAAAACATGAAAATGATAGAAATGACTCATCGATGGGTGAGTCACTGACATGAGTCACAAATAGTGAGTCCCCAACCCGAATCACCCACATGAGTCACCAATGTGACTTTCTAAAATGAGTCGCTAACATAACCTGCCGATAGTGAGTCATCGACGCGGCTCACTGATGCCCGACCTACCAACGCCTAACCTAATGGTTCCTAAATTACCAACACCCTAACCTACTAATTAACTAAGTCACTGATGCCCTGATTCACCAATTCCATTAGTCACTGATTCCCAGAGTCACTGATGCCCTATGTCACATACGCCCCGACTCACCGACAAGGAACTGGATTTTTGTCAAACTCCGGAAATGAGTCACCAAGGCCCCCAATAAAACCCCAAACATTGGATTTTCATAGTGGAATGGATCAGTGAGGTTAGGGAAATTAATTTTCTCATTCATATATAATCAAATATATATGTTAACCTATAATTGATCTATTTTTTTATAGTTAGATGAATGTGATTGGAGTTTCAATGAACTGAAGAGAAGGTTGGTGAGTACCCCTGTTCACACAATACCTTGTTTCAGAGAAGAGTTTGTGATATATAGTATTTCATCCAAAATGATGTGGGATTTTCCATCATGTGTAATGATATATTAATATATTATACTTATCACCAATTTGATATTTATGTGAGAAATTACCTATGGCGATGGTGGAGATTTCACCAGTGGTGATGGAGGGCCAAGGTAATCCTCGGTGGTGGTGGTGGTATCGTCAAAGGGTGTTATTTAGTGCATATTGGCAAATAGATACATGGTGGCAATATTTGGATGGGGCTGCATTCCACTTTCCAGTATGAAGATGCATATATTGGGCTTGGGATAATGTTGTTCCATTTGGTCTTGGGTCATCAGGCCTCTGGTCATTTTTGTGGTTCTTTTCCATTATAATGGGTTTTTTTTCCACTCATCTGTTAAGCCATTAATGTTCAAGGTTATGTGCCATTGGACATTCGGGCTTATAATTGGTTTTCCCCTACCCAATTCAAAATGGGTTTGTCTAATGTATCTTTTTTAAAAAGGGGTTTACCCACAATCATTACTGTAAGGATAAGAGAAATAATTCAAATGGTATGTCACAACCAGTTCCCATATCAAAATTGAAGTGTAAAAAACATACCATGGATTTCATTATTAGACTCCCCAAACATAGTAAGGGAATAAGTCAATTTTTTTTAGTCAGTTACTTTAAAAAATCAATACATTTTATCACTATTAAAAAATATATCTCTTGGGAATATCTTTCTTAGTTATACATTAACGATGTTTTGAGATTTCATGGAGGACCACTCTTAATCATATCTGATTTGGAACCAAAGTTTAACTTGATGTTATGGATAAGCCTACATTGGGATCTAGATAAAGAGTTCTGTTTTAGTGTTTGTTTTTATCTATAGAATTTTTTTAAGTGTAAAATGACGATTGATACTCTATAAGAAATGTTAAGAGTTCTATAAATGGATTTTAATGGTGTTTGTGATCAATACCTTTCTTTGGAATAATTTTCATAAGATGTTATGTTTTACTCAACCTATCATATAGATCATTATAAAGAACTATATGAAAGTATGTGTAGATTTAGAATTTATTAGGATTTTTTGGATAAATAATGGTATTGGGACTTGATATTTCTAAGGAAATGATAGAGATGGTAAAATCCATTCAACAACACATAACAGTATGTCATAGTCGATAAAAAATATATGCAGACAATATTTAGAGTGATGTATAGTTCGATGTTGGTGACCATGTATTTCTATGAATATCACCACAGAATAAGGAGAAGATATTTGGAATGAAGTGGACATTAAGCCCTAGATATGTAAACCCCTTCAAAATTATTCATTGTATCAAGGTGGTAGCTTATAACTTGGTGCATCCCTAAATTTTCTCTAAACATCATAATGTGTTCAATGTATCTCTCTTGATGAAGAAAAACTAGATCCTTCACATGTAATGAACTAATATCAAATATCCATGGAGTAAGAAATGTGTTATTTTGATTAATTAGAGGTGATTTTCAACTATAAATGGAATGTTTTATGAGAATAAACTGATCACCGAATAAATATTTTGTGGTGAAACCATAAATTTTAAGAATATATGTGGGAAAAATGAATGTGATGAGGAAAAAGTATTACTATTTTTTTTATATCAGTGTGAAAATATTTTGCGGTCTAAATTCATATAAGGGGGTAGACTGTAACAATTAGACATTTTATGAGATCTTTCTCTTTTAAAAAATTATCTTCTTTGATAGCTTCCTTTACACCCAACACCATGTATAGAATATGTGAAAAACTAATAAAATATTATTATGTAAGATTTTTATCATATTTAAAAAATTAATTCCAATATTAAATTAATTTTATTTTTTGAGATTTTTCTAATTAAATATATTTTATAGTGAATTGTTAAAGATATCGATTTTTTTGAAAAACAATCATTTATTTTATTTAGATAAACAATTTAAAAATAGCCATTCTATTTTTAATTTAGTATTAATTTGATATAATATATATTTTATTTAAAATAATATAATTAATTTCTTAAGCATCATCATTTTACATAGATTTTATATCAGTAAGCATATATAGTTAAAAAACATACTTCTATAAAACTATTTCATTGCATTTTCTTGAGTTTATTTTTAATATTTATTTTTTGAAACATATAGGATTTAAATTTAAAAAAATTGTATCAGTATTTGGAATTAAAAGTCTTAAATTTGTTAAATATTCATATTTTAATTTTAAGATTTATGAATAGTAATCGTGGTAAAATGTATCTCCTCGTAAAGGGTAAATCACATAATTATAGTTCAAAATAATTTGATAAGGCATTAAAAATATATCCAAAACCTATTTTTATTTAATTATATTATATTAATTAAAAATTATCCTTCTTAATTATGAATACATGACTTTCTTGTACCATTTTTATTTAACAAATACATTTATATTATTTTAAGTAAAGAAAAACACAAAATGTCACTATCTTGCATTTAAATTTATCAAATATGTTAACATAGGGATAAAAATAAGTTCTAAATGAATATTAAATTTTATTGGGATATTAATGAAATTATTTTGATAATGGAAATTAATTTCTATTTTTTAGTGATTATATAATTTCCTTAAATTATTTGAAAACACCGACAAAATTCAAATGAATTAAATGGAAAATTTTAAGTAACTAATTTTTAAAACATTAAAAATAATGTTTCTTTGTGGAAATATGGTTCTAAAATATTTTTATAGTTAATTATAATGTATTATTAATGTATTAAGTATTATATTTTTATTTCATCTTTTTCATTATGATATTAAGATAAATTAAATGAATATAATAAAAATTGACATTAATGATATTTAATGAAAAAATGCATTTTACTAACTAATTTAAAAATTATAAAAAAACTTAAAATATGTCAGGAAGGATAAGAAATTATCTAAACATTTATCAATTTTCTATTTATGATAAAATTTATACTTTACAATTAATATTATAACCCTTTAAAATTAAATTTTTTTTATTGTGATTAAAGAAAAAAAATTATAATGACGAGGTTGAACCACAATATAATGTTTAAAATAAATAATAAACATATTGAAATTTTATTTTTTAATGTATTTAAACTATGTAATATCTTATATTGTAAATTATTTAAACATGGTTCTTCATAAACATGGAACATAATTTATTATATTTAAATGTTTTTATTAAATCTATTTGTGTCATTTCATTCACTATAATAAGGCACCAGATGTCCTATATTATATACAAAACCTTGAGTCACTTACATCAAACACCCCCCTAAAAAACCACTTATATATATCCTTATACATGTTCTACATGTTATTATATTCTAAAAACTAAATCCCTAGTTCTCTAAAAAGAAGATATAAATATTCCCTCTCAAAGTAGAGGTAATCATCCTCACATAACACTTTCATTTTTATTATTCTTCTACGACCAAAAATTATGTACTAAAAATTAAAATATATCAACAATAGTATCTAAAATATACTATGTTTCTATTATTTTGATGAAATAATTTTTATCCACCTCATTATCCATGGAATGATAAACAAAATCATCGCTTGTGTGTATGACAGAACACAACTACATGAACCAATGTAATATATTTTTCATTACTGTCTCTCATGGGTCATAATTATGACAAAACTAAAGAATATATGTGATAATCATGACATAATTATATTATTTTACGTATAAAATATCATATACTTTCATACCCTTTCACCAATTAAAAATGATAATGTCTCTCATCCTAATGTACGACCTACCATCTCCACATCGTGATGTGATTCATTTTTCATGTCTATTTCACATAGATGATTTAAAATATGCATCTAAGTTATATTTTTGATTAAAAATTATTATTAAAATAGTGGATATTATATTTCAAAAATCATGTTACCTAGATAATAACTTCTAAATAAAAACATACATGAAAAAATGGGTATTGACCACCAAAAACAATAATAATAATAATAAGAGATATTTGACAAAGTGGTTAAAAAATGTTATAAATGACTAATATATGATATTAAAATTATGTATATGGTTTTTTATTTAATTATAATAAATATAAAATTATGATACATGATATTAAAATAACATGCATTTCTTGTCGAACTTACGGTAAAAAATTTGCTCTCAATTTTAACTCTATTGAGACATATTGGAAATAATGACCATATTTACTTTTATGTGGTGTACATAATTGAACATTAAGGTATTTAAAATGAATATATATTTATTCATGAGAATGAATGTTTCAATAAAACTTCATCATTTCAAGGCACTAAATTTTAAAATATAGAAAAATGGTAGTAATTTATTTTATAATCACATTTTTTTGGTATCTCTTATTTTCATTTATGTAATATTATATTAAATTATTTATAAAAATAATTCTTTTTACTATTATCTCAATATATATTATGATTAAATTTATTCTTCTAAATTTTACTATATTTTCAACAAGAAAAATTTAATTAAAATCTTAATAGAAAGGTGATCTTCTTTCCATATTGATCATGCATAATTTTCCATGTTGTTTATTTGTTTCAAAATTGTTTCAGAAACATCCTTCTTATTATCCCAAATGATTTATCAATTTTATTTTATTATATCCTTAAATTTTTAAACCTTTTTAAAGGATACATTCTAAATTTTTATGATTTTTTTATTTTGTTGTGATTTTTTATTAAACCAAAATTAATGTTAAATTTTAATGCATTAGATATTAACAGATTTTCCTAGTGTGATAACCATTCTTTGATATTTAGATTATTATAAAAAATTCGATGGTTTTAAAAATAAAACACTTTACTGGAAGATAATTTTGGTGGGTCACATTCATTTTTTTATTTCTCCAATGGACATGATTTTATTAAAAACATACATTTTCTAATGAATTTATAGTTATATTTTATTTATATTTTTCTTTCATTAACTTTATCTTGGATGATTCAACTTATTTTATTCATTTTCATATTAAAATACATTTCACATAAATATCCCCATTCTCTTTATCATGGAAATTATTATTTCATGAACCGTATACCATTTCTATATACAGTGTTTAATTTTTATTTTTTTGATAGGGGAAATCCTAATATTCAATATTATTTACTAAATAAAGATATTTTTTGATAAGAAAGATATATTTTGAATTAAATTGATCATTTAATATATGAGGAATAAATTAGAAAAGTAGTTACATTTGTTACTCATTTATATATAACCCACAGAAGCATCAATTTGTCTCATGAGGAAAACAAGCTTTTCAAACATATTAAATGAATTTTTGGTCTTTACATACCCATAAATTAAAGTATCATATAAGAGGGCCATTATTGTAGAGTTATCATGATGTCTGAGATCATGACATATAACATTAATAATATTCTTCATTCATAATAGAGTTATAATTATCCAACAAATAACACCATTGATATTATCAATGGATGAATGTGTTTTCTCATGTTATTGATTAAATGTCATTTTTTTGTTCTTTAACTTGATATATTGATTACACCTTATTTATACATTATAGCTTCAACTTTATGTAACCATTAATGATCACTTAAACACATAATTTTTTTTAATTTCCCTGTGATACAAATAAGTATATCATGAATAATATAAAGGGTGAGTGAATGTTTCTTATTCAATGATTTAATATATTCTTAAGGTAATATAGAAATCCTGTATGCATTTTTTTCTTCAAGAATCCTATATTAATCATAACTGGGTTATGTGATAAACAATATCTTATGGAAGTGTATTAAATTAGACACTGACTCCGGGATACGAGATTGAGGGGTTTTTTTTAACTTAATTCCACCTCATGAAAATTTAACTAAAAGATAATGATGAAAATCATTTTTAATAGTATATAATATTTCTTATGTTTCAAAATGTCAAACAAGGGGTTTTTTAGATAAATAATGTATTTTTAATAAAAAATTTACTCTATAAAGTATGTCTTAATCATGAATATTTTTTATAAATTTTCAAAGTCATTTATAGAAAATGATAAATTTTTTTAAAAAAATTTGTAAGAAAAATAGTATTATAATTATTTAATAAAAACTAACCTTTCATGAAAACTCTACAGAATTCATCCAAAGATAATATTTTAATTTTGAAAAAAAATAAAGTCTACTTTTTTATAATTTAAATTATAAAATTTTATAATTTATCTTTTAAATAGAAATATATAATATAATGAATATATGTTTTTTATAGAAAATTTCATTTTTAAATAGTAACTGTTATTAATCATATTTCATATCAGTTAATAATTAAATGAGCATTGATCCATTAATTTATATAGAAAAAATTATTATTAGAACTATCCTTTAAAATTGATGATTTAATTTTTATATAAAATACACAAAAATTTAAAAAAATTTAATGAGAAATATTACATTCAAATTAAATAATTTTCAAAAAATACATTGAAAATTAATATTTCTAATAAAAAATATTTAATATTACAAATCCCATGATCTTAATATTTTTTATTGAAGATTATAAACATGTTATATAATATTATTATGTTTCCTATAATACATATATATTTTAATAAAAAATCATTTAAATATTATCTTTTTAATTCAATATTTCATTATGAAAATGTATTAATGTTTATTTTTTATTAGAATATTATACTTAAATAAAATTCATTTATGTTTTTATTTCATTTTTTTGATTGAAACACAGTATTAAACAAAGTATTTATTTAATAAGAGTTTGATATGCAAATTGTTTAGTGTTACATTCCAAACCCTTAAATAAATTAATTCCATGAATTTAATATTTCGCTCATTGATGAGAATAGAAGACAATATTAATAATATATCCATGAAATGATGTATAGTTTGCAATGAAATATCAAACTTGATATCATGGGTAATATTCGGAAACTTATCTAATAGTTTATTATTAAGTATTATATAATCGAAGTTATCTTGAAAATTAATTTATTATTAGCCTTTCAAAAATAGTTGATTATTTGTGGGTTTAAGATCTGAAATATGGCTTTTTTATTCTTTAAAATGATATAGAATATATGTAGAGAGAGATAATGAATGTCCAAAATTAATTATAATTCATCTTAATGGAATAATAATAATATTTTCAAGAGGAGCCTACCTAAAAACATTATACTGGTATGAAATATTCATATAGTATGTGGGTTTCTATGATAATATAATTTTTGGGTTAGTCATTTGATGATCTTGGAAAGAATCATAGATATAGTGGAGTGTATGGGTCTATAATCTTTTAAAGAATACTCAAATACAACGTTGAAGATAATTATAACTTAAATAACTTGATTCACTTCAACTATAGTCATTGAAATTATTCTTCCTTATTCCCTTAGTCTTAGATAATGGTGACACGTATTGGCACTATTAACATCATTATTGGTGCTTTAATTAGTTTAATGACCATACTCCTTACAAATAAATAATTTTTAGTGTGAGTGGGCTGTTAATTGGGTCCTTAACTAGATTTTTGGTTTTAATTATTAATTATTCATTCCTTCAGTAGTTTTGTGAAAGATGTTGGCCTCTACTATAGTTGAAACATCTTCTTATGCATGTCAAACAATTACATGGGTGATTTTCCCCACATTTTCATGTAGTCAATTATAAGTTAATTCCAACTTTAGATTTATCATCTTAGTTTCCATAAAACATTATGTTTCTTTTCTTTCATCTAGAATTTTAAGATTCTACAACTTATATATCCACATTAATCACACATCAAACAATTTATTCATTGGTGGTAAAATATATTATAGCTAATTTATTTCAATATCTTGGAATTTTACTAAGAATGAATAATTTCATAATACCCTCATTATAAGTCACAATATCAGATTAATACCAATTATTCTCTTGATGTTTTTTCATATGATCTAATGGATTCATCCTTTTTCTCTTTGAACTATAAGAATTCTATTTCATTTTTCCTTCAAAGAATTCAGGAAAAATTGTTAGTGTTGAATATAATATTGAACTAAAACAACTGTATAGAATGAAATTATTCCTTTAAATAATATTGTTAGCTTGTTTCATACAAAGGCGATCTTCTCCTTATAGATGATACTCAATAAGGATAACCTTATCAAGGTCTAATAACTATAGAACAATATATATAATCTATATTGAATTGATCAATTCATTTGTAATTTGTGGGTTGGGAGATCTACTATATGAGGGTGGTCATTCATCCCTAAAATAATCAATATCAAGTTTCTTCTTCATTGGTATATCTGGGAGTTTAACATAGTTTGTGTTATTATTCAAATCATGTGATAGTGAGAATTTTTACAATGGTTTTTACTCTAAATCCCATGCAATTCTGTTGTTCATTGGGAAAATAAACTAAATTCCCTTCAAACTAATTTTTAACATGGTTTCTACTCTCTCAATCTATAACAACAGTATGTTATTGTCTAGGTAAGAGGAATAAATTAATAGCATAAAAATAATCTATAAACATTAAAGAACAAAAATCATAAATTTTACATATAAATTTACATTTATATATATATCAATATTTCAATCTATTCTATCCACAACCATTTACTATTACATTCTCTATAAAAAATATATTAAAATACATTAAAATGGTTCATAATGATCTTCAGAAATAACATAATCATCTCCCTTAGCAATGTCAAGGAAGGTGTAAATTTTGACCATTTTTTCACGCACCGAGTGATGATTATGTTAATACCAAACAAACCTTTTCAAATTTATTAACCCAATGTTCATTTATTCTAGATAGTATATCAACATATAGTAATTGGTAAAAGATTTCATTATTAGGAAACCATTAAATTTCCAATTTATCAATATATGAAGATGTTATCCCACATATATATGTATCCCTATTGTATCAAGAAAAATTAGAAATATTTATGGAATCATCATAATTTATAAACATCTTCATTATCCAAGGATTGAAAATATAGGAATGTTTTTTTATTATAGGCTCTCTAGGGTAAATATAAGAGATTCTATTTGCTTATCGTAAGGGACTATAAGATAATCATGTGGGTATTATAATATAAAAAAATCCAATTAAATATAAATTGAATATAATAACCAATTCAACATGGATCATAATTCTTAATGATTTATTTTATCATGACATCATACATAAAAAACACAATTTTTTTGATGAAAAACAGATAAATTTTGAATATATATGCATATAAATAATAAAATAGTGGATCGTGAATCACTACTAGTTTTCCATAACATGGTGGAATAGAAATCACTAAATGATTCACAAAAATTACTAAAGTATGAATGCCAACCTAATTCCCATAACATAGTGGAGTAGGCATCACAACCCAATTCCAATAAACATTGTAGACTATGTATCGCCACCTGTTTCAGATAAATATAACGGGTAATACATCATTACTTGACTCCCAAAACATAGCGAAGAATACTTCAATTCATGATTCCCAATGTAGAGAATGAATCAATACTCAAGTCCTATAAATATATCATGAAAAATAAAACAATTTCTACTGTAGTATAAGGATATATAGACCCCTCCCATCAGATGATGACAACCATACATAAGTGTGTCAAGAGAACATGAAGAAATAGAAATTTAAAACATCACCTAATTTACCCATAGAAAGGATAATAGTTTCATGAGAACATCCAAATAATATTTTATAATCCTTTATATATATATATTAGATTGTGGAAAAAGAAATGTCTCTAGGGTAACTTATGAATCTTTAATTAGGTTGACATAGATGAAAAATATCTTTTTAGGATCATTGGATAAATCACTAAAAAATAAAAATAAATATACATGTTTTCATTTCTTAAAATCATTAATAAATGAGTTTTTTAGAATGAATTATAAAACATGAAATTGATTCTTTTTTGAGAAAAATGGTTTTAATGGTGAAAGTATTAATTCACATAGAAGAACATTTAATGTGATTAAAAAAAACAGAATTATCATTATCATAAATTGATAATGTTATGACTCATTTTTGAAAATTTACATTCACGGTGATGACATGAAAAAATTTAATAATATTATTTTCAATGAAATATTAGTTGAGATTTAAGTTAAAATATTATTTAATTACATACCAGCCATTAAATAACATTAATTTCCTTTAATAAATCTCATACCGCATAATAATAATTATATAATTATTATTTTGTGGCGCACACCAACTTGTACAATAAAAAAAATTATATAATGGTATTGTTAATTAATATTTGTCAATGGACTCAGTCTTGGTCCATTCACACTCCTCTATCATTTATTGAACAACTAAATAAATATTTTATTCATAAATAAATATTTTATTTAAAATATTTCAAATAAATATTTATTAAAGTATTAATTCACATAGAAGAACATTTATTGTGATTAAAAAAAACAGAATTATCATTATCATAAATTGATAATGTTATGACTCATTTTTGAAAATTTACATTCACGGTGATGACATGAAAAAATTTAAGAATATTATTTTCAATGAAATATTAATAATGGATCCTTAGATGATATATATTGTTTTATTGTAAGATAAAATATATTATATTTAAATAAAGGAAAATACTATTTAAATTTTTAAAAATACGTTTTTTAGAAATCATATTATGAAAGGGATAATAATTTCTTTTGATAAATGTAAAAAGATAAATATAATGGTCTGATTTAATAATACATAATTGGGTTTCCAAATAAGAAGGGTAACATAATCAATATAGTAAAATATATAAAGAGAGTAAAAAATAAATATTTTAGAGGATGAGAACATTACTAAATAGTGCTATACTTTTATGAGAAATAATCTCTTCTTATAAGGGTCTTTAAATAAAAAATTTATTTCCCAAATTTAATAATATATATAACCATATAACAAAATCATAGGGTGTAATAATCCAAATATATAAGAAATTAGTTCAATTTAAATCTTTAGTACTCAACGAAAGGTGGTCGATTTAAAAAAACCCTTACCATTACACTCAACATCCAGCACAGTTCTTTAGCATACTAAATAATAAACACGAAAGTATTAATCACTTATTTTAGACCATTATTAATATGAAATAATATTTTAATCTTTAATTATAATCATTCATTATTTTTCCATTCACTCATTAATGTTTGTTGTTTCATCAGATATTTGTAATTCTAATTGTTTTGTAACGGTTTTATAATGGTTTTATAATAGAGAAGTTAAAAAGATTACATACATACCATGTTATTCATTAATATATTATAAATCTATTTAAATCATTATGGATCAATTATTTATCCATCCACATGTTAATTTTATGGATGTTAATTTTATGGAATCAAATGGGAATGTTTCCTAATAATGGAATCCATGGAGATCTTATTCTGGGTAATTTTTTATAAAAGGCGTGGAATATTAATAATGAGTAAAACATTAATTTAAAATCTCAAGAATAATTTTTTTATTAATGTATAATAAAACAAGAATTTATATTTCTATCTACATTTTTCAATAAAATTTATTTTATTGTTCATATAGGTGGATAAACCAACCCAAACAAGAGCAGGTTATAACTGACGGCTAGGTGTGGTTAAGAAACTAATTCTATTGGAATAATATCATTAATATTGAAGAATTATTATATTATTTAAAACTATTATTGTGGTGAATCATTGTTTATTATAGTTATATAAAAAATAAAATTCTAGAGATATGGAAAATGAAATACATCACTTCATGGAAGTGGTAGTCTGTATATACACATGGATGAGTTTTTATTATCTATAGAATATGAGGTGGGTAGAAAATTGTTTATAATTTAAAAAAACATGATATAAATATAATATGTTTCATTAAAAAAATATTGTGACAATTTATATAAGGATCGTATGGAAAATAGACCATAGCGTTTATGGAGGTGGTAGTCCTTATGTATTCTTAATGGCATTCTCAATTTTTATAGGGAAAAAATGGTGAAATTTAGGTAATGTAATCCCATAAACATTAAAATATTTATGTATTCAAATTTTTATTAGTTTAACTATTTTTAATTTGTGTGAAAGGTTTTCATAAGAATGATTGATAAAGAAAAAGATTATAGTTATTAATACTTATATTGAGAATTTGGAATTTAACTTGAGGTACTTCGAGAAATAGAGGACATGAGACACTTCATGTGTCAAAAGGGATATATACCTAGAATTATATTCTATTTTAAATTAAATGTGTCATGTTTGAAGGGAAATTAAAATTTTATATTTTATTTTAATGGGTGGTGGAAAGAGACTTTTATATAAGGAGGATATAATTATTTGTAAATATAACTACATAATTTACAAGGAACACATATTTGATATGTAATGTGGATTAAAAAGTGATAATTAATAGAGATGGAATATTTTTTTAATACACATAACAATAAATTTTGTGGATACATTTTTTTAATATGTTTTATATCTTTTACAATTTTTAAACACTTTTTTACATAATTTACCGACAATGTGATAAGTAAATCTTAAACCATGGTAACTAATTTTTATAATTAAAAATGAAAATCAAATATTACATAATCTATAAATTTTTAATTCAAATATATAATAAAAGTAATCAAATAAATTATCTATGTGTTGGAAAAATATAGTTTTAATATTAGCGCACATTTTGGAGTAACAAACCATTTATAGAATAATAGAAATTTTTTAGCAATGAAGTAATTTTCTAGATAAAACTATCAGTTAGTATATTTATATGATATTTATTGGTTTATTTTTTAAAAAATAATAGGTATATTTATTTAGAAGAAAAAAAAACGTAATATGACCTTGGGGAAACTTAGAAATGTAATTATGATTTTTTTTCATTGGATAAAAATTACTAGTGTTTTAAAATGTTAAACAAGTTTTTTTAAAATTAAACACAATATCTTTAAATAAATAACTGTATTCCTTAAATTAATTTTCACTCTTGGAAAATAATTTTTAAACATTTTAATTCATTCTTAGATCATGAGATGTCAATAATTCTTATATATTCATAATAATTTTATTCCCATTATTCACCTTATAATAATCAATTCTAGAAAAATATGAAAAATTTATCATCAGATAATATATTTATAATTATCCCAAAATGAAGTTAATTATTTCAAAGTAAAATTATAAAACTTTATAATGTATCCTTTAAATAGAAAGAAAATCTATAATGAAAATATGTTTATATTGAAAATTTTCATTGAAAACTCTTAATGTTCATACTCATATTTCATATTAGTTATTAATTACCAAAGTGGATATATATATGTTTTTATATAGAAATTTTCTATGAGAATAATATTTCAAATGTGATTACTTTAATTTAAGATAAAAATAAACAACACTTAAAAAATTCATTGATAACTATTAATTTTATATGAGTCAATTTTCAATAAATACCATTAAAATTAATTATATCAATTATTAAAAATTAATTTTACTATTCCATTGATATTAAAATAATTTATTATAATTTATAAATATGTCATAAAATTATATTATGTTACCCATAAAATATAAATATTATATTAAAATAACTTAATTAAATATTAACTTTTAATATCATTATTTAATTATCCAAATGTTTTTAAAATTTAATTTATATTATAATATTTTATCCCAATTTAATGTAGTGATGTTTATTTTATTTCAATGTTGTGTTTGATACATGATATTCAACATATTACTTAGTTAATAAAAAAATGATTGTAAAATATTTGTGTATTATACTCACCACTTAAGTATTTTCTTTAGTGATTCAGAACTCTTGGTTCAATATGAAATTTGGAGATGTAAGAAATATTTAAATTTTTTTATTAATTATTACAAACACTGGCCATGGTCAATATATTTTTAACATTCCTTGTTTATTATATTATACTATTAATATATTTATCAAATCATAATTCTATTGTCATATAATTTTATTTCCCATCAATTGAAACATTTATGTTCTTATAGTTATCAATTATCATCAATAAACCATCACAAAGAAAATAGTATTCAAATAAAGTAATCCTGTATAATATTTTTCTAATAATTTTATATTCATATTTCTTATCTAATTATACCTTGTTATATATTCATTATCCCAGATAATAATTAATCATATAACCATCATGGTAATTAGAATCATGGTAGGTTCACAAAATCAACATAGAGATGTGAATTTCAAGTTTGCTACTATGATTCGATGACTAAAAAAATATCCTATGTTTTGGTGATCACCATTAATCATTTGTCTATATTCCATTCTTCATTCTCCCCTTTATATAATATTACATGAAATACCTTTAACAAATTCCCACTAAATTTAAAAGAGATAATATCTAGAAAATGATCATTATTGTAAATAAAATGAACCAAAGTTTGAATTCATTTACCTTCCCCATTAATTTCATTCCATAAAACATATATATCAACCATTTAATCCTTCTATTAATCAATACCATAATATAAATCTCTCATTCAAATCTCTCATTATTACAAAAAAAAAACTTTATTGAGATATTACAAAAATATAATATCTATCAACACCACCACAACATCAATTATTTGAAAACTCTACATTATTAATTCTACACAATAATCCTAATAAAACTATGTGAATAGAAAAAGTATAAACTATTACAATCACATAATATTATCATATAAGGAAAAATACCTTATGAAAATATAAATATATCATTTAAGTGTATAAATCACATATAGAATCCAATGATATATTCAAAATTTTATTATGCGATCAACAAGACTTCTGTTTTCCCATAATAATTGAAAACATTCAAAAAATCACTAACTCTATAAATTTAAAATTTTAGTTCTCTACAAAAGATTCATAAAACTTATATTTTCCCTAAATACATAAATTATATAACACAATAATAATATTATTACTTAATAATAGAAAGGTTTTATAGTAAGAGACATCTCCAAAATGCAAGCATGTACAAAAATAATACTCAAACTATAAAATACATTATTGATTAGGAATCTAAAATAATTCATTAGTTTAAACTGTTAATTTATTAATTACAATAATTTTATAATAATTTGATTTTATAGTATCAAAATATTTTCATTTACTATTGATTCTTGTTTCTATAAATATCTCTACCCCATTATTGATAATTACATAGAAATAAGATCATTGAAATATTTTTAATTGTCTAAATAATTTATCATTTCAAATATGGTGAGTAATATTCAATTATATTATCCCATTATGTATTTATAATCACTAATTTTTTAAGGTTATGAAATTATTATTTTTGTTCAAATTCATTTTGTAAAAAATCGTTTTTATTTAATTAAGGAATTGTAGTTTTTTATTTAAATTACATACCATTTAATTTGGGGAAGGTAAACATGAAATATTTTTTGGATTAAAATCCCAATAAGAATCATTTATGATTTAGATTTCATATATATTAAATAATATTACTATAAAAATAATTGTATATGTACTAGTTATATTAATTATTAAAATATGATTGGATTTTCTCTAACACCCATTCACTAAAGATAAGAAATCAAAATGAAGGTGTATTAATCTCTATATGATAATTAATCCTAGTAATTCATAATGAACATAAAAAAATAATGATAAATAAATTTATATTAACCCTTTATAATGAGGCTCGAGGCATGTGTGGATCAATCCAAAATGTTGAGGCTAATCTCCTTTGGTGTTCTGTTGTTGATTGGGAAGCAACTAGATGGAACACATATACTGTGTGTCCCTATATTTTCCTAAGTCATCTATGTATGGTTTGGGTTAACAATTTCAAATTTCAATTACATATTTCTATGTTTTGGATGGATTTTTTTTATTTTTTTGTCTTAATATACCTTGTACCTTACCAATTTATATTTAACCCTAAAGCCATAATTTGAAAATTTATAAAAACATAAATTAACGGGAGACAAGGAAAATACAATTAAGTACAAGAATTAAAATAATTATTTCATATTTCATTATCCATTAATTTGATAATTAAAACATGAATAAATTAATTTATAACTAATGAATTAATGTACATACATGGTCCATCAAACATAAAAATTTCTAAATAATTAATTAATATAAATAAGTAAATTTAAAATTTTAATTATTTATTATCACACATGGATTATATTATTTAATTAAAAAAAATTAAAATTAAAAAAAACATATTAATTAAATTAATATAAATTATAGTTTTTCATTTTATATAAGATACATTAATAGTGAATAAGTATCATTTGATTGGAATACTACCCATATATATTTAGACAATAATATAAAATAAACTAGGTAGTTAATTATATAATATATTTAAAATAATATATTTTATTCTAAAAATGGTCTAAGAATAAATAAATGTATTTATAGATATAATTTTTATCATTTAATCATAATATATATCCTCTAATAATTATATTTATAAATTTTAAAACTCCAACTAAATCAACAGAATGAATAATTAATAGAACCTATATGGATTACATGAATATAAAAGAATTAAATGGTTATATAATTGGATTATTTTCAATTACTCTTACTCCCTACATAATGTTTCTCAATTAAATATAATAATTTTAATTATTCTCTCTTATAAGGATTTTTTTATTAAAATGTTTTCAATGAGAAGAATTCATATATTTTATAGACAATTATAAAGTTATAACATTATTATAAAATACCGAAAGTGATTTGGATATGATTTCATTATTGTAAAATTTATAGATTATATTTTTTCATATATAGCCAAAAAAGTGCACTTATAACCTATTATGTTCATTTCCTCCCTTTAAGATGTAGAGAAAATTCAAGAACACCAGTACTAGTAGTCAATATGGATTCCTCTATGGGTAGAAGTTGTGATCCCCTTATGCTAGAGATTACCAACTAATATAGAAATAATATTTCATCCATTTGAGTTGAATATTCCCTTTAAAAAATATTGTTTAGAAATAAAATGTTTTAATAAATAAAATAATTTTAACACTGAATCCAACTGAGGAATCCACCAACCACCAATCATCATACCATAAAAAAATAATAATGAAATCCAAATAATCCTACAATAACATATGAATAGAATATATATAATATAATTTCTCTACAATTAATATAATATTTTTAAAGAAATATAAAACATATACATCGATATCAATTATGAACCACTTGAATCATACTTGACTCTAGTTCCATGGACTCACCATGAATCTGTCCACAACTAAAAATATATCCTCAATAACTATAGTAAAACCATAAGATCTTAATATGTTATGTGAAAAACTTGTAAGCTGTAGGAAGAGTGAAATATTAATAACCACTAAAACAACTAAACATATGTTATAGTGTTCTAATGTACGTGTATTATTCTTTAAATGAGATATATAAATGATAACACACAATTAACCTCATAATAAAATGGATTATGTGAAATCATATCATATATGATTATAAACAATATATGTAACCTCTAGATGGGTTTACATTGATACCTTGTTTATTAGACCAACTTACATTGGTAAATGTTGATATGTTTTTTATAATTATTAATAGAAAGGTTACCATGAGATCCTTTCTAAATTATTTTTATAAATATAAAATAAAAATAAAACTATAGAAATTTTTTATTGATAACTATTCATGCCCCAATAAATGAAGCACTTTTAACACAACATTCTCTATAATGAAATGAGGCAGTGATAATAATTAGGGGTTATCAACACAAATATTTATTACATAGAGGAAAAAATATAAAGGGGGTGTAGTAAAACAATTTGAAATACTCAAGTTCAATTTCATAATTTATAGAATATAAAATATTTATCTTTGAATTCAAATCAGGATTTAGTTGATAAACAACACATTAAAAAAAATATTTTTTATGTTTCCATAAGCTACCGTTAAAATTTATACAAGCCCAATACAATACAAAATGAGAATAAATTTATAATATAAATAATTCATGATATAATGAAGATAAATCCATTGATTTTCCTTAAAAAGGTTGATTAATCCTTTAAATTTAATATCCCCCAAATGTAACACTACTTATTGTTATATATTATTTATCCCCCAATTAATTTTTTAATCGAAATAATTTATTTAATATAAATAAATGCACTTCACATGGAAATTCATCAATTATAACCCCCTAGGATAAAAAAGTGTGTGGAAAAAATCCTTCGATTTATTATCATTATGTAAGTGATTAGATTAATTATTTTTGAGAATTGGAAGTTATACCGACTTAATGTTCATTATTTTACCTCAAATACACCAATTCATCATTTTTATTATTATAATTAAAATATGAAGAATCATCACATTCAGTAAAATGATACATTTATAATAAAATAACATGGAATATCTATATGTACAAACTATTAATATTTTACATATTATCTAAAAAACTCTATCAGTTATAATGTTTTTGTGTTTTATCTCTCTATAAACTTCTCATACATAAAATGAATAAAAATTATACTTTTTATAATGTCCAATATCATTATGGGTTGTGAGTTACAAAAGAATTTTAACTTCTTATATGGTGGATTACAGATTCGGAGAACTAGGTGTCAACCTAAAGGGATTTATGTATGAATATCCTTGAGATGTTTTTCTAGAGTTTAAAGGAAGAATGTTGGATGAATGATAACTCTAAATAAGGTCAAAGGCGTGGCCAGACCATTTGGGTTGTGGCATTAACATTAGATGGTTGGTGGGGTTGTAAAATCCCCTACTACTTAGTTGGAGTAATAAGAATTTAGTGAGGTTTTTTATGATCTAGTTTCTTAGGATGTATAATTGGATTTCCAATGATATTGTATAGGCAAGATGGTGGGACCTTGGCTCTATAGTAGGGTGCATAGTGTTTGGTTTATGATATGATTCTTTTAATCATTTCAACACAAAATATTCATTAGTTTTATTTGGGATGGATCATTCATTGGATACTTATTTAGACATATCCTTATATCTTCCTCCCTCCTAGATCTCCTCTTGAATAGGTGTGGATCTTGATGTAATCTAATGTTGAATCAAAGCTATATCCTTTATTTTTATTCTATATTTGACTCTTCCTTCCTTTTGTAGTTTTGGACTATGTTTTCACTCATCATGGATGATCCTGTTAGTAATTTTATTACTATAAATCCCTTTAATGTCCTAATTATATTTGGATCCTCTTCCCTTGACCATATTCATTATTTATTTATCACTGGATTGTCTCTAAATAGGGAATCTGTTATAAAATCCATTGAATCAAGATATAATTGTTTGAGTTAATGGATCATTGGTTTAGTACAACGAGAGGATCTCTCATTATAATGAACCCATTTCATTGATGGGGGTTTTGTTGAAGGTATGTCCATTGATAATTATTTCATTAGTTTTGGTCAAATTATCAAGAAATGGCCATCAAATCATGGAATTGAAATGGGAATTTTCTCACCTTAGAAAAGAGAGTGGATTGATCTCTATTTGTGATTTTTCTGTTGTGATACATCTTTTGGTTTGTTTCATCTATATTTTTAATTTTATTAAAATAAATATAACATTGTATTATTGTTTCACAATGATGATTTTTCACAGAATGGGGTTGGAAGTATGAGAAGAAGCTTTCGAAGATTGTTTGTCAAGGATATAACTATGTGGGGATATATATAAAGTCTTTTGGCGAGTGTGCCTTCACCATTGAACATGTGTTCTTAAAATATTTTAATTAATTGAAATTAACAAATTGGAATTATGTGGCATGAAATAAAATTATGGATAATTTATGAGTTTTAAGGGACTTGGATCAACCCATATGAAGTTTTCAAGATATTCTTGTCTTGTAGTTTAATATTTTTGAGGAATGTGGTCCCTTATACACTTCCATATTGTATTGTGTATGTTTATTGACATGTGTTAGGAGGTTCACCACCTTGGGAAAGTGGCCTTTAATTATTATTCTTTTATTATTATAAATTTATTCATAATTAAATAATGATTTATTTTCCTAATTAATTAAAATAACCGTGCCTACAATAGTTGGAAAAAAAACCGAGGGACACGAATAACCCTTTCGAACTAGCTTGATGTTGCTCACTAGTGGGAAATGCTTGATCAAAAATGTGTTCCTTAGATTATATAGTCCCTCTTTAATGTGTGTTTGTACTATATGAAACCTAATGTCGTTTGACTATTTTAGATGTCTTAGTCACAATTTGTTTTGTATAGCCTAAGAGACGATGATTCAATCCTGGATCATCAGTGTGTGCATCAGTGACCCATGAAACCATGTTTGATATGTAATCATAGGTTTTTTGTAGCCTCTTGAGAATTTGTCTTGATGTTACATATTTCTTCTTGATATGATACATATTTTTTTGTTATTTTATATGATGTGGAACATTGATTAAAGTTTCATGATGATTAGGTTTCATTGTTCTATTAAATGGCCACTTGGAGTGGAATCATGAAAACATGAATATGTTTATAGATTATGGATCATTTTATGGAATGTTTCAGATCAGAAAAGTTTTGTTAATGTGAGTGTAAAACATGAATGGTAATTTAGAATCTATTGGTTACAAAAAAAAGTGGAAAATTTCAATGTAGCGGTGATTTGATTATTCAATTACAAAAGTCATGGTAGGTTAGACATACCAACATCCTAGTATAAAGTCAATTTTTAGTGTGGCCATGTATTGTTCCTAATAATGATAACCATCAATGTGGTGAATAGAGTGTTCCGGATAATAACCACTCTCTAGGTGGGGAGTGTGGTGTTCTCTTAAATACGAAACTTGAAATAACAAGAGTAGTGTGCCAACTAATGATGGGATGTGGAAATTGTCTCATGAATTATGGTTCTAGACATTTCCATCCACTTTTAAATCAAAAAATGTATCGATTCAATAAAAGTATGACCAAGGGTTCATAGAGGATTTCCAATCACAAGACCAAACATTATATAGATATTATTTAGTTGGTTTAGGATTGGTTATTATAGGCTATTTTTTCATATTAATGTACTTTTGTTTTACATTATACTTTGATTATCACATGCATGCCCAACTCATTTATTTATTAGTGATTGAACTACATTTTATATTATTACATGACCATATACATAAAAAATAAATATTTTTAGATATTTTTCACTTGAATTAAATTTTATGATCTTTTTAGTTTTAGAGTGTTATAGAATTATGTCATAACACATAAATAAAAACACCATAATATAAAAATCATACACTTCCTATCAGTATCCAATATTCCCACATTATTAAACATTTAGATTAACACATGATTTATTGTCATGAAAAATATTAATGACATTCAAATTTAATTATTTCTTTCACTTAAACATACATAACCCATATAAAAATAATTTTATAAAAAATATGTGATGAGAAAAAAAATACCTATAAGGGAAAAAAATAGAAGTAAAATCATTAGTATATTGAAAACATGATAAATCATGTCATGTTTACCTTTAACATCAAATTTATTTTAGCATATGAAATAAAACATTTTAATATGAAAACACTATATAATTTTTTCTAAAATAAACCCTTTATACCCTATAGAATGAAATTAAAAATGATTTTAAAAAAAATAGAGAATTATATTCATAAAACTCATTCAAGACCCTTTTAATTAGAATAACTATATGACCAATTTCTAATATAATAATTACCCAATGCATTGGATACCTATAATGGGGATCTCCCTTGATAAAATATATATATATCTCACCCCTTTATCTTGATATATAATGGAAATAAACCCTTTATATATGCTATATAGATCAATACAATGATCTATAAAGGGGTTCACCATAATATAAGTTGTATTGGGTTTATCCATTATTCATATAACGATCAAGTTATATTTCAGGAATAAATTTTATTATTATTTCATCTTTTTATCATATAACCCTTTGAAAAACACTTTTCAACCCTTATGACAAACCATATAGAATATTCGAATACCATTTAACAATCATTTTTAATAACAAAATACCATTTTATTTTAAAAAACCATTTTCAATTCCAAAATACCCAAAAAAAATGGTAAGGGGTTTTCTATTTAAATAAAACATGAAATCTTTTAAGGGAATACAAACTTAAACTGACAATTATGATTGAAGTAAAGTTATTACTGCCCTACATGATTTAACAATCACCTTTTGTTTATAATTCTATACAAATATTCCTTTTTTGAAAAATATTGGAATAATTAAAATTTTCCATTATATAGATACCATTTATATATAATTACATTTTTAAGATCAATCTAAAAAATCTCATGGAAGATAAATAAATTTTGTTGAAAAACATTAATATATGATTTTCTATAAAAAGAAAACTTTAGAAAAATCTGAATAATTAACCCCTGAAATAATTCCATTAAAAAAATATTCAATACCATAATAATACAGAAATTCATGATATAACATGTAAATGGGGATATATATACACCTTATAAAATAATATTGGAGAATAACATCAAAATATTTTTCGAAAAAGGAAATTGGCATAAAGTTCCTTACATTGAGTTCAAATTATCACATTCATTTTTATCATCTTTAATAAAAAATCAGGTTAATTATTTAATTTATTAAGAAAATTTTAAAATTTTTATATTCCTTTTATTTCAATTATTACAATTTCATATACATTTACTTAATCAATCAGGTTTACCTTTTATGTTTCAAAGATATATGGATTATGTCCCAAAATGACTTTGGTAGGATTCCTATTCATCAAGGTGGTTATTATTTAAACATATACAAAATAATAATCATGAAATAATTATCATATTTATATATAAATTATACTTTAAAAACCAATCATAAAATATGGTTATGAAGAATTTACTATATTATGATCAGAAAGACGGTAGGTCGCATGTGCGTATAAGTAATGATTCCATTTTCAATGATTCGTGTAATGGAGGTAAGTAATATTTTATATTTAAAAAATGTTCATAATATCTGATGTCAAATATTATTTCATTAAATATAATTATATATATCATTTCCTTTCTATGGTGATGAAAAAAAGAATCACATCACTTTGTGGAGGTGGTATCCACACTTACATGAACATCATAATCCTTTTTCAGTGTAAAAAATGAATTGATATATTATATTTTTATAATGATAAGTATTTAATGAATATATTTTATATTTCATTTAAATTACATATAATTATTAACTATATCTTTATTACCTTCCGTGTAAATAATTAGTGAAAACAATTACATCACTTCGCGAGCCGGTAGTCCTTCGTACACACAAGCGACGTGGTCGTATCCACCAAAAAATAAAAATTATGATGGTATATATGATATAATAACCCCATAAGTATAAATATGTTAAAAATAATATATTTATATACTTTAAATTCATAATTGGAATAATATATAAGAGGTGATGATTGAAAATGAATGACATCAGTACACAAGGTGGTAGTCCACAGTGTACACGAATGATGATTTAATATGAATTTGATAAAAGAGAATATGGATTTAAGTTATAACATTACCATTATAAAATATTAAAATATTATATATACCTTTTTATTATATAATATTAATTTAAATATATTTGAATTAGATATAAGAAGAAATTAAATAAAGATTCAGGGATAAGCGTGATGCATCTTATTCCGAAAACCTCCACAGTTAAACATAAAAATCCATCATAAGATTGCATTATGATGAAAATAAGGGATATCAGTCTTGGAAATTCAAGTAAGGAAGATAATTGGGTAGTTATTCAATGATGAATATGGCTACTAATCTGTGATTATGAGAGGAGTGGGGGTGGACTATTATAAGTGAGGTGGGTGGAACACTTGTAATTTTTGAAACAAAAAAGGTATAACTACTTTTTTAACATGCCAAAAGGCACAACAGTATTCAATTATTGAGAGTTAGACATTATAAACTATAAATAATTCTAAAGAAAATAATTTTTTTTAAAAATCATGTCATTTTAACACTTGATTTATTAGTTTATAACCTGGTAAATCCATTTTTACCAAAACTATAGCAATATTTTTTTTTATTTTTTTCACTTTTCATTATTGTGAAAAATTAAATTAGAAATTATTAGAAAATATAATTTATTCTAATTAAAAATATTTAATATATTTTAGAAAATTCTATTTATATAAGTGGAAATTTTATTTTAAAATTAAACTTGCTAATGTGATGAAAAAAGTTGGCTTTCAAGAATTAAATTTTTGAAGAAAAAGATAATTTAATTTTCACTATATGATTATTAATAATAATAATTCGATATAATTTAATATTTTTTTATTTTTAATATATTAGTTTTATTTTAAATATTTCCAATTTGGGGTTATTTTAATCAACTAAAATTGAGATCATTTATTGACTTAAACAATAGTTCTTAGAAATACATAATTTTAAACTCAAAAAAAACATATAATATTTATAGTATAAAATTGATTCAAAATAATTTTAGCGCACTGAATATAACCATATAATATGTAAGTTACTAGTATTAATATTTAAATTATAATATTTATTTTAAATTACTTAATTTATTATTAGGAAATGACATTTTTAAAAAAATCGATATTTTTCACTATTCACTAAAAAACCAATATATTTGTGAAAGATCCCATCATTTCAACCTAGGTGAATTTTTATATTATGATTTAAAAAACGAAATTATTTTTTTCAAATTAAATTTATATAATTTATAAATCAATCTTTTAATTAAAGCCTTATAATAAATGAGTTTAATTAATACTATTTTTTTCATTTTAAATATTACTGAATATTATTATAAATAATATAACTATATTATTTTTATTAATAAGCATGAAAATGATTTCATATATCATTACCTTAATTTTTAAATTATACCCATTTTTTAATTTTTATACTTCCAGTTTTATTCACTTATTAAAAATTTTCGATATATATTCTCCTCACAGTATTTTTAGATTCTCATGTTGCATCTGTAACCATATGCATTTTCCATAAATCCTTAACCTGGTGAATCACCTGAGTATGAAACACTTAATATATAAATTCAATAATATGACTATTTTATTCATCATAATAATGTTTCTCTTCTAACTAAACTAATTCCATGCTCAAAATATGAGATCAATCCTGAACATATTTCATTAACATCAAGACATGAAAAATGTTTTGTACCTAGGATAAACTCGGAGGTAGAGCCACTCGGTAAGAAAATATTCCAAATTTCTCTAGGATTTATCATAGAAAAATTAAAAAAAGGCTTATATTTAAATTTTTACAAAATTAATAACACTTTTCCGAAGTGATAGTTTGATAAATATAGGATCACTTACCTCAAAAAAAATATCTTTTATCTGATATTATGCATAACTTATCTACCTAATCTAAGCTATCCTCATATGTTACAAAACTAATTTAACCTTCTCATACATTTCTTCTTCTAACTCTAGTCACATGACTTCCAATCTTTTAATTCATCCCAAAAATATTACTTATGATACTACATTATATATAATGCCTCAAATGGTTCCATCAAGAACTGTAATTAAAAAATTTGTTATAAGAAAACTCAAGAAAAGAATGATTTTATTACATATTCAATTATAATCCATATAATAAAAATAATTAATATATTCCATGGTATTAACCATCCACTTAGACTGCAGATCAGTTTGAGGATAAAAATCTGTAATAATATTTAATTTAATACAAAAATATTTATGGAGGCCTTTCAAAAAATTAGATATAACCCTTGGATCATGGTATGATACAGTGTAAAGAGGAACTCCATGTAACCTTAATATATCATTTAGATATTGTAAAGAATAATGATTTGAATAGTTAGTATCTTTAATGTTAATAAAATACATAGGTTTAGTTAATTTATCAATGATAACTAAAATCACATAGTTAATTTGAGAAGTCATTGATAATACAATCATCAAATACTTTGATATATTTTATAATTGCCACTTTTATATTAGATAAGGGTGAGTCATTACCTTCCATAATTTTCATTCTTATCTAACCTAAAAACATTTCAAATACATCATGGTAAAGTCCAAAATATATTTTTTCATTCCATACCAATTACACTTCTCCCGAAGGTATCTATACATATTAGTGCTAATCAGATTAATAGACAATGGGGAACTAATAGATTTACTCAAAAAATATTTATTCAACTGGTAATCACAAGTAACGTGTATTATGTTTCTAAAATTGTAAATAATTTATACATCAATATTAAAATCAGGTTACTTTCCCTCTTAATGGATCCTATATTTTCCTACAATACATGATCCTCCTATTGAACATGATTAATTCTTTCAGAAAATGTTGACTTCACTGAAATTAAAAAATAGAGTTTGTCCCTACATCCACAATTTAAATGTGTAAATTCATAAAATAATTAACTAAATGATCATGCTTTAATAATAAAATTGTTAATGTATCATTATTTTTCTGATTCAAATCATCAAAAACATTATTTTCTTTTTCTGGATGATAATTAATTATGCAATCATAATCTTTGATCCGTTTTATCCATCTTATCTATCTCAATTTTAATTCTTTTTATGTGAACATATAGTACAATATTTTTTGATTTTTTTTATTTCACAATTTACTTCATAAAAAATATTTATAAGTATTTCCAATGAAAACCCACAGTACATTATTCTAGATCATTTGTAGGGTAATTTAAATCACGTGGTTTCAACTAACATGAATTATAATCAATTACATGTTAATTTTATATTATCACACAAGCAATTACATTAAATGAATCATCATTATTGATGAATAATTATCTTTTTTTTGAAGTAAGGGACAAAACTAGATCATTCAACAATAAAATATTTAGTTTTTGAAAAGAATCATTGTAATATTTATCAAAACTAATTTAACTCCGTTTATAGATAAATTAGTCATTAGGAAAGACAAATGAGAAAATATTTCACAGACCAATAGTAGTAACTCGCAAATCAAAGAAATATATGAATATTAATGGGTTTTTTTAGGTATCATTCAATCTTTAATAACTTTGGTTTTATAAGTATTAAAGAACAATTCCTTCTTATGAAACAATATGTGTAAGGAAAGAATTTTATAGCAAAGACAATTCATAGATACTAAATTTATCTTATTGTTTCATTGATATAATGGTTTGAAATACAATCCTTATATGATTTAATCTTACCCCTAAATTTTATAATATAATAAAATGTAATCAATAAGAACAACCACAATATTATCCAAGAATACAAAGAAAAATCTATCCATGATGTTCAATAATAAATTAGTTTCATTGAAAACCACAAAGGCAATAATGAAAAACTAATAATTCCTATATTAATTCTATAACACTATCATTGGAATGACATCCCCCTTCATATTAATATAATGGTACTTATACATCATATTAACTTTCAAAAAGTAATGATCTTCCTAGAGCTGGTCAAATAAATAATAGATATGAAGAAAATGATTCTTGATCTTAAATTTGAAGCTATTCAAGGATATATAATCAATGTAAAGTTTTATTTAACCATATTTTTTATAATCAAAATAGGGTAACCCCTTGGTAATGTTATTGGTTGAATTAAACCTTTATCTAACAAATATTTTAAATTATTTTTCATTTATAAACGTTCTATTTGACCCATTAGATAATTGGACTTTAAAAATAAAACTTGTAAAATAATTAGGAAATAAATCCACCGATTCTTTCACTACTAGAACATCACTAATTTGAATGGTTTCATTATTTTATAAAATTTATTCTTGATAACATTCAAAACTATTTTTAATCAAAATTTCTGCTTCTTGATATGATATAAAAGATATGAAATAATTAAATAAAAATTTATTTAATCTATAATATATATTATCATGATGAATTGAATTAAAATCCATAACCACAATGATATAAAACACTACTATGGTATGGTTAAGAAGATTTTAGAGAAAGACCATCCCATTAATGATAATCAGAATATTCCTACAAGTATTGGTTTATTTAATACTTACACCAAGAGTTTTTAAAAACAATTATCTTATATTCCTAGAGTTGTATACATAATTTAGTTGAAAAATTATTATAAATAAAACAATATAATGACCCCATGTCAAAAAATGTATTAGAATAGTTTTAATACAAATGTTTTATAACATTCATGACCTCATTTTATGTCTCAATATAAATCATAGTAGTAGAAAAATATTTTTCCACACTCTTTTTCATCCGATCATGATAATTTCATAATTGTGTTAGTATCTTAGAGCACATATTAACATAATGAACCAACTAATTACAACTAAAAAATCTCTTTTTTGGATGGATATATATTACCCCATTATTGGATTCTTTGATATACACTTCATTGTCAATCATGGGAAATATAATCAAACATAACATAGTGGTAATAAATAATTGATTTTATAAGATATTCTCTGGGTTGATCTTTACCACATTTCCCATAATATGAGAAATTCATTTTTTACCTCAATATTTATTTGATGCATCTTTACCCATCACGTTACATTCTAAAAGCTACTTATTTTCATTATTATAAGGCACATATGTATCATAAAACACCATCTAAACCTTTTCATCATAATGGATATTTTTTAAAAATATATTAAATTATCCTGAAATACAATATATTGATAGACATGGTTTCAGTCCTGTTTAAAATTTATTAATTTCACTATCAATTTCTAGTATAAAATATGTTACACACATGACTAGTATTGTAAAAATGGATTCATATTGAGAATAAAAAAATTTATCTTTTTGTCTTAATTGCAGGAAATGTTTTTCCATTTGTAGTCAAACAGCCTTAGGTGAATATTTCTTAATGAAAATATCTTTAAATGTTCTCCATTCTATTAAATTAAGATTATATTTCTCATATTCACATTTAATATGATAAATGGAAAGGGATAGATTTTAATGATATGAACATCCCATGACTTAAAATGTATATCTAAGAAATTGATCCATCCTTCGAATACTATAAGGTTATATGATCCGATAAATTATGGTGGATGTTATGTCATGAATGTATTTAACATTAACATGTTCCTTTTTGTAAGATCTGACTACTCCCAGGACTGGATATCACCACGATTAATATTTTATATAAACTGTTCCATCACTAAAAAAACTATAATATTCTTATTCCAACCATATCTATATGTTAATTTGGAAGCGTATTTTTCTCCTAGAGACATCCCACTATAGAATCATTTTTTCATCTTTGGAAAACATTTTTTAATGGATATAGTTTAATGATGTTTCATGGTAATATTTAACTTTTTTTATCATTTCTTCGTAACAATTATTTAAAATCATGTAAAGGCATGTAATTAATATTATCAAAACAATCAATGTAATTCAAACCCCTATTTGATGCCTACTATAAAGAATGATCCATATACATAATAAAATATTGACCTTTAGTCAATAAATAATTTCTTTCACCTTATAGATCTTTTCAGTTTTAGAGGTTTAAATAATTATGTCATAACTCATACATCACAAAACAATAGAATACTAAGTAGAAAATTTTTATCTGTATCCATTTTTAATATAATTTATATTTATTATGATAAAAAATTGTTCCATTTCATGAAAAATATTCAATAATTTCAAATTTAATTCTTACATTCCTTTACACATACCTAAAACATATGAAAATAATTTTTCTAAAAACAAGAGATGAGGAAAAAAATCATAGTAAGGGGCATAAAAAAAATTAAACTTTTTATTGCATTGGAAAATATGAAAAATAAGGTAACACATCCCTTTATATTCTTAGTTTTGTGAGAATATGAAATAAAACATTTTCACTTGAAAAGCCCACACACATTATGCTCAAACAAAGACTTTAAAACACAAAATAAGAAATTAAAACCCCGTTTTGAAATGTAGAGCATCATATTCATAAAAAATATTCGAAACCCTTTTTAATTGAATATTTATATAGTCTAATTCAAATATCTATATTTACTAATGCATTTAAGAGCTATAATGGGGAACACCCTTCATATAAGCTATATTGAGCTTATCTATTTTTATGAGTTATAATGGGTTTTAACCCTTCTTATAATATATAATGGACTCAACTGTGGCATTATATAGAGATAAACACATCCTATAAGAATTATTAGGCTCCCTCATTATTTATATAATTCTAAAGTACCATATCATGAATTAAAAAAATATGCTTCCATCGTTTTGTCATTAAATACATTGAATAAAAAATAATTTTAAACCCATATGGAAATTTTTTTCAGATATCCATGTACGATTTTTTTTTTTAAAAATCAATACCAAAATCCGTTTTTATTTAAACAATCATTTTCAATGGTAAAATACCCTAAAATGTAAGAGGTCTATTTTATTTAAAAAGAACAATAATACAGGTATGGTAATACACACAGAGATAATGGATACAACGTTGGGGAAAGTCTATGTCAACATACACATTATAATATAATATTCCTTTTGTCATTTGTAAAGAAATTTAAACTTTCTATAACAAATATTTTTTTTGGGAAAAAATGGAAGGATTTCAAATAATTTCCAGTATAAACCTCAAATTTTCGTATAATTAAATTTATGAAATCAGTTTAAAAAACCTTTTTATGGAAGAGAAATATATTTTTATGGAAATTGTTATAAGGGGATTTTTTTAATTTAAAGAAAACTTTAAAAACCTTTGAATCTTAATCCCCATGAATTAATAACATTTATCAAAATATATATACAATTATAATAGATAAATTCAAGATATTACATGTATAATGTGATGTATATACACCTTATAAATTACAATTGTTTCATAATATGAAATTATTCCCCAACAAAAGAAAATTTAGACAAAGATTCTTAATTTGAGTTTTCTCTATTATGTTTGGTCTTTATCTTAATTAATAATAGAATTATTTTAATTATTTACTTTCTTTATAAAATTTTTCAAGTTTATTATTCCTTTTATTTCAATTATTACCATGCCATATAAAATTACGTAATAAATTAAGTTAACATTAGATGTTTCGATGATATTTAGCTTATGTTTCAAAATGAATTTGGTATATTGACTATTGGTCTATGAGGTCATTTTTTCAACATCTATAGAATAATAATGTCATAATTATCATATTTTTATAAAAATAATACTTTTAAAACCTATCATGAGATATGGTTACCAATAATTAACTATGTTATAATCATGGAGACAGTAGGTCGTATGTACGTGTGGGTAACATTTACATTTAAAATAATCATTATTTAAATATGGTGTGTAATTTTTTATGTTTCTTGAATTTTAATAATATCATATATACCATATTATTTATTTAAATATACTTATATATATATACTATTTCTATTGTGTGGTGGTTAAAAAAAGAATCACATTTCTTCATAGAGGTGGTAGTCCACATGTACACGATCGATGTTATCATTCTTTAGTATAAGAAATAATATGATATATAATATTTTAATAATGATAAATTTTCCACTTTTATAATTTATATTACATTTATATGACATATATTCATTAATTTTATCTTTAGTACCTTCCATGTAAAGCATTAGTGAAAATTGAGTCACGTCGCTTCGTATGGCGGTGGACCTTTACACACACGAGCGCTATTATCATATCCCCCAAAGAATGGAAGTTAATATAGTATATGTGATATCATGAATACAAAATTATAAATATTTTACAATTATCTAATATATAATTTTAATCCATCATTAAAACAATTCACGAGAGTTGATAATAGAGAATGAATTACATCGGTTCACATGACGATAGTCTTCCGTACACACGATTGATGATTTTCTAACCATTTGATGGAAGAGGATAAAGAGTAGGGTTATGAAATTAAAATAATGACATATAATTTCATTGGATATACTTCTCATATTAGATAATCATAATTGAATAATATTTCAATGAGTTCTATGAATAAAAATATTAAAGATGCTCAGTTAAGAATAATGATTATTCTTCATCAAACCACCCTAGATAAACACCAAAATCTTTCATAGGATTGATTTATCACAGAAATAAACACTCTAGGTAATTGTTAGGTAATTATTATAGTTATTTGGGAAGTTCTTGGTTGATACTAATGTATTTTACGGTGTGATTAGGATAGGCTAGGGAGTGGCCTTTTATAAGTGAGGTGAGTGGTATACTTGTAATTATTTAAAAGAAAAAGGTTTACTCATTTGTTTCACATGAAATAGAATAAAAAATGAACAAATATCAAGTATTATACATGAAAATTTATAAATATGGAATGAATTTATATTTTGAACAATTATTTGGAATATTTTATCCCTTATATTTTTAGATTATTGCTCTGGTAAATCCATTATTATCTTAATCTTGGTAATTAATTTTTACTGTCTACAATATTCATAATGGAAAAAAATTACATTGAACATATTAAATAAAATAAATTATTAAGATATAAAATATTTAATACATTTTACAAAATTTAATTCATATATTCAGAAAAATTAAAATTAAAATTAAACCCAGAGAGAGGATGAAAAAGCGAGTTTTCAAGAAGTGCATTTTTTGAGAAAAATATGATTTTATATTAACTCTACGAATAATAATACTAATAATTATTTATTAATATATCATATATACAATTAAATTTTCTAAAAATTATATATATATTATTTTTATAAATTAATACATAGAAATTTTATTCACTTTAAAAAAGTCTTCAGTAAAATTGTAAACATAAAAATAAATAATACTAAAATACAATATAAATTTTATTAAAAATAATTTAATTATATTAAACATAAAAAATAATATGTATATTATTTTATAATATATTCACAACATCTTGACACATTTAAATGAATTAATTTAATTAAAAGAAAGTTCATTTTAAGATAAACCCTTATTTAACACAATTCATTGAACTATCATCATTTTATGAAAGATCCAAAAATTTGACCATAATTTAATTTTGATATGTGGATTTTAAAAATTATATTCATTTTCATTAAATTAAAATTCTATAATTTAAAAATTATTATTTTAAATAATACATATAATAAAATAGTCTAATTAAATCTATTTTCCTTTTTAATTTAAAAATTATATAGTATTTTCTAATTATTATAACTATTTAATATATATTAATAAACATGAAAATGATTTATTCTATAATTACATAGTTTTTTACAATTGTGGTTTCATAGTTATTTTTACTCACACCGGAATCAGGAAAACATGAAAATTGGGCTCCCTAACAGCCCTCACATGTTATAGGAATAGGTTGGGATGATGCATTAGTTTGATCAATTAGTGGGACAGCTCACTATGTGTCAAGAGACCAAGGAAATTTGAGACCTAGAGTTGAATATATTCTTATACTTTGTTCAACATATCATGTTTGTGATCATTCAACTTGGTGATCATTGTCTTGTTTCCTATTGTGACTGTTAAATTGTTTGGTTCAATGTTCATTCAAATAAAAGGAATCTTATCAGTTTTCTACATACTATGATTGTTTAATGTTTATATGTTTGGTTATTAATATGTCTTTTTTATCTAATTAAAGGTATAATAACCTAATGGTCACAATAAAAACATTTATTTATAATCATAAGTCTTTGGCATATTTGTATGCATTTTTAAGGTCATGTGACATTCTAGCATAGACATGGAAATTCTAGTCGGGATGTTACAAAATGTTATCATAGAACAACCTGTCATATTTTTCTTTTTTTGGGCATTGGTAGATAGGATACCTATGTATGATTCGAATCATGTGATGAAATTTTTTTGGTGTGTTTCAAACAACTTTCTTGAGGTATGTCCAAGTTACTATTCTAGGTGATTAAAGTTCACGATTTGTGATTTTATGATCATATTTTTAACATAATGTAATGTACAAGGTTTTTTGGCTGTGATTTAATATATATTTTATTCCAAAACATTTTTATATGAGTCATCACATAAATCATACTTGGAATATAAATTAATAATGATATATATGCTTCTTGTATGCACTTATACTGATGATAAATGGTTTGACTACTTAGTGTCTACAATGTGTACTACATTTACTCATATAATTTATTGGTAGAATTATATTCATCTTAACCTCTATTCATGTCTACATTATATATACGGTCATATAAGATTATGGTTTAGTACACATGGGAAGAGTCAACGATTATGACGACATTGGGAGACACTGATATAAATGATGATAAAATCACTTTCAGACAGTGTTGGGTACCTTGTTAGGCCGTTATCATGAATTAATTAGATTAGTAAAAAAAATTGTATGAGTATCCACTTGATAGGTGCTGTTAATTATTCTTACAACTATGGACTATGTTTATTTATCTATATATAACATTATGGTATTCTATTTAACCAAACCATGAACCTATGGCCTCTTGACATGGTTCATCTAAGGAAGAATCCATCATGATGTATCTGGGATATGTACTTAGATGTTGTTTCATTCTTGGAGACCCATGTAAAATATTCTGTGTCTTTTTGGAAACATTTTGGCATTAAATGTGACTATAGTTACTAGAGATCAATTAACCATACTTCTGAATGTCACCAGGGTGATGATATTCCTCGTGAAGGGAAAGTAATGAATAATTCTTCAGGGGATGATTTCATAGGAAAAATTATATATGCATGGGAATAACATTATAAATAAACAATGTAAGGTCTTTTAAGATTTCTTGAAACCATAATTATTATGTACCTTATGTTTTATTACTCATGATACAAGGTTTGGCTGTACAGTGTTTTGATAATTGTGGCACTGAAGGAAGGACCGATTGTTTCATGATCTGTTAGTTTAGAAAACATCTCTAAATGAATTTCTAATGAAGATTCTAGTTTTTTAGATATTGTATTGTGGGGGAATGTATGGATTCCAAGAATCTCAAACTAACACCCATGTGATGGGTTGTATGTGATAAATTTTGGTAATATTGTCTTTTTGTTTGTAAAGATAATTTTAAAAGTTATCATGTTTAGTGAGTTGGAATATTGAGGTTTGGAAAAATTAGGTGGAATTAGAGTTTGAGTATGGAGGTCAATGACTCAGTGTGAAACCACTCCATCTAGTGTAATATTTTTATAACATTCCTACCTAAGAAAAACATTAGAGAGTGGGAATTCATTCACATGGTTTCACATGAGTAAGTTGAACCTGTAGACGTGGAGTAGTCAGTGAATGATTGTGAATATTTATGTTTAGTTTATTAAACGAAATGGTTTAGTAGAGGTCATTCATTGACATTAAATGTTCAACGATCTCATATAAGAGTGAAACCTATACATTTAGAATGAATCTCATAAGACTTAGCACCTACTAGTTTACTATGAGTAGAATTTCCTCAATGGTGAAAGAATACATCGATAATAGATTAGTGTACTAATGTGTGGTCCACCAAAGGTTGTCATTAGTGGAAATGATTAGTGAGACATACTTTTTATTGATAAATATTACATATTTTTAGATGAATAATCATTACAATATACAAAAAACGTGTAAGGACCAAAATAGTTTAGTGCCTTTGGAAACATGGAAACCTGAACAACTAGTACATAAGTGGGCTACATAATATACCAATACATTCATTATCACTAGAACCATTATTATGAATATCATACATAATACATTTATTCAAATCTTGGAGAAGGGAAACATAATAAAGGATGAGCTCTGATTCTCAATATGTGTAAATAAGGGATCTACAAAAGCATAACTTTAACAAAAGGGTATGAGAACATGAGATTATGGAAACCATGATTTTTATATCATAGAACATAATATTGATTAATCAGATAAATAATGGTAGTTTATAAGACATGATTCATAAAGAAATAAATGAACATGAGATTTGTGATAATGATGTTGGTATAAAAAAAAATTTTAGCATAAAAATATGCATAAAAAACTTATATCAAGTATACCCACAAAGAAGTTCATATCATGTTATGCTAGGGATAAACACCTATGTACCTACTTCGGGCATGAGATGATAATTTTTGTACCCTTTTTTGAGTTTTTTATAAGCTATCATGTAACATTTGAGATCATATAACATTAATTAGTTCTCAATGCATTGGAGGGAGATATATGTCTCACCCATCATTGGTAATGATGTAACCACCGTAGTTAGTTATAATAGTACCACCATCATATTATAAAAAACTACAAATAAGTATGCCATAAGATCATAACATATTCATCATATTATAACCCATGAAATGTAATGGGTTTCATAAAACATGTCATCATATCATAACCCATAAAAAGAAACTTGATTAATTATAATTTCATCATTTCATCATAACATAATCCATGGAAAAGATATTGGTTTCATAAAAATATTATCATCATAAACATAAAACATTTAGTAAAATAATAAGAATGGAATCCTTGGGTAATATCTCTAGTAAATCATAATTACCATAAAATTATTTCTTCTTAGATTGAAAAATATTTTGAAATAAAAATAACATGGATCATTTCTAAAAAAAACATCCTTTACACTTTTCAAAAGACATTTCAAAACATAAATAATTTTCAAAATAAATTTTAAATTATTATTTAAATTTATAAATGAATATTTTAAAAATTTAGTGGTTATAATAGTTTAAAACACCATTCATGTTGTACGAAATAAAAAAATTCCTTTTATATTTTTTGTAAAATACAAAGAGATTTTTTTGTGGAATGACAACAATATTCCTTCCAAATAATATTTATAAAAAAACATGGGTAAAAATTTATTTTAAAAATCATAGAGTAATATTAAAACATTTTTTATTTTTTTAGAAAACATGGTTTTGGAAGAAAACCGATATCCAACCAAAGAGAGAAATTATTTCATATTAAAAAAATCATTTATTTGAAATACCAAAGAGTAGTAAAATTGTAATATTAATTATCATGAATAAACATAAAGAGAAGAAAATAAATTATTTCCATACGATATATATCATAATATTTTATCATCAGAAACATTATCATAAATAATCCCAATAAATGATTACATTGTAACGTAAAATTAGTTCCACATTGGTAACATTAAATCATAAGCGCTATGAAGGAATAAAATAAAATGAACCATCAAATGTTATGAGGATAAATAAATTCATGATACTACATTTCAAGGGGTAACTATATACACCTCATGAATGAATACAGGTGCCTAAATGAATGTACATCACAAAGAAATAAAATTAAGACAACGACCCTTTACCAAATTGACAACATTGAAAATATAAAACCCATGAAATATTGATCCTAAAATTTATGTATAAGTAACTATAATTTTTTTTATATTTATCATTGTGTACATTAATTTTAAGTATATACACCAAAAAATATAAACAAGTGGTGAATACGGCATTTTTCTCATATAAAAAAGTGAGAGGGAAATCCCCTACCCTAAGTCCTAAATTACTTCATACACACTGAAAAATACTATATAATATATATATGTTTATTAAAATTATATATATAACCATAAATATATATATATATATTGGAATATATATTATTTACTTATAATATTTTTTATCAGTTTATTAACAATTCCATGTTAATGTTACATTTCCGGCAATATCATCTTTTTTTATTGTATATGCGTTTATTTTTTATTTTAGCCTTCTAAATTTGATCATGATTGAATCATATACAAATAATATATACATGATATAAATTTCATATATATTCAGTATAAATTTATTTAGAGTAATCAATAAAATTTAGTGATGAAATACAACGTTCATGGAGATGGTAGGTCCTACATACACATGAACATTGATTAATTTTTATATTCAGATTAAAATAAAGAAATATAAAAGAAATATATTATTATATCATAATTTTTATTACATATATATCAAATTTTATCATTAAACTCGTATTTATTACTTTGCATGAAATGTGTGGACAGATAACATCGCTTCATGAGGTGGTATTCCATTGTACACACGAGCGATGTTATTGTATTCCCAAAAAATGGAAAGAATTAAGTTATGTGTGATAAAATATTTAAAGAATCATAATGAGATAAGAAATATAATATTTCAAAAATATATACATCTTTATTTATAATAGTGATAGGTTTCACTGGAATGAAAAATGAAATCGGTTTGTGGGGTGGTACTCCATCGTACACATGAACCAAAATTTTATAAAACAAATAGATTGAAGTTGGGATGGCTCTAGTTCATTCACGTAACATAATAAATATAAATATATGGAATATAATAAGATTATTATATCATCACGGTATAATAATAATTGAAGTACATGTATGAATAAAAAAAATATCATTGATGAATGTGACCTCTTCTTTGGGTATCCCCTTTAGACATGCACCGAAAGTATTCATAGTTTGGATTTATAAAAAATAAGGATTATAGGATGATACAATGAATTTTAGGAAGTTATAGTTTTCTGTTATTGGCCTAAAAATGAGGTTTTTAAGGTGTGAATAATATAAGATAGTGGGGTTCCTTTTATAAGTGAGGTGATTGGTACACGTGTAATTTTTTGAAAAAAAATGTATACCTAGGGTTTTCACATTAAAAAAGGGTTTAAATAGATCAAATTAAATCCTAAGACATTATAGGGTCTAAACATGTATATAAAATGGATTTTATACTTTTTTAAATGTCATTTTAACCCTTCTCTTTTTAGTTTAACCCAAGATAATCCTATTTTTACCCTAACCACAATAAATAATTTTTACTTCTTTTAGTTTTGATTTTGGTCAAAAACAATGTTGAACTTAGTAGGTAATATAAATAATGATTATTAAATATATTGAATCCATTTTCTTGTTTCCATTAATATAAGTGAATAATTTAAATTTGAAATTAATCTTATAGACACAAGGAGAAGTCGGGGTTTAAAAGAGAAATTGATCAAATGATTAAAAAAAATTTATCACAATTCTAAAAGAAATTGATTCCAATGACCTAAATTAGACTTATGGATTTATAATTTAACTAATGTTAAAATGAAACCAATTTAAAATTTATTTTATTTTAAATAATAAATTTAATGAAATGATACTTTTAAATTAATATTCAATATTTTCCTCTATTCATAAGAAAAGGCTACTTTTCTGAAAAACCCAAAAAATAAACCTAAGATAATTTTTACGTAATGATTTAAAATAATTATTTTAGTTTATCATGTAATGTTTCTAAGAGTGTGAAAAATCAATTTTATTGAATTTCCAAAAAATAAATCAATATCATTTTTTAGAAAAAATTATTTTTAAACAATGTAAAGACTTTATAAAAAATTAATTAATTTGTTTAAAAATATGTTCCTTTTAAAAAAACTTATAATTAATATTTAAAACTATTTATTACTATTAATATCATTGTGATTAACATCTAGGTTATAATTATCATTTATAAATAAAAATATTAATAACACGACATGGTTTTGTTAAAACTCATTATCACGTGTAACACAAGCTAACCCAGTGTTGTGTGTAGCGCAAACTAAATACGGTGTTTCATTTAATGAAATCTATCAATGAAATTAAATTTATTTAAAAAATAATGACTCATAAAAACCCATGGTGTTATATTCCACCCATCTTTAGATGAATTTTGACCTCAACATTCATGACTCTGATACAAAAAATGAGTATGCTACTACAACATCATATCCCCAAGTTCCAACATATCTTCCCCAAACTGGTGGTTTATTCATAAAACATTAATCTAGTTAGTGGTCTTGTTTCATAGAACATTATTTTTTTATTATAAAGTCTCACCTAATTGTTCTTCATAAGAATATTATTGCTCAAATGGCATGAACTATAAGTTCAATACATGTAAATTGTTAGGTATGTACTTCATTAGGAAGGATAAAAAGAGAACTTGATGAACATGAGAAAGGTTTAATGGAAGTGGTAAATGATAGGCTTCCATCAAAACATAATCAATATGTTCAAAGGGACTAAAATACAAAAGGATTTGTTTCCCTTTCTTCTCTAATCTCATAACATTCTTTAACAGAGACATTTTTAGAAAGAAAATTTCACCAACTTAAAATAATAGATTACATCAGTGATTATCAGCATAATGTTTTATAAAAACTTTTAGTTTCTTTAATGTGATGTTTATTAGATCTAAACTTCTTTAACATTTATTTTTCTATCTCAGAGACTAATATATTTCTTTCTATGACTTCATTACAGAACGTTGGTGTGCTACATTCTTTATATTTAGGGATTTATAAGGATCCATATGAATCCTTTAGTGGAAAATATTTATGTAATAAAACACAACTATTGGAAGCAGTTCATATGAACCACTTTTTAAATCCAATAAATAATATCTCAACATTTCATCTAGGGTTTCAATTGTTCTTTTATACTAACCATCTTTATGAGGGTGATAAAAAGTAGTAAAAATATAATTTATAACAAGATATTGCTGAAGACTACGCATGAACATTGAGGTAAACCTTGGATTCTGATCAGACACAATGGAATGTGATACTACATAAAACCTTACCAATTACATGTTGTATATAAAGGAAATATGATCCGGAGAGAGGCATTATGTGATAGTGATTAAGTGTGATAACTTTGTAATGGTATCTATGACAACCCATATAGCATGATTTCATTAAGACAATTTGGTGAGTCTAAAAATAAAATCCATGGTGATGTTTTCTGATTTCCATTACGGTGTAGGTAATAGTTGCAGTAACCACTTAGTGTATTTCCTTTTAGCCTTAACTTGATGATATACTAAGCAGTAAGAAATAAACTCTATGATATATCACTACATGACATCCCAGCAGAAATACTTATTCAAACATCAATAAATCTTTATACTTCCTAGATTAATATAGAATGAAGAAAAGTGAGTGTCCACTAATAACACAGTCTTTATGTCTACTATGGAAGAAACAAATACACTATTACTAAATATTATCTTTCAATCAAGATAAAGGTTAATCTTAGTAACAATTCTAGCCAACTTCTTTATCTATATATCTTATTTTTATGCATCTTTAAGATTCACTTGGATAGATGGTTGCATATAAAATTGAGAAAGATATGTTTTTTTCTTTCTTTTATTAGTTCCATATCCATCTTTTGAAAATCTACAAATATTGTATTTTTTGTAATCATTATCGTGGATAATATAGCATGATATTTTAAAATCAAATCATTTCCAACTTTTTTTCCTAGGGTGGTAATCTATTGATCAGTCACAATCTTTAATCACCTCTAACCATATTCTCTGGTGTATATTCACCACCTTTTATGTGAGTATATACGTTAAACTTTTATTATTGTTAGATATATCACACTTTTATCTATAAAGAAAATTCCTCCATATATTCAATGAAGAAATTACTTCATATAACTCCAATGATGATTTGGGTAAATTTTCTCATAAATAATTAATTTTTATAAGGCATAAGCTATAACCATTTCATTATGCATATGAAAACATCCCAATAACTTCTTGAATGTATCTCTATAGATTAAAAAATCTTATCCACTCCAAGGTAATTTATGAATTGTTGAACTAACTAACCTTCTCTTTAGTTTATATGAATTTTCATCAAATTCATCTTCCAAAGGAACTTTTATCCCTTTCGAGTAAACATGGTGACATGATTTGATAGACATGATAAATTATCTATAAACAATTAATAATTTTGAGATAAAAAAATGAAAATTTTGGATATCAATCATTGTAGTATTCCTGGACCGACATTCAATCCCCTCCGTCATTGTGGGATCTACTGATATTCCTATAATGAGATTATATGAACTAAAAATGAATCATTTTTCAGTCAAAATTAATACTTTGAAAATTTTTCACATTGTTTCCCATTCCTCAAGTTCTTCATTAAAATTTTTAATTGATTATTATGCTCTTGGTTTTCTTTGAATAGATAAGAATCTTATCTATAAAGACTACCAAAAATTAATCATGGTAATATCTACGGACTCTATTCCTTAAATCCATGATTATAGTGGTGATATTGGTAATACTGAATAGAATCAATATATATATATTCATAGTGTTCATACCTTGTACAAAATGTAGTCTTGGGAATATCATCCTTCATAACCCTCAATTGATGATATCTATAATTAAGGCCAATCTTGTAAAAGTATTAAACTCTACAAATTTGATCAAAAAAGAATTAATACAGGGAATAGGATGCTACTTATTAATTGTGATCATGATTATGTCTTGGTAAACAAAGTAAAATCACATTGATCCATCATTATTTTTAGCAAAAGGATAAGGTACAGACCAATGGGAGAAACATGTCCAAATGAATCACACATGATAGTTTTACCGGAGTTTCTTCTTCAATTCCTATAACTCAAATAGGGCCATTCTATAGGGATACATTAAAATAACTATGGAACCATGTATGTGTTTTATTGAGAAATTAAAATCACATTTTGGTGGAAACAAATAACTCTACTTCAAAGATATCAAAAAACCAACACAAAATATCCATATCATTGAAATTGAGTTTCTCCCCAACCATCGAAGATAAAAAAACTTTCTCATGGGAACCAAGAACCATTATATTGATGTTATCACTATCATAACTTCATACCTATCCTAAAAATGATAGATGATCATTTGTTGGGTTGGAATACCAAATTGAATTTCCATCCTCAACAATTGATGTTGTATTTATATAGATAAATCCAATCCATTCCTTATATAACTTCAAATTAAACTATTGCTAGAATGAAAGGATTTACAGGAAGCACATTCCAACAAACATAAATTGGAAAAGAATCATATTATTAAGATGTGATCATTTTCCATTAGGGGTTTTCACTACTAATTTGACATCCAATCATTTTTTTGTAATCATGATAACGTTAAAAATTAATTACATACAATATAATGTGTATATAAACATTAAAATAAGGCATTAGTAGTTCTATTTTAGATGTTAAGTGTACCTTTAACCATGACTGCATCACACCCCTTGTCAGAAAAAGTTATCCCATGATATTTTCCCTTGCCACTCAGCCTAAGAGGCTGCTGGTATTGATCGTCGTTATTAACACTCAAATTTTGGAACTTGGTATCATATTTTCAAAAATCCATATATTTTAATAACTGAAGCATGGGAGGGTAATTCTATAGACATTTCTCATTATTCATATCATTATCTAACATCTTCCTATAACTTCGGTATTCACTTGCTTGATGACCTTTGCATCAACACATGAAACACTTAGTAGTCCCCTTAATGTGAATTTCTTATATGCTTATTCCAACAATTTTATCATAAAGTAAATCACATATTCTTCTCTCTATAGATCGTAGATTTTCAATTGAATTTAAGTTTTCTCTTATTTTTAAAACCATGAGATTGATACATAAATCAAAAAACTATATCTATATTAATAAGAAACTGAACAATCACTTCTAAGATAATGATGTCCCTTATGGATATTTCCCTTCATAGACTTGGATTTAAGACATAGAAGAAATGATGAAACTTACTTTCAAGTTAGATGACTATACCAGAATTATACATCATAGGACTTATAAACTTTTCCTCACAGGTCACATAATATTCAGTATCCTTTTTCTTTAGCTCAAGTAACTGATTCTCCATCTTTATACAGAGAATATGAGGAAAATTATTATTTAAAAATATGTTCTTGAACAAATTCCAATACATTGACGAATTTTTTTTCATCTTCCCTCATATTATTGATAATATTCCACCATTGATATGATTCAAATTCCAAATGGTCTATTGGTAAAATATATTTTATTTTTCGGGAAAAAAGGATAATGAAAACTATCTTTTTAGTTCCATTTACTATATTTTTTGGGTTCTTAGGAGAAAATTAATTTCATTATTCATGTAACTCACCATTAACACGATTCCTTAGGGTTCCATCAATTGACTAAAACAAAAAGGCATAGTGTAAGAAACAATAATCATTGGTAGGAACCATATAACCATGAAACATCACTTATAGGATGTCTACATCACTAAACCTTACATTTAATCTATATAACCTTACATTTAACATATGTTCATTTAAATTCATCATCTATTAAAATATTTCATGATGTTTTGAAGGAATTTATGAATTTATAAAGTGTATCCCACATGAGTTCCAAACCAATTGAGCAACAAGGCTAGTTTTCATGCACCATGTGACAACAGAGTCCATCTCAATGTGCCATTTTTGGATATTTTCATACACTTTGACTCATCCTTTGGCTTGTCCATAAAAATATCCTTAGGGATCTCACTAAGGTTTTAACATCCTTATTTTTAAAGGATAAATAATATTATCTTATGGTAACAACTACAGAAACCAAGGATTTTTATATAATGATATTATATATTTTTAGATAAACAATCATTCCATTACAAAAACACACTCTCAAGGACTATAATAGTTTAGTTGCATTGGAAACATGGAAACCAGAACAATTGGTCCATAACAAAGATACATCATATCTCACTAAGTTATTTATAACTTTAATCCTTTTAATTAATATAATTCATAATACATTTCATTATATAAAAGGGAAAAGAAACACAATAAATGGTTAGATCATATGACCGGTAAGGGTAAAGAAGGAAGTCACATAAGCATAACATTGAAAAAAGTATATGCGACCATGAGATTAACATCATAGAACCATATCCTATATATTAAATTTCATAACCAAGAATAATTGGATAAATATTATCATTTCATAATAAACTTATCATATGGAAATCAGATATCATGAACTATGAGATCATAACATTATCACATGACATTGATTTTTGGAATACACGTAAGCATAAAAAATATTATATCTTGGATATATGGTTAAAATATTTTTTAGAGACATATCAGACTCATTTATAGGCATAAATTTACTTTTTTTTCAACATATCTTCTTTGGGTTTTACCGTGGATATTTTTTGGGTAAAATTGGATGATTTTCGAATGAAGAGAATCATTTCACAGTTGGAACACGATTTTCCCAAACTGTGCGCCCATGATGAAAAACCATGAGATCCAAAAAAGATGGGATTTGAATATATTTATCATAGTTTTTCAAACTATGTTGCACCATAGTGATAACTATGGGACCCCTTAGGAGGATTCACATGGATAAGTTCATGGTTTTAACAAACTTTTCACCTTGAGAAAGAAACTGTGCATGCTAAAATTTAAACCACTGAGAAAATAAAATAAAAGCCTAACACCCCCAGTATTAATCCCTGATCACTACCAATTATACATATAGTATTTTTTGTTAATTTTATAGGCTCCAAAATGAGTTAAAAGAAATTAAAACCTCTATTATCATTGAATCAAAAATCTTTTCACAGATCTAAATCTATTTTTGGTATATGATCTCTTCTTGATTTGTTGCCTACCTCTCTCCCATTAGTTTCTCATCCATTGGAAGGATAATTTTACTCTATTAAAGATATATTAGATCACATTTATGATTTATCTAACTCAATTTGATATTGATCCTAGGATTAGGTTATCAATCACAATATTCATTGAGCTCTTTTTTGTTTTTCTTTGATTGGGGATTTTTGTTGGTGAGCGTCCATCAATGTTATTGATGTAGGTTATATAAACTCAATACATATAGTATATAATTATAAGTCCATGTATGTGTTGTAAAATTTTAATTCAATCATTTTACAATTGATTCTTTAATTGAATAAATTAATTTATTTATAGAATAATGGAATTGATTAATTGATTTTCCATGTGATTACGAAATGAATTGAATATGGGAAAATTAAATTTTTGTTAAATGTGATTATTAAATTGGTTGTATATGATTAATTAATTGGATAATTGATTAATGTAATGTTTAGATTTTGTAATTGACGGGAAATTGAGATTGTGTAAATTATTAATTGTTGAGATATGGAATTGATTGGATAATATAAATTATTGTATTTCTAGATTAAAAAAATAAGGGATAATGGTTTTTATGAGTAAATATTGAAAAATTTAGAATTTTTCAAATATTTATGTTATTTCTATGTGATTAGAGTGATGAAATCTGTATAAATTGGTAATGATATACCATGATTTGATATGTTAAAAAAGGGTTAATGTTGATTAATGTTGTTAAATTTGATATGTGTGATATATTGTGATTGATTGATAAACATGTTGTGGGACATGGACCGATGCTTCAAATACCCACGATGTGATCGAAGTGGTGTTTTAGACCCAAATTCATGCATGCAATAATAAATTTAATACACTGACTTATTATACAATAGCCTAGTTGTTTGATTTGTTGATAAATGGGCTTTGAGACTTGAGATGATGCTTCAAATTCCCATGAGGCCTATCCATGGAATTCGAGGCCCATAATGTTGGCATTAGAATATGGTTTCAATTAACAATGATAATAATTGAAATTAAATGGATAATTAAAGACCATGATATAATGAATTGTAAATACGTATGTGAAATGGTTCATACTCTAGAACAAACCAGTGTAGGTATTGGTTGTTTGGGTGTCATCTTGAACCTGGGTAAATTATGTGTTAAATTAAAGAATAATGAAATGTGATAACTGTGTACATTATTCGATTTCATTCTTTATAAAAATACATTCATTTTTATTAATAGGATATTGTTTTTTATTCCATTGGTGGTGGCCTACTGATTTGTACTCACATCCTACTCATGCTACCTAATTGACACCAGAATAGACTGCATGTTTACTGGACTGGCTAAGGGAATGGTCTCTATGTTAGATTTCTTAATTGGGATGAATCATGGATAAGGGAACTAAAGATGGTTTCCAGACCAACTTAAAGTTATTAGTATCTTTATTTTGGGTTTTTTGTTTAGAAGTGACTAATATTTGTCATGACATATCCAAAGTTTGGTTTGGATATTGTATTCATATTTTGGTCATCAGGTCATACTAGTTTTTTCTTGTTACTGGATATTTCATTTGGTTATTCTTATTTATTTCCAATATTTTAATTCTTTTATAATGAGGAAAGAGTCTACCCATTTTTTTATATTATACACTCATTGATAGTTAGGATCCTCTCACATATGAGGAGGCATGCATGAGGCCATATAACTGTTTGGATTGGGGCACCGATTGTGGATCTAGGGTTGGGACATAAAAAAGTGTTATTAAAGGGTAGTTTTATATTCTTTTCAATTTTATTAATATTTGGAAAAGGTATTTAGGTTAATATAATGTGTCGATCCTTCAATAATAGGATGTGAATCGGAGTAGGTGACCCATGTACGAGGGTAAAATCCTAGCGCCCTATGTTGGATTATATTTAATGATGTGTGTTGTTACCATTGACTGTTTTTTCACCTCGGTTGATTTACTTATTTGGTGATGTTATTAATTTCTAATAACTTCTATTATTTGACTTGCGGCTCAGTTTGGAATGAGTGATGAGTATGTACGAATCATTAAAGTCACTCAAGAATTATTTTGACAGACATCATCCAAGGAATACACTGGGAAAAGAATGTTTTTTGATTCTTTTTTATATGAATATTCTTTTCTTTTTAATATGAATTTAAAATGAAAATGGTTCATAATGTGAAATTGAAAATTATAAAGTGATGAGAAATTTGTAATAATGGTTGTGTAATTTTAATCTTTAATATGATAATGTGTTTAACCTTTATTAACCATGACCTAGATTTTGGATCGTTAAAGGTAGTGATAGCGCCTCATTTTTGACCATGTGGTGTAACATGTTGGATGATTTGTTATGGATTTATCTAAATCCCCATAAATGTGTTAATGTTTTGAATATTTCCTAAGAAATTTATTTTCCATTTTAGAGTTATATATTCAAAAATATTCTTGTTTATAGGGAGACAAAAGCATGTAGCTTGAAATGTTCCACTAGTGGTGGAACTTGAGGCTCTAATAGTATTAGGAATGAAATATTTTGATAAATTAAATGAGAACATTGCTTGCTTTATGAAGATCATGAAAATAGTCCTAGGGAGGGTTGAAAATAGAATACCGGATATGAAAATAGTGTTTTAGTTTTCACACCCTTCAACCTTCACCAGAGAGGGTGGACCTTATGTATATTATTTCTAGGTTGAGTCTATCCAGACGATACTTGACTACATAGATACTTCTACTAAAGAGAAAGATAAATAGGTAGTTTACAATTCATGTTTTCAATTAAAGAGTTGGTTGGACATTCATACTCATGATGGATAGCTCGATAGTATAGAGTAGAAAGAATTTTCAGAGATGTAATTTGAGCACTTTTACCATAAAATTCTTAGGTAGGAGGGGGAAACTTAGTTCATGAGATTGACTCAAGGGTTCATGTATTTGGTGTTCTATGTTTTACACTTGACTAATTTGTATTTATTTTCTCAATATTTGGAATGAGATAAGGATAATGTAGTGAAAATTTTTTAGGATGGAATTAAATGTTTAAATAAGTCCCATGTTAACACCTTAAAGATAAATAAATGTTCATAATTAGTTAATATTTCTCTCATATCAGAGGGCATCCTGAAGGAGGCTTCTGATGGAGGACATGTGGTTTCTGCTAGATGAAAAAAAAAGGTATGTAATTTGATATTAGGAAGAATATTTATGATAATTCCATCCATGGTGATTCAATGAAAAGTGTCTCGGGGTAATTGCAAGTCATATAAGACCTTAAAAAAGTGACCCATAACCAGTGTTGAAGGTCGTCTAACATTTGTATAAATTGGCCCTAATCACAAGTGGAATGTCTATATTTTTGAAGTTTTTGACATCAATATAGGTTCTTTATGAACCAAAAATAGATGGGTAATGGTATATTAACAAGAAAAAACTAGCGTATTGGAATGAGATCTTCTACACCGCACCAGTCTCAAAATTGGAGTTCTACTATCCATGGAAGTCGACGTAGTAGAAGAGGTACTTAAAAGAAAGAGTTCTAATAACAACAATGTAGTGTAGCTCATGGGACTTAGACTACCTCATAGGTAATAGGGGAATGAAAGTTGTATGAATTTTATACTACACGTGTGGATAGAGAGGTTGGACCATCAATAGTAAGAGGTACTATTATTATAGCATCTATGCTCGATAGTTCATTATTTGTTATTGGTATCTCCTATTATTTTATATATACATAATATGTGAATTGAATGATCTTGGTATTATAATTTTTTAGTTTGGTTATAACAATATATATGTCATTGGTTGTACGATTGATAGACCTCTAATCATGAAAGCGTTGTTCTCTCGAGGTTGGGGAGTATCATTTTCACTATGACATTTATATTCTTGATATGTTAGGATTTTACATGATTATGTTTATGGAATGGTTAGTGGTGTACTGAGATTTCATAGAGTGTTACCATAGGAGTGTGAATTTCACATTTCCTAAGGGTGAAAATTATATTTATAGTGGAGATTGGGATACCCATGAGGTACATGTAGGGATAGTTCATCCATAACTAGGGGATCTCAGAGCCTATGTTGCCAGTATATTGTTAGATGATGATGGTGTAATGAAAATCACTTTAACACCTAGAGTGAAAAGCTTTCATGTTGTGTTTCTTGAAGTGTTATTAGGGATTCCACCTAAAAGGGATGTGTATTTTACTATTGAGATCATTCATGGGATGATCCAGTTTCTATTCCACCATACAGATTAAAACCAACAGAGCTTCAACAGCTCAAGACTCAGCTAGAAGTGCTGATGGGTAAGGCGTTTATCTGTCCAAGTACATTACATTAGGGTTATACTATCTTATTCTCAAATAAGTCTTACAAGACCCCGTGCTTCAATGTTTATTACTAGAAGTTGAATAAGATTACTATGAAGGACCAATATCCACTTTTTCTTATTGATGACCTATTTTTACATTTGGGAGGAGCTTGTGTATTCTAAAAGATTGAATTGAGAGAAGGGTATCATTAGTTTATAGTTTTACCTTATGATATATCGAGAACCTCTTTTAGAAGAAGGCATGACCATTAAGAGTTTTTTGTGTTCCCGTTGGGGTTAGAAAATGTACCACTAATGTATATAGCCTTGAGAAATTGAATCTTCCATAAACAATAGGATTAGTTTGTTATTGGTTTTTTGTATCTCATCTTAGTGTACTTCAAGACTCATGACAATCATGACCCACATCTTGGCATTGTCTTGAGTACACTAAGAGAATATTAACTTTATAGAAATCTATTTAAGTGTCAATTTTGGACTGATCTAGTACATTTCATGGGTCATATCATCTTATAGTTATGTGTGGTAGGGGACCCAGAGAAGATTCATGTAGTAGTATCATAAGAGTATCCCACAAATTTTTTTGATATCTATAGTTTTCATGGAATAGAAGGATATTATTGAAGGTTCATGCATGACTTTACCACTTTGAAGCACCACTATCAGGCTTGATTAAGAAGGGGGTAAAGTTTTAATGGTCTAGAAAATGTGATAATTACACCCATAAGTTGAAGAGGAATTTGAAAACAATACCATTTTTGATTTGAACTGATCCATTTAATGAGTACATGTTATTTTGTGATGCTTCTGGGATCAGAATTGGGGTAGTATTGATGATGGGAGATCATGTTATGGTATATATTTCATGGAATTTAAGGAAACATGAACATAACTACCATACACGTGACCTCATGTTAGATTTAGTTTTTTTGACAATAAGTACTATCAATAATATCTATTGATCGAAAGGTTTATTGTGTATACTGATCACAAGATCATAAATTATATCTTTTCATGAGGCAATTTGAAGCTCCAAATATAGAGGTGGGTCGATTATATGAAATAATTTGAGTTTAAGTTGGAATATACACCCATGGAGGGAAACAGTGACCCTCAGTCGCTATGTAAGAAAAAAAATATTCAGGCAGTTTAGGAATCTAGCTACTAGTAGAAAATGATGACTTTATTAGTTTAGTTGCATGTTGCGGGTTAGGAAGGTCTGGAGAAGACAAATCTTGTATCAGTTTCATTGGATTCCACGCTTTTAAGAAACATCATAGGTAGGTAGTATGAAGATCAAGAATTTTTCGCATTGAGGGAAATAATTGATGGTGGGGAGATACCTTCTAACTAGAAAATAAATGAGGATGAGATCATCTATGTTTGGAATCAGGTTATTGTGCATGCGATTTTGTGGGATGAGTTGATATGTGAATTTCATTCCTAAAAAAGGGATGTACATATAAGTTTAACTAAAATGTATCATGACCAACATAGACACTATTAGTGATTAGGAATCAAAAAGAAGATTTCAAGGTTTGTGACATGATTCTACATATGTTGAAAGGTGAAGGCTGAGAAAAAATGACCTAGTGGTTTACTATAGCTATTTTATATTCTGGAATGGATGTGGGAGGACGTTACTATGGATTTTTTTAGTGGATCTACCAAGGATATCTTGAAATAATTATTCTATTTGGGTAGTTATCAATATATTTAAGAATGTATAGAATTTATTATCTACAGGGAGACATTCCCAGTGGATCAGTTGAGAGACATGTATGTTTAGAGGATATTTGTGTGCATGGGGTGATATAGAGTATTGTTTTAGAATATGTCTCTCATTTCACTTTTCACTTATGGTAGATCTTATTAAATGAACCTGGTACACATGTTTTATTAAGAAAAAAATTCCACCCACAGATAGATTGGTAGTATAAACGTACTATATAGGTACATGAGAATATGCTTCAAGTATTCGTTCTTTAATTTTGATGTCCATGGGAGAGGTACTTAGATGTTGTGAGGTTTTTCGTTAAAAATATATATTAGGAAACTATTTATATCAAACTATTTTAGGCTCTTTATGGTAATTAATGTTGATCAAATCTATTTTGAATAGAGGAAAGTGTGTTAGAGTTGTTGGAATCGAGTCTCATGAAAGAGATGTTGGATGAGGTTTATGTGATTTAGAAATTTATAGATACAGATCAGAGTATAAAGAATTCATATGTCAATAGACGTAGATGACCCCTTGAGTTTTCATCAGGTGATCATACATTCTTTAGGGTGTCACCAATATTGGATCACTATAGTATTATAAGATAATGCCATCTATGGCCCATGTTTGTAGGACCGTTTGAGGTTGTGGAAAAAATCAGACCGGTGGCATACCCATTGAATCCTCTATAAAGGTAAAATGTTATGCATGAATTTTTTTTCATGTTTCATAGATTCAATGGTATCACCTAGACCCTTCTTCAGTGGTCGATGTGGCTGATGTTGATCTTGAGAATAATGCATCTTTTATGGAGCATCTGATATGTGTTTTGGATCATAAATAAAATGTGTTACAGGTAAAGACGGTGTCAATAGTTCATGTATCATGAAATCTTGAGAATGTACCATAGGAAAAAATAGAAGAGGGAATTAAATATATGTTCTCATCTTCCTGATCTTTTTATCTCATAATGTTAGAAATTCTTGGAAGTAAATATAAAAAATGAGTTGTTTTAAGGTTGGGAGATTGTAAGGTCATTACCTTTTATAAAGATGTAATAGGCTCATTTATAGGTAATATTTCACCATTTTTGGTCTATATTGTTTTGATTTTACATTAATGTGTTTTTTGTGAAATTGGAGAATTATGGAAGGAAGCGGTGAAGGGCACAATTGGAATTGAGTTTTCCCAAACCGTGAGGCCCTGCCACCAAAATGTCTGAAACCAAATAGAGGGGATTCACAGAGCTCTCATATAGTTTGTCAAATTATGCACACTCTTTGTAGTAACTATGTGACCCCCTAAAAAGAGGCACATTTTTAGGCACCCAATTAGGAATAAATGTGCACCATTGGAAGGAAACCATTCACACAGAAATTTAAACACCTAAAAATTGATATTAAAATATAAAATAACTCATTATTAATCCAAAAACACCCAAAGTAAGATCTAAATTAATTCCTATAAAATTTGGAGGCTCTCGAACAAGTTTCAAGGCATTACTACCTCTATTAATGGTGAATCAAATTTTTTTTGAAAGATATGCACCTCTTTGTAGTATGTTATCTAATCCTGATTACTCTCCTCCCTCTCTAACATATTTTTATTATCTGTTGGAAGGAAGGATTTCATACATTGATAATAGATTAGATAGAGGTTATGATATATCTAAATCATTTTGATCTTGATTTTAGGATTTGTTACTAGATATTGTTCATCATCGTGTTCTTCATTGTATTGATTCAATATGGTTTCCTTATGATTTTCCCATTCCTTTATGTTTTTAAAATCACAAACACTCTATCCCAAGGTAAATTTTATTTACATAAATATTTATCTTAATAAGGAAATTTTTCTTTTCCTAAGGAAAATTTCTCTTTACCTTTTATTTCATTGTTCATGATTTAGTTTTTCCTAAGCCTAACACTTATTATTTCTAAGTGTATAATTTAGTTTCATTTCTAAAACCTTGGAATCTTATAAATAATTAGATATAAAGTATTCTATTTTTAGGTTATGAATTCATATTCCGAATTATTATGAATTCAGATTCTGAATTCTCTGAAATTCATATTTCTAATTCTCTGAAATTTAGATTCTGAATTCTCTGAAATTCATATTTCGAATCCTCTGAATTTCAGATTCTGAATTCTCTGGAAATCATATTATAAATTCTTTGAAATTCCGATTTCATATTATATGAAATTCAGATTCTAAATTCTTTGAAATTTATATACTGAATTCCTTGAAATTCAGATTTTGAATTCTCTGAAATTAAGATGCTAAATTATCTGAAATTCAGACTTCGAATTCTCTAAATTCCTCAGAACACTGATTCCAAATTTCTTATAATTCTGATTCCAAATTCCTTAAAATTAAGAATATGAATTCCATAGAATTCAGACTCTGAATTCTCTGAAATACAGATTCTGAATTCTCTGAATTTAGATTCTGAATTCTCTATAATTCAGCTCTTGAATTCCTTTGAATTCAGGTTCATAATTCTTATAATTCAAACTATCAAGTCTATAGAATTATGATTCCTAATTCTCTGAAATACAAAGTCTAAATATTAATGTAATATAGAATCCGAATTTTTATTTTCTCACACTCTGAACTTTATTTTTCTAGAATCTGAAAAATGTAATTGTTTAAGAAACCATATTTTAATTACCCTTGTTATAGTTATGAAATGATGTCATGCATTCTATTTCTAACTAATAATTGTTTGAGTGACACGTGTACAAGTCCCTCCGAGATTCAAGGAAAAATATGACCACTGGAGGACGGATCCGACCATTAAAGAAGTGCCTATAAATTGAAGCTCATTTGAAAGTGCTCGCTAATGGTTGATTACTCTAGAGATTACATGCTGCTGAAGTGATTTCTTGAGAGAGACACTCTCATGCCTTATGCGTACTGAACTTCTTGATCATATTTCTTCACGCGACTCTATTTTTTTCTGTGTACAATCAAGGGATTCAATGGATAAGAAGACAGAGGTGCTGACTACCTTAATGTTTGAGGACTTCCTTGATAAAGAAGACATAGGTGACGACTACCTTGATGTTTGAGGGCTCACAGGGATATCAAGATAGACTTCGATATTCATATCGAGGGATTAACCTGGTGTGGGTAAGACAGACTTTCTTGAAAGTATAAATCAAGGGACATTTATCCAAGGTTGTTGGATACCCTACTCTTCGGGTTAAAATATCTCATACTTGTTACTTGTATTGTATTGAGTTTTTTTTCTCTAAATTTTGATTAATAAAGAAATTATAACTATATTATACTTCCTTGTACTTGTACACTCTGATTAGTAAGATTCTATACACTTTAAGGTAGAATGATTTTTTATAAACTTTTCTTATGTTTTATTTCTGGAACCAAATTTCCGAAATTTAGAAAGTTTTTAGAACTAATTGGTCTTGTGAATTTAAGTTGTTTATGTTTTATAAACATAGAGAGTTTTATATCAACTATAAAAGTTCTAAAAGAGTTTTTAAAGGATATAATTCACCGCCTATTTTATATTGAGCTTCTAAATCACTATTTTGATCTTAAAATTTGTATCAAAGCAGGTCCCTAAAAGAATTATATTCACGTATATGTTTTCTTTCTCGTGTTTTCATTGTTCTAAATATATTTTTCCTGCATATGATTTTTATCCTACTTTACAAACTACGACTATTAACAAGTTTATATGGATTGATATTTTATTTTAATTGGCACGAATTAATTTTGGTTCAATTGACAATCTTAGTCCTACTAGACAAAATATTTTTGAAGGGAATGATTATGAATATTGGAGATATCGTATGAAGACTTTTGTTATTAATACTGGAGTGGAAAACCTTGTTATGATTACTGGATATTACATGATTCTTGATAAAGAAGTTAGAACTTTTACTAATGAAGAAAAGTTAGAATATCAACTAAACTACAACGTACACAATACTTTGTTGTGTTCCATGACCAAGAATAAATATATCCAGATTTCTTCTTATGAAGCTTCAAATTGAATTTGGAAGAAATTGGATGTTACTCATTTTATTACATCCAACGTTATAGAAACTAGGAGAGATATACTTAGAGAAGAATATCATGGATTTATATTTCCTTATGGAGAACCAGTGTGAAAGGTACAACAAAGGTTTATGACTATTGTTAATAGTTTACAATCCATGGGTGAGAAAGGTTTAGATGATGAGTCACTTGTAGACAAGATTATAGATATCATGCCTAATGAATGGGAATCAAAGAGAACAACTATTGATGAGAATAGTAAAGTATCTCACATTACTCTGGATGAAATTTTTGGAACTCTTCTTCAACATGAGACAAGATTGAAAAGAGATGCTGATTTGAATAAGAAGAATAATGGTAATGGAAGTGTAGCTTTTACTACTACTAAAGCAAAGACTCTTGAAAGGGTTACTAGAACCAAGTCGAAGAAAGTCACTATTTTATCTGAATCAAGTATAAGTGAACATTCTGAGAATGAACAAGCTAATATTTCTCCAAGGATAAAAAAGATAGTTGGGAAGAAAGATATTCAGTTTATATATAAGATAAAATAAGGAAAGGACAATAAGGACTCTGAAGTTACTTGTTATGAATGAAAAAGACCAGGACATATATGGCCAGATTGTTCTATTCTTAAGTGAAAGGATAGAAAGGAAAATCATTCTAAGAGGAATAAAAAGAAGTACTACAAAGATAATGCTATGAATTTTTTGAAAGCTAATGACACATAGAGTGCCAGAGTTGGAGACTCATCTAATGAACCCTTAGAGTATGAATCTTTTGGTCAGAAGAATCTTGATTTATTTCCAAGTTAACTATTAAAAATAATTGTTTAATGGCCAAGGTACACTATGATGAATCTATAACCAATGTATCCATGAATTCTATTTATAGTGATAGTAAGTATTATGAATCATTAGATCAAGAATATTCATCTGATGAAGATAATACATTACATACTTATGAAGAAGTGTCTATGTTTGCTAAGATTCTTAAGAATGATAATTCTAATGTCAAGAAAAATTTTGATATGGAATATTCTTGAATTTGTGTTCTTACCAAATAAGTATCATATCTTTCTAAATATCTTGATAAGAAAATTCATGATTTTGAAAGTGTTTCAAAAACCCTTGGGGGAATTTAATTCTGAGAAGGATAAACTTTCTAAGGATCAAGAGAAAGTAATTTCTAATAAAAATGTTTTAGAGAGGAACTGTAGTTCTAAAATTAATGTTTTTGAGGATAAAAACATAAGTAATAAACATTTTCCTCGAGGAAATTTTTTTCAAACTTTACTTAGGTAAAGAAAACTTTGATAAGATATATTCTCAAGTTTTACCTCTAATGAATAATTCCAGATTTGGTTATACTCATTCAAAACCAGTTTTTAGTAATAATTATTTTGTTCCTCAAAGTGCTCCATTCTGCACTAAGTGTTAGTGTGGTGGGTATTGGGAAAAAAAATGTTCCTTAAAAAAACTCAGTCTTTAGGTTTTAATAATGATTATTTTTCCAAGAAAATGTGGATTCCTAAAATTATGATTTTGAAAGATTCCGGATCCAAGAAATTATGGGTTCCGAAATTGTAACCCTCTTATTTTCAAGAAAGTAGATAAATTACCAATAAACATACATGGTACATGGATAGTGGATGTTCTCGGCACATGACTAGTAACAAAAACAACTTCAAAAACATTATCAAGATGAATGGATGAAAAGTAACTTTCAGAGATAATACTTAGGGATAAATTATTGTTATAGGTAACATTATTCTTCTTGGAAAAACATTGATTTTGGATGTTCTGTTTGTTAAGTGTCTTAAGCACAATCTCATTATCATAAGTCAATTATGTGATGAAGGTTACCCTGTAAATTTTAGGAATGAAAAGTGTTTAGTACACAATTCCAAGGAAGAGTTTATTCCTTCTGCTAATAAGAAAGAGAATGTATACACACTAAACTTAGAAGACCTTAGGATCTAAGATCTACCTTTTCAGAGTTCAATGGAAGATCATTTTGGGTTATGGAATAGAATTTTAGGACAATGTAACATTAGGAACCTATGAAAACTATCTAGAAAAAGACTAGTTAAGGATCTACCGGATCATAGATTGATTCTTCAATAGTTTGTGATCCTTGTCAAAATGCAAAGAAACAAAAATCATGTTTTAAATATGTTTGGGAAGTCTCGCCTGCTGATAAATTATAGTTAGTGCATATAGAACTTTTTGTCCCAACAGGAACTGGAAGCATTGAAGGAAAATATTACGTATTTGTCTTAGTTGATCATTACACTAGATTTACATGTATCTATTTTCTAGAAAAGAAATATGAAGCTTTCTATTTTTTCCAAATTTTTTAGGCCACAAGATAAAAATGAGAAAACCCTTCTATTGATAACTATTCATATTAATAATGGAGGAGAATTTAAAAATTCTGATTTTGAATATTTTTGTAGTAGAAAAGGGTTTACAAATAAATTCTATTCAATGAGAACTCCTCAACAAAATGGTGTTGTTAAAAGATGAATCAAAATTCTTCAAGAGATAACTAGAACCATGTTTACTGAATATTCAGTAGCCAAATTTTTTTGGATGAAGCTGTAAGTACTTCATGTTATATAATACATCGTGTTTTGATGAGACCTTTTCATAATAAAACATTTTTTGAGTTATATAACGGTAGAAGACCTAGACTTTCCTACTTAGAGGTTTTTGGTTGCAAGGTATTCATTCTAAATACTGAAGATAATCTACTAAAATTTGCACCGACATCTGATGAAGGAATTTTCTTAGGCTACTCCACAACTTCTAAGGATTATAGAGTTTTCAAAAAAAATACTTGTACTGTTGAAGAAACAGTGCATGTTAAATTTGATGAAACTAATCACTTTTTTAAACAACCTCAACCTACATATTCTGATGTGTTTTTAAAAACTAATTATAAACCCTTGATAGAAGATCATTCTAATAAGGAAAATGTTCAATAAAATATTTATAAAGCATTTACCCCTGAATATTTCCTACCATATGTTGAAGAGAAGGTTATACAAAACCCAAATCAATTTTTTCTTAATAATCATCCCAGTGATAGAATCATTGGTGATGTAAATCAACCTGTAAGGACTAGATGTTCCTTAAAAAATGAAATTGAACTTCTAGGATTCCATTCTCAATTAGAACAAAAAATAACTGATGAAGCTTTAAGAGATGATGATTGGATAAAAGCTACGGAAGATGAGCTTAATGAATTCCAATGGAATAAATTCTGGACCTTGGTTGAAAGACCTAAGTAAACTTCTGTTATTGAATTAAAATGGGTCTTTATGAATAAGTTTGATGAAAATGGAATCATAGAAATAATTTAAGCTAGATTTGTAGCTAAAGGCTATAATTCACAAGAAGGAATATACTATGAAGAAACCTATGCTCCAGAAGCCAGACTTGAATCTATTCATATTCTACTTTCCTTTGTAGCATTCATTAACATCAAACTATTTTAAAAGGATGTTAAATGTGATTTTATTAATGGTTATGTTCAAGAGAATGTTTTTTTTAACAAACTCATGTTTTTGAAGATATAAAACATCCTGAACATGTTTTCAAACATTCCAAAGCTTTATATGGACTTAAAAAAGCTACTAGAGCTTGGTATGATATACCTACATGATTTTTTCTTAAAAACAATTATGTTAAGGAAAATTATGATCTAACCCTTTTATAATGAAAGATAAGAAAAATGTATTGATTATTCATATTTATATAGATGCCATTATATTTGGTTGAACTCAGTAATATTTAACGGAATCCTTTGCACATCAAATGAGATATGAGTTTAAAATGAGTATGATGGGTGAGTTAACATTTTCCATTGGTTTTAAAATTTATAAAAAACTAGAAAGAATCAATAAATCTCAACATAATTATATTAAAGTTTTTCTAAAAAAGTATTTATATGACAACACTAAGAGTATAAGTACTCCATATGGTAGCTCAAGTTCACTTGATCTTGATGAAGCTAGAAAACCAGTAGATCAAACATAATTTAGAGGTATGATAAGAAGACTACTTTACATGACAGCTAGTCATTCAGACATAATGTTTTTAGTATTCTTATGTGCATGATATCAATCAAATCCTAAGAAATATCATTTAAAGGTAGTGAAAATGATTTTTCGCTACTTAAAGGGAACCATGGATTTAGGACTCTTTTATACTTCTGAAAATGATTTTGTTTCAAAAAGATTTTTTGATGCCAACTTTGGTGGATGTCGAATGGATAGGAAAAGTACATCCAGAACTTTTCATTTCATAGGATATTCATTAGTTTCTTGGTCATGCAAAAAGAAACACTTAGTAGCACTTTCCACTACTAAAGTTGAATATGTAGCAGTTGAAAGTTGTTGTGCTCCAGTATTGTCGATGCCACACACACTCACGGACTATAGTATTATTTTTACCAAAACAAAAATATTGTGTGATAATAATAGTTCCATTAACTTACGTAAAAAACTTCCACATCACCCTCGTTCAAATCACATTGATATTAGGCATCACTTTCTTAGAAATCAGACACAAAAAGAATATATCATTCTTCAATTTATCGGAATGCAATATCAACTTGCTTGCATTTTCACAAAATCTTTACCTTCCGATAAATTTGAATATATTAAACAAAAGGTAGGAATGATAACGATAAGTTAGTCTTCTATATTAGCTTTTTGTTGAAACCAAACTTCTTGTAGTGAGAAACTTATTTTCATAGGGGTAGTAAAATTTCTAATTAGTCAAAATTTCTCGTAGTCAAAATTTTTCATAGTCTAAATTATTTTTAGTCATTTTATAAAATCAAAATATTTTTAAGAAAAAATTTCCTCATTTTGAATATTTTTCCCTAACTAATCTAAAATGTATGTTTTCCTTATTAAGTTTTCGTAATCATATTTTTACTTGCTGGTATTTTTATTTTGTTTTAAATTTTTTGGATTAACTTTTTCTTAAATCCTAATGTCTATATTAAAAAACCTCACAAGATTGGAAGTTATCAAAATCCTTCTTCAATTGTCATCTCAACCATCAGATTTGATCAGAAGCTTTTTCAACCTTTGGATAAACCATTGAAGTTGAACTGTCACTTCAATTGCCTATATAAAACCCCTCATTGGGTGTCCCACATCGCTTTTTTACGCTCTTGAATCTTGGAGCTCTGCCTCTTTATTTTAAGGTTGTTCCCAATCATCAAAAGTTTCCTCAGTTCTGAATGTCTGTTGAAACCTCTCCTAAAAAATAAATTCTGACTGTTAATGAAATTTCTGAGTGGTAGATATACCGAGAGAGGTTAGCTAATATGAGATTCTTTGACAAATATTATTCTATCATTTCTAAGAATTTTAAGTTGAATGGTTGGGAGAGCCTTTGCATTTCCAAACTGAAGGCACAAGATCCGGTGTATCTGGAGTTGATATTGGAGTTCTATGATATATTTAGTTTTTTCAATGAAAGGGGAAGAGATAAAATTTCTTATAAGAGTTATGGAAAGACCCACTCTCTTTCATATAGCAAGGCAGCTAGACTTATTGGAATTTCTTATTAAGGTAAAGTAGAATTTTTTACTCACAAATTACATGATGAATCAAGATCTTTTGAAAAGGAATATACAATATAGTGTCCTGGCTTGAAAGGAGTGAAGACTCTGAAGATCATTCATCTCTCTACAAATTTGCGGATTAATGAATTGTGGGTTTCAGGATTTATAATTTCTAATAAAGGGAATAAGGTTACTCTAAATAAGATTTATATATATATTTTGGATTTCTTGGCGAATCTTAAGAAGATAAACATAGTTAAGTATATATTGGAATCGATTGAAAATATCAGGAATGGATATATGAAGTCTCAAATTATTATGTATCTGGATATTCTTTCAAAGTATATTATTTTTTCCCTTCATTCATTCAAAATCCCATGTAGGTCCAAGACTAGAAATGACAAAGTGATATTGCTGAGTGATGACACCTTAAAGAGAATGAAAATTTGTTTTTCTAGTGAATCCGAACAATTTTATGATATTTCTGGAAAATAAATATAAGCTTTGTTAAAGAATCCGGAAGTTGATAAAACCTCTAAGTGTGTTAGAAGGAAGAGAAAGGATAAAGATCCAGAATAGAAACCATAAACACACGTGGCCAAGAAAAATCATTCAGCACCTCCAAAGGAAAATATCAAAAAAATGTATCCTGATGAAGTAGTGGCTAAGTGGAGGGAAGAGAAAAAAACTAAAAAGAAGTGGAGCCTATGTTTTTCTTGGACCTAGTTAAGGGAAAATCATTGAAGGAAAAGGATTATGAGAATCTTTAAAAGGAATAAAAAGAAAAGAAGAAAAGGAAGAAATTATTGGAAAATAAATTCATTCACTCTCTTGTTAAGGCTACTGAAAGAGCCTCTGAGAAAATTATGGTACCATAATATTTTATATTAGAACCATTATCGGAAACTCCGAGAAAGAAATTGGTGATTCTAGAATCAAATCACGAATAATAAATAGTTGAAGAAGAAGAAGTGGAATAAGAAATAGAAGAACATGAAGGTGTATGAAGAAGGGAAAGAAACTGATGATATCATAAAGAAAATCGAAGAGTACCATGAGATGGAAAGTCCATCTGTAAAATTATTGATTCGGACTTCTCAAGACAAACACTCAAAAATTGCTACATGGGGAAAAGATGAGAAGGGTGAAGAAGAAGTGAATAAGCCAACAGATGATGAAAGCAGTAATCATGATTTTGTTCATCCAGACGATGAAGTGGAAAATGTAGAAAAAGAGAAAGTTGGGGAAGGTAAGATTGTTCAGCTATCTGATAGTGAGAATGAATATCCCAAAGAATAAGAAATCATTCTGAAAGCCGACAAGGGAAAGTAGGTGGTTGTACATACACCTAGAAAACCAATTGTGAAGAAGAAAGATGTTGGTACTTTATAAAAGGGAAAATATGATGACATAAAAAAAGAATCCCCACCAACCAAAAATTCAGATTCAGAATCATCTTCCCAGAGACATGATTTTGTTGTTCAGTTTTTGAAAAAGCTGGTTGGTACTATTCCTTTTTTCCCAAGCATAGATTCAAGATTCCAGATGCTTCAGTATAAGGTAAATCAAAAGTCAAATTCAATGTCTATGGTGGTGGAAAAATACGTTTCACTAGAGACAAATTTCAAAACCTTCCTCATTGGTTATGAGGCACATAAAATATCGTGAAATAAGATGAAAAAATTTTCATAGAAGAAAATTAAAGATATGCTAATCTTTGATGAATTCCATGATAATTTCAAGGATGTTTTTGATATCAAAGATGGAAAGATCAATGATCTTACAAACAGTATTGAGGAAAAGTTAATCCTAGAATAGACTACTCAAAATCAAGAAGTTAAGTATCTGAATAGAATGCTTAAATTTTTTGACATGATTTGGAAGAGAGAAAGAGATCATATAATGGATATTAAAGAGAAGATTATTAAGAATGAAGAACTATTTAATGCTTAGGCAGACAATCTTAAGGATCAAGAAGATAAAATTAAAGCCTTAGAGAAGAAAAGTGAAGACCAGGATCAGTTGCTTAAGCGAGAAGAAGAGGATCACAAGGAGCTCAAGAATCTAAAAACCATAGTGAATCAGCTGATACCGAAGAAGAAAGAGGGAAATATTCATTTCATTCTAATATTTTGTTATATTTTCCTCATTGTACAAATTTCTTCAGCATGAATGAAATTTTTCTTGTTCTTCATTCATTTTTTTGTTAAGTACTAATGTTTCAATTACCAATATTTTCTTTCCATGCCCTCCGTTCTTCTTTGAAAATCTCAAAGGGGGAGAAAGGATTGATAAAAAGAATACTAAGAGATTTCTCTAAGTAAGGGAGTGTTCATCTAAGGGAATTCTATTATCAATGATATTTTTTGAATGTAGGAAACTGAAAAATCTTATTCAGGAAATCAATAATACGATCTTTAGTGTTTCCAAAGCCTAAGGGGGACTTAGTCGTATTCACTTTGATCCATAAGTGAAGGGAGAAAAGTTTTTATTTTCCAGTCCATTAAATTTCTAAGCCTTTATATTCTTTTTAGTGAGGATGTTTTTACATTCCAAAAAGGAGGATATTGTTGAGTCTATAAGGTTTTATTATGAAATTTCCATTCTTTTATGTTTTGAAAATCACAAAAACTCTATCCCAAGGTAAATTATATTTTCCTGAAGATTTATCTTAATAATGAATTTTTTTTCTTTCACAAGGTAATCTTCTCCATACCTTTGTTTTCATTGGTCATGATGTAGTTTCAATAAACCTCACTCTTTTTATTTCTAAATGTAAAATTTGGGATTCATTTATAAAAATTTGGAATTATATAAATTCTTATATATAATGTATTCTATTTTCAGGTTCTGAATTCAGATTCCAAATTCTTCTAAATTCAGATTCTGAATTCTATGAAATTCAGATTCTGAATTCTCCGAAATTCAGATTCTCAATTCTCCAAAATTTAGATTCCAAATCCACTGAAATTCAGATTTTGAATTCTCTAAAATTTGGATTCCGAATTCTGGGTAATTCAGATTCCGAATTCTCTAAAATTTCAATTCCGAATTCTCTAAAATTCAGATTCCGAATTCATAAAAAAGACTCAGAATTCTCTGAATCCAGACTCTGAATTCCACTAAATTCTGATTCCGAATTCTTCATAATTCATATTCTGAATTCCTCATAATTTTGATTCTGAATTTCTCAGAATTCAGACTCTGAATTCTCTGAAATACGGATACTGAATTCTTGTAATTCAAATTCCATATTCTCTAAAATTCAGCATCTGAATTCCTCAAAATTCAGACTCAAAATTCTTTGAAATATGGATACCAAATTCCCAAAATTAATATTCAAAATTCTCTAAAATTAATGTTCTAAATTCATTAGAATTCAGGTTCTAAATTCTTTTGAATTCAGGATTCGAATCTCCTAGAATTCAAACTCCAAAGTCTATAGAATTCTGATTCTGAATTCCTTGAAAAATTGAATCTTACTATCCATGTAATATAGACTCTGAATGTTTATTTCCACAGACTCTGAAAATTATTTTTCTAGACTCTGAAAAATGAATTTGGTTAAAAACCATATTTTACATACCCTTGTTATAGTTATGAAATGATGTCATGCACTCTGTTTCTAGGTAACAGTTTTTTGAGTGACATATGTAAAGGTCCCTCCGAGATTCAAGAAAAAATATGACAGTAAGAGGAGGGAGTTTACCATTGGAGAAGTGGATATAAATAGGAGTTCATTTGAGAGATCTCAATGATGGTTGATTAATCTAGATATTACATGTTGTTGAAGTGATTTATATAGAGAGAGAGACTCTCATGCCTTGTATGTACTAAACTTCTTGTTCAGATTTCTTTGTGCAACTCCAATTATCGTTGTGTAAAATCGAGGGCTTCCGGGGATAGGAAGACAAAGGTTTCTACTACCTTAAAGTTCTAGGACTTCCTTGATAAAGAAGACAGAGGTGGCAACTACATTGAAGTTAGTTGTCTTGTGGGGATAGCAAGACAAACTCCAGTATTCCAATCGAGAGATTACCCTTGTGTAGGTAAGACATACATTCTTGAAATTATAAATCAAGGGACCTTTATCCAAGGTTGTAAGATACCCTACTCTTTGGGTTAGAAGATATCATATTGTTACTTGTATTGTTTCAAGTTTATTTTCTTCCGCATTTTGATTAATATAGAATGTATAACTATCTTATACTTTCCTGTACTTGTACACTCTGAATAGTAAGATTATGTATTCTTTAAGGTGGAATCTTTTTCCTTGTAAAATTTTCTTATGTTTAATTTCTGGAACCATATTTCCAGAATCTAGAAATTTTTTAGAACTAAGAGGTCTTTTGAATTAACCTTATTTAACATTGTTAATCATATAATGTTTTATATCAACATTAAAAATTCAAAATGAATTTTTAAAGGTTACAATTCACCACCCTCTTATATATTGAGCATCTAAATTATTATTTCAATCCTACACATTGTTCTTCTTCAATTGAAGATTTTAGTTGGTGAGTGTCCATTAATGATCATGAGGTAGGTGTTTTAAATTAAAATCTCATAGTAAGGAATTCTAGTTTCTTGTACGTATTGTCAAAATAAATTTGGAATGTTTTAAAATTTAATCTTTAATTTAATAAATTAATTTATTATTTATTATATGGAATAATGGAATTGATTAATTGATTTTACATGTGATTACCAGTTGAGTTGAATATGGGAAAATTGAATTTTGGAAAATGTGGTTATGCAATTTGTGGTATTGAGTTAATTAATTGGTTTATTAATTAAAGGAATGTTTTGATTAGATAATTGATGGTAAATTGGGATTGTATAATTGCTTAATTGTTGAGATATGTAATTGATGGAATAATGGGAATTTTGGGGCAATTGGATTAACCAGAAAGGGGTTAATGGTTAATATGACTAAATATTGATAAATGGATTAATATTTATTTGTTCATATTATTTCCTTGTGATTAATGTTATGAAATTTGTATATATTTACAATGGTATACTATGATTTAATATATTGAAAAGGGGGGTTAATTTTGATTGAAAATATTAAATTTGATATGTGTGATATATTGTGATTTGTTGATAAATTGATTATGGTGCATTGATAAATGCTTTAAATACCAATAGGGTTCTAGGCATGATGTTATAAGTCCTAATTCAGGCAAGTGATAATGATTTTGAGACAAAAACTATTGCTTCAAAAGACCACCTAGTTCATTTCTTCAGAAACTAGTTTTGAAACATGGACTGATGCTTCAAATACCCATAGGGTCCTAGCCATGGAGTTCTAAAAAAAATGTTGGAATTGGACTATGGTTCCAATTATCCAAGATATGAATTGAAATGAAATGGATAATGAAAGATTATGTGATAATGTATTATGAATACTTATGTGATATGTTTTAGACTCTGGAATGGGGTGAAGAATGTATTGGTGGTTCAACTGTTATTGTTAACCAAAGTAAATTATATTCTTAATTATTGAATAATGGGATGTGATAATCATTTACATTATTGAACATTATTCTTTATAAAACTGCATACAGTGTTATTGACTAGATATTATGTTAGACTCCATTGGTGGTGGCCTATTGATTTGTACTCAGATCCTACTTGGGATGCCAGGTCAGAACCCAAATAGACTCCATGTGTGGAGGACATGATAAGGGAAAGATCCCTATTGTTGATGGATTTATTGGGATGGATCATGGATAATAGAACTTAATACAATGCCAAAAACATCTTGGAGTTTCCAGTGACTTTATTTTTGGGTTTTCATTTGACACATGACATGTATTTGAAATGACATACCTACTATTTAGTTTTGGATATAGTATTTCTATTTGGGTTATAACATGATACTAGATTTTCAAGTTATTTTTATACCCTTTGGGTATTTTATTTTAGTTCCACAGTTTTTCTTCTTTGATAAAGAGGTTAAAGTCCCCACATGTTGTATATCAGACACTCACTACTATTTAGAAACCTATAGAGTATGAGGAGGTGCACTAGAGGTCATTTAATCAACCTGCTCATAGAACTAGTGTGGGGCACCCGATTCATGACATTATAAAGGATACCCACTGAAAAATTCATAAAAAAATTCATCATAGCATAACCCATAGAAAATAAATGGGATTCATAATCATTTCATCATTTCATCATAACATAACCCATTGATATGATATGGGTTTTGTACACATATTTCATCGTAAGCATAATCCATTAATGGAAATATTTTTAATATTAAACTTTGTTCATATCCAAAGTAATGAATAGGTAACATAAAAGGAAAACATTGATGGAAAATTATTTTGAATGAAAAATCACATGGAACGTTTCTAGAGAAATGTAGTCATTCCACTTTGAAAAACTCATCTTAAAACTTAAATCATTTTCAAAATCCTTTTTATCTATCCTTTAAAAATTATAAAGTAAGATTGAATTCATTTAGTAGTTATGGTTATGGAAAGTACCATTCATGCTGTATTTGTTAAATAAAATATCCCTTTCACATTTTTAAAAAAATATAAAGGGGAATTGTTTAGAAAATGAAATGAATATTCCTTTTAAAACATTTTTTTAGAAACTCAGTCATGGGTAATTTTAACACCCATGGTTTTAAAAATAAATTCAAATGCATGAAACTTTGTTTTAGGGAGATATTTATCACCTATCTATTAAACATAATTTTTACTCTTCTATGATTTTAATTTTGAAAAAATGTACATAAACAGTTTTGATAAGTATGTTATTTAAAGTTTGACAGAACAAACATTTTTTTAGTGAATGGTAACATACCCTTATAAATAGTAATATGTCCCTTATAAATATTAAATCAAATAATTTGTTTATTTTTTTATGTTATAATATAACGAGGTCCTGATACAATTCTCAAGGTGATATGAAACTAGTTAAAGTTTTAAATTTTTTATTCTTGGATTAAAATATGATTTTATTTAAAAATTAAAATAAACATATTTAAAAAATTATCTCTAAAAAATGGAGTTCATTTTTTAATTCTACAAATAAAAAAACTGTTAGGGTATATTTTTGTGATTGTTCTGAAATACTTGAATTATTGGTTAATAGTAGAATTCTATAATTATGAAATATGATAAATAAATGAATTTATGCATCATGCTTGAGTCATGGATGATGTAAATGGAAATTGTTTAGAACTCACATACACATAATACTATTTTTGGTCACATTAATGAAGACTATTCATTGTGTTGATCAGAAATATTAATCTAATGATTAAAATAATGGAAAACCCAAACTCTCCTCCACTATAAATACCACCCTCACCCCCTCATCCTCTCACACATATCATGATTTTTTTTCATAGACTAAGTTCTGAAAAATAAACTTGCCAAGGTTCTTACCCATGTCCAAGAACCAGTAGTCTCATCAAAAGGTGAAAACTGAAGTCTTTAAGGTGTATCTCAAGGAAAAGAGATCAAGAGGTAATGACCCTCTTTCATTTTATAGGGTATTCTTTTCAATTATTTTCTTTCCATATTATATATTCACCACCGCTTATCTAAGAGGCATGAAAAATAGATTATTATATATATTATATAAATTTATCATGTTTATGAAAAAATTCATCACCATTATTCTTCTCATCTTCCTCTTATTCAAAAAAATGAAAACATTATCCTTGATGGGCCGATTTACCAAAATCATGGACCATATATTTTCAATTTCCTTTAATTCCTTAAAATATGGTAATAAAACCATTCTAATGGTTGAAATAGATTTTAATGTGTATGATTTAACCTCTTTTATGTTTTTGAGTTAACATATATACATAAAATTAATTTTATATGATGAAAAATGTTTGTGATTATTAAAGAAATGGAAAATGATCTAAACAGAAATCACTAATGATTTATCTAAGGATACACCCTAATACCATATAAAAAAATCATTTATTTCATAATTTAATAATATAGAAACATATTAACGAAATTTTATTCCACTTCTAGAGTATCCCTTTATTTTGAAAATAATATCTTTTACGAACCAACAATGGAAATCAAGTAAAGAACGCACCCAAAACAATGTAAATTAAAAACTATTATTCATAAATGGGTCGAATTATTATATTAAATGATCATAAAATGTGTTATTAAAATAAATAAATTTCTTTAAAATTTTAATAACATCATTTTAATCAATATAAAATAGGGTTAAACATGTTTAAAGTAAGAATAACACGAGGTAAGGTAATTCTTAACCCAATTTCCATTCTTTGGGTTAACCTTCTACTTCATTAATTATGTGGTTTTAAGAAAATTTGTGTAATTGATTTCTATTTATATTATGTTTTGTTATGTGTATTTATAGGGTATAGACATATTCTATTCACTCTATTGATTCTCATATCAATTATATGTTATTGGTAAGGGACTTTTCTTATAAAATATTATTTTAAACTTCTGGTTTTGCAAAATTCAAAGTGATTGTTTTTATAAAATTATAAAGGTTTTATGATTATGTTCTGGTTCTTGGGTATTTTTATGATGACGTGAGGGAACTACATCTCCCTCACATTCATTGGGTATTTGTATGTTTTTGGTCAACCGTATGGTTACTCCAAGTGTAATTATGATGGTTACACCATATGGTAGTAGTGAGGTTTACATTGTAAGGTAGTCGTGAGTGTTACAGACCATAAAGTAGACACGAGGGTTAAAATATAAGTAATTAATAACCTAATACACTTTTATAAATTTATATATATATATATATATATATATTACTTAATGTTTTATTAAAATCATAGGTTTCACAATGTAAGTATATATGAGTGAGGAGTGTGTCTTTGTGAAATGATTTCATATATTTATAACTATTCATGGAATAATGGTTTCTTTCATTCTTTTTCTATCCCTTATGGAGATTTTTATGCTCATACCATGTTTTTAAATGTATTTCAAAGGTTATTAGGATGTGTAAGAGAAAGAAATAAGTCACGTTATGTGTCATGAATATTTTTCAAAGAAATTCTGTTGTTGTTTTGTGCTTAAAATTTTAAGTTTTTGAATAAATGGATATTGTTTAAATCGTACCCACTTTGTATGAATGTGGGTTTATATGTATGAGTTATGACCTAACATTCTAAATCTCAAAACCTTAAATAATTTTTGTAATGTAATGAAGTAAAATCAGGTTGCAATAGTTAGATTATGATATATTTAAGACCGAGTCCTTCTAGTATGTATATTATCATAGTTTAGTTAACTTTTAAAGTTAGTATGATGTTAAAAAAATACCATAATTGATTTTTAGCTTATATTTATGTTGAAATGGTATTGATTTTAAATTTTAACATGGTTCTTTATATATGATATGACTGTTCTGAATGGTTTGTTGCAGAAGGAAGATGGAACCTAATGTTTGAATGAAACAAGAGGCTGATATATTTCCAAATCTTCTACCGAGAATGGTGGGTATTGGAACTGATATGTTTGTTAAAATAATGTCCTAGATGACCCATGTAATAAATTTTGGTCTCATCCATGCAAGAGAACAACCAGAGTTGCCAAAAAAACAAGACGATAGTGGAACATTTTAGGTGGAAACACCCTCTTTGTTTTAGTGAATCTTATGACCCAATAGCGACTGAGAGACAGATTAAATACAATGATAAGATAATCAATATTATGGGATGTTTAGATAATAAAAAGTTTAGCCTTTCTATTTATCTATTTAAATGTGACGATTATTTTTGGTGTCCAATGGTCAAGAATACCCGAGATAGAGAGAAGATTGAATCCTTAAAGAGGGATGAATTTAAAAGTATTTTTCATGATTAATATTTTCCTAAAGTGGTTTGAAATAATATGTTGAAGAAATTCCTTGAAATGAGGAAAAATGATGAATATTTAGAGGCCATGTATGAATAAAACTCCACCTTACTGGAAAGGTGTACTCCAAATCTTATTCAGGATCTTAATAGAGAAATCAACTATTTTTACTTGTGAATGGAGCCTTAATATTGAAGGTCATTGGATTCCTGAGAGTTCAAAAGTAATGAGATATATGTATGATGCGATGAGAGAGTAGAAATGGAGTTCAAATATGATCATGTGTAATTTGAGAACCAAGATAAGATGAGGTACATATGGAAAAAATGGGTAAGAATCAGTCAATTAAATCTGATGCTTAGAAAGTTCAGTTTCTAGTTTGTAAAAAGTGTGGTTAAAAGCACCCTGGGGAATGCCTTAAAACAACTAGGATATGGTTTGATGTTTTAATTTTGGAAACATAGCACAATATTTTAATTAAAATGATCCCATGATTAATTATGATAATAAAACAGTAATGTGTTTCAGTTATGGTGAGATTGGTCATTATGCAAATTCCTACCAAAATAAGAATTTGAATGATGGGAAGAAGCCGGAATATAAGAAGAATAGTGTAGTGAGATACTTTGAGACTACATCATCATATTTTAGGCCACCCAATGAAGTTGTATTTGGAACTTTGTTTATTTAATCATGTTTTTCTCAAATCTTTTTTGACATGGAGTCTATACATTCATTTATTTCTGAGAAATTTTCTAGTAAATTGGAAATTTCACCCTATGAAATGAGACTAGAACATATAGTTAAAACACCAGGGTAAATGTTACAACAAATTAAATTTTATGAATCGTGTTGTAATTATCTATAAGGATAAATTACCTTGATGACTTTTTATTTCTCTATTAGTAGAGTTTGATGTCATTCTAGGTATGTATGAGCTTTCTATTTATCATGCTAAGATTTATTGTAAAGATAAATAAATTGTTTTCAGAAATAGTTTCTGTTTGTATACAAGAAAGAACCAATACAATTGATAATATATCAAGAAGAAAAAAACTAGTGAAAGATGGAAATGAATGATATCTAGCTTATATTGTCGAAAACAAGGGAAATATTCATATTAAAGATGTGTCTGTGGTAAATGAATACATATATGTTTTTTATAATGAGTTACCTAGTGTTATACCTGATCAAGAATTCAAATTCACAATTGACATAGTTTCTAATGCTAAGACAATTTCAAATCCCCTTAATAGAATGGCTCAAATAGAACTTCTTGAATTGAAAAAACAGTTGAATGAGTTTCTTGATAAAGGCTTCATTCGTCCTATCAATTCACCATATAGAGATCCTATTTTGTTTGTAAAAAAGAATGATGGTTCCATAAGATTTATATTTATTATAACTCTTTTAATAACATTACAATTAAGAATAATTATCCATTGATTCGCATTGATGACTTCTTTGATCAGATCCATGGAGCTTAGTATTTTTCCAATATAGACATGAGATCTAGGAACCATCAGTTATAGGTGAAAGAGGATGACATTCCAAAAATATTTTTTTGTACTAGATATAGTCATTATGAAATTTTTGGTCTTTTGGGTTAACTAATGAACCTATTGGATTCATGGATCATATGAATATAATATTTCTGGATTTCATGGATATGTTTGTGGTTGTGTCCATTTATGACATTCTTGTGTATTAGAGATATAAATAAGAACATCAAAAACATTTAAGGGTTGTTTTCCAAATCTTACAAGAAATGAAACTATAAGGAAAATTATGAAAAGTGTGGATTTTAGTTGAAACTGATTTCTTTTCTTAGGAATATCAAAAATAAGGATGGAATAACAATTGATCCTTCCCAAACAATAGTGGTTGATTAATGGACAAGACCTAAAAATGTTATAAATATTAGTAGTTTTCTAGGACTAGCAAGTAATTAGTGACGGGTTGTTAAAAACATTACAAGGTTATCTGCCCCACTAACTAAGTTAGCATGAAAAGGGGTTAAATTTTTTTGGATAAAAGAATATGTTTTTTGTTTTCATGAACTGAAGAAGAGATTGAAGAATGATCTAGTTTTGGCCATGACTTCTAGAAATAGTAAGTATTCCATATACAAAAATGATTAATTGAAGTGACTTGGTTGCGTTCTGATTCATAATGATAAAGTAATTTCTTATACTTCAAGAAAACTAAAACATCATGAGTTAAATTATCCCACACATGATTCACATTTAGCTTCTATGGTTTTTGATTTAAAAAATTTTAGGCATCATTTATACGGCACTCAATGTGAAATATATACCGACTATAAAAGTATGATGTATATATTCACTCTAAAAGAATTAAACATGTGGAAGAGAAGATGGCTTGAATTGTTAAAATATAACGATTTCATGATCAATTACCATCCTGGAAAAGAAAAAAATGGGGTGGATTCATTTAGTTTAAAACACTATTCATTATTAACTATTTTACGACTAGAATAAGACCCATTTATTAATTATTTAATTAATTTTGTATTGGAATTTGTTAGTGAAGTAAATTCATCTATTTTGTTGTATGTTTCAGTGTATTTATCTTTTTCAGACATAATTAAGCAAGCACATAAGGAATACATGGAGTTACAAAAAAGGCAGAATTAGTAAAAATGGATAAAATACTAGAATTTAACTTAATAAAGATATTTTTTTAGATTTGGAATGATATTGAGTGTTCCTTGTGATTCTCATCTGAATAAAGAATTGTTGGGAAAAGATCATAGTTATCCATTTCCAAGTCATCATGGCAGCACAAAGATGTATAGAGACCTTCATAAGTATTATTGGTGAGATGGAATAAAAATAGATATTGAATATTTTACAGTTAAATGTTTGACATGTCAATATGTTAAAGATGATCGACAGTTACCAAAGTGGATGCTTTCGCCTTATCCAGTGCCAGAGTGGAAGTGGGAAAATATATCCATGGGATTTTTTGTGGGACTACTAAAGACTTCTTGAGGTAACCATATAATCTGTGTTACTATTGATTTATTGACTAAATCTACACATTTATTTCTTTTTCGAGATACTATGTGTTTGGGTTAGGTTTCTTGACTTAACCTCAAAGGGATTTTTAGTTTACATGGAGTTCTTATTTCCATTGTATTTAAATTTGATCCTAGGTACACTTTTAACATTTTAAAAGGTCTTCAAAAGTCTTTAAGAACAAAATTAAATTCTAGTACAACTCTTCCTCCAGAATAAAATTGGTATTCATAACAAAAATTCAGGATTTGGAGGATATGCTTCATGATTATTCAATAGATTACCATGGAAGTTGGGATCAAAAAATATTATTAGTTGAGTTTTCATATAATGACAGTGTTCATTCTAGTATACAGATTGAACCTTTTAAAGAATTATACAGTAAGTGGTGTCAAACTCCACCATTTTGGGATATATTCTAGGAAAAGAAGTTGATAAAACTAGAATTAGTAGAGGAATTGGCTGATAAAGTGAAGATAATCCAACAAAACATGAGGATATCTAGGAGAAGGTATAAATTTTATGAATATAATAAGAGGAATGACTTTTCATATGAGGCAGAAAATCATGTTTTTTTATAGAATCTCACCATGGAAAAGTGTTATGCATTTTGGTAAGAAAGGGAAGATAAGTCCATAGATCGTTTGAACTTATGAAATCATATAGAAATTTGAATCAGTTTCCTACCAAGTAATTTTTCCACTGAGTTTATATTAGGTACACAATGCTCTTCATTTTTCAATGTTGATAATGTATGTTCTAGATTCATCTCTTGTTTTGAGGCCACAAATAGTTCAGCTAAAAGTGAATCATTCTTATAAAGAGAGTACCTATTTAGATTCTTGATCAAAGAGAAAATGTATCGCAGAATAAAGAAATCTCCCAGGTAAAGTTTGTGTGGGGAAACCACATGGTTGAAGAAGAAACGTGGGAATATGAAAATGCTATGAAGGAATGTTACCCTCACTTGTTTAATAAGTAAATAAAAATGGGATGATACAATTTCCAAAAGGTGGGGAGAATAAAACACCCCAATTTTTTTAAATATAAATTGAAATTAATGATAATTTTATTTAGGTAGATAATTATAAAATATCCATTAAACATAATTTTTCTTCTTCTGTGATTTGAATTTCAAAAAATAAACATATATGGTTTTGATTAGTAAGTTATTTGGAGTCTGATAGAATAAAGTTGATTATTTTTTATAGTAACATACCCTTATGAATTGTAAATTATTAGTAATATAAACCTTATGAATAGAATGTAATATTATTAATTTATTTTCATAAGGTTATAAGATAATGAGATCTTGATTAATTTTTCAAGATGATATAAATTCAGTTATAGTCATAAAATTGTTATTTTTGGAATAAGATATACTATTATTTAAAAAATAATTTAATCATATATAGAATGTTATTTTCATAAAATAGAGTCCATTTTTTTATTCTACATGTTGAAAAATGGTGGGAGTTAATTTTTGGTATTTTTCAGAAATACATGACTTTATGATGTATAGTGAAATTCAATATTTACGAAATTTGATAAATAAATGAATTTCTGCATCATGCTTGAATAATGGATAATTTAAATGGCCCTCGGTTTAAACTCACATGCACTTATTACTATTTTTTGTAACATTAATCTTGAATATTTATATCCTTGATCTAAAATTGAAAGCTAATGATCAAAATAATGGAACACCCTCATCTCCTCCACTATAAATAGAACGGTCACCCCCTCTTCCTCTCACACCTCTCAAGAATTTTTAATTTTCTATATTCTGCCCAATACCCATACCAAGGATCTTACCCATGTTTAAGAACTTCATGTCTCACCAAAAAGTCCAAAACCGAAGGACTTGAGGATGATCTCAAGGAGAAAAGATCAAGAGGTAAAGACCCTCTTTCATTTTCTTGTGTTTTCTTTTCAATTCTTTTCTATTATTATTCTCTCTTAACCTCCCCTTATCCAAGATGCATTCAAGATAAATTTTTATATATATTCTGTATTTTTATTATGTTTATGAGGAAACTAATCATCATTCTTACTTTTATATTCTTCTTATTCTAAAAATAAAAAAATCGTCTATGATGTGCTGATTTACCAAAATCATGGACGTTGTGTTTTAAATTTCCTTTACATCCTTAAAATATTATCATAAAATCATTATAATGGTTTAAAATTATTTTAAATTTTACTATATAGCCAGTTTTATGTTCGTGAGTTATCATATATGCATAATATTAAAGGTATATGATGAAACAAGTTCAAGATTATCGAAGAACTGTATAAAAGATCTAAACTAAAATCACTAATAATTTATCTAATGATTCATCCTAATAACATATATCAAAAATTATTTAAAGATTAATTTAATATTATGGAATCATATAAACACCATTTCCTTCAACTTTTGATGTTTTTCTTCCATTCGACTAGAAAATCCATTACGAACCAACCATGGAAACAATGTGAAGAACGCACCCGAAACAATGTAAATAAAAAAATATTTTTAATAAATCGGTCAAATGATGTTTTTAAAAGATCATATAAGGTGTTATGAATATAAATATATTTATTTATAATGTTAATAACACCATTTTAACCATTATATATGAGGTTTAAACATGTTTTATGTAACAGTAACCCATGGTAAGGGAATTCTTAACCCAATGTCCAATATTTGGGTTAACCTTCTACTTCATTAATTTAATGGTTCTGAGATCATTCTTGTAATTAATTTTAGTTTATATTATGTGTTATTATGTTTATTTTAAGTGTATACACATATTACTTTCGTTCTATTGATTCTCATATCAATTATATGTTATTTTTAAGGGACTTTTCGTATAAAATCTTAATTTAAACTTCTTGTTTTACAAAAAATTCAAAGTGAATGTTTTTAGGGAATTATACATGTTTTATGATTGTGTTATGGTTCTTGGTAATATTTTATGATGAAGGATGGGACCTATATATCCCTCCAATTCATTAGGTATGTGTATGTTGGTGGTTGGTTGTATGGTTACTCCAAGTGTTACTGTGATGGTTATAACATAAGGTTGTCCTGAAGGTTACACTATAAGGTATCCTTGAGAGTTACAAAGCATAAGGTATCCAAGAGGGAAACAATTTTAATAATTCTGCAAGATACCTCTATCAATTTATTTATATGTTCCTTAATGTTTTATGTATAACTCATGTTTCAAAAAGTTTTTATATATGGATGAGAAGTGATTATTTGTAAAATGATTTCATATGTTTATAAGTATTCATGGGAAAATGGTTTCTTTAATTATTTTTATATCCCTTATTGAGATTTTTATTCTCATACAGTTTTGAAATGTTTTTCGTCAGTTATCAGAATTTGTAAGATAAATAAAGAATTCAAGTAAAATGTTAGGATGATTTTTCAGAGAAATCATGTTGTTGTTTTGTGCTTAAAATTTTATGTTTTGGAATTAATGGATTTTGTTTTAATGGTACCCACTTTGTATGTTTGTGGGTGATATGTATGATTTATTTCCTAACATTATAAAACTCTAAACCAAAAAGATATTTGGGAATTTAAATAAGTGAAATCTATTAGGGATAGATATATTATTATTTGTTTAAGGATGGGTCCTTATAGAAATAATTTATTTTTAAAATAATAGGTGAATATTAAAACATTTTTGATTTTTCCTGAATTTTATTTGGAAGAAAACAGATTTCCATCCTAACTAAAAAATAATGTAGGATTTTAATAAAAACAGTTTCTAAATTTTTTATGATAAAAAAGAGTATAAAACTGTTACTATTAATTGAAAATATATTGAATAGAAATATTATAATAAAATTCATGAGTTTCATGATATATGGATCATAATATTTTTTCATTAGAAATATAATCATATACTATCTTATTAAATGATTATATTGTGACATAAAATCATTACCACTTTGATAACTTTTATCCACAATACCCATGAAGAACGAACACCAAATGGAAATTAAAATATCACGAAGATAAATAAATTTAGGATATTAAATGTAAAAGGGTATAAATATATACCTCATGAATGAATATAGGAGTATAACAAAACATATGTCTCAAAGATTGAAAATTGAGACAAAAGTACCTTACCACATTGATAACATTGAAACTATAAACCCCATGAAAGAGTGATCCTAAAAGGTATGTTTAAATCACTATAATTTTTAGGATATCAATCATAAAATACATTATTTTTCATTAAATATACCCCATAAAAGAAACACATGGTGAATATGGAATTTGTTTCACAAAAAATAAAAGTTAGACAAAAATCCAATAAATCAAGTCATGAACTCCTTCTTACATGCTCAAAACACATGTACACTAAATATTACTTTTTTATACATCAATTAAATAAAGATAAATATATATTTTATACCATATATTATTTACTTATGACATTTTATTTCCCACTTACCAATAATTCCATGTTCAGGTCATATTCTTATCAATAACTGCTCAGTTTCTTATATATGATTTGGTTCATCATTTTTGGACCTCTTAAATTCATAATTATATCATCATATGTAAAATTTCAATAATTATATAAATATAATATATATTTAATATATATGTATTTATATTAATCTATAAAATTTTGTGATAAAATACACCTTTTGTAAAGATAGTAAGTCCTACATACACATGAATGTTGTTCCATTTTCATATAAGATTGAATAAAAAAAGTTAAATGATATATTATCATTTGAGAATCATTTCTTTTTCATATATATAATTTTTTTTTATTAAAATCATCTTTATTAATTTCAATTTAATTCATGAACAAATCTCATTGCTTCATGAGGTGGTAGTCCCCCGTACACACAAATAAAGTTATTGTATTTCCAAAAATGGATCGCATGAAGGTATATATAATATAATAATTATAGTAGAAAAAACTGATCATAAATATAATATATAATTAATTAATAAATAATTATTTCCAATGTTTATTGGGGAAATTGAGTAATGAATGGCATCAGTTCGAGAGGTGGTAGTACATCATACACCAGAATAATGATTTTATAACCTATATAGTAGAAGTGGAGATGGTTGTAGGTCATGCAGTTAATGTAAAAAAAAATCAATAATTGAATGATACATAGATCTTTATATCATAACTATATAATAATATTTTTATTAGGTGTTGGAATAAATAAAAAAATCTCACTGATGAATGTTACCACTTCTTCGAATATCCACCTTAGGTTTTCACCAAAAGATTTCCTCTGTTGGATTTATGTCCAAAATACGGATTATAGGATGATATTTCGGATGTTTTAAAGTGGTTTGGGTTGGTATTGTATTAAATAAAATGATATAAACGTGTGAAGAACATAGGAGTGTGGTGGAATTTTATAAGTGAGGTGAGTGGAACACTTGTAATGTTTTGAAAAAAAGTGCTCTGACATTTCTCACATGACAAAAGGGTTCAAAATTTATCAAATTTAAATATTAGACATTATAAGACCAAAATTTTGATATATAATATATTTTATTCAAGTCTAAAGATTATTTTATGTCTTATCATTCGAGTACAACCCATGTCAATCCCATTTTTACCTTCATTGCGGTATATAATTTTTACATCTTTTACTATTGATTTTAGTGAAAAAATAAGTAGAGTTTTTTAAATAATATATATTATTATTATTGTAAATATTGAATAAATTATTCCAAATTCCATATACATAATTAGTAAATTTAATTTCAAATTAATCCCATAAATTTGATGAGATAAGAGGTTTTTGAAGACAAAATGTTCAAAAGTTTAAAAAGCTTTTATATCAAAATAAAATATGAAATTGATTCCAATGAAATAAATTGAATTAATGGGTGTATAATTTTTTTTTACTTTAAAACAAATTTAATTATAATTTAATTTTTTAAATAAAATAAACAAAAAGATATTTTCCAATTAAAATTTAGTATTTTTCATTATTCATCAAAAAATGATCCTTTTCAGAAATTTTTTTAAAAATCACCCCAGATTAATTTTCATAGGATGATTTCAAAAATATAGTTCATTTTATAAGATTAAATTCCTAAAAGTGTACAAAATTAATTTTATAAATTTTCACAAAAATAAATAAAAATCATTTTTTGAGATAATAATACTTTCACAACATATTAATACATTATTGAAAATTAAGTAATTTTATTATAAATATGCTTATTTTCTATAAAACCATTATAATTAATATTTCAAATTTACATGTAAATATTCTAATCACTATATTTAATGTTTAGGTTACAATATTCATATATAAATAACTAAACTCATAATATATCATGGTTTTGTTAAAACACAATGTCATGGGTAACACATGCTAACTAAATATTTCATAGAGTGAAATATTATCTTAGTGCTTCATGTAATAGATAATATCAAATAAATTTAATTTATTTCAAAAAAAATAAAAACGCACGAAATTTCAAAATTTTATAGTTTAGTGTAGTAACTTGAAATGGGGGAACATGACTTATATTTTTTGGAAGACATGACACAGAAAAAGGCTATTTTAGAACATCATTCACATTGTTAATAGATCATTGAATGCAGTAGAATACATTATGGAATATCTAGGTTTGTTAAATGTATTTTTTTTGTTGACAACATTGTGTTAACTTATGGTCATATTTATTCATTACATTTGGTGATGGAATATTCATGGTCCAGGTAGAATAACAAAATAACTATGATGTAAAAATAAGGATACTCTAATGATGGGGTAAATCAAACTGCTCAAATTTGAATAACCTCTCTTGAGGGAAATTTTGTGGTCCTATATAACACTAAGTATTGATCAATCAACATGACTCTAGAAGACCAAAGTAAGAACTTGTATATTCAAGACCTTACATTATCTTTTTTCAAAAGTTTAGAGGGTTTATAATGTTATTGTCTAAAAAAATATTTCATTGTCTAAGAAAAAAAATAATTAAATATTTAAAGATAATGGTTAATATTTTTTTAAAACATAATCTATAAAAAAGTATGACTTTTCATATAGGGTTTAGGAAGAATTTGATAATCTTCATAATAAAAAGGATATTAACTAATTTTAATAATAATAATAATAAATGTAAATCATGTTGTGTAATAATGATTAAAGTGAGGATTTTAATTATGATGATAGAGATAATGTGTATCTCATTTTAATGGGGATATTATGGTTTCAAATAGATTTCATTATTTATTAATTATAATTTTGAAGTTTTGAAATTTATTTTGGATGTTTTTAAAATGATGACATTTATTAAGATTTATTTAATAATAACTAATTAAATATTATTGAATTTAAATATGTTCTTAAAAAGTTTAATTGTGTTCAATATATTAAACATTATAAACCATTTTATCTAGATGTGTGTATGATATTGAGCTTTTTGGAGACGTCTTCTGTTCATTTTGAAGCACTATTTTTTACTATTTTTTAAGTATATTTTTTTGGGTCTTGTATTTTGAGCGTTCAGGTGAATTTTGGAAGTATTTTCTTGGTTCATGGGAAGTACTATGTTGTCCCATGATTTTTCGAAACCAAGAACCCATCCCAAATAACTATACACCCTCAAACCATGGTATTTTCCAAATTTGGTGCATGGTTTGTCAAATTGTGCACCCCTAAGAAGTGGCACACGGTTGGGGTGAACGATTTCAAAAACTATGCCCCCATCCTTGGAAATCATGTGTGTGTGTTTTATCCCTCTAAAATGTTTAATTAAAACCATAACCCCTAACCCGGTTTAACCCAAAAAACACCCTAGTATTGATCTATATCCTTATTCCCAAAGTATTGAAGCTCTCTGGAGGTTTGAAAGTCTCTCTAAATTATATTCTTGACTAACTAAAGATTAAAATGAAGTATTGTCCCTCATCTGGTAGGTGAATGGCTCTCTGTTTTTATCCATCTCTTTCCCATTTCTTTTTCTGGATGAAGATGAATCTTTTATCCTCTATTGGAGATGATTTGGATCTTGGTTTTCAGGGAACTAATATGTTTGATCTGGGTATTTTTATTTGGTATTAGATCTATCATGTCATTGTGATATGGTTGTTTCTCTCCAATTTTAGGATTTTCAAATTGTAAAATTTCCATCAATATCCTTTATTCAGGTAATCTAATTATAAATTCCCAAAGTCTTGATTTTAATTACATGTATGTAATTTTTGGAATTTCAATATCCCCATTTTAAAATTTCATCTTGAATTAAATTAAATAAATGATAAATTAATTAATGGTTTTATGATATTGATGGAATGGTGAGATTAAGGAATCAACTGATTTATTTGATTATGAATTATTTGACAATTGGAATTAATGGATTTTTATCTTAGCCTTAAAGTGTTACTAGGTTATATGATTAAATGTCGATAAATGGATTAATGGTAAATTGTTCATATTATTCCACATGATTAAAGTAACGATACTTGGTTAATTTTTTAATTGCAATGGTTCTCCTTGATGTGAATTTTTCATAATAAGGGTATTGATTCCTAACCTTGATGTATATGGAATATATGATATATGATATATTGGGATATATGTCACTATATTTGTGGAATAAGGAATGATGTTCCAAATACACTTATTTGATAAAAAAAATATGGGATAAGGACTTATGCTCTAAATACCCATATGCAATAAAAATGAGGTCTGACATAGGGACTAATGCTAAAAATACAATGAGGGTGCTAAACATGAGGTTTTCAGCACAAGACATTAGAATTAGACTAAATTTTGAAGTAGGTTTTATATTAAATTCGAATTGAATGATAAATAGAAAACTATAATAAATTGAATTTTGATTCCCTGTGAAATATGTTTCAGACTATGACATGAGAAAACGAAGGTATTTCTGGTTTGGGTGTAATCATTAATCCAGTTAATTATGTGTCAATTAAACAATAATTTAATGAAAACACTATTTTCCATGTTTATTGTATTTTTTATTTTCTATACAAATGATCACACATTTATATACTATATATTGTTTTAGACGTAGTTGGTGGTGGCCCATTGAGTTGTACTCACACCCTACTCAGGCTGTATGAATGGTACATGTATATATTTATTGTTTTCAAGATAGGATACGGGAAAAATCTTTATGTTAGATTGATAATGGATTAAGGAAGTAGATGTGATGTGTGACATGTTTGGGAATTTTTAGTACCTTAATTTTTTAGGTTTTCATTTTATACTTGACACATATATGGTAGGAAATATCTACTTTTTGTTTTAGATATTGGTTCTGAAGTGCCCAGATCAGTGTGAATCACTGAGAGGGGGAGGGGGTGAATCAGTGGTCCCTTAAAACTTTTTACTAATTGGTTCTTATCAATTAAACCTCTATGGCTGGTTAAAGCCTCGATCCACTCTTCTTGTATCTCTCAACCTTTCCCGGATAATGCAGTAATGAAAAGGCACAGGACACAAGGATTTACAAGGTTCGGCACCAAAGGCCTACATCCTTGCCATGCTCTCCCAGCATGGATTCTCCCATTATAACTTGTTAGAATAACAATGGTCGATACAGAGTCCCACTATATCTCTCCTGAGTCCCACAGGAGGGTCTTTATACTGCTTCACACAGTGTTACCAGAGTCCCACTGGCCTGCTCCAGAATCCCACTGAAGACTTCTTCTCCCTGAGTCCCACAGGGTCTTCTCCTGGCTCCTCGAGTCGCACGAGTAGCTCTTCTTCACTTTAAGCTTCTTCAAGTAACTTCAGCAGCCTGGGATAAAGGCTGCTGGCCTTGCTCTGTACCTCTGATCACTTGAGTTGATCAGGTCTTCTCGTCTTGCTCAGGCTTTATCACCTTCTTCTAAGGATGACCTGGCTTCTCTCTTCAACTACTGAATGCTCAGACAACTGATATCTTTATCTTCGGTCTGGTCCAGTCTCAGTTCACTTCAACTTCATGCACTGAATGCATGGCAACTCTGAATCCTCATGCACTGACTGCATGGCCTTCTCAAATCTCTTCAAGAACTCCTGGTCTTGGACTCCTCAAATGCACACCACTGATTTAGCTCTGTTCACGTGTGCACGTGCATGCATGCATGTATGCAATTCCCTCTTTCTTCTCTTGGTGCAATAAACCCACAAAGGGTGTAGTATCTTTAAGCACACACCACCTTCTCACTTCTTCACACACTTTATTCTCTTTTAGATTACACACATAAATGTGTGTTATACACTAGTGTGGATATCTTCTCTTCTTCTTAGTGTGTACACACATTGGTTTGCACACACACTAAGGTTCGACCACTTCTTTTAATTTGCACACACACACAACATAGGTTGAGTTGTGGTCTTCACTTGTTGCACACACACATGACTTGGCCTTCACTTCTTCTTGCACATATAAAAGGCTACGACCTCTTTTCTCTTTGTGTACTCTTCCACTTTGCACACACACTTTGTTTTTCTCTTTCAATCTTCAAGAGTGCACAACCAACCCGTAGGGTCTTCCTCACTTGGCACACACACAAGGTGTGGTCTCGGGTTCTCCTTGCACACACAAGAGGCAAAGCCTCGGGTCTTCTTCCCCACTTTAGCGCACACACACAAGGTATGCAACCTACTGCCGCGTAGGGTCTTGGTGTAGCAAGCACACAGGGTGCGAGGTGCAAGAGCTCCACGGGCGTGCAACCCTTCGAGCGCGCAAGCTCCTCTTGCCACGGGGCGCGCAAGTGCTGCACCCGCGGGCACTTCCTCTTGCCGCACAAGGGTGCGGGCAGAGAGGGAACAAACCTCGGGCGCACAGAGTGTTGCGGCCACGAGGTCTTCCTGCCGCGCAAAGGATTAGCGCTCAGGGGACTTCAGCCGCGCAAATCTTTGCACGGCGGCTTCTTCTTCGCGAGGAAGAGGCACACGCGGGACTCCGAGTTTTCAAAAAAGGATCAGCAAGCATAAACAGCGCATGTGGTCTTATTTTTATAGGCGAGGCAGAGGTGGTTTATCCGCGTGAGAAAAATCTTGAACCACCGAGATTTTCGGATCTCAAGTTTCTGTAAAATCTCGTTTCTCTCCTCAGTTTCCACCGCGGGTTATTTCCTTATTTTTCTCCGGTCTTCTTCACGTGCATGCGACTTAGAACGCATGCACGACCTCTTTTCTTCCAATCCATGCAAGGGCATAGACCATTCATAGCCTCGGCAGATTCTCTTGCCTCGGCCGCAACCGAATTCTCCTCTCGTTGCATGCAAGCCCATTTTTAAGCATGGTTCGGTTCGGTGTGGAGAGACGATCACGAGGGACACCTCAGCTTCGAAAATGGTGGCCGGGATCTCAAAATCCGGTGGTCGGATGGCCTCTGGTTCAGCGGGGACGTCGCGGGTGGCTTCACATGGCGCGGGGAAGAAGACGCGCGGAGAGCCGTTGGATCAAAGATTTGTACGGCCGCGATCAGGATGGGCCGCGGCGGATTAGATGGGCGGCCGAGATCTGGCGTGCGATCAATCGTGCGGCCAGGATCGCTCCCGCGGAAAAATTCCGCGTCCCACATTGAAACGGCGAGAGGAATTGCCACGGTTTATCAATATGCCGCTCCCCCAGCCCCCTCAATTGAATCTTCTCCCTCCACGGTGCCGCCCCGCACCGTGTTCTCCCTGCGGGTGCGCTCTGCGCCCACTATGCTCCCTGCGGGCGCGCTCCTAGCGCCCACTATGCACACACGGGCGCGCTATGCGCCCACCATGCGCTCCTCCGGGCATGCCCCAGCACCTCTGCGGTGTCTTGGGTGCATCCTGCCGCCCTGGACTCGCCCCACGGGTTTCCCCTTGGGCGTGGCGCCTTAGGCCCACATGTGCCTTGGGGTTGAACCCTCAAGGTGTCCACGGGCTGGCCAATTTTTTGGCTATGTAACGAATAAGACTTTGTCAAAAACAAAGTCCTCCATGAAAAATGCCAATTCTAAATGCCAAGCCCTTTCATTCTTCTTCTCCATTTCTTCCCTTCTCTACTTCTTAAGAATTCCTTAATCCTCCTCAACATATAATCTTCACTTAGTATATGGAATTCAAAAGGTTTCTTCTTAATCTTATTCATCTCCTCTTCCATATGTGTTCAATACTTAGGAGGGACTTCTTCAACTGAATCTCATAAATCACACATGTTCTTCAACATTCTTCATTGATCTAATCAGAGATCAATTGGATCTTCTTCTGATTCACATGCACTAAAAGTTAGTACATGGACTTCTTTAATCCACTTCATCCACTTAGAAGTTGTGGATGGATCTCTTGCTTCTCCTCATGCATTGTCAGTACAATGCATGGTCTTCAAACATTGTTGTGACATTGTATCCAGTTGATACAAGTTCTTGAAACTTTAAGAACAGCTCAACAATCGTCAGATGTACATGGAGAATGTTTCAACCACAATTTCCAATACCACTTAGTGAATCCCCTAAGTGACATGCATCTTAGTACCATGGCCATTCTACTTCACCACCAACACCATCACAACCTTTGGCACTCACATCTTGACAATTCTTGACATCCATTCATTCTAAGACAACACCATGTCTCATTGACAACAAATGCAACACAGTGCACTTCAATCTCCCCCTTTGTATTTGTTGTCAATAGACCACTTCAGCACATATGAATGGGTCAATATGTGTACCAATGTTTTCTCCCCCTTATTGGCAATCAAATGCAAAGGTGTGGTGTGGTTCTCTTTCAAAAATCTCTTCCTCCCTTTGAATAGAATCTTCTTGAAAATCACTAAGAGAGGGATGATGCCACATGTTCTTCTTTAGCAAAGAACCTTTAGTAAATCAACTCTAAGTCTACTTGGGCTAACCTGGTGTAGGAAACAGGAGTGATGTAACCAAGGAACTCAATGCTGTCCAACATTCACAATACATGTGAGATCATGCTTAGGGGTTGAATTTTTCAGATATTCAATGAATTGCTGAATCCTGCACATACTTCACAAAACACATTAGAATGTTCAGGTGCAAAGATAAAGCTCCCCCAATCATCCATTTTCTTAAGATGATATTAATCTCAGAACATCATCTTCTTCAGATTTTCTCCCCCTCAAGGGGTGCACTCCATTCTGTCCAAATCATCCTCCAGATGAGAATGATCATCATCTTCAATTCCCTGCAATGTTAGCACATGTATATACAAGTGATTAGGGAATAAGATGGAACCTCCTCGGTTCATCAATGTGAACAACAAGGTTGAGAAGATTCTCTCAACCGAGATGTCCCATTTTCTCCAGTCTTCACACTTGCACATTTGATCTTCATTGATGATTGTGCTGGTGTGGTTCTTAAAACATCTTCATGTGAAACCTTCTTCTTCCCTTTTGCTTTAGCAATTTCCAGAGCTTCATCTTCAACTTTTTTTAGTTCTCTGGCATGTTGCAACTGATGTGGCCATATGACAAGTAAATTATTTGGAAGAGTGGCCCCAGTTCTGGAAGTTTCACATGGTTCCTTTGATGCTGTCAAGCTACCTCTCTTAGGCAACTTGTTTTCAATCAATCCCTTCTTCTTCTTCTGGATTGATTGTCTGTTTGAGTGCAGTTGGATTCTATTATATTTCATGGCTTGTTTACAAAGATCCATGATATGTCCTTTCTTGCCACAGTAGAAGCATGTCTTCTTGGTGGTCCTTCTGGATGCATCACCCTTCTTGGACTCAGACTCCAAGGACTTCTCTTCCTTTTTCATAATCTTCTTGGGAGCATCTTTAGCTTTCTTCTGCTTGCTTCCCAAGTATTCTTTCTGAGCCAGGTTCAGTGATCTTCTCTTATTTTTAGCTCTGGATACAGTTGGAGATTGACATGTATCTTTTTGACCACTTTTGCAATCATCCCAGATGTTGTCAAGTAATCCAAATCTGTTAGCAGTAAACAGATGTTTCTGGACCTGTGGATGCTGCTTCTTTTCCTCTGGCTTGCTCCCCCTTGGCATGGGCTTCCTCTGTGCTTTGGCATTCAGTGGATTGTACCAACAATCCTTTGCACAATGCACATACTTGTTACAACACCAGCATTGTCCCACGAATCTTGACCTCTTCAGTCCTTCTGATTGTAGGGTACTTTTCTTGACCTGTTGTGCTGTTTCAGGAGAGCTCTGCTTCTTTACTATCTTCATCCATATTTGTTTGGAATTATTCTTCCATCCTGCACTTTTTGTGGAAACACAATTAGAAGCATCAGTACAAGATGGTATGGATGGTACCTTCTTTCTAGAAGATGTTGCACTTTCATAAGAGGATGTCTTTCTCTTAGAATCATCCTGCTCAAAGCATACTTGAGTAGCAACATGTCTTCTTGCAGCTGACTGGGAGGATTCAGCTTTAGGTGATTGCAGATGTTTCAATATCACCTCCACTTCTAAACACTTCATGTTGAGGGAGTTCTTCTCATCCTCAATTGTTCTTAGCCTTCCTTCCCATTTCTCTTCCAGCTGTTTTATCTGGTCTTCATGCACCTGCTTCATTTCAAGCAATGAGTTGTCAAGCTCCTTCACCCTTTTGACTTTGTTTTCTAGTTGAGCATCTCTGACAACCATTGACACTTTGTGCCTCTTTTCCAGTGCATGGACAACATCTTTGACTATTATCATAAAGAATTCTTTCTCAGAAAGGATTCTTTGCAATTCTTCAGCAGTGCCTTCATACATTTCATTGCAAAGGGAAATTGTTTCATCTTTGGCTTTCACTAGCTTTCTGAGAGTGTTGGATATGCCAACCCTTTTTGCCAATTGATCTTCCATTGCATTGGCTTCTTCTTCTAACTGTGATTTTTCTTCATGAAGATCATGGATGCCTGTAGCTATACACTTTGCCACTTCCATGGGAACTGTCTTCTGAAGATATTTGAGTGCACTCTGAAGATCATTCATTGTTTCAACTTCATCACAGTTAGGACAGGCTTTCTTCATCTTCTTGGCCTGTTTCTTCTTTCTATTTTTCTGAGTCTTGGCAGATATCTCCATTTGAGGCTGGTCACTCATTTCCTCAAATCTGCACTCCATAAAGACTCCCTTGGATCTTTTAGAGGTAACCTCCCTCTGATACCAATTGAAGTGCCCAGATCAGTGTGAATCACTGAGAGGGGGAGGGGGTGAATCAGTGATCCCTTAAAACTTTTTACTAATTGATTCTTATCAATTAAACCTCTATGGCTGGTTAAAGCCTCGATCCACTCTTCTTGTATCTCTCAACCTTTCCCAGATAATGCAGTAATGAAAAGGCACAGGACACAAGGATTTACAAGGTTCGGCACCAAAGGCCTACATCCTTGCCATGCTCTCCCAGCATGGATTCTCCCATTATAACTTGTTAGAATTACAATGGTCGATACAGAGTCCCACTGTATCTCTCCTGAGTCCCACAGGAGGGTCTTTATACTGTTTCACACAGTGTTACCAGAGTCCCACTGGCCTGCTCCAGAATCCCACTGAAGACTTCTTCTCCCTGAGTCCCACAGGGTCTTCTCCTGGCTCCTCGAGTCGCACGAGTAGCTCTTCTTCACTTTAAGCTTCTTCAAGTAACTTCAGCAGCCTGGGATAAAGGCTGCTGGCCTTGCTCTGTAACTCTGATCACTTGAGTTGATCAGGTCTTCTCGTCTTTCTCAGGCTTTATCACCTTCTTCTAAGGATGACCTGGCTTCTCTCTTCAACTACTGAATGCGCAGACAACTGATATCTTTATCTTCGGTCTGGTCCAGTCTCAGTTTGTAACACCCCGAGCTTCCACGATACGCTTCTCATTCAACAATACAATAGCTTGCATTGTACGCAACTTCGAGTTCTAAAACATCGCGACAAATCAAAGTAGCCGTTATGAATAGTAATAACCACTTTTTAAAATTATAGAAATTTTATATTTCAAAATGGACTTCATTTTTGTATTCCTAATATTGAAATTAGCCTATGTTGAATTTTTTGTAATTTTCTGAGAACTTCAAAATTTTTATGAATAGTGGAAAATACTTAAAACAACTTTTTTAATCAAAATAATTCATAGTGATAAATTATACTATTGAGTGGTTTTAGAGTATAATTAGAATATATTTTTACCATTTTATCCAATGGTGGTCATTAGAATTAATTTGACATTGAAATTGGACATAAACAATTGTCAATCTTTTGATATAAATTGTTTCTTAAAAACACGCTATTTTTTGTGACAGCGGGAATTAATTATAAAATTAATTAATGCAACTAATATGTTTGGAATTTTGTAAAATAGACATCATTTTTGAATTCGGAATATCAATTATAGCTTAGGGTGAAATTTTGGCCTTATTCTGAAAAACTTCAATTTTTGATGAATAGTGAAACCACTAAGTGGTAGTTAAATAACTAATTTTTCGTTTAAATGAAATATTACCACTTCTGTGATTTGATTTTCAAAAATCCGACATACATGGTTGTCATTAAGAAGTAAAATGTGGTTCAATGGGATAAAAATAATTTTTTTGGTGAATAGTAACTTATTAAGTTCTTAATCGCGATTAGTGGTAATTAGGGTAGTTTAAGGTATAAATAATACTTTAATAATATTAAATGACCTAGACACATGTCCCAACCTCATTGGTTGTGTCATGGCCGACCAAGACAAGCCATGGCCTAACTTGGGGACCCCATGGATCCACTTTTGTAGGGAAATAACATAAATTACTTTTTATTTAATGTTAAAGTGAAAATGACACTAACATAAATTGTTTTACTAAAACAATTTTTAAGTAGGGTTAAACAAGTCCAAATTTTGACTATAAATATTCGTTAGAAAGCTAAAAAGATTTCCTACATCATAGTATTTTTTTTTTATAATTTTTAGACATTAAATAAATTAAATTATTTATGACATCATTATGATGTGGCGATGACCTCATTATTTAACGATTTAAATAAAATGAGAAGATAATGCAAAATCCAAGGATTACACTTGCCCAAAACCAATTGGATGAGTGGATTTCGATGCCTTATCACCTTATCCACGAATTCTATCAATGTGGGACCTTTTAAAACCGAAACACATTTTCAAATAATGTAATGTTCCTTTACTTTCCAAAAGTGCCCCTCCTCTCCTCTTATAAAAGGCCCCCACCTCTACCTCATTTCACACACTCTTCAAGCCATTGGCTCGGCCAACCCCTGCCCATTTGCTCTCTCCACATCCCTATCCTCATCCTAGAGGATTCCCTTTGGGCAGAATCCTTTCAAAGGAAGCCTTTAGGCTCAACTCAAAAGGAGTTACACTTTTTAAGGTAATTCATTCTCTCATGTTCTTTTGTTTTATTTTGCTTCTCCAACCCCCTAAACTCTTTTTATTTACTTCTTTTGTAACAACACCAGTATCTTAAATATACTAGGATGTTGTTATAAGATTTATTTGAGCTACACTTCCACACAACTACATCAAATGGTTAAAGAACATAAGGTTTCCGTGGATGGCGAAATTCTGCCTCCCGAAACGATGATTGTTCAACACTCATTTAACACCTTCAAAGGTGGCCATTATGATGTCACTATTTTTATATATGATATATAATATGTTTATGTTTTACTTATGCTTCTGTATTTCTCATTTATGGCATACTTTATGATTTCCATTATGGGTAAAACGTGATAATTTCATTTTAGGAAGTGCGGACTACCGCCCCCTCAAAGTGATTTGAATCGTTAATGCCATATGTGGGATGTATAAAGGATGGAGTAAATGGTATTATACACTATATTATACTGGAATTATATTATACATTTATATCATTATGATTTAGTTCCATTAAATATGAAATTGAAATGAAAGTAGCGTTCATGCGTACGTACGGCTTACCGTCTCCATGAACGGTGCATTTCATTTCTTACCTCTAAATGTTACGTAATATTATAAATGAATGTATATACTGGATATATAAGATATATATGACATATAAATCATGAATATAATTCTGGATATAATGGATATTTCACCACATAAACAACTTGTAATTATAAGAAGCTTATTGTTGACTCAAGTACCAAAGATCGACAAAACGACCGTTATTAACTTAAATAATTACATAATGTTCATATCATTGTAATAAGTGATATAATAAGGATAATGAAGTTGAAAATGGTTCTTAATAAGGTATATATTAACTCTAGTTTATTATTCAGGAGGTTAAAGAACGGTTGAGTCAAGTCAGACACGAGGTAAGGGAACTTCTTAACCCAACTTCCATTCTTTGGGTTAATCTCCTACTTTCCGATTATGTCATGATATTATTATGTATTATTTTGTATTTTTACTTTCTTTATGTGTACCTATAGTGAATACACATAATAGATCTATTTTATTCAAAAAATGATCTTTTTAAGGACTTCGTCTCAATCACCATCCACTGAGACATATTTGGTTTTATACACAACTTTCTTTTATACGGTGTATAAACCCCTTTGACTTTTACGTTTATTCAAAAGGAATCTTTTTTATACGAAGTGTTTTGCTAAACGACAAAAGGGAATGTTTTTCTTTCCGTACTTATGCGGCGACAACGACTTCTCCACCGCCGTGACCACTATTTGAGTTTCGGCTTCCTCTAAAAGCCATCTTTTTTTTTAATGAAAAATAAATACAAAGTTTTAACTTTATTTTATTTTGGTATTGAAAATGGTTTTGAAAGAGTTTTTATCAATGTGTTGTATTGATATCTTGTGATTGAAATGTGGAAATGTTATGTTTCCTTTATGCATGTTTTATGTGATACGATTATGTTATGGTTTATGATATGTTTAAACCTATTCATATGAGGAATGTATTGGACTTAATAAGTGACGGGTGGAGCCCGCTATAGCTCCTCGATGCATCGGCAGGTCTCATGAGACAACTAGACGTGGAATTGGCCGAGGCCCTTTCCCAATTTGATTTATGGTTTTGGCCGAGGCCTTAATCATTTTAGACGTCTTGGCCGAGGCCTTGACAAAGTGTTTCAGAATGTCTGGCATTATACATTTCCTCATTATGAAAGTGGTTATTGATATTACATGTGATTATTCGACCAGTAGAATATCCATGTGAAGAAGTAAATGGCATTATCTCATTTTACTTTTGCCATATTATGTTGAAGTTCATGTTTAAGAGGCTTTTGTTTTAGTTATACATTGCCTTAAATGTTAATGTTTATTTATGAAAGCTTCCGCATTATTGTTATCCTTACTGAGCATTTGAGCTCACCCCTTTCAATGTTTAAAAATTTTCCAGGTTGTGAAGAAGTATTTTATGACTGACTTGCAAGAATAATCAGTGAAGATATGAGTGTGGACTATGAAGACCATGTTTTTTGTAGTTTGTTTAATATTGATGTAATGAAAGACTTATGAATGTATCTAGTGTTTCCAAGGCTACTAAACTAATCGGTCTTTCGAGACTTGATCTTTTGTGATCATGCCAATGTTACGAAGTAATGCACCGACTCTGGGTAGCTGGGGTCGGGGCGTTACAGTTGGTATCAGAGGCAGTTTAGTACTAACCTTGGAAGCTAGATTTAGATAAACTCTGATTAGAGCACATAGAACTAAGATAGACTTTGAGGATTAGTATAGAAGAACTTCCTAGAATTTTGGTATTATAGAGATTTTGTGAGTTTTCCGAGCAATACATCCCTGTCTGGATACGAGCAGGTAGAGGCGGCTCTGGCACAGATGTACCTAGGGGTAAAACCCGAAAACACCGCTTTGAGCTAGACTCAAACGGGAACTGGTGCACGACAACGGGCCTTGCTGCACTCTTGGTTACGACACTCCCGGGGGATATGCTTAGGATAATTCTCCTTTTATTTACAAACCACTATGAAGGGTTATGAGTATATACTTCCTCAAAGAAAACATTTCTTTTTATGATTATTGAATATATCCATAAATAGTTCAATTTATGTAAAGTGTTTTACAAGTATGGAATTATGTATTTTGATTCATAAACTAATCTAGTTTATGCCATTGTTTAGAAATGGCGCCTAGTAGAAGGAATGGAAACCGTATCAATGCACGAACTCCGTGTAGGGATTGCCCTCCTGATCAAGATAATTATTGTGGATCTAGAGATACAACTGGTGCTGATCAACTTATTACCATTATTGGACAACTCACTCAGGTTATGAATAATAACCTTACCCGTATGGAGCACCCTGATCCACAGCGTGGAGGATCAATGTTAGATCGATTCATGAGGCAACAACCACCAACGTTCAATGGGAGTACAAATCCCTTAGTATCCGAGCAATGGATAAATTCCCTAGAGAAAATATTTCAGGCTTTGGGGAGCAGTGAAAGGGAAAAAGTTATCATGGCAGTTTACTGCCTCACTGGAGATGCCGATCAATGGTGGTTGCTAATTCAAAACACAAAGGAAGAGGATGAATTAACAAACATGGAATGGCAGGAGTTCAAAGAACTGTTCTTAGAAAAATACTTTCCTCGTGACCATCGAGCAGATATGGAAAGACAATTTCTGAGTCTGAGGCAGAAGGAGGATGAGAATGTCGCAAAGTATGAGGCTAACTTTACAAGGTTAGCAAGGTATGCTGCAGATTACATACGTAACCCAAGGAGTAAGATTGATCGATTCTTTGATGGGTTAAAACCATTTCTCCGTCGAGCTTTGGTATCACAATTCTTTTCATCATACGAAGATATTGTCTCGTGTGCTATCAAGACAGAAAAGGAATTCTCTAAGTCTTATGACAACAAAGTAAAGCAAGAGAAGAAGAGAACGGTGGAACAAGAGACAGATAAAGGGAAAAAGGGAAAGAAGGATTTTCCATTATGTGATAATTGTGGGAAGAATCACCCTGGTACTTGCCTAAAAGAAATGGGAGTTTGTTATAAATGTGGAGAAAAGGGTCACCAGGCTCGTGATTGCAAGGGAAAGAAAGAGGCTGTCAAAGTTGAATGCTACAATTGTAGAGAAATGGGTCATTATGCAAATGAATGTCCTAAGCGTCAGGGAAACTTACCTCAGAAAAGGCCAAGGGATCAAGGACAATCTTATGCTGTTACTACAGTTGAAGCAGAATAACTAATGTATTGGTGCTTTTGGACTCAAGGATTATATTCTGGTTATAAGAATAATGTAAAATATATATATGGATTGTACTGCAGTACTTTTTGATTTCAGTAAGGTTTTAATATGATTAAGGTAATCATATTTTTAGTATGTGACAATAAGAGAAACTTTTCTTTGTTTTGGGAATCTGATAAATTGATTTTGGAATTTAGAGACCTTTTAGAGAAAGTCTGGACGGAGGTATTTTGGATAACTATTAAGGTTGGAATGGATTAAGTTGAACTTTGGATAGTATTGTTTAAGGTTAAAAAATTTATGAAGATTATTTTTGGAATATTATGATACTATAGTTTTAGGAAAAGGACAACCTGCAGGGTGGGGCATAACCCGTCGCGTCGGAAAAAGCTGCAGGAATCGAACCCACAACCATAGTGCGACAGGCCTTTATTTCCTACCACTAGCCTACAGGAAGTCCCTGGTTATTAGAAAATAATTTTACTAATCTAAATGGTATGTGTTAACATTTTGAACCTTATACAATTAGGATAAATAGAATATTTTTGAGTTCCGTTACCATTCGGAGTAAAAGTTGGGGTTGTGGTAAAAAAAAAAATTTAACGAATGAAAGTATACATAACAAGTATGTATATTCCCTTACGTTCTTAGTAAATCTCCTAAATAAATTCCTCAACATTATAAAAGGTAGCTTAAAACAAAAATGTTGTCGGTTAACTTTTCCAACTGGGGTTCAATGACCGTTTAACCAATCACAAGTTTGTGATTTTCTTGTGGTTAAACTTTCTCCTAATCCTGTTTTCTGTAACTCTCCATCAGACCTTGATGGTTTGTTTCTCCTCCATATCCATATTTTCATATAATCCTAGAGTGGGCTATATCGGGTGACCTTTGTACTTATCCTGCTTTCTTTTAATGTTATGTATTTATTAACCTTATTTCCGATGTGGGTTTTCCTCAAAGGTATTTTCTCTTTTCAACCTTTTATTTTCCAAGAAAAATTTCAAATTGCGAGGACGCAATTTATTGAAGGAGGGGTGAATGTAACACCCCGAGCTTCCACGATACGCTTCTCATTCAACAATACAATAGCTTGCATTGTACGCAACTTCGAGTTCTAAAACATCGCGACAAATCAAAATAGCCGTTATGAATAGTAATAACCACTTTTTAAAATTATAGAAATTTTATATTTCAAAATGGACTTCATTTTTGTATTCCTAATATTGAAATTAGCCTATGTTGAATTTTTTGTAATTTTCTGAGAACTTCAAAATTTTTATGAATAGTGAAAAATACTTAAAACAACTTTTTTAATCAAAATAATTCATAGTGATAAATTATACTATTGAGTGGTTTTAGAGTATAATTAGAATATATTTTTACCATTTTATCCAATGGTGGTCATTAGAATTAATTTGACATTGAAATTGGACATAAACAATTGTCAATCTTTTGATATAAATTGTTTCTTAAAAACATGCTATTTTTTGTGACAGCGGGAATTAATTATAAAATTAATTAATGCAACTAATATGTTTGGAATTTTGTAAAATAGACATCATTTTTGAATTCGGAATATCAATTATAGCTTAGGGTGAAATTTTGGCCTTATTCTGAAAAACTTCAATTTTTGATGAATAGTGAAACCACTAAGTGGTAGTTAAATAACTAATTTTTCGTTTAAATGAAATATTACCACTTCTGTGATTTGATTTTCAAAAATCCGACATACATGGTTGTCATTAAGAAGTAAAATGTGGTTCAATGGGATAAAAATAATTTTTTTGGTGAATAGTAACTTATTAAGTTCTTAATCGCGATTAGTGGTAATTAGGGTAGTTTAAGGTATAAATAATACTTTAATAATATTAAATGACCTAGACACATGTCCCAACCTCATTGGTTGTGTCATGGCCGACCAAGACAAGCCATGGCCTAACTTGGGGACCCCATGGATCCACTTTTGTAGGGAAATAACATAAATTACTTTTTATTTAATGTTAAAGTGAAAATGACACTAACATAAATTGTTTTACTAAAACAATTTTTAAGTAGGGTTAAACAAGTCCAAATTTTGACTATAAATATTCGTTAGAAAGCTAAAAAGATTTCCTACATCATAGTATTTTTTTTTATAATTTTTAGACATTAAATAAATTAAATTATTTATGACATCATTATGATGTGGCGATGACCTCATTATTTAACGATTTAAATAAAATGAGAAGATAATGAAAAATCCAAGGATTACACTTGCCCAAAACCAATTGGATGAGTGTATTTCGATGCCTTATCACCTTATCCACGAATTCTATCAATGTGGGACCTTTTAAAACCGAAACACATTTTCAAATAATGTAATGTTCCTTTACTTTCCAAAAGTGCCCCTCCTCTCCTCTTATAAAAGGCCCCCACCTCTACCTCATTTCACACACTCTTCAAGCCATTGGCTCGGCCAACCCCTGCCCATTTGCTCTCTCCACATCCCTCTCCTCATCCTAGAGGATTCCCTTTGGGCAGAATCCTTTCAAAGGAAGCCTTTAGGCTCAACTCAAAAGGAGTTACACTTTTTAAGGTAATTCATTCTCTCATGTTCTTTTGTTTTATTTTGCTTCTCCAACCCCCTAAACTCTTTTTATTTACTTCTTTTGTAACAACACCAGTATCTTAAATATACTAGGATGTTGTTATAAGATTTATTTGAGCTACACTTCCACACAACTACATCAAATGGTTAAAGAACATAAGGTTTCCGTGGATGGCGAAATTCTGCCTCCCGAAACGATGATTGTTCAACACTCATTTAACACCTTCAAAGGTGGCCATTATGATGTCACTATTTTTATATATGATATATAATATGTTTATGTTTTACTTATGCTTCTGTATTTCTCATTTATGGCATACTTTATGATTTCCATTATGGGTAAAATGTGATAATTTCATTTTAGGAAGTGCGGACTACCGCCCCCTCAAAGTGATTTGAATCGTTAATGCCATATGTGGGATGTATAAAGGATGGAGTAAATGGTATTATACACTATATTATACTGGAATTATATTATACATTTATATCATTATGATTTAGTTCCATTAAATATGAAATTGAAATGAAAGTAGCGTTCATGCGTACGTACGGCTTACCATCTCCATGAACGGTGCATTTCATTTCTTACCTCTAAATGTTACGTAATATTATAAATGAATGTATATACTGGATATATAAGATATATATGACATATAAATCATGAATATAATTCTGGATATAATGGATATTTCACCACATAAACAACTTGTAATTATAAGAAGCTTATTGTTGACTCAAGTACCAAAGATCGACAAAACGACCGTTATTAACTTAAATAATTACATAATGTTCATATCATTGTAATAAGTGATATAATAAGGATAATGAAGTTGAAAATGGTTCTTAATAAGGTATATATTAACTCTAGTTTATTATTCAGGAGGTTAAAGAACGGTTGAGTCAAGTCAGACACGAGGTAAGGGAACTTCTTAACCCAACTTCCATTCTTTGGGTTAATCTCCTACTTTCCGATTATGTCATGATATTATTATGTATTATTTTGTATTTTTACTTTCTTTATGTGTACCTATAGTGAATACACATAATAGATCTATTTTATTCAAAAAATGATCTTTTTAAGGACTTCGTCTCAATCACCATCCACTGAGACATATTTGGTTTTATACACAACTTTCTTTTATACGGTGTATAAACCCCTTTGACTTTTACGTTTATTCAAAAGGAATCTTTTTTATACGAAGTGTTTTGCTAAACGACAAAAGGGAATGTTTTTCTTTCCGTACTTATGCGGCGACAACGACTTCTCCACCGCCGTGACCACTATTTGAGTTTCGGCTTCCTCTAAAAGCCATCTTTTTTTTTAATGAAAAATAAATACAAAGTTTTAACTTTATTTTATTTTGGTATTGAAAATGGTTTTGAAAGAGTTTTTATCAATGTGTTGTATTGATATCTTGTGATTGAAATGTGGAAATGTTATGTTTCCTTTATGCATGTTTTATGTGATACGATTATGTTATGGTTTATGATATGTTTAAACCTATTCATATGAGGAATGTATTGGACTTAATAAGTGACGGGTGGAGCCCGCTATAGCTCCTCGATGCATCGGCAGGTCTCATGAGACAACTAGACGTGGAATTGGCCGAGGCCCTTTCCCAATTTTATTTATGGTTTTGGCCGAGGCCTTAATCATTTTAGACGTCTTGGCCGAGGCCTTGACAAAGTGTTTCAGAATGTCTGGCATTATACATTTCCTCATTATGAAAGTGGTTATTGATATTACATGTGATTATTCGACCAGTAGAATATCCATGTGAAGAAGTAAATGGCATTATCTCATTTTACTTTTGCCATATTATGTTGAAGTTCATGTTTAAGAGGCTTTTGTTTTAGTTATACATTGCCTTAAATGTTAATGTTTATTTATGAAAGCTTCCGCATTATTGTTATCCTTACTGAGCATTTGAGCTCACCCCTTTCAATGTTTAAAAATTTTCCAGGTTGTGAAGAAGTATTTTATGACTGACTTGCAAGAATAATCAGTGAAGATATGAGTGTGGACTATGAAGACCATGTTTTTTGTAGTTTGTTTAATATTGATGTAATGAAAGACTTATGAATGTATCTAGTGTTTCCAAGGCTACTAAACTAATCGGTCTTTCGAGACTTGATCTTTTGTGATCATGCCAATGTTACGAAGTAATGCACCGACTCTGGGTAGCTGGGGTCGGGGCGTTACACAGTTCACTTCAACTTCATGCACTGAATGCATGGCAACTCTGAATCCTCATGCACTGACTGCATGGCCTTCTCAAATCTCTTCAAGAACTCCTGGTCTTGGACTCCTCAAATGCACACCACTGATTTAGCTCTGTTCACGTGTGCACGTGCATGCATGCATGTATGCACTTCCCTCTTTCTTCTCTTGGTGCAATAAACCCACAAAGGGTGTAGTATCTTTAAGCACACACCACCTTCTCACTTCTTCACACACTTTATTCTCTTTTAGATTACACACATAAATGTGTGTTATACACTAGTGTGGATATCTTCTCTTCTTCTTAGTGTGTACACACTTTGGTTTGCACACACACTAAGGTTCGACCACTTCTTTTAATTTGCACACACACACAACATAGGTTGAGTTGTAGTCTTCACTTGTTGCACACACACATGACTTGGCCTTCACTTCTTCTTGCACATATCAAAGGCTACGGCCTCTTTGCTCTTTGTGTACTCTTCCACTTTGCACACACACTTTGTTTTTCTCTTTTAATCTTCAAGAGTGCACAACCAACCCGTAGGGTCTTCCTCACTTGGCACACACACAAGGTGTGGTCTCGGGTTCTCCTTGCACACACAAGAGGCAAAGCCTCGGGTCTTCTTCCCCACTTTAGCATACACACACAAGGTATGCAACCTACTGCCGCGTAGGGTCTTGGTGTAGCAAGCACACTGGGTGCGAGGTGCAAGAGCTCCACGGGCGCGCAACCCTTCGAGCGCGCAAGCTCCTCTTGCCGCGGGGCGCGCAAGTGCTGCACCCGCGGGCACTTCCTCTTGCCGCACAAGGGTGCGGGCAGAGAGGGAACAAGCCTCGAGCGCGCAGAGTGTTGCGGCCACGAGGTCTTCCTGCCACACAAAGGATTAGCGCGCAGGGGACTTCAGCCGCGCAAATCTTTTCACGGCGGCTTCTTCTTCGCGAGGCAGAGGCACACGCGGGACTCCGAGTTTTCAACAAAGGATCAGAAAGCATAAACAGCGCCTGTGGTCTTCTTTTTATAGGCGAGGCAGAGGTGGTTTATCCGCGTGAGAAAAATCTTGAACCACCGAGATTTTCGGATCTCAAGTTTCTGTAAAATCTCGTTTCTCTCCTCATTTTCCACCGCGGGTTCTTTCCTTATTTTTCTCCGGTCTTCTTCACGTGCATGCGACTTAGAACGCATGTACGGCCTCTTTTCTTCCAATACATGCAAGGGAATAGACCATTCATAGCCTCGGCAAATTCTCTTGCCTCGGCCGCAACCGAATTCTCCTCTCATTGCATGCAAGCCCATTTTTAAGCATGGTTCGGTTCGGTGTGGAGAGACGATCACGAGGGACACCTCAGCTTCGAAAATGGTGGCCGGGATCTCAAAATCCGGTGGTCGGATGGCCTCTGGTTCAGCGAGGACGTCGCGGGTGGCTTCACATGGCGCGGGGAAGAAGACGCGCGGAGAGCCGTTGGATCAAAGATTTGGACGGGCGCGATCAGGATGGGCCGCAGCGGATTAGATGGGTGGTCGAGATCTGGCGCGCGATCAATCGTGCGGCCAGGATCGCTCCCGCGGAAAAATTCCGCGTCCCACATCGAAACGGCAAGAGGAATTGTCGCGGTTTATCAATATGCCGCTCCCCCAGCCCCCTTAATTGAATCTTCTCCCTCCATGGTGCCTCCCCGCACCGTGTTCTCCCTGCGGGCGCGCTCTGCGCCCACTATGCTCCCTGCGGGCGCGCTCCTAGCGCCCACTATGCACACACGGGCGTGCTATGCGCCCACCATGAGCTCCTCCGGGCGTGCCCCAGCACCTCTGCGGTGTCTTGGGTGCGTCCTGCCGCCCTGGACTCGCCCCACGGGTTTGCCCTTGGGCGTGGCGCCTTAGGCCCACATGTGCCTTGGGGTTGAACCCTCAAGGTGTCCACGGGCTGGCCAATTTTTTGGCTAAGTAACGAATAAGACTTTGTCAAAAACAAAGTCCTCCATGAAAAATTCCAATTCTAAATGCCAAGCCCTTTCATTCTTCTTCTCCATTTCTTCCCTTCTCTACTTCTTAAGAATTCCTTAATCCTCCTCAACATATAATCTTCACTTAGTATATGGAATTCAAAAGGTTTCTTCTTAATCTTCTTCATCTCCTCTTCCATATGTGTTCAATACTTAGGAGGGACTTCTTCAACTGAATCTCATAAATCACACATGTTCTTCAACATTCTTCATTGATCTAATCAGAGATCAATTGGATCTTCTTCTGATTCACATGCACTAAAAGTTAGTACATGGACTTCTTTAATCCACTTCATCCACTTAGAAGTTGTGGATGGATCTCTTGCTTCTCCTCATGCATTGTCAGTACAATGCATGGTCTTGAAACATTGTTGTGACATTGTATCCAGTTGATACAAGTTCTTGAAACTTTAAGAACAGCTCAACAATCGTCAGATGTACATGGAGAATGTTTCAACCACAATTTCCAATACCACTTAGTGAATCTCCTAAGTGACATGCATCTTAGTACCATGGCCATTATCCTTCACCACCAACACCATCACAACCTTTGGCACTCACATCTTGACAATTCTTGACATCCATTCATTCTAAGACAACAACATGTCTCATTGACAACAAATGCAACACAGTGCACTTCAGGTTCTTTTTCAGGTTCATCATGAGATACTTATTTATTTGGTTATGGTATTATTGTAGCTATTAGTTTGTATGTTTTGGTTATTGTTTATTTATTTACATGTATGTTCTAATCTGATAAGGATGGTATATTAAACAAACCCATTTTTTCTTTTTTTTTATATTTTTATTACTATTTGGGAAAGGTATATAGGAGACCTGTAAGAGTTGTGCCTTATTCATGAACTTGTTTATAGGAGAATCTAAACCATGTATGGTGGAAATCCAAGTACTTAGTGTGATATTTCTATTATTGATGTTTGATATTATAGTTGGATGTTATTTCACCTTGGGTGATACATTATGGGTGTGAATTTATTAATTTATTTTTTAGATTTTAATCATGACATGGTATATAATTTAATACAAGCATTAATGCATTATTTTTGGCACTCATAAATTATTATGATATGCGTCATTTTATGTACACATGGAAACACCATTTTGGTTGAGTTATTTAAATGAAAATGATTTTTTGTATATATTAAAATCAAATTAAAATGTTTATAATATGATATTGATAATTATAAATGAATCTAAATATGGTAAATGAAATGGTAAAATAGTCATTTTTAAAGAAACATGAAAAGTGAACATTTTTACTGCATTTTAGCCATAACCTAAAAGTGGGATGGATGGGGGTAGAGATAGTTCCTCAGTTTTGACCGTGTGGCAGTGTCCGGGGGAGTTAGTTGTTATGATTTGATGTGAATCTATATTATATGAATTTAATAATGTTTTGTAATGAATCATAAGATTTTTTTTTTGAAATTTAAGAGATATGTATCCGTGATGGTTCTTGTTAAAAGGACAGTTGGGAGATATGGCTATAAATAATCATCTAGTAGTGGAACCTACTACCCCTATAGTTTTGGGAGGATACATGAGAGAGCCATTTTTTGAGAACGTCTTTTTCAATATAAATTTTTTATAAAGTGACATAGGGAGGGTTGTAAATAGTATTTCATACATAACATGGGAGTTCTAGTTGAATCACTATTCTAAATTCACTAGAGAGGGTGGACCTGATGAAACTGAGTTCTGGATTGAGTCTATTGGGAGGATTCATAACCACTGGGTGACTCTTGATAAGAAGAGAGTTAAAATGGACGCATATATGTTGATTCACTATGTTATGAATTGGTGGGGAATACAGACTCCAGATGAGTAGCTGGAAAACATGGATTTTAAGGAATTTTAGGAGAAGTTCATATAGCACTTTTACTCTGATACATTTAGACATGAGAGGGAAGTTGATTTTATGAGGTTTACTGAGGAGAGTATGTATGTGATGGACTATAATGGTTTCTTTATGGATGTGTATTACTTTTTTACATTATTTGAGGGAGATGAGGTGACTCTGGTGAAACATTTTCAGGATGTTCTTAAATATGAGATTAAGCCCCAAGTTAATTTCCATAGGTTGAACAATGTTTTTTGAAGTGGTGAATTAGAATCTCGTCTATGGGGGGATCTTAAAGTAGGATTTTGGTAAAGGATTGGTGGTTTTTTATGGATGAATAGTTGGTATGTCTTCTGATAGTAGGAAACCTGACAATGAGAATGTTAATTGCATCAAAGGATGGTAGAGCGCCCATGGGGAAGGATTAGTTACTCTAGAAATTAACTGAGTAAAATTACACTAGTATAGTAGGTCGGATAACTTATGTAGAGAATGTCTCTGACCACCCGTAGAGTGTAGAGATTTTGGAATTATGGGACATCTATAATTGTTCTTCTTGAACCCATGAAAAATTCATAGTGATGGAGGATCTAGATATAATCAGAGTACTGGAAGGGTATATTCTATCCCATATCTATCTGGCAGTTGGAAAACTACTTTTCATGGTGGTTTAGTCAGAGTAGATGGTACATCATGGATGAAGAAATCATATCATAATAGAGGTGTATCTCAAGGGATTCAAACTGAAGAATAGAGACTAGGGGGAAGACAGTTTAATGAATTTCATCCTACACTTGTGGATGGAGAGGCTGGACCACTAACAGGTAAAGGTGATATTCTTGTAGCTTCTAAGCTTCCTAGTTCTATATTTAATACAAGATCCTCATATTATTTTATATATCTATAACTTATGAACAATTTGAGTCTAATGGTGGAGTTTAAGATCAGGGTTATAAAAATTGACACACCATTACGAGTATAATACATGGTCATATGTTTATGCAAGTGGTGTTCTATCGAGGCTGGGGAGTGTCACTTAATTTGGGATCTCTACATCAATGAAATGTTATGTTTTGACTTGATTATGGGTATGGAATAAATGGTTACATAAGAATCCCATAGATATTAATACCATAGGAGAGTGGACTTTATATATTTTGAGGGTGAAAATTATTTTCATCACGGAAAGTGGGATGTCAAGGCAGGTTGTGTACGTTCATTTCATCAACAACTAGGGGAGGTCACCATAAAAGATGTAAGTCTATTTCTGAATGATAGGGGTGTGAATCATAATATATTTCAACAATAGTAGACTTGTTCCAGGATGTGTTTCATGAGGGATTATTAGGGATTCCACCTAAGATATATGTGGAGTCCTGAATTGTTCTCATGCCTGAAGTTGAACTAGTTTCTATTGCACCTTATTTAATTCCACCAATATAGATTCAAGATATTAAAACACTGATGGAAGAGTTGATATGAAAGGGTTTCATCTATCCATGTATGTCTCCTAGGAGTTTACAAATTTTTTATAATAATTTTGTTGGGTCATTGAGATTATGTGTTGAGTATTGGAGGTTGAATCATATGATAGTAAAGCACTGATACCCAACTTTGTGTATCAAAAATTTCTATGACCAAATTTCATGAGCTTATGTTTTCTCCAAGATCTACTTGTGAGAAGGGTATCATCAGTTTATATTTTTACCTTCTAATATAGAAAATATAGCTTTCAAAAGAAGGTATGGCCTTTATGAGTTCATCGTGATGCCATTCGGGCTTACAAATTCTCCTTCTATGATTATGGACTCAATGATCTGATTCTTCGGCCTATATGGGGATTAATTTGTGATTTTTTTGTGGATTAAACATTATTGTACTCAAAGATACATAACAATCTTTACCAACATCTTGACATCATATTTATCACATTGAGAGAGCATAAAACATATAGTAAGCTATCTAAGTTCTAATGTTGGATCGATCAGTTTCATTTCTTGGGTCATGTAATCTTAGAGGAAGACGTGTTGGTGTACCTTGAGAAGGTGCATGCAGTTGTTTATTGGGAGCATCACAAGAATGTTTTTGATATATGAAGAATTATGGGTTTAGCGGGATATTATTGAGGATTCATCTAGATCATTTCTTATTTGGAAGCACAAATTTCATGCTTAACTATGTAGAGACTTATGATTTAATGGTTTGAAGTATGTGAGAAATATTTCCATTATTTTAAGAAGCATTTGATAACTTCTATGATCTTTATATTAACAGAGCCGGGTGATTAGTACTTGGTGTTTCGTGATGCTTCTCGAATATAGATTGGAGAAGTGTTGATGTAGGAAGATTGAGTTATGGAATATGGGTCATGATAATTTAGTCCACATGAATGATATTACCCAACACACTACCTTGATTTATCAGCACAATTTTATGCCGTGTTTTATTGGAGGAATTTAATATTGGGAAAAAAGTTTACTATGTATACCGATAATAAGATCAAAAAATATATATTTTCAAAAATATATTTAAAACTCTACTAGTGGAGGTGAGTTGAGTATATACCGTCATTTTTGTAAGAACTATCTTATAATCCCAGAAAGGGAAACACTGTTTCTGACTCCTTAAGTTGGAAAAAACAGACATATGACGTTCATAAGTTAGGAGAGGAAGATGCATACTTTGTTGTATGAGATGTATGTTTTGGTTCGGAAGGGATATGGAAAGATGTCTCTCGAATCATCAACATTGGAGTCCCCACTTTTTAGCTAGACCAGGGAGAGGTGGTATGAGGACTCAAAGTGTTTAGGCTTGGGGGAAAGTCTTGATTGTGGGTTATCACTTTCTAATTAGACCATAGGTCCGAATAAGATCACATAGGATCATAATCATGTTGTTTTTCTTGTGAGTATATGGTAGGAGTTGATTCATGGGTTTCTAGCCTTGAAGATTTTAATTCATTCAAGTTTTACTAAAATGAATCATAAACTTCAAAAATAGTATTGTTGGCCAAGCATGAAAAAGGAAATTGCTGGGTTTGTGGTAGGATGATACACCTATCAAAAATTGAAGGCCGAGCATCATTGACCTAGTGATTTACTATCGTTATTTTCCATTTTGGAATGAAAGTGGGATGACGTTACCATGTACATCATGGTGGTTCTCCCAAGGAAAACTCAAAAGAATTAATCTATTAGGGTGATTGTGGACCAATTTAAAGAATTTTCATAATTCTTTTCCATTAAGAAGAATTTTTCAGTTGATCAACTGGGACATATATATGATTTAGTGATATTCTAGTTTCATAGGGTGACGAGGGGCATAGTTTTAGGCCATGAATCATGTTTCACTTTTTTCTATTATAAATCATTTAATAAATAGCTTGGTATGTAGGTATTTACGAGTATATCTTTTCAACCACTTAAACATGGAAAGTCAAAGCATACTATATAGGTTTTGGAGGATATGCTATGGGCATGTGTTCTTGAATATAGTGGGTCTTGGGAGAATCACCTAGAACATATTGATTTTGACTATAGAATGATTATAATTCGGCTATTCAGATGGCACCATATGAGTTACTTCATGGAATTCCATGTAGGTCACCTCTATGCGGGATAGAGGTAGGTAATTCATAGTCATTAAGACCAAGTCTCATATTGAAGAGAACAATGATTGTTCATCTGATTCAAAAACCTATAAAAATGGATCATTGTAGGTTTAAATCATTTTCTAGTACACGTTAATAAACCAATAAGTTTATAGTGGGTGATTGTCTATTCCTTCTAGTATCACCTAGAATCGATCACCATAGGATTTATAGATAGGGAATATTGGTACCCAGGTTTATTTGACCTTTTGATATTGTATATAGAATTAAGCTGGTGCTATACTGATTGTATCTTCCATAGATGTATAGTGTTATGAAAAATGTTTTACATGTGTCACAGCTTCTATAGTTTCATCCAAACATTATCATGTGATCGATGATGATGATGTTGAGCTTGAGAATGATATGTATTTTGTGTAGTATCTACTATTTTTTATGGATCATTGCAATAAGGAATTGTGGGGGAGAGATTGTGCCAACAGTTCATGTATTGTGAGAACATGGAAAATCCGGGGGGGAAGCATGGGATAGATAAGCGGATAAGCAGGCTCAGTGACCTAATCTTTTTACCTCAAAATTTTAGAGATTATTGGTAGTATAACCCATGGATGAGTTTTTATAAGGTGGGGAGACTGTATGATCCCGACTATTCTGAATATGTATCATGTTCGTTTTCAAGTCCCATTTTTACCCTTGTATATTGTATATTTTGGTTGTGTCTTCTCTTGTGAGTGTTCATGTGAATTTTTGATGGGTGTTTGGGCAGTGCAAGGTTGGCGCATAGTTTTTCCAAACATTTTTCCCAAGCCAGAGAAAATTCTCACCCTCAATAAGAGGGGGTTGTTCATGGTTGGTGCATAGTTTTATAAACCATGTATCTTCTTAGTATAAACTATGCACCCCCCGTGAAGAGATAAACAATTAGGGAGCACAGTTTGGAAAACTATATGCCCCAACCAAAGAAACTGTGTGCGTTGGTTTTATTCCTCTGAAAATTTTAATAAAAATCTAGAAACCTTATATTTTAACATAAAAAAACATATCTCAACCTTAATCATATTCCACCAAATTTTGAGGCTCTATAGAGGGTTGATAAGATCTTTCAACTCCTTTCCTGATGAATCAAATATCCAATCGAAGGTTCACCTCTCATCTAATATGTTTTTTCTCCTCTTTTTAGATTCCCCCCTCTCTCTCCCATATATATTTTTGGGTGAAGATGAAGGATTTATCCTTGGGTGGAGATGGTTTAGATCTTGGATTTCATGTATATAATCTATTTGATATTGATCTTAGGATTTGGTCTTAGATGAACTGTTCTTTTGTGATTTTGACCATTCCACTTCAATTTGGGGATTTTCTATTTGGAAAACATACATAAATGAGCTTTAGGTAGGTGGTGTAATTATCAATTACCAAATTATATATTTTAATTGCGTGTATTTAATGGTAGAATTTAAATTTCCATATTTGGAAATGTTATTTGGAATTTAATTATTAAATTGATTTGTTAATTAATGTGATTTTGAAATTAATGGAATGATGGGATTAAAATTTTGGATGATTAATTTGATTATGAATTGGTTGAAAATTGGAATTAAAGGATGATTGGATTGACCATGAATGGTTAATGGTTTATGTTTTATAGATGGTTTAATGATTAATTATTCATATTATTCCATATTCTTATAGTAACGAACCATTATTGATTTGTTAATTGAAATGGTTCTTCTTAATGGGAATTCAATTTAAGAAGATCAATGATTCTTAACCTTGATGTATATGTAATACGTGATATATGTGATATTGTGATATATGTGATAATGAGTGTGGGATAAATAATGATGCTCCAAATACCCATATGTGATTACAATGAGTGTTACATAGGGAACTGATTCCCCAAATACCGATATGTGATAACAATGATGTATGGGACAATGAAGGATGATTCAAATACTCATGAGGTGGTAAACGTGATGTTCTAGAAAAAAACATTGGAATTTGACTATTTTTTCATGTAACCTTGATATAAAATTGGTATTGAATGATAAATTGAAAACCATGATATAATTAATTATGAATCTCTATGATATATGGTTCAGAATCCATCAAAAGTCAAAGAAGGTATTAATAGTTTTGATGTGACTGTGAACCTTGTTAATTATGTGGTGAATTTTAAAAATAATAAAATATGGAAACAATTTTCTTTATTTTGTCTTTTTTTATTCTTTATACAACGACACACACTTTTAAAAAATGTATATTATTTCAGACATTTTTTTTGGTTGCCAACTGAGTTGTAGTGACACCCTACTCAGGGTTCCTGCTCGGTGCCTGAATATAATTCATGTTTTTTGGACATAGCAAGGGAAAGATAACTATGTTAGATGGCTGAGTTGGGATAGAGCATGGATGATGGAACCATAAATAATGTTGGGACCCATTTGGGAGTTTTAAGTGTCTTTATTTCAGGGTTTTTTAATTTGACCCCTAAGAAATATTTTGTAGGCTATATCTAATATTTTTGTTTGGATATAGTTTTCTTATTATATTCCATCATTAGATACTATGTTTTTTGTTATTGTATTATTCTGGTTGTTGGTTTTTGTCTGTTAGTTATTGTTTACTTATTTCTGTTGTGGTGATACTATGATAAAAAGGTTATATTATCCTCATGTTCTATAGTAATGACTCATTTATAGTCAGCATAATCTATTATATGGGAGGTGCACCTGAGGTCATGTAACCAATTGTCTCGGGGCACCAATGTGTGGCACCCACTTCAGAACGTTACAATGTTTCATTTTGTACTTAAATATTTCAAAAAAATGTTTGTGTTTCAAAGGTAAACAATATATACACTGCAATGTTATATAAATACATGTGTGTGTGTCACATAGTTAAATTATATATATATGTATAAATTTTCATAGACAAAAAATATATAAATATATATGCTTGTATATGTATATAACCTTTTGTAAAAATATATCATTATATAAATAGTTTTGTGTTTATTGAATATATATATATATATATTATTTGTATTAAACATATGATTCATTTAAAAATATTTTAAAAAGGTGGTTGATAAAATGTTAAAAAATAAAAATTTGAATTTTCTATTTAAATAAATGATTCTTAAAAAATGATGAGTTTTTTATGAGGTCAAAAATTTGTGGGTTTTGGTGTTTGATTTGAGAGAGGGTTAAAGGTTTTGAAAATTAATTTGATTAAATAATAGGGTGAGATTTATTGGGGAGTTGGGTTGAAAATAAAAAAGAGTAAGGAGGGATTGTGGGGTGAGGAATTTAATTTATTAAGGAAGATAGAAGATTAGAGATATGTAGTGGAGCATGTAATAATACCATATGAAAAGTGTGCTATTTAAAATAATGAAATAAATAAATGATAAATGAAATAAAAAATTAAAGATAATGGAATAAATAAATAAATAAAATAGAGTAGGAGGCACACTATGTGGGTTTCATGCCCAAACCAAAAAAATTATAATTAAAATATGTTTAATATAATAAATATAAAAAATAGTAATATGGAAACCAGAAAAGTAATAATAATTGTGCAATAGGTTTTGGATTAAATGGAGGAATTAAATGAGAGAATTAAAAGTGGGAGATAAATGAAATATGTGTTTTAGTATTGGAAATTAGGATAAATAAAGTTCCCCAATTTCTCAACTTTCTTTTGTTAAATCTCACTCAATACTAATCAGATTGATTTGACATCAGTTTTATTACATTTTGGTTAACTATTAAAAGGTGAGAGACCAGTAAATATTCACATGAGTCTCAATGATATTTCTATATTTAATTAAATCCATTTTTTACATTTAAATTATAGACGGTTGAGAATATGATGATTATGGGTTCATGTGAGGACTTCTGAACATTGCTTCTCATCTATTTTGGGGTTTCAAATCAAGGCAGGGGATCCATTATATTTCTTCTTTTTGAAACATAGAAGAGGGGTATACTCATTTTATCCTTTGCAAAGATAGTTTTAACAGATTAATAAATATAAATAATTGTTCAATTGGAATGAATAGGGTATGAGAAAATTCATCTTGTATTGTTTATATGATATTTTATGTCTTGGATAACTGTTTCCCTTAAATAAATTAGCAGAATTTGATGAAAGGCCCTTTTTCCATGATCTAAAAAATGTTATGTTTGTGTGATATGTGGTTGTGATATGAGGTGGATGAGACTATAATAGGTTTTTTTGTGATAAATTTTTAGCTAGTAATGAAATTAAATGATAATGTTAAATTGATATGATATTAGTTGAAATTGATAATGAAATAATGAATTTAATTAAGATGTGTGGTATAAGAGGTTTATGTTTACATGTGAAATAATGGATTAGATAAATAAATGTAAATAATGAATGGAATAGGTTGGTAAATTGTAAATTTGGACAATGAATTATTTGAAATGAAATGTGGCGTGTGGAATGGGGCTTGTTTTTTTGGTGTTGAGATTTTGGGGGGTGGGGGTAGAAGAAGTGGTAATGTTCTGAATTGGTTGGTCATATTTTTGTAAAATCATAGGTAGTGGTTATATGATATTACATATACATTATATATTTATTTGATTTCTATACACACCCCTCCCATGTCAGGCACTATGTGACGACACAAACTGATTTGGGGTTGTTTTTTCTAACATCCTCATGGGAGGATGGATGGATGAATTTCCACTAGTTTATTCTATCCCTTTCAAATGTCGGTGATATGAACATATTGTTATGGCTTGGAGTCAAAAGTTTCATTATCTACAAGTGATTTGATGATATGTGATGTACAAGGTATCTTCATGTGATATGTGATGAGATGGCCTATGGTGGGTCATTCATGGTACGAGGAGGGCATGAGGTTTATGTACTTGATTTACATCTTACCCTCCAACATTGGTTATGAGATGTGATGTGATGCGATGAACCAGGTTCCTATAAGAAGGATGTGATCTGATCTGATTTGATTTGATAGAGGTGGGAGTACGAGGATGTACATCGTTGGGTGTGAGGGTGGAAAATTAGTGGGAAATCCATGTGGGGTACCATATCATCAATATTATTAATATTATATTATTATATTTGGGTTTGTTGTTTAATTAGAAAACCTTAGGGAGGTTTGGGTTTGGATTTTTGACCTGTCTCGGTGATAATGGTTCTGTTGTTTTCCCATGGGTGCATTTGTATTCTCTTTTCACATGTGATTGAGAGGATTTGGGTTTCCTACTGATTATAATTGTATTCTCACCCTTTTTATATAAAACATTTCTAGATTTTATAGTGTAATTCACGGACCATGCTGGATATTACAATCTTGGACCTTTGGAGTTATTATTGTATCACCACATTATATATTACTTGGGATTTCATTTAGAGACTTTTACTTGTATCTTCTTTATTTATAAAATCACTATGAGAAGGATTTTTTGTTTCTTTTCTATATATACCATCATGTTTTTTTGTTGATTTATCTTATCTCCCTACCCATTTTATTATTGAGGGAAATGCCTTCTATTTCATAATTTTTCTATAACCATAGTGCAAGTCTTCAACTGAAGGCCTTCTGGAGGTGGGACTCAGGGGTTGTTATCTTTCTCCCCTCATTGTGGTATCTTTGGGTGGAGGGGTCATAAATAGTTTTATTAATGGTATTATTGAGTGATATGATGGAGGTTATAGTTAGGAACAGTGATTATTACATCAGTTGGTAGGGAAACTATGTCTTATTATCCTGATGCATGACATAGGCTGGGGAAGACCAGTTATGACTTGGGATTTTAGGCCTCCACATGATCTAATGTAAGGACTATGAGCCTACCAAATGACTAAATAAAGTAAGAATACAATCATGGTAGAGTACATGGAGAGTTACATGCATCATGATTGATTGTTCTTGTGATTGAAAGAAGTGGTTTTGAAATTTTTTGAAAATTAAATAAATAAATCCTGAAATTTTATGTGTGTTTATTTTACTTTACCCACACTATAATTTCAGATGAACTTTTATTTTTTTATAAATTAATCTTATAACCCAAGAAAAATGTGTAAAATTAGGATTTATTCAACTAATATATTTGTCTAATACCTTATTAATATTTTAATGAGTTGTTTTCTTTCATATTATATCACGAATCTTAATTAATTGAGTTCAATTCCTTCCATAAAACATATAACTTTCTATTATTTTTTATAATGATTGAAAATTTTATGGAATCATGATTAGTGTATTTTGTTGTGAACAACTAATTAATTTTGAAAATTCTTATGATGCATGTTACCTTGAGTAGATTTTAAACTGGTGTGATAAAATAACTTCTTTTGAAGCCAGGCTTATAAGTTTTCTTATTCTAAATGATTTAATATTCCAATCTTTTTTTTCCATTTTCAAATTATCATGATCACGTGTTATGAACTAATTGTAAAACTTTGTTATGGACATTTAAATTATGAAAATTTGAAAAAAGAACCATCTTCATTATTGATAATTCCATTCAACACGGTATCCTTGATAAAAATACCTTGAAATTTATTTTTTACTGATTATAGTACTAAAATATTGATATAACCCTATGATGTAATCGTGTATTAGTGTGGAAATTCCTATGAAATATTTTTTAATATATTAGAAAATGATAAGAATGCTTTATAGTAACCTCTTGAGTCTTTAAAATACTAAAATTATTAAAATTATTCATTCTATAAATAATAAATAATTTATATTCTCAAATAACCTTTCCACACATGTTAATTAATGAGTAATTTTTTATTGGAAGCATTCTTAAAGTTGAGAAATTTTTTGTGGTAGGTTTGAAATTATTGTATATGATACTTGAGCATCTTGAATGTTTAATATGCTATATTTGAATGTGGAAGTAGAATCATCTTAACCTTACTATAGCATATAAGCATGTTTTTCTGAGAAATTAAATAATTAAATAATGTTCATTTCAAGCATGATAATGCATGAAACATAGTAATACAACATGTAAGGTTTTAATATTGTGATCCCAGAGTATGATTTATAATGATAATTATGAAACCATGTTTTGTATTTAATGGGGTATTTTAATTTTACAAAAGAACATTGTATGTAAATTTTTTCAAATAAAGGGGAAAAAGTAAAGTGTTGTTTTTTGTTGTATTGTTATCATTTCATTGAGTGTTATACCATGATGAAAATAATTGTTGTTAGAAAGCCTTGATTTCACTATGAGTATCATTGATTATGAGACCCTCAATGTGACTGCTTGATTAAAGTCACTGTGGATTATAAGGCTAATCACTTATATATTTTTAATCAATTGGTTTCCCATGAAAATTTATAAATTGTGTGGGAAAACCAGTGATAAATAATGAGGTGATGTAATGTGAGCCATAAAATAATTATGCAAGAAGGAATCCAATATTTCTATGTGTGGTTGTTCTTGTTATGTTTCTTTATGCAATGTGTGATTACAAAAATCATGTATATGAAGAGGTATAGAATTAATCCATACTCGAAAAACATTATACTTTGATTTGATTAAAATTGTGCATGAGAGTCAGTGCCGCCCACATAGTATAATATCATTACATGTGAGAGGGAATTCATTTATTTACATTATTAGGTATTTTATGTCAGATAATTGTGGTGATATTTGGTTGGGAAAGTGTGGAGGATCATATAGAGAAAGTGGTTATTTGAAAAGGGTGGTTTTATACAGATGGTAAGTGGTAAGGTGATGTGGTTTTTTGAAATGGGTGGTCGACAATGTAATTGGTTGGTATGTTTGGAAAGTGAGTTTTTTGTGCAGTATCAGTAATGTGTAGTAACTAAGATGTGTGGTTATGGTGATATGTATTTGGATATTTTGGGATGTATTTTTATTGATAAAATCCTCCACCTCTTGTAAAATGGTTAATCCATGAATGTTTATAATAAAAGTATCATTTTTTTAAAAAAAATCATGTTATTCTTAAAGATGGAATTCCATAACATAATAATTTTGTTTATTGAAGGATGTGATAAAAAATTTTGAGTACTAAATTTTTGGTTGTGTTTTTAATGTTTGATCTTAGATTAATGAAATGTGTTGTGGCCTCAAACATATGAAAAGAGGAAAACTCTTTCTAGCATCAAGACACATTATATTATGACACTATTCAAAAACCATGAGAGTGGGTCTGTTCCAGCCATAGAAGATAATATCTTAGTGTGGTTGATGAGTTACATTTATTTTATGCTTACAAAATCTCTATCTATGTTGATATATGTTATTGTTTTGGTTTGAAAAATCTATGTGATTTTTTTCTTTAATGGGTATTCTCTTAGTAAAAAATGATTCTTTAGAAAAAATTGGAAATTTTATTGCTGGATAAAATATATTCTTTCAACCTTTTTCATTGTTTTTTTATATTTCATGTCATTTATCAAATTTAGAACTCTTGGAAAAAATGATTTGAAATTTGAGGAATAGGTTTTAAAATACCATTAATTGTTTGTTTTGAAATAAAAGGAATGAAATTTAAAAATAAAACATTATTTTAATGGAGATGAAAAATATTGGGTGAAAAAAGACTTAAAATAGAAAGTGATTTCATGAAATTTTTTCTTTGTAGAAAAATAGCTTTAAATGAAGAGTGTATTTTAAAAAGAATATGCTTATTTAAACCGTGAATGATGAATTGAGTCCAAAATAAAATTTTCCCAATAATTGATTAATAACAATTTCTTATTGGTTTCATTTTGGTTATATGTGTGACCAATCTTGGGATTGATAGTCACAAATATATTCTCACTATTCCATGTTTTTTAAAGCTTGTTTTTTGGGGATGAATTATTTAATCACATGTTTATATGTGGTATGAATTTCCTCCCTTGATGTACTTCTTTATTAATCGTCTGACTCCTCTTTGAGAGGTATCTACACTAATAGATCATTTAATGTGTTTTGTAGCTTTACACTTCTTTTTATATTGCATTTGTTCTAATATAAATGTATCAATATCCTTGAGGTGTATCTTGGAGGATGGTTTTTTGGATGACCATCCCCCTCTCCTTTTATTCTTATTTTATTCTAGAGGGTAAGAATTGTTTGAGAGGTATCTAATAACAGAGCCCAGATTTTCCAAGCCATTATGTTATCTTTTTCATGAAGTACAGAGGATTTAAAATGTTGTATCATAATATAATATTACGTTTTATATGCACAAAAATTTCTTTTCAATATTTAATGATTATTTTTATGATATTTTTAAAACATATTTTCCAAAAATGAAGACCTTGAGTATAGAGTTTTGGTTTATTCGGATACTCTACTTATTTAAAAAGATATTAAATGATTTTAGTAATATTATTAATTATAATAAGAAGTGTAGATATTATGTTTTAATAAGGATAAAATCAAGTATTTGAAATATGATGACAGAGATAATTTGAATCAAATTTTTATGGGATAATATAGATTTTAAAATGGGGTTGATAATTTATTAATTGTAATTATAATGTTTTGGAATATAATTTGGATGTTTTAAAAATGATTTAATTTTGGAATATTTATTTAAATGAAATCAATTTAAAATTATTGAAGTTAAATATGTTTTTTAAAATATTAATTATATCCAATATAATAAACATTATACAACCTATTATTTATTTATGTCATATTGTAATGGAACATTATATTATTTGTGTGTGTTATGAGTGTTATAAATATATGCACTAAATTTTTATATAAATGCATGTTTGTGTGTTGAATAGTTATATATTATGCATATATATATATAATTTTAGGCATATTTTAATTTTTTATACAGATATAAGTGTGTATATTTTTAAACAAATGAAATTATATATGTTTTTCAGTGTGTGGGTGTGTTTCTATATGTACATAAACATTTTGTTATAAATATGTCATTATATATATATTTTGGTGTATGTTTAATATATATATATATCACGCCTTGAATAATAAAATTATTCATTTAAAAAAATAAAAAAGGTGGATGACACAATGTTAAGAAAACGCAGCTTTAAATCACCTATTTAAGAAAATATACTAATAAAATTGATAGTATTTTAACTAATAAAAAACTTTTGGGTTGTTGTGTTTGATTAAAGAGAGGGTGAAATCTTTTAAATATAATAATTATATTACATAAGAGGGAGAGAGATATTGGTATGTGTGGTTTAAAAGAAATATGAGTAAATATGAATTGATGGGTGAGGGGTAAAATTTCAGGGGGAATGACATAGGAAAAACCAAATAACCCACCAGATAACCATTTAAGGACCTCTTGTAGTTCATTAAAAAGTGTTCATTAACAATTCATAGAACCTCCCATCATTTTTAAATGGTATTAGGTGGACTTTCGGTACCCCGATATCATTCCCTGTAAATTTAATAGAGGAAAAAGGTGATTTGTGTTAGGGAGTGGGGCGTGGAAGCATAATAGGGGGAAAATTTTTTGTTTTAAATTAAAGAAAAAAATTAAATAAGAAATGAATTGGGAATATTAAATATTAAATAATAAAAAAAGAAAATAAATAAATAGAGGATGAGGCACACCACTAGAATGTCATTCCCAAACCAAAAAAATAGAATAAAAATATGATTAAAATAATAATAATAATAAATATTGATTTTTAAACATAAAAATTTAATTATAACTATGTAATAGGTTTTCAATTAAATGATTTAATTAAATGTGGGAGTTAGAATAATTATTCATCTTAATAATAGAAATTCTGATAAATAAAAAACCATGATTTCTCAACTTCTATATGTCATATCTACCTTAATACTAATCAAAGTGATGCACCATCAGTTCCATTGGCTCCATAATGATGTTTAAAAGGTAAGTACGAAGTTTTTTTCATTAGGAGTAATGTTTTAAATTTCCATATTTAATTAAATACAAAATTTTTTAGATTTAAATTATTGAATACTTAGAATCAGGCGATTATTGGTTCCTGACGGGACTTGCGAACAGTACTTATCATCTAGGTTGGGTTTTCAAATCAAAGGAGTGGATCCATAATATTTCATCATTGTGCATAATGTGGGAGGGGTATACTCATGTTATCCTTTCATAAGATAGTTGAATCATCTTCATAATGATAAATACTTGATTATTTGAAATTAATGGGGAATGAGAGAATTTCTCTAAATTTATTATATGACCACTTCATTTTGAGGATAATTATTTACATATAACATCTTATCACATGAGTAGATAATTATTGCCCTTGTTAGAACATGTTTTGTGAATTTAGATAATTTAATGATTATTCTAGGGATAGAATGTCAAAATTTCATGAATTTAATAACAGGCGGTTATATAAAAATAAAGTACTCACATGTTCTTCCTTGTGTTATAATATTATTTAAATTATTATGCATACTTGATGACTCGCTAAAAATCATCGTTGTTGGATGTCTTTGTTTTTTCCATTGTTTTATATATGTTATGTAATCTTGATTGGTGTTATTATTTGACACCACTTTAAATAAAACTTGTTAATCACTTTTATTTGGTTAATTAAATGGGTTCTCTATGATTTATGGCTTGTGTGTGAATTCCATTAAATAAATAAGTGTAATGTGATGAAAGACTATTTTGTATAAATCTGAAAAATGTTATGTTTGTGTTGTGTGTGGTTGTAGTATGATGTTGATGAGATGAGAATAGGTTGTGTTGTGATAAATATTTGTGAAGTAGTGAAATTAAATGATACTTTTAAATTTTTGTGACATTGGTTGAAATGGATATTGAATGAGGGAATTTAATTTAGAAGTGTGGTTGAAGTGCATGATGTTTATATGTGAAATACTGGGCTAGATAAATAAGTGGGCTTAATGAATTAAATTTGTTGGTAAAAGAGAAATTAAGGAAAATGTTGGTTTTCAAAGGAAATGTGGCTAGTGGATTGTGGCTTGTTTATGTTGTGTTTTGATTTTTGGGGAGGCAATGAAAGTGGCAATGATGTGAATTTGTTGGTATTTTTATTGTTAAACCCATAGGATGGGGTTGTATTTTTTATATATATACATTTTATATTTATTGTGATTCATATAAGTGCCCCACCCACGTCATGCATCATGTGATGACACTATTTTTTTGGAAGAGTTTTTTACAACATGTGGGAGAATGGAAGGCGAGCTACCCAATCTTTCCCCAACCTCTTATATAATTTGATGACATTAATGATCAGTTATGGATAGATGAAAAAAGTGTCACTTTCTACATGTGATTTGATGATATGGGATGACCCAAGTGTATTCAAGAGAGATTTGATGATATGGCTTATAGTTCATGTCATGTATGGTAGGAGGAGGGGAAGTGGTTGATGTTATTCATGTCCATGATACCCTACTACACTGTTTATCATATGCGATTTGATGTGATGGCCCTGGTGTCTGCGAGTGAGATGCTATATTATGTTATGTTATTTGAAAGAGGCGAGAGTGATATGAAATACGTCATTGTGGTGTGGGACTGGAAAATCAATGGGAAAGCAGTGAAGCATACCCTATAATCAATATGATTCATATTATATTTAAAACATGCAGAGTTTGAAAAAAAATATTATGTTTGGTAGTGTACATGATACGCCACATCGAGCTTATGCGAACAACTGAATATTTTTATTCAAACGTTATAGTTATAACCATTCCATTATAATGGAAAAAATGAACATGAATAAATTAATGATGAAAATATGTTCTATTATTGTATAAATAATTACTTTCTTGGTGATCAATTAAATATAAATGATAATAATATCTTGTTTAAAATTAAAGTAAATGGTTATTTTGAAAAACTATTTAAATGTACACATGTGAAATAACAGAATCACTATTATTGGATAATATTAATAAAATTTATACATAATATATTCCATATAATGTTTAACATTCATATTATGTGTTTTCTAGACATGATGTTAGAACAAAACCAATTTTACAAAGAAAAGAAGTATTTTTCTAAAAAACTATTTTTGTGGCCCTTTGATGGTGCACTTATTTTAAAGATAATTTTTGAAAATTATATAAATTTTAATATTTAAAATAAACTTATTATTTTAAATATGAATATAAAAATTTTCTTTGGTTTATTTTTTTTATCTTTCTGATAAGATTTATAATATGATTAAGAGTGAAAAAATATTACATTTTTAATTAAAAATAGTTTATTCATATAAATAATTAATAGTTATAAATTTTATTTTTAATTGATTGTAATGTATAATTAGATTAATTTTATATAATTTATCACAATTATATGTCCTCAGAATCAATTTCACATTGAAATTGGATATAAAACATTGTGAAATTATGGACATGTTTACATTAGAAACGTGTTTTATTTTTCCATCAATGACATTAATTTTTAATTTATTTATGAAATTTCTGTATCTTGATATTTGAAAAAGGGATTCCATATATGGAATCATACAGTACAAATTTATTACATAGGTTATTTTTACTTTTGACCAATAAGAATTGTAACCGTAGTAAATTTTTTACCATAGTGTAGGTTAAATCGAGTAATTAAGGGTAAAAATGATACAATAAATATTAAAAAATTACACTAAAACTTTTTGTAATAATTATTGATGAGTAATTTTCATCTCAAATAATTAAGGGTTCGGTTATGAGATCATTTATGTCATTTTGGATGTGAATATAACCATTGTAATATTATATTTAATGGAACATCAATTTTGTTATATTTTTCAATTTAATAAGAGAAATATTTTTAATTTAGAGTTATATAAGGGATATTTCTGACTATAAATATTATATTGAAATATAAAATGTTTATATAAATTATATAAATTTATTTATAATTTTTAGAGGGTATATAATAACCTTAAATGGTGATAAAATGATGATGCATTAATTGTTTAGTTAAATAAATATCAAATAATTGATATTAAAAATACAAAAATAAATATAATTTGAGATTCTGAATTTCATAAACAAATATTTTAGAAGAATATTATATGATATTAGTATTTTATATGTTATTTTTCAAATTTATATTTTTGTTATGATATTTCTTAAAAACCATCTAATTAATAATATCAATGTTGACATTATTAATTTTTTATAATAAATAATAGTTTATTAAACTATAGAAAACTTATAAAAATATGAATTTTGAAATAGTTATTGGGATACATCTTTAAATTTCATCAATGACACATTTATATGTTTTCTATCATTTTATAGTAATTATATTAACCCATAAATTATATATTACATGATATCACACTAAAAGTTAAAAGGGTTAAAACAAAGAAATGACTACAAAAATAATAATAATAAATATAATTTTAATTTAATGATATTATTAGACCCGAATTCGTCTTATATTATAAATAAAACATGTTTGGAGAAATTTTTAATGGAAAATTAATTTATATTACTTTAATAATTTGAATTATCCCAAGATTACCCCTCTTATTTCTTATAAAAGAGAACCAATTCAACTCATTTCGATACAGATAAAATCAATATTCATCCAATATATTATAAATTACCTCCATATAATATATCCTCACAATATAGTGTTTTTAGTTTAAGAAGATCACCCACATTAGAGGTGTGAAGGTGTTAATCAAAGGAGATCATCCGAAGAAGAGGAATGGTTTTTAATTAAGTATTTTGAATATATCTTCAACTTCTTGCAAAAATTATTTAACAATTATTAAATAATAAATACATTTTCCTCATTATTCTGATGTGTTTTTATTCTAATATCATCACTTAAATCCATCTCCACTACTTTAAAATGGGAAAAAATTATTGTTCGTGTGTACAACAAACTGCCAACTCACGAACCAATATAATTCATTTTCCAACACTGTCTATCAAGATAGGTTAGAATGAAACAATTAATGTTTATATAACATATTATTTCCATATTTAACCTTATTAATGAATAAATCATCATTTACATTCTTACCTTTATGTGCACATGAAAATGACAATGTCGTTTGTGCGTACGTTATAACCATCACCTCCACAAAGTGATGTGATTAATTTTAAAAACACCACATCACATGGATGATATATATAAGTATATTTAAATGTTTTATATGATATTAATGAAATTATTATCATTATATAAAGAAAAAAATATAATTACCTTCCTTTTATAATGATCATTGAAAACAAGTTCAAATACTTAAACATCTCTTTTTAGGTATTATGTGATTAGGGAAACTTTTTAAAAAATTATTGAAAGTATATGTTTTAGTGGAAATTTTTTTTTATTACCTTTAAATTCTATTTTAATAATTATAAAGTCAATGATTAACTTTATAGTTAATATGATTATTAATTTCATGGTAATAATTTTTAAAAAATATTATTACACTTTTTACAAAAAATGTTGTATTGAAAAATATAGTAAAAGGGTTATTTAATGATTAATTTTAATTTTTGGATGTCGATAATAATTATTTTATTAAAATTACATTAACTATATTAATATTTTTTAGAAAAAGAAAAAATTAAATGCTGGGTGACAATCCATCTTTTCTGGAAAAGCCATGAGGCTTGAACTCATGGCTAAAGGACAATAAAAGTTTAACACCTACCACTAGACTTCATTATTTCTTGGTTAACATAATACTATTTTTCGTTATTTAATTTTAAAAAAAATAATGATGAACCAATGGTGTTTATTTATTATTTATCAATTAATTTATTGCATTGGATAACTTCTACAAACCATTTTTATTTTTATAATTTTTTTGAGACATACTGAAATACTTTTTACACTTTTATATATCATTTGATCTATTAAAATTAAATTTTAGTTCAACAAGAATAAAAATTTAATTATGGATATTAATTTCTTCGGGTAAGGGATTATTTAAAAATTGATAGAAGTACAACAAAAGGGTGAAATGTTTCTTATGAATTAGAAATGTATGAAGTAAGTATATTTATTTATATTCTTCGAAAGAAAACGCAGTCATCATGTATATGAACAAGATATTTAAAAAATGTTATCCTATTACAGTCATATTTTATGAATACTATTTCTTTAAAATAATCATATATTTATGGTTTTTAGTCACTTAACGTTCCATTTATCATTCAATTTATAGTGATTAGTGACCTCAATCACTCTATAAAATTATTTATTTGTTTCCTCTGCGTCCATGTATTCATTTTAACCCAATCTTATCATACATAGAAACATATTTTTGTGCTATTATAGTTGAATTTGGTACTTCAGATTATCTTTTATAAAGAGTATATTTTATTAACTATTTTTATGATGTGGTTTTTTCAACAATTGTATTTACAAATATCAAACCATTGATTACCAATATCATGTTTAAATTGTGAGGACAACATTTATTTAAGGTGGTGACAATGTAACACACCAAAAAATCAAAATGAATAAAATATTATTCATTGTGTATGTTACATGAAATACTGATATAGCTTGTGTTACATGCAAAAATGAGTATCTTTGATAGTTTGAGTTACACCATGACTGAGTTTTATCGAATAAAAAAATTATTATTAACATTCGTATACAATATATCACCTAGCCATTATAATGGTAGGTATTAATATGATTATATAAATTTTTAAAATACACAGTTTACATGGGATCATTTATTTATATATTGATTATAAATGAAATAAGAATCATTTATATGATAAAGGAATGTTTATAATAACTATAATTTTTTAAAGTATGGTTTAGACATTCATTATGAACATAATTTACGTTTAGATTTTTTTCACCTTTAGAAAATTTATTTGAAAAAGATAAATTAAGTTTTTAAATAATAATGTTAAAAATATCATAGGGGTAATTTTTGGCATTTTTATGAAAATATTAATTTTTTGATGAACAATATAAAAAAAATAAATTTTAATTGATAAGTTTCTTTTTATTTAAATTACATTCAAGGATAAATTATTTTCTAAATTTGTTTTAACATATCATTAATTCAGGTATATATCAATTAATTAATTTTTTTTCATTTTAATTATTTAAATATTGAATCTTGATGTAAAAAAATAGTAAACTTTTGGATATTTTCTATTTAAAAACTTTCTTTCTAGTCTCATTTGTAGGGTTATTTTATAATTAAAAATTTTACTTCTAAAAATGAAATTTAGAAAAATGGATTTTATATTTTGAATCAAAATAAATTATAATTTTAATGTGATCAAAATAATTTTTTACCAAAATGAATAATGAAAATTAAAAATATTAATTACCATGATTAAGGTAATAAAATATATAATATGGGATAAAACAAAGAAGAGAAGGGTTAAAATGACCTACCATATTTTCAAAATTAAATAGGATGGCCATATATCCAAATTATCCTTCCAAATTTCGAATATATTTCCATTTGGAATCATTTATCATATGAATGACTTTAACATTTTTTTTATTTTTTTGGAAACTTTTATGTAATATCTTATAGGCTTTCTTTTCCCCACATATAAAAGTGCACTCAATCCCATAACTTATTCAAACCTTTATATACATATGGCTTGACTAAAACATACCAAATTAACTCTCCAAAAAATTTGGTTACATTCTAAATTTTATCTTCCTCCCAAAATACCATCACTAGGGTCTTTAAGAGCAGATCAAAGGAAAGATTGACTTAGGAAAGGTAATTATCATTACAAGGATGTCTCATTTTATTTATTATTTTTGATATAATATTATGTATTAAAACCTGCCATATAATAACCATAATATCCAAATTACAATTATATGTTTTTATGTTAATGGAATTATAATTATCCATATCCACTTCCATGAAATGGGATATGAAATCATTGTTCATGTGTATGGAGGACTATCACCTCAGAACCATTGTCATTCATTTTTCCATTACCACAACTCATGGATGGACATATTGATAGATTTAAAAAAATTATATGATGTTTTTGATATAATTATACTTCTCCAAATTTAATATTACATATAACTTTTTAAGTTCAATACCATTTTAGATATGATAACACCACACGTGTGTACGTAGGACTACCACCTCACAAAGTGATGTGATTTGTTTTGAATTATTATTCACTTAAAATGTAATAAGGGAAATATTTAGGATTATATGTGATATATATTACAAAATATTGATTCATTAAATTTAATATATCTCCCAATTCTTAATCATTTCCCTCATTTTGGGAATGAGATCATTGCCCATGTGTACGTACGGCTACCATTTCCACAATGAAATGCATTTAATTTTACATGTTCGAAATTAATAAATGGTTATAATATGTTATTAAATGATTAAATATTATATTTATATCATTAATATCATTGTGGATATTATGGATATATATTATATTCATAAAAAACATAACTTTCAGAACAAACACTGAAAGAGAAAACAAAGAGATTAACACCTGCAATAATAAAAGAAATGAAATATTATTAAAAAAATAGGTAGTTAATTTAAAAAATAATAATATGATTCTGTAAAAAAGTAATAATAAGATTAAAACCACTATACATCTGGTTAAATAACACTCAACCAAAAGAAATCACGAGGTAAGATATTTCATCTCAATATAATTTTGTTGAGGCATATTGTAATGTTATGCACCTAGTTTCTTTTATTTGGTGTGTATACTAACACTTCAACATGTAATATAATTAATACTTCATATTCATGGAATTTAATGTTTCAATTTCAATTATTTTATCTAATATTATTTCACTTAAAATCTACCAAGTTGTAAATAACACCATAACTCAATTTTTTAATTTCGTTATATTACTTCGTTGTTGTCTTTGGTATTCTATGGTTACATGTAAAATGAATTTTGACTGTATATTTTGGTATTTACACTTTTTATGTGGAATTATTGTTGATACGCATAATAATTTCATTGAACCATTCTCACTTCTACATTATAATAATTTAAAAGGTTTTCTTCTAATCAAAATATAATAGAGATTGTTTATTCTTAAATTTTAGTTGATGGAATTTATATGATAATTATATATATATAAACATTTTATTTTATGATACTCTTGTAATTCATTATATTTTTATGTAATTTTAAAATTTTTTCTACTCTTGTGTAATTAATTTTTTATGAAATGTTTTTAATAAAACATGATTTAATTTCTCTCTTCGACCAGAAATCTGTTTTCTTCCAAGATAATTTTTTTCTAAAAATGGTTTAATTTTTTTTAAACATTTTAACAATAATTTTTTATATAATTTTATATAATTATTTACATATTATTTTCTTGCAAATAAATATTTTTTCATTTTAAAATCAATCCATATTTTTATTTTTCTAAAAATGTAAAAGGAATCATTTTATCATGTTCAGAACTAGGAACATTTATATTCTATTTATAGTGAAAAAATAATTCTATTTTTAACTTTAATGGTTTATACATAACTACCCATAATAGTAACAATCATTTATTTAAAACCTTATTTGTAATTTTATGAGGATCATTTTAATTATTTTTTAAAAATTATTTTCAAAGAAATGTATATTCAAAATTTTTTCAATTTTAAAAAATATTTTCAAAATAAAAAAGATATTTTCCTCAAGAATTTATTGAAATACATTTTTATGGTATTCATATTCACTGATTACAATAAAAATTTATCCGTACTTGAATATTCTTAAATTGTATTTATAATATCATTAATATTTTTCTAGATGGGTTATGATCATTTTGACAATGGAAAATATTGGTATTCACTTCATTAATTCAATTTTGTAGTAATTATCTTTCCCTTGAATTATTTATTTTCAAACGGACATTAGCTTTCCCAAAAATGTCAATATTATTTATTACAGATATATTTATTTCCTAAACCATACACCATTTATCTTATGGTGATAACATTGAATGTTATTTGATTAATTGGGAAAATATTGAAAAATATGTATCCTTTAATCAATATATATATTTAATCATAAGGCACATTGTTCATATATTAAATCTGTTATTCGATATATGAGGAGTTATTTTGACATGAAAGACATGAGATGGGGAATTTTTATGGAAACCACCTTGATGAATCAGTAGTCATATGGGATTAATTACTTTTCTAGTCTTTGTAAAAATTGTTTTGAAAGAATATGTAGTAAACCATCTTGTTAAAGGTCTTAATGATAAAGGCATCAAGTTCTTAGGAAACATGATATATGATAATTAAGTATATCCTTCATAAAAAATTCAGTTACAATCCTTGAGATTTTCAAATTATCTCTGGATGCATTTCATTCTCAACCTACTGATTAAATGGAAGATATTTTTAGTTACTTACATTATAATTTTTATTATTACTTATACAGTAATGATAGTAATTTTATTGATTAAAAAAATGATTTTATTGTTATTGACCTTTCCATATTGATTATTCTTATTGATTATTTATTTTTTCTGTTGTACTTAACACTTACTGAACATTTTATCTCACCATTAGTTTGTTTTCTCTCTCAAAATAAATAAAGTTTTCTATTTCTGATATGAAAGGATATTCTAGTTGAAATAATTTTATTCCTGAAAGTAACTATGTTGAAATTTATGTATTCAAATTAAACATTTTAATCAAGTATGTATCTAGTTTACCAAGACTACGAAACTATTAATACCTTCATAATTTGATTCTTGTTATCTTATTCTAATGTAATAAAGTAGGCACCAACATTAGGCTACAGGGATCAAGGACTCAACATTCATATTTATGTAGTAAATTGCTACACATGTGATGAAACATGGTGTTAGAAAATTACATACACCTTTACATCGATTATAGCATTTAACTAAAGTAGGTATGGCTTAGGGGTTGTGGTAGCTTGGTAAGTACATGATCATATTAAATATTGCTATTTTTAACTTTTTGTGCATTGGGGATTATATGTTATGTTTATGGAGTTATGCATTATCGTTTTGACTTTCTGGTGATCTGATCACATGCACATAAATTCATTTTACCTGTTGAGTACTGAACCACATTGGAATTGTCCAAAAGAGTGGTAATCAAACACTAATTGGGTGGATATGGAACATGGGTACCCAAGATTACCTCACTTACTAAAAGTATAGGATGGTATGAAGATCAAGTTTTATTATTTAGTAGAATAGATCACAATGATCCTAGAGACTATAATGATGTGAATCATGGAGTTACAAACCCAATTGGGCATTATTTGTTTATTATATAAGTGATCAACAATGTGGGTGTTCAATGTCTTGATTCATGATGTGGATATTGAGTCAATGGGCCATCCTTTAATTTATAATGTTTATATGTTATTGATTTTCCAGTTACTCTGATTTTATACCGATTATATGTTTGGTTATTTATTGTTTATTATTTACTCTGATTAATGGTATTGTTTCCTAATGGATCCACCTTATACCATCACCTCATGTAGGTCACCTATTGCATATAGGGGTGATTTATTGTGGTCAGGTGACATTCTGGATCGAACCTGGGGATTCAGGATGAGATGTTATGCTACTTATAAAATGAACATTTTTTTGTCCTGTCTAAATTCTTATATATTTTATTCATTATCTTTCTCGACTTTCCCCTTAACGTACTAATGAATAATTTTGAAATAATATAATTTATTTTTCCTATAAATTAAACCTAATTAAAATAATTGTCTTTGTGACCTTATCAAGATAACTTATATGATCAAACCTATATTCCCCTCTAAAAAGATAATTCACAATATTTTTATGAGAACATTTATTTTATAAAGATTCATTCTAGGAAAAATAACCATCTCAGGATCTCCAAAAAAATAGAGTGAACATATAATAAAAAATAAAGTATCTAACTCACAGCCTCTATTTTTCTATACATTTGAAATGGAAATAAATGAGTAATAAAAACAAAGATCTTAACTTCTTCAAAACCATTTTCCAAAAATAACATCAATAGTTTCATTTTAATAAAAAATAATACTACTCAGAAACTTCTATAATAAAACAAACACTTTAATGAATAATTATATAATATATGATACTTTATATACCTTATTAAATGATATAATATATATCATTTTTTCGAATCTATGTAAAATAACTATATTTGATTCAATTAATCTATGAGTATTTTTCATTCCAAAAGTGAAGTCCATAATGATATACAACATGAATTATTTAGAATTAGTAGTTGATTATATAAATTGATCCTATTATTTTTCCCATATTATAAATTACAAACACATCAAAAATTAGATAAACATCTAGATTCATATCGAATCAATGAAATATCAATATCAATTTTTTTAGTTTTTCATTAAATAAAAAATATCCACAAATATATCAATTTGTCCCTTTTTCCTTTTATTAATTTATTGATCCCAAAAAATATAATAACTAATTTTTAAATATATAACATTCTTAGTAAATGTATCCCTAAAAACCACTTTAAAGATAAATTTTAAAATTTTCTAGATATATGGGACTTTAAAATATTTATCAATAATTATCTCAAATCTCATCAACGCTTTATTAAATATAGATATTAATCCATAACACTATGACAACACATAAAGAATATCATCTTCCTTACCATTACTATATTTTAGGAAATAGAAGAGTATTTTTCTAATTTTATAAAAGTCAAATTTCTTATATTAATCTAAAATTAATTAATTGAATAGTTCAATTAATCATAAAATATATATCAAAAATTCCTTTGTATTAAGTAGTTTCAACATTTAATTTCACTAACATGGTATATTAGATACTTTGGCATTAAAGTAGTGATAGTTCTAATCGTATAACACTTACAAACAATTTCATTTTTTTTAACAAAAGCATAAAAAATATAATATTTGAGGACACTATAATCACATCTAAATAATATTTAAACTATTTTTACAATATGTGTAATACCCCGAGCTTCCACGATACGCTTCTCATTTAATAATGCAATAGCTTGCATTGTACGCAACTTCGAGTTCTAAAACACCGCGACTAATCAAAGTAGCCGTTATGAATAGTAATAACCACTTTTTAAAATGATAGAAATTTTATATTTTAAAATGGACTTTATTTTTGTATTCGTAATATCGAAAATATCCAAAGTTGAATTTTTTGTAATTTTCTGAGAACTTCCAAATTTTTATGAATAGTGGAAATTACTTAAAAAATTTTTTTTAATCAAAATAATTTATAGTGATAAATTATACTATTTAGTGGTTTTAAAGTATAATTAGAATATATTTTTACCATTTTATCCAATGGTGATCATTAGATTTAATTTAACATTGAAATTGGACATAAACAATTTCCAATCTTTTGATATAAATTGTTTCTTAAAAACACGCTATTTGTTGTAACAGCGGGGATTAATTATAAAATTAATTAATTCAACTTATATGTTTGGAATTTTTTAAAATAGACATCATTTTTGAATTCTGAATATCAATTATAGCTTAGGGTGAAATTTTGGCCTTATTCTGAAAAACTTCAATTTTTGATGAATAGTGAAACCACTAAGTGGTTGTTAAAAACTGCGTTTTCATTAAAATGAAATATTACCACTTCTGTGATTTGATTTTCAAAAATCCGACATACATGGTTGTCATTAAGAATCAAAATGTGTTTCAATGAGATTAAAAGAATTTTTTTGGTGAATAGTAACTTTTAAGTTCTTAATCGCGATTAGAGGTAATTAGTGTAGTTTAAGGTAAAAATAATGTTTTAATAATATGAGATGAGCTTGAAACTTGTCCTACTCCTATTGTATGAGTAATGGACGACCAAGACAACCCATGGGTCAACTTGGGGACCCCATGGAGCCACTTTGGTTGGAAAATGACATTAATATATATTTATTTAATGTTAAAATTAAATTGACACAAACATGAGTTGTTTTACTAAAACAGTTTTTAAGTGGGTTTACACAAGTCCAAATTTTGACTATAAATATTCATTAGAAAGATAAAAATATTTCCTACATCATAGTATTTTTTTATAATTTTTAGACATTAAATATATAAAATTATTTATATCATCATTATGATGAAGTGATGACCTCATTATTTAATGATTTTAATAAAATGAACAGATAATGTAAAATCCAAGGATTACACTTGTCCAAAGACTACTGGATGGGTATATGTCGAACCCTTATCACCTTATCCACGAATTATATAAGTTTGGGTCCTTTAGAATCCGAAAATCATTGTATAATAATGTAAAATTTCCTTACTTTCCAAGAGTGCCCCTCCTCTCCACTTATAAAAGGCCCCCACCACTCCCACCTTATTCACACCATCAAGCCATTTGGCTCAGCCAAAATCTGCCCAAATAATCTCCCAACATCCCTACCTTACTCCTAGAAAGCCTCAAATTGGTCAGAATTCTTCCCAAGGAAGCCTTTGGCTCAAATCAAAAAGAGTTACCCGATTTGAAGGTAATGTCTTCTCTAATGTTGTTTTGTTTTATTTTTCTTCTCCAACCCCCTAAACTCTTTTTATTCATTTCTTTTGTAACAACACCAGTATCCTCAATATACTAGGATGTTTTTATAAGAAGGATTCGAGCTACACTTACACACACCTACATCTAATGGTTAAAGAACATACGGTTTCTGTGGATGGCGAATTTCTGCCTCACGAAACGATGATTGTTCAACACTCATATAACACCTTCAAAGGTGGCCATTAAGATGTCACTATATTTATATATGATATATACTATGTTTATGTTTTACTTATGCTTCTGTATTTCTCATTTATGGAATAATTTATGATTTCCATTATGGGTAAAATGCGATAATTTCATTTTAGGAAGTGCGGACTACCGCCCCCTCAAAGTGATTTGAATCGTTAATGCCATATGTGGGATGTATAAAGGATGGAGTAAATGGTATTATACACTATATTATACTGGAATTATATTATACATTTATATAATTATGATTTCATTTCATTAAATACGAAATAGAAATGAAAGTAGCGTTCATGCGTACGTACGGCTTACCGTCTCCATGAACGGTGCATTTCATTTCTTACCTCTAAATGTTACGTAATATTATAAATGAATTTATATACTGGATATATATGATATATATGACATCTAAATCATTAATATAATTATGGATATAATGGATATTCTACCACATAAACAACTTGTAATTATAAGAAGTTTATTGTTGACTCAAGTACCAAAGATCGACAAAACGACCGTTATTAACTTAAATAATTACATAATGTTCATAACATTGTAATAAGTGATATAAAAAGGATAATGAAATTAAAAATGGTTCTTAATAAGGTATATATTAACTCTAGTTTATTATTCAGGATGTTAAAGAATGGTTGAGTCAAGTCAGACACGAGGTAAGGGAACTTCTTAACCCAACTTCCATTCTTTGGGTTAATCTCCTACTTTCAAATTATGTCATGATATTATTATGTATTATTTTGTATTTTTACTTTCTATATGTGTACCTATAGGGAATACATATAATAGATCTATTTTTTTTTAAAATGATCTTTTTAAGGACTTCATCTCAATCTCCTTTCATTGAGGCATATTTGGTTTTATACACAACTTTCTTTTATACGGTGTATAAACCCCTTTGACTTTTATGTTTATTCAAAAGGAATCTTTTTTATACGAAGAGTTTTACTAAACGAAAAAAAGGGAATGTTTTTCTTTCTGTACATATGCGGCGACAATGACTTTTCCGCCGCCGTGACTATTATTTGAGTTTCGGCTTCCTCTACAAGCCATCACTTTTTTTAATGAAAAATAAATACAAAGTTTTAACTTTCTTTTATTTTGGTATTGAAAAAGGTTTTGAAAGCGTTTTTATTATATCAATGTGTTGTATTGATATCTTGTGATTGAAATGTGGAAATGTTATGTTTCCTTTATGCATGTTTTATGTGATACGATTATGTTACGGTTTATGATATGTTTAAACCTATTCATATGAGGAATGCATTGGACTTAACATGTGACGGGTGGAGCCCGCTATAGCTCCTCGATGCATCGGTAGGTCTCATGAGACAACTAGACGTGGAATTGGTCGAGGCCCTTTCCAAATTTGATTTATAGTTTCGGCCGAGGCCTTAATCATTTTAGACGTCTTGGCCGAGGCCTTGACAAAATGTTTCAAAATGTCTGGAATTATACATTCCCTCATTATGAAAGTGGTTATTGATATTTCATGGGATTATTTGACTAGTAGAATATCCATGTGAAGAAGTGAATGGCGTTATCTCATTTTACTTTTGCCATATTATGTTGATGTTCAAGTTTAAAAGGCTTTTGTTTTAGTTATACATTGCCTTAAATTTTTTTGTCTATTTATGAAAGCTTCCGCAATATTGTTATCCTTACTGAGCATCTGAGCTCACCCCTTTCAATGATTTAATATTTTCCAGGATGTGAAGAAGTATTTTATGAATGACCTGCAGGGATAGTCAGAAGAGGATATGAGTGTGGACTATGGAGACTTTGTTATTGTAGTTTTTCACCTTATGATATAATGTAAGACTTATGAATGTATCTAGTGTTTCCAAGGCTACTAAACTAATCGGTCTTTCGAGACTTGATCTTTTGTGATCATGCCAATGTTACGAAGTAATGCACCGACTCTCGGTAGCTGGGGTTGGGGCGTTACAATATGAGTATAATTTAATTCTTTACATTTCATTGCATATTATATAAAACGATCGTATATGCTGATGATTTTTTTACAATTAATTCTACTAAATAAATTTAATGTTGGAAAAGTAAATATATGCAGTCATATATAGGGGATAATCCACTATAATATTTTCTTTGTTCCTCTCTTTTAAACATATACAACACCCCTAAAGATAAAAAAGATAAAAAATCTAAATATATTTTGATAAAATCCATGTATTCTGAGATATTTATGTATACTTAAATAACATTTATAAGATTATTTAATTTTCTATTAAAATATTTATAGTAAATTGATATATAATAAAAAGAAACAAAAAATGACTTATTAATAAAATGATATAATACGTGGTTCATTACCCTCATAAATGTCTTATAGTCATTTACAAAAACGAAATATAATCAATATCTATAATTAAAACCCCTTATTTATCAAGAAAACTATTTTATTCAAATCTTTATATCATTACTATTTTATATTACCCACATTTTAAATCAACTTTTAAAAATATTGTCGATAGATATAGTTTTTTAGGAAAATATTCAACAAAATGATTAGGAAAGTACTAATAAATCATTATTGATTTCATAGTTCCTAATGTGCATCATCATATGTTTTTTATCATTGAAACAATTAATGCATGGAAAAAATTTAACATCAGTTATTCTATTAGAAAAGAAACATTTAACAACTCAAGTACTTAATAATAAAATATCATATTTTTCTTCTGGATTTCTCCAGATGCTAGTTTTTTAAAATATTAACTCTAAAAAGATAATAAATTATACTATTTTACACCTTAAATAATGGTTTATGATATAATAATTCAACTATAAAATTTATTGAATGATACAAAGAAGATATTTTATCACTAGAAGAAGACAAACCTGAACACTTTGTAGGATACATTATATTGTTAGCATAATAATAAAGCCAAAATTATATAATCCCATCCTTGAATCTCCCATTATATAAAATATATTATTATACCTTATATTTTGTTTCAATTCATGAATATTTAGTAAATGCTTTGGCATAAAAGTAAATAAAATGATTTTATACCCAACCATTAGAAAAAAAAAGGTATTCTTGAGCTAATAATGGTTTACATTCAGATAAAATTTCCAAGGACTTCATAACATAAGGGTTCTGACATCAATGTTTTAAGAATAAAATAATACCACATCATAATTATATTTCATAATTCAAAATGATACAATTATATAATTTTATATAGATAAAATTAATTCATTATTAAATAAACATAATATTTATGGTTCAAGATGTGCCATAGTTTCCAAATTCTAATTTTTATATAATGATGTTGAAGAAAAATTGGTTGAACTCCATCTATAAATAAGTATCCTACAAATGTTTTTATAAATATACACTTATTATAGAATTGATTATGTGACTGGTCATTTTTAATACATTCTTATGAATCCAAAAATCAATAAATTAAAAATAATTTCATTTTTCTTGATAAAGACTTGAGAACCATCGTATCTATCATATAATTTTTCTAACACATTTGAATATTCACATTGAACATAATTGTGAGATACATTGATATCCATATCCATTTTATTATATGTTTAATACGTAATGTTTCCACGAACAAGAAATTTAAATTATTTTATATCTTTACTTTTTTATGGTCTTTAATAAAATGGAGTAGTACATATTTTTATCTACACAAGATTTATAAAGTGATTTAATGGGGTCCTTTGACATGTTTCCAATATGAGGAAGTGTTAAATTTATACTTTTGTCCTTATGAATAGAAATAAATGTTGGAAATTTATTTATATAACCTATATCTAACTATTTTCAATATTATTAGAAGCATAATCATAACCTAAATAGAATAATGAGGTTATAATTTTACACAATTAGTAATTTGTTTATTTATTACTCCTAAAAACCATATAATCAATTAGTATCATAGACGACTCATATAAAATACCTTTGTTCTCATTTAAAATATTTTTCTATAACATAATATAGAATACAATCATAGAAATAAATTTATAATTTAAAATAATTCTATTTCATATAATAATAAAGAATGTATAATCAATAAATAATACCTTTTATAATCCCTAATTTCCATACCTCTATATTACAATATTTTTCTTATGATAATCCTATATTAATTAAACATAAATTTGTATTATTAGATATTTATTAGACACCTAAAATAGATTATAATTACTCAAAAAAGTATATATTCAAAAAATAATTTTAACAAACTAAATACACCCTATATATTTATTAATAGAGATAAAAATTTTTAATAGGGAAATTTGTAACCCTACATTTTAATTATGTTTTTATTTAATAGTGATCCAATTTCATATTTCCTTCATTATTTGTTGTTAATTTATAATTATTTGAGATATAATCATCTTTGTACATCATCTACAAAAATTGTTAAATGTTGAATCACAAACACTAAATGATATAAATAAGTAATTATGATAAGAAAAATCTTGAATAATTTGATAATAATTTTTTTATAATCAATAAAATTAATCAATCTCCATTCACTAGATATAAAAGAGAGTTATTATAAACTTTGTTTTTTTCACTATTATTCATTCATGTATAAGTGATGATACTCATAGAGTGTGGAACAATAATATAGTAAATTAAAAAAACATATTTTCTTTTATAAAATATAAAATATATGTTCAAAAAAATACTAATGTGTTAGTGGTATTTCACATTTATATATTAATTTTTTATATTTTTTATATAATTTTTGAATTATTTGACATAGGGAATTGAAAACATAATTTTTTTATATTATTATGATTCTACCCATTTTTTTTATTAATGAACAGTTGGCGCACAATTATTAGTAATTTTGAGGCCCTATAATTATATCTCATTTACCCAAAAATGTTATTTCATGGTTAAGGGACACCATGTAGACTACCCCATGAATATGGTGCTATTTTTCTATCATCTATTACATTGTCATCACATTGTTAATGTATGGTTAGCCACCAATAAAATATTTTAATTTTATTAAAAGAAGGAAGGGATAAAGAACTTATAATAAGAAAATTACGGGGGTCAAAAATTTTAGAGCCTAAAAGAATATTCCCAAACAGTGTTTGTACCATATGGGGGAAAGGATCCAAGACTAGAGAAAATAATTAAACGGTCATTATGAGATGCTTTATAAGTAAGGTAATCGGCCACAAATTTCCCCTCTCTCCAGGTATGAAGAATGGATTTATTATAGTTCATAATATACTTTCATTTATTGATGGAATATTCAATGGACCATGGTATCGGGCCTTTACATGAGAGAGCCTTGTGGATAGTGATAGAATCAGTCTCTATGTTCATAATAATAATGTTCCTCTATTTCTAATGAAAGACTCACGAGATAATGGCATGAGATTACACTTAAAGGGAATCACCACTTCCAAAGAAATATGAAAATGCAGATAACACTATGCCCTTGGAATCTCAGGTAACCCCACCCCTGTAAATTGAACCCATGCAACAAACACCATTAGTGTTACATTTATTCCCTGTAATAGATCGTTCCCATCTAATAAATTTTCCTTGATCTATAATATTAGAGAAAATGGGGTATACAGAGAGGAGAAGAGGCATGATAGAGGAACTTACACCATGTATTTTTATAGCCTACTAAAGTCCCAAATTAAGGTTATGCTTTTAAAGACGGTACTTGAGGTGTATGTCAAGAGAAACTAATGTCGCATATCATTCCTTGACAACAAAATATGCCAGCATCCTATAATGAGAACTATCATTATATCCTTTCTTTCTGAATTGGGTATGTTTATAGCCAAGAACCACTACATTAGAAACATACTTGAAGAGAATACCTGATCCTAATATCCTTTATGTTTTCCTAGAGAACTCCATAACACCTTTTCTCATTCGCTGTTGAAGAATATGTGATTTTTGGATTCCGATTTTGACTCCCTTTAGCATATGTACTTCAGGGATAAAATGATCCCTCTTCACTATACATTATCATTAGAAGCGATATCATTGTGCTGAACACACCACACTAGAAAAAGGAATTTGGAAGGGATGGTCTTACACCATAAAATATCATCCCAACGATCCTGAGTAGTGAAAATTGATTAAATTGTTTTGAATGTCTCCAATAGGAAACATACCAGCCATATATCCGGTAAAGATCAACATATCTAGATAACTGGTTTTTAAAATACTATCAACTATGCTTTTATGGTTATCATCTAGAGTGTCCTGAATGAAAAATGGTTGTCCTATGTCCCCCCTGAAAGTGTTATTCATAGTAGGAACTCGTGTAATGCTAAGGATTTTCCTTGACTAGTTATAATCCCAAAAACTAATTTCCCCCTTTCGAATTAACCATCATGAGTGCTTCTTATGAAAAGGAGGATGAGGTTTCACACACTTTTTAATTTTGGAGGGTATAAATATGGATAGGTTCCCCTAAATTCCATAATCGCTTTTCATGTTATTTCCCCCAAACATTTTCCCCTAAAAAATCCCTGTTGATCTTAGCATGAAGACCATTCATTGAACCCAAAACACTTCTAAAGTTGTTACCCCTTTATAAATATGTTTTTATAGTTCTATTCTAAAAATACCAATGACATTTACCATGAAGGTGAAATTCCCATAAAAATGATAACAAAGTGGACTCAATGTTAGAAATCAACTTCTTTAGTACCTTGAGAGTAGAAAATATGTACACGGGGATAGAGGATAAAACTGAGTTGATCAACATGATTATAACTCAAAATCACAAGAATATATTATTCCAATTAATAATGTGATCAATTATTTGATCAATAATAATGTCAAAGTCTTTGATGAAAAGTGTTTTTGGGGTCACAAGAGCACCCAAGAAATTCATAGGGAATGATCCTTTGTGCATACCAAGACTGATTTCTAAAGCCCTTGATCATCTATATTATAATTTATTAGGATCATAGAAGGTACTCTTATCATGGTTAAAAACTTTCCCACTCCAAGCGCAATAAACATCAAGGGCCTCATTCACCACATTTAAAGGTATTATTCTACAATTAACAAATATGTTTTTATCGTCTGAAAACATTTGATGAGAAACACCACAAAAGAAATGCTTGTTTTGGTAGGGGGACATTTCACACTATAATCCAATGATTCAGATAGTGGCTAAGAGAATCTTGATCCAAGATAAAAATAGGGGGAAAGAGGATACCCCAATCACAACCCTCTGGGATCTGTAAAAAAACGAAATTATTTTACCCATGAAAAAAGTATCCAACCATAAAGAGATAAAGTGCCAACAGAGAATATCGATAAAAAAGGGTGAAATAACCATACCCAAAATAACCCGAGTGATAAATCTCCACTCAACTCTATCACAGTCATTGTTCATATCAAGCTATATTTCCATGTTGCTACCAAATTTGTTCATTTTCATGTCGCTAATGACTTTCTAGGCCAAGGAAAAGGCCCTCGATTTGATCTTCCATTCACAAAATCATGTTGTTCCTTAGCTACCCAGCTCAAATGAAAGGGGAAAAAGACATCAGTTAAGACTAATATCTAGGAAATTATATGGATCATTGCATTGGATAATGAGAATATAATTATTCAAGTAATGTTGTATTTGAACTTTTCCAATTGCACTAGTTAAGTAGCATATGCCACACGAGGAAGATTACCCAATCTAAAAAGAATATGCACCGCACTGATCAAGATTATCTTCCCAAAATCCTAAGAAAACCTATAAAAATAATCATGGAATGATTCTGGATTTGGAGCAATAATAGTGTTTTTGGACTATACCTTCATTCACTACATTAGACACTGAGAATGGAATAGAGTCGAACAAATCAGAAGAGCCTCTCTGGGAACCACCTACCATGTGTGGGTTTAGAGAAGCTAGGAGAGTATTGATGTTTTTATCATCCAAGTCTCCAATGATATATCTATCATTAGTGTAGGTTCCATCCTCAAGCAGCATGTTAGAATTGGGGAACCTATTTTTTCCTAATGTTTTCATAGGAATAGACCATATTTTAAAATCCATCACAAATCCATTTAATCTGGGATTTTTCTCTGGAAACACATTCCTATATCAGAATTACTTCAGATATAATATTTTTTTTTGCACATTGTTTAGTAAACTATTTAAAAAAACATACTTCCTACCAGAAATCGTAATTTAGTAAAATACATTTTCATCCCTTGGTTAATTAAATACATATATGTGCTTTCTATTTCACTTAATTTAATATCTCAAACATGAAAGATTAAGGATGGACACTATCTTCTTCCAAATATTCAAAACTTCCACCTATATTTAGTGAGGTTCTCTTCATGTTTAGATCTATGTTTCTCATAATATTCATTACAATATTTATCTCATCTTCCATTTCATTATATTTTTATTTACATGGGGCCTTAGTGGTTGAACCCTAGTTTACATGATATTCTAAACCTTGGGGTTCTTAATAAAAATGTTGTGAATATTTATCTTTTAGCCATATTCACTCTATATTTAGGGATTCCAATCCGCCCACACAAGTCATATGTAGGTGTTTCAATGCGATTTAATCTATTTTTCACTCCATGGGTTCATAATTTTTTTAAACTGACCATTTTATTTAATATATATTTATATATATTATAGTTTTTATGACGTTATATTAGTTTTATTTTATTTTTATTTTCTAATTGTGGCATTAAAAAGGGAGTTTCAATGTTCTATAATTGATATAATCATTAAATGAACCCAAGTGTACTCTATGTGTTTTTAAAATTTCATAATATTTTCTATTTAAAGGGATTTATAGAAAATTTTTAGTTATAGTCATTCAAATTATTTTTGAATGATTTCACAAATGAAGTATAGTGTATTTGAGTAATTTATAAAAGTTTGAAGTGGTTGTTTAGATAGAAGGGTATTTATAAATTGTGATTAATTATTTTCATTAATATATTCTTATGTTACATGTGTATTGAATTATATTAAGGGTTTCAATATATTTTCCAATTGATGACTAATTCCTTTGATGAAATCTTGTTCATATTAATTTAATGTTTATGATCATAATTAAGTTAGATAATATTTCTTTTTAAAATATCATTTGAATGTGTTTTTATGTTTTTTCCATGTTTTCCATGATGGTTTAATAGTATATGATTTTTTGGAACCTTATATTAATGGTTTCATAGCATATACTACACCATTTGTTTGTTCCTAATTTAATTATTATTTATATGAGATTGTATAAATTTTGGTATGAAATATATTATGGTATAATGCATATGTGGAAAAAATTGGCTGTTTTAGTGAAGGAGTTTTAGAGGTGAGATGATGTATATTTCCAGATATTTTTGATATTTTCTGTATTTGATTTAATGAATAATTTCACTAACCATTATATTTTTAATTAGTGGATCCTTGAGTAATATGATAGAACCCCGTGAAATATACCTAATAGGTATTACACACACTTTACTGATGTTACCATGGACTACCCTTTTGGTATAGATTCCACTATACATAGTTGGATTTTATTTTACATTAGTTGAAATGATGCCACAATAATTAATATTTTCTTTTTAAATGGATGTATAGGATTACAATATGGCTAAAAACATGAATGATTCATGAAATTCGTGGGTTTGGACATTAGTATGTGCAGGGATATTAGTATTCCCTAATATAAGGTCTATACAGAAACATTAGGATATCGAGTTTTTACTTATTCTCATTGGTAAATTTTATTACTGATTATATTTCATTTCATATATTATTTTATTTATATGTGATTCTATTCTATAATTTAAATATTTATAGAATTACATATATATATATATATATGTACACATTAGTTTTTTTATATATTTTATCATTTTTTGAATTGAACTCAATTACTGAATGATTTTGGTTGAAAATTGATAAATAAAGGATTTAAACACACATAATAATTTCTTATGATTTTAGAAAAATTATATACTCTGCATGGAAAGTTATTAATGTACTGTGAAAAACTTATCAAGTCAATTTTGATAATTGGTTTTCTTGGTTTTTTCTATAAAGGGATGTCATGCTTTACTTTCATTTTTTAATTTCGTTAATTTCATTAAATTATTTATTTTCAAAAAACTATATTTTTAACAAATATTAATAGAATAAATTAGAAAACTTTTTGTTGAATTTTTTTTGATGAAATACCACTAGGAAAATCTCACACATTAATAATATCACATAGTGTTGGTTAACTCATTGGATTTTAAAGGTTTAGGTTAAAACTCTTGAGAAGTTTCCTTTTGGAATTACTATCACTGGTCAATCATAATGAAATTTTATTTATAATGTTGGATGATAACCTCCAATCATGGATTTATCATAAATTTTTTTATTATAAAATCCTTTTTTTACTTATGATCATATCTATATCAACCACTATGACTATTATTTTATTTTATTTCAAAACCCTTATATTAATCGTATCTTGTGGTCTTCATCAATTACATAATATAAAATGGAGAGTTGGTAATTATTTTTATTATTACTGGTTTCAATTTAATTTTACATAAAATTTTATAATTTGATTTATAAAGATGCCTAGATTATACACTCACCGTAATAGAAAGTCAATAAAGGGCCACTACTATTTATGATTTCTGATAGAGCATGAAATCATTCTCATATGAAAATATTTGGTATATTGGGCACATTGTTTCACATAGTGGAGACTAAGAACATTATTTAAGCCCTATCACAGGAATACTAGAGTATGGGGTTTTAATATCTTCAGATAGATTGTGACATGGACAGTGAAAAATAAAAAAAATTATTATATTTTTTTTCAAATACATAGATTGTTCTATTTGAATTACCATTTCATTAATGTTATATTGAATTATACTATATTCAAAATAGAAACATGTTAACCAAAATAATGAAAAAATCACATCATTATCATTCCTAAGTTTGATTGGTTCGCTAAATGTCACATCTCTCTCATTTTACCTTATTTATTACTACCACATTCTCCCAACCCTCAAATAATTATTTTTATGACGATAATGTTTATTTTTGTTAAATTATTTATATTAAAAGGTATTATTGGAATTATAAACCCCTTTATATGTTAAATTGAAAAAAATGAGTTCCTCTCTTCTATAACCTTAATTTTGTGTGACAACATTATTAATTTCATAAACGGGTTCCATGGGATCTATCCATAATGTATCATCATAGAAATGAAACCAACAGTTCATTTCAATTTGACTCAAGTGTCACACATACTCACTAACCCAATGGTCCCCCATCGAAATAATCCAAATAAAGTTTTCATGATGACTAAAATGGTCTATGAACGCACTGGACTCAATGGTTCATATCCAAATGACATCAACAATCTATATACTATGTATACCTAATCACCCACACCCTATAATCACTTATGTTTTCATGGGTTGTGAAATTAATAATATGTTTTAAGATTTATGCCTAGATTAGGGAATATTTATCAATTGTGGGTTTGGTTATAATTACATGGGTCAGAATATATTCTCATGATGCTTCTAGAAATGGAAACATATAGAGGTGGTGCTTCTGTACACAGGTGGATATGAAATAAATTTTTGAGTTAAGCAACTATTAGAATTTAATTTCATGTATAACTAATAGAATTATCTAAATGTTTAGACCCAAAAAATTATTTTTATGGGAATTAGACCCTATAATTTGTGGATGTTACACAATGACCCTAAAGGGTAGTACCCTGATAGTGATATGAAAGGGTAAAATACATCTATCAAGGGTTTTAGCACCATAAATTATGAAGTTTTCCCCATGATGAATGTTATAGAAGGGTTGTACCATCTTATGGGGTGGTCAATCCATGACCTGTAAAGGTTGCACCATGATCTAGAAAGATGGAGAAGATTCACAATATAACCCACAGAATTGTAAAATAACCAACATGATGATTAAAATTTCTTATCAAGTGTAGACTGGTAATTTATCTATCACCCCCCTTAGATTGTATATTATAGGAATTTTTAGGTAGTAATTCATACAGACCACACCCTCCTTTTCACCGTTTTGAATCCCCATTAGAGAATAGTAATATTTGTGAATTTTTTATGGTGATTCTAGGCACACTATTCTTCTCCCACATTTATTACTATTTAAATTTGCTTTTTTTTTATTTTTGATTCCTATGAGATGGTGTTTCTATAAATATTCTAATAACACATAGTGAAATCCTATAAGTTTGACTGAAATTCTTCTCTGTAATAATATAGTATCTCATGTATAGATTAACATGTGATGGGTTTTTTGCTGCTTCAGCAATACAATGATTTATAATGATTTTTCCAGGGGGTATACCACATTGTAATAAATTTAACTCCTTATTAGTGGTTAATTTTATCTTATGATGAGATATTAGGTGTTGATTCATGCTATGATGAGACATGGATGCGATTGAATGAGGTTTTGTAGAGTATAAAAAAGATGCTTACTCTTATTATGTGGTAGACAGTCCCTTTAAAAAAATCCGTATGCTTGTTTATGAATGAGTGTTCATGAATTCATATATTAATGATACAAAGTAATGGGATAAAGACTTACAATTCACTAGGTAAATATATTGGATGATAATGTTCCTTTTATAGATTCAGTATGTGCACTCTTACACTTTGGTATTTTGGGATTACAATGAAATTATGCAACATATATTTTAATATTTTGGTTAAGTTGATGGGAGACTGAAAGTGGGTATTAGAACCTTGGATGAGTTTATGGTAACCTATAATGAATTTTATGGATAATTATGCTGAAATTAGAGGCTTTGGCATATCGAGATGGGTTATATGCTCATACATATCATGCCATGTGAGGATCACCCTACTATGTTTTTATTGATAATTGTTTAGTTCCATGCATTGGATAAGCCATATAAGACTAGAAAGGGTGTTATGGAGTAATTTATCCTCAATATAATGCTTTGATTAATCTATTGAGGGTGATTTGTGTTAAGTATCAGTTATGGGTCAAGAAATCTGTATAGAAGAATAATAAAGATCTTTTTAATGAATTTTAATGTGACTAGCCTTAGAATGTTCCATGGATAGTAAGATTGGGTGAGATATGTGATTTAAATATTATTCAAACTATCATTGTGAGGTGAAGATTAAGAAGATCCAATGAGATGTGAAAATTTTGTCCGTTGTTAGATGTGATTTGGTGCCACTGAGCAGTGAACATAAATGGTTTGAAGAACCCTAGTGGATGTTCATAGGAATTATATTATGTTTTTGTGTGTTTTTGAAGGATTTTTATGGAAAAATATGGTTTTAGGATGTTATTATATTATTCTTGATAGATTAATATATATATAAAGGTGTATGGATAGGTCTTGAGTTACATTCACCATGAAAGAGAGAATGAGATTTATGAGAAAGGTTATTTATCTTTTTATTGTATCATTAATGTTCTAAGTTTGTGTATTCAAAATAAAAATATCGATAGAATAGTCTCATGTTGAGTGAGATGGTTCTAGCTAGACCGTACCATGAGTGGGAAGGTAGTGCTCTGGTTGTGACCTCATCATGTGTTAGAGGGTGGTGAATGACATCATAGAACCGTTCCTAAGTGATAGGAAAGTTGTTGTGATATGTGTTACTCGACCATAATTGAGTGAGTAGTGCTCATTATATATATATATTCATGTGGTGGGAGGATAATGTAAGGTAGCACCATGACTAAAAGGGTATTAGTCTACATTGGATTATGGGATCCACCCTAGAAAAGTGAATATCCTAATTGGGATCCCATCATAAGTAAGAGGGTGGTTGATGTGATGTGTGGCCTCCCTTGAGTTAGATGAGATATCATATATTTAAAATAGATAAAATCTCAATAGAGGGTCTAGTTTTGGTACAAGATATGGGTCCTACACTCAATGATATGATAGTGGTAAAGGTTTGGTGGACACCCTACCCTGTATTTTCATGTATGAGATATTATTTTTACATTCACCTAACATTCATATTACGGCAAGGGAAGGGTTACTTGTATTATTTCATAAAGTGATTATATTTTAACATAGAATGATATAGTTATGGTTTGGTGTCATACTGAGCTCGTAATCACATGAAGACCCAATGTACATGGATTTATGGTGACCCTGTTAGCACACAATGTTCTGACACACACGTCTACACATATTTATTTAGTTCATTTCACTTTATTTATTCATACAAATATATGATGAAATATATCTTAGGAACATAGTGAGACCCTTTTAAGATGTATTTATTACACACAACACAGTTGCTCTGGTGAATATGCATAATTTATGCATTCCTCCAGGTAGAGAAATGGGTGTGTATTTGACCAATCTAGGGTAAATCAACATGTATTGGAGAACACAGTTGAGTTGTCGCATAGGGATGGAATTAGAGAACGTTGTATTTTTTATTATTATTTTATATATAAGATCAATCAAGTGTAATATTGATTTTAATGTTTAATTATATGATTCCAAATTGTATAATTTTAGAATAATTTTTTTGTTTATTAATTTTACTATAATGTTTACTATGGGTGTTGTTTTGTTAATTATTAGTTACTAATAAATTTATATTAGTGGAAGAATCACCCAATCCTATGATTGAGTCTATCAACACTTGTTAGAAGACATTGGAACAATTGGAAGAACAACTGGGGACATTTATCATGTAGGCCAGGGAACTAGATGAAGGAATCATGGGTGTAGGAGAAGCATAAGAAATTCAAAATTCAAAATATTTAGATCAAATTCATGTTAAAAACAATAAATCCATATAAGATATATATTTTATTTATAATAGTATATAATAAAATTTAATTTAATAATAATGATATGTATCAAAGGAAATGATAAATAAAACCTTGTTCATTTGAACTCACCGATTTTATTGAATCACCATTGATATTCTATGGATCAAAGGTTCCAAACTAGGAATACACTATATTTTAAAAATGTATTCCACATCATATGGATCACTATCCATCAATTTATAGATTATTGAGTTGGTAATCAAATTTATTTAGGGAATACCTTTAGTTCCATGTTGATCATGGACTTGATCGAGGTTGTTGGATTGATCTGACCTTCTTTATACTTTGGTTTATTACCCAAATTCTTGAGAGAGAAAAAAGAAGATACAGAGTCCCATAGTACTTAGTACATATTAATTACTCATGTACAACATAAATATAAACATAATACAATACATAAATATTGTGATACCTATTTTATATTATAAATTAGAGACATTTCATGTTAACATGGAAAATTGGTATAAAAAAATTATTTAAAAAATCAATAACATGCCCTTATATTCCATCGATCATATAATACTACTCGTGATAACCAAGGAGAGTACATAAGTAAAGGCTGGGATATAAACCATATTAAGGGAATAAATAATGAATAACATAATGAAAATAATACATGTTGTCTAAGGGGAATATCAAGGTGATATAAAAAGGGTGATAATAGTTAATATGATCATCAAAATATGATATAAGAAGATAACATCAAAGAAACATAAGAATCTAGAAAAACCTAAAACATGATATCATAAGAATAAGTCAAGGATAACAACAAAATCATCATAAAATAGTGTTCTTAGGAAAACGTATAATTCACCATACATGGATTATCATGAGATAAAAAAGTTATGTAATGCATTGGAGGGTTTTATAATTCTAATCACACCCAACACATTCATATCATGCACATACATTAGTTTTAAATATATATCAAAAAACCCAAGAAAAAAATCAATGAAATTTCATCCCATGATTGAGGTGTATGGGTTACATACATAGAAATCCACATTCAATAATGGATATGTATATATCAGTGAATCCCTTGGAGTGAAAATGGGGATGGGTATTCGCTAAAAAAATGCCTGTCGTGAAAACTTTAGAATAATTTCAGCAGCATCACATATGTACATAATGTATTATAGAAGAGGTTAATGATAGTGAAAATTTGTAACTTATTAAATTAGGATGGTAATGGGATTAAAAGTATAACATTACAATAAGGAAAATAGAAATAAAAAGGGCATAGTATAAAGAATGTACTTGAAATAAAAAGAAGAGTAGGAAGTCCCTTACCTTGGGAGGGATCTTCTAGAATAATTGGAAGAGATTATTAAGATATTGGGAACACATTTTAATAGATTTAGGGAGGGTAAGGAGATTAAATTCATGATAAATTGATTATTAGCAAAGAGGAGAGTGATGATGGGTGGGTATTAATGGAATAGATTGGGGATATAATTATAAATATACAAAATTTGGTCTTGGAATATATAAGATAAAATAATAAAATAAAAAACCTTTACATTGTTTATGCCTATGGTTTATAGAAAATAGAAGTGGTTTTAAATAAATTATATATTTTATAATTCAACTTCTTAAAATAATTCCCTTTGGTGATATATTAGTGATTCATGTTTATAAATAATAAATTTTAAAACATTAAAATACAATATAGGTTTTCAGGGATTCAATATGGTTTATAAAATTCATAAAATAAATTCAAAAGGATAGTATTTTAAAGTGGAAAATTATTTTTTTTGGTGTCTTCACTTTATAGTTTTTATAACATAACTTCTGGTCTATTATGATGTCATAATCTATACTGTATATTTACACTATATTTAATTCTTACTAAAAAATTCAACTATCTCAGAATAATATGAAAAAATCACCATTGGATAATTTTGACAAGGTGATTTTAAAATTATTTAATTTTATCAAAATAATTCTCTTAATATGATAATTTACATTATTAATTATAAATTATATTTTATTGAAAAAATACTTGGATTCCTACAATAAAACATTTTTTAACAATTGAAGATATTATTTTGTGAATCACTATATAATATAATCATTTTCATATAAATATTATTAAATATAAAGGTTACATGGAAAAAAATTAATATAACATTATATACTTTATCATAAATATAGTTTTAATTAGAACTATATATTTCTAAAAAACACAATTGTGGTTTCTTAATATCAAAATATAATTTTCAGCAACTCATATAAAATAGTAATAATGAAATCAAATAAAAATAATAATTATTTTTAATAAAAAGAAAATATAAAAATTCATATTAGTAGGGTCTAGATACATAACCTTAATTGCACTACCATACACCATAATGGTAACTTGTGTGATGGTAGAGTATTCATTGGGTGGTTCAGAGAAGATGGTTTGGAATTTGATATTGATTACTTATAACTTCTCTCATAAATGGTTTATTAATTATTCAGTATTTTTATTTCATCGTGGGGCTGGTTAAGAGAAATTTACAGTGACTTCATCTCTCATGAAATATCTGAGAACTTGTATTCATAGATTATTATAATAGTACTCATGTTATCACTCCTTCCATTTATAAAAATAAGACTTTATTATAACCCTTAATATACAATAATATTATTCATCAGTGTACAAGGGTATATTATCAATAGTTAATATAAATAATGGTATTTTAAATATAATAGCCTATATTTTAAAATTAGTCCCAAATAACTAAATTAGAGATTGTTATTATATAACTATAAGTAATTTCATAAATCATAAAAGAACTTAATTTATAAAAGTTCATGTAAATACATTATTCCCCCTTAATTATTTTTCCCTAAAAATTTATTTTTTACACCATAATTGATGAAGGTACTTATTTTTAGTCACCTCATCTGGTTCCCTTATTTCTACCCCAAAATTATGGATCATCCACAACACTTTGACTAGGCTAGGTTTCTTGTTTCATAGAACATTATCTCTATGATCTATGATCTTTAACATATTCTTCATATATGATAGATCATTATACAAGGGTAACTCATCTAGATTCAGTACTGGGAGGGGGGGGGGGTTGTTATGTACTTCCTCAATAGGGATATATTGTATACTTCATGTAATTGATATATGTTATATGGGAGTAAAAGTATATAGTCTATTTCTATATTTCAATAAAGTATATCAATGAGGAATATGTATATATGACTAAGACTTCCCATCTTCCCAAAGATCATGACATTTATTCAATGTCATATATAAAGAAGCACTTTATATATTACCTAAAAGTGTAGTCATGATCACCAATTATCTTTATATAATTTATATTTATTTTTTTAGATTTTATAAATAATTGAATGTATTAAACCCTATATTTCATCTCTTGGATATGACAGGGTCAACATCATCCAATTATATTGTATTCTAAAACATTTTCTCATATAGATCATGATAAGGATCCATTTAAATTATAGAATGAAATATTTTGTTTTATGATAAATATTATAGGGAAAGGTTTTGATAATAAAATCCTTCCTAATTCATTTAAGAATATTTCATTATATTCTCTAGACTTTTAAATATTCTCTAAGATAGAGCAGTATTCTCTGGGTGATAAGAAATATTAATACATAGTAATGTGTCCAACTCTTATTTATGGATTCTAAGAACCTATATACAAACCACATATCACTATCATATACAATAAAGGGTCAAACTCATCATAGATGATGTTAAATCTAGTAAATGTCCTAGGTTATCCTATGGAGAAATTCATTATTATATCTTTCCATTTCTATACTGGTTTGGGTAATAGTTTAATCATATCCTTAGACATCATTCATTCTACTCTAACTTGTTGTCATATTAATCATCAATGAAAAAATTCTGCAATATCCCACTTCACGTTATCTAACTATAATTTTTACCTCAAATATACATACATCTTAGTGCTTCTTGAATGAATAGAGAAGGATGACCTATAAACATCATCCATATGTTCCCTCTTCAGTTCTAGTTTTGATGGAACACGTATCCAAGATCCAATACTTATAAATTAATCTTAATAAAGGTGACTCTTGAATATTTACTAAATTTTTATTATATCTCCACATCATCTATTTTGGCCTCCTTGATCCTCTAATGAATGGATAGGTGATAATTAATTTGATTAGGGTAGTATAAATACCCTTTTATTATTCCCATATCCATCATATTTATGTCCATGAATATTGGATCCCAATCAATACTTGTCCTAGATAGTGTTAAAGATTACTTTATACTCATACCATCTTAAACATTGTTCTCCATAACCAGATGATAAGAGAGTATAAAATCACAATCCTTGATCTATACTAACCACCTTAATTAGATCATATTGATATATTTTTGTTTGAATATATTTTTCAGGTTTCTTAAGATCAGTATTTATGTCACACTTCTCTCCATAGAGATAATTTCTCTAAATATTAGATGTGAAGATCAGTGAATCCCATTCTAGATCAAGGACTTGGTAGTTTTTATAATGAATATTTAATTAAAGGGAGGAATATGCTATCACATTGTCATCATAAATTGGTATAAAACCCAATACCTTTCATAACACATCATGTCAGATCAAAAACCATTCACACTGGTGGAAAATGTGAGCACATGTGTAGTGATTATACTATTTCTTAAATATGAAATTCTTTCATATCATTATTCTGTCTATAAAAAAATCACTTACATCTATGTTATCTTGGTTTTTGGGATTGATAATCATGAGAATTTTCTCATAAATATATAAAAATTATTTTTAATCAAAAGAAACTATATATCTCCATCACACAAGTTTTATCTAGTTTGTCACTTAATTACCTATTTTTTTAAAGTATCCACAAATATCCCATTATTGGTTAAATCAATTCCCATGAATTTTACTTTATCCATAGAAAATATTCCTTTACTATATTTTGAATGAATAATTTTATTTTTCAGGATCTTTAGAACATTGTTTAAATGATTCTAATTTTCCTCCTTATATTTATAGTGGATAATAATATCATCAGTAAACAATACCTAAAAAATATTCAGGTAGTCCCTAGTGACTCTAATAATCATTTAAATGATGTTTTTGGGGGAATTTTTTATTCCAATATTGTCACTAGGAACTCATAATGCCATTACATTTAAAAAAAATAAATCATGGGGATATCCACCTTTTCACCTTAATTTGAAAATATATCAAAAAAATCTCAACCATAAAGAAATAATGATTTTCACATAGCTGATTGAATAAATCATTAATCTATTGAAAATGATTATTGTTATTTATCATGATCATTATTAGTTCATGATAATCAATGAGAAGACATATTGACCCATCCTTCATATCAACAAAGTGAACCCGTTGACCCCATGATGAATCACATGGTTCTATAAACCCTTTATCCAAATAATCTTGTGGTTTCTTTTTTGACACCTAAATTTTAAAAATATCCATTATATATATAATATTTGATATTTGAAAAAATTTGGATACAATATCAATTTATAACTAAAACTTTTATATTAGATGAATAATAATAATTTCTTCGAGAAACACATCAGAACACTCCCATACGAAGAGAATGTCATCAAAGATGATCATATTGTCAGTCCCAATTATTAGAGATAGACACAATTTTTTATAAATAAATAATATACGTACTTGAGATGGTGTAAAAAATTGATTCATCCTCTTTATTTCACTTGTACACAATCATAGGGTGATTCATGATGTAGAGGGTAATTTATTTCTCTTGGAAATTTATGTTGGATATATATATGGAAATTGTATCCTTACGCAGAAATTTGTTGAATTTTTATAAAGAGAATATGAAAAGGTATACTAGGATGTTAATTTCATAAATATGTATATAAGATATTTTCTATATTTGCGATGAACTGATCACCCCATATTCAATTTCCCCTATTTTTTCACTTCTATGCTTTTAGGTGGTGTTTAAATAGTTATACTACACTTGTGTGAAATGAAAGATTGCATTGATCCATAATCACGTAGATCATTCTCTTTTGTTGACTGAAATAAAAGATCAGATCTATCTGTATCATTTTTAGAAACCACCTAAGTGGTTACAATGGATGAAAATCACCCTTTCTCTCTAGGCCATGAAGGTTGTCAAATCAGTTGTCATTAAAAACACAAACATTGGTTAATTTATTAGTATAGTATCTTTATTTCATAGAGTTGAAACATTGGAAATAACATTGAGTGTTGACATAAGAATTCCTTTCTTCCATCACATTGGTGGTTTTCAACAAAAAACATTTTCAAGATTGGTTTCTTTCATTCTCACACCCAAAAAACTTATTTTTTCCATTTTTTTCTATTTTTGTGATGATTCTTTCCACATTATTGAAATGTGGGGTGTTCCACTTTATTTCTTGTGTGAGAATTCTCCAATGCACTTTTAATATTAAAATATAAAATCAAAATACTATGTCCACACCCAGGATACCATTGGTATTTTATAATCTCTATTATGACTTTAAGGGTACAACAAAAAATTTCTTAATAACCCCCAATGTCTCAAATCACCATTGATTTAAATAGACTAAACTTTAGACCACTAAAGAAGTGATCAATATTAATTTTGAGTGTAATGAAAAAATAATTGGAATATGATTAATGTGATTAAATTTATACCTTCCATTCCCCAATGGAATCATCACTCTTTTTGTTGAGGACAAGGAAATCCTTTTGAGTTTTAAGTCTGTAGGTTCGAGGAAAATATTTATCAATTTTTTCCAGAATTCATTATAATCCATCACCTCGATCTATTCCTTGGGATTTATATTTTTAATCAATAAACACCATTGATATGATTTTACCTTCATATTATAAACACCTAGTATTACATTCTCATAGTTTCATAATTAAAAAAATGGTTAATATATTTTCAATGGAGTTGATCCATTATTCCATGATTAATGGATACAATGTCTTCTAGCTCCCTCTTTTTGAAACCTGAAGGGGTGAATTTTATTAGAGGCAATGAGCTTGGTATTTACTACTTTAAACCCACATAGATTTTCTTGGATCTTTTTAACTTTTTATCTTCTTGGATTTTGGTCTGGTAGTTTTTTTCATGTTTAATAAAAATTTATCATTGAATGAATGAAAAAATAATTTATTAAGGGGATGTGTTCTTTCGAAGTGATTCATGTTACCTTTTAAAACCTAGGTAAATTGAGAAATATTGGTAAAGATATTCTCAACTACATTTTCTATCAGGTTGGGCATATCATTTTGGTATCAATTACATTGATTTTGAATTAGAGTTGACTCAGTTCCACCTATTCTGAGCTATTGGATAAAATAAATGGAAAAGTAGGGATGTAAATTTGAAAATAAATAAGTCCCAAAAGGGGAACTACTAACATTGATAGGATAATTAATAAATTATGTACAACCCTTAATATATGAGATAAATGTTTCAATCTATGATAACTATGATATATTTCCAAAAATAAACTTTTATTTGAATTCTGATTCCCTCATTGTGGTTCATAGATGAATTATGAATTTTACCAAGAAAAAAACACGGAGGTTCAAAAAAAGTTTATAGAAAGGCATATTCTTCATACACCAGGTGACGATCAAGTTGGAGCCCAATGAACCATTTTCAGGGTAATTACACTTGGGTAAAATAATTATAGAGCCACATATAGTTCTAGTATCTATAAAGTTATTTTTTTTGTACGAAAACCATTAATCTATATTATACCACAATTTATGGGTGTTTTCCTATGATTAGAGTTATCACTAAGGCTTTGCTGTGTTTTTTTAATCCTACCCCCCCACTAGAGTATCATTTTATACCATCTATGATGACCCATAATGTTTAAGACACCTTAAATTATGATTTATTATATAAGGATACCAATAATACAATCCCAAAGGATCATGAGGCCTAGTTTATTAGAGAAATTGGGTACATATCTCTTTAAATTGAATCATGGGTAAAATAACATTATTTATAAACTTAGAAACATTCCATTATATTCCATTAATTTTCTAATAATTCACAATACAACCTCAAGGCATATATATGAAATGGGTGATAAATAAATCTAATAAAGTAATGGTCAAATAATAATATCATGAATGTAATAAATTTTATTCAATATGCATATCAAGGTGACATAAATGGGTTTCAAAACATGAAAATGATAATAGAATCATGATAAAATCTGATAACAACAATCCTTCACAAGAATGTTAGAACAACATAAATATTGGCATTATAAGGTTAATTCAAGGCTAATCACAATGAAATCATTACATTTTATCCTTCGTATAAAATCTCATGAACAATCCATTGAATCTTATGAGATAAAAATGGTTCCCAATACATTAGAGGGATATATAGTTTCAATCCCATCAGTCACATTGATTTCATGTACATGTATTACTCTTCCTCATAGATTGTACAATATAAGAACACATTTCATCACTCTTAATCCTAATATTAATCAGTGTGGGTTACATACATGGAAGTACCAAATCAATGAAGTATAGATAAATCTATATGAATTTCGTTGATACAAAATGTGGATGGGTAATCAGTCCATTAATGTTTGTCATGGAAAATCATAGTATCATTTCAGCAACAAATTGCGTGTATATAAGGGTTTATAAAAGAAAAGAATCTGACTGAAACATAGTATCTCATTACATGATAATAATGAGGAAAATAAAAGGATGTGTAAAAACAAATTAATATATCGAAAATGGGAAACTAAAAGGTTTTATTATAAAGAAATTATGTGAAATAAAATAGAATTAGAGTGTCCCCTACCATGAGAGGGAAATTCTAAAAGCTTGGGAGGATATTTATAATACCATGGGAAATCCATGTGAGGGTTTTAGCGAGGTATATATAGATTAAATTCATGATTAATGTGTTATGAATGAGGATGAGTATGAGGATGAGTTTTTTTATATGAAATGAGTGGGAAATTCATTATTCATTTCTAAACCTAGATTTTGGACTCTACAAGATAAAATTTTCATGACCAAAAATCATTCCAAGATTTATAACCTCATATCTAATAAAAAAGATTTTCCTCAAATATTTTATATATCCAGAAATATAATTACTTAAAATAATACCCATGTAGATGTGGAAATGAGTCATGCTTATAAAGAATAGATTTTAAAATCATAAAAAATAATATTGGTTTTAATTTATTTAATATGGAGTTATGAAATTAATTAAATATCTTAAAAAATATATCATTTTAGAAGGGAATAATATTTTTGGCCATTTATTCCACTTATAAAATTTATTACTCCCCTCTTAGGCTATTACAATGTCACATTAGACACCGTATATTTATATTATATATAATGATCCCCCAAAAAATTAAAGTCTCCTTAATAATTGAAAAAAATTAACCATTGGATAATTTTTGTCTTTTTTATTTTAAAAATAATATTTAATTTACCGAAAAAGTATTAATTAGGTGAATTCACACTTTTAAAAAAAAAATCAAAATATTAAAAATATTGGTCTTTAGAGTAATAACAATATTATTACCTGTATAATGATTATATTTTTATTTAATAAATTATATTATAATTTTTATATTATCATTATTTAATAAAATTACTATATTAATATATCATTTCTGTAAAAATTATTGAGTTTATCAAAAAATGTGTTCTAATTAAAACATTATATTTTATAAAAATACAATTTTGGTTTCTTCATATTAAAATATAATTTTCATCAAATCATGTAATAATTTAACAACTAAAAGGGAAAAAATATAATCATTATTTTGATAAAAATGGAAATATGTAATTTTATAGTACTAGGTTTGAGATATGCAACCCCTTATTACACTAACATATTCCCTAAGGGGATGATGTGTCATGATGCATCTTTCTTAGGGTGGTTTGACGAACATAGTTTCATCCATGATCATAGTAATCTTGAAATTCTCTTTTAATGGGGTTCTTTAATGCTTAAATATTTGAATTAAATCTCAGCTGTGGTCAAGGGAAAATCCTAGTGATTCCATCTCCATCAAAAGAACTGATAAATGGGCATCATAAGGTATGATCAAGCTGGTCAAGGCTATATCTCCTTGCATAGGTGGAAAGAATTATTTAACATAACACTTATTATATACTAATATTATTAAACACTATAAAATGAATACATTATCAACTGTTAAGATGATTAACTATCCTTTAATGTTTTCTATGTTATATCTTATAATTGTTCAAAAATAAACAATGCAGTGAATGTGTTTTCTTTTACTACAAGTAATTCACTCAATTCAAAGGAGATATCATTTATAAAAGTTATGGTTGTTAAATTAGAGCTCTAAAATTTGACAAAATATTATTTTATACTATTCAAAATGATAAAATAATTGTTTTAACAGATGTTAAAGTTTCAAAAAATTCTACATTGGTCCTGTAATGTATTATTTTTTTTATAAAAAATTAAGATATTATAATGAACATTTTCGGTGTTATGTGTGGATCCAACATGGGATTTTGGGTCTCAAAGAGCCTCATTGAATATTTGTTAAAAATATTTAAGATATTATGACCCACAAGTGAAATTTTTCTAATATAATGTATTACCTTTTAAATGGTAAATCATATTGGAAATCCAAAACTACCATTAAATATGGAATTTTACTTTTACCATATATGTTACATAATCATTGTACATATCGAGGGTTTTGTTTAAGAGAGCTCTTGGGATAAATAGTAATAAAATAAATTATTTAATAACATTATTTGTTATTCATTGGTTGAGTCCTAAATTTTATATTTTTAAAACAATTATGGTAGAATCTGAGAGTTATCTCTATATCCCAATGTATTTGGTAATTTCATGGGGGAATGAATTGGAAGAAGATAATTAGATCATAAATTGATGACCTGTTTCCAATGAGATTGTCCTTTTCTATAGAATTCTTAGATATCACCAATGAAAATGATGTAGGAATAGTTATTTTGTAGTGGTAGATCCTATCCTGAGGTAGTTATTATGATTTTTTTTCAATAAATCCCTATTTGGATTCTCCCAATCAAATGAAAATTAATTACTTTATAAATTTTATAAATTTATTTATTTATTATTCATAGTTGATGATTTATATTCAGAGAATTAGAGACTTTTTTCTACTTTTTTATCATTTTTATTCTTTTATTTTTATTTTTTATGTGAATTGATCAAGGAAAACATAAACAATGGTTAATGCTTTTTATCATGTATTTGGGTTTTGTTATATTGTCCCCACATTCTTCGAGCATTCATCATTGCTGTTCCATTTAACTAAATTATTGGTTATAGCCATAAACTAATTATTGTGCAACATAACTTTGACATAAGGGATACAATTTGTGTTTTTATATTTGGTATTGAAATCATGATCATGGTGCGATGATGAGGAAGAAATACCAAGGATCTGATCGAGGGATTTCATCTGGTAGGTTCGTGATTTAGTTTCATGGTACGATGATTGGAATTCCCATGTGAGGGAGTGATCATAATCTAGTTTTACACAAAAAATTAAATATAAAAATCCATGTGAAATTTTACATACTACAAGACCCTTGATATTCTACCAAACATTGTACCACCTGGGTACATGGTAACAAAAATGACCAGTGTACATTGAAAAGTCCATTGTACATGAGAAAAACTAGTGTACACAGGAACAACCATAGTACATGGGAATGAAAAGAGTATAAAGGCTTGATTCGGAGGACAATGGAACTAGTATGGACTCATGCATGTATAATCTAACCAAGTAACTCTTTTCATTCCATATACACACCATGTAACAATTATAGGGGTGGTTAAATCCCTTGCTCACATCATTCTAGTTTGTGTCATTAGGTCATGGTCCTTTGTTCCTTCCCCATGAGGGTAGAGGGAGGAATCACATCCTTGGAATAGGATGAGTGGTAACAAAGACAAGTTATATATTTATATGTTAATGTATTTCTCCATGTGACTCACGGCATGAACTCTATCATTCTTCCCAAATATGGGTTAGGTAACCTGTTACCATCTATCAGAGTGATTGACCCTTGTCCCAATTGATTACTTCAGATAGATTTAGGTATCCCTAACAAGACCATTATTTGATCCCATAATGTTGTATTAACATGTTATGATCTCCAACATTGACCTCTTCATGGGGAGTCATATCTAGAATTACCTCTTGTATGAGTGCCATCAGTGTTAGCAAGACCCGAGAAGTGAGTTCTCTCAGATAAACATTACCTTGATGCATTGAGTGGCATCCTAGGATGGTAGTGTGGTTGTGAAATATTTTTAACTTGGAATATATGTTGATTATATCTAGGTTTTTTAGTTTAATTTATTTTTTATTTACTCTTCTTGATGAATTTTTATTTTTGATTGTTGGGAATTTTATTAGGTATGTTTATACTCACCCTTTTATTGTCTATGACTACATGTTCATTTCTTATGAAGAATAATTTTAATCTGATAGGGTCCTATCATGACCCATAGTAGGTGGAGCATATTTTTTTCTTATTATACTTCTTACAGTTCTAAGAGTTTCATCTGGAAATTATAAAACTTTAATTTTTATAGTATGGAAATTTTTTTAATGTTTTCTAGGAATTTATTTGTTCCCTTTTTATTTCCAATAAGTCTTTTAGACTATAATGTTTGAATAGTTCTATGCATGAATAATTTTTATCAGTCATTTTTTCTTTCTTAATTATTTTTATGTTGTTATATGTGTTTGTTCATATTGGTACCTTCCTTTAATCACTTCCATGTGTAATATATTCTTAATTCGTACAAGTCTCTAGCCCATGAACTATTAGAGGTAGACTTGGGGTGTTATAGTTATCTTTCTTCTGGGTTATAGGGCCCTAGTGGGATGGGTCATGACAGATTGGAATCTAAGTATTTATCTTAGGTTTGATGACTCATGATAGTCTAACACTGAGGTTTTTCTAAGAAATAGGTTAACATTATTAAAGTGTTTTGATTTTACCTCTCAAGCTAGGGAACTCTAGAATGTAGTAGCAGCCAACGTATCTATTCAATGGGATAATGAAAAACATTTTTTTGAATAAGTACATTTAGTCACAGATTAATGAGAAAAAATTGGAACTTTCATCATTTAAGAATGGGATATAGAATCCATGTCCTTCTTGAAAAAAATCCCCAAATATACTCTTTGACCAAGGTGTGTATTTCCTTCTTTATGATGCCTCTACGATGAAATCCTACTAGGATTATATTGTAGGATCATGATAAACATATTACTAATTTTGTGGATTTTGTTCATTGGCTTATGTGAGTGGTGGTACCTCTAGTTGGTTTTTTTGTTTATCCTCTACATGTTGATTAGTAATTTTTCTATGTAGTACCTATAGATGATGTTCAGAGGATGATAATGATTCATGATTTTCATAGGTAGTGACCCCTTGAGTTTTAGGATGAGAAGAACCCCCAGGTTATAAATTACTATATATAGTTACTTGGTAAATTTTCCACTGTGTTCAGACTGTTCATACTAGGATGTTGGGCCTAGAGATGAGCCTTCACTATGGATCTATAGGGTTATGGCAGTGCTTGGATACAAAAATTCATGAAGAAATATATATCACATATACAGAGTTTGAACATCCAATTAGAGAGTATTTTTTCCATGTGAAATTTAAAAAAACCATATATTTATGAGCTTTTAGGGATCCATCAGGGTAGAATTTCTGTAGCATAGTATGTGTCAATGTTCACTAATAATTCTAAGTTCTCCATGAACATGGTCCATTTTTCATAAATTCTAGCATGAACCATTGATAATTTTATTAAATTATATATAGAGGAAAATGTGGTATCAACATACAGTTTTTCTGGTGCTAGGTTTATTTAGAATCCCATGGTGGTGGAGGGATTTATGGATTACCAAACACTAATAGTTGGTGCTGGTTGTTGGAACAATGTTTTCAAGACTTTAGAAACTGGATTTCAATGATAGAATTAGTGATCCAAGAATTTAGATATTCACATAGATAGTCTCAAGATAGAGGATCATCCACCTTGGTCTCTCATAATGGCTTTAGTACATTGAGGGATATGTGGTTCATCTTACGTGATAGGTGAGGATATATCACATAAAATTTTTCAACCCACCATGTAGTTGAAAGGGAGATGGTTGATGGAACACCAAGTCAGAGGTTTCTCCTACAACATGGAGGTATTAAAGGTTTTATATGTTGTACAGGGGATTGAAGAATAATGGGATATGGATACAATTTTCAATTTCTTCCACCACCACTACCAGGTGGTCCAAGCAAGGGAAAGAAATTAGGTAGTCAAGGATGTGGGATTCTTCATGCATTAGATTCTTACAAACAAAATGTTATAGTGAAGATTTAGGTTATGATATATTTCTTATCTATATCATCTGTAGTATTTATAGATAGGGTAATGTATCCTCTAATGTCTTTGTACATCCCATGTTTGAAATTTCGGGATTTCTTTGAAAATAATGGCTTAACCCTTGCATTTGTAGACTCCTACTGAGGAAGTTCAACAATCACACACTTCTAATGATAGTGTGACCTGAAAATTTGAGGAAAGATCATCTTATGTGATATTTTTATGGATATGATGTTTCCTTACGATATTTCTATGTATTGACTACATCTTTATGGTCTATTCACATATTGAATATTTTAGGTGGTGGATGTGATGTGCTTTAATTGATGGGAAGAAGTTTTCATTAATTTTAGTGAAGGATATCTAGGTAGATCATGATATTCTTATATTTTATAGGATAAAAATGATTAATAATTAGTTAGATAGTATTACCCATAAAGTGGTATATGATATGAGCTTTCAATTTACCACTAGAGTGGTGAAGTATGATGATGTATTCCCCAAGGACTTATCAGGCCTACATTCCCACTAATACATCAATTTATATATAGAAATATTCATAACGGTGGTAATGATATATGATCTAGAATATTTGAAATTCTATTCATATATTTAAGAGCTGAAGGTGTAATTGGATGATTTATTGTGGCATGGATTTGACTTACCCAACATGTCCATTAAGGCATCCCGAGTTTTGTCTTTTGTGATGAAAGATAAGAGATAGAGATTATGCATTTATTAAAATCACCTAAATTAGGTGTACATCAAGAATATATATACGCTTCTAATATTTTTGGACCACTTAGGCTAGTATAAATGGGTGAGGTGTATCTTAATTATTAACCTCAGGACGATCTATCAAAAACTCTGAGTCTATGTGGATGATATTACAAAGACAAAATCTTTTTGTCGCTATGGTAACTATGTGTATTGGGTGATGTGATTTGTAATTATGAATTACATAATAGTTTTTGTGAGAATTATTAATTAGATATATTATCCCATATTATAGTTCTTCATGTTAATCTTTATCATTTACAACCCTATGCACTCGACGTTATAGGAGGAGCACATGAGAAATTTGATGACGGTCCCTGACATACATCGAGAGCACGTAATCAATACATATCTCTATAAATGTTTTTTTGGATTGAAAAGGTACAAATACATGGAAATTTAATACAAAAAAATATATTAGTAGTGTACCCAATATTAGTTGAGGTAGTACAAGCATGGGTTACACCCGAGAGTGCGACTGGGGTGAAAAACTTCATTAGGTTGGTAGGAATCTATCACAGATCTCTACCTATGTTCTAAAGGAATTCACAATACTTGATAACCTTGACGTAAAAGGGGATCCCTTTGTGTGGATATAAAAGTTCAATACGTATTTTTAAGAGTTTCTATTGAATTTGATGAATACCCCCATCTTGAGGCTTCAAGAGGTGGGTGTTGAGTATGCGGAGATCTGTAATGCTTATTGAACTAGTATTGGATGTCTACTGATTAATAGGAAGAATGTTATTTCATATGGGTCCCCAAATCTAATAAAGAATGGTATAATCAATGAGACCCATGATCTAGATAATAAATAAGTTGTCATCTAACTAAATATATATTGAAAATACCTAATCAGAGAGCGATTTATCATTTCCCAAGACCACAAGATTCATAAGTATATATTTTATCGTTAATATCATAGCACGGAATAGAGAAGTTATTTGGTGTTCATAAAAACTATGAATTTGGGGTTTTTTGTAATATTTTAATGGGTAATGTGGTGGTAGATTTTATTAGCAAGTGATGATGTTCGATGTTGTCGAAGGTGGTGTTTGATTAGTTGGTATGTTGATGTAGTCCTTGGAGGATGAGTATTTTACAACATACACCCCATTGATTCATGTATCCCATTCAATTATTCTGCGTGATAGGAAGAATTATCATGGAGATATGGAATATGAGTCATTTCATGGGTATATATCTTCTAGACATTCTCTTGAATGATTTTCTAGAAGTAGGGAGCATTCCATTGTTTTTCAAGGATGGAGTATGGTACCAATTATGTGGCATAATGAGAAAATGATGTAGTTTCATATATCCCCCATACCAGTATATCTATAAGTTTAAAATACAATCCCTGGATTTTTCCTTAGTTCTTATGGCTAGAGATGTAGAGGTGTGTTGCTGATTTTATCTCTTGATTCCTCACTTTATTGTAGGAAAAAGTCGATCACTAGGTTCCACTGGGTTTGGATCAACACCTTCATGTTTCATAGTATAAGTTGGATGTCATATCCATAGATTAATTATGAATCATTAAATATATTGTATATGTCACAATATAATATAGATTATCCTAGAATTACTCTCAGATTCATCCCACATATTTTCCATTAAATAGTGGAGTTTAGTGGAGAAATTGATATGCCTTTATGTGTATAAAATAGTCTCGATTCATTGAGTTCCCTATATTATCATCTCAAAATGTGATTCTCCATTAATTTCAGGGTTATAGAAAGTATTATAGGATGAATTTTGGACTCAGTTTTTGTTGAGTACGGCGTACCACCCACAAAAAAATACAAATAGATAGCACTATACATGTTTTGAAGGATATTATTCGTGAATTCATGTTGTGATTTTTTCACAACAAGGAGGATCACATATTAATTTTATATCTATGTATAATTAAATTTATAACTCCAAAATTAGTAAGGCACAATTTTTTTTCATGAGACCATATGGGTCACTATTGTGATGAACTATTCTAGGAGAGTCAATAATTATGGTCTTAGATCTAGTGTGAGGAACAAAAAATAATGTTTAAATCACATCAGAATAGTTTAGTGTTACCCATATCTATTATAATTCATATAGAGACTAACAATAGTGGAATTTGGAGTTATATGAGAGTAACCATGTGTTTATAAAGATATCTACTAGGAATGTATTGTAGAGGTTTGGCTGGGGTGGCATGTTTTTACTAAAATCCATTAGATTTTTTTTGATATTGCATATGACTGTAAAGGTGGGATACCACTGAACTCAACAACCATTGTTACACTAGGTCCATGATGTATTCTACATGTCACAACCATGGTGGTATGTATATATGTTTCACATGTTATTTAATGAATATATCGATACATTGAGTAATGACCTACCTTCCAAGAGAAATTTTTATAGATTGATGATCGATAGAATAATTTCATGCATGGGTAAGTGATTCCCTTAGTGTGTCTTTGATGGTAGCACAAAAATCATTATAGGATCACCAGGGAGTGGGAGAATCAAATATGAGTTTAGTAACCTTATCCTTTGGAGTAGGAATTTATTTTTAATAATGGAAATACTTGAAGTGGGGAGAATTTAATGACACTATTTTTTTCATTGAAACACTTTGGAATATTATAAATAATATTTTTATAGTTAGTTTTAGAGTCATTGTAAAATTCCAGGGCACATGGTGCCTCAATATTGATATACAAAAAATATTAAATATAATATATTACATATGATTAGTTTTATAAAAATAATATATAATCTACCAAATGATGTTTTAAATGGAAAAAACCAATACATTCATTAAATATAGAATGTGATTTTAACCTAGATAAGACCTAATCATTGTATACATCAGGTAATTTGTTTAACTAATTTCATAGGTTTAATTGTAAACAAATAAATAATTTAATTAATTATTTTGACATTAATTTAATGCGACCTAAACCATATTTTATTTAAAAAAGTATGTTTCTAAATTATAGGGCTTTCCACATTACTATAGAGATTGGTAATGACCATGGAAGAGAGCTTTATAGATGGATATAAGATTTTGGATCCAATATTAGTTACCAAGGAGTTTTTATTCATCAATAGGATTATAGGATCTCACCAAGGACAACAAGAATGGAATTTTTATTCATTATAAATAAATTTAATATTATCTTAAGAATTTTGTTTTGTTGGATTAATAGAAAATTGTTTACTCTACAAACCAAAGAAGAATTAATTTCTTATAAAAATTTATTTCTAGATTGATTAATAATCTATGGTCGATAGTTTATCATAATATAATTAGAATATATTTAGTGATTTTATTATCCTTTTTTATTCTTCTATGATCATCCTTTCCACCATAATTTAGTAATGGGAGTCGGGGAAATTACTGACATTTGTTTTCTCACTTATTTCATTTATTATTTTATCCCCTCATTATTTGAGCATTCATTATTGGTGTCCAATTTTACTAGTTGTTCAACATTACTCAAAAACCAATTATTTCAAAATCATTCATTGGAACGATAGATCATTTCAACATGTTTAGATTTACTATTGAAGGTAGTATCAGGTTTTTATTATAATAATGAATGACTGTGGAGTAAATTGAGTGATTTCATTTGGATGGTTAGTGATTCAGTAGTGATATGTGATGTGTGAAAATCTCAAGTAGATGAGTAGATACAATATGGCCACCAGTAACATGATATGTGTAGTTAACCAAATTTATGGGATCTATGGTGGATCCCATAATGGAATCAGAGGTGGTGGATGTTTTTTTCCATAAATACTGAGCAGACTAAAATTTTGGGAAAAACCTAACATACATGGAATGTAGGTTGGAGGAATACAAATCATGTTGGAACCTTCTATGGTGTCTGGGGTTTACACATATTTAAATATCACACACTTTGTGACATTTAACACACATTGTATCCCTTGATTGGTGACTCAACATCTACTATAGTGGTACACATGAACACATCAGATAAAATGTATATAGACACATCTAGTGTACACATTCATGGATTGTACATGTGTTTGAATAGAATATATAGAGATGACTAGAGTATTAGGGAATATGTAGGAGGAAACAATAATAAACACATACTCCGGAGTTTTTGGGATAACCAACACATGTTGTGTATTCCATATACACAGTGTTTAATCTATTTATGGAATGTCTAATAATCTATTCTATAAATATGATCTACAATTAAATACGGTATATTCCAATGGTCTATTAACATGAGGTTGTAGTAGGGCATCCCATCTTAATCATAGGATGGGTGATCCCCACTATGGGTTAGTTCTAGATTGATGCAGGTAACCCTCCATGTGCACATGGGTGTAACACACATTGAATCTTACCTAGGTTGGGTCGAGTGCCATTTTATCAAAAATCAAGGTGCGTGATTCCCTTCCAAGTGGATTACTCTATGTAGGGTAGTTATCCACCATATCCCCTAGTATTGATCCCATATTAGTATATTAATATTCCCAAATATCTAGTATGTTACTCATCATTGATAGGTTCAATGGGATCGATAAATCGGAATTGTGCCATCAGTGTCAACATGACCCAAGGAGGGGGTTATATCAGACATGCATCACCTTGAAACCTTGAGAGTAATCATTGGATGGAATTGTGATTTTGAATTATTTAAATTATAGTGTCCATATTAAGTATATCTGGGTGATTACTATACTTTATTTTGATCCAAATACCTTTGATTCATTATTATTTTTAATTTAATGATTCAACATGGTTTGTTAATACTCACCCCGACATGGGATGTTCCCATATGTTTCATATCTTAAACAGATAGTAGGTCTTTAGAAAGGGTACTTGGAGGATGAAGAGTATGTAGAGAATAGTTGTGTTAGTCATAACATAGATTGTTATAGAAGTTACATCTTGATAGTTTTCCTCTTTTTATTTTTTTTTGGACTTATTTTTAGTTTTTCGGGTCTTGTAATAATATTCCTTTTCTTTCCCCTAATTGTATTGTACTCTAATGTGTGATTTTTTGAATGCATGCATATTTGGTATCAGTTTTTTCTTTAATATTCACATTAAATTAGTTTTCGAGTATTTTGTTGTGTATGTGCAATTACCTTAGGTTATGAACTCCAATTTTTATAATATCCCAACTTAGAGATATTCACTATCCCATAGTTGATTGGATCTAATAATGAGGTGTCAAATTCAACATTCCACCCGCTAGGTAGGCCGTGGTGGGTTAGGTCATGAAGGTACCTCGACAATTATAATCATTTTTTAGTCCAATTAAACTCTTATTAATTAAATTAATATGTCACAAATATCATGATTATTTTATTACATTTTTTAACACTTTAACATGTCATGATAGAAGGTGGGAAAGAACCCATGATATATTTTTTCAGATGATCACTCTAACATGTAATGTCGGAAGTGGATGTTAACATGGATTTCTAGGAAACATTTTGAGTTGTTAAGTAATGTGAATGATGGTTATGTGAGGTGACCATTTTATTTTGGATCTATAAATGATGATTTGTAGTAAAAAAGATGATAAATTTGATAATATTCTTATAGGCATGGAATCCATGAGCTTTATTGAGGACGTGAAATATCCCTCTATTATAAAATATTGGCATCATGGTAGTAATAAGGTATCATTATATGACAGATCCAACATTGATCCATGAAATATGATGTTAAGGATAGGTGAGAATGAATTGATAGTAGGGACATGTGTTTAATATTGTAAATCCATCAGATGTCATGATCGATGAGTAGTGGATGTAAAATCATATGATGGGTATTTCCCCATGGGATTTTTGAGTGTGTGATCCTCATTTCAAATGATTTTGGTTGGATGTTATGTATAATGATTATATAGATTATAATTGGTTGAGGTTGAATTATATTTTTGTTGATTTGGTTTAATCAAGCCAATTATGTATAGTAATTATTTTATGTAACAAATAGATCATGGGTTATGATGATTGAAAATTGTAGTGAACATGGTGATAATATGAACAATCCCATGGTGGGGGGAATAAATCTATTCATGAGTGAATGAACCTCATATCAGAAGGTGCATGCATATGGTGTGGGAAGATGGTAGATTGTTGATATGTTAATAAGATAATGTCTCCTTGGTATATTTTATTTCATTTGGTTCCATAGTTAATATTTGATTTATTATCCAATTGCGATAGTGGATGGAGTTTGAGTCTCAACATTGATCTCTGGATAGAAGTTAGAGTGATTAAAGGGTGTGTTGAGTCATAGGTTTGTAGTTTATTATAGTGAGAATATGATGGATGGTGTAGGTGCCTGGTGATCCATCAATTTAATTACCTTAATTATTAGGTTTGATAATTGTGGTGCCATTTGGATGATTTTTCAATGTAACTAGGAGTGAAGGTGTTATAATCAGGTGATATGATGAAGCATTAGTGAGCCAGGTTGAATATTTTATAGAGTTTTCTAATAGAGGAGGAATGTATGATATATTTACATGGAATTTTATATAGTGATGTTGAAACCATATCAAGATTATTGATGGTATTCGAGATGTGTATTCAGGATAGGAAAATCCAATACTTGGTAAAACCTGGATATTGAATTCTCCCATGTGAGAATAGAAAAATAGTGGGGATAATCATAAGACTTGGGATGAACAGATTGATTGAACTTTATACCTTTGGGATATAATGGGGAGTTTGATCATTTCATAGTTTTGGTATAGATGGTTTGTGGTTTCTTGAGTTTTTTGGAGAAAATATGGCACTGATATTTGGAGTTGGGGAGAAGGAGTTGGTTTGGTGTTCCCAAACCGAATATGGAATATTAGTGATGAAGTTTTGACTTTGAAATGTTGGGAATATTAGTTTAAAGACCACCATATATTATCATGTATGATAATAATAATTTTGGTATGTTTTTAATGACCCATATCAGTAAACATTGTAAAATTTAAAGGAATTTTAATTTTTTTTGTTTGAAAAAATGGACGTTTCATGAATTTGTAATGATATCAAAATTAAGAGAGTCAGAATGACTTCTCAATATGATTTTAGATTTTGAATGATAATTAGTTTAAAAAATTATATAATGTTAATATAAAATCAATTTCAATCTTTTTTAATATTGATGAATTAGTTTTTATAGAGTTATATTAATGATAAGAATATTGAGTAACCTTTCAATAAAAAAGAAAACTGCTTTATTCATACTAAATATGTTTTATGTATTATTTTGTTTCCTTTAGAATAATGATTTTCAAATTTTACAAGTATAATTTGAATAAAAGGATATTTTTTAATTCTCCTTGTAAAAAACGTTTTAGGATGAATATTTTGGGATTTTCTATAAAATTTGATTTTTGGGTGAATAGTGTAATTACCTATTTCTTAAGACTTTTATGTTTTATTTTATAGTATTATCAATGACTATATTGATATTTAATATTTTTAAATTTTAATTAGTTTATTTTTGGTAAAAATATTTATATTTATTCCTTTTGGATCAAAATTATATTTCTAAAATCACTTTTATAATTTAAATTGCATTTTTTGAAAAGCTGTGTTTCATCACATTATTAATTTTTTACTGAATTAATTTATTCTATTTATAAATATTTAATATTGTAAAATATATTCAATATTGTTATTTATAATTCCTAAATCTGGTAATATGGTCTACTTAGTTTTTCGTTATTATGAATTGTAACATCGGTAAAAATATGTCACCCTATTAAAGGGGTGAATCAGATTAACATAGGTTAAAATAATTTATAAGGACAAAAAAATTAAAAATTAAAAATTATAATATGATTTTATTTCAACCCATGTCATCTTATGTTTTCAGTTGTATTTTTTATAAAACACATTCCATGAATTGTATTTAATAATATTTTAATCCTTTGAGAAACTCCAACTATGTCCTCTCCCTCACCCATAAAATTGAACCCCTTATCCTCTCCTCTATATATAATAATACCTTATAATATAGAAAAATTCATTGAATAATACCTTGAAAATATCCCTCTCCAATTCATATAGGACCTTGTTTTGTCACAATACAATCCTTGGAAGTATTTGGGGATAATCTTAAGGAGGTTGTCTGATGAAGAGATATAGTTCAGAACTGATCATTTTCATATTATTTCTTCTTAAATATTCTTAAAATATTATTAAACCATGATAAAAAATATCATAGGTATATTATATATAATTTAGTGTTATTATTTTTTATGTTATAACAAATTATCATCTATTTTTCCATTAAAGGGAAGAATGAAAACATTGTCCAAGTGCACGCACACACAATCACCTCTAATTATGATGTATATCATTTTCAATCACTTACTCTTATGTATGGCCTTAGTAATGTATAAAAATAAAATAAAATTATATAAGTGATATAAATTTCATTATTTAATGTTAAATAATAATTCTATTACTTTCTTTGCCATCATATTAAAAATAAAAACATCACTCGTGTGTACATGTGAACTATAACCATGTAAATCGACATGATTTAATATCATCACTCCCTCACAAATATTTTATGTATTAATAAAATTAATAATATAATATTATTATTTTATAAAATAATCATTATATAATGAAAAAAATAATACTCACCTTCTTTCCCCCGTTTTATTTAAAAATGGAAACATTACTCATTCGTATGAACAACCCACTGTATCCGTGATTGTAATGTAATTAATTTTTATTAACTAAGATACATGGTTTATTATAAAGATTATAATTAATATAAAAAATGATAATAATTTAGGAATTATAATTCTATAAATGATATAATGCTAATCTGATTAAACTTAATAAACCTACCAATGCCATATTCGATATATGAGAAAAATATCAAGAAAACATACGAAATGAAGATAATTGATTTAATAATTCAATATAACATGGTAATAAATAAAATAAATAAAATAATAAAAAATAAATTTTTTTATTAATAATGTATATAATTCACATTTATTTATTATTTTTGACGATATATATTACATGTGGTGATTCAGACTCGAGGAATGAGAAAATTTAACTTAAAACATTTTTTGAAATGTTTTTTTCTCAATATATTTCATCGATGTAAATAAAAAAATTAAATTGTTATACAATTTTTATTTATCATTAACTAGATTCTAATGTAAATCTTATACCAAAATTTACTTTCATTAATTTGTATATGTTGATTTTTTTAAACATTTTCCATACGTGAAATTTATAACTCTTTTTACCAAAGTTTAAAAGAATTTTATTCCTTTAACATATATAAAATCATTGGAATATCACAATATATTTACCTTTTAATTATTTGAACCATAAATTACATGTACCTATTTTTATTTTCAAATATAATAATTTCCCTTATTTTTTTAGAATTTTTCATCATAATGATATTTCAATTGAAATAAATATTTATTCTTATTTTTTAGAAAATAAAAATTGAATTTATTATGGGTTCAAATTATTTTTTAATGGATTAATGATGAAAATGTGAAATATTTAAAAAAAATCATGAAATTGTACTTGAGCCTTTTAGATGATGATACATTATATTGATAAAACATTTATGATGGGTGATATTTATATAGATTATATGAAGTATGAGACTAATATAAATATTTAATGAATTAGGTAATGTTCCATGTCTTAAAAGGAAATAAGGGATGCTAATCGGGTAGCTTCCACTTATGGATTTTACTCTCCTCTTACTTATAGTGACATGAGTGGAAACAAGTTATGAATATAAATATCTAAAATACCTATAAGGGTTTATATTTTCTTGTTATCAGTTTTAAATGTTTTCATTTAAAAGGGTATGTTTACAATGTGGATATGATTCATTTTATACACTCAACTTGTAACATAAATAAGGTGAAAATTCTATGAGTTTTCATTTTCCCACTATAATTTCCGATGTCTTTATTTTATACAGATTATATATATTTTTTGTACATCCCTTGTTTCCAAATTTTTTATTAGATGATATCAATTTGTAAGAGAAATGAATATGTCAATTTGAAGGTATTTGTGATTTTTTTCTTAAAAAATAATTGGTTTTATTTTAACAGTTTTATGTTACAGAAAAAATAGTTATTGAGTAGATGCATATGAATTATAATATAGGGATTTTTATGTAACAATATGACATAATTCTCTAAAAAACAAAACCTTAAATATCCCAAAAAGGAACCAAAGTGAATTATTTTTAAAAAATTGATGATTATGTATAGTTTCAATGTCATGAACATGAGGTTTTTAGGAAAGGAATTGTTTAGATAAATTTATTGGTAGGATAATATTAATATAATTCACATGAGATATTTTATCTTATAGTTATATTTATATGATATAGAATTTAAATATTACCATGTTGTTTCATATAATATATTTATATTATAAATGGTTTTATATAGGGGAAAAATGGAAACTGAAGTTGCATGGTATCAAGAGGACAATATCCTTCAAAATTAGTGTCCTGAAATGGTTGTTATGTAAAATGAACAGTAGTAATAAATTTAGAGGTATAAACCTAAAATATTTCATTTTTGGTAAAAATACATTTTAGTGAACTTTCAACATGATCTAGAAAGTGCTACTAGTATGATATGTTTGGTAATAAGGCTTGGATTTCAATGAAAAGGGACCCGATCAATATAATAATGGGGTAATAGATAGGCAATCAACAGTGAGATTTTAAGATGCAATGTGTTGGGTAATCATGATACATTTGTATGTAGTTAAGTTTACATGGTGTCAATAATCATGATTGAAATTGAAATGGTGTGGATAACTCATTTTCTATTACAATAGTTAATGTTGGGGCATTTAATAAGGTGGTTATATTTATGTTAATTGTTTATTAGATTTATATCAATGAAATGTTTTACCATATGTCAATATTTTATTATTCTAAGATATTAAAATATTAAATATGAATATAATCTCCTAATAATATGATATAACATTTAGTGAAATCTATTTTTTAAATTATAAAAGAAACCAAGATTTATAAGAATCTTTTTATTATTAATAGTGAGATGGTTTTTATTGTAAATATTATTAAACATAAAATAATATAGTTTAATATTATGTTGTGTATGGATGTAATTTCATTTTATCATGTTATGATGGATTATAGAGCTAATAATGTTATAGTAAATGATATTATTCAATTTATAATATATCAAGAAGCTCATAAATTAATTAAATTTTGTATTGAAATTTTTTAAGATCCTGTTATTGAAAAGAGAGAAATGGTTCAACGTACTGATTTGTAGTAGTTAATGAATATATGGATGAATTTCCTAATTATTTTCATGTTTTTATTCAAAATCTATATTTTGAGTTTGTTATTGAATTAGTCCCCTATGTAAAAATAATTTTCAACCCCCTTATTTCATTTCTAAAGTTGAACTTTTTGAATTGAAAAAGATATTGTTTGACCTTCTTGATAAAGGTTTAACTCATCATATCACTTCATCACGGGGTGGTCCTATAATATTTTGTTGTATTAAAAATTTTCTTGCACTGATATATATTGATTATATATCCTATAATAACATTATTGTTAAGAATATTTATCAGCTACCACTTATCAAGGGTTAGTCTGATCAGGTATAGAAATCATAATATTATTCAATTATTGATATTGGTATTGAATAACATTATTTGAATGTGAATGGGAGAGATATACTAAATATTTCATTTTAGATTAGATATTGGAATTATGTTTTTTGGTTCTATCCTTTGGGTTGTGTAATATAGAAATTTTATTCAGGGATCTTATGAATACAATTTTCTATGGACTTTTGTATATTATTTTGTTTGTGTTTATTAATGTTATATTGATACATTATAAAAGTCAGGAAACGATAAAATACACCAATAAATTGTTTCAAATCCTTTAAAGAAAAAAGTTATATGATAAATTTAGTAAATTTAAATTTTACATGAAACAAATTTTATTCCATGGGCATTTTGTTTCTAAATATGGAATAATTTTTTCCCTGAATAAAATAAATGGGTTAATGAATATACAAGACCTATAAACATCATAAAGATTCATAGTTTTATTAGATTTTCATGTTATTAAATGTGTTTTTTTGAAAATATTTCCCAGTTATACATCCCAACAAAAATGTTATCTCGAAGAGAAGTAAAATTAATCTAGATGAAAGACAGTGATGAATGATTCTTTTAACATAAATGAAAATTAAAAAATTCTCCCATTTTTTCTAAGACATCTAGTAATATTGTGTTTTTCATCTACATATATTCTCTATTAAAGGGACTTATTTTTTTATGATAGAGAATGAGTAGGAAATTTCATATGTTTTAAGAATATGAAAACTATATGAGATAAATTATACCATACAAGACCTTGAAATGGCTATTGTACTTTTTTAAATTTAAAAACCAGGAGACATCATTTATATGGAGTGAAATATTAAATATATACTAATTAAAAATCTATGAACTATATATTCACTCGATAAAGTTGAATATAAAATTGAAGAGTTTTCTGAAAACTAATAAAGGATGACAATTTCATGAATGATTATTATCCAAGAAATTAATATATAGTAGCATATGTTTTGAGTCAAAATGACAAAACACCATTTGCTATGTTTTTTTTGAACAAGACAATTGGGTTTGTGTTTTGATGAGTCTTGGACAATAAATTATGAATTTATAAATTCACAATATTTTATATAATTTGTATGTTCAATGATCATTGACAAATATAATTAAGAACCCTCAATAGTAAGATCCTGGTTAGCATGAAATTGTTGAATTGGTTAGTAAATTTAAGTTGCCTAAGATTAAAATTTTCAATGAATATATTTTCATATTAGGTTAATGGTTATGTATGCCTTTTGATTCCAAGTTTAATAAATAATTTTCGAGTGAACCCCATAGTTATCGTTTATATGTACATCTTGAAATTACTATGATGTACAATGACCATCGAGTGAATTTTTTGTGGGATGGAATCAAGAATGATATTGTTGCGTTAACACTAAAATGATTGACATCTCAAAATTTTAAAGCTATATACCAATTATTAAATGGTATGTTTCATCATTTTATATTATTATTGTAGAAATGATAATATATATATATATATATTGGATTGTGCAAGATATATCACAGTAATAATGTGATTTGGATTGTTGGTTGATTAAATATATGCATTTTTTTCTTATTTATGATAGTATATAATTGGATAGGATATATAGAAATAATGTTAAATATATAATAATATTACATAGAGTGCCTTTTTCAATTGTATCTTATTGTGATGCAAGATTTATTAATAATTTTCGGAATATTCTTTAGAAATGATTTGGTATTGTATTAAATTTTCGTTCAATTTTTATTTATCAATATAGTAGCCAATCAAACAAAATTATTCAGAATCTTGAAGACATAATTAAATCTTTTTCAGTGGATTAATATGGAATTTTGGATCAACAAATTTTTTTAATTTATTTTTCATATAATAATAGTTTTTATTCAAATATATAAACGAAATATTTTGAGGCATTACATGGAAAGTGGTGTTGGACTTCACTTTCTTGGTATGTAATAAGGGAAATGAAATATTGAGACTTGTGATTATATAAGATATTTAAGAAATATTAAATATTTTTAAATAACATATGAGGGAATCTAAGAGTTTAATGATTTTTTCACAGGTAACTGAAGTAATGGTACATCACTTGTGGCAGGGGACCTTGTTTTCCTTAAGGTGTCTTAATGGGAAGTTGTTATTCATTTTTTTAAAGTGAAATATTATTTTCATTTTTTGTTACAAAATATAAAATTACAGATAAGTTTTTATATAATTATTATTTATCTTCCTTACATTTGATATTATGTCATGTAAATAGTGAAATTCAAGTTTCATTTCTAAGAAAATATGTTCCAAATCTATCTGATGTTTTGATCCATGATGTAGTGGAGTTGGAGGAGAAAATTTCATATAAAGAACGAATCCTTCATATTCATGATAATAGAGATATGTTTTATTTGGAATAAGGTGATTCATAAATTTAGGTTTTTAGAGAAAAAATATATGGATGAAAAATAAATATTTGGTTAGAAAATACTATGAAGGAAAAATATACACACTTGTTTATGTAATGAAATATTTTTATGAAATAATTTCCAAAAGGATGTAATAATGAATAAACCTAGGTAATTTTAATTTTAAATCAATTTAATTCACTAATTAAATTCATGTACTAATTTTTATATATTTATATACATAATAAAAATATTATGTAAAATTTTAATAAAAAATAAATTCGGTCTATTATTACTAAATTTGTTTTCTTATATTATATGGTTTATTTTAGAAGAATAATTTATAATTTTTAAAAAATGTTATTTAGAAAAATGGTTATTATTTTTGAATTCATCATAATGAAATTATGTTAGTTTAAATTTTTGTTGAATTTTTTTAAAAAGTTGATTTTTCTTTGGATAGTCAAAAATAACGATTTTTATATAAAATAATAATTTTTTTTCTAGTCTATTATAAGACCAATTGAGTTTGGATTAGTTTAAAAAGTTTATCATTTTTTTCATTAAAATTAAATAAATTTATACATTTTGGGTGAACTTTATAATTATCGTGGTATAAAATCACTTCAATAATTTAAAATTCATTTTCCAAAATTCATTTTTCTTTGGGTTTTTCATTTTTTACCAAATTATTTTATGGAATTTATAGGGATTTAATCATTTAAATGTTTTACATTTTTTAAGAATCATTTTCAAATTTATTAATATAGTCAATTTCATTTTTGTTTATTATGATTAGTAATATTGGTAAAAAAGGTGTCACTACTATTAAACAGTAAATCAGTTTAACCTAGAATCAAACAATGATAAAAGGCCCCCAAATTTCATATGAATTATTATTAGGTGAATTTATTTATAAAATTATCAACTTATTATTGAAATTTATTTTTTTAATACTATATTTTTTCATTAACACTAGTCAATAATATTTTAATCTTTTGAAATATTCCGAGTGTGTCATCCAAATCACTTATAAAAGGCCAACCCTATCTTATATTTTAACTACATTAAAAGAATTTTAAATTTGAAAATATCATACCTAATCCATTAAAAATATTTTTACCATGTTATAGTGAATTGTTTCATAATATTATCTGAATAAATATTTATGAATAAACATATGAGCATGTCCAAAGTAGATGTATGGTTCTTAATAAACATTTTCAATTTTATTTATTATTACACATCTATCAAATATTATTAAACCATAATGAAATCACAACATAAATATATTATGTACAGTGTAATGTAGTTATCTTTATGATATAAACCCTTTTTATCTACTTAATCATCTAATAAGATAAAAAATGTATTGTTTGTACGTTCACACTACAGCCTCACGAGACAATGTATTTGATTTTTCTTCACTGAATCCTATGGATTGAGATAATAAAGTATCCAAATAAAATAATATGATATTTATTATATAAATTACATTATCTAATGATAGAAAAAATTCTTATTATTTTTTCATCCTAAATAAAAAATAAAAATATTTCTTTTCTCAACATGTGGAATGGCACCTCACGAATCGACGTATTTTATTTTTTATCAACAAAAAAAATAGATTTTATATATAAGAGTAATTTAATATAAAACATTATATTTATGATATATTTATCATTGTTTAATGATAAGATAATACTTAATATCATTACCTCGCGTGCACTAAAAAATAGAAATGTTACACCTAGTCCCATGATTGCAACATAATTCATTTTCTATAACCACAATACATGATTGGCTATAAAATGTATAAATACTGTATAAAAATTATAATTACTACCTTATTATGATTATGGATATAATATAATCATTATCAATTTTTACATTTTATACCTACCAAAGTCATTTCAAACATATGAGTCGAATATCATAAAAATATATGACATGAATTTAATTGATAATTTAATTTAATATAAAATGATAATAAATAATATAAAAGGAATAAAAAAGGAAAATGTTATTAAACAATTAAATAGTTAATATATATATATATATATTATTGTGGAAAATGATGAATATATGTGAAGAATCAGTGTCATGTTAAGCGACAGTTTACCATTAAACCTCTTTTTTAATGTTTTAAAGATTAATTTTCTAAATATTTTTTCTCCACATCTATGTTATTTTAAATGTTTCAAGAAATTTTTTTGTTATGATTAAATGGTTTATAAATTTAATTTTCAAACATATTTTACTTTATTTAAAATAGTATAAAAAGAATCATGTTAACAATTTTCATTCAGGCCACATTTGGACCTTTTTATGGAAGAGTAAAATATTTTTTTTCATTAAATTTTTTTTCATGTGTGGAATTTATTTATGGAATGAATTTTAATTGTTTTTAATATTCCTATAAATATTTTTATGTTTATTTTCATATAAAATCATTTAATAAAAGTTTGGAAAATTTTCATTTAATTAATTTTCAAAAGAAATAGTTATTTTTTTAAATATTTATGTGAATATAGAAGGTTCTTTTTAGAGGAGTTCAAATGAGTTATTATGGTATTTATGATAAATCGGTGAAATATTAAAATTTTATTGTTTATGATATATTAGATGACAATTAATGATGATGATAGGGGACCCTGGAACAACGTATAAATGTGTGAACCCAATATAGATTATATGAAGGGTGATACCGATATAACTATACAATGAATAGAATAATGTTACTTATATTTAAATGAAATAATGTGGGAGTTTAAAAGGGAGGTTCATCCTATGTATTAAACCTATATATAGTTATTTTTGATACAAGTGAAAAATAGTTATAAATAATATTCTCTAAGATACCTATAATGGATTTATATTCTTGTAATGCAATTTAAAGGTTATGTTTGATGAAAAAGTATATTTTGCAGTAAGACATTATTTATTTTATATTAATAATGATTATTATATAAGATTTATATATTTTATGAGTTTTCATGTTTTTCAGTGGGCTAATGGAATTCATATTTTATACCCCTTTCTGAAATTTTTGTGATCATCCTTGATTTTTAATTTTTTTATACGGATTAAATATTTACAGGAATAAAGAACACATCAATTAGAAATTCATGAATATTTATCAAAAAATTAAAAGTTTTCTCATTTTATATTCTTTATATTCTGAAAAAATGGCTATTAAGTGGATGTTTTCACATTGTAATATATTGGTTAGTAATATATGAGGTAAGACCTAATGCTCTAAAATAGTAAATCGAAATGATTTGAGAAATATAAAAATTGAATTATTATCTAAACACACTATAATGTGTAATGTTATTTGGCTTTTTGTTTTTAGTTCTGAAGTATAAATTGGATTAAGGTTTATGTGGATTTACAATTGAAAGTTTTAATCAGGTATGGATCATGCCAAAATAGAAATGATTTTTTTCATGATGGTGTCTAAACAGGGATTAGGTATCCTACATGTCAGAAGTCATGTCATGACATAGAGGGGTCACTCCATAGTAGTGATTTGTTTAGGGATATAATTTATACCCAGGGAGGACAATCCATGACCCGGAAAGGGTCACACTACAAAGGAGGTTGGTTGAGAGTCGTACTCTCTACCTAGGGTGGTCATGTTACAACCCATGATGGTTCTTCCATGGCATGAATGGGTGAAATAATGCCATGGAATAACCCTCATAATCATGATATAAATTAACTATTTACATGATTTCTTATTAAGGGTGTAATTGTATTTTACAAATTAGTTCACTCATGTGTTAGTGAAAGAGATATGCCCAGAGTGAGCCTTTATTTAGACTCTCCCCTCCTTTTTCCTTATTTAAACCTCTATTGGAAAGGGGTAATTTATTTTAGGATTTTACATAGTGATTATAGTTAGTTTCTTCTCCTAATCCCCCAAATCATTATTTATTTTTATTTAATTTATTTTTGAAATATATGGGTAAGGTTTATAGTGAAAATACCACTATATTGTTGTGGAATCATCTGAATGTGATGGGGATTTTTGTCAGCATGGATATAGGAGGCGACAAAGAGAAGATAACATGATGTTATATGCAGTTTTGGTGAAGAAAAAATGGCCATTTATTTTATTATTGTCTAATATTAATTGGATTGAATTTTTTAAATAATAATAAATATTTATTATTCAATTATCTTAGATTTTTTTTCTAATAGTGGATATTAAGTGGATATGCTAGTTGGTATGAGGCAAGGATGGGGCTGACTATGTCTTTATGGAGCGTCGTAAGGATAACATCTCTATGTTTGAGGTAGGTGGTTCCTTTTAAAAAACTATATAATTATTTATTAATGAATATATATTGATTCATGTTTTCATGGGGTTGGGTAAAATTATAATTGTTAATAATATAATATATAAAAATATCAGATAGTTTTAAGCCTCTAAGTGATGGAGTATGTTCACACCCACTCATTGGAACTTCAGGATCAACCACAACCTATTTTTACAAGCGTAAAATATACAAGATGAATTGACAGGAGACTTGGGGATGGTATTAGGGATATAAATGAGAATCAGTTTTCCTATTATAGTTTCCTTAGTCTAGTTGTTAGAGATGAGAGGATTCACATTATAATAATAGGTGAGATATTTGTTCATATCAAACTTAGTGAGAAGAACCCTTATGAGGTTTCCTTGATATTATTTTTTATTCTAGGGGTGGGTTAATTAATCTAGATTTATATTGGATGTGTTAGATATAGTTTTCTATACATTTATTACTATGATATCCCTTATGAGATATGATTTTTGGGACCCATTCATGGTCTGGTAGATTTGACTTGAATAAATGGCATGTGGTTTGTAAGGGAAATTCTAATGAGGTATCTTAGGATGGCCCTTAGTAAGTGCGGTTGAATGTGATGTGGGATTTTTATGAGGATTATAAATTATCAATGAGACATCAGTTGATAATATGTTGTAGACATTTAGAACATTGTATGGTGTTCGATGTGAGTTAGTGCCGGTGAGTAGAGGCTGTGACTATTTTAGAGGATAATAAAAGACACAAAAGAGGGTTAGATGATTATGTTGGGATGTGTTTTAAGTTATTATTATAAAATAGAGTTTTTATAAGAAAGTTAAACTGTGTTGATTGATAGAATAAATATTTTTTTGAGACATGTGTTTAGTTCTTGAGTGACTAATACCTTGAGATTGAGATAGTATGTTGGGGTTTGATTCAATGGGTATTTTTTAGGTATTCATGTTTCAAATGTGGGCATTGTAGAGGAGAATACTAGTTGAATTTTAATAAACATGAGTGAGAATTTTCTGAAATGACCATATCATTAGTGATAAGGTTGTAGTATGGGGGTATAATATTGTACTTAGAGTGAGAAGGTAGTGATTGGGATATATGGACTTACCCTATGTGATAGGGTAATAGTAGGGACCTCTTGGATTAAATGTGTATTGGTCCACCTGTACATGTAAGACAAACCCTATAAGATGAAAGGGTCCATGTTATGATATCATATGGAATGAGTGGGTGGTGGAGGTGATATGAAACATTCTCATAATGATAGAGATAAAATGTATGCTTGAAGGGAGACCGAGCCTATGTGATGATGGTATAAACACATTGTATGGGGACTGTGTTGAGTGGGAGGGTTATGGTTGAGTTTTGAATGAAACTCAATCCTATATCTTTAAGTATGGGATGTTTTTCAGTATTTTTCCCTAAAATGAGTCATCATGTATGGTTTGGGATAATGGATTGATGGAAAAATGTTATTGGTTTCTGTATTAGACTGAATATGGAATGGCCAACTATCATGGTGTCTTTGTAATCACATGACAACTTACCATTCATGTATTTGTGGTGTCTTATTTAGAAGAAGACATTACAAAATACATGTTTGACCATTTTTTACTTAATCCTTTTAAATTTCTTAGGCATAAACATATATGATATCCTCCCTATGAAGATGTATTTCTCACACCCCATATGGGAACTTCAGTGCAAGTGAGTAAAATATGTCTTATTTCATCATATTGAGAATAATATGTGAAATGGATTGATAATGGGTAGATCGATGGGTATTGAAGACTATGATCATCTTGAGCGTTATTCAAGGTAGTAGAGACTCTTGTGTATTTTGAGTCTTTTGTATATGATATCAGTTCAATGGGAGATAAATTAGAATATATGACAATATTATTCTTTATAGAATATTTTTTATAACATTATTATTTTTTTATTCATGCACTGATGTTTCATATGAAAGATGTTCTATTATTTATTTTTCATTGATGATTTCATATTTTTTGAATAGTAAACGCAAAATATTATTTAGACCATCATGACGAGTTATAATCCTCTGGCATATGGGGGGTCAGACTTGATGTCCTATTGTATGCTGGTAGGGGAAATGGAATGCGAATTTCAATAGGCAAATTAAACACATGTAGTACCTTAATAGTATATATTCATGATAACCCCTAGTACACAATATAAAATTATCATAATTCCCCACATAATGTACAACACATTGTGAAAGATACAACTTCTCCCCATGGACTCTTCTGAGAAGATTAAAACCTCATAATATTTTTTAACAATGTTTATGTGTGTTAGAGATAGAAAATTTGGTTTTTAAGAAAATTTGTGAAAAAGAAAAAAAATATGTGTTATAATGGAAACTATTTCTTAATTAGTTTATTGTTATTAAATGTTTTTACTATTTTATCATACAAATTGTGGTTAAAGAATCATATTATTTCATGATTTCATTATTTGAATAAAAAAATAATGAAGAGGATACTAGGTTCCCTAAATGTGAAATTATGTTCTATTTGAGCATGTTATAAAATATTTTATTAAAAATAGTCATAGTTCGTCCATTTGTTTGGAGGTATTATTTGTTTAATATTCTAATAAAATGTTATTAAACAACATAATGTTTCATTTTGATCGTTTCGTGATAGTGATGATTTTTAAATTAAAAATATTGTAATTACTTTTCATGGTTTGGGTTAATTTTTATAAACATTCCATTGATGATGAAAACACTACTCGGATTAGGTTAAATATGTATTTTATAGATGTTAATTACCAATAATATTAGAGGGGATTTAGATTTTGGGTTTCATGTTTTTTAAATAAAGGTAATGTGAGAAAATTTATCTTTTATTTGTGGACCCCATACCACATTTTACTACTTCACATTTAACTATAAATTTGGATAGCTCTCTTCCCTATCATATATTTATTCATCACATTTTTATACCATAGGAGTATGATAGATTCACTTAGTTAATTTTTTTCTCCCCTTTTTGAATTATTTAATTCATTTTCTAATGAGATGACGTATTCATGAATTAAGTTATGATTTTTATTATTAATTCATCATTTTATATATTAACCCATCTTACATGATATCCAGTAAAACTAGAAAATCTGTCATTGTAATGAGTGATGTTTAAAATATTTGTTTATTATAAATTCAATCAATATATTAGATGATATGGATATTAAAATACTGAATTAAAGTAGGTGAATCTTGAATGATCAATTATTAATATTGATATGGAATTACATTGATTTATATTTTTGGATTAAGTAAATATGTATGATTAAATCATATAATTTTTCTTGAAAGCTTTGGTTGAATGATGGAATTCTTTTATATAATAAGTATTTCCTTTTTTACTTTTATTATTGATATAAGGAATGAATTTAAATATTTATTGAAGAAACTTTTGACTATTTGGACGTGATAATGATGAAAATGTGTGAAAATATTGGAATAATTTGATATTTTAGGATTAATATACCCTCAATATGGAATGACAAAATAAATAAGAGTGAATAAAAATTTATGAATTTATAATATTGAATGAATTATAAAATAATGGAATTAATTTGTTTCTATAAAAATTACATTATCTGGTGACTAGTAAATTAATATAAGGTCAAATGATTTATTTTATAACTAAATGAAACTAAATATCATTGTTTTCATTGAAATTATACTTTTTAATTTGATAAACTTATAAAATTATGTCTCTAAGATGACATATGTTATGTGTTTGGGTATAAATGCTTTCATGATGATAATTGTATATGATATGTATATATTTATATCATTATATGTTTATATATATTATATTAAGAATGTTTATTTCGGAATTTAGTATTTCAATATAATGTTATATAATATGGATAACATTACCATACACCATGAGAATATGCTTATTGGGTGAACCGCCAATATATATGATGTGGTGGAAATGAATGTTTAACTATTATCCCTCTTTTACCCTGTCATGTAGTATCAAGATGATGTTTTATATTTTTAGCATGAACTAGCCCTATAGAGATCTTACCCATGTCGGTGATGAGATCAAGAGTGGGCCCCCAGGACAACCTTTGATAGTCTATGTGTCATTGATAAGCAGTAAGGGTACAAAATAATAACATGGGCAGAATTTTCCATTTTAACCTAGCTAAATAATGTTAAAGATATCAATCAACACCATAATTCATTTTATATTATTCCCCATGATAATAATTACACTTAAATGAGTTCATTGAAAATAAATTTGAAAAAAAATAACATGCATGAAAGTCCACTAGAGATCTCTAAAACATCCTCAAAACTTAACTTATACTATCTGAACAACAATTCCCAAACTATAGTTCATAGTCTATTATATATAACTGAAAATCACCATAGGGGTGGGATCTTTAGTGTAGTTGGTATTATTACACTATTTATTATTCATTATTATTTTTTATAATTATGGATTTTATAAAATGTTTAAATTAGACCAAATTAATGTCAAGAGTCAAAATATACACACATTGACACACACAAACACATACATACTCAAATTGTAAATCCCCATCACACTATCTCTAGAACATTTATATTTTCTTGAACCCTTCATTAAATTATCTTCCAAAAAATAAAAAATAATAACTTTTATCCCCAAAATCATCACAAAAATATCCTTAACCAATTTCTCATTAAATAATACCCCATTAAATTAACGATCTCGGCACACAGAATAAATAAAACCATCTTAAAATAGATTTATAATACCCAAAATACATCATTGAATGTACATTCTAGTCAAAGGAATCCTAGTCACACCGAATTAGCAAAATTTATTAAGGAATCTTCTCACTAACTCACCATGGAGTTGGTGAAAAAATTAATGAATCATTATTACCAACTACAACTTGCCCTTACCTCAATTATAACCAAATCACATATTTCAACATCACATAATAATCAAACCACCAGAAAAATATAACCATCATATATCCTCTTCAATAACAATTTATATAATAAAATAACATATTTGAATAATATAAATCAAATACTATAGTCATGTTACCATTTCAACCAACCTATATAAAACAACATAATTTAATTTACATAATTTTGTAAGAATTATAATTTAAACCAAATTAACATTATATTCTCACCATTATCTCATATACTCATCACCAGTTTAAATAATAATAAATTTTTTTTAATAAAAATAATTTTACAAATTATGAATGAATAAATCAGAAAAATATATATAATCCCACCACCAATCCTACTCAATTTATGAAATAGTTGATCTTTATTTATTTGTATGTCGACCAATGAAAACCCTTTTAGTAACCATCTTCATAATAAGTGACCTTAACAGCTACCCTATCCCATTGTGATAAATTATTAACTGATATAGACCAAATATGAAATTTCTTTTGAATATCATGAGTATATAATCATAATAATAAGAAACCATGACCATAAGAAGCATACATTTTATATAATATCAATAATTTAAACACTATATATCACATATAATAATAAAATTATAAAACACAACGGTTTAATATAGTTTTAGATTAGATATGTAAATTTCTTATTAGACTATATTCCTTCAACATTACACATGAAATTATTCTCACCTGAAGTCCTTAAAAATATATTCCATCCAGAAATTCTTTGGAAAAAATTAGACACAAAATAAATGAAAGAGATAAAAAAAATATTAAGGGAAATGATATCAATTATTAATAAAGGCTAACCTTATATCCATGCTAGGAAACACAATAATGGGATAAATATATAAGTAAAAATAATATAGAAGCAAAATAGATGTTTATAAAATATGATAAAATAAAATATAACCTCAAAGAATAATAATGGAAGCATAAAATATATCATAGAGTATGAATGCAGATAAATGAGACCATAATCTTGATCTATGGTGTAAAAAATAAGTATTTGGTAAAAAACATGCACAAGTAAAAAATAAAATACTAAACATAGTTAAACAAAATAAATACCATGAATAGTGTTGTGAGAATAGCAATTAGGTCCATGCATAGTGTAGTGAGCATATCAATTATGTGTATGAATAGAGGTAAACACATATCAAATATGTATATATATTGAGTTATGAACACATCAAATTAGTCTGTGCATAAGGTTGTGAACATATCAATTCAGTCCATGTAATTGAGGTCAGAAAATATCACTTATTTCATTGCATTTAGTTGTGATAATATCATTTAGATTCATTTATTGATTAGTGAACTTATCATTGAATTACAATCATAGTGTATTGAAAATAAAAATTACATCCATGAAAAGAGTCATGATAATATATATTATGTCCATGCATAGAGTTATGAACACATAAATAGTGTCTAGACAAAGAGCAATATATGTGCATATTATATCTATACATAGCATTGTGAACACATCAATCAAGGATACATATTATTAGGACCGAGACTTAAACAATACATATTCTTTTAGATTTTGAAAAAAAATCATATCCTTTCATTCATGATTATATTTTATGTTTAGAGTTTTAGATAATTAGGTCATCACCCTTACAGAAATAAATTTTACATTACAAGGTAAACACTTACACTTACTATCCAATTTTACTATTATATAAATCTTTTAAAATGATTTTTTTTTCATTCTATGAAATATCTTTTAAAGCTTGATCATTTCAAAATTCTTTTTCATACTCATCCATAAAACCTTGTGATATTTTAACAAAACATTCGAAGAGTATAAAATGATCAGTAAGTGACATAAAGAAGAATAAATCCATTACTCTAGTGAAAAACATTAAAACATATAAATTTTTCACCTTTATCTAAGATGTCTATTAAAAATTGAAATAAATCATTTCCACATAAAAAATAAACAATTTTTTGGCTCATAGAAAACAATTAATACACATCGTATTAAAATAAAACCCCCTTTAGTAAGCCTAGATAATAATATTCATAACTCTTTTTAAACCCATGTCAGAAATAACTTGATCCTAGTTAAGTACATAAGAGAAACAAATTTTTAAATCCCTCCTTCATCCCTATCCCGGTAGGTAATATTACCTAATACATTAGAGTGCTATCTGGGCACACCCATTATAGAATCTATTTTCGGATCACCCATTTTTCATGAGCAATAATGGAGATAAACCCATCATATAACCTATATTAAGATCACTAATTTCATATATTTAATTATCATTTAATATATAATGAATAAATTTTGTTCAATCTTCATCATAAAACCTTTTAAAATCCTTTTAAACCCATAAAAGAGAACTTTTATATATTAATAAACCCATTCCTTTTCAAAACAAATCATAAATACTTAAATTCCCAAAAAAGTTAAGGAGTTTTCTTCATTGAATAAAAAAATTAAATATTTTAATATAATCCAAACATCAAATAGTGTATGTAGAATTAGAAAAAGTCAATTTTTTATATATGTTTAGATATATATTTTTTTATTTTTTTAAGGAAAGTAATAAACTCTGTTAAAATTCTTCTTTTGAAAATAATTTAAGAAAATTAAAAAATCATAAATTTATTTTGAATTTATTTTATGTCCATATAAAATTATTATTATCGTATTTTATAATTTATGGATGTGGAAGAAAACTTGTTAGATGTGAGACATTAAAAGATGATTTTTAAAATAAATTTTATCACCTTTCTCATGACCTGTCACATGCATTCCTTATCATCGTGAATAATAAAACTATGATAAATATGTACAAAATTTAGGAAAATTTTCAAGTCTATTATTCATTTTATTCACTTATTAACATATTATATACAATTACATATAAAATTGTGTTCACATCAGATGTTTTGACGATATTCAGCACATATGATTAATATTACTCTAATTTCATGATTATTCTCAAAGAGTTCATTATTAAATCACTTACAGAATAATAATGATAATAATTAAATAATTAAAATTTTAACACATCAATTATATTATTGAAATCATCCAAGAGGTTTGGTTTTGAAACATAAACTATGTTACAATCATGGAGATAGTATATCATACGTATGCACATGCAATGTTTCCATTATTTAAATATCAATATGGAATAAAGGTAAGTGTTATTTTAACTTTAAAAAACTATATTAATATCATTAAAACCATATTATTTATTTAAATATATTTATATATATAATCCATGTGATGTGGTGATGAAGAACGTATCACCTCGCTTTGTGGACGTTGTAGTCCAAACATACACACAAATGACGTTATCATTTTTCTATTACTGAAAAAGGAATGAAAATAAATGATATATTATCTTTAAAAAAAGAAAAATATTCCATGATTATAATATTTAAAAGATAAATCTATCATTAAAACCTATCATGATAGGTGAAAATGAAAAATAAAATACATTTTTTTTGTGAGGCGATAATATGTTATACCTAAGAACAATGGATTCTTTTCCCGTTCGGTGGAAGAGAAGATTGATATATGTTATTACCTTGAAATAAAAAAACACCCTCATATGGAATATATTGGTTTTATTATTCCATCAGTTTGGAAATATATTTTAAAGAGCTATAATATGAAATAAAAAATTCCATAGTTAAAAACTATTTGTATTCTTCAGAAAACCTCTTTTTATTTATAGATTAGGACCTTTATAGTTGGTATTACTCCCTTAATAAGACCTATATGAAGTGTATAGGGATTTAATAAATTTATTTTTTCTAGGATTTCATGAACTAATAGGATTGTTATGTGTGAAGAAATGATAAGAAGATCTTCCTTTCTATAAGAGAGGGGATGGGTACTCTTGGAGTTTCTAAAATTATTAAAAGAATGTAAATCATTTTTTGATGTTAAAGTGGATCAAAATTGATATGATTAGAAGCTAATATAGGGATGATTCTAAATTCTCTTATCCAATAAAATTTAAAAGGTTATGAATCACATATTTACCCTTATCTTTTTTTGTACCGTCTATTTACCATTTCATACTTACTGTGATAAAATGGTTCTGCACCTATAGGGTGAACATAGTTACCAAAAAATGGGGAAAAACCAAGAAATGGGTCATGGTTTATATTTTATATGTTATAAAAATTAATTATATTATTATGGTACTTTTTATTGTCTTATATGATTTAGTAATACATTATTTTCAAAAAATACCAAAGATGTCGATTTTAAAAATATACATGTATAGTTATTTTTATAAAATCATGAAAAAATATATTTTTAATAGATCCTAAAATTTTTACTTATCCTTAAAATTAATTTTCATAATAATTCATTGATATTTTACTACTTTTAATATTTTTATAATATTTTGATTTTTATATTTCAATTAATTAAATAATTACTATGTCAGTGTTGTATAAGAATTTAATGTTAATATATATTCTGATAAAATTATCAATAAATTACCGTGAGGATGATAAATAATTTATCTTTTAAAATAATATTTATAGCCAACCATGTCTTCATTTTATCCTCATATTAAAAATATTAGAGTTATTGAAAAAAGAGTGTGATTTTTTTACTTCTCATTACATTATGTTTTTAAACACCACAGTAACATCCAAATGAAAAAAAGTTCATATATTTTATATTTTGATAATTATGTAATAGTTATTCTAATCCAAATAATTTTTTCTAGTGTTAGGGTAGTTTCTTCAGTCCTTACCATTTTATTTTTATCCTTAATTATTGGATTTACCCTTTATCGTTGTTATAAAAATTATGAGGATACTATTCTATTTGCCTAAAAATTAAAATAGACCTATTTACCAAAATTTAAATTTCAGATTTTGTACATGGAATAAATTTTTTAAGATTCAAGACATAGAAATGGAAAAATTAATTTAACATTATACAGAAAAATTGTGATGCAAAATAGTATTTCAAAAAAAACTTATTTTCAAGTATTACATTTTTTATACAAAAGTCATGTTTAAAATTCATTCAAAGGTATATAAATGGATTTTTTTAAAAAAAATTAACTAATTAAATTTTAAAACATATAAAAATAGAATTTTAATTTTTAATACTTCAGAATCAAATACAATGTTTCTATAAAGAAACATTACTTTTAACTATTCATTGAAAAATAAATATCTTCATAAATTTCTTAAACAATCATCCTCATGTAATTTTGAAATGATAAATTGAAGATCAATTTTTTTTCAAATTTAAATTATATTATTTATAAATAAATATTATAAATAAAACCTTATAATGCAAGGAAATACAATTTTGATAGAAGTAAGTATTTTTACAGTTTGACTGAAAAACATTCTAATATTCTTATGATGAATTAAAATATATAATATCTAACTAATAAATGATTTATTCTAACGTTAAATGGGTTGTTGAATTCTTCCCCCATTTCGAAAATTACATCCCTGTAATTTTATTTACTTATTAAACAAGTGGAGATATCATTCCCTCATAACATATTTTGATTACCATGTTACTACTTCAACCAAATGGTTTCTCCAAAAAATGATAACATGGTGAAGTACATTATTCTACAATACATTATATATTCAAGAATATAAACATTCTACTACAAATATGAATGGTTATCTTATAATGAAAATACCTCAGAGATCAAAATACTATATGAATCTAGAAACATATTTTTTTAACATTATAACATAATAAAAATGTTGTCCTTAAAAAAATACAAGGAAAACCACATGGAAGGAATCTGATCATTGTTTCATTTGAATTTAAAATAATCCTATGAACTATGCACTTATCTTCCTTTTTTTACAAAAATATAGACAACATTACCAATGACATACTTTAATAAGCACCTGATCACCTACCTCAAAAAAGAGCATTCCTCTAGTTATTTTCATAACATTTGTAACAGATATGATGTGTCCTAATATGTAACTAAATAATCCAAATTTTCTCAACCGCTCCCTCTACAAACTATGGTCCCATCAACTACCTTTTTCCTACTACATCCAAAAAGAATAAATTTTATACATTTTCCAAATAATTCCTTAAAAGGTTTCCTCTGTATATTGGTGGGAAAAATTTTATTATAATAAAACACATCAAAGAAAGGTGTTGAACCAAAATTTCTTTTCAATCCATTGAGAAATACCTTAGCATAACTTACATGGTCGGAATTATTCATTCAAATATTCCATCAGATTAATGAATTAAGGTTAAAATAATTTTTAATTAAGTTTCAAATGACTTCTTGATTCCTTTACAAAATATTTGATGTGAACTTGATATCATGGTCAAATAAATATTAAAAAGGATTTAAAAGTAACATTACTATATTATTGAGATATAGTTAAAAATTTTGATCCAATTTCAGGGTATATTGAATGAAAATAAAATTTAAATATTTATGTAACTAATTATCAATTATCCAAATCATATATTAACTCAATAATTATTTGGTAATCCTAGCACAAAATCTAGGGATATATATTTCCACTTCCATTATAGAACTAGAAAAAGAAAAGACATCCCATTAAATAACTATCGTTATTATTTAACATATTGATGATTCAAATATTCAAGGTAATTATTTCAATAAATATATTAATTCCATCCTGCTAGTAATACTCATGAAGGTATATATACATCTTAGTTCAACTTATAAGAATGAAAGATAGAGAAATTAGATCTTCACTTTAAAATTATATTTTTAACTGGGAATCGCAAGATACACATAATATCATTCCAAATTTAATAACTCGGGATTTATTGGAATTAAATGTAGGGATCATAACCTCCTTAACTAATTATACCTTTCCCTATAAAACATGATCTTCCATCTAATATTTCAAAATTCTTTTTGGTAAAGGAAACTATACTGAACCCTTCAGAAAAATAGTATAAGTTTCTGCATCCATAGATTATAGTAAAAAAATCTTCAAATCATTATCTAAAGGGTCATTTTCACAACACATAATTACTAATATAGAATTTTTTTTCTAACTCAAAGCATTGGAAACTTTTTTTAATTTCTAGGATGATAATGAATTACGTAATCATAACCCTTGATCAGTTCAAACCATCTTTTCAATCTCATTTTAATCTCTTTATGAGTGGATATACACTTCAAACTATTATGATTAGTATATATTAAAAAATAGGATTAAATTAAATGATTCCTTCAAATTGTTAAATAAAAACACAAAGAAGATAATTCCTTGTCACATGTAGGATAATTTAACTCATGAATTTTCAATTCTAGTGAAGCATGAATTATTACCTGATTATTCTACATTAGAATGAAACTAGGTCTCGTAAATAAAAACTAAATTCATATGAAACATTCACAATAACAATTTAGAAAGGAAAAAAACCCAAATCATTCTCCAATCATAACTTTTGTTATTGAAAAAAATCATCACATTCTTTTGTCAAGATAAATTTAACTTGGGGTTTTATTTATCATTTTATGTAGACTAGAAAACCAATAATTAAAAAAACTACCAGTAATACCCTAAAACTCCAATAAAACTATGAATGTTAATAACAATTTTATGTCTTGGACATTTTTAACCCAATTTAGTTTTAAAATATCAATATTTATCTTATCGTTATTTACAATGTACCTATGGGAATAAATTTTTTTCAACCAAAATTCACACTTAATAAATGTTCCATATAGGTTTTTTCTTTTATGTTTTGAAATAAACTTATCTTGTGTATTTTTTGATACCTAATATATTTATTATGTTATAATATGATTATAAATATACATAAATACGTATCCAAGAACTCATAGAGAACACTATTCATAAGTCCCATAAATATAGCAGGTTTATTAGACAACACAAAGGGAATAAATATAAACACACATTACAAATATTTGGTCCAAAATGTTTTATTTGGAATATCATCATCATTCACTTTCCAAAAATTATACCCTAACATGGGATTAATAATTTATAAATACTACACTCATTGGAGTTGATCAACGAAATCATCAATGGGAGAAAAATACTATTTATTCTTAATAGTGATGTTAATTTAACCTATGTAATCAATAAAAAACCCCATGAAAAATATTTATTTTTCAAAAAAATATCTCCCCATGGTGATATTATAAGATGAATTACAAGAAACTTTATTAATTTTTTTTCAAATTTAAATATTATACTTGAGTCATTTGATAAGGGAGTTTCAAAAGTGACTAAGAATTAGGATCTAAATAAATAATGAATTCATCTTCCAATGAGTAATAATAGTATTAAATTAATTATAAAAAACATCTATATTTTCCCTAACTAATGAAACATCACTAGTTTGATCAGTAGAATTATTTTCAATAATATAAAAAAATTATCAATATCTTTTTCCCCAATGAACTTATTATCTCTTTGATAGGTTATAAAAGTTATGAAATCATTGAAAAAGACATTTTTGGATTTCAAATCTATCTTAGAAAGATAAAATAAAATCAAAAAAATAATATAATATAATTTCAAACTCTACCATGGGATGTTCAAAAATATTTTTTGGTTAGACTATCCATACATTAGTAGTAAGAAATTTATTATAAACTTGTAAGTTTAGTACTTCCTCTCAGAGTTTTAAACAAACGTTTTTTATTACTTTCTTGAGTTAATATTCTTAATTTACAAGATAATTTCTTCAAAATTAAGGAATGTGAATATCCATTGTCAAAGAGGGAAATGACAAAATTCAAATAAACAAGTATCATACATGTCACTACTTCATTTGATGTAGAAAAATCAATATTAATAGTAGAAAATTATTTTTTCACACCTTTCTATTTCTTATCATGATGATTTCAATCATGTGGTACTATCTATCCACACATAATAGAATAATGAACCAACTCACTACAACTAAAATATCTCATCACTGGATGGTTATCAGTTACCTCTTTCATTGATTGTTTTACGGATCTCTCTTTTTATAGTTACGAGCCCTATAACCAAACTGAATACAAAGATAAAACATTCCAAATCCTATAAAACATCAATTGAAATGTTCATTTACATTACTTATAAATTTTCATGGGATTACCATCAGTTTTTTACATAGTTTGTTATCTATTTACTTCCACCATGACCACTTCTTATTCTTATCATCTTGATGAATATATGAGTAATAAAATTCTGCCTCAAATATCTCAACATAATAAATAATATTCTATTAAATTTTAATTTCTAGGGTTGAAAAAATCTCTTCATAAGCCTTGGATCAATCATTAAAAAAATATATTAATTTTTCTATCAAGTTCCCTGATAAAATTAAGAATATATGTGGATAATCATGTAATATTTGGATCGTATGAATTTACTAAATTGACATATTATTAAATCAATTCAATGAATAGTTTCTCCATCATAATCTAAACAACCATAGGGAAATAATTATTTTAAAATACACATATATGTTTCCCATTCAATGGATTCAATCTCATCTCTATATTATTTTTAACCAAAGACCACTACCAACCATGTTCAACATAAAAATGATAAATGGAATGGTTTCCTTTTGAGTTTATTAACAAAAAATACGTTTAATATATTTTCTAAATCATTAATCATTCCCTCAGCTACCATGGGGGTCATAAAATCTACTGAATTCTAGAGGATATATTTAAAAATTTTCCCACTAACATCAAGTTCCACTATGTTATATATGGTTTCCCTATATTCTAGATTCCACTACCATTTATAACATATGTCAATTCAGATCCGGTCCATCGTAAATATATTTTGTATGAAACTTGAATGTTTCAAAAATAATCGAATCTATATACATCGTATTCTAATAATTGGATCCAAAAGAATAATAGGTATAAAATGTGGGATTTTAATGTTATCCTTTATTGTAATTAGATAATGAAAAGAATTTGGAGAGGGAATAAGTTTTATTGTAACTAAAGAATATTTTTGAATAAAGTGAAGTCAGAATTTATAAATTTTTTTAATACATTATAAACCAAATCATGGGATTCTTTTCGAATTACAAGGTTATCCTAAATCAAGAAAATTTTCATGATAAAATCTTCTAAAGAAATGGTGTAGAGGTTTAAAGAGTTTCAATGTTGTAGTATAGAGATTACATCAGAATGGGTGTCACACTCTGACCTAGTATCTAGCGGTCACAATTACTTTTATTTATTTATTTATCCTTATTTGTATTTTAGTTTCATAGTGTTCATAAATTTATTAAATTAAAATCTAAAGGAAATAAAAAAAATAAAAAACAATTTAATAATAATACTATTATTATTATGGTTAGTAATAATATTATTATTAGGTTTCTTTTAATATTTATTAAGTTATTATGAATATTAATATTAATATTATTCATTATTTTTTTCATTTTTTTCACTATTTTTTCTCCCCCCCTTTCCCCCTCCCTCTCTCTTCCACTCCCCTCTTCCCCCATCACGCAGAACGCTTCCCCCCCATCTCCATCCCACTCATGCTACCCCCTACCGGTCAAGGACCCGACGATGTGTCTTCCTCCTTCCTCCGGCATAGAGACCGTTCGACTGGCCTCCCTCCCTTGTGTGGAAACCTTTTCACCATGTTCGCACAACCCAACCTTTCCTCCTCTCTCTTGTTCGTGTGACCTAGTTTACTGGGATAAGCTTCAATGTGCCGTTATCCCCCTCCGACGATCGAATCTTCTCCAATTTTGGTGTGTGAACCCCTTAGGTGAGCTTATTCTCCCTTCTCCTTCCCATATTTTGGTGTTTTGGTGGATTTCATGGGGTGCACATATCTTGTCCAAACCCTAATGTGTTTATGGGTTCTCTTTTTTGGTTTATTATTTTTATTTAGGGATCATCTTTTGTCCCTTATGGTGTGAGTTTAGTGCAATTGAAGTTTTTCACCGAAATTTGGATGTTTCGACACCGAAGGTAAGAGCTTCTTCATATTAGTGTTCTTTGGTGAATGAATTCTCTTATTTAGTGAATTTGGAATACTCATTTTTTTGTTTACTTGGTGGGAATATAGTTTTACTTGCGGTTTGATATGATTTCAATGTGTTTAATAGGATATTTATTTGATATGAATGTTTTGATTTTGTGAAAACCCATGTTGAGCCTTTCGTTGTGTTTTATAAACTTTTTTGTTGGTTTATTATGTCACCCCAAGGCTGTGGATTCAGTTTTTTCATGTTATTGGTGTGTGTTTGTCCTTAGAAAATGTTTTTTTGATCATTTGTGTTCAAAGTTTGGTGATACAGGTTGGGATTGTTTCATAATTTTTTTGAGTGGTTTATTAAATCTTTTAAAATGTTCAAAACTGGTTTTTGAAAGAATTTTATATGTGCTTGGGTTAATATTGGATTCTTAATGTGAAATTGAGTGCAATTTTAGAGTAATAACCTTATTGTGCTTCTTTTAGGTGTTTTATAAATTGTACACATGCTTTATTTAGTTTTTCATGTGGTGAAAATCACATTTTCAATGGAACTTATAGTGAAAATGAGTTTGGGTGTTGGTTTATAAAGAGAAATACATAATTTGGCATGTTTGAGTTGTCATGCATTTCTAAATGGAAATTTTAAATGGTTTAAACAATGAAATTCATTTTTTGGAATTCGTTTCAGTTTATGTGATGATTTGAAATGGCCTTTGGAAATGGTTAAATTGATTATGTGCTTTTCTTTTAATACTTTCAATGGGTTTTATGAGTTTTGTAAGTGGCGTGTCATTGGTGAAAATCCTTGATGTGTTATTTGAAAAGTTTTATAGATTTGTTAAGTGTTTAATTGCTTTATTAAATTAATTTTGTAGTGTGTTTGACCTCGCTACGATGGTTTTGGGATGCAGGTGTCGAGGTATCCTACATGTTCATGCATAGGGTAACGCATATATATATATATATGCAATCTTTGTACATATTCCCTCAATGCATTGGGAATATGTGCAATGCAGTGTGGGGTGTATATATATATGCGTATAAATGCATGTGCGTGTAAGCGCAATGTGTTAGTTCGAGTGGTCATCAACAAATAGCGACATGCATGAGGTAGGTCCCCTATTCCCTGACCATTAATAGTAATTTCCATAATTTCATATCATTTTATTAAAAGTGAATCATCATCTTCAACATGAAATACATATGCAATATATATATATATATATTTATAAATATATATAAATTAAAATGGCTTTGGTTCTTGAAAAGGGATTTCTTTAATGTTTCAAACAGAAAGTGGGTATTTCCAAAGACACGTGGTCTTTTAGAAGACTTCATTGTGAAAGTGAAATGCCACATTGTTTTCCAAAGACGTTCCAAAATGATCTCCAAAATTAGTTTTGGGTGAACATGTTTTCTAAAGAAAAATAATTCTTCTGGAGTAATGAGGCCCGTTTTCCACCTTGAAAATGAAGTGTGAAAGTGAAAAACCTCTCTCAAGGCATGCACATTATTTTAGAAACATGATGTGTATGTTAAATATGTGATTTGTGATACGTACCTAATGTAAAGGATTATGTGATGTTATATGACATAAAAGGGGAATGCGCTTAATGAGGGAGAACGATGGTGAGAGGTTGAGAAGGATTTTGGATAAAGAAAATGTTTTGTTCACTAATGTGCTTTGATAAAACCTCACCACCCATTGAAATAGAGCACAACAGGAAACCTGGGTATTTAGGAGGGTGATCGGGACTAGTATGATGGATGACACGGTAGGGGTTTGTACGGGTTCATCTAGTACGATTGATGCAACAACACTAACTAAACATATGTTTTCTAAGGTTCAGGGTCTTTTATGCCACATTTTCTGAGGGTCGTGGTCTTATAAGCCACGTTTTTGAAGGGTCGTGGTTTTTATTCCATGTTTCACTGAGATATGAGGTCTTTAGGGTCCCACTTTTTCTAGCTACCTATAGGGATTACCGATGGTTCTCATTTGCGACATGTTTCTTGTGATGTAATTTTTACTTCAGTTGTTTCATACTTGATGTCTTATTTTTGAAAACTATATTTTAATCCAAACAGGTTTCTTTTCATTTTGAAACATTAATTCATTCTCAAAACCTATTTTGAAATTGTAGTGGGAGTGAAATTTTTTACTTGAAAATGGAAACTCATTACATGAATTTGAAAAGAAGTAAACACATTATCTGTTTATATTTTTATTTTCAAACTGACATGATTGGATTTATTACTAAAGGCAAAGACATAAGACATGGTTATATTTTGTAATTCCTACTTGGCATCTCAGTGCTCATGACTACTTTACTTTTCAGTTGTAGGTTTTAGTATTGGATCTCTTTTGAGAGTGAGTGTAGTTTATGTTCCGGGGTGACCCACACGGTCGCCTGAGGTATGTCACATTACTTCATTTATTTTTTTTCCGCTACCATGTTGCTCAGTTTTTTCCCTCTGTTTATCTTCTTTTTCAATTTATGATTACTTATATTTTTATGGGCCAAATCTTTCCCAAATGGTTTATATTGATTCTCGGCACTAGTTTCCAGCCCGTGAGGATGAGGAACGCCCTTCGGGCCATGTCTCGGACCGACTGGAATGACTGGTTCAGGGTTTACTTGAGTTGGTTCATGACAATGGGATATCCTTTATAATGGGAATCTCATCGTAATAGGAATTTTGTTATATTACGAATTCAATAAGAATCACCGAGAAGGATATAGAATTCACATTCACTGAGAATAAAGCAGAAGTTAGATTCACCGAGAAAGAAAAAAAATAGGATTTAATTAAAATAAAATAGAAACCAGATTCACTAAGAAACCACTAAAAATCAGATTCACTATGAAAGAAACAAAAACTGTATTGATCTAATTATGAAGATTACACAATATAAAAATTATATAAATTTTATGATGAGTTTAAGAAGTCAAATCCGAAATTCAATTTTTTATTAATCTTAGATAAATCAATGTAGGTTTAATGATGTCAATGTTGATGTTTTAAATGCAAGATATTTTTTAAGAATTAGAGATTTAAGGAAGAGGGAAAGGTTTTCATATTTCTTGATTTTGCCTTCTGATTTACATACAAATAATCCCTCTTATAATTCATTCATTGTTGACTTTTTCACACAAGTGGAAAAGGAAGAGTTCTGAAGAAATCTAGTGAGATTTGTTTTCGAGAAAAGATATCTTAAGGAGATTTAGATAGTTTAATGTTTGACTACCATATTGAGAAATATCATATTGAGAAAGATCGTATTGAGATTATCATATTTATTCAATTTTACTGAGTACATCAGACTGATGTACACTGTATTAAGTATTTGAGCAGAGTTTGAGTATTAATGATTGATAATGGGTTCATTTTATTTAGTCCATCATATTGATATAATCATATCAATAATGATTATACTGAGAGAATCTAATATAGACTAATCAGAATGAAAAAATTGGGTCCATCCAAATTGGAATGAGGATTTAGACTTTTCCATTTGGGAGAAATTTTAATAAACTATTTATTTATTTATTTGGAACAACTTTGTATGAGAAATCATTATAAAATGATAATAGTAAGAATAATATTTTTTTTCGAGATATAGAAGGTGTCTAATGGGATTTTTCACAAGTTCTTTTCACTTCTTTTTAATAGTGGATTTCCGTAGACCCTCAAAAGTGGTTATGTGAAGGAAGGAAATGAATCTTAGTAGGTTGTAGGGGTTATGTTTCTAAATGTTATGAAACTTATAAAAGGGTAGAACTAATTCAACCGAGCCTTCCTAGTTGTTATTCGATCCTTTATATATTTAATTGGTATCAGAGGGAAGGTTCTCTTAGGGATTCTTAATCATGGATAATATTAATTCTATCAATAGTAGAGAAATTCCAATATTTTATCCAAAAAATTAATATTGACTGAAACATAGGATGATCCCTTATCTTCTATCTCCTTTCCTAGATATTGTTGACGTTGCTAACATTGGTTTCAAACCTATTGAGAAAGATGATATTATGACATTTTTAGATAAGAGAAATATTGAAGTATATGGAAATGCTTATAATTTCATCATTATATCCTTATCAGGGAGTGTTTATTAGAAGGTGATGGGTCTCAATAATTCAAAAATTATGTGGGATAAGCTATAAAGTTTTTTAGAATAGAATAATGAAGTTAAGGAAGAAAATATACAAACCTGGAATAGTATTTATGAAGAAATCAAAATTATAGATGAAGAAAACATTATTGAATACATCAACAGAGTATATTAAATTGTTTGTAACATCTTAGAATTCAAGGATGTTGGGAAGATTTTAAAATTTTGAAGAAAGTTATGAGAAACTTTTTAATCATGTTTTATTCTAAAACCTCTTCTTTAGAAGATATGGGTGATATATCTCTTGATGAATTGTATATATTTCTGGATTCATATGAAATGAATAAATATCCAATGTTTAAAAAGAATATTAAATATGAGAATGGATTTTGAATCTATGAGAAAGATGAAAATCCAAGATGTTTTAGATATTGATCCCTTTGACTGTGAAAGTAAATATGATTACCATTTGAATGATTAAATCATGTATCTTATATCAAATAACTATTAAAGAGGAAGAATAAATTATGTAGGTAAACATCCTCTCAAATGATTTGAGTGTGGAGGAATCAGACATTTCACTATGAAATTCCCCAAGAAGAATATTTGAGAATATTGAGATGATCCAGATGAAAAACATCAATGGAATAAGTGATAAAATAATAAAAATAAAAGTATTCCAATAGATACAAAAATATGTTTCATGGAAACAATATAAGTATATTGACTAGGAAAGTTAAAATAGAATCAACTAACAAAAATTATTCAGAAGATGATTGTTTATAAAAAATCATAACCTTCATAGAAAAAGTTGTGAAAAAATTTCCCAGAGTGTGGATAAAGTGGTGATAAAAATTAGAGAGACTATCATTATAGAGGACCCATTTTCTCTTTTTAATACTTTATAATATTTATACATATATTTTCAAGTGTAGGTGCTTACACGATGTGTGATTCTAAGGCCTGGTGTGCCTGGAATTAATTTTATAAAAATATTATGCATTTTTATACCATGGAAACATAGAAAACGTGATATATCTCAAATAGTAGATCGGATCACAAATCCTAGGGCATAGTTGAGTTCGTATGGTGGGGTTTACCCTAGGCAAGAAATCACTTTTTTTATTGTGGGACTTCTGTAGAAAATTCCACGAAGAGAGAAAATGTAAATAAAATAACTAAATAAAATTATTTTATTTTGGATGATAATCCGAATAAATTTTTTAATGGGGTCTCAGATTGGAAATCTGAGACCATGTTTGATTTTATAATGGGTTGTTTTACATAAGCACAACCTAAAGTGAGAGGGTGTGAGATGTTTGGATCCCATGACTACTGCTGGGTGCGGTTAAGCAGATTCCTTAACCTAATTACAATATATAAATATATATTGTTGAGTATTTTTTATGGATAGTCCATAATCGTCCCTCCATCAAACTCTCTCTCCCTTCTTTTATCTATGTATCAACGATGAACCAACAATGAAGCTTCACCGTATCGTAGTGGAAGTGTGGTGAGTGTAATATTCATCAACAATGATTGATCCAATCTAGGTAGGGCTCGTAAATTGTTTTTTTCACCCCATTTGATTAAATTATTGATATTATTTTATCGAATATTGATCCATGATTTTAATTCTTCTCCCATGCCCATATTTTTTTAATTATTTTTATAAATATTCAATCAATGAATCATAGCCAACATGAACATGGATGGGGTTCTTTTTCAATTCATGTGATTTGTGTTATTCTCCCCCTCCTTGTTAACATCAACAATTTTTTTTGCATACCCAAAAATCATTTGTTTTGTGATTGATCCTTTATTAAACATATCATCACAGTGAGTTTAGATTTTAGATCTATAGATCGATCTTGGCGTGATGCAGGGTAACGAATGAACTAAATAGATCTGTGTTCCAAGAAAGAGTTTCCGCTCGCAGATCTGGGTGGATGCTTGGGGTGTGTCACCAGAGATGGAGTAAGCTCTGAAGAGAGTGGATTAATAGTGGTTAATCGATGGTGGTCTATGTAACTCATTCATTCGGTAAAGGAGAGGCTGGTAGTGTATCGTTCTATAAAGATGTGTGGTGGCTCGCTGGATAGTCTGTAGGGCTGTGCGAGAAAAGCACCATCTATTTTCTTCTGCGATGAGGCATGATTTTCGGCTACAGATAGGGTTATAGATAAATAAATAAATAGGATACCACCTTTTGTGCATGAATCTCAATTGTGTGTTGTTCTAAATAAAAAAAATGTAAAAATGTAATAATATGATACTATTATTATTATTAATATTGGTTGTGAAAACTTATTTCATCTGTAACATCATCATATAACATCAGATTGATGAACCGTTAGTAGCTATGTGACCCAGTATCTGAGGTAGATGTTTTTAGACCAATGTGGGGTACTTTTCTCTGACATGGGGATCAGGTCTATAAAACACCCTAAACTAATAATATTTTTATTTTCAAATGTTGATTCAAAAGAAAATCCTTCGAGGAGCGTCTGATTGATGTGACATCTATAGCAATGCAACCTAGTTTTTGTGATGGACCATTTACTGATAGTATGGGAATATTAAGACATGGATTCTTGGAATATTTATATGAAATTACTATGTTTAAAAATAATAATACAAATTATTATTATTTTAAGTTATTATTTTGGATGTGGCGTCCGCATGCGACACCTGATTAATGCACTATCAACAATGGATCGACAATATTCTACAAGCAGATATTTCAAGAAACATTTTTGGTTTTTAAACAAAAATAATGTTATCGGACCCACAAAGACTTTTTCAACATGTTTTGTGGTGAGATGAAGTTTTTTTCACTGGGTATCCATTTAGGATGAATGGAAATCCAATCCCGCATGTTTTTTCAAAAGGATCACAATGGTGAGATCCATATAATTTGTTTCAAGATTAAGGAATGGCCTCAATTAAATTCCATATGATCACACTAAAATACCATACAACTTTTACATTAGATACCCTATTGAGGCGAATGAATAGTCGATCTTGAGCATTTTCCAACAATGATCACAATGGTGTAATCTATTTTGATGTGTGGATCCTTATTCATGATCTCATTAATTATGGAAACATGAAAGGAATATCGATGGAAGATACTTCTACTGTGTTGGAAGAGAACACATATCTTTGTTCATCATTGATTCTTGTGAGATTGGAGAAGATGTACGAAGAGATATAGTTAAATGTTTTGGGGCTGTTTGAGGAGGTGTGTCAGTAGAATTTTTTGTTCTCCCTTCGGATCACCAATGAGAATTGTGCACTCGTTAGCCTTTTGGATAGATATTTTGAGTAATCTTGGAGTACACTGGAATTACTAGAGGTACTTGAACATAATTTAGTACCCAATAATGGTTAGGTACAAGGCTAGGTGACAAGGTGGGACTACATGACATGTAGACCCCATACGCATTTCATACCACTTTAAGAATCTTATATTAATCATATCTCCATCTTTTGGACTCAGAATTTGGACTGTGAGTATCCTATCCTTAGTGTTTTTCTATGTAGAATGTGATAGTGCCATCCATAGTGGATTTCATGTTATGACGATAGATGTTCTAGGTTTATGTCTAGTCAGGGTGACACCCAATTACTACAGTGGTGTTCCTCGATGCTTTCCAAGAGGTACCATGAAATAGATATGGTCTCTGTTACTCAATGCTTTCCAAGAGGCAACATCTAGCAGGGATGTCTAGTGTTCCTTGATGCTTTCTGAGAGGTTCCATCTAGTAGGGATGATACTATTCCTAAATTTTATCCAAGGTGTACCATCCAGTATGGGTGGACAATGTTCATCGATGGTTTTTGAGAGGTACCATCCAGCAGGGATGAAAAATGTAGTTCCTCTACATTTACTTCTGAGTGGAATCCTCTAGCTAGGATGGACATGGATCCTCAAATACACTACAGTGGATCCCTCTAGCTGAGCTAGGAATGGGTCCTCGACGACACTAGAGTGGAACCTTCTAGTAAGTCAGGGCATGGGTCCTTAACCATATCTGAGTGGAACCCTCCAGCCGGGCTAGGCATGGGTCTTTGGCAACACTAGAGTGGAACTCTCCATCTGGAATGGGAATGGGTCCTTGGCCTTTTCTGAGTAGAACCCTCCAGCCAGACTGGGCACGGGTCCTCGATGACACTAGAGTGGAACCCTCTAACAGGGTTGGTCATGGGTCCTTAACCTTGATGAACATCCTCTTGACTATTAATATCAGTGATGAGACATGTATTGATGTTAACTTTGGAATCATGAGAGATTGGGACACTTTTCTCACCAAGGCGCATCCTTGTGAAGTGACCTCAAACCGTATGGGTGAGACAGATCCACCAAAAGCGGATACTATCAAGGTTTGGTGATTGAATCCCTTTGACTTGTGTTTTCAGGGTAGACGTGTGGGATACTAGGCATCAATGGTGGTTACATATGGAACTATTGGAGACACTTTTCTTGGGCTGAGCTACGAGATGAAGATCCACTTACTCTCTCATTTGGGTGTCTTTGGTGGGGAATATATATATATATATATATATCCTATTTCAGTACCCACTCCTTAGGTTTTGGTTACTCTCCTTCCAGTAGAGGCGATGACACGTGGGTTATGACACATGCATTATGTGTCTAACATCTCGTGGTTGAATGCGTCTACTCTCCTGCTATAGGTGGTGAAGACTCGATGAGATGTTCACCTTATTTCTATTTATAGCTCATTATTTTTGGATGAGTTTACTTCACTTTCTTATTGGGTTGAGTTACATTATTTTATTGTTCCTTGTCCAATCTACTGCATTTTTCTTTAGTGTATTCATTATGGCACTTCTTTCTACTTTTTTGGCGTGTCCTACTGAGTATTTTTATACTCACCCTTACATGGGATTTTCTCTCACAAGTCATTCCTTATACAGACAACAGACATATTGATTGTTACATTTGAGGAGCATATAGGTACAGGTGCTTTGATCATGTACGGTGTTCATAGCCTGATATCTAGGAGCATGGCTCTCTCAGATATTTTACTTTTTCAGTCACTTCTATGTTATGAAACTTTTCTGGTTGGGTTTTTATTTTTACCTTTTTTTCCCTTTCAGTTTACTTTACCATACGTGTACTATTTAGTGGTCTAATCATTTTTTGTTTCCTTTTATATAGGTGTTATAGATTTTGTTTATTTTCCCTCTTATATTTTTTATTTATTTGGTTGTGCGTGTGTGTACAAGAACTTAGGAAAATTTCTCCACTTGTTTGTTGTTCCTTCCACGCTTGCCGCTACCCCTGGCCTATGGCGGTGGGTATGGGGTAGTTGTAGCTCAAGCCCTGACATGGGTAAGATTGAGACATAGTGGTATCAAAGAATGTTTATTACATGAGAGGTTTTCCATATGTTCTCCCATAAAATTATTTTTTTGGATTTAGGTAACCAGTTTTGAAATGTTGTGAGAGTGGTTCTTAGTCTAGGGAGTTCAATGATGGGGTGACGACTGATGTAGCCACACACTAGGACCTTGATTATCTTCTTGTCGACTCAGAATTCTGTGACATTTTCTTTAGGGATGAATTTTTCATGAATAAAATAGAATTGAGTCTTTAAATATCTTGCATGGTTTAGATCCTCATCATTGTTGATATATACATGTGATCATTTGACTACGGTTCTTCTTTATGGATTCAAGATGCCTCAGTGATGATAGCCATCTAAGATAAAAATGTTGGCTTATAACGAAGAACCTATGAGAGATAAGGCCTCAGTTTAGGGTCCATCATGTGATCCCCTTCCTCCATGTGGGTAAGTGAAAAAACCTCCATTATTTTAGTAGAATACATCCCTAGAAGAGCAGCATGCGGACGTGCAAAGATTGAGCATGTTCAGTGAGTTCAAACTTCAGAGACTACTAAGGTTCCATGGTGAGCCAGACCCTCGGGTAGTGGAGCTTTGTACAGAGTTAGTGGTCTACCTCTTCAGGTTTTTTCACACACTGACAGATGGGATAGTGGATTTGGAATCCAATATTTTCCACAAAGAAACTGGCTATTGGTGGAGTTTGGTTACTTAGATGCATGACGAGTCGGTACTCTCCTAGGATAACTTTCAGAAGCTGTTTCGTGAAGAGTACTACCCTTCCCTATTACGGACCATTCAGATTCCAAAGCTTCTTGAGCATCAGTAGAGTGGGACGATGATGTATGAGTATGTGATTATTTTCATAGACCTTACTCAATAATATTTTTACATGGTCCACGATGGTTACTTATGAGCCCAAAAGTTTGAGCGGGGTCTTTATAGAGATATCTATGTTAATATATTTCCCTTATGTATCCACAACTATGATGGGGTGATAGAGTAGGCACTGGTGATCAGGAAAATTCTATCAGTGGGATGTCAGTCGGAAGTGCCTCGATATAGAAGACCTCCCCATGATCAGTCTCAGGCATGTGTTTCGGGACAATATAGAGCCCCGAGACAGCCCAGGGATGGCCAGTTATATTCTTGTCATGGGTGAAGTCACATGGTATGAGATTTCCCAACCAACTATACTGAGCTTCCTAGTTAACAGATTAACATCCATGGTAGATAATTAAAAGGTATGGGTGGTGGATAACACTATGTGGTCCATCCACCACCAAAAGTCAGTCCACGTCAGACTTAGGGTGTCATGGGGTGTCGGTGTAACCAAGTGTCTGTGATGTTCGATGTGGATTTGAATGCATGGGAAAAAAGGGTAATTTCCCCCACCAAGACATGTTTTTTAGGCAATAAAAACCATGAGGGTGAGTTAGTGACACCCCAATTGAATAGTATCATGGGGTGGTGGATGATTCCTTCTAACTTGTGCGTTTTGGTATAGGTTGTGGAACAGAGTGTCAGAGACCGGAATGGCTTTGTCAGTGGTGTTTTTCTTCATGAATTCCTTTTTCTTAGAATACCACTAGTTGGATTGGAGGGGTTTCTAGTTTGGGGTTACTCTCCTTCCAAGAGAGGAAAAGACACATGGGGTATAATGCACGCTTTATGTGTCTAGATTATTGTGGTTTGATTACTTTATAAACCACCCATATTCATTGAAACCTTTACATGGTCAACACCAATATTGATACAACCGTTATCAAGTAAATGTTATGGTGATTTATACACCATGAATAGAACCATACGACTCACTATATAGTGCTAACTTGGGTAGTATTCTAATTGAGTATAATGAGACACTACCATTTTGGAGAGCACTTTGTGGTTTGTTCATACCACCAAAGTATCATGTTCATCTTTACTCAGTGAGATATGAACCTACGGCAGTATTGCTGGATGAACTTCTTAAAGAAATAAGACATTGAGATAGTCTATACACCATGAAAATAAAACGTTTTATCAAATTTCCTTAGTAGGAAGTCTGAGGATCTCCTAGTGCGAAAAGTTTCAGAGCAGCTAGCTTTTCTGTGTCTGACCCTGGTGGAGCAGAAGGGTACAATTTCTCTTCAGTCAATAGTGTTGACTTCTTCACATATCAAGCATGTAAGAGAGTTTTGATTATGATGCATCGAATATGAAACATTTCAAGATAAAATATCATTAGGTGATTCACTATATGGATATTCTGAAGGGAGGAATCATGAGACCTTGTTCCTGGTACAATCCGCGATTCCAGCCGCAACACATGATGGAGAGGTACATCCAGGGAGGAAAACTGTACCCTGAGTTTAATCAGGCCATTTGATACAATGCAGAGAGATGAAGAGGTTTCCTACAACCTTTCCCTACCCCAAATAGCTTGAGTGGGCGCATGAAATCCCCCACATGACGCAACCGAGGTGATACATGCATGATCATACGCACATCCTCGAATGGGTTGAGGTTGACATTAAAGTCAGATCCACCTTTCCAAAGCACACAATGTTGATTGAGGATGGTTATAAATAGAACATATGTGGACGGACTATCCCTTTGGTTCGTTTGTTGTGTAGTATGGAATCATTCTGGAGTCCCTTAGAGAGGGATATCTAAGTGTGAAATTAGTATCCCAAGTCTTTTTCCATAATTTTGTCTGGGATGAAATGATTGAAGTAGGGAATGATGTACAGACATAGTTTTTTCCCTATAAAATTTAATTTTTTTTACATATATTTCCTTCATTAGGTACTAAGAGAATGTAAAATTCTAAAGTACGGTGTGCTTGTAATTAATTTTATAAAATATTATTTATTTTTATAATATTCACACATATAAATAATGATATCACTCAATATATAAATTGGATCAGAAATCTGAGGGCATAGTTGAGTCCAGATCATGTATTTTAACCTAGTATGGGTGTAATGTATTTCGGTGTGGTCCTTCTATAGAAAACGACATGGTGGGTAAAAAATTAAATAAAATAATTAAATACAATTATTTTATTTTGGATGCTAATCCAAATAACTTTTGAATTAGGACTCAAATTCAATATATGAGACCAACATTGAGTTTGTAATTGGGTTTTTTACCTAAGAATGAGTAAAAGTTAGAGGATGAGAGATGTTTGGATACCACATCCATTGGTGGGTGTGGTTATGTAAATACCTTAACCTGATTACAGAATATACATTTTTAGTTTTGAGGAATTTTTAGGGATGGCCCCTAGTCCTCCCTCTGCCAAGCTCTCTCTTCATTCCTTCATTAGTGGATCAAGGAAGAACCATTGATTAAGCTTCACCAGATCATATTGGAAATGTGGAGAGCGTGTTATTCATCAATGAGGATCGATACAATCTAAATAGGACTCTTAAATTGTGGTTTTCAACCCATTTGATTAAATTATTCATATTTTTTAATCCAATATTGATCTGTGATTACAGTTATTCATACGGACCCGTACTTTATTAATTATAATTATATATACTCCATCAATGAATCATAGTCAATAAAAACATGGATGGTGTTCATTTTTTTTTCTTGTGTTATTTTGGTTTTCACCCCCTCCTTGTGAACATCATCAACATTTTCTTTTGAAGACACAAAAATAAATTGGTGTTTGATCGATACTTGATACTATAGATCAAAACCACAAGTGCATATTTCAGATCAATAGATTCATCTAGGAATGATGTGGCATGACAAATAAAAAAACATACATGTGTTTGAATCAAGTGTTTCCACACATAGATCTGCATGGATGTGTGTGGTGTTGTACCATAGATGAAGTAAGCTCAGGAGAGAGAGAAGTGATGGTGGTTAACCGACGGTGACTGCAGTGACTCAATAATTCGGTTAAGGGGTGGATGGTAGTGGAGAGGTTCTTGATTAGCCATGGTGTCACACTAGTGATTATACAAGGTGGTGTAAGATGAGAGTTATTTTTTTATTATGTGATGATGTGTGATTTTTGGTTAAAGATAGGCTTAAAGATAAACAAATCGTGGCAGAGAGAAGTGATAAGAAGGAAGAAAAACAAAAAAATATATAAATAAATAAAAATATGGGAGGAGCCATGTGGGGAAGCCACATACATTAAATTAAAGGGATACGACCTATTGTGTTTGAATCTCAATTGAGTTTTGGTCTAAAGAAAAAAAATATAATAATAATAGTATTATTATTGGTTGTCAAAACATATTTTGTTCATAACATCCTGATACGACATCAGATTGAAGAATCATCAACGGTGATGTGAAATTATCTCTACGGCATACATTTTAAGACCAATGTTGGGTAATTTTATCTTACCCAGTGAACGGGTCCATAAAACACTATAAAACATTATTATTATTATTATTATTATTATTAATCGTTGATTCAAAAGAAACTTCTACATGGAGCGTCCAGTTGACATACCGTCTATGGAAACGTGACCCATTTTTTGTGATAAACTTATTAAGTCCATTTCGGGAATTTTAAGGATTGGATTCATGTCTTTGTTGCATAGAATGCCTTTGTTTAATAATACTAATATAAATTATTATTATTTAATGTTTTTGTTTCGAATGTGTCATATGCATGTGACGTCTGATTAATGCACTATCAGCGGCGGTGTGACCCTAGAATTTAGGAAAACATATCAAGAACAATTTATGGAGTTTAAAATAAAGATAATGGTGTGCACCACATTAAGCCAGGTTTAGTATGTGTTGTGGTGAAATGTTGCTTTTTTTCACTGAGTATCCACTTTGGATGAATGTTTAGATGGTCTCGTATGTTTTTTATAAGGATCACAATGGAAATATCCATATAATTTGTTTTCGGATTGAGGTATGGGTCCCATGTGATGCTATATGGGTGTAAAATGGTTACATACAACCTTTTCATTAGATGTTTTATTAGGGAAAATGAATAGTCGACCTCGTGCGTTTTTTCTACGAGGATCACAATGGTGTTATCTGTTTTGATGTGTAGGCCCTTATTTATGATCTCAATAATCATGTAATCAAGAAATGAATATCGATGAAAGATCCTTATATTATATTTGAGGAGAACCCTAATCATAGGAAAACATATACTCTTATGAGAATGGATAAGATGTACGAAGAGACACTGTTAAATGTTCTTGGGCTATTTGAGGAGGCATGTCAATGGAATTACATTTTTACCCTTTGGATCAACAACAAGAATAGTCTAATAGTTATCCTTTTGGAATGATAATCTATGTACTTTGGGAGTATACAGGCATGCCTAGGGTCACTTGATCAAAATTGAGTACCCATGAATGGTTAGGTACATAGCCAAGTGATGAGATGGGGTCACATGACATGTGGGCCCCATACGCATTGTGTAGCACTTTAAAAATCCTCTAATATTTTTATCTCATTCTTTCAGACTTGTATTTTGGCCCATGAGTATCCTATCCAGAGTGTTTTTCTTCATAAAACGTGATACCCCTTTCGTAGTGTATTTTGAGTTACGACGAGGCATGTCAGCCAGGGTGATACCTGATGACTACATTGGTGTTCCTCGATGATTTTAAAGAAGTACCATCTAGTATGTACGAATAGTGTTCCTCAATACTTTTAAAGAGGTACCATACAGTAGGTACGACCAATGTTCCTTGATGCATTCCGAGTTGTAACATCCACAAGGGATGACCTGTGTTCCTTGATGCATTGCGAGAGGTACCATTTTACAGGGATGTACAATGTTCCTCGTTGATTTTTGATAGGTACCATCTAGTAGGTATGGCTAGTGTAGTTCCTATACAGTCACTTTTTTTTGGAACCCTCCAGCTTGGATGGGCATGTGTCCTCTAAGAAACTAGAGGGGAACCTCTAGCCTGGCTGGGCATGGGTCCTTGACGACGATAGAGTGGAACCCTCTAGCCAGTTTGGGTTGGTTCCATGAATGTTTCTGAGTGGAACCCTCTAATCAGGCCAGGAATGGTCCTCAATGACACTTGATCAGAACCCTATTGCTGTGCTAGGCATGGTTCATTGACCATTTCGGAGAGGAACCATCCAACTAGGCTAGGCATGAGTCCTCAACGACACTATAGTGGAACCCTCTAGCTGGGTTGGGCATGGTACCACAACCTTGAGGCACAACCTCTTGACATTTCTAATTAATTACGAGACACATTTTTCTCGCCATTAGACTCATAAGAGAGAGGGAAACTTTTCCCTATGAGATGTGTCCTTGCAACATGACCTAAACTTGTGTGGGCAAGATAGAGCAGCCCAAAGACGATAGTATCATGGTGTGTTGATTGAGTCACTTTGACTTGTGTGTTCAGGGTAGACGTGTGGGATGCTAGGCATCAATAGTGGTTATATTTAGAACTTTTGGAAAATCATTTATTGGGATGATATGTGAGATGGATATCCTCTTACTCTCTCATTTGGGCTTCCTTGGTTGAGAATATAAGAACACACACATAGATATATATATATATATATATATATATATATATATAATCTTATTTTAGTACCCACACCTTGGGTATTGGTTTCTCTCCTTCCACGAGAGTCTAAGGCCACAAGGTATGCCACATGCTTTCCGTTTATAGTTTCTTGTGTATGGACGAGTGTACTCTCCTACTATAGGTAGCTAAGACTCGAGTAGAATTTCATCTTCTCATCATTTGCTAGCTTCTTGTGTTTGGAAGATCTTACTTCACTCTCTTGTTGGGTTGAGCTGCACTATTTTTCTACACCTTGTCAAATCTACTACTTTCCTATTTAGTGTATCCCTTATGGATCCCCTTTTTCCATTTTGGTGAGTCCTACTTAGTATGTTTATAATCACTGTTATATGAGATTTTCCTACAAGTGTTGTGCCTTATGCAGGTGACAAACATGTTGATCATGACTTTAGAATATCATAGGGAAATGAGTGCTTGTAATGCGTATGGTGTTCATAGGTTGGGATCCAATACCAGGAGTATCTCAGATGTTTTACTTTTTCAGCCACTGCCATGTTATGGAACTAATCTGGTTTAGTGTGTATTTTTTCTCTTTTTTCCATTAAATTTAATTTACCATACATGTATTGTTTAGTGGTCAAGGCATGTTTGGTTTCATTTTATTACAATGCTTCATCTTTTGTTCCTTCTCCCTATATACATTTTCATTGAGTTTGGTGTACGTGTTTTTGTGTTTATAGGTTCTTAAAAAAGGCCTCCTCATGTTTGTTATGACTTCAGCACTTGTCGCCACCCTTTTTCATGTAGAGTCAGGCTTGGGGTAGTTTTGGTTCAAGCCCAGTCATGGGTCCGGTCTTGACAATCATCTAAGAATAGAACTTGTTTAATGTCTTGAGGAAAAACACTCTCCTGAAATAAATTAGAGTAATGAAGAAATATTGTGAGTAATTTTCAAATGGATGAAATGATGTCATTAAGAAAGATGATGAATACATTCATGATATTTTAAGTTAAAAACTAAGAATTATTGAATATGGAAAGATGATAGAAGATACTAGTATGAAGAAGTAAACTATAGAAGAAGAAGTTAACAAGTTTCACTAAAATCATCTTAATTCTAAAAGTACCATGAGAATGATGAATGAAAATTTCAATAAATATTCATATGTAAATGTTGCGACTTCTAATGTTTTAGAGAAGACTCAATAGGAGAATCCCAAGACTTATTCTATAAAAAAATAATGTTTCATCTGATTAATTTAACATTTCATGTTCTGGAAAAAGTATTAATAAATCGTGGTTATACAATAGATGTGAGAAACCTATAAAATATAAAAAAGTTGAAAACTCAATCTAAATAAATTTTTTTTCATGTCATGATTATGTTACAGGGGAATGAAGTTATTAAAATAAAAAATGTTAGTATAAACGAAATATCATTATTAAATTTAAAACCAAGATTTTATAGCTATTTATGGTGTTGTGAAATCTGTTTTCACATGCAATAAAAGTATTTTCACAACTTATCTCAACTTAGGAAAAATATTTTATGTATGTGGAAGAAATAATGGATGTAGAATGAGTAACATTCATAGATTACAGAAAGTTGAAAAAGTGAATTCTCAATATGTTAGAAACTCTCCCACAAAAAATCATTTTGAATGTTTGGAATTTTTTTTCGAAAATGTGATCATGCTGGTTATAATGATGATATATTAGTGGCACTCATTCTAAAACAGGTATATTATGATAGAAAATAAAATAAATTTTAGGAGAAGAATGTTGAGGAATGTTCTTTTGTTGTTGATACAATTTTGAAAGCAAGTAAAAGAAACAAAACATAGATAATTGATATTGGTTGATCTTATAATATGATAGTTGATATAAATATCTAGAAATATATTTAATGTCATGATAGAGGAGTAGTTAACTTCGGTAATGATTGTTCTTTAAAAAGTAGTGGAATCAGAATGACTGAGATGGAAGCCGAAAATTTGGAATACAAGGAAATTTTATTTGTTGATGGGATAAAACATTACTTATTTTGTGTAAGTAATATTTGTGATAATGGAATATAAGTTGTTTTTATAAAATATTTTTATATCATTAAATATGTGAAAGATGAAATATTTATTAGAAGAGGGGAAAAACTAGTGAGAATCTTTTTAAAATCAGATAATTCAACACCTACTATTACTTGAGTGTTGAAGTTGAAAAAAAATTCCACTGAAGACTTGGCTACCATGGGTAGAAAAACAAGAATAAAATTTATAAGGATGATGTTATCGTAAATTTTTCTTAATTTAAAAGAAGATATGAATATGTTTGTACTACTTGTAATAAATGAATGATGACTAATGAAAGTCGGAAGAGAATTAAGATTCAATCCACCAGACCACTTGGGCTTATTCATTCCTATTTATATGGGCCCATGAGACATCAATAATGAAAAATAGTTTTATAATTTATCACTTTTATTGATTGTTTCACTCTGATGCAAACATAATGTTTCTAAAGAAAAAGGCATAGTCTATTAAAATATTTATATTCTTCATGAGATATGTTGAGAAATAAATGAGGGTTTCAATAAAATTTTTGAGAGAAAATAATGTTACCGAATTCACAAGAAATAATTTTGGAACTTATTAGATAAAGTATTGTATCAAGATTCATTATAGTTCTCCATATACTCTATATGAAAATGGTTTAGTAGAAAGAAAAAATAGATCTTTGTTTGAAATGAAAAGTAGTATTTTGTAAAATAAAAAATTTAAAAATTATATTGGAGAGAAGCTGTTAGTACCATTGTACGCCTTCAAAATAGATTTTTTTGACGTTGGAAAAAAATATTATTCTTTATGAAATATGGAATAACAAAAAACCTTCATTTAAATTCTAAAAATCTTTGGAATTCCATGATTTCATATATTAAAAAATCCATAATTGGAAAAGTTTGACGAGAATGCAAATGAAAGAACTTTTATGGGGTATTAACAAAAAAAAATTAACTATAAATATTAGAACAAATCTTTAAAAAAATTTGTGGAATCATATGATAAAAAATCAATTGAAAATAAAATTATCATAACAAAAAATTTTGTGAATGATGGGGAGAATAAACTGGAGAATTCCGGTAATAGTGAATGTAATTCAAAACATCCTTATCAAGATTCATAATAATTTTGTGATGAGGAAATTTTATCTAGGAAATAAACTCTTGAAATTTACTACCAGACAAAAACATATTCAATCAGAAAACATTATTTGGAATTAGAAGGATTCAGTTCAGACAATAAGAATGTTGAGATTAGATAATCAGACTTCACTTATCTCAAATGTGGATCCTGAATTGGTATTAGAGGCTATTCAACAAAAATAATAGGTGGAAGCTATGAATAAATAGTTGGATCAGAGTGATAAGAATGAAACATGGGAACTTTTTCCTCTGATATTAAATAAAAATATTAAATGAACTATGTGGGTCTATGGAAACATGTTGAATGAACATGGAGATGTTTCTAGAACCAAATATAAGATTTTTTGTAAAGTATATGAATTTGGGGAAGGTGTGGATTTTGAAGAAACTCTTTCCACAGTTTGCAGAATATAATCTCTTTGAATGTATCTTTCAGTGGTTGCACATTAGAATTACAATGTTTATCATATGAATGTAAACATAAGTTTGTTGAATGATGAGATTTAAGAGGAATTTTACATGGAACAACCTTGTGGGTTTTTACTTGATGAGTATAAAAAAATGTTTTTATTTTTTAGGAAATCTCAATATGGGCTGGTAAAATCTCCATGTGCATGATATTCTAATATTGAAAAAAGTTTTGAACATTTCAAAATGAAATGTTGATAAAAACTTATATGCGAAAACGTTGATGAGGGAATTTTCTAAAATAAATAACTTAATTTAGTATTGGGTGTCAGATCAAATAAATCCGGAACAGATTATCAGATAAGAATTCTAAGACCTCTATTATGTTCAAAACATTGTTTTTACCCTAGGGGAGTCTTAATCTCCTCCGCGTCGAGAGGTCTGGTCCAGAGTGTTGATTTAATTGATTAAAATAATTAATTAAATAAGGGAAATAAATAAAACCTCCATATTCCTCTCCTATGTGTGAATTGGTGAGACCCATCCTCTCCTCTTCTGTTATTCACCGTCGATCCACCAAATAGAGAAAACAAAGTGCCCACGAGCTTGGATTCTAACGGCGGACGCTCCCAGATCATGCAGCGGGAGATTTGGAGCACAAATCTAAGAAACAACGTCAGCAATTCACCCGTGAGGTAAGCGGTTTGAGTTTTAATTCCCGATCCCATGTATGCTTCGTTTTTCTTCAATTTGATGATGTAGCTATATACATCAGGTCATGAGGGTTGCATAAGAGGTCACATATTTGAATTTGGTCCACTACGGTGTCTCCAACAGTTTTTGGAAGCTCCACCAGCGTGACACTGGTGTCGGTGGGCCACGACACAACAACACCACAGAAAGAAGGCGGAGCGCCACTTGAGGGTGGCAGTCAGGTGCCAATCTGTGGTGACCCACTGGTGGGGGGGGGGGGTGTTCATTAGTGTGTGTGTGTGTGTGGGAGTGCCGCATGGGGCAGAGGACCGCTGGCCGGTGCGGGCCGGCCGAGGGTAGGTGGACCGGCTGGTTTGGGCCAGTCCGGATCTTCTTTGAGTTTGGGGGTTCTTAAAACCCCCGTTTCATGGAATCTAGGGTTCAGAATCACAAGACGTCTACAAAATTGAAACCCTGGAGAAAGGACGAGCCCTTTGATGTGGGTTTGGGAGTTTTAAAAGTTCAGGATTGTGCCCCAAGAGATTAAACCGTTGAGTATAATAATAATATTTTATTATTATTCAAATTTGGGCCAAAGCTTCTTACGGTCGGAGTGTCTGAATGACGTATCGTCAGAAGCGTTGAGACCCTGATGGTGCGAAATACATTTAATGATTGATTTAGGTTTATGGGACAAAGATTTGTGTGCGGGCCCTATGAAGCTGTGTTTTCACATTTACAGAGCAATATGACTTTTCTGTTAGGTGCCCATTTTGAACAAATGAGTATCCAATCTCATGTGTTTTTTCATGGGGATCGTATTAGTGTGATCCGCATGATGTGTTTCGGGATCAATGTGTGGGCCCCACACTGTCTTACTACTATGAATAGTACCTTTTTGACTAATTTTCTATTTTAGTTGAGTGAATAACCTATCCTTCTTGTTTTTTCAAGTAGAACGAGATGGTGGCCTTATTCTAGGTCTATGTGATTTGTAGTGTGGCGATGATGTGGGTCACTCGGGTTAGAAACATTTGGACCAGTAGTTGTCGAGTGTACTACCTTGGTTCATTCGTATGAGAGATTGTGTGTTAGTACAACCCTATTATTGGTATGTGGTCCCGCCTATAAATGTTTTCTGATAGGGTTGTGGTAACCCTATGGTGAGTCTAAATAAGGATCCTCTTGCTTTATTTTCCTCGATCGGTTTCTTGATATCATTGTGACCACTTATCCCTGGGCGGTGATCCACTATCTAGTAGTTCAACCCCATAGGTTTTGAGGCATCATCAAAAATATAACCCCCTACGTAGTGGGCTGTTTCTTAATAGGGTTATGGAATCCTGCTGTATAGGATACCCTACTCAGTATGTGGGTTTTAGAAGGGTTGTAGAATCATTGGTTATACGATCCCCTACTTAACGCATGGGTATGGTTGGGTCGGTGCATCATTAGTTCAACCCCCTACACCATGAGTTATCCAAGATGGGGTTTTCGGCATCATCGTGACCATCTTCACTCGGGCGACGATCCTCTATCTGCATGATGTGGACATGGAACATTAGATTAGGTTGGGGTATTCTGCGACAGATCCTAGGAGTGATCCCCTATCTATGAGATCTTTGAGATACCAGAGTGAGTTCTTGTATCCCCATGTAGACCCTAATAGTGATCCCATATCCGAGATGTTTTTTGTTTTCTCTTTTTCAGCATGATGTTCTCAGTGACGATATCTGATGAGCGTGATCTCTCCGATGGGTGTCAGGGATGCTTGTGTGAAACCCTATGGAGTGTATCTCTCATATGAGTGTCATATGGGATAATAGAGCTCATGGAGTGTGTTATCCTGGTTTTTTGTAGATACTGTCGCTCTTGATGAGTCAGAACCTTCTGAGGCTTTGTGAGTGAAACGAGTATATCTGGATATTCATGGTATATATATGGTCATATACATGAGATAATATAACTAATCGTGTTTATCCGAGGATGGTCTCGAGATTGAGATTCTCTCTCATATGGGTTCCCTCTAGCTGGGGTGATCTGGCTGTCTCCTTTCAGTTGCTCTCTGTTATTTTGGGGTTTTTGGGGCGCCTACTGAATATTTTTATACTCAAACATGCACGGGCTTTGACCTCACATGTTTTGTGTATTGTTCAGACCAAATATCTCTCTAAAGAGTCCCTATAGGACCTATAGTAGGTGGGGTTTAGTGAGCTAGACTAAATGGGGTGTTTCCGGAGCTTTGTCATGGAGTTTTTTGGTAGGTGCTTGAAAGTTACCCCCTCCTTCTGAGAAGGTTGGAAGCCTTTGGATGTTATCTTTTTGTGGGCCATGTATTTTACCTTTGGTATGTTTTTGGCAATCTGGTTGTGGGTTAGATGTATGCATGAATTTCTATTCAGTTTTTATCTTTATCTCTACACTGTTTCATGGAGGTGTATACGGGTGTGTGTGTACAAGTACCTTAGGATAATGCCTTCAATATGTTTGACATCCTACACAGCTCTAGTCTCTAACCCCTAGACTATTGGAGGCTGGCTTGGGAAGTCACGACTCGGGCCCCATTGGACCGGGTCATGAGAGAGTGGTATCAAATAAGGTTCCACCTTTGGGAACTCTGACCATAGGTGGTCTAGCTATGATCTTGGTTTGGGTTGCATAGCGGAAGTGTTCAAATGTTTTGATTTCGGATTTCAGGCCAGGGACACCAGTTTTGGTGCGGAAGCCGACGTATCCATTTATTATAACTCTGATAACCATCCTTCTAAAATAGGACATTAGTATACTGGTCGTAGGGAATTAATGGTACATGAATCATATAGAACTGGATTTTAGGTTTTCATGCTCTTCTTGAGTTAGCTGCACAAAATATACACTTTGACTATGGTGCATCTTGATTTTATTTCAGGATGCCTCCACGAAGATAGAAAGTGAGGCTACAACATCAGGATTTGGCGAAACTGCTCTATGATTAGAGGCTTTGGAGTAAGGCACAAGTTCTAAGGCTCTCCCTCCAGGTGGTCCTCCAGTTGTGCCACCACCTGTCGAGAAGCTGGTTGTTCCGACAGTGGAGGATGAGGATGTGTGCAAGCCGAGTGCACTGCATGAGTTCCATAGGCAACAAACTCTGTTGTACTGGGGTGACATAGACCCCAGGCAACTGATGACTGGCTCGAAGTAGTCACCTAAGTTCTCCACCTGGTGAATACACCTCCAGATCAAATGGTGGTCCTTATGGATATCCTTCTGCATGGTTTAGCTTGAAAATGGTAGATTCTGGTGACGTTGTCCCATGACGAGGAGACACTCACATGGGAAGAGTTTGAGCAGATCATCAGGGAAGATTTCTATTTGTTAACGCTGAGGTCAGTGTAGATCAAGGAGTTTTTGCAGTCTCGACATGAGGGAATGACTATGTTAGAGTACTCAGTGAGGTTTAAAGAATTTTTATACTAATTCATGGATATAGTTTGAGACATGATCTTTAGGGATTGGAACATTGAGCAGGGCCTACATAGATACATCCAAGAAGATGAGGTTTCTTGGTGCATGCCCACCTATACTGGAGTGAAAGATGGGGCCTTGGTGGTGGAGAGATTTTTGGTTGAGCATATTTTTCTTGTCAGTACTGGGGACGCGGGAGCTGAGACCTCGGTAGATGGTTTGGTAGCTTGTATCTGATGACAGGTGCAGGGGTCTGGACATGCTCGACATTTCAAGAGGTGAACATAGGGTAGAGGATCTGAGGGTTAGAGCTCTCAGGCCAGTTTTGGTCAGTCACAGGAGTGGTGGTGTTACACTTGTGATGGTCAGGGACATCTTTCTAGAGATTGTGTGACCCACCGTGCTGCTGAGAGGGAGCTGGTCAACCGACCACCATTGTAGAGGCAGTGTCTCGTGTATGGAGGTCCGAAGGGTGGAAGACATGGTAATGAAGCATGTGCAATATTTGGATGTGGTGGATAGTATGATTTTCCGCTGCCACCACCCCCATGTGGTCCACGCTGAGGTCAGGGAGCTGGAGGACGGGGGTGAGGACAACTGCATACCTTATAGGTTGTTGACCCCGAGGCTCCGTGGATGGATAGAGGTACAATATGTGTCATTTTTTACATTCTATGTTGGTGTTAGTGTTATTTGGTGTTCTTTGAATGGATGAGGAAGAGGGATTCCTCGCCCTCCAATACACGTTTTTGTGACGTGATGAAAACTGTACAGGAGAGTCAGTGCCTCCCAAAGTAGATAACATCAAAGTGTAGAGGATGAGTCCCTATAAAATATGTGTTTGGGGTAGGGTTGTGTGTTTGGGAGTTTTTTTGTAAGGCATTGGGTTTCCAATAGTGTGTGATAGTTGGCAGCATGAGAACCCATGATGGCTTTGTTGCGGTTTTTGGTGAACTCGCTGGTGTGGAAAACCTTGTTCAGAGTTCACTTTCTTTCCCTCGTGCTTATAAAAAAATGAGACCAAAAGTCATAAGGTGGTTAGGATGTATCGACTTTGTTTTTGGCCCTGTTAGACTTTATAAGATTCTTATGAATAATCCAAGATATATGCACGAAAGCATGGTGCGATTCCGAGACCCGGTGTGTTGAGAATTAATTTTATAAAAATATTAATTATTTTAATACTATACACATGGATGGGATGAGTTTTATCCGAAATGGTAGCTCAGATCGAAAATCTGAGGGCACAGTTGAGATTGCATCATGTCGTTTACCCTAGGTGGGGTGTAAATATTGCGGGCGTAGGCCTATTGTGGAAAAAGTTGACAGGGGCGTTTTTGTAAATAAATAACTTAATTTATTTATGGGTGTCGTCTCAAATAACTCCTTAACATAGTTTTGAATTGGAATTATGAGCCCGCCATTTCATTCATAACATCACTTTTACCTTAGGGGCGGCCTAATCTTCTTCGTGTCGGGAGGTTTGGTCTGGGTGTGGGTTTAATTAATTAAATAAGGGAAATCAATCAAGCCCCCCCTCCTATTCCTCTCCTCTATGTGAGTTGGTGATCCATATCTACTCCTCTATTCATCTCCTTCGATCCACGAAATCGAGAGAAGAATGTTCCCATGAGGCCAGATTCTGATGACGGTCACTCCCGAATCGGGCAACTGGTGCTTTTGAGTAAAGATCTATGCCCGAACGTTGACATTTCGCCCGCGAGGTAGGCATTTTGAGTTTTAATTCCATGATCTCATTTATACTTTGTTTTTATTCAATTTGAATTAGTATCTATGTAGATCGGGTCTTGAGAGTCATGCAAGAGGCCACAGATTTAAATTTGGACCACCGGAGTGTCCCCACCCGTCCGTGGAAGATTAGCAGGCACGACATGCCTTGGCACAATAACTATCTGGTACCAATTAGCAGCGAATATCTGACAAGGGGTGGTTATTGGCACATTCACACATATGGGATAATTTCATAGTGGGGAGGACCGCCGACCAAAGAGGTGGCTGGGTCGGCCAGTACAGGCTGGCCCAGGCTGGGCGGACCAGCCGGTTCGGACCGATCCGACTCTTCTTTGAGTTCGGGGGTTATTAAAACCCCTGTTTCTGGAAATCTAGGGGTCATAATTTCAATCCATATATGGATACGCAACCTTGGAAAAAATAAGAACCCTTTTATGTGTGTTGTCTTGTTTTAAAAGTTTCGGATCATGGCCCGGGGCTTAAAACATTGAGTATAATAGTAATATTTTATTATTATTCAACTTCGGGCAGACGTATCTTATGCTCGGAGTGTTCGAATGACATGTCATCAGTGGGGTTGAGACACTAATGGTATGAAAGACATTTTGAAGTGGATTTTGGGTGATTGGATAGATATTAGGGTGCAGGCCCCATGAGGCTGATTTTCAGTGTTTACTGAGGAACATGACTTTTCAATCGGGTGCCCATTTTGGACGAACGAGTAGTTGATATCATCTGTTTTTTCATGGGGATCGCATCGGTAAGATCCATAAGATGTGTTTTGGGATCCACATGGGCTTACTACAGTGAATAGTATAGTACCCTTTTCATTAGTTTTCTATTTCGGGTAGGTAAATAGCCTATCCTGCGTGTTTTCCCACGTAAAATGTGATGGTGGACTCGGTATTGGCTTAAGAGGTGTTCAGTGTGGCAATGATGTGGTTTGATTGGGTTAGTGAAGTTTGGACCAATAGTGGTTGAGTGTGCTCCCTCAGTTCATTCCTATGAGGGTTTTTGTGACATTAAAACCCTATTATAGGTTTGGGATCCCCTTGATAGGATGTTTTCTGATAGAGTAGTGGTAACCGTCTGGTGAGTCCAGAGCAGGATCTTCATGCTTCGCTTTCCAAGGATGGGTTCTTTGAATCGCTATGACTGCTTATCCATGGGCGGTGATCCCCTATCTAGTAGTTCATCCCCGTAGGGTTTGAGGCATCATTAGAAATATGATCCCCTATGTAGTGAGTTGTTTTTTAGTTGGGTTGTTGAATCGTCAGGTATACGATCCCCTACTCAACATGTGGATATTTTAGGGTTGTGGTATTGTTGGTTTTTTTATCCCTTACTCAGCGCGTGGTGTCGGTAGGGTTGGTGCATCATCATTTTGACCCCCTACATCACCAGTTATACCAGATGGGGTTTACAGCATCGTCATGACCATCTTTACTTGGCGACGATCCTCTCTCTACGTGATGTGAAAGGAGGAACATTAGATCCGTTTTGGGTATCCCCTAATAGACCATTGTAGTGATCCCCTATCTATGAGATATTCAAGATATCAAAGTGGGTTCTTATATCCATCAGTAGACCCTAAGAGTGATCCCATATCCAAGAAGTGTTGTGCTTCTGCTATTTCAGTGTGATATTCTCACTGACGATATCCAACTAGCGCGATCTCTTGGTTGGGTGTCTGGGATGTTGGTGTGAGACCCAATAGAGTGTGTCATTGAGAAGAATGTCATCTGGGATGATAGAGGTCATGGGGTGTGTTATCCTAGTTTATTGTAGGAACTGTTGTTTCTGATGGGTCGGAACCTCACGAGCCTTGGTGCGTCAAATGAGAATATCTGGATGTTCAAGGTATATGTATGGGAATATACCTGAGCTAAGCTGACTAGTCGTGTTTAGGTGAGGATGGTCTCGAGATGAAGTTTCTCTCTCATTTGGGTTCTCTTGTAGGGAGGATCTGACTATTGCCTTTCAGATTATCTGATTTAGTTTGGTGTTTTTGGGGTGCCTACGGAGTATTTTTATACTCACCACTGCACATTCTTTTCCCGCACATGTTTTGTGTCTTGTTCAGACCACATACCTTTTGAAAGAGTCGTAGGAGGACTTGGAGCAGTCAGAGCTTAGTGAGATGGAGAAATGGTGGTGTGTCTGATGATGTGTCATGGAGTTTTCCAGTAGGTGCTTAATAGTGATCCCCTCTTTCTATGTAGTTCGGACGCCTTTGATAGTTTTCTCTTGGTGGGCCATGTATTTTATCTTTTGTAATTTTTCTATACTCTAGACGTGGGTTAGACATATTCATGTATTTCTTTTCATATTTTATATATATCTATGAACTATTTCTTAAAGGTTTATGCTGGTGCGTGTGTATAGGCACCTTAGGATAATGCCTCCCATGTGTGTGATAGCCTACTCAGTGCTAGTCGCCAGCCCCTGGCCTATTAGAGGTAGGCTTGGGGAGTTGCGGCTCGAGCCCCATTGGGTCAGGTCATGGCAGATATAAAATCATTCCAATGAGGAACATTCTTGTTTTGTAAATTTTGTGTGAGTCTTCATAGAAAGAATCAAAGTTTAATAACTTTTAGGACAACTAAATTCGAATATGTTGCATCTAATCAAGATTATATCCAAATTTTGTGGATGAAGGTTCAACTGGAAGATTTAAAACAAAATTTTCTAAATCATTGAATATTATTTGCTATAATTCAATTGAAGTGATCTTTTTATGAACCATATAAAACATTCAAGATCAGATAACATCATTATAAAGTTTCAATTTATATAATATAAATTTTATACATGAGATTTTCTTTGGAATATATTTCAACAAAGTATCATATTGCATATATCTTTACAAAAGTAATGTCGATAGAAAAGGATTGTGCTTTTGGGGTAGCAATTTCATATTTATCCTCCTCCCATGACTTCCTAAACCTCAAAAAGAAGAGACCCCCACTACAATTTAGATTATTTTGAAAAAGTGGGAGAGAAAGTAATGACTTTTTACTTTGTTATACATTTTGAATTATCTTTCTTTTATAAATATAATGTTGTAGTTATTATTGAATGAACAAGAGAAAAATATAAGTGATGGAAAAATAGTGAGATTAAAAGTAAAGTGAGAGAAAAATAAAAATGATATAGTAAAATAAAAATGTGAGGGTGATTTTATATCTACATGGACACAAAATTTTCTTATCACCGATTAATGTGATTCCTTCAAAAAGATAACTTTATTCCCTATTGTGGTGTCTGGAAAATCTATATTGTGAGAGGCTATGTTTTGATAAATTAAAAAATCTGAATTGTAATAATATTATGAGAGTGAAAATTTGTTAATGAGGGTAGTCACCAAATCAAATGGGGGATATTGAAGAACAATTGTGGTTAAAAAATTTTATTAAATGTCTTTGTATTTTTTGAAAACTATCCATTTTGTATAAGAATTCTTTTGTTTTCCAGGAATCAGATCCATTCCATCGTAATGTGATTTTGAATGAAATTTGAAAGTTGTTAAAGAAATTGGATCCATCATAATTTTATTTAGATCATTGGATCCAAAATAATCAAAGTCCTAATTGTTGTTTTCTATAAGTTTACATTTTCCTAATCAAAGAAAGAATGATGTTTCTAAGATAAGAATTTGTATTATTGCAGAATATTTTTTTTGATGAAATTGAAGTCAGGAGTCAAAATGTTTTCATACTTTCTAAACCAAGTCATAAAATTCTTCCCTAATCATAAAGTTCTCACAAATCATGAAACCCATCGTGAAATTTTTTTAAAGATATGTTGGAGAGGTTTAATGTGTTTCTAAGATTCTGTATCGATATTCAATCATAAGGGGATATCCATCATCATTATAATTCTATAATAATTGCAATTCTACCATAATGATAATTCAATTAGATACACTGATAAGGATACATACTTTGAATTCATTGAGAAAGAAACTAAATTCTGATTCACTAAAAAAATAGAGATCAAACTCTCTAAGAAAGATACAGAAATTGGAATCACTGAGAATGAAATAAAAATAGGATTCACTGAGAAAGAAACATAAACCAGATTCACTATGAAAGAAGACAAAATAATATTTAGCTGATTATAAATATTACTCCAAAATAAAATTATATAAGATTTATGGAGAATTTAGGAGTTAAAACATGAAACTCAATTCTGAATAAATCTCAAAAAACCTAAGGTGTTTTGAAGAAGTGAAATTTGATGTTTTAAATGTGATAGATTTATGAAGATTTTGAGAATTATGGAATCAAGTAAAGATTTAATGTTCTCAACATTTTCATTCAGAGTCACCTATTAATACTTCCTCAAATCATTTGTTCATTATAAATTTTTTCATGAAAGCTAAAATATTGAAGCGCTGATGAAATATAGTGAGAGTAATTTTTGGACAAAGATATCATGAGGTGGATTTAATAGTTAAATGACTGTTTATAGGAAAATTCAGGATCATATTGAGGAAGATCGTATTGATAATATCATATTCAATAAATTAGTTTGAGTCAATAAGATTGTGGTACATCATATTGAGTATTTCACTAGATTTTGTTTTTTATAGATTGAGAATGGGTTCATTTTAATATGTCCATCATATTGTGAGAATTAGTTCTAGACTGATTTTATTGAGAGAATCTGATCCAGACTCTTTAGATTGAGAAAATCATATCGAGCCAAATCTGACTGAGGATTCAGACTAAGAAATTATGAACCATTTTCAACAAAGACATTATTATTTTGTTTGGATCAATTATTTTATGAAAAATCATTGTAAACTGATCGGGGTTAGTTTAATATTTCAAATCAGGATATAGAAGGTGTCTTATGGGACTTGGCACAAGTTTCATTTATTTATTCATAATAGTTGATTGAAATTGACAAATGAGAGTGGCTATAGAAATAATGCATGTTCTCAAACTTAGGATGAACTTGTAAATCATGAGTGCTTTAATTTATTTACTTTTCTATTATGCATGACTATTTACTAAATGTTGATGAGGAAATAAATATTAATTGGTTTCAGATGTAGAGTTTCTAAATTTTTTGAAGCCTATAAAAACTGAACAACTTATTCAACCCCTAATATATTAGTTGTTATAAAATCATTTAGATCATTAAAAATAAATATTCTTGTATATTTAGATAATAAATCATTTTCTTTTATTCTACAATATTTATTAGTTTTAGAGTTTCAAATGGTTAGGTTATGAAATTTACATAAATAAATATTACATTACAAGGTAGGTACTTCCACATAGTATCCATATTTCCCAAAATATTAAAATTTTAAAAATAAACATGTTTTAGTCTCATAAAATATCATCAATGATTTGATATTGAACTAATCCCTATCCCTACCCATCCTTAACAAAATATGAAAAACTTTTTATAACAGGGGTTGGGAAAAAAATATCAACAAGGGATAGAATAAAGAAAATATATATTAGCCTAGTGAAAATAGGAAAACCCATAAAGTGTTTAGTATTATCTCAAATTCCTTTATTGAATGAAATAAATCATTTTTATATAAAAACACACACAAGTTTTGTTCAATGAATACTACAAAATCCAATAGAAATAAAATTATAACCTATTTTTGTTATCTTTGAGAATTATATTAATAAAAAAAATTAAACCTTTTTTTGGAAATTATAGGATCCCTATTATTTACATAAGAGAAACCCTTCAGTCACTCCCTCCCTCTTTCTTATTATGACAATAAACATTAACCAATGCATTGGACTGATATGTGGGTGTATCCATTTTATAAGCTATATCAGGATCACCCATTTTTCATGAGTTTACTAGTGATTAACCCATTATATAAGATATATAATCCCCAACAATTTCACATATATAATGAAAAGTACCATATCATGGATATAATATTTTAACCCCACACTTTTCTTAATAAAACATTTTAGGAACTATTTTAAACATGTATGAAAAATATATTCTGATAACAAAATACCCTATCCTTTTCAAACCCCATTATAAAAAAATGGAAATAGAAATTTTATTTGAATAAAAAATTGACTATTGAAATGTAATCCAATATTAAAATAATATATTTTCATGTAGTAAAAGTCAATTTCATCGAATATAATAAAATAAAACATTATTATTTTTTTGTTTTGTAAAGAATGTAAAATATTTTATAAAAATATTACATTGGATAAAATTTCAAATAAAGGAAAAAGAGACATAAAATGGCCTCTATAATTAATTAATCTCTAAATATAAACAATAATAATATATTAAAGAAAATGTTCATGGGAGAAAAAGAGTTGGAGGAGAGACTTTTAACGTGGTTTTTTTAAGAATGCCTCTTACACTGTACCCAAAATTATCACGTAAATTCCTTATATTAGTAAATAATAAACGTAGTTTAATTATTTAATTTCACGGGAAGTTTTTTAATTCTTATTATTCCTTTTATTTTTATTATTACCATTATATATATGATTACTTAAATGAATAAGTTCGCGTTGGATGTTTTGAAGATATTTGACTTATATTTCTAAAATAACTTCATTAGTGTGACTATGGTCAATGTGGTAATTATTAAATCATCTCAAAAATAATAATAATAACATAATAATCATTTTAATATATCAATTTAATATTTTTAACCACCATAATATTTTTTTTTCAAAATGAGCTTCATTACAATAATGGAGAAGGTAGTTCTGATGTACGTATGCGTAACGTTTCCATTTTTTAATGATCAATATAAAAAGTAATTTTATATTATTTTATATTTATAAAATGTTAATAATACCATTAATAAATTATTATTTATTTATATTAAAAAATAGAAGTAATTTTTTTATTATAGTAATGAATAATGAATCAAATCACTTCGTGGAGGTTGTAGTCCATCCATATGCAAAAATGATGTGATAATTTATCATTTTATGGAAGGTAAAAATATAAATGATATATAATATTAGTAAAATGATAAAAGTTAAGGAATATAAAATATAAAGTTAAATTCTATCATTATAACTATTCATGAGAGGTGGTGATGGAATATGAATGACAATAGTTCGTTAGGCAGTAGTCTGCGTACAAATGGACAATGAGATCCTTTCCAATTTTGTAGATGAGGAGGTGGATAAATGTTGTGACATTAGTATAAAAACACCTCCGTATTTAGAATGTAAATTTTATATTTAATAATTTGGGTTCCAAAATATTTTGATTTTTTTAATGAATAAATAAAAAAAATGACCTGTTAGGAACTTTACCTCTTCTTAGAACAACCTCCTTTTATTTACTCCTTAAGCCCCATAAATTTAATATTATACCATAAATAAATACTATATATTGTTTAATGTGATTTAATTAATGAAATATTATAAAAAACATTGAACCAAAAAGTTTTTGATGTGATATGAAATGAGATAAAGTTGTTCCCTTTTATAAGAGTGAGGAGGATCACTATTGGAATTTCTTAAAATGTTAATTTAATATAAACCAATTTTGATGATTAAATAGATCCAAATATATTATATGAAAATATAATACTATTATTAGTTTATATAATCTTATCCAATATTATTTAGAAAGGTTTTTATCACATTTTACCATCCTATTTTTTATCCCTTGTTAACCATTTTCAAACATATTGTGATGAAAATATTTTTTACTCCTCAAGGGTGAAGATACTTACCATAAATTTTTAAAAAGGATCATAAATGGAAAATAAAATGACATTTTTAATCACATAATAATAACATGAACAATTATAGCTTTTTTCCTGAATTTTAAATCATTTAATACAAGCCCTCACAATCCTATCTCCAGTTTAACAGATGTCTCGATACAAGGAAACTTGAGGAAAAGCCTCCTTTGAAAACAATTTTGTAAAAAACTGACTAGGGTTACCCTCAAACATGAAACCCAACCTAATCCTTCACATACCCGAATGAAATCATGATCCCCATGGGCTGGTGATAACACCCATACATAAAAAACACAATAGAGGGAACAATTTATCTCAATCTATAAAAACCACATTACATATATATAAATATATAACAAGAAGCATCATTATAAGATAAAAAATATATATAAGACATAACTATAAGAATACAATGGAAAGCATACAAACACAAATATAGATAAACACTCCATGATAATTCCAACTACGAAGGACTAACATCCAAACAACTACTCCAAACTATGGTAGGGAAGTAATCCCACCATCTCACCACCAGCTACCCAACCATCTGGAAAAAACCTCACCACATCACTACAAAACCTTTCCTTTCCCTCCACTGGATGATAATAAAATGTCTACAAACCATTGAAGAGGTGTTTAGGGTGTGAGCTAACTATATCAGAAGGATCCCACAAAGGTGTTCCATAACAAGTCTATACATAAAAAATTTTGTATGTTAATTTTATGTAAAAAATGAAATGATAAGTATTAAACCAGTTTAACAGAAAACATGGTAAACATTCCCCTTTTTCATATTTCTAAAATATAATTAGGTATATCAATTTCAAATCACATAATCCATATTATTTTCCATAAGCATAAACATGCACATCAATGAAAAAATAGAAATCCTCTGAAATAAAAAAACACGAGAAAAAGTATCACAACAGTAAGGTATAATATAGGTCAATGATGTAGACTACTCATACCAAAATCAATTAAGTCGTAAATTTTGATCCTAGAATAGCATTCCTAGGAATTAATGTAATATCCCATGAGTAAACCCCCTAAAATGTTAATATCGGCCCCATGGAACAACGAGCCTAGAAAATTGAGGAAATACCCAAGGAAAACCCCATTCATTATAAAAAAGGGACAATGGACATAATCCAAACCATCCACATAAGTACCCAAGGTAACCCATGGGCTCTATTTTTCAAAATTCATTTCAATACATTGATAACCATTTCAAAACCATTTCACAAATTCTATTTCAATTCTTTAAAAATGCCCATTTTATCCCTATTTATCAATAATTATAGAAAATATATTTGCATTAAAAAATTCATTTAAAAACACACAAAATAATCATCCCTATCACAATAAACAAAAAAATTAAAAATGAAAACAATCGGGTTCATAAATTTAGTCTAAAGATAGAACCACCTACGTCAAAACATCGGTTTCACATGCCTGCAACGGAATCTAAAATCAATGAATCCAAAAAAATCATCAAAGGTCCTAGAAAAAAATCCACCTCAAGAATGATTCAATTTAAAAGGCATGGGGTTATTAGAAGAGTTTTAACTCACATACCTCAAAGATGAATGTACGTCGCACCACAACCAATGGAATAAAAGGCCTTCGAAATGAGATCACGTAACAAATCGAGGAAGAAATAAAGAATAATCACCAACCAGAGACCAATTGATCCAAAGATGTTTCCCAATGGTGATATAGTGGTCAAAGGAAACCAAGGAACATGAAGGTTACTTACCTGATGAGATTCACCAAAACTGCAATGGGGATCATGTGTCCAATGAATCAATCTATTTGGGGTTCAATATCTCCATAAATTTCATAAGAATACCATAGGATGAGATCCATGAAGAACCTGTGATAGAATTGGAACAAAATAGATGCATGCTATCGTCAAAAACTATAGGTTGTTTGTTACTATGTGTGAAACATACATTCATGTCATGAATTCCACAATGGATAAGTATGCTGAAAAATACATCACCTAAAATTAAATAATTCTTTATTTAGAAAAGTGATGATGTGAAACCACCATTAATGAAACATAATATTTTATACCATGATCCATTTCATGACTTATACCCAATAATAATTACATGGTGTGTGTAAAAACACAAATCTTCCACTTAGGTAAAGATCTTAAATTTGGTTTGTTTTAAGGAAAAAAGAAAAAATTGGAATATTCTATGCACATGCCATGTACTTCTATGTACACATTGTGTACCCATGTATTATGTACTTCCATGTACATTCCAGGTAATAGCTGAGTAGAAGGCCGTGTGGTGACCTGAGAGACTACTTAAGGCTGGGGATGATTATGGCTACTATACGTTGTGTACCTTTAATGAAAACTACATGTATTTGTATTTTTTATTTGATAAATCTGATCAGTTCTGCATCTCATCTTCAAAAACCCATCTTCTCCCATTAGTTCTTACAAGAGAGCGACCGAACAGACAAAAAAATCTGATCCCCTCCCATTTCTTTATTTGACCTTTGATTGTGATGACATCAGGTGTCTTGGAATCCCACTAGTGATTTCTCAATTCCCCTAGATCCTTTTTCTCTAAATCTTAGTCACTCGTGAGTTATTAAAGGTTGAATGTTTTTCACATTTTTGTAGATCTATGCCGATCTAGGCCGATTCAAGGGCCGAATTTTAAGATATTTGATTATATGACATTAATGTAGGTGGTTTGCGCCTTTTTTTGATGTTATTTGTATTGTATATGATTAAAGTTCTGTATACCCAAGTTATGGTATTGCATGTTTTGTAATTAAACCCATTTTATTACCTATTATGGTTTGATTGATTGATAATGGGTTTCTGATTATGCGTGAGGTTAAGTAACTTATTACGGGACAACGCATGGGTGTGTATTCCTTATTTTATTGATCACGGTTGTTTGGTCTATAATTCCATTTAGGATTGCCTTATTTTTCATTCATTGTGTTGTTAAGATGGAGTTACTGATTGTTTGAGATGTATGTGACATGGATTGCGGATGTTTGGAAAGGGGAATTTGATTATGGGATCTTCCCAAGGTAGGGCCATTTATGTATGAATTATTGTTATGTTGAACCATAGGTATTGAATATGAGAGATGTTAGGTTTTCATCGACCTAGGGGTTTAGACCGTGAGAGATGCCTAGGTGGTCATTTACAATTTATTGATGCTATGTTGACCCAGGGGCATTGGCTATGTGAGATGCCCAGGTGGTCATTTCTAACAGATTAGTCCCATGCTAGACCATAGGGGTTAGACCGTGATAGCTACCCAAAGGTTCATTATTCAATGAATTATTGTTAGGTTATAATAGGGTATCATATTGTGAGAACTTTCCCAAAATGGTCTTTATTTAATAATTTAATGAGAGTGACGAGTCTTCCAAGCCAAAGCACAAGCTTGGACTCGGTCATACTGGATAGTTTAGATGGTCTTCGGAGATGTCTGTTTATAACTATTACATAGGTGATACAAGGGTAAATCTTGATCCCAATGTTTTAATGATTCAATGGAAAAATAATGAATGTTAAATAAATGAAATTAAAAATAGTAGGACTATTTACTTTTGTGTATTTTGTAGTTTATTTCTTCATTTCAGCATATTAACTGCTATATATATTCACTAATAGTTAGGCATAGATCTTTTGGTCATTGCCTACATGGATTCATCTCACACCCTGTTTGGGTCATGTTTTTTGACCCAAATAGATTATATGGTTGTTGTTATAGATAAGGTAAAACTCTCATCTTCATCAGGTACTTGATTATTGTTAGAGCTAGGGAGAAAGTGACGAAGCTGAGGGTTGAAATGCTGTTGAAGTTTACTGCTTTTCTGTACTTTGGTTTCAGTATTGTATTTTCAACATTGTGACTTTATGGATGCTTTCTTAAATACATGTGACATGCATAATTTATATATTCTCCAGTTGTTATATTACTATCATTCTTCTATTTTTTACTTATGTTTTATCGTATTACTACTTCCGCTATTGTTTACTATTGTCTTTCTACTATTTGTACTCTACCAATGAGAGCATATTTTTTCTATTTATCACACCTTGGACATTTATTCTAGTCGGTAGCCTCTTCCATTTGTGGAAATGAACTTGAGGTCATGTGACAAACTGGTATCATGCACCTTTTGGTGGTACCCTAAGCCGGGATGTTACAAAGGGGTATTATAGGGTTTTTATTCCATCTTTTCCTTACTATTTGGATCCAATAGACTGGAATATGAAGTAATGGATAGTTGTTAATTAGTGGTTCCCAGGAGTGACTACCCCGTCTACAAGGAAAATCCAAGTAACATTAAATATGGTAATTTTTCTGGTTTTGAAATTTTTAAAGTTGAATTGATTTCACCATTAGGAGATTCACTTGTTTTGTGCCATTACGACTAATACCATTTTTGTTCTATTTCTGTTGAAACCAGATGAGTTGAGGGTATTCCATATCATGCATCATATAGTAACTTTCTAGAGATCACATGTCATTCATTATTGTCATTCCCTTTAGGGTGAATTACTTATTGGTTACTATTGTGAAAGATGTTGTGCTAGTTATTCATGCTATTGTGATAGATTCCATGATAGAAATACCTACTATTTTGGATAGGGTATTGGTATATGTAAAGTTGCAATTGAATGAAACCCAATATTTGGTCCCTAAGGTGTTATGGGCCCTCTTGGATTGTGATGTGGTGTATCATGTTTAAAAATTAATCGAATCTTACTAAGGCATGATATGAATAATGATTCCAAACATTGATTTTCATTGATTATGGGCTCTCACAGATCAGAATTTGGAATGCCTTGGTAAAATTTTATGTTTTTAAGGGTTCTGAAGAAGATTCAGAGGCTTATTGTCCAGAAACCCAGACAAAAAGGTGTGTGATGTTATGAACACATGCCATGTGTTGTTATATTATGGAAGATACAACTTTTCTTAAGTACATGTTATGTACAGTATGTACACTCCATGTAGTTTTTGACTATGTGAATGACTGTGTGAGTAGAGACATAGGGTTGATAAATGCCTGGTAGAATATGTCATGTACTGGGAGTACACTCTGTGCTGTAATAAACCATATATCTGGTCGTGTGACTAACAAAATGGGTGGGTAAACATTGGATGTACACGTTGTGTCCATATTATACATGCCATATAGTAATTGACCATGTATTCGGTTGTGTGACTAATAACACAGGTGAGTGGAACTTATGGCATACACACTGTGTCTAGGGTGAACATGTTGTGTAGTGTTACACATGAAGAAACAAGTGGTTTGAACTGTGTATAAGTATTTGGGTAGGAGGGAATATTCAAGTAAACACCATCTCTCTTGAGGAACATTTCATGTGTATGTGGTGTTACACAAACAGGTTAGAAGAGGTACACGCCCATATCAAAAACATAAGGTAACACACTGTGTAGTGGTTCTACATGCTGTGTAACCCTCGTTTGTAAAACTTGAATTCATTATCCTCATATTCATTTCTTTAATAATTAAGTTACAGTCGTTGATAATCTTAAACTCAGGTTTGTGCTTGAACTTGGTGAGTCATGCCACCAAGACATCCTCTTGTTGTACACCAAGTATAAAAATGGTTAATAATTTTGGTATATAAGTTAAATACATTTATAAATAATTTAGAAGCAATCCATAACATCAATTTTTTTCCTAATTTTTTAAAATGTTATTAAAAAATTACATGAAATATTTCATGATGAAAATTCACTTTTTGATTTAAAACATCTTCTTTAAAATTTATAAATATCCATAATATTATAGAAAACAATTCTTTTAATGAACTATGGAAAAATTTAAATGAATTTTTTATTAAATTATTGGTCATGATCATGGGAAATTATGTATATAATATAAAAGTTAAAAGTAAATAACCCATTCATAAAAAACATACATAGTTTTGAAAATAAAAGTTTGATTCATTTAAAAAAAATTAATTAAAATCTCTGTAAAAATCAATTTATACAAATATTTTAATATAAAAAAATTATTGAAAATATTTTTAGAAAACATGGATATGGAAGGTGAAGGCTTCTGAACTGAATAAATAAAATAAAGTCATATTTTCTTAAAAATTGTTTTTATAATAAATTTAATCACCAGAAGAGGGGAAATTTACTATTAAGTGAAAATTTATTGAATAAACATAAGATAATGTAAAAAAAATTAATTTATTATAAAATGATAAAATTATTTCATTTAATTAAAATTCATTCCTAAACAATCTCGATTAAAGAGAGATTGATGTATAAACTCTTTTCACTTTAATAACATTTGAATCATGACACCATTAAAATAAATTACATCCAATTAGAAAAAAAAATCCCATAAATATAAAGAGATTTAAGATGTCACATATAATAGGGGTAGTATATGCACTGCATAAATATAAATAAGTGAATAATAGTAAACATGTCTCAATAAGTGGAAATTGAGATAGAATCTCTTACAATGATAATACCGATGAAGTTATTATTAATCAATGAATTGACCGTACATACCAAATTTAAATACACATAATTAAGTTTCAATATAACCTAAAATAATCTCAATACATTACACACATAACAATAGATATTTATGGATAATGAATATGTAATATATCCCAATGGAAAAATTGAGTTTCGACATTATTATGACATGGTAACATTCAAGTAGAATCACCTTGGATGAAATGACTCAAATTTAAATATATATTACCATTAATTATAAATTATTTATGATATTAAATGTAATTGGGTCATTATATACACCATAACCAATAAAATTATTTATAATAATAAAATATTCCTCAATGAAAGAAAATTTAGATGAAGTCTCTTACGGGTTGAGAAACGTCTTCATAAAAAACTGCATGAAACGGAGAAAGAATGATATATAAGTTACAAAAAATTAAATATGAATAAAAAATTATTTTAAATATGAAATTTTTAGTATATATAAACTTTTAAAAATTATTTTCATAAAATTAAATTTCTTTCAAACTATGATTTTTTTGAGATGAAAATCCTTACATAGAGTGCATAAATTATCATGTATGTCCTTTTTCAATAGTTTAAAAACTTATAAAAAATATATATTTTATTAATAATATTTTATAAAGGTATTATATTATATAGAAACCATTAAATTCATTTATTTCAATGATTTACTAAATTACATAATTAGTTATGTCAACATCAGGTGTTCTTGGGACATTCTGTACCTAAACTCAAAACAACATCAGTGTGTGGACCATAAGAAAAGGAGAAATTATTAAAACATCATAAAACATATTAATAAATAAATAATTATCAATTTCATATATAAATTATACTTTTAAAACCAACCATGATTAATTTTAATTAAAAATGAACTATGTTGGAAACATGGATACAGTAGGTTGTACGTATGCAAGTGTAATATTTCAATTTTTCAAAGACCATGATGTAATGAAGGTAAGTGTAAGTTTATATCTATATAATGGTAAATATATCAGAAATATCTTATTATTTCAATACATGACCTTAAATATTTCATACATGGGATGCATTAATAAAAAAACTAACCAAATCGCTTTATGGGTCTATAATCTGCCATACCCCAAACAACATTATAATTTTTAAGGAATGATATGTAAATAAAGTATATGTTATATTATTTATAAAAATTATAAAAATGTCAGGAGTATAATATATTCTCATTAAATATATTCTCATTTTATCCATGAGAGAAAATAATGGAAAAGCAAATAAATCTATTTGTGAGATGATAGTCTACCGTACACAAGAAAGATGGTTTCGTTTACCTTTTTTGGGAGAGGATATAAATATATGTAATAAAATTAACATAAGAAAATATAAATATATTATAAATACTTATTATGTTATATCATCATGGTCTAATAATATTTTAAGATGGGGAATGAATAAACAAAACACAAAATATTAGTTAATAATGTCACATATTCTTCAGAAAAAATATTTATAATTATACCTAATAAATGTATATATTAGATTTATGATCAAAATGATCTATTTATGACATCAGGATGTAATAAAGAAAGTTAGTTTTATAGGGGGTGGATGAGCCCTACGGATTTAAAATTTGGAAAAGAGAGAATAAGTGGTGACTTTTCAAAAACTGAGAGGGGTTAGATTTTATGTAAATTCCAAAAACTATTCAATAATGGAACGTCACTATAAGAGCTGAGAAACTACACTCCTAGTTCTGATTCTAAATTCATAAACATTATATTTAGGATTTGATACTAAAGAAAATGATCCATTTTTTCCAATAAAAACATATAACTTTCAAAAAAAATATTAAATCAATTACATACCAATGAAGATTGTATGATAACGATTTTAGAGAAATAATAAAAATTATTATATAAAAAATCTAATAACATTAGATTTGAATTTACCCCATTTAAAAAACATTTCTAAATTAATTTTTTTTATAAACATGATCCTTGAGAAATACCTTGTATACATAATTCATTCAACCTCAATCTCTATAACTTAGGAAATGGGAAACATAAGAATGTGATATAATATTCTCAGTATGGGTAAACATAATCATTAACAATTGAATTTTATCAGTGATCATAATGAATGAATATGGGTATAAATAAAAAATCATAGTGTTCGAGTGAATAATAAAATAACTCATACCCATTAATACATGGATCATTAAACATAAAAACATTGAAATGAAATAATTATATGAAAAAGAAATCATGAGACATGTAATATAAATCATGATTATGGGAAACATTATAGACCAGTAGAGAGAAATTAAAACACCTTTCGGTAACATGGAAGATCATTTTTGTAAAAACCATTAAAAAAACATTTAATTGTAATAACCATACATGTGAATTCCAATAAAATCATTACATAGATACATTGGGGTGTTATTTGGTAACACCCATCATTTAATCTATTATGGGCTTACACATAACTATTTGGGCCACCCAATTTTAATATGTAATGGTATTACCTACAACTATCTGGACCCCCATGTTAATCTATAATGGGATTAACAACCACTATCTATTCCACACCATGTTAAGATGTAATAGGCTTACCATGAGTTATCTAGGAAACCCATGTTAATATGTTACATCAAAGAACCAAAAATGAATAAAGTACATATACCATTTATTTAAAATCTCATACAAGAAATCATTATTATTTTATAACGAAATCACCTCATAGAAAATAGATGGGTTTCATTTCAATATATTTGAAACATAATTAACCCATGGAAAAGAAATGGGGTCCATAGAAATATCATTGAAACATGATTAAGTCAAAAAAACAAAACAACTTCCATTACAATCTCTTTGAAACATGTTTAAATCCTGGAAAAGAAATGGGTTCCATAAAAATATCTTGGAAACATGGTAAACCCATGAAAAAGAAACAGATTCCATAACAATATATTTGAAACATGGTTAACCTGTGGAAAAGAGATGGGTTCCATAACATTCTCTTTGAAACATGTTTAACCTGTAGAAGATAAACAAGTTTCATAATAATCTCTTTGAAACATGGTTAACCCGTGGAAAATAAATAGATTTCACAAAACAGTTTTTTAAACAATACTAATACATACCGAGAAAGAATGATAATGGTGTCATTACATTATAACCCAATTGGATTATATGTAACAACACAAGTTTTTGACATTGATTAATTGAAATTCCATAAAAATAACAATATTTTATTTTGGAAATACCTTCATCATTTTAAAAATTACTTTTAAAGAATAAAGCATTTTGAAAATAGGTTACATTGAAAATAAACTTAAAATATTAAAAATTATGATTTTCAAAAATCACTTAAAACATTTCTTGAGGAAAAAATCATTCCTAATTTTGAAAAGAACATTTTAATTTTTTTTTGAAAATATTGATAGATAACCTGATATTGGATGAAAAATAATTTTTGAATGAAAGGGTGATTTTTCATAAAAAAACTTTTGAAATATTTATTACCTAATGTGATGAAATTTTTAAGAAAACATTTAGTCACATGACATAAACAAGGGATAATGAATTTATTGAGAATTATTTATAGGTATTTCATAATATTTTAATATTCTAGACTTAATCACAAATAATCTCGATAATTGATGAGATTTTAATATCAAACCTTTTCCACTTTATTATTATTGAATCATAAGTACCATTAAAGTTTTACATTAAATTATACATAAAATAAAATTATAACAATTAAATTAAATATAACACATGTAAGAGGGGATTAACATACACGTAATAAAATAAGATAGTTCTATATCATGACATAAGTCTCTAAAGAAAGTGAATTGTGGAAAAAATCCATTACTGTTTTTGTAGATTTGAGACCATAAAACCCATTAATGACTGATCATAATATAGATATGTAAGTCCCCATTAATCTTAGTATAATAACCATATAATAAATTTATGATAATTTTATACACCACTAAATAAAAATTATATGAGAATATCGAATATATCCCACAAAAATAAATGTGAGACGAGAAAACCCATCACGTTGAGCTTGATTCATCACACCTTTTCATTATATTCCGGAATAATAAAAATATTTTAATTATTTACACTATTTATAACCTTTTTAAATTTTATTATTTATTTTATTTAACATATTGATATATTATTTATAATTAATGAATCCACTAAGTTTGCATCAAATGTTTTGACTATATTCGGAATTTGTGTCAAAATGAATTTAGTAAGTTGATAATGGAAAAATGTGTCCATATTTAATAATATAGAAAATAATAATCATGAAATAATAATAATATTTATACAACTGTTATTCATTTATACCCAATCATGGAAGATGATTATGAAAATTAAAATAATGTTATAATTGTGAAAATTGTAAGTCGTACATACACATGAGTAACATTTCCATTTTTCAATGGTAATTATAAAAAGAAGATTAAAAATATATTATATTTCAAAATGATAATTAAAAAATAAAAAAAACTATATTTAATTATATATATATATCATTCTTTTGAATCAAAATAAATCACATTACTTCAAGGAGGCGGTATTCCACACGTCCACGAAAGACATTATTGTTTTTTCAGTGTATGGAATGGTATAATATTTACAAAAAAATAATTATTTAATTAATATAATAATTATATCATTAATATAATATATATTCATTGTTTTTTCCTTTACAACCTTTCATGTATCATGTTAGTGAACAATGATTTACATCGCTTCGTGAGGCAGTAGCCTACTGTACACATGAGTAATGTTATTGTATCCACTATGATATAAAATGTAATAATTATGTATATGATATAATTAATAAATAAGTAAAAATGTATTATTAATATTATAAATATCATATATAAATATAATCAACATCGTTATTTTAAACCAGGGCTGGTGGTAATGGACAAAACAAATGACGTCATTTCATGAGGCGTTAGTCTATCGCACACACAAATGATGATTTTAATTTCCATTTTAGTGATTCCTATGTGGTTAACATTAATAATCATAACATAAATAAATCTCATTATATTTATTATATTAAGGTTAAAATATAATTATGGTATAAGGATTATTTAAGGTGTGAGAAAGAAATAAAATAAAAATGTTTATTTATGAATGTTACCTCTTCTCAGGGCAACTCCTTATAGTTTGCACCAAATGACTCACATGGTTGGATTTATAACCAAAATAAATCATCTGGGATGATTTAATAGGATTGGGGATGTTATTTTGGTATGTATTTTATAATCCAAATTTTTTTATAGCTATGAATTGAGGAGGGTATGTAGAATCATTTTATAATGGAGGTGAGTGGCACTAAGGTAATGTTTTCAAAGATTAAAAACAACCCATGTTTGTTCCAAGTGAAGTGGATCCAATAATGAGGAAAACATGATCCTAGATGATATAGTTTAGAAATATTTCCATATAATGGGTTCTTGAAATGTATCTAGGTCAATTTTACCCTTAAGATTACAGTTTCATCACTTGGAAAACTTGTTTCTTACCTTAATCACTCTGATTAATATTTTTTTTCACGAATAAGTTTGTTAAGAAAATGATTTATCCATATTAAATATTATAAATTATTCATATTTCAAATATGGAATCCAATTTTACAATTTCAATTCAATTAATTGAAAAAGTTTAATTTAATATTATTCCAGCAAACACGGTGTTACAATAGGTTTTTATGAAGGGTGTTTTTTAGGGAAATGATTTTGTAGTAATTATATCACCAATAATAATATTTTTATGAAAATAAATTTATATTTAATAATATATATTATATAAAAATCATTTTAAACATTCTCTATTATGGATTAATTTAATTAATAAATTAGAAACAATAAGAATTGTAGAACTATTTTTATAAAAGCATTTCTATTTAAAAACATATATTGAAAAAACAAATTTCATTAAAAATTAATTTAGTTGATTAAATATAACTAAATAATAATTAGGATACATTGAAACATATGCAAAACATATTGGGACACTCAAATTACTTAATTTATTAAAAATAAAATATTTTTTTTATAAAAATGTGTATTCTTCATTATTCACTGAAAAATTAATATCTTTTGAAGAATATAAATATTTACACAAACAAAATTATGAAAATTTATATTATTTAATGAATATTATTTTTAAATATAAATTGAATCATATCTTTTAAAATTAGTTTTAAAATAAGTTCTCGATAAAAATAAGGCAAAACTATTTAAAATAAATATTTCTAAGAGAATAAATAGATTTATCTGGAAGACACGAATGATGAATGTCAACCATTAAGATAAATATATTATATATAAATTTAATTTATTTAATCAATGAAGTGTGTTTGTTTGATTTATTACTATAAAACACAATTTTTTTGCATTAAAATAGTTTTTTTAAAAAATATTTTCCTTTTATTTTCAAAATCATTTTATTTTTGTTTATAATTAAATTGAGACCAGATATTTAATTATATATTCATGATTAAAACATATTTTTATAATTTAGTTAATATTTTTCTTACCCACTATTCTAATAGTATGTTTATACTACTAATATATATCATCGTCCATTTAAGATTGGTGTTGCATGTTGAATATTCTATCAAACATAAAAATATTATATTGCATGCCTTGCAAGATAAACCGCATGTTCTATGTGGTTCATGATAAACTCAATGTGTTATGTCATTTACATTTTCAAATAAAATGTTATTCTATTAAAATATTTTGGTTTCACATCCTCCCTCTATTTAATAAATTGTGTCATTGAAATTTAAAATTTTTCTCGATCTTCAAGTGGTGAACATTTGAAAATAGTTTCATTGTTAGATGACATCATACAATGGTTTAAAAATCATTCTCTTACCAAGAGAGAAATATAAGTTTTATGGTCATCTAGAGTAACAAATAATAGGTTTCCAAATAGGATAATATAAGTGGTAATAGAGTAGAAGAGTAATAAATTATATATTGTGATTGATGTCATTGATCAAAAACAAGTGAATGAACAATGAGAAGATAAGGAACCCAGAACCATATATTTTTGTTGATTGAAAAGATCATTAGTCCATCATAATTGAAGGTACTAGTATAATTGTTTTTCAATATCCTTTTATTATAGTTGAATAATTATCTATCCATTTATACTAAGATAATAATTGATATATACTGACATAATGAGTAGAATTTCATCATCTTATTAATTTCTACCACAATCTAATTTTTTCGTCCAAGTTATAAGTATTCAATATGAATTTTTTATTCCTAAAGAACCAAAATAAAAATATATTGACAACATAACCATAAAATGGATAATATTATTTTCCTCATGTCTTTAATCATTAAAAAAACCAAAATGGTTGTCACATGGTAATATAATTCCAAAAACGAATAAAACTTCATATGATAAACTAGTGTAAAAAATTAAATTCTAATAAAAAATGATCAAACTAAATTATTCCATAAATAATTATCCCTAAAATTATTTAAACATTTCCTAACTAAGTTAAAGTAACCATGATTAGAGGTATTTGATAATATATTCTTCGAGGATAAGTCAATAAATATTCCTCATATAAAATCCGATATGATTTAGAAATAAACCAAATATTTACCAGTATAAATATTACACTAATTATGACATCACTTCGTGGTAGGAATTTTACTTTCATCACCGTTCAGTTTAGGGTTCAAACCCAGCGGCCCTACATGACGCAAAATTCCTTCACCCATCATTGAGACCGTCATTTTTTCCATCCTCATGAAAAAAAAATTCATCCATAAATCCAATTATAATTGATAGTAGGGGTTAAAAATACACCAACCCAATAAAACAACTCAAAAAATGTCATTATTCACTTTAATATAACATTAATTAAAATCTCAATGGGGTGTTTATAAATTTGATCTTATGATCATCTTAATGCTTATAGAACTATGAGGGTATCCATAAATATCGAGAAAACATCACATGAAAAAAATATTGATCTTCAAAATTATCTAAACCCTTCTATTATACCAAATATAACATCAGAGAACCCATATTCCCTAATCTAGATTTATATTAAAAAACCATACATTTCGTCTTTTAAATTGATGAAATTGACCCAATTTTCCCTAATAAAAACATATAATGTCAAAAATAAATATTTGATCACTTAAATTCCCATCGATATTTTAGGATTAGAATTTTATATAAATAGTAAAAAATCTTAAATAAAAAAACTCAAATGATTTAAATGAGAAATATTCTCATTTAACCTAGATTATATAATTTCACATAAATTCATCCATGTCTTCCTTGTAAAGTCCCTTATATACATAATTCATTAAAACTCATTCATTAAAACCTTGGGAAGAGAAAAAATATTAATAGTGAGCTCAAATGCATAGTATGTGTAAACATTAGCATTAAAAAATTGAATATCATAAATGACCTTAAAAATTGAAAATAGTTATAATTAAAAAAATCATTGTGTTTGAGTGAATCATTAAATAACCCATACTCATCAATACCTGAATCATCATATATAAAACATAAAAATGGAAATATTAATCACAATAAGGAATCATGATCCATGTGATATAAATATTGATTGTGAGAAACATTATAAAACTATATAATGGAACTGAAACCCTTTTTGATACCATGGAGAATCATTTTCATTGAACCATTTTAAAACATGTATAATTGAAATAACCATATAGACTACTTCTAATATAATTATTACACAATTGATTTGGAGTACTATCTTGGTGAAAACATCATTTAATCTATTACATTCTTACCCGATTCTATCTGGGAGACACCATGTCAATATTTAATGGGTTTACCCGACTTAACCTAGGCCACCACATGTTAAAATATAACAGCCTTACCCAATTATATATGGGCCACCCCATTTTAAGGTGTAACTATCTTACCTCAAACAATATAGTAAATCCAATGTTAGGATTTAATGTCCAAGAACCACAACATAAATAAATTATATAGACCATTCATCAGAAAACATATATAAACAACAATTATAATTTCCTAACATGATCAACCCATGAAAAATAAATCAGTTTCATATCAATCTATTTGAAACATGACTAACCTAGGGAAAATTTATGGGTTCCATAATAATCTATTTAAAACATGGTAAACCAATAGAAAAAAAATGGTTCCAAAAAAATCTATTTAAAACATGGTTACTTCTTGGAAAAGAAAAGGTTTCCATAAAAATCTATTTTAATCATGGTTAACTCTTGGAAGAAAATTAGGTTCAATAAAAATCTATTGGAAAATGGTTAACTCATGGCAGAGAAATGTGTTCCATAAAAATCACATTGAAACATGGTTAACCATTAGATATAAAATGGATTCCATATAAATCTCTTTGAAACATGGTTAACCCATAGAATAAAAATGGGTTTGATGAAAATATCTTCAAAACATGATTAACCCATATAAATTAAATGGGTTTCATAACATTTAATTTAAAAAAATATTATTCAAAAGAGGGAAACAATGAGGATGGTATCATTATAAAATATTCCCATGGGAGTAGAAGCAACAATCTGGGTTGTTGATTTTTATGAATGAGAATACATTTAAAATAATATTAAATTGTTTTTGAGGCAAATAATATTTTCATTTAGGAAATAACATTTGGAAACGAAAATAATTTATGGAATCCTATATTTTTAAAATAAAAATAATATATTATGAAATATAATTTTAAAAAAAATTAGAAAATAACCTTCATTATTTGAGAAACATTTTATAAAACATATTTATGAATCATGGTTCTAGAAGAAAAATAATTTTCGACAGAATGACCAATTTTTCATTAAAAAATCTTTTAAAATATAGACTATTTAAATTGATTAAAATGAAGGGAAATCATAAATTATCATGAAATATCCATAGGATAATAAAATCCATGATATTTATATAGATAATGTTTCAATGGTATCAACATTGAAGACCAAACAAAAAATCTTAACAATTGATGAAAGTGTAATATCAAACTCTTTCTGCTTTGGTAATAATGATTCATAAGTCCAATGAAAGGATTACAAAAAATTAAACTTCATGTACCATGAGATTAAATAAATTAATTATATTAAATTTAAAATGGGATTTAAATTCACCTCATAAATAAGATAGGTGAATAACATGACATGAGTCTCAAAGAGGGGAAATTGTGACAAAAACCCATTATAGCTTTGGTAGATTTGAAACCGTTGACCCCATGAAATAGAGATAATAAAATGGAAATGTAAATATAAATAAATATAATTATAATAATCATATAATAAATTCATGTGTAGTATATACACCACACAATAAAAATAAGTGGTCAATATGGAATATATCTCGAAGAAATTAATCTTAGACGTGAAAACCCCTTACCTTGAATATGATTCATCATGTTTGCTCAATATGTTCCTAAATAATAATTATATGTTTATGAAATATCTTTTGATCACATTATTTTTAAATATTATTAATTTTAGTTCAATTATTATCATATTATTTATAAAAACATAACCAGTTATGTTTATGTCAAATTTTCTAAACATATTCTCCTTTTGTTTCTAAAATAAATTTGGAAGGTTGAATATAGTGAAAGGGGTCATTATTTAAACATCCAGATAACAATAATCATGATATTATTTTATATATATATATATATAATTATTTTGAATCCATTAATTTAATATAGTCATGAAAAATGAAACAATGTTACGATCATGAAGACAGTTGGTCACACATACGCATGAGTAACGTTCCCACAATTCAATGATCATTATGTAAAGAAGGTAAGTAATATGGTATAATTATATAATTTTAATTAAATCATAAATCAAATTATATATATATATAATTCTTGTGATGTAAAAGGAATCCCATTGTTTTAATGAGGTGGTGGTCCACATGTCCCCAAATGACGTTATCACTTTTTCAGTGTGCAGAATGACAAGAAGAAAATAATGTACTATATTCACATAAAGATACATATTTCATAAATAAAAAAATTTATTTCATGTTTATAATACATATTCATTAATGTTACCATTATTACCTTCAATGTAACACATTAGTGGAAAATGATTCACATCACCGCTTGAGGCGGTACTCCGCTGTATGCTCGAGTTATGTTATCATATGACCTACAATAAGAATTGTATTGTGGGTTTATATGATATAATGACTAAACAGGTATAATTATTTTACAAATATTATAAATATAATATATAAAAATTATGTCTATAATTATCCCCAACCATGAGTGGCGGTAATGAAAAAATGAATGATATCGTTTTGTGAGGCGGTTGTCCGTCGTATACACGAGGGATGATTCTGCAACAAATTTGATAGAAATGTGAGTGTTTTTTAGATCATAAAAATAATAAAACAACATTTAATTATATTTATTTTATTATATAATAATTTTATATGAATAATTAAAGTGGGTGGATAATGAAATAAAACAATAATGCACACTGATGAATATTAACTCTTCTTCGATAAACTTCTTTTAGTTTTCACCAAAAAAACATATTTTGTTGGATTTATTCCAAAATTAATGATTCTATGATTATGTTATGGGAGTTTAAAATTTATTTGGGTTTTTATTTTTTGAGAAAATGGGTTTTATAGGTGTGTAGAGAGGAGGGGAGTTAGAGGCCATTTATAAGAGAGGTTAGTGGTAGTCTTGTAAGTTTTTGAAAGAGTGAATTCCACCAACATTTTTTCTAGGTCAAGTTGTTTAAAAAATAATATAACTAGATAATATAATGTCTATGTTTGAAATATTTCCTCAAATTTTTTTATTGAAATTTTTAAGTCATTTAGCCTATTAAGTTCAATGTTTAGTCTATTTTTAAACTAATTTTTTTACCTTATCAATGGGATTAATTTAATTTTTTTCAATAATATAATTTGTAAAATATTAATTTTAAAAAATTATAAATTATAAATTATGTTACTTAAAAATATTAAATCACTCTTTCCAAATTAAATTCAATTAAGGAGAGAATTGAAATTTAGTATCACCACCATAGAAGCGTCGAGACCCCATGTTTTTTAGAAGATAATTTTTCAAGAAAAGGTGATTTTGTATTAACTCTTTAGCTACTAATTATCATTGTAAGAAACAAAAATATTATTTATTGGCATATATTATAAAGATATTATTTTATACATTCCCCATTTTTATATTATAATAAATTAAAAATTATAATCATTATGCATTTTGAAATAGTTTTTAGAAAAAATCATCTTTAAACTACACAAAATTTATATTAAATACCAATATAAAGTGGATTCAAAATTTATTACATTGTTTAAATATAAATATTCAAAAAATAATTTCCATTGAATATTATTCAAAACATATTGGTAATCTTAAATTAATTTAATTATTAAAAATATTAATTTTTTTTATAGAAACAAGTATTTTTTGTGTTGGTTTCACATATTCCTCTCTGGTGATTTCTGTTTGGATTCTGTGAAGAATCCTAAAATATTGTCTCTTATGGTGGCCGTCTTATATGTTATTTTGGAATCCATGCACTCTATCTTTTAGATTTGTTCATCATTGGCAGTGTGTAATATCCCTTTCTCCTAGGATCTCGTTTTGGAGCCCTCACAAAATCGATTTGTAGTTATGGTGTTGTACTCCTTTCTGTATCTGATGATGATGGCTCTGGTTAGTGCAGATGATATATGATGGCCATGAAAGGTTATTTATACACTCTATATCTGTTTTTTGGTCCATCAGGAAGAGTTTTTAGGGTCTCGTGGACAATGGTCATCTTATTTTATGCTTTGGGTGATGAGAGATGACGGGCTACACAATGGTTTCTGAAGCCTATCTTTAGTAATGGTGGTGAAAATGTTTTTGTGTTTGGTGGAACTAGAGTTCCTCAATGGATAAATTTGTTTCTGGTGCTTGTGTTAGTCAGGGAAGCTGGTGGCGATATTAGTAACGGTTGGAGGTAGTTGGTGATTGAGCTTCACATCGATCTGGCAAGTGGCGATGCAGGCACTTTATGTTTTTCTTGTTTTGGATATGTCTAGGGTTTTAATCATGACTATGTATTTAGGAATTTATTGGTCTTTTGACACTGGGATCTTTAAGTTATTAAATTTGGATTCCAAGAGGCATGACTAGGATTGTTCGATTGAGTCAACACATCTAGCAGGTGGCGTTGTGAAACGGTTGGGTGGGCGACCTCAATTTGTGGGGTGATTGTGTGAACGTTGCCTCCTCCCTAATTTAACCTATGATAAATATTTTATTTCTTGTTATGAGGTTTTTGTAAGATGTATCTTGGTATACTGATATCTACGATATACATCTCTGGGCCGTTACTCTTTTTTTGAGTTTTCCTTAGGTTATTTTAAATAGGGATTTTATTTTTCATTAATAAAAATGGGTTTATCCCAATGTTATTTAAAATTTTTCCAAAATATAATAAATTCACCCAATGAAATGATTTATATTGATCTTCTAAAAATGATTTTTATTTTTTCCAAAAAAAATTCAAGGTTTTCAAAATTAGTTCTAAAAAAGTTTTCCATAATAATGTGACAAAACTATGTTTTTATATTCACTTTTAAGAGAAAAAATGGATTTATATCTAAAGTATAGAGAATGTATGTTAACCATTATATTGAACATATTAAATATAAATTACATCAATATAATCCAATATTTATTTTTTTATGAATTTATTGGTATAAATCACAATTTTGTGCATTAAAACTATTTTTCTGAAAAAATATTTCTTTTATTTTAAAAAGGGTATTAATTTAATAAAAAATAAATTAATTACTAAATAATTCATTAAAAATAAATGTGTAAACCATATTTCAACAATTCAGTTAGTCCTGTTAATACATGTCATTCTAATAACTATTTTATAATTGTAATATATAACATGTGTTGTTTATGTTTGGTTTTTAATGTTGAATATGAAATGGTTCATAAAAATATTAGGGTTTCATGCACCACAAGCTAAAATTATTTTTTTGAATAATACATGATAATGTAACTTTAACGAGTCCTTTAAACAATCAAATATAGTTTTCTTCTTTTCAAATATCAAGGTATTATAATTACTCTCCAAACAAGTTCATCTAAAACTGATAAATAATGGAATAGATGGGTGATATGATCATTCCACACCTCCACCATTCAAAAAGAAACATGTTATAAATAGGTTATTCCTTTTACCACTACTTATACTAACTTTTAACAGTTTAAATTTTCACCAGATCAACTAGATTTTTTACTGTTTTTACTATTTATTATGAAAAAATATGCTTTCATTATCAACTAATATTAAATAATTCTGATTACAAATATAAAATCCTTTTTATCTAATTCAAATCATATAAGTGGTATAATTCAATTAAAAATTAATCCCCAAAAAATTGTCAAAAAATAGATTTTCTTAAAGTAAAATTTTAAAGAAATAAATGATATTATATTATCACAGTGACTATAAATCATCATTATATGAAGTTATTGTCATATAAATTAAGTTATAGTAAATTATTTTAATTAAAATATTTCTTTACTAGGTTTTATTTTATTTAATTAAAATGGATAAACATTATGCAATTAAAAACAATTTGTAGAAAACTTTGTTTTAAGCATAAAAATTAAAAATATATAAAAATAATGAAAATTAATGATAAATATATATTAATTATATTATTATAAATATATATATATATATTTTTTACTTTAATAACAAATCCAAATTATAATTATAATTTAAACTTTCTTAATTAATTGAATTCAAATGATTGTATTTTGTAAAATCAGTAATTTTAACTATTCACTAAAAAATTTAAAACATTAGAAATTACCCAAATATTGTTCTATGTGAGTTTTGATATTCTAATTTCAATTTTTTTATTTTATATAAATTTTTTTAAGAATTTATAGAAATCAATTTGAATATTTTATCACAAAAATCGATAAAAAAACATTTATGAGAGAAATTCTTTATATATAATAAGCTGTCGTTTTTCAAAATTGGGTGCTTATTTATTAAGAATTTATCAATACATTTATATTGATTATGACCATTATATAAATTCCATGATTTCATTAATCATATACATACTATTCAATTTTAATACTAGGTTATATTTTTCATGTTGAAATAATAATATGATAACATTATGTCAATGTTTGTTTAAGCTCAATTATTCATGTCATATAATTTATTGAACAAATTTTTATTTTATAGTATTAGGGAGTTAAAAGGAATTTTGATATCTTTATAGATTTTTTCCCCATTAAGAAATTATCATTCTTATGTTGACTAGTGTGATATCCTATATGACTTCTCTCATTTTCACCATGATTTTGTTTATTATAACATTGTTTCTTAGTTTATTCTTGTAATGTCGTTCATAATTGAATGTTTTGGGTTTGTATTATCTTTACCCACACATAAATACTTGTGTATATATTTAAATTTTTTCGTTTTACATTAATTTTAACTTTTTTGTGGCTTTTTTAGAATTTTTTAAACCCTTCTATTGAGGTATCTGATCCCTAATATTTCATAATAGGGTTTTTTTCAAATAATTGAATTTTTGTGTGTTGTTAGTCATTAAAACAGTTTTTCATTGAACCCAATAAAAATTAAATCTTTCTATATAATTGTTAATTTATTTTCAATATTTGGGCCACATTTTGTTTCTACACATTTGGGTTTTAAAATCATGGTTGTCGATGGCCGTGAAATTGAATTAAAGTGCTTTAGACTATATTTTCGAGACCCAAATAGGTATTTCACAAGTTATGTGATTTAATAATAAACATAAAAGGGTTCCCCTTGCCTCTCTAAAATATGAGATTCATTTTAATTATAGTGGTTTACTTGAGGCTCAACCCATATTGATCATTTAAGAATCCTATAGCCCCATTTCAGATAGATATAAAGTTAAATGGGATGATTATTCCCCTAGCATATAAATTTAATATTCATAGTAAGTTATACTTTAGATTTTTTGTTCAATATTTTTCATATATATAGAAACATACCTACCATATATTTTTATTAGTGGGTTAGAGAACATATCTGCAATATTTAAATTAAAAATATATTATTGATTGAGCTACTTGTTTTACCGTTCCATGTTATTGACATACAGTTGGGACTAAAATATCTAATTTTTGATGAAATATTTTCTTCCCACTCCTAATATAATGCTATTGATAAGGGATTAAATACCAATAATTTGGTATTCATAGGACTTGTATTCTATACTCATTATCATGGGATGTCATTTCTAATCATATAATACTAGGTTTAAAAAGAATATAAATGCATTTCAGGTTGCATGCTTTTGTCTCGAATACTATTTCTGTGGTATTGGGATTTAGTGCCCATGTGACTTTAATTATACTAATAATGGGATATTACACATAGTTAATTATTTTTTCATGAAAGTGAGATGTATTGGACATTGTTTAATGCCTAAAAACATAGGGACATGATTCATAATTCACAAAATAATTTATGGGATGTGATGACCTTATTTTTATGATATTCTCTATGACTAGAGATTTTGTTCCCTCATATGATTATGTCGATGTTTAGGGAAGATATAAACCATTGAGGACATATTTATGATTGAACACCAATGGTTATCCTATAATTTTGGAGAATTATACATAATCCTAATGATAATATCAACATATGATTCTTGATGCTATATTATTTATCATGCCTGGTATACCTGCTTATAGATCCTTATTAGAATGATTATATGGGTACTGTTATAACATAGTTTACTAGATAAAATTCCGATTTAATGATTGTCTTGGTTTAATGGGATGTGTTTCTCATTGTGCTGATTTCATTGTCATATGTATTGAATATAAATTATCTATGACACTATTATGAAGTGCTATACCTATGTAGATGACTAGTAATGGTATTCATTATTGGGAATCTAGTGATATGCTCAAAGACACTATAATATTGGTTACGACATGTATAGTTATTCATTAATGTGCAAGTAATATCAATGGTTGTGACTTATTTTCATAGTATAATCATTTCCAAATATTTATTTGAATGTATATAACATGGTTTATACTGCTATATATACTAGACTATTAGGGATGCCATAGGAAGTGCCGAAATAAATAATACACACAACATTTCCCATATGAGAATGTTCTTGGAAATATATCATGGTTTCTAGTATATATAAGGGAATGATCCCTACTACATGGGTGATCTGGAAAGGCATGATTACTATTAGTACATGCGGTTGGGAAAGGAAATGAGACCCTATGTTTCTATAGATTCATTTATTTTCTTCCCATAGAGAATTTTATTAGGGTCATCCAATGGGTGGACCTACATGTTTTTTATAATCTTGGTATTTGATATGTCAGGTATTATATAAGTATTTTGATTATAAATTTAATGCCATATTATTTTTATTATTATGTTTTTAGGTTTATAATTAAATTCACTATGGTCATATGTACCCCAAATATGTAGTCTTACCAAGAAATAAATATAATTATATATAATGTTAACAGCCTTTGGAATACAAGGGGCATGCTTGAGGTTTGTAGCACCACCAGTTCTACAGTGATGCAAGTTAATGGGTTGGGGGACAGGTTAATGTGTTATGAGTGAAATTAATTTTATTTAATTTTGAAAAGATTAGTTTTACAGAGAAGCAAGATTACGCTAATTTTAAATCGATATGAAGTGAAGAACCAATGTGACACTATACAACAATGAGTGATTTTATCATAGTTTGGTGGCTCTATATTGAGGTGAGGCAGTGGAACTTTTAATAAAGACACCACACCATGCCAATGACTGCTGCTAAAAAATACCATTCACCAGAAGAAGTTGATATGTGGGAAGAAAGGTGACTCCATGGAAACTATAGGACCACAGATAGTGATTTTTCCCCTATGAGGAAATAATTGAAGTTGAGTTGATTTTTTGATTAATATTATCGGGTAGGTTTAAGTTATTAGGGTATATGGGTGTGGAAAGCACTGTTTGAAGTGGTGTTGGAATTATCATTGGAAACGACTCCATTTGATGTGATGCTTCAAGTGGAATAAGGGAATTCCACATGAAGTGGTGTTCTTCATAGAAGCCCAAATAGAAGGGCATCATTTCATATAGCTCCCTTCGATTATAAATGTTCAGAAGGCTGTAATTTAAAGTGGTTCCCTCCACTTTCAGCAACTATAAATAGGAACACTATGCCCTATAATATCTCTAGTGCCCCTATCATTTGCACTACCATTCCAAAATATCCCATTCCATAATCACATTTCGAAGGGTTTTCGACGGTCCATAAAATATATTCAATTTTTTTCCATAAAAATTTTATGGTATTTCTATTTATAGTTATTTTTAGATATATTAATTTTTGTTTTTATTTTTTCTAGTTTGTTTATTTTAATTATAAGTTTAATTTTTTATTATTTATATAATGTTGTAGTATAATTATTTATAATTAGTCATTAATTATTAACATTTTTTCGTAATAATTTATATATTTTAGTTCAGTATTAATTAATTAATTATAATAATTAACTAATTAATTTTAATTAGTAATTAATTAATTATAATTATTAATTAAATAATCAAAATATTTAAAAAATAATTAATAGTTAGTAGTAATTAGTTAATTACTAGTTGTAATTAGTAATTTTTTAATTTTAATTTGTAATTAATTATTTGAAATTTGTAATCAATTAGATTCAATTTTTAGAAATTATTCATTATTTTGGTGTAATTAGTACTTAATTGGATATAATTACAAATTAATTTTTTTAAATTTTCAAATAATTAATTATTTATTAATTTTAAGTAATAAATAAATAACTATAATTAGTAACTATATAACCATAATGGGTAACTAAATAACGGTAATTTGTAATTAATTTGTAATTAGAAATATCATGAAGAAGTAATATGAATAGTAATTAAGATTATAAATATGATTGAATATAAAAATTAATTAATTATATTTTTTTTAAATATCTATCACATTACAATTAATTAATTATAATTAATTTGTAAATACTAATAATTTAAATGTAAGTAATAATTAAGTAAAAATAAATTATTAATATATATATATATATATATTAATTAAATAATAATATTTTATAAATATTAATTAATTATTATTTTTTATGTAGTAAACAAAAAACAAAAAAACAAAAAAAAAAGAAATTACTAGTAAATTACTAATTAATGATAATTTAAAAAATATAAAACTACTTATTTATAATTATTATGTATTAATTAATTAATTTTAATTAATTAACTGTAACATGTAATTATATAATTTTAATTAGTAATTAAATATCATTAATTTAAAATTAAGTATTTTTAATAAGTATTTATATAATTTAAATTAGTTATTAATTTATTATTTGTTGTAATTAAAAGTTACGTTAATTTAGTTAGTAATTAATTAAATAATTATTAATTAATTTTTATTATATTCTTTTGTTTATATAGTAATTATTTAAATTCATTTAGAAAATAACTAAATTTAAATAGTTAATAGTTAATCATAACTATAAACTAGTTATTTGTAATCAGTATTTTATTAATTGTAATAGTTAGAAAAATAATTAAGTAATTAATTTAATTATTAATTAAAAACTCTAATTAGTAATTACATAACAACAATTATTAATTAATATAGTATTAATTAATTTTAATTTGAGATTATTTATTTCAAATTAGTAAAAAAACTAATTAATAATAAAGTTCTATTTTAATTAAAGTTAAAATTAATTAAAAAAGTAAGTTACTAATTAATCAATAAATAATTATTGATTTACTTAAGATTCACTACATCTAAAAAAATGATTAAGTAATGATAAACTATTGTTTAACATCAGTTTAAATTAGGAGGAATTAGGGATTAAATAATTAATAACTATTGATTCACTTCATATTGATGTAGAATTAATATTGGATCCAAGAGAGATAATTGCATGACAATGAGGCCTAACTACACACATAATTTACATCTATAATGATATCTGATTTAAATGAGTCATAGCTTTTGGAATAATAAAATTTGGACATTAAAATTTCACTGTTAACATTGAGCATAGATGAAAAAATATAAAATTTTAGTAAAGTGATGAATGTGTGGTTATTTGAGAAATGAAATCTGTTTCTGGATACTATAAGTGGATGTGTCTCCCGAAAATATGTAACTAAGAGTGACAATATTGAAAAAAATTTATTGCACTAGTCTCAAAGGGGATTTTCTTTATTTTATTCATTGTCTCTTTATAAAACAATAAACATACCTTCAAAAAAATAAAAAAAAATCTTCAAAACATTAGTATCAACATTGATGATATAAGAAGACGTTTTAAAATTTTAGTAAAGTCTTGATTGTGTGGTTAGTTGGAAAATTAAATCACATTATGCATACTACAAGTGGATATGGCTCTGGTATAGATTTACCAAGGGGTGACGACCCCAAAAACTGTATTGAGCTAGACTCAATTGAGAACTTGTGCACAACTCTCCCTACTCCACACCTGGTTTGACACTCACACGGGATATTCTTTAGATTATTCAAACTGTCTTTATAAACAAATGAACATAACTTTATGAAGATAAAAAATTGTAGTGTGAAACATTATTTTCATATTTGAGGATATAAGAAGATGTTATAAAATTTGGGAAATGTAAATATTTTGGGAGATTCTTTAGAAATGTGAAAATAAATGAATTTTTTTTGATTATATGATCATATTTAATTAATAACTATGTTTTATTTTTGATAAAAAATGGTTTTATATATTTTTTGCAACGGTCAAATAATAGAGAATGGAAAAATATTTAATGATAGCATATGATCTAAAAGAGTTGTGATTATCATATGGTATACAACATTGGAAGCCATTAAATGAAAAATTCATCAACTATTTAAGCTAATGTAAAATCAGCTGATTGATTCCATAATATACCAATATATATAATTTAACGATAGGTTGTGGCTTGTATCATATCTAGTAACTTATGATAATGAATGGGGTCACATATTGATACTAGTTATTTATCAACATAAAAATCGAAAGATGGAGTTGTATTTCTCCATAGCTACAATGGAAAATCTATCAAATTAGAAGTTGGATCATCACAACATCATGATACAATATCACACCCTTATGTTATACCACTACATGATGTTCCTTCAGTAATGGTAGTTGTTCTATCATTTCCTCAAGTAATAGTTTCATATCCTCAAGTTGTGATGTCTCACAGGGGAAGTGATGTATCCATGGATAGTCATCCACATAATTTAGATGTATTGGTCAATAATTTTTTTAGGATGACAAGAATTTAGAACAAGAAGTTTATGGGGAAATTTAAGAAGAACAACATACTGAAGATTATTGTGTTCCCACTCATGTGAGGTTGAACAGTCCTCTGAACCATCATCCACCAATAGAATGATGGTCAAACGAAGGAATGAAATTCTTTAAACAAATTGATTGGTCAATTATTATTCATAGTAAATAATTTATAAGGATTATTAGTGGAACAAATATAGTTTCACATGAAAATGTTTTTTATATTTGAAGGTTGTTTGACAACAAATAAGAAATGAAAAATATTATAAAAATATATCACAATGAAATATATTATATGTATGTAATAGAATAGTCCAAAAGATATCATTTTTTAATTTGGTGTGAAAATTATGATTTAGACTATTAGATGAATTCTTGAGATCTAATTTAAAATAATTTTCACTATTGTAGTATTACTATATTTAATCCACACACATTTTTGAACCCGACCATTTCACATGATCAGTCATCATTAAAAATTGAGTTTGTTTTAACTATTTTGGTCAAAATGATCAAACTTTGTTATCTGATAATATTTGATATGTGGCCCAATGAGTCACTAATAAATAGAAAAAAAGAGAAAAAAATATAATATCATGTCAATATTTTTCTATCATTCTAGTGGTGTAGAGAATCAAACAATGTTTTTCGGTATCAAATATCTTACAAGAAGGAATGAGAGGCATGAAAAAAAGATATTTTGATTTTTTATGGTGACTAGGATGACTCTTATAGAGTTTTTAGAAAACTTATTAAGGTTTTATGTCACAAAAAAACCAAGTTGTGTACTAGTTAAAAACTACTAAATATGTTAACCAATACAACCAAGTTGATCAGTTGATTGTTGTGTTTGATATTTTTTTTATCATATCTACCATGTGTGTCAACTTTTATAAATTTTAAGAAGTTTATTTACATTTATGAAAAATTTATGTATGGAAAGTATACTAGAACTTTTTAATTTTTACTACACTAGAAGTCAATAGAAATCCTTTAACTTTTTCATTATCAATTATCGAGAAAGAGAACATTTCATCTTTGAGTTTGTTCATGGATTTCCTTAGGAAGTTATTTATGAATACGTAAGGGGTTTATCTTAATTTAGATATTCATCATGAAATCATGGTGGTATTGAAGTTTGAGGTACATTCATAGAGACCACCATATTCACATCATCGATACAATATTTGACAGTTTCGTGAAATGTGAAAAAGAAGTTCATGTATAAGTCCATGAAGGAATAAATCATAAACATTGGTTTTAATATCCAATATCTTTAATTAGTACCATCGTTATTTTAATGTTTTTTGATTAGTTCTTGTTTTTAAGAAAATGACTCTTAAAAAGGATGTAGGAGTACCTCAAAGATATTAAGAGTAAAAATACATAAGTTTATGAATATATGTTGCAAAATCAAAAGCATATTTGGTTGTTGGAATATGATGATGGGGGGAGATATAGACATATTACGACCAATATCGTAGAATGTGTAAATGGAATTTTCAATGGAGTTCAAAAATTACCCATCACAGGTAATTAAGAATAATATATTATATGTCATTTAAAAGGGTTACACTTATAATATAATATTAGTGAAACACAATAAATTTAAACTACATTCATGTTATTGAGACCTTATATAGCACTGTAAAGGATATTTTTGAGTAAATAAAGTAGACCTAAAAGGGTCTGAATAAAGGGATACAATATTCTCACCATAACCAATGTGATATAGATAGAGTTATTTAAGAGTATAAAATATTTCAACTTCAATAATTTGATCATATTGATAAAATATTTTTTGATGCTGAGACTCGGTAGCCTATGACTGGTAGTAGTGGTCATGTTCTAGTCATTCTACAAGAGTATTAGTTCTATTATTGTAGAAACAGTCAATCATTATAATGTCCTTATAAACATGTGATCACAACATGTGCTTATGTATGCCTATCTTGGGAGTAGTAATTTTATCTAGCATATCAACTTGTGTGTATTAAAATCTTCTAAAATTCTCCATCGATGATTATCGAGGATGTTAGAATTTAGGTATCCTGATGGCACACTCATGCTTCTACTGAACATGACTAGTCTATGAAAAATGGAGTACGAGTTTGACTTGATTTCAAAATGATTTACATTGGACCAACTAATGGGAACATGTATTGAGGTGATCTATATATATCTAGTAAGGTCACATAATGAAACATTTCCCTCAATTTATATGTAAATCATCTAATAATTAAAACGGTTCATGTACACTATCAATTAATGTAAAAGTTTGTACATTAGTTTTTTTAAATTATAATAATTTTTTAGTTAGAGTGGAATAATCAAGATGGGGTTGAATATAGTATCCAAATAAAAATGTCTATTAAAAACATCCAATAAAAATATGTAATTTAGAAAAAAATAATTCTAACATAAATTATAGATTATTTTATTTTATATTTTATAAATTTCCGCAATGGTTTGATCCGAACTCAGTTATAAACATGTGTTAAAACCCTTTCATGATTTTGAAGATACGTTATATGCACAGACCTATGTTTCTTAGTTGTTATTTGTAAGACTACATATCTTCTAATACACACCCACATCTTTCACCTAACAATACCTCCATCACAAAGTACATACATTTCAAAATGATATAACATACTAAATTTTTTGCGAACATCGAAAAGGAAACATAAAAAATACTTTAGAAAAAATCATAAAACTATGCATGAGTAAAATAACAGTTGAAATTATTGTCTTATTATTAATACATTCAGATGGACCAGCCTCAATTATCTACCCTGCATTGGGAAATATTAGATGAGGTGTTGGTGTGGTGACCTATTAGAAATCTTTCTATTCAGAGAGAAAATAATTTTCTTAAGATACACCTCCAATATATATTTTTCCATACCTCAGACATATTATATTTTATGAATTTACCATGTGCAACTTCAAGAGCACTGACCACCATTTGATTGCTACACTATTTGAGAGATGGAGGATAGAGACAAAAAAACTTCATCTTTTTGATGGTCATATGACCATTATATTAGTTGATTTCACCTACATGATCAGTCTACCGATAAAAAACATGAATTTATTGGTGAAAAAATTGGCGACTTGTGTTCCGTTATCCACCGTCTACTTAGAGTTGACATCGCTAGAATACAACGTATCATCCACGATTCCATTTTCACATTGGGTGTCTTATTGAAAATTTCTGCACAATATTTATGGTACAGATTAGGGTATTCTTATAAAACATAAACATGCCTATATTTTGTGAATAATGGGGGGAATGTTGTGTGTTCATTACTCCACCACCTTGGTACGCATCATTTACCTACTGTTAATTGAGGGTTGTTTTCAGATGGGTGGATATAGTTGGGGTTCTGTTATATTATCACATTTGTATAGATTTGTCTATTCAATTTGTCAAAATAATGAAAAATAGATTTTTGAGTGTGTGGATCTATAATTTTTTTGTCCTCGGAGTGTTTTCAATTCATATCTCATATAGTTATCACTTCACATCCTCACCACCTAATACATGTCTATCCAAGGGGACACTGCTATGTTTTTCATCAATTTGAGTTATTTGTTAATTTTATTAATGTGTTTAATAAAGTTACTATACATTACTTTTTTAACCAATTGTAGGTAAGCTTAGTGGTATAAAAATACTCAAAGACATAATGGGAAAATATTGAGAGAGATATTTGATGTTATACATCCCACTAATATAAGGTAAAAATTAATTATTTTTATAGAAAAATTAATATTTGTTGTTAATTTTTAAAGATACTGCAATGTTATCTTATTAAGTTTATAATGTTAATTTATGAATTCATTTTTAGTTTACATTTCATGTTTCATGGAACCAGTATACGTGATTTTCCTATACATCACTTCCACCATATTGCACAACTATAGTTGGATAACATTGTCCAGTGGTGCAACACATATAGTTTCACATCATTAAGTGGAACTAGATAGAACAAGTCATGTACCAGTTTGGCTATATACAACATAACTTCATTGCACCATGAAATATTTATGGGTTACATTATATTAGGATTATAAGTTGAAATATGAAAGGTTGTTCATAGTTTAATGCACGTTATATTGAGTATTAAGACATGCATACCTAATATGGTATATTTCTGTACAAATATCCCCCAACACGATTTTAGTTAGATAATCAGGTGGATCATAATGATTTTTATTGAGGAAACATTATCATGTATCTTATATGTCATGTTAGTGGAATTCTGTAGTTAGTACATTTACTAAAATTTATTATATTTTTTATATCATGGATTGTATTAATTTTAATAATATATACTATCAGTATGATGGCCTTGAATAGATTATACTATCACAGATCCTTATACAAAATAATTTATAAGGAATTATATTGTTCACCCAAATCTATTGGATCTCAAAGATCCTCCCCATTTCATATATGAGGGTGTCTATAATATGGATCCATAGTTATATCCAGATCCACTTTCTCTAGTTGGGGAACATAGGGATGGTTATGTGTATGTTGTATCTATTGAGTATGATGAACCTCCACCACCAATGCAAGCCATAAGATAGATATGAGGAAATTGGAAAGGGAAGAGGTCAGAACATAGAGAGTGATATTCGAGTGAGGCTCCTGCAGATTCTAATACATTGTAGGGAAAATGTCTTACACAATAGATGAAGGATCTTTTCCATAAAGGAGTGGTTTAGGTGCCCCATATAATTACGTTGAAATGTAATATACCATAATTATCTTAACATGTTGTGATGGACTAGGAAAAGGGTATGAAACCACATATTACAACTTCCTCATGCAACACATCCATTAGTGATTACTAATTTTATATCAAAATCGTGACATATTTAAGAGATTTGGGCCGTATGTATCCACATATGCTATTGGGATCTCATAAATATATGATATCAGGTAGTCCTCTACACATCAGAAAAATGAGGCACCCACAACACCATAAGAGGTGAAACCCTGTGCCAATAGCTAAGTCACCAGAGGGACAGACATCGAACGCGGAGTGGGCGTGATGTTCGTAAAATGAGTTGTGGTACTGATGGGTATTAATGTTTATTTTTTTTCCACACTGTATATATTTAAAAACTTATTTTTTGATAAAAATAAATCTTTTTTTATAAAAAGAAATGAAATTCAAAAATATAGTTAACAAAAATTATTTTTCATGAAATATTAATAAATAAGAACAAACTCACAATAATATTATGTTTGGAATATAATTTACTTTTAGTTTATATCGTATTATATTTTCAAGTCGACTACTTGAAACAAATAAAATTAAATTATAAATTCCTATGAAATTCCTTTCTCTATTGAAAATAATATCTATACCATCAAGGTTGATTTATTATATTAATATAGATCTCATGTCTAGTACTGAAATGAATTTCAAAAAACTATAAGTATAAATTATAGGGTTTCAAACAATGATATTATTTTTAATAAAACTATTTTCCATTATTATTTTGAAAATTATTTTTTATTTAAATTATTTATTATATTTTCATTTAGTCTGAAAAATTTCATTTAGATTGTAATCATAATTTATAATTAAAAGACATTAAAAGTCACATAATTGTAACATTATTATGTTTCATATAGGTTATTTTGAAAGCATATACATTAAAAAGTATATATAATATCTAAATGAAATTTTTCACATTTTGTAAACATATAATAAATTTTTAAAAAATGAAATGAAACTCAAAAATATAGTGACCAATAATTATATTACACAACACAATCAATATTGTTTAAAAACATTAAATTTATTGTTTACATAATTTATAGAAATATTTGTTATTAAGTACTTTATTAGTGATTAAATTATTATGATATGTTATTAATTATGGTATTATTATTGAATGTTATTAATTTCATTATTAATAAAATTTTCTTTTTATTATTATATATTTAAAATAATAATTGTAAGAAATATGAATAATAATATCCTAATATAGTGGTTAACAATATAATTAAAAAACATAATTAATTTAGTATAGATCTCATTTCGTGTAGTTAAAGGAATGTAACAAAATGTCATATTTTGAAATAATTATGTTTTTTGGGATTTTTATTAATTTTTTTACCATATTATTTTCAATTGAAGTTATTTCTTATGAGTTAAAAGAATGTTTCAAATTTTAGTAAGATTATTTTTATACATTGTAATTTATATACTTTTAAAGTCACATACTTTCAACATTACTATTTTTCATTTAGGTGACTTTGAAATCATATAAATTATAATGCATACATACTACAACGATGAAATTTGTTACACAGACTAAACAGATAAAAATTTATTGAAAAACACTTAGAAATTAAAAAGATCAAAGATAAAAAAATTTATGTGGAGTAGAATTTATTGGTTAAAAACCTTAAATTTAAGCATTAAAAAAATATTTGAATATTTTTTAATTAGTGAGATATTATTAATTAAATTATTATAAAGTATAATTCATTATGCTATTATTATTTGATTTTATGAATTACATTATTGAAATATTTTTATTATATTATTAAATATTTATAATAATTACACTAATAAATATAAATAACAATGAAAATATTTCTAAATATGAATAATAATGTAAATAATACAATTAAATTTAATGTTATTTCTTATTAATTATTTTATTTTAAATTTTTAATTGAGTAATTAGAATTAGTAATTCATAACGCAGTGATTTTCATTATTAATTAAGAACTTTGAAATTTGAATTATTGACCAGTAAAAAAGAAATTTAAATTAGTAATTAGTAACTATGTAATGGTTAATTAATTACTAATTAGTAAATAAGTAATTATGAACCACCCAATTTATAAAAATGGATAATTAAACATGTTGGAAGATGATAATGAATGGTGTATTATAAGTTCATGTAATTATTAACACACAAGATTTATAAAATTTTTATGTCCTATAAATGATAGAATTAGATATTGGTTTATAAGAAATAAATTTTTAAAACTTGAATATCATTCCAATGAATAAAAATTCACCTCAATAAAATATAAAGGTCAATATATATCACAAAACAATAGTGAAATATATAGACTATAGCTTTATAAATAGTAATTTAAATGTTTTAATACTTCAGTAAATTTTTATGGCAACTAAATTAAAATTCTTGACATTAATTCAGTTGAATGAAATGAAAAAAAACATCGTAGACCATCAACGAAAAAAGAGTTTATTTAAAATATATGTCAAATATGATACAATTATAATAAAAAGGATTTTTAATTCATTAACTTCTATAATTCTATTACAATTTAATAAACGCCATCTCATTATTTAAAGTACTTAAAAAATTTATACTTCTATTTAATTAAATAAAATGTATATAAATCTATTGAATATCAAACAGAACATATTTCATGAGAATATGATCTATATAACTCATTTCAAAATTAAATAATATAATGGAACTATTACATAGTTTAAAATGAAAATATTCTTAAATCCAAAAGCATTCAACATGTTCGGGAAAAATGAAAACATGCCACTAATTGATTTTGTATTTTATGTGGTTAAAGAAAAGGAAGATATACTTTTTATATTTCATATTAATTTTGTACTAAAAAATCAATCACTACAAGAAAATATATTGTGAAAATGTCGTGAGTTAGTCAGAATTTATTAAAAAATAAAATAATAAGAGGGTTTTGGAATCAAATGTTATGTTTTGAGACAATTATGTTTTGTAAAATAAGAAATATTTTTCATTAACTTACTTTATGAAATTAATATCATTTTAATTTTTTTATGTTTAATCAATGTTGAAAGTTTCATTTAAATTGTATTTTTACATAATAATTTATAGACTTTGAAGGTTGTATTCTTGAAACATTATTATATTTCATTTATGTTACTTTGAAAGTGAATATTTTATAATGAGTAAATAAAATCTCAATGAAATTTTTCATGCTTACTAAACATATAATAAATTTTTGAAAAACAAATATAAATTAAAAAAGAATAAAAACACACTAATTTCCCTAAAACAAACATTAAAATTTAAAACCATTACATTTAAACTTTAAAAAATTTATAATCATATTTCATATTAAACACAATATTATGAATTACATTAATATGAAGTATTATTAATTTTTTTTTATTTTTTATTGGGTGTTATTAATTACGTTATTGATAAATATTAATTAAATTAATAAATATTAACAATAGTTACATCAATATATATGAATAATAATGTAAAAAATACTAATAAAGTTTTAATATAATGACAAATAAATATTAATTAAACAACATAAATAATATAGTCAATAATAATTATTTTATTTTTAACAATTTATTGAATTTTAAATATATATTAAATATAATTTAAAATAAATATTTATAACTATATAAATATAAAATTAATAATGAATATATGATAAATAAAATATATTTACAAACGAATTTTAAATATATTTTTAAAATACTAAATATATATAATGAATTTAAAATATTTTTCAATAAATATAATAATAAATATATATATATATACAAACATATATATAATAAATATATTTATTATTATATAAATTAATTTATATCTTTTTAATATAAATATAAATTATATTTATTAATAGTTTTTAAATATACTTATAAATATATTTTATATTTAAATATTATTATATGATAATTTATATAAATATAAATATATTTATTGAATTTGAAATATATAATTTTTAACACATATTTATAAATATAATTATAAATTCATATAGTTATATATTTATATATATTTATACAATAATATGGTTATATATATATATATTATATAAAATCATATAATAATAATACATTTAAATAATTTTTAAAATATATATATATAATTTTAAATATATATTTATAACAACAATTATATATAAATATATAAACATTTCTTTGTATATTTTTTTAATATACTAAAAAAACATTCATAAATATATGTATCTATAAATATTAAAATATTTGTTTACAAATATTAATTTTAAAATATATTCTAATATATATGTCAATAAATAAACATTTTCATATATGTTATTCATTTGGAAACCCTATAATTGGGTTCAAACAAGGTTTCAGTTTTATAAATATTACTAGAACCTGCCCGGATTAATTAACAAGTAGTAATTGTATATAAATTTATATAATTTAAGTAAATTTATATATCTATATATCTATATATTTATAAATAAAACTAAAAATATATAAATTAAATATATTTATATATGAATAAATATAATGAATTGTAATTATGTATTTATAAATATAATTATAAAAATATAATTATAAATAAATATTTATTTATATAAATATATATTTAAAAATTATAAATTAATATAAATTAATATATATATAATTATAAATAAATATTTATAAATATGAAGTTATTTAAAATTATATTTATATAAATAAGTATATAATTATAGATGGGGGAGATGGGGGTGCATAGCATGGAATTAGGGGGGTGAGCACCAATTGATATGGCACCCACCACATTCAAGGCCAAAACCACTTCATTTATTATTGGCCACACCCATATACCCTAATAATATAAACCATCCTACATAAAATTAAAAAAATCACCCAGGCTCTGAATTCCCCCCATCCCAAGGCTACAACATGCCACATATAATTAATTATCAAAGACATATTTTTTATCATAGTATTTAGGATGTAGAAGATTATTGGTATGATATTTAGAGAGACAGTTATTGAACTACATACCAAGGTTTAAGTAACCCAAGTTTTGGAAAATTCATGTTATCAAGGATGATATTGTTTTTCTTAGTTCAAAAAATTATAATTTTATGATTCTCATATAATGTTTGGAAATTTTTTTTATTGTGTATGTCATTATTCTCTAATAAAAAGATCAGAAGAGAGCATGTTTACATGCATAATCTTTATCACATTGTATTAAAAAGTCATTCATGTTCTTTCTTATGATTGATAAATATAAATATTTTTTCATATTATTCTTATATTTTAAATTTATAGCATAGATAAATGTTTTGTTTTATTATAAACCATTGATAGAGGAAAGTCAGGGCTAGAGAGAGTACTCAAGGATCATTTGAGACCATAGCATGTGGTGTGTATATATCAGCATGGGATGCATATCTTGTGGCCATTATTTCTATATATTATAATTAAATTATGATGGATATGTGATTCTAAGTCATTTATTTTCCATTTTAGTGATATGCCTCCATGGAGATGAACTATTGAGAATAATAAAGAATATGATGATCATTCCCTACATAATATTGATTGGGAGAATTTTGTTGTGTCTCTATCTATAATCGATCTACACCTCTGAGATAGTACAATTTATCTATTAAAATATATGATCTATGAGGGACCAAGGGTTAGGGGATCCATGTTAAATTTGACCTCAGAGTTCTAGCTATAAGATCCCTATCTGTTTATTGGGGATGGTGGACCTAAAAGTATTAATATATTAATAGAATCCATGCAGTCTATATTTAATAATCTCGAGAATCCTATAAAGTGGAGGGTAAAACATTTTGGGTATATGAAATTAAGAAAATAAAATCATGGGTGTGATATTTTGGTCTAGTATGATCCTTATATGAGACTATAATCAAAGATATTCTTGGATGAATTCATCATGAATTTATTCTTCAAGACAATAAGGGATAATACGACTCTAGAGTACATTCATGTAGTTTAAGGGACCATTTTATTTATTGACTTGAAGCATATTTTAATAAATTAATTCATTTTTCTATGTTACTAGAGAGTTATGAGACTGTTAGGATTCTCTATTTTGAAGATGATCTATTTAATTTGATTAGATGTCAGATGAATATATTTTAGCTAACATTATCTTCATAAGATATGATCCAATCCATCATTATCAAGAATAATTATTCTAGGGGTATACCTTCTATTAAGTTTAGATTTTATACATGGTATGGGGGTTACCCATCTGGTAGTTGGAAGTTTCATTTTAGTTATTATCTTTAGAGTGCTTATTTAAGGTCTGGTAAAGTCCATAGTTTTTATTCTTCCCTTTGTGGGATGATTCATCTAGTATGTTATCAGTGTGACATGGTATATAATACATGGATGTATTTAATTTAAATCCTATATAATGAAATAATTATGGATAAATATTTCAAATTTAGTGGTTTAATTAGAGTGATTCTCCACTAGATTGCGGTAATAGAGTATTTTAGTCTCCAAGATCTATAATTGGATATTATGAAGTATAAAAATATAGTGTGCAGAGTTAATATAGTTGATTTTGTCATGAAAGAGGTTCTGGTTTTTAAAATAAAAAGTTACAAATACCAAATCATTGATGTAGTTTTATAGTTGTGTTGTACCTCTCTCTCTATCATGTTGTTTTATTGATAAAAAACATCCAATTTTTTATTCTGTTATCTCATTATAGTTGTTTTTAGTTATTTATTTTAATGGAAAATGAGGTTTTCACCACATAGTTAATGAAATCATAAATCATTTTCATGATTATAAATATTAAAATATATAGTTACATTCAATACACAATATTATGTAATTTTAAAATAAAAAGGAAATGGTTTTCACTAAATTATTATATTATAAGGATTTATTTAAAATATTAATTTCTAAATTATAAAATTTCAATTGAAAAAAAATGAATTTTATTTTTGAAATCATAATATTAAAATATAATTATGGTAAAATAGTGTTATTTTTTGGAAGATATTTATTTTCCAAAGAATGATGAACAAATCAATTTTTAAAAACAAAAAGATATTTTATTTTCAAAAATTTATGTATTCTTATATTAAAAATAGGGTTTTAATAATATATTAAGTAAAATAAGTATTATATAGTATAATTTAATCTATATAATTACTTTTTAATCATATTTATATTATTTTTTAGTATTTTTTTCTAGGTTTAAAAACGGGTCTCTTGAAAAACTATTTCAAAATCCATAATGTTTCTCCATTATAATTAAATATTGTAATACCTAATGGATAATGGTTTAAATTAAATGAATATATAATATATGATTAAATAATAATTCTGTTTCATACAATAATTTTATCTAGTTATATTGTTAATATAGTATCATATGTTTCTCAAAGAACCTCTGTATGAAAACCCACTTTTCCCCCATCTCGTCGAGTTTTGTTTTACATTCAATACATAGACAAACCAGAATTGAATTTATTAAAATTTACTAAATATTTTTAATCATAATAATATATATTTTACAATAATATAATTATAATTGTTTTGACCAAAATGACTAGTTAAAAAATTATCTGAATTAATGTAAAAATTTATTTACTGAGGCGGTTAAACTAAGAAGATAAGGGTTATAATGAACTAAAAACATGTATAAAATATATATTATGTCTATATACAAAACATATTCACTCCTTAATAAATAATGGACCATGATTTGTTACGTGTGATATGAAAAAAACATGGGTAGAATTTAGTCTTTTCAAAACAATACATGTGTGCTAGTCACCATACCAATGAAAGGCCACCCTAACTCCACCTTTATTCACACAATAAAACCCCATAGATTTAACTAATACCGGACCAAATAAATTATCTACTCCCGTAATCTCATTATAAAATCCTTATTTTGGGTGTAAATCAAACCCAAGGAAGGGATTTGTTGCAAACTAAAAGAAGTTACCCATTGAAGAGGTAACATTATTCAATGTGTGTTTTTATTTTATTTCATCCACCACACATTAAATTATTAATAAACCATTATTATATAATAAAATATGAATCTTTAATATATGTATAATATATTAGGTTAAATTTATAACCCAAATCGTTTTACACTTCCATCAAATGGGTTACTAAATCATCTTTCGTGTGTATGACGAACTACCACCTCGTGAACTGATGTCCTTCCTTTTTCAATTATCTCTTATCACGAATATGAAAGATGATAGTTGTAAAGTATATATATGTTATTTTAAAAAAAATTCTAAATTTTTATTAAACATATCATATATAAAATTTTAATATCTCTTTCATATGGGACACAATAACGTCGTTCCTTTTAATGGAATACTATCGGCTCATGAAGTGATGTGATTCAATTTCAATAACGCTTCACATGAAAGGTAATATGTTTAATTATAATTAATGTATGGTATATATATGGAACAATCATGATATTAATGACATATTTTACATTGTTAAATAATAATATATCATTTTCTTTCTTACCTTTTTACTCATAGAGAAATGATAACGTTGTTCGTGAACTTGTGGACTATCACCTTCACGAAGTGATGTGACTCTATTTTAATAACCACAACATATGTATAATATATATACATATATGTAATTTTTTTATATTATAATATTTTCATTATGGAATGATAAAATATTACATACCTTTTTTCCATAATTATAATTTAAAAATAAAAACGTTACTCATGTGTTTGTATGACTTACTGTCTCCATGATTATAAAATACTTCATTTATCAAAAAATTATTCATTTATTGGAATGAAAAGTATAATTTATTTATAAATATGAAAATTAACTCTTTATTATTATTATGGATAAGTTTTTATAATGAAATATTTCACAGTAGTTTACCAACCAGAGATATATTTGAAAAATAAGAAGAATATGGTCAAACCATTCACCCTAAACTTATTTGATCATGTAATTGCATATAACATGGTAATGAGAGAATTAAATGTAATAATGAACATGAAAATGTCTCTAAATAAAGTAATTAATTAGAATAATTTTATTTTTTTTGAAAGATAAAGACAAACATGATATGTCAGACTTAAGGTAAAGAACTTCATCCTAATTTCCTTTCATTGAGGAATATATTGATGTTATGCACCTTTATTATTATATATGGTTTATATAAATATATTTGACATGTAATATCATTAATATTTCTATTCTAATGATATTAAATGTGTTTTAAATGTTATTATTTCTTGGGATTTGTGATTCAAGTGTTTCCCAAGTGATAAATGACTTTTCATTTAAAAAAATTTCATTGAATGTTTTTTCTTCAAACTATGTCTATGTATATGGTTTTAGATTATTCTATTGAATTTTTTGTATAGAAATAAAATATTTATAAATTAAATTTTATGTAACTTTTAATTTATTTAAATTTTTTTCATAATTATTCTTTTACATGTTTTATTTGGAATGTTTTGAAAAAATGAACTCATTATTTTATATTTTTAACAAATATATTGACAAAAAATATTTAAATTGTCATCACCATTATTTTATTTATATATTAATTTGAAATATTTCAGAATTTATTAAATGTAACAAATTTTCCTTTTTTGGGTATTTTGGTATGAAAAATGGTTTTACTATAGAAGATGGCGTTTTGATATTGAAAATACGGTTTTAAAAGAAAAGAGTATTTTTATATCCAAGAGTGATTATATTAAGATATGAAATGATTTTTTAAATTATATTTTGATGAAAAAGTGAATGAAAAAATTGTTTTATTCATAATATGGTATTTAGAATTATACATGGAAAATGGAAACAATAATATTACACTGTGTGAGACCGTTACAACTTATATGACGTGCAAAACCAAATAGCGGTTGTTGAGCCCATTATAGATTAAAAAGGGGTACTACCATATATAGGTCAAATATATTGGGAAATGTTCCTTATCTTAATTTAAAATAGGGATAAATTTACCAAAAGTATTCCACTTATATATTTAATTGGGCTATCATCACTTCTAAAGTGGGTTAAAAATGGGTTATTAATATGATTCTCTACGATATCAAAAAGTCTTTTAAATAGAATAATATGGGGTTTTAAAGGATTCATTTTATGAAAACTTGTGTGTTTTTTAATTTTAAATATTAATATTTTATATGGTCAAAGAACTGTCAAGATTAAGGTGAAAAATATATGATTTTGTATATTTTGACTAGACAAATGATTTTATTTCTTTTTATATATTTTAATAATATTTTTATACTCATCTCACATTTTTAAAATGTATTTCATAGGATTATGGTTGGATATTTAAAAGGGATAGGTTATGTTTAATGGGATGAATATTTTACATTAAATGAAGTCATTTTTAGTTTTAAAGGATTTATATGTTGGGAAATGGATATTGATCAAAACTGTCCACTTTTTATTATATGGTTATGTTAGGCATGAGTTAATGAATATATATCAAAACCATTAAACATAAGAAGATATTAAAGTGTAAGAAAGTGAATTCTTGAATTAACAGTCAAGATAATTAAATGTATACGGATAGTTCCTTATAGCTGGTATCATGGGTCAGTATGGATAACTTTAGAGTTTTGGATAATGATAATATAATACCATTGAAAGATTTAAAATTATTGTTAAGTTAAAATGGAATAGAATTTAAATATTACCTTATTGATTCATATAAACTCTATCAGTTCAAAATGGTTTCCATAGAAAAGACAAGGAATCTTTAGTGGGAAGTCAAATAGAGGGAAACATACTTCTAACTCAGCAACTCGAGATAGTTGGAATTATAAAAAAATAGTTTGTTGTAGTAATGAATCATATAATAAAATATATTAATGTCAATTGTATCCATTATAGAGAGGAACCTGATATTCCAAAAATGAACTTGTCAATTGTGTAAAATTTCATGAGAAAACATCCCCCATTATTCAGTAGATCATGTGATCTTATGATAGGAAAAGGATAAATCATTGCTATGGAGAATATATTTGCAGTCAGGGGATTTTTAGAACATCAAAAGCTAACTCTTTTCTTCAATCATTTTGAAGGTGAAACATGTTGATAGTGGACATTGGTAAAGAATACCAGAGACAAAAATGATATTGATTCCATGGAATGTGAAATATTTAAGGATCTCTTCATTGAGAAATATTTCTATGTGGTTGTTAAACTCTAGATCAATTCCTAGAATTAAGGAAAAATAACAATATTATGTTTCCATTTATGAGTCAAATTATTCAAGACTGTTTAGGTATGTATCATGTTTTTTTTCAAGGAATTGATTGTAAAATAAATAGATTTTACTCATGATTGAAACCAAGTCTACATAGAGGTTTGGTTGTGTTGAGTCGATAATATACTTTCTATTTCTCCTTTACTTAGTTTAGAATATCACAAAATCATTCTATAAAACAATTTTACAGACATTATATATCCAAATTAATGTATAATGTTTTGTAGGAATCTATTTTTTGATAGAAAATTTTAATTCTTCTAGTATAAATTAATATAATATGTATAATTTTATCTGATCCATTAGAATGATCTAGAGTATATTCCATGAAACTAACAAATGTTGTGTCCATTAGTTTAACCAATGATAATTACACTAGAATGAATAAATACATATATATCATAATTAAATTTATTTTGATTCATCAGACACACATTAATTCATTTCATTAGATTAACTATGAATTAGTTCATTGAACTAAAAAAATCTTATAATCATAGAAATAAGATATATTTCTATCGGATGAAATTTGTTACACCATTTTAATGGTTATAATAAAAATAAGATTATATAGTAACAATTTTTTGAGTTTATAAGTGAATATTATATGATCCCATGTTTTTGAGTTTAGTTCATTTCATTAGATTAACAATGCATTAGTTTATTGAACTAAAAAAATCTTATAACCAGAGTAATAAGAAATATTTCTATCAGATGAAATGGGATCATATAATATTCCCTTATAAACTATAAAAATATAGTCATATTTTATCTTTCCAATTGAAAAATTTAGAATACCAAATAAATTATAGAGTAATAAACACTCTATTATGTTATATAACTATAAAAATATATAGTCATATTTAATCTTGTCAATTGACATATTTTATTTGGACTATGTTATTGGTAATAAATTTTGGTACTTCTAATGTTATTAATATTATAAGATCTATTATTTATGAATAATATGAAGCCTTTTAATTTATACCTAAATAATTGGTTGAAAAGATGTAACAATGATTTAAGTATTTTATAATTTGTTTAAAATATCTTAAAGAGAACGATATAGAATGTAATATTTTAGTTGAGAAGATTATTGAAATATGCATGCTGAATTTTAATCAAGAAGGACTATTTTGGATGTCACAATAAGGATTGTAAATATTACTCTTTTTAGTCTTATAGAAACCATTATAGAATATGAATGTATAATAAAAAGTGTCACAAAGAAAATAAATAAAACAAAGTAGGATTTTCTTTTTCAACTATATAAAATGTTCATAGTAAATATAAATCTACTGAAAATGTTGTGATTTATTAAAAAATAAAATTCTTTATGTTTAGGCTGATAGTAGTTCATTAGAACAGTCAAAAAATGATTTGGATAATCTTACAAGAGGGATGAATGAGATATTCAAAAAGAAATATTTATAGTAAAAATATAAAAATATTCACAAGGATAAAGGTGAAAAAAGGAATGATCAACAGTGATATGTTTTGACTGATAGAAATTAGGACCTATTAAAACAAATTTTTCTTGGCTAAAAATAGTGGATAAGGAGTAAAATTTTGACAAGAAATCATAATAGTATTATACATACAAAAAATAATTTCTGGACGAATTAGTTTTATATAGAGCCATTGGAGGAGATAGTTCTTCTGATAATTCATCATAAAATTAAAATTTTGGATAGGAGAATATGAGATTATTTACAAAAATTCAAAAGGTTAAAATTGGTCATATGCCAAATGTAACTATATAATCTATTATAAATACCACATAAAATGCTAATTTCCATGATTAAATTGAGAACAATGGTTCTATATATTTTTATAAATATCCTTCTATATCTAAAGAAAAAAATTATTTACCATGATTTGAAGATGTTTCTATATTTTCTACATTGTAAGAGAATGAATATTTTTTGATTTCCAAAAAACATGATAATGATAAAGAAAAACATGTGAATTCAAATTCATGGATTACTACTCACACTATTGGGATAATTTTGTTTTTAAAAGAATGTGGAAAATATAATATTGAGAAGGAAAATCTTTCAAAATGTCCTAAAAAGTCTAATTTTGAGAAAACTAGTTTGAAAAAAAATATTGTTAAATGTAGTTCAAATAAAAATTATGTTGAGGATAAAAATTGTATAGTGAAAAACAAATTTAGAAATTTTTTGTTTGTGAAATATTTTTTCAATTTCGACCACTAAAAATAAAAATATTGAAAAAAATGTATAATAAAACCCTACCTCATAAATATGTTTCTATAATGGGTTTTACAAATCGAAAACCAGTTTTTAGTAATAGCGATATTATTCAAAAAAGTTCTCTATTTTCCAACTAAATTTCAATGTCATAGGAATTGGATGATCATATTTTCTTTAAATAATGTTCAGTTAGTGGGATTTTGAAATGGTAATAATTTAAAAACAATGAAATTTTCTTAACAAAGTAAAATTGAAAAAATATGGATACATAAAATTTTACTTTTTGATAATATCAGCCCCAAGAAGGATTGAGTTCTGAAATAAGAATATTTTTTGAGAAAAATAATAAATGTATGAAAAATTATAATATTTAGAACATGGATAGTAGTTTATCAAGACACATGAATATAAATAAACACTTCTGTATGAATATTATAAATACTAAAGGTTTTAAAGTAACTTTTATAGATAACGATCAAGGTAAATTTATCGTTATATGTAACATTTTTTTTTCTTGGAAATAGTTTAATTTCAAAATTTTTACTTATTATTGGATATGATACAAAATTTCTAGCGTAATACAATTTTATTTTGGGAGTTATCTTTGGTACACTAGGAATGTTAAATTTACATAGCATAGTTATAAATATTCTATTATTATTTAGCTAACCATTATGAGAATCTCTGCTCATTTAAAATAGATGAACATAAGAGGAGTGATCTACTATTCCTTAGTGAAATAAAAGATAAATATGAGTTATGAATTTTATGATTAGGAAATTGAAATCTTATAAATTTTTCTAATTCATATAATAAACGACTACATGAGGATCTACAATGACATTATTTTGACACTTCTGAAATATATGATCCTTGTCTATTCAGAAAGAAACACAAGTAAAATATTAAATCTATAAGTTAAGATTCATCTTTTTATTCTTTATAGTTAGTGCACATGTAATTATTTATTTATAAACAATTTGTAAGTATTGGGGGAAAATATTATGTATAGGTATTAGGTGAAAAATATACTAATGATATGTGGGTCCATTTCTTGAAAAAGAAGCTCGATAGATTATTTTGTTTTTAAAATTTTGGCAGTTCGTGTTAAAAATAAGGAAAAATAATCTTGATAACTATTCATAGTGATCAAGGGAGAGAATTTGTATATTTGCACTTTTAAATTGTTTTTTAATAAATGAATTATACATAATTGTTTAGCACTTGTAACTCCACAAAAATGGTGTAGTCAAAAGAGGATATATAATTCATTAAGGTATTACTATAACTATGTTTAGTAAATACATATTTGTTAATAAATTTTGAAGTAAAAATGTTTTTACTATATATTATACCATTATTCTAGTCTTAATATGACATTTTATTAAAAAAATATCTTTATTAGTTGTTGACCATAAGGATACAAAAACATTCTTAGTATAATTGTTTGGAATTAAAAGTATATATTCTGAATATTAAAGATAAATTACATTAATTCTATCTAAAATATGATGAAGGGTTATTTTTAGTTTATTCCATTACTATTAATGCATATAATATTTTTAATAAATATACAAGTAATCAGGAGGAATCCCAACATGTTATGTTTAATTAAGATGATCCCTTTATTTTAAAACAACTTCAACCAACATCTTCTGATGTTATTTCTAAAAACAATTTTCTACATATAATGGATATTTCTTACCATGATAGAACAATACATGAATATATTTACGAAGTTATAACTCAATAATAAATTCAAAAATCTGTTGAAGAACCCAGTTTTGAAAACCTCATAAATTAGTCGTTTCTTATGAATAAGTCTAGTGATAATATAACCGGTGATATACATCAACCATTTAGAACTATAAGTTTTTTAAGGAAGGAAATTAATTTTTATTTGTTTTTATATAAATATAAATCTAAGACTCTAGATGAGGATTTAGTTTATGAAGACTAAATATAAGAAAGACAAGATGAACTCACTAAATTTTAATGAATTTATGTTTCGTCTCTGGTTGAATGAACTAAAGATACTTTTGTAATTAGAGTAAAATGGGGGTTTCAGATCAAATGTGATGAATATGGAATATTAGTTAGAAATAAATATATACTTGTTTATATAGGATATAATCAACAAGAGGGAATATATTATGAACAAACATATGCACTAGTATCTAGACCTGAGGCTATTTTTATACTTCTATCGAATGAAACATTTATAAATTTCAAACTATTTCAAATGGAAATTTTGTGTTCATTTCTGAATGGATATCCTAAAATGAATATTAATGTTGAAATTACCCCAACTTTTTAAAATAATAAACAAACAATTTTTATCCAAACATACTCATGAACATTACAGACATAAAAATCCTAGAGAGTCTGGTGTGATAGGTAAACTATATTTTTTTAAATATTAATGTTAAGAGATCTATGAATCCTAAAAAATTTATAAAATAAGTTTCTAAAAAATCTTACAAGTTTAAAAAATATTTCAATAGAAATATATTTGGTTCATCTAAAAATTATTTAACAGATTCCTTTTTGAATCTATTAAGTCTATGTCTAAATTGAGAATGATGATTTATCATAATTATTTTCTCTGTTTTAAAATTTCAACGAAACAAGAAAAAACATTTGTTTCTCAACATATTTATATAAAATATCTCTTTATGAAAATTGGATATGAATATACTAAATGTGTAAGTACTATAATCAAAACCTATAATAATTAGATATTCATGAATTAGGTAAAGAATTTGATATATAAATCTTTATATGAGTGATTGGATGTTTATGTTACATAACAACAAGTCATATTGATTAAATGTTTTATGTATGATAATGTACGGATAGATAGGTTGATAATGTAAAATGTTCTAAGGAATAAAATGTTGATGGAATACAAAAGACTGATATTGTTCCCTCTCATCTATGTATTTCAGATGCTTTATCAGAATATATTAATTCCCAATTCATTTTTCCAATTTATGATGGGTGATAATTTATCTAAAGGTATATAAATAGTTCTATCAAAAGAAATAATATAAAGAGGGGAAAATTTCTAACGAATTGAATTTATTAAGTGGCATAATCAAATGTGACAATTTTTTAATCATATCAAGAATGATAAAAAATGTTATCAATGTAGGGGGTGTTATGATATGATAATGCAATATATTTATTTGGAATAATATATTTTCTATTCTTAAAAAAATAAGGTTTTTATGTTTTTAATGTTAATATTTTTTCACTTTATTTGTTGTTTTCTGTGATTTTAAAAAAGGGGGATATTGTTGAGTCAAAAGTAAACGTTATTACTTTTCTTTTCTATAGTTTTAAAAATTACAAACACTTTCTGAAATATTATTTTACAATATTTATATATCAAAAGTGGATTATAATTTTCTTGAATAAATAAATTTCTACTAACCATAGAAAGAGTAATAATATAAACAATTATAAACTTTACTATATAATTTAATCCATTAGAATTATGTAGTGTTTGTTAGATCATATTGAATAATGTTCTACGCATTTGATTGACTAATGATCTATCTATCATACTAAACAAGGTCATATCCATCATAAATGTTTTTCTAATAGATCAGAATTACCTTAAATCATTTAATAGTTTTAACTATAAAATACTTATTTAATGTAACAAAAATTTATAATCAGAGTAATTTAAATTATCTAGATCAGATATAATTTATTACATCATTATAATTACGCTAATAAAAATAAAATCATATTGAGATGTATTTCTAATCATTCAATTGTCCATCATCTGTGGAAATTCAAATTGACTCATAGATTTACCAAAATATTGTTTCTAGAGGGGTGACTATAATTAGAAGTACAATAAAAGAGCTTTAAGAAGATACATTTTCAACATAACACATCTAATATTTTTTTCTCACTAATCATATAATAATTGTGATATTTAATATTTAATAGCCTTATATACATTAATTTTCTGGGTGATGTGTTATAAAATCATTAGATAAATTTTTATTAATATAATTTTCTCCAAACAAGGTTTAGATCATGGGATTATGTGTATAGAAAGATAGGTGGTTATGATCCATCAAGTCAAGGGATTCCTAAGGATTGGAAGATATGGTTTCTTTTATCATCATATCTAGGGGTTTTTTAATTATGAATGATATATATAAAAATTATAATCATTTCAAGGTATTTCTTAGTGTGGAAAGGAAGAACATATAGTTTGGTTAAAAATGATGGATATCTTAATTTATGATTTTTTACTTCTTTTAATCATAACAGAAAAGAGTTGAATTTATTTTATAAAACTAGTTAGTCATTATTACATTGTTACAATATTTCATAGTACTTGTTTATATAAAATATATATTGTTTTATGAATTTAAATTATAATTTGTTTTACTAATATTTCTAATAACTATTTTATTAGACTATCTATGTGACCAAATAATAATACAATTTTATAAATAATATTTGAATATTATGCATACACTGTAATCATTGGACATCTTCTGGTCCAATCATTTTAACAAAATAGACATTAGTTTTTTAGTAGTTTAAAATTCTAAACTCCAATTAACCCCCTCTTGTTGAAATCATATAGTATAATGATCTCATATACAAGACGATAATTTGAAAGATATGAGAAATTTGTTTGTTGTGTTAAAAAAGTAGAGATGATGTTTTCTGAAACATATGTGCCTTATAAAGATGAATGTAAGAAGTGGTCTGGATATAATGTGATTCTAAAGCATATAAAAATGAAATATTAAGGCAATAATATGAATTTAAAATCATCTCATAATTGTAGTAAAAAGTACCTTGGAGGATTTCTTATGAAATCGTGTAGGTGTTACCAATGTGGAAGGATTTTCCATATATACTTTGTTTTCAGGGGAAAAAATCCTAAAGAATAAAATAATATGCTAATCTATATCCATTAAATGGTGACATGTTTTATATTTAATGAGGTGATTCATTATGCTAATTCTTTTCTTGTGTTAGAATCTTAGGCTGGAAAGAAGAAATATCAAAAGCAATAGAATGTAAGAAATTTATTTACTACTACTATTGTTGATATTGGAACTTTCAATTAGTTGAAGATATATATGTTAGTCGTGTATTTTAATTATATAAATACCTTAGTTGACTATGTAACATCACATTCATTCATTTATGATAAATATTTCATGTCAATTGGAAGTATTACCTCTTGAATGTAAGATATAGTTGTTGGTAAAAACACTATGTAGAAGTATTAATGAAATGTAGATTTCTAGGAATATTATTACTTTTATTAGTGGGATATACTTTCCTACATATCTTATTGAACTAGGAATAATAGTGTTTGATAAAATATTATTTATGTATTGTCTTTTATTTTATCAAGAGGAGATAGATTGTGATGCCAATAATGATATATTGAACGATTTTGTGTCACGACCCGACCTCGGGGCCCGTGCCGTGACTACCCCAAGCCCGCCTTCCATAGGCCAGGGGCTGGCGACTAGCACCAAGGCGTAAAATCCCGGTAAACAGGGAAGGCATTTCCTTTATGAGTAACAACCACCACAGAGTCAGCAAGCGGAAAGCAACTACAAAGTGCAGAAAAGTAAAGGGGGCCGGAAATACAAGCCCAACTGTAAAGTACAACTGAAAAGTAAAGAACAGAAACTGAAGAAAAGACGGAGGCCTCGTGTCGTCCACTGGCAATCCCACCTGAAGGGTGGGTACAGATAGCCTCCAGGCTCCTCGGGTCCCACGTCCGCTCCGAGCACGTCCCGTCCAGTGGTCCACCTCCAGGTACCGTCCTGCTCCACGCCCCAACCGTGATCAGCGCTGTCCGTCGTCTGCATCCAACACAACAAGGTGCGGGCATAGCCCGTGCAGGGGTGAGTATAACTACTCAGTAAGGACCCCGAGACCCCCGAAGGTCTCCCGAAATCCACAAAGGATATAGCACAAAAGAAAGATGCAATCACGAAGTAATATCTGACTTGACTTAGGTATATGCCCATACATATACCTAAGTCCCCAATTCTAGCTCTACTCACGAGCCCAAGAACAACTCAATCCACGCAGGAAAGCAAGACTCAAATCCACAAGGAGAGTAAACAGTAAATCCAAAAAGGATAGTTCAACACAATCCACAAAGGAGAGTAACATAAGATTCAGCTCAACCAGGTATACTTTTTCAGATGACGTCAAAGATGATCACTGATCCATCTAAGTCGTTGGACCCACGAAGGATCGATAGGTACTACCCCCCGCAAAAGACCCACGTAGGATCGGGCTCACACAGAACCTGTAGGCAGTGGCTCACACAGAACCGGTAGTAAGGACCCACATAGGATCGGGCTCACACAGAACCTGTAGCACTGATCCACGTAGGATCGCTGAGTGTAGTAGTCGACGCAGTCCACTGAGGATCTCTGCACAGTCGTCGCCGCAGTCCACGAAGGATCTCTGCTCTGCCGTCGTCGCAGTCCACGGAGGATCTCTGCTCTGCCGTCGTCGCAGTCCACGGAGGATCTCTGCTCTGTCGTCGTCGCAGTCCACAGAGGATCTCTGCTCTGCCGTCGTCGCAGTCCACGGAGGATCTCTGCTCTGTCGTCGAAGTCACAGCCAGCGCTAGGGTTCCCGCACATAGCGAGCTCGTTTAGGAGGGTCCGCTCCACGAGCCGAGAGGCTGATACATCAAATGACACGTAGTCCGAAGTTGATGTATCCAAAAGTTCCGTATCGACAACAGGATCTCAACGCAACAGACGACGCGTCAATCGGACGCCCGGTCTGAGAGTTATTGGCATTTTCGTCCCAGGGGCCCGGTTGGTTTTTAGGGCAAAACCAACCCGACCGTACTCCGCCTGTGTCCGATCCTCGGGCAGAGTATGCCAAAAGTTCCGTCTCACATAGAGGAAACTATCACAGCTGACGGTACGTCGATCGGACGTCCGTAGCTCAAGTTATGAGCGTTTCCGCTCCGAGGGCCCGGTTGGTTTCGTGTACGAACCAACCCGGCCGAACCCAAAGTCTTCCGAAACCTTGAGTATAATATACCGAAACGACCGTATCGATCCAAGGATCGCGTAGCCGCTGACGGTTTGTCAATCGGAGGTCCCAGGCCCAAGATATGGGCGGAAGACCGAAGAGGGCCCGAAACGGGGGTTCTGGGCCCGGGGCGACCCGGCCCGAACCCCCCCTGGGTCGGCCGAACCGGGTCGGCCCGAACCGGGTCCGGTCCGGCCTGGGCACGGCCCGGCCGACCGGACCGGCCGGCTCGGCTTCGGCCGAGCGGTTGAAGCAACCGCCGCAGGTTTGACCCGCGGCTTGGAGGAAAACGCGGCCCCGCGGGGGGCCGCCTGTCACGCGGACGCGGCCGGGCCGCCGCGTCCCTCCCCGGTTCCGCGCGGCCACGGAACCGGCCGCCGCCGCCGCGGCTTCAGCCGCGGCGGAAATCCTCCACGGCGGCGCGCCGGGCGTCGCCGCCTCCGGTCGCCGGCGCCGCCGCGCCGGCGACCCGCGCCGCCGCCGCCTTCCACGGGCCGCCGGTGTTGCTCCGGTGGCCCGTTTTTCCTCCCGTCTGCGCCGTTGCTCCTCCCGGGGGCCGATCTTCACTGCGGGATCAACGGATCGCCCTTGCCGCACGGTTCGTCGTCGTCCGCCAAATCCGCACAACAAAAGATCGCCGGAGGGTTGTCGGGTCTTGTTCGTTAGACCCGCACCCTCCGCGTTAGTCATAAACTCAACGGGGAAAAAGGAAAAACCAATCAACAATTTTAAACAAATTAAAATTGTTCCGTGATCGGGTTCTTTATTTCAAAAGAATAAACATGGGAAAGAATCATCAAGAAAATAAACCCCTACCTTGTCATCGTCGGACGTGAGGTCGTCGCGGAATCGCTCGTCGCGGAAGGGACGTTCGTCGCACCGCGGGAAAAACGTCGCGCCGACGATCTCCGGATCTAGAACAAACGGATTTAATTAATTAAATCCGTTGTTATTGAAAATAAAAAGGGAGAAATAAACGATTCGTTTCTCACCTTAATTGCCGAACGAGGATCGGCCGCAGAAGAAGAGGCGTCTCCGAAGAACGTCGCGGGTAGAGCTCGTCGACGTCGCAGATCACGGTGTGCGTCGTCGAATTCCGGTCGCTGGCATTCTTCGCGTTCTTCGCGTTCTTCGCGTTCTTCGCGAGGAGGGGAGATGAAGAAACAAAGGTCCTCTCAAATCCTTTCAAAGGATTTTTAGGTTGGTCTTATTTTATAAACATGCCAACAAACGCAAAAGCGTAAGTAACGACCCATCAGTTCGTTGAATTTATTCAACGAGCGAAACAGCCCATTTAATTCACGAAATAAACCGCCCAATTAAATGGTCTGTTAAGAAATAAAGAAAACGTGTCGGTTGACTTTTCAGTTACTTTGACGGGTTTTCGCGGGTGCGTTACTTAGCGAAAGAAACGGCGGGGCTCATGCGGGCCCCACCGCACAAATATCCTAACAAGGGGTAGGATATTTCCGGATAGCACCCTATACGCTTTAACTCAGTTCAAGTGGCTTCCAAGCGGCTTCCAAGCAGCTTAAGTGAAATAAAATAAAGTTGTCGCACAAATTTTATTTTATTTCTGACTTAAAGCCCCAAAATTTAAAAACCACGTCTGAGGAAACGCAACTCCGGAAGAGGCGTTTCAAAGTAAATACCGGTGCTGCGATTTCATCGGTGCCCTCAGAATTCGATTCCGGGCACCGGTTCAAAAGATAGAAAAACCCGCTCGTCCGTTCACTGAACGTACCCGAGCCAAACTTCGGAAATTGATTCCGGGCACACCGGGCCTCGGAATCAGGTGCCGTCTGAAGCTGCGCTCTTGTAAAATTCCAAAGAAAATTAAGAAAAAAATTTCCTTGAAATTTGCGGGTCTTTACATTACTCCCACCTCAGGTCTTTACGTCCCCGTAAAGATACATCAAAAACTTGGGGAACAAATGGGGGTACTGAGCACGCATCTGAGCCTCCCGCTCCCAAGTGCTCTCCTGGTGGTTCCCGTGCTGCCATCTGACGCGCACAAGAGGAATCGACCGCCCACGTAGGACCCGCTCCTATCGATCCTCGATCTCCACTGGGACCTCCGCAAAAGTCGCCCCATCGTCCACGTCCAGCTCCCCAAAGTTGATGATGTGCGTCGGGTCGTGCACGTATCTCCTCAGCTGAGACACGTGGAAGACGTCGTGCACCCGGTGCAACTGAGGTGGTAGAGCCAGGCGATAAGCCACCTCTCCTATCCTGCTGAGGACCTGGAAAGGCCCGATGAAGCGTGGAGACAACTTGCCGCCTCGGCCAAATCTCCGTAAACCACGTCGAGGTGAGACACGCAAAAAGACGTGGTCGCCATCCTCGAACTCCAGTGGCCTCCGACTCCTGTCAGCATATGACTTCTGCCGGCTCTGAGCTGTCCTCATCCTCTCCTGGATGATCTGGACCTTCTCTGTCGTGGCTCGGACCATCTCTGGTCCCACGAGTGTTGACTCCCTAGGGTCTGTCCAGCACAACGGTGATCTGCAGGGTCTGCCGTACAACGCCTCGTATGGTTCCATCCCGATGGTGGAGTGGTAGCTGTTGTTGTACGCGAACTCCACCAAGGGTAGGTGGTCCTCCCAGCTGCGACCAAAGTCGAGAACACATGCACGGAGCATGTCCTCGAGTGTCTGTATGGTCCTCTCAGTCTGACCATCCGTCTGAGGGTGGAAGGCTGTGCTCAGATGGAGCCGCATCCCGAACGCCTCCTGTAACCCCTTCCAAAGCCGGGAAGTGAAACGAGCATCTTGATCGGAGACGATAGACGATGGCACACTGTGAAGCCGTACGATCTCCTGGATGTAAAGACGTCCCAAGCTCTCCAATGAGCCCTGCTCTCTGATGGGTAAGAAGTGTGCCGACTTGGTGAGTCGGTCGACAATCACACAAATGGAGTCGTGACCTCTGGAAGTGCGTGGAAGTCCAGTCACGAAGTCCATAGATATGTCGTCCCACTTCCACTCCGGGACCTCCAAGGGCTGTACCAAGCCTGCTGGTACCTGATGCTCTGCCTTCACCTGCTGGCAGGTGAGGCATCGTGAAACGAACTCTGCCACAGGTTTCTTCATGCCCGGCCACCAGTGCTGTCGCCTGAGATCCTGGTACATCTTCGCCACTCCGGGATGCACCGCCAAGGGAGAAGTGTGAAACTCTCTCAGCACCTCCTCTCGTAAAGCGACTGGTACGAAGGTACGTCCTCTGAAAAGGATTTCGTGCTCTGCTCCAAGGGAGAAACCATCAGGCGCCTGACCTGAGGATATCAGTGCACGCCGGGTCTCACAGTCAGTGTCCCCACACTGAGCCTCTCTGACCCGCTGTAGAAGTGGAGGAGAGACTGTGAGAGACTGAAGAAAGGCTGCTCCGTCTCTATCCACGAAGGATATCTGCAAGGAGGCTAGCTGCTCCGTCGCCTCCTCAAGTAGCTGAATGCTCGTCCTCCTGCTGAGGGCATCGGCTACCACGTTCCCCTTTCCAGGAGTATAGACTATCTCAAAGTCATAGTCCTGGAGGAACTCAAGCCATCTCCGCTGTCTCAGGTTCAGGTCCTTCTGAGAGAAGATATACCTGAGACTCTGGTGGTCAGAAAACACTGTGAAGCGCTCGCCCATCAGATAGTGCCGCCAAGTCTTCAGAGCGAAGACCACTGCTGCTAACTCCAGGTCATGAGTGGCGTAGTTCTGCTCATGTGGCCTCAAATGACGTGATCCGTAGGCAATCACGGGCCGCTCCTGCATCAGGACGCACCCGAGTCCAGTCCCTGATGCATCGTAGTAAACTACGTATCCAACTCCCTCCTCAGGCAACCTCAAGATAGGTGCGCTGGTCAATCTCTGTCTCAGCTCCTGGAATCTCTGCTGACATCTGTCTGACCACACAAAGGGTTTCCCCTTCTTTGTCAAGGCTGAGAGTGGTGCCGCAACTCTGGAGAAGTCCGGCACAAATCTCCGATAGTATCCGGCTAAGCCCAAGAAACTCCGCACCTCTGTCACGCTCTTGGGTGGCTCCCAAGCTAGCACTGCCTCGATCTTCGCGGGATCCACTGCAACTCCCGCCTCAGAGATGACGTGCCCCAAGAAATGGACCTCACGTAACCAGAACTGGCATTTTGGGAGCTTGCCATAAAGCTGGTGCTCTCGGAGTGTGTCTAGCACAACTCGCAGGCGGTAGGCATGCTCCTCCTCAGTCGTCGAGTATACCAAAATGTCGTCAATGAAGAAAACGACAAATCGGTCGAGGTATGGCTGGAAGATCCTTTTCATGAGGCTCATGAACACTGCTGGAGCATTGGTTACGCCGAACGGCATAACCAAGAACTCATAATGGCCATACCGACACCTGAAGGCCGTCTTCTGCACGTCCTCGTCTCGAACTCTGAGCTGATGATAGCCTGACCGGAGGTCTATTTTCGAGAACCACCGCGCTCCCTTGAGCTGATCGAAGAGGTCATCAATCCGTGGCAGCGGATACTTGTTCCTTACTGTCACCTGGTTCAGGCGACGATAGTCGACACACAGTCGCAAGCTCTCGTCCGCCTTCTTGGCGAACAATATCAGGGAAGCCCAGGGTGAAACACTGGGTCGGATAAACCCCTTGCTCTGCAAGTCCTCCAACTGTACTCGCAGCTCCCGAAGCTCGGCAGGGGCCATCCGATATGCTGGAGTAGATATCGGGGCTGTCCCGGGGTACAAGTCAATGTAAAAGTCTACCTCTTTACGAGGAGGTATCCCTAGAACGTCGTCGGGAAAGACGTCCACGTACTGGTCCACCACTGCAGGAGAAACTGGACTCCGCACATCCACTGCTCCTAGGATGAGGCTAGCCAACTGATGAGAGATGGGCTGCACTCTCCTCCGCGGAAGTCCATCCTGTGCTGCAAAGGTTCCCTTCTCGCCGGTGAAGGTAAACCTGCTCCCGTCGGTGCGAACACATCGCACCTTGCGCCTAAAACAGTCGATCTGGGCATGAACCGTGGATAGCCAATCCATGACCAAGATGACGTCGTAAGGCCTCGACGCCGCTACAAGGAGATCCCAGCCGAAGCTCTCGCCTCCTAGAGTAAGCTCACACTGCCGGCACCAGTGCGTAATCGTCGAGTCTGCTCCCGTAGGAGTCTCTAGCCGTAAGGATCGAGCCAACGGCTCAGTCGGAATCTCCGAGCTCCGAACAAGGGCAGAGGCTATGAAAGAGTGACTCGCTCCTGTGTCTATAAGTACTGCAGCAAGGGTGGAATAGACACAGATCGTACCTCGAATCATCTCTGGCATGTCGGGGTCGTAGGCCTCCACTGCCTGGAGCTGGGCCTGTCCCTGCCCGCCAGCTCCCTGTGGTCGAGGTGGCCCTCCTGGTGGTGGTGGGGGTAGAGCCTGGAAGCGTCGCCCACCACCCGCTGCTCGGCCAGCTCCTCTGCCTCGTCCGCCTCCTCCCTGCGGACCGCCACGGTCGACCCTCTGCCTCTGCCTGGGTGGCCCCTCCACCGTCTGCTGCTCCTCTGATCGGCGAGTCGGGCAGTCACGAGCCATGTGACCCTGCCCGCCGTAGGAGTAGCACAGCCTGCCTCTCGGAAGGCTGGCACTCCGCTGTGTGCCTCGCACTGCTGAGCCGGTGTCCTGAGGCCGTCTGCGTGGGGGTATGGTCTGCCTGGACCCGAGAGTCATCCGTCGGCTACCTGCTGCCGAAGACTCAGCTACCTGCCGCCCTGCGCTAGGTGTCACCGCTGAAGAAGGCTCTGCCAGGAAGCTCTCGATCAGGAGGGCTCGCTCCAGCACTCCCGCCTGGGTCGGAATGCTGAGGGAGATCAGCGACGCCCGAATCTCCTGTCGCAAGCCCTGATCGAAGGTCCGGGCCCGGAAGAAGGGGTCCCGTACCATGTCGGTCGAGTAGCGAGATAGGTCAGTGAACCTCGCTGCGTACTAAGCGACCGTCATGCTGCCCTGGCGCAGCTGGAGAAGCTCCTGGATGCGCACCGCTCGGAGGGTGGCCGGGACGAACTCAGAGCGGAAGAGGCTCTCGAAGTCCGTCCAGAGCAAGGATGCCTCATCGTGAACCTGGAGCATCAAGCTCCACCATCGTCCTGCCGCCGCCTGCAGGAGGCTCGCCGCGAGAATCACCATGAGATCCGCTAGTGTCCTCACTAGCCTAAAGATCCGTACCACCGCCTCTAGCCAGTCCTCGGCGGCCTGAGGTTCCGCCTCACCGCGAAACCTGGGCGGTCGCTGGCTCTGAAACTCATGCAGTGCCCTGAGGCGACGTGCATCGTCAGCGTCTGGTACTGGTAGCATCGGTGGCTCGGCGGGTAAAGCTACCGCCGGTGCCACTGCTGGCAAAGGGCCCTGCACCGAGGCCTCGTCGCTCGGTGGGCTGCCATCGCGCCCTACACTCGGAACCCTAGATGGCTGTCGTCGCGGGGCCATCCTGAAAAGGAGAACAAGAGCACCACAGTCAGAACAGTATACCTGGTGAGCTGGCACAAGTAATCACAAGGAAAACTTGAGACTTTCATAAAGCAGATCAGTATACCCGGTGAGATGACACAAGTAATCACAAAGAAAACTTGGAACACACACGCAGTCAATGTTTTCAGGCATTAAGTCGGAAATCAGGAGTCAGGGTCCTGGTGTACGGATACGTCGGTCGCCGCACCAACACTGGGCTCCCTGAACTGATAACCACACTCAATACACTAAACACTATTGCTTCACATAGAAAGAAAAGACGATCAGAGTCTACGGTAGAACCGACCACCTCTGATACCAATTTGTCACGACCCGACCTCGGGGCCCGTGCCGTGACTACCCCAAGCCCGCCTTCCATAGGCCAGGGGCTGGCGACTAGCACCAAGGCGTAAAATCCCGGTAAACAGGGAAGGCATTGCCTTTATGAGTAACAACCACCACAGAGTCAGCAAGCGGAAAGCAACTACAAAGTGCATAAAAGTAAAGGGGGCCGGAAATACAAGCCCACCTGTAAAGTACAACTGAAAAGTAAAGAACAGCAACTGAAGAAAAGACGGCGGCCTGGTGTCGTCCACTGGAAATCCCACCTGAAGGGTGGGTACAGATAGCCTCCAGGCTCCTCGGGTCCCACGTCCGCTCCGAGCACGTCCCGTCCAGTGGTCCACCTCCAGGTACCGTCCTACTCCACGCCCCAACCGTGATCAGCGCTGTCCGTCGTCTGCATCCAACACAACAAGGTGCGGGCATAGCCCGTGCAGGGGTGAGTATAACTACTCAGTAAGGACCCCGAGACCCCCGAAGGTCTCCCGAAATCCACAAAGGATATAGCACAAAAGAAAGATGCAATCACGAAGTAACATCTGACTCGACTTAGGTATATGCCCATACATATACCTAAGTCCCCAATTCTAGCTCTACTCACGAGCCCAAGAACAACTCAATCCACGCAGGAAAGCAAGACTCAAATCCACAAGGAGAGTAAACAGTAAATCCACAAAGGATAGTTCAACACAATCCACAAAGGAGAGTAACATAAGATTCAGCTCAACCAGGTATACTTTTTCAGATGACGTCAAAGATGATCACTGATCCATCTAAGTCGTTGGACCCACGAAGGATCGATAGGTACTAACCCCAGCAAAAGACCCACGTAGGATCGGGCTCACACAGAACCTGTAGGCAGTGGCTCACACAGAACCGGTAGTAAGGACCCACATATGATCGGGCTCACACAGAACCTGTAGCACTGATCCACGTAGGATCGCTGAGTGCAGTAGTCGACGCAGTCCACTGAGGATCTCTGCACAGTCGTCGCCGCAGTCCACGAAGGATCTCTGCTCTTCCGTCGTCGCAGTCCACGGAGGATCTCTGCTCTGCCATCGTCACAGTCCACGGAGGATCTCTGCTCTTCCGTCGTCGCAGTCCACGGAGGATCTCTGCTCTGCCGTCGTCGCAGTCCACGGAGGATCTCTGCTCTGCCGTCGTCGCAGTCCACGGAGGATCTCTGCTCTGTCGTCGAAGTCACAGCCAGCGCTAGGGTTCCCGCACATAGCGAGCTCGTTTAGGAGGGTCCGCTCCACGAGCCGAGAGGCTGATACATCAACTGACACGTAGTCCGAAGTTGATGTATCCAAAAGTTCCGTATCGACAACAGGATCTCAACGCAACAGACGGCGCGTCAATCGGACGCCCGGTCTGAGAGTTATTGGCATTTTCGTCCCAGGGGCCCGGTTGGTTTTTAGGGCAAAACCAACCCGACCGTACTCCGCCTGTGTCCGATCCTCGGGCGGAGTATGCCAAAAGTTCCGTCTCACATAGAGGAAACTACCACAGCTGACGGTACGTCGATCGGACGTCCGTAGCTCAAGTTATGAGCGTTTCCGCTCCGAGGGCCCGGTTGGTTTCGTGTACGAACCAACCCGGCCGAACCCAAAGTCTTCCGAAACCTTGAGTATAATATACCGAAACGACCGTATCGATCCAAGGATCGTGTAGCCGCTGACGGTTCGTCAATCGGAGGTCCCAGGCCCATGATATGGGCGGAAGACCGAAGAGGGCCCGAAACGGGGGTTCTGGGCCCGGGGCGACCCGGCCCGAACCCCCCCTGGGCGGCCCGAACCGGGTCGGCCCGACCCGGGCCGACCGGACCGGCCGGCTCGGCTTCGGCCGAGCGGCCGAAGCAACCGCCGCGGGTTTGACCCGCGGCTTTGAGGAAAACGTGGCCCCGCGGGGGGCCGCCTGTCACGCGGACGCGGCCAGGCCGCCGCGGCTTCAGCCGCGGCGGAACACCTCCACGGCGGCGCGCCGGGCGCCGCCGCCTTCCGCGGGCCGCCGGAGTTGCTCTGGTGGCCCGTTTTGCCTCCCGTCTGCGCCGTTGCTCCTCCCAGGGGCCGATCTTCACTGCGGGATCAACGGATCGCCCTTGCCGCACGGTTCGTCGTCGTCCGCCAAATCCGCACAACAAAAGTTCGGAGGAGGGTTGCCGGGTCTTGTTCGTTAGACCCGCACCCTCCGCATTAGTCATAAACTCAACGGGGAAAAAGGAAAAACCAATCAACAATTTTAAACAAATTAAAATTGTTCCGTGATCGGGTTCTTTATTTCAAAAGAATAAACACGGGAAAGAATCATCAAGAAAATAAACCCCTACCTTGTCGTCGTCGGACGTGAGGTCGTCGCAGAATCGCTCGTCGCGGAAGGGACGTTCGTCGCACCGCGGAAAAAACGTCGCGCCGACGATCTCCGGATCTAGAACAAACGGATTTAATTAATTAAATCCGTTGTTATTGAAAATAAAAAGGGAGAAATAAACGATTCGTTTCTCACCATAATTGCCGAACGAGGATCGGCCGCGGAAGAAGAGGCATTGCCGAAGAACGTCGCGGGTAGAGCTCGTCGACGTCGCAGATCACGGTGTGCGTCGTCGAATTCCGGTCGCCGGCGTTCTTCGCGTTCTTCGCGTTCTTCGCGTTCTTCGCGTTCTTCGCGAGGAGGGGAGATGAAGAAACAAAGGTCCTCTCAAATCCTTTCAAAGGATTTTTAGGTTGGTCTTATTTTATAAACATGCCAACAAACGCAAAAGCGTAAGTAACGACCCATCAGTTCGTTGAATTAATTCAACGAGCGAAACAGCCCATTTAATTCATGAAATAAACCGCCCAATTAAATGGTCTGTTAAGAAATAAAGAAAACGCGTCGGTTGACTTTTCAGTTACTTTGACGGGTTTTCGCGGGTGCGTTACTTAGCGAAAGAAACGGCGGGGCTCGTGCGGGCCCCACCGCACAAATATCCTAACAAGGGGTAGGATATTTCCGGATAGCACCCTATCCGCTTTAACTCAGTTCAAGTGGCTTCCAAGCGGCTTCCAAGCAGCTTAAGTGAAATAAAATAAAGTTGTCGCACAAATTTTATTTTATTTCTGACTTAAAGCCCCAAAATTTAAAAACCACGTCTGAGCAAACACAACTCCGGAAGAGGCGTTTCTAAGCAAATACCGGCGCTGTGATTTCATCGGTGCCCTCAGAATTCGATTCCGGGCACCGGTTCAAAAGATAGAAAAACCCGCTCGTCCGTTCACTGAACGTACCCGAGCCAAACTTCGGAAATTGATTCCGGGCACACCGGGCCTCGGAATCAGGTGCCGTCTGAAGCTGCGCTCTTGTAAAATTCCAAAGAAAATTAAGAAAAAAATTTCCTTGAAATTTGCGGGTCTTTACATTTTGTGCCATTCATAACATGTAAAGAAGATGAGAAATTGATTAAATATTATATTTAACATCACTTAAACCATATTGTTGAAAAGAAAGAAAATGTTAATGTTAGTGATGTTTCATTAGTGAATGAAAATGAAAAATAAAGGTATAGTAGGAATAATGATCCCTTGAGTTCATGGGTATTATTATGCTAGAGTTTGTTCTAATTCTATAAAATGATAAACCTAAAAGTTTAATTTTTATTGTTATAAACATCTTTCATCAAGATCATAGAAGGGATAGTAAGATGAAAACACCACCTTCTTCAAGATAAATAAGAGATAATGACCCCCTGAGTCCCGCCTCTAATAGGATTCGTGGTGGCGACCCACCCCAAGGGTATTGAAATATCACAAAAGTGGGAGGAATTTCCCTTTTTATAGTAACAACGATCCAAAGATAAGATGTATTAACCCCAAACAACAATAATAAAAATATATATAAAGAAACAAAAATCCATCCCACATGCATGATTAGGTAAAAATTCTAGAAATAAAAAGAAAACAGCAAAGTAAGTATCAAAATAAAACTAATCACCGACAAAACAACTGTCCCCAACATCAGATCTAGTAAGGTCCACCACGGTATGCATAATCTCCATGGAAACCTGAAAATAGTTTTATATACGTAGGGTGAGATTACATGTATACTGGGTAGGGAAAAACCAAAGTCACCAGTGCACATGTGGGAGGGGTATACTTATTCCCCCATAAGAAAACAGTCGAAATTACAAAAGCACCTAACAAGGTATACTATCCACCATATCCTCAGTAAGGACCACTCAACAAATAATACAATTCAATTAATGTACTATACTAAGCACATCGATATTTGGGTACCCTGCATCACTTCCCACTAGTTAGCTGATCATCCATAACGGAGAATGTCCTGATGCTACCATTCTCTTCCACAATAACCACTATCATAACCTGCCCGCACACACATAGGCCTCAAACCACACCGCAATCTTACTTGAAGACAACTGGGCCTCACACATACCACACCCTGCCTGAAAATACTTGGTCCCCATCCTGAAGACACATGGGAAACAAAACACCTCTCACAAATCCCATACCATAAGTCTCGTGTTAAACCTCCAGCCATTACTGACTGCCTAAAAAATTGTGGGGGATCAATGCCTAGAAGATGGAGCATGAAAAATTCATTAACCGGCCATCCATCCTCCCAATGAGATGTTATGAATGACAGCCTCCCACATAACAATGGGGGAGTTAGGAACATAGTTTTAACCATGGGTGGAGTGCATATAGAAAACATAATAAATTCATGTTTATACATATAGGTAAAGAAACACTCAACATATCCTATGAGTTTCTAAAAAACAACCATTCCACACATAAAAACTGGCCTTGCTGCTAACCCTACATGTGTATCCACACAACAGCCACAAAAAAACATCAAGCCATCCCTTTTATTTTACCAGTTGACATTCTTAACTATAATTCCATTTATTTATTTATTTCCATCCCTTCCTGGGTAACTAAAAAACAAAACACAATATATATTCACACAGTCATCATTAATACACTAGGATGAGGGACTGAGGTAAAACAACCTATTGCACTCTCTCCTTTCATGAAAACCTGTTCAACCACTACCATCTATCAGTATTAAGTGTTACCATGCTCAATCATCCTCTCACAACTAAACCTGACAGCCCCACCACACAACAACACTGCACCATCACACCCATTAACATGAGATCATGACATAACCTTGTCCTATATCCTCACTTCCCAACCACTACCCATATGCATCCCCACTACATAATAAGACCATCCATTCCATAATCAATCAATCTCTCACTTGAAGATACCATCACACCACCCCATACAAAAAATTACATAGTTACCACCACTAAAACACACAAAAGAAACAAAATAAAAAAGAAAACAACACACATACACACCTATCAAAACAAGGTAAATTAATATTTAACCAAAACCATTATTTAAATTCCACTTTGATAAGTAGGGTGATCACAGAAGGGTTTTCATCCTGGTGAATCCATTTAATTATCCACGTGCAGTGATAAATCAAATTGATATTAATAGAAATTATTCAAAAGAAAACAAAAAAAGTTATAAATCATCAACCATACACAAACAATGACCACCAACTACCATGATTTTCAAGGGCTACAATATCACAATATAGAACATCATAAAAAAGAAAACAAATAAAACAAGCTTTCAACATAAATCCACTCCTAGGCAGTTATCAAGTCTGTATTTCCACAGTAAAATTTCTCTTCGTTAAAAGTTATATTTGACAGTTTTTTATGACGGAACCTTACTATTCCTACACCACATGATACAAAATGTAATAGAGGCAGTAGAATTCTTACTTGAAAAAAAGGCGAAAAAAATTCCTTGCTCCAAAAAAAGAGTGGGGAGCACGAGCAGGAGACTCCAAGGAAAACCGGGGGGGTATAGAACATGCGCCAGGATCATCTATGGAAGAAAGTTTCTATGAAAACCAAGAGAAAATATAATAGAGGATCTTGGTTTTATAAAAATCTTGAACCTATATTAACATAAGGAAATAGTTCACAGGCCATCAATGTCGGATTATTTCCATGATCGTGCGGTTTGAATATTTCATTGTACCTTGAGTATTAGGATATTAAAAATATAATTAATATACTTTCAAACTACTTTAGAAACACCCAAATAAGGCATTAAACACGATTTACATCATGTCAAATAAAACATATGAGAGTAGAAAATGGGAAAATATGGAGAAACTAGAAATGAGTCACCAATGGGTGAGTCACCAACATCAAGACACTGACACCAATAGTAAGTCACAAACACTGAGCCACAGACATGACATAATGAGACATGTCTCATTGATTCTTTGACTCACCGATGCTTAGACTCACTGATTCACTGACTCACCGACACCCTGAATCATTAACGCCCTGAATTCTCAATGCCCTGGCTCACCAATGATCTGAATCATTTACTCCCTAACTCACTGACACACTAACTCACCGATTCCTTGACCCACCAATTCCCTGACTCACCGAATCCCTGGTTGACCGACGCCCAGATTCAATGATTACCTGACTCACCCACACCCTGACTCACTGACACCACGACCTACAAATTTTGTGACCTACCGATTCCCTCCACATACTAACGCTCTTGACCAACGGTTAGATGAACTAGAAATTTGGAAAACTCTCAAAATGATCTATTGTTTCTTCTTAGAACACCCCAAGAATTAGATTTTGACAATGTAATGGACCACACGGGTCTGGGTTATTACATATAATACCAATAAAACTATTATCTCCCTCAAGAATTTAAACTGGACCTAGAAGAAAGATTAGTCTGAATAACCACCCTGTAAGATACCTCTCAAGGAAAAACCACCTCACTGGAGTGAAACCTCAACATCCAAGAAAACCACAACTATGATTTTCCAACCAAACAACTACATGGAATACCACACATCCACCAAAAGGCACATTGTCCAAACATATGAATCAGGGAATCTATTTCACCCATGTCATGATACTATCCGCTTCGGGTGGCATTGAATCACCCACAAGGGTTTAATCACATCCAAATTAATGAATCTTAATTAAGGATCTGGTCTTCAAATCCTCATATTCCCTGACATTATCATATGCTACATAATAAGGAATCAAATAATCTCATATAAAACATGGTCCATACATTACATCAAAAATTATAACACATGAAAAAACTAAAAAACAACTATGGGTAATGGGAGTGAAACTTCGTCTCTGGATCCCATGTACTCTCCTCCAGGCCACCATGACTCCACAATACATGAACCAAGGGAATGGTCCCTCCACACATAACTTACTCCTGATGATCATGGATCTCCACTAGTCACTCCATGAATGATGCATCATCCTTGATATCCAACTCTCCCAAATCAATGAAATTGGATTCATCATGAAGATACCGACCAATATAGGAGGTATAAAAGATTTCGTGGACCTTTCTGAACATCGGTGGCAATTCCAGATGATATGCCACCTCTCTAACTCATCCCAAAAACTCTAAAGGTCCGATGAACATGGGAGAAAGATTACATCCTCTGGTGGACCTCTGGTTCCCACATTGAGGGGAAACCATCAAGAATACATGTTCCCCAACTTTGAACTCCAAAGGCTTCCTCTTATGATCATCATATGACTTATTCCATTCTCATTTAACCTTTATCCTCTCATGGAAATGATTCAGCTTCTCTACATACTGTGTACCACATCTAGACCAAGAATATCTACCTCCCCAACTTTTTTCCAGCATAAGGGTGAATGACACGACCTACAACAGAAGACATTGAACGGAGCCATGTTAATGGAAGAGTGATAGTTATTATTGTAAGATAACTCCACCAAGGTAAAATTTCACACCCAAAACACACTATAGTTTAGAACACATGCATGTAAGATGTATTTCAATGTTTGGATGGTTCTCTTTATTTTTCCATCCATCTGAGAGTGAAAAGAAGTTTCGAGGCCTAACAAGGTGCCAAAGGAATGATGTAATAATCTCCATACTTGAGATATAAAACATGTATCCCCATATGAGATGATGGATCTTGAAATTACATGCACCTGCACCGCCTCATCTACATAACTCTAGGCTACGACATCCACTATGCCCAAATCCTTGATTGATATGATGTGAGTTGATTTCATCAACCGATTCACTACTACCTAAATAACAGAACACCCTCCCTGATCCCTGGGTAATCATGTGACAAAAACCATTGAGATTTCATCCCACATACACTTGAGTACATATAGGGGATAAAACAAACAATTGGATACATGATTATCATCTTTCACATACTAGAACACTAAACACTTTTCCACAACCACTACCACTACCCGCTTCATCCCGAGACACCGTAACATTTTCATCAAGACCCGATACATTTTGGAAACTCTTAGGTAACCCTCTAGGTTTGATATATGAAAATAAAGTATAAATTACTCATGATTTTCCATAGGAAAAAGTTGATTCCCACAAAACAACATCTGATTCTTACCAGCCTCTGACCATCCCTCCAGAGCATCACCCTGGTGAAAGTGATCACGAATCACCTCCACCTCTGAGTCTCCCCACATACACTCCTCCACCTTATTCCTCATAACTGACTATACCATCATGTGAAATATAATACCTCTATAGAAATCCATTCCTGTATCTAAGTGTAAGGCAGGCGTCCCCTCTATCGCCCTCAAAGAAGTTGTAGGTACTTGAACCAACTCTTTTGGTTACCTCGTACTCAAAGAATCAAACAAAACCTTCCCCATTCATGATTTGTATGAGATCTCAAAATCATAATCCTGTAGAAACTCCATTACCCTCCACTATCATAAGTTCAAGTCTCAGTGGTAAGATATGTATCTCAAGATCTTGTGATTTATGAAGACCATAAAGCACTCCCCAATATGGTAATGTCACCACAGCTTCAGTGCGAACACAACCACTTATAAGTATAGATCATTGGTGACATAGTTTCATTCATGGGTACATAACTTCCTAGACCCATAGTTGATCACTTCCCTTTTCTGCATCACCACACACCCCAAGCCTTGGCATGAAGTGTCAAAAAACACCTTGAACAACACCCCTTAATCTGTCTGGATATACACCAGAGCACTGATCAAATCCCCCTTAAGATAGCCAAAAAATGCCTCACACTACTCACTCCACATAAAATATTGGACTTTAATAGTCAGACCCATCAATAGAGCTGCTACTCAAGAGAAATATGGTACCAATATCCGGTACGAGCTGGTCATACCCAGAAAACTGTGAATCTCTACCACATAATTGGGTGCTTCTCCATAAATAACTTCCTCAACCTTAAATGGGTCCACTAATAAGCCTTCTAGAGACACAATATTACAAAGGAATAGGACCTCCTATTTCGAAAACATTCACTTGGACAACATTCTGTAGAGCTGGTGGTGCTGAAGGACCTCTAGAACAGTACTGAGATGCTTGGTATGCTCCTCCTCTGACTTCGAGTAGATCATGTTGTCATAGATGAATATAATGAAGAACTGGTCTAGGAACTGGTGAAAGACAGTGTTTGTAATCCCCATAAACATATCTGGTGTTTTTGTAACATTGAATGGCATAACCATGAACTCAAAGTTCCCATACCAACATGTAAAATTAGTCTTCGAGATTTCACCTTCATTCACCCACAACTGGTGAAATCCAAACTAAATATCGATCTTATAAAACCAACTCGCCCCCCTTAGTTGTTTGAAAATATAATCTATATTTGGGAGAGGGTAACAGTTCTTAACCATTACCCGATTCAATCTTTAAAAGTCTTTGCATAGCCTAAGACCACATTCTACATTCTTTGAAAACAAGATCGGAGAACTCTATAGTGACACACTTGGTCAGATGAAAAACTTCTTCATAATATCATCAATATGAATTCGTAACTCTCATAACTTATAAGGCTCCATCCAATAAGGAACCATCAAAATTGAAGTAGAACAGGGTTGTAAGTATATCCCAAACTCAACATCATGTCATGGGGGTAAAGTCACAACCTCTATGGAAGAAACATCCAGAGACTCTTTGAAAGTTTATATAACCTCCACCTTCTTAAAATCCATCGATCCCACTTATAGACCGGCTAACAAGGAATGAAGTGGTTCCATAAAACATCTTCCCTCCTGATATCTCTTCTATCCAACAAAATATACACAATAGAATTTCACATTTTAAAACATGACTCTTCACTTGAGAAGTTGTTAACAAAATGTACTAAAAAAATAAGTTGATGCCAAGAATGAAATTGTACGGTTGAATATGCAGTAGAAATAGATCCTCAATGGACTGATGTGTCCCCTATAACAATCTACATCCCTATCAAACATCAAAAAAAACTAGTCTGACCTTCTACTGGTGTACTCAACACCAGGGGAACATAATGTCTATATATGTCTAGTCCTAAGAAATGGGCCAGACTGGGTGCATGACTAAGTGTGAAGCCCATCAATCAAACAAGGCATAATTAAAAATACTAAACAAACTGATCATATATCAAATAATATCAATCCCCAATGGAACTGCAACCTCAAAGACGTGTAACTTCCCACACTCATCTTGTCTTCCCATCGACTATCATCCACCTCCCACCATTCCCTGGTTGATGTCATTGAGGAAAATCTAGAGGTTATCCCCCTCATGCACCATCTACCCTTGGTGAAGTACGATCATACTATCACAACTAGTGGAACGGCCTAGATGGAAATTGATGCAGTAGAGAGAACTGGACATTCCCACCTATACAGTTGTGATATCGATTCGATCAATATCTCTTGAGGTTCCCATGACCTTTGGATGAAAGACAAATTTCATCACCAAGATTACGGGAAAAGTGCGAGGAAGAGAGGGTAGAAACTGAAACTAATGGGTTGATCTCCCCACTAGATAAAACCTAGAAGGCCCTGATGCTAGAGACTTTATGCTGACAGAATTTCCCTTTGAAGAGCTCTAGTGATTTCCCTCCCATAATATACCTCCTCGTGAGTTCATCCTTTTCACTACCTCATCCTTATTCAAAACCTATATGTATGTCTATAGAGTGAAGTGAGTAACTACATAATAAATATAAGTATAGAGTTCCTCCTCTAAGAAACTCACCCGAGACTCATCATCCAGAAATAGATATAGAGAAATGTGTGGGAGATCCTTGAAATTGAGTCTCAATTCCCTCACTAACATACTCCCATGATAGAGGGAAATTAGCTCTTATCTCTTCTCAGATTTCATTGTGAAATAAATGAATTCCCCTCGGAAATCCACTTCAAATTCATCCTACAAAACATCAGTCTCCCACCTCTCCTCGAGGTAAATTGTCCACTAGTAATGTGTTGCTCCCCTCATCTAGCTCACTGCTAGAAAAAACCAGTACTTGGTCAGAGCTCAAATCAAGCTAAAAGTGGTCACCATCACCTCAAGTCAACTCTAAGTCTCTATGTATGAGATGTTTCCCTCTTAATTTCCTAGATTCTTCCTATAGAAAGAACAAAGTGTCTTCTTCAACTTCTCTTCCTCCTCCACTAGTTTGACCCTCTTCTAGTCAATTGAGTCAGCCTGTTGAACCTCCACTTCTCATACCACATGCGGTCGATGTCCAGGAGCCATAGTTGAAAAGAAAACAAGGAAATCCTATGCTTCGGTAGTATGGTATTTATTTAGTATTTATTTTCACTCGATTTTTATTTTAATTTCTTGAAAACACCCAAAAAACAAGAACACAAGTCATCAGGATGTATGTACCTTTCATAGGGTCTCAGCCCCATAATCGGTGTAACTTATCTTGGTTTTATGGAAATTTTAATGTCCTTGAATTAGATCATGGGGGGACCTAAAATCCCTTGTACTAGTCGGTCTTACCTAGCCTATGTCATGTACCAAGATCACCTAACACTGTTTCCCTAGCAACCCATGAAATCCTCATTATGTCTAACTCCAAACACCGTCCTATCTCTCAACCTCACCTCTGATACTATTATATTAGGAACCACCTTTTTCAAGGTTAGGTAAGGGATAGAAAGATGTAGAGACCTTCTTTACACATGATGACAGGGAGATAATTACCATAGAGTCCCACCTCTAATAGGCCCTGGGTTGGTAACTAGCACAAAGGGTATAGAAATGCCACTAAACTGGGATCCATTACACTTTTTATAGTAACCATGATCGGGAGATAAAATGTTTCCACCTCAAATAACTCGATGATATATGTATATAAAGAAACCCAAATACATCACACATCTATATTTAGGTAAAACTACTATAAATATAAAGAAAACCCCAAAGTAAATACCAAAATAAAACTAAGCAGTGAAAAAACAACCATCCCCAATGTCCAAGCTAGTATAATCTAGAATGGTCTATGTAATCTCTATGGTAACCTGAAAAAAAAATTTATATATGTAGGGTGAGAATACATGTATCCTCTTTAGAAAACACCAAAGTCACTAGTGCACAATTGGGAGAGGCATACTAATTCCGCCATGATAAAACAACAGAAACTCCAGAAGAACCTTATAGGGTATACTGTTCACCCCAACCTTACTAAGGCACTCTCACCAAATGACACATGTGAATTAATGTAAATAACTAAGCACATTAATATTTGGGTACCCCGTACCACTTCCCAACTACTCAACTGCTCATACATAATGGTGAACGTCCTAATTCAACCATACTCTTACACAAGCCCCACAGTCACAACCTGCCTGCACACACCTGGGCCTTAAACCACACTGCAATCCAGCCGAAAAACCCTTGGGCCTCAGACAAACCAAATCCTACCGGAAAAAACACGATCCTCATCTTGAAGACACCTCGGAAACAATAAACCTCTCACACAAACAAAAACATAAGTATGGTATTAAACCTCCATCCATTATATCCAACCCAACTATTCTTGAGAAATCAATGATTATAATAGGGAGTATGGTAAAGTGAGTAACCATCCATCCATCCTCCAAATGGGATGTTAGGGAAGACACCCTTTCCCATAACAAATCGGGTATTCAGCACATAGTGCTCAACATGTGTGGGGTGAGTATAGAAAACATAAGGAACTACAAGTTTGTAAATATAGGTAAACAAAAACTCAATCCAACCTATCTATTTCCAAACAAAAATCACCCCACACATAAAAACTATCCTTTATTCTAACATTACATGCACAACAACACAGCAACCATAACTAGGACATCCAACCAACCCTTTTACTTAACCAGTTTTTATTCTGCATTATAATTTCCTTTATTTATTTATTTCCATCCCCACTTGAGAAACTACCAAAAACAATACAAGAAACAACCACACAGTCAGCCATAATAGACCAGGAAGAGGGACCATTTTAAAAAAACCTACTACACACTCCCCTTTCCTGTACAACAATTCAACAACTTCCAACTATCTTTATTCACAGTCATCCCACTCATTCATCCTCTCATAACTACACCCAGATAGCCCACTGAACAAGAACACCACACCCAACACACCCATAAACATGAAATCATGACACAACCCTATCATGAAGTCCTATTTTCCAAACAATTCCCATATGTAGTCCCACTGCATAATAAGCCCATAAATTGCACAACCAATCAGTCTCTCAGCCTGATATACCGTCACACTGCCCCATACACACAATAACACAACTACCACCACTAAAACCCATACAAGGTATAAAACCCCAAAGAACACAATACACATCCACACATATCATAATAGGGTGAACTTAGATTTGTCCAATATTTTTATTTAAATTCCACTATGATAAGCAAAGTAATCAAAATATGGTTTTCATCCTAGGGAATCCATTTATTTAACCAAGTGTATGTGATTTACCAGATTGATATTTCTAGAAAATATTCACAGGGAAACAATAATAGTTATAAATAATATACCATGTGTAAGAAAAGACCCCAAACAGCCATGATTTTTTGAAGAAACCACGGTATACTAGATCACATTATAAACAAATATAAAAAATAAATCAAGTGATCAAAATCAATCCACTCCCATCTTGTTATCAAGTCATTTTTTCATCATTTTAATTTAGCTTTGTTAGAAGTTATATATATAGTTTCCAAAAAATGAACCTTACTTTTTCCACCCCACATGATACACAATTAATGAGAGATAAAAGAATCTATAATTAGAAGAAAATGAGACCAAAAGTCCCAACACCAAAACAAAGGGGTCACATGAGGAGGAGACTCCAAGGAAAACTAAAGTGGGGGGGGGGGGGGGGGTACAACAAAGGCGCATGACTCGTCTGGCGAAGAAATTTTGTCTACACACTAAAAGAAAATATATGATATGGCATCGACTTTAGAAAAGGGCAGATCCTATATCAATGAAAGGAAAAGGTTCCAAGGCCCTTAAATTCAGATCATGGACATGCTCACGAGGTTTGACTATTTTAAAGTCCCTAGAGCATTAGGATGTTAAATATATAATTAATATCCTTTGAAACACCCTTAGTAATACCCCAAAAATGATTTAAATTTGATTTACGTTGAGTAAAATATATCATAAGTGGGAAAAAAACTTGAAATACTAGGAGAAAATGGAAATGAAGCACTGATTGGTGAGTCACTGATACAACCATCCAACACCAACAGTGATTCACTGATGTTGAGCTACCAACACTGACCTACCAACGTGACTGAACGATTCCTAACACACCGACACCCTGACTCACCAATGACATGACTCATTGACACCCTGAATCACTAATTCCCAAACTCACCGATGCCCTGAATCTCTGACACACGGACTCACTGATTCCCTGACTAATCGACACCCTAACTCACTGATTCCATGAAACAATAAAGCCTAGAATCACCAACTCCCTAACTCACTAACTCCCTAACTCACCAACTCCCTGACTCAACGACGCCCTAACTCACCCACACCCTGACTCACTGATGCCCCAACTCACAGATGCCCAAACTCATGGACACCCTAACCCACTGATGTTTCGACCTACCAACGTCGCAACCCACTGAAACCATTTACTTACAAACACCCTCGAAATACCATTATAAAAACTTGAAATTTGGAAAACTCTTGAAATATGGTACCATTGTCTACCAAAACACCCCAATCCTTGGATTTTGACAATGTAATCGACCCAAAGGTCTAGTCCATTACAGTTATGTATGTGATCCAATATTTTTGTTTAATTGTATATATATATATTATATGGACAAAAATCCGTTATATTTTTCAATATGAAGACCAAAAATGTAAAAAACTAACAACAGATCTAGGAGTGAGGGTATATAGCAGTTATAGTTGATATTATAGTATTTCTTAGATCTGTTTTGATATTATGATGTTTTCATATGAGGTTAACTAAAGTGTTTTGGATACCATAATAGATTTCTAATATTAATTATGATCAAAAGTTCAAAGGAATAGTTACCTATTTCTTTGTTTTAACTAATGTGATTTTAAGATGATTAATTAAATACTGGGATAGATTTTATTCAGTGGAGGTAACCATTAAGTTTAACTAGATACATTGTTTAATAATAATGATATTACATTTTCGGGGATGTAAAAAAAAATTATGATACATCCTTTGTGGTTAAAAGATTCATTGTTTTTGTGTTTATTAAGGTTAATTTGGATATAATGTTATTTATGTAGGGAATGATATAATTTTAACATTTTTTGTTATTGTGAAATTTTTGTATTAAATGGTATTATTTCTTTATATGATGGTTTATTAGTTTTGGGTATTTCTCTACTACAGGAAAACTATTTTAGATTTAGTAAACACATGGATGTTTTCATTTTATACTATAATATATTCTATAATATATTTTTATTCCCTAAATTTTGGCACAAGAAATGTTCATCGTCGATAATTTTTATTTTGGGAAGATACATGGTACAAATATGAAAAATAATTGTAACATGAAACTAAAGGATGAAATTGAAATTATTGATTTTTGGAAATTCAAGTGGCTGATTATATTATTAGTCTATAAGGTTAAAGAATTACTCAACTCTTTGAAAATTATATTTTTGTAGAAATTTTATCAAGTTACATTCATTTTAGATAAATTTATAGATCTCTTAATCATTTATTGATTTATAGTTTAATAGTCATTAACATTATCATGATAATTTAAATTCTTGAGATCAATGATATTTATCAATTTCCATCATTATTTGCACATGAATTTTCTCATCAATGTTTTTATTTTCACTTCCCACTAACGTTTTCTTATTTGTACTCTATTTTTGTGTTATTAAATATAAACTTAATATTTCACATCCTCTATTTTCAATAAGAAGTTTTATTGAAAATATTAATGTTATGGTATTTTAATGAATGTATTTTAAAATAATAATTCCTTTATTAATAAGATACAAATATATTTTCAAGGATGTAATTTATATAAGGGGTGATGGAAAATTTATTACATCAATATTTTAAAATAATACTATATTCAATAGCATATACGACAAACATCATTGAGCTTAAAATATAATGGAATATGACAGTTATAAATTATCCATTGAATGTGTGGGTATGAATAGGAGTAAACAAACCATAAAATATATATATATTTTCTACTCAATAACAATTTATTTATTAATACCTTGAAATTATGTACTTAATTTTTAGTGATGTTATTTTCTGTTCAAATAGTATTTTTTCTTCAAAAATAATTTTCATAACTTATTATGAGTCAATATTATTAAAAATATATACAATTTTGGAAATATATTCTTTATAAAAAAGAATATTATTTTTCAAATAATCATATCAAAATTCTATTAAGGTAATTGTTTTTGATATTTTGAAAATAAAAATATTTTTTAGTAAATAGTGGAAAATACAGATTTTATAGATAACAATCTTTTTCATTAATGTATTTGAAGAGGAAATTTTTATTTTAAGACTATTCTAACATATCATAAATTATTTTTTTATTAAAAAATATAAACCAATTCATTTGAAATTATATTATAATTATTTTTGAATAAAACTAAAAAAGTCATTTTTGTTGAAAGCATTTGATTCTTGAATTTTGTGGGTTTTTTTGAAGAGAAACTTCTTCCACTAATTATTATTTAATATGATAAAATAAATTCCATATTTTTAATAAATATTTCCAATGGTTTTTAAATATGTATGCTATAATATTTTTCCATGGGATTTGTAATTGTGGTAAATATTTTCCACCTCTGTAAGTGTAAATCATGTTATAAAGGTAAAATAAAAAGTTACAACACACTATGAATCTAAATGAAACCTATCATATTTCTATTAGATGATTATTTTTATACAATGTCCATAGAATATTTAATGATAGGGTAACTTGGTTAAATATTTATTAAATTATGACCTTAATTTTATTTAAAGTAAATAATAAATCCAAAATATCACTCTCTATGTTTTAATAAATCTAATATTTTTCACATAAGTATAAAAGGCGGTTATTCAAATTTAAAATTAATAATTAAAATAAATTATTTTTATGATTTTAGTTTATATTTATTTTTTATAGAATAAATAACTTATGTTATTATACACTAACATATCATTTTTCATGAAGTAGAAAATCCATGTAAATGAATTTAAAAATATACAAAGACTTATTTTTGAATTATCATTTTTCATGAATTTTAAAAGTAAAAAATAAATATTATATAGGTGTTAAAATTTTATATTCAAATTAATTTTTTACCCTGAATCATTTAATGTGAAACTATATTAATAGTCTAGAAAATGAATTAAATGGTGTTTTGTTTTAAATAACAATTTATTTAAGGAATTAGAACTAATAAAAATCATATAATATACAAGTAAATGGGAATGGTGGATAATATCATAAATATTCCACTTATTATTTTCATTTCCTTTTATAGTAAATTTATTAAACCCAAAATAAAAAACATTGATACCACATTAATATCCAAAAAGGTTTACGGTTGGTTAAAACTAAGAGATACAGATAAAATTAACACCTAAAATTGGCTTAATTTTTTTGTTTAAGGTGATTTTAACTTATAGATATCCTATATTATAAATATATCATTTTGGAATTAGTTTTACATTAATATTATTTGATATTAATTTAATAAATGAAGTATTTGCAAAGGTTCCCCCATATAACTTATATAAATACATCACCTATCCCCACTTATTCAAACATCATGATACACTTAGATAAACCAACCCACAACATAATGATTTCTAAAATACCTTATATAAATAATATAGGTTCTATTATTATATAATGTTTATATCTAGTGTCCTTATGTTTAAATCAATAAAGCGTTTTTATAAAATGATGTAATATTTTTAACCATGTATTATGGTTTAAGTTCATCAACCTCATTCAATTCTGTAAAAAATCAGTATAATTTAATTAATATATCCCATATAGAGGGTTGTTATAATTTTAATTTCATGAACTTATTCATCACATCATTTCAATTAAACAGGGAACAAAAAGATCATATGTGATTGTGTGTGGATCTCCACCTACACTAAGTGAAGTGTTTCGTTTTCCATCACCGCAACTCATATATGTTTATAATGATATACACACATAAATATATCTGTATATGATATTATGAAATAATGATAAATATTAATATATAATATGGAATCTATTTTCTTAACCTTTCATTCATTAAAAAATGATAGTATCGTTCATGCATACATGTGGATTATGACATCCACAAAGTGATGTGATTCATTTTTCATGTGAATCATTAATTTAATGATATAAAATTTTATTATATATATAAAAATGAAAATTAGTTTATTATTATTATTCTATATATCATGAAATAATGACCGCTTTGACTCTAGTCAACCTACTAAAGTAATTATAAAAATATTAACAAAGTGTCCTAAAAAACAAGACTAGCAATTAAATAATTAAGAAATTAAGTAATCCCATAAATTAATGTAAATAAATGGGTTTATGAAAAATTAATAAACTTTAACAATTAATAATTTAAATTATGTTTATTTTAATGTATATAAGTGACTTGTATAGTAACTCTTGACTCGAGGTTAGGTGTCTATTAACTAAATTTCTAATCATAGAGTTATAATTATACATCATCATCTACGTTATGCCATTATTTTGTGGGAGGTAAAATTGGATTTTATTATGTTATATTTAAATTTTTATGGGTTTCCAATTGTTAATCATTATCCATTCTTTTATAAATTATAACATCAATAACACGATTGTTGTAAGGATTATTTTCTTTAAAAATATTATTTGGATAAATTTCATGTATAATTATTAAAAATTAATTTTAAAGATGTATATGATTACTTTTGAGATATTATATCATGAAACAAATTATCATGATATTTAAAGATACTTTTAAATTATCACTTTAGCGAGAGTTCGAATAAAATGTTGTAAAATTTTCAAGGGATTTCATTGTCTCATATTCAATTCATTGAAACCTAATTCCTATTATTCACCATGTTTTATTTTATACAGTGTACTAAATACCACATGAACATTTTATAAAATAATCATTCATGGAAATAATGAGGTTTAGGTAATCATGTTATTTTCTTTCATTCAATGGACATTTGATTCAAAGGCTAACCAAGTTCTAATGGGTTCTCATCTCAAAAATCCTTCTCTAGGACATGTTATGATTGGTTCAACTATATTAATTTATATTGTGTACATAATGAATATTGAAATATTATGTCATTACTCTTTAAATACTCATGGTATTTTTTTTATATCAATGTATTTTGGGTTTAAATGACCATAAATGGGGTTTCTTAAAAACATTTCTTTAATTGTTATAAATACCTGTATCAAAAATATTTCACATTGTTATTTATGTTATTTATCGAATGTTATTTTAAAATCATAATTGATTTTTTAATGTTATTATATAGGTTCTAACAACTACCTTTAAATAGTTTTATATGACCATTTAATAAAAATATTTACATGGGTAACTTTTGACTCTTTATAGAAGTTTTGAAAGAATTTTTGTTTAAAATCTATGAAATGAAAAAAAAATCATTCATTCTGAAATATAATTGTTTGAATCCTTTTTTACATGTCCCCATTTTTATTTTCAATGAAAAATATTTCCCCAATATTATAGGAATTTTTAGTTTTAATGGCACTGAATGAAAAGTATATTTTAACCAGATTTAAAATAATGGTCTTAAATGACTTGTAGATGAATTTTTTAATTTCTACATCCTTTAATTATCCCATTAATCCACTGGGGATATGATATTATGATATTATTCAATTACATTCTTTGAATGGTTAATAATGATGTATTAATGTTTTTAGAAAAATACATTTATTTTTCATATATAAATAAAAAATGATATTTTTATTAAAAATAAGTCATCCCTATGATTGGTTTAGTGATATGGTACTTAGACATTATTGTTGAATGTAATATTGGGAGTGATCATAATTCCTTAAGGGTATCTATTTGATAAGTGATGTGTTATTCCATTATATCCCTTCAATGCTTTGGGTAATGAGACACAGTTAACTAGATGGAAGTTACTTCGAAATGAAGAAAAGTTATGTTAATCCTAAGATATGATGGAGTTATCAAATTAGTAGTTACTCTTAATATAAGATAAAGTTAACTAATTTTATGTTACTCCTATCTAACAAAAAAATGAAATGGTTATAGTTTACTTTTAATAGAGACCAGGATTGTCCAGTTTTGTGATTCCATGATGAATGTTTGACATACCTAATACCTTCACAAGTTTTCAGTGATTGGTTTTAGTTATAATGGATCTTTTGATCAAGGATTGTTTTCACATGTCTCTTGATTATTGAATTATATTACTCATTGATTTTCATAATGATTTATTCCAAAATTTATGATCCATGATTTTATTGTTATGAATTATCTTATATTGTACTCTCTCTTTTTAATTATATTCTTGTACCCATACACTTATGTTATAATCACTAATTATAGTCAATTTTTAATGATTATGTTTACCATTTCTGATCATTTGAGATGAACCTTAATATGTTTTTTCACATCACGAATTTATGAATAATTATGTTAAATGACTTATATCTAGACGAATTTAATGTGTGATTAATTTTATGATAATTTTTAAGAGATATTGTGAAATAAATAAGGTCTGGTATAATAATAAAATGATCAGTTGAATATATGGGTATTATTTCGTATGTGTTTTTATAAATTATCTAAAAAATAAAAATCATTCTTCCTTGTTTATATAAGTGATCCAATATTTTTTATTGATATTGTATGTTTCACATAGTTAAAAGTGGGGCATGTTTATCAGTATCAAGGCCAGTAATGTAAGGATTATGTTTTTTAGAATCAAATTTGAGTGTTTGGTTTTGGAACTATTATAATTTCAATACTATCAATTTTTACATTAAACACACATAAATCTATAAATTAGTGAATTTTGAGCATTAAAAATAATTCAAAAATATATGTATGAACTCTGTTACACAACAAGAAACCCATCAGAGAATAAACCCCAAATCAATATGTGTGTTAATTTTTAACAAATTTTCTATGGAAAGATGAAGTATAGATAATAATTTTATAAAATATATGTCCTCATTCGTCCAAAAATTTTTCTTTTTGGGCCGATGAGGTTAATTTTTTGGGATATTAAGATAAAAACACCTTATAAATACACACACAATGTCTCTAAATATAGAATTAATATTCGGTTTGAGATTAATCCATATAAAGAATCATTCAATATCCTGTAAAATAAAAGTATTTCACATGTTATATAGAAATAAATAAATCATGAAAACCTTTTTTTGTATCACATACATCAATGTGACCTCTTGCAGCTGCAAGGATTGATGTAAATTGATTATTATATTCTCTTTACACAAAGAATTCAATTAGATCTTGAATCTGTTTGCGATATATATAAATCTTGTTATTGTATTCACATACCTAAAATTCCATATTCATAAATACACTACATGCACTACTATAACACAATTTTGGATTCTAGATTATACCATGATACAAATTACATCTTTTGATTAATTTTACCCATAGATCATATATCCCATAAAACGTCCAATAATTTTTAGAGGCTATTTAATTTAACAAAATGGGAGAAGAGAAAATCTGATTACTCATATTGAGGATGAAGGTGAGTCACTGTATTTCACTTTAATTCCTTTATCCATCAACTTTAAACCATTATTCGGTCAAATCATTTTCCTTGTGATTTTTTTTCATTATAGACCAAATCAATTTTTTTAATCTCTTTCAAATAAGGATCTATTAACACATCAATGTCTATAAAAGTATTTCCCAAACCACATTATTAAGTTTTTTATTCCAATATAAATCCTTATCTGTCTAAACACATTACTTTTTTGGTTTCTATTTTCAAAAGAAAAAATTTTAGAATCATGTCACTTTTTTAAAATTTTCATCTTGGGATATAAATTTATTTCAGCAACATATTTAGAAATCCATATTAACTTTCATTTAGAATTATGTTATTCTTCAACATAACTAAAAAATTTATTTATTAATGAATAAATTTATCTCAATATGATTATTTATTTTTATGATTAATTCAAAGTTATGTTCACTAAAAATCTCTATACAAGGCCTAATTAGCAGGATGATTATTTAAAAAATAAAATATATTACTTCAGTGATAAGGATTGTAACACATTTTTTAATAAATATATAAAATTCAATAAAATAAATATATTCCCATGATTCATAAGAAAATAAATAAATATATTGAATTACTACATAATAAAATAACATGTCGTCGTACATTCTTCTAAAACTCATCTTTTTTATCTTTACCTCATTTAGAGAACCTCTTTCATGTCTTTTCATGGTAACCAAGGTTTTCAAATTCCATTGTAAGACACATAAATATCATCATTTTAAACACTAAAGGGGTTCTATCCTAAATAATTATGGTCTTTCCCAAGGAACACGACTTGTTTTATATAACTATTCTTTCTTATTTCTCCTCTAATTTACCATAATTTATCTTCATCATACTATAACATATGAAGGGATAAAAAAATAAGGATTGTTTTAATATAGGCATGACCTTGGTTTTTTATTTATTAAACCTTTAAATTTTACAACTATCTATATATAATTAATTTACTGGATCATTTTACTTCTTGCATAAATTTGGGCATTAATGCCTTCTTTTAGAATCATCCCTTCTATAATATAAAATTTTAATTCCTTGGAATTATCATCCAATATTTGACTTGGATCCTTTATAAAATTATATATAACTATACTATAATCCATTTTTCAATGGTGGGTTTAGGATATAAATCTATAATCCTCAGGTCAATAAATTTACATTATTTTAGAGACTATTCACTTCTCATCCCAATGGCTATTACCTAATTTTTCTCAATTTCTCACAAATTTAAAAAGGATATCCCTTCAGAACACACACAAATGCAGGATGTTAGTTTATTTTTATTGCAAAAAGTATAAGTATGTCATAATTGTTATTCATATACTTCTTTTTCACTCAAAGGATTCAGAATATTCAATTAAAGAAACATCACATAAAATGTATCTTTAATGGATAAATTCTTCTTTTTTTAATGATGTTCAATGATTTCAAATTCACAGAATTTTTTTTTCACATATTGAGAATTATCAGTAGATATTTTTATTGAACATCCATTCATGTATGTATTTCAATGTTATCCATACATATAATCCTATTAAATATTATTATATATTTTGTGACACATTTCTAATATAAAATGAATTTTCATTCATATAGTGTATTCATGGAATAATGAGGTTTGAGAAATTCACCTGTGAAACCTAACAAATCACATAACACTCTTGTAAAACTCTTTTTGTTGGGATATAATAACATTTACCTATCTCTAAGAATCTTAATCAGAAAAATAATACTTAATTATTTCCTTATATCTCAGGTATTTATTGGAAAATTATTAATCAATACTCAAAAAATTATTTCTTAAAACAGCATAGCTTCATAAAACCACAATGTGAATAAAACCACCATTTAATGATACCTATAATTTCAAAACATCAATAATTTCATAAAACCTATAATTAACATAATAACGTCTATGATTTTTAAAAAATAAATCATTTCTTTCAAAATTATATGAATCATAGTTAACTCTTAAAGATACATCCCATTATAAATGTGTAATATTCTTCATTGTCCAATAACGTTGGCCCTATGTTTGATACCCTATTATCTCATCCAATTCATCACATTCTACCAATAAATAAAATAAAAAAATAACTATAGATAAAATTTAACACTAAACAAACTCTTTAATAGAAATTTATATATCATTAAAATGGTATTTATATGATATATGTCTTATTCTACCAATGTGATACCCTGGGATTCATGTAATCTAGCTCTCACTTTTGATCATCACACCTTTGACTACTACTTTTCATAATAAATATTTATAGTTTTCTCAATTTAATACCCCAATGTGTCCTCCAATAAGAAATAAACTTCTATAATACTTTTTTAAATGGTGAATATAAATACAACAAATCTAAGTCACTTTATCATGGTTGAAAATAAATCTAACATATGTCATAATCAATTTATACATCTAATGATAATATACTACAACCCTCCAGAAATATAAAAAAATATATTTTGAACAACATATGATAAAATAACATTTTCATGTTCTCCACTTATTGAAGAAAAGAACATAGTATTAATACATGGGAGAATATATTAATCTTTTACTCTTTCAATTTCTTCTGCGGAAACATCAATAGTTGAATGAAAATTTAGCTTTTGTGGGATCTATGCATTTTTGGAAGCTATATTATGAGTAAATTGATATTTCAATCATAATTATTCCATAACATGATCTCCCATAATATATTAATTATAGTTGTTAACCCGTAATTAAATTAATATATATTTTTTAAATTTTCATTGTACTTTTATTTGATATAGAAAACTACTAATGGTGTCTTTAAGATATTCACATCAACATGTATATGAGGAGTGATGTGATGAAAAGTATTCTAATTCTTTATTCATAACATATTGTATTTTATATATAGTTTCCTAGTGGTTTGAGAAATTCAGGTTTATAAAAATAATGTAAAAAACCTTTTATCTATAGAAAAACCACGTATATTTGCGGATCTTAGTTCTAATATAAGTCAAGATAAAAATTGAAGATGAAAAAATTATTCCATTTAAATTATCATGGGAATCAAGACCATGGTCATAGTGGATTAACATCATTCATAAATTAGATCGTTATATGATATTGGTTGAACAAACTAACTACTACACATTCCTTAAACCTTCATTCTCTATACATGAATTTTATAAAATTTTAAATTGAGGCTCTTCAAAGATAAAATAAAGAAAACATTGAATAATTTATGAGAGATGATGCTTTTGTAAACTTTATTTATGATATCAAAAGTAACATAGTAATATTTTTGAAGGTAAACACTATTTTCGATAGCGTACATGATATGCCACATCAATATTAAATAAACAACTAAATATTAATACATATGTGTGACAGGTATTGCCTAACCGTTAAAATTTAAGTAAGAATATGAATAAATGAGTTACTAAAAATATAAAAATTTAAAATTAATGAGAATATATTGGTATGTGAAGATAAAATGATCTCACAATTTTTACTAATGTCATTTCAATCTCGAAAAACCAATTTTCTATAAAAATGAGTATTGTTAGACTTTTTGAGGGAATATTATAATTAATTTTTGGATTTTTTTCCAAATTTATTGGAAATATTTAATTTAATTTTTCAATTTATCATCATCAAATTTTTTTAGGATGAATTTTTGGGTACTTTCATAAAATATTGATTTTTTATTGAATAGTGAAAGATAATTATTCTTTATTGAAAAATGATTTTTTTAATATTTTTACAGGGTAATATTTATAGCATCCCCAGCTGGATTGGCCACTTGAAGAGGAGGGGTGAATCAATTATTTTTTCTTTAAATTATGTTTCTTTTCAATTCAACAACTAGAACTTGTTAAAGCTCTTGATCAACTCAAAATTATCTCGCAAACTCACCTCATGTATAGTAATAAAAACACAAGAAGAATACCATTATATTTAAAAGGTTTGTCATAATTACCTAATAATTTCCATGTATGTTATTCCTTGACATGGATTCTTGATTATGAGTCACTATCTCCAAAAGTGATTACAATGGATCTAGCTACAATCAAAAGACATTGTTTCCTTTTATCGTCAACCAAATGTCTTCTTTCTCTAGCTCTAACTAAGATAAATATTCAGACCCTAGATCCAATAAGAGGATCTCAGATGCTCTTACTCCAACTTGAAGGAATCACCATTGTTCATAGTCTTAAACCATTTTAGGATGATTATATGATCTTAATTCATGAACTTGTATGATCTGACTTGATCATGTACCTGTTCAATTGTCATAAACAACCTTTGGTAAGGTCTGTTGGCCATTATCAATAGTTTTGATAACATTTTATTCATCATTTTCCTAACTAAAACATCTTTTTGGATACGAATCCTTCAAAAATTATTTCCCAACATCACTTAAATGTGTGAAATTTTTACACAAAAATTCTTCTTTAATATTTTAAACATAATAAAAAATACACAAACTTGAAACACTTCTTCTTGACTTATTAATTAATAATTATCAAATACACTTCATGCAATGGATGTGTAATGAATAAAAACTAAACCAATTCCATCATGTATCGGATGAATTATTTACATGTGCAAGATCAATCATGAATGCATGCATGTTTTTTCCATGGGATTCTTCATTTATTTTCACACACTCAATTCACTTTTGTATCATACATGCATGTTATAATATTCATGTGTATTCATCCACATGCAAGTGAAACCCATGTATCCTTTTTAGATTTAACACTTTATTTTGGCACACATTATCCACTATCTTTAAATTTTGGATCAACAAAAGTTTTCCCTGAATGTGTTTTATTCATGTTATTTGTTAAATGTGTTTGTGAAAACCCTTCTCACCTTGTTTTCACACACCATTTTATGTGAACATGTGCTTCATTAGAGAAACAAAATCAATTTTCAATGCTTCTCAAGTAGGTTTTGGATTATAATGTTTCCTATTCTAAAATGAATGGTGTAAGAGGATCTTCCTTAAATATGTGTTAAGAGGATGTCACAAACCAAAAAGACATCCCAAATCACAAACCTTCAAGGAATTCTGAGTTTTACTTTATATATAACTCACAAGTGGTTTCATGAAAATAGTTATCCATGATGCCTATATAGAGTGTTTTGTTCAAGTTGATCACTCACATGATCCCATTTTTTCCTTTGTGGAAGACTTTCGTGATGGGTTTTTCTCCTTCGTGAACCTCATAGGTTCGATGTTCTATATCTTATGAGATATTTATAAAATATTATGATCAGTAGAAGTGAATTATTGGCCATGGAATATCTCTATTTATAATAGTAATACATTGTCTCATATCTAAGTTTAATTTAATGTCAAAGAATCATTCAAGTCTCTGAGAATAATTTTGAGTCTCGACCCTTCTCTAAACACCCAACTTTTTTGAGGTATTTCAAATATAAAACTCAAAACATGACATTTTTTTCAATGTATAATTTTTGTTTTGTGGTTTCATATTCATTTTAATTCCATAATTATATCAATATAATTAATTGTAGCTATAAATCATTACATATACATTGGATTCTTATAACACCATTTCATCCTAGGAAAAAACATCATCGAATTCCTTCATGCAAAAGAATAGTTTCATGCATAGAGATTCAGTTTGGGGGATCAATTCTCATGAAATTAGAAATATAATTATATGGTGGAAATAAGACCATATATGGTGGTTCGGTTATTGTTTTGACATGGTAGATCTCCTTGGGTGGATAGAGGTAGTGGATGAAATCCATGATTTATAAGATAGTTGGGATCAGTTGATAGAGTGATTTTGGTTCTGTCAATATTTTTCATGATCGAGGAAGAGTGTCATGGCTCCCAAAATCCCACATCAAATTATTCATCTGATGGGTGAGTTATAACAATCATGCACTGAAATGAGCAGCTTATAAATCTATTCTCACCCTTATGGTACCACCCCATACCAGTTCTGTCCTACCATCATGCCACCCATCATGGTGGCACCACCTCTCTACACATTATACATGAGCTCTTATGCGGGTTCACTCATGCACCCACACATGCCACCTTCTATCTAGATATGGTTCTCCCCCTTTTGAGCATTTGACCCCATGGGTCTCAAATATGTTAGCGGTTGAGGGTTCCTTGGATGGCTTGTGTGATGGTCCATTTTTTAATGAAAGTCCCAATTAATTACTTATCAAAAAGGCTATGGGTAAGGAGTAAGAACATGTCTTTATCAGGTAATATACCAATACAAATTCATCTTATATTCCCTCATTCATCAAGATATATGTATTCATATTTTTTCATGAAAATGTATTCATATTAAAAACAAAATTCTTGGGCATTCTTCTTCACGAAATTACTTCTTTCATGGTCAACATTTATTGTAATCAATACTCAGACACATGTTCACATGATTTCTTCACATTTAAGATATCTTACACAATCATTAATTTATAACCAAGTAGAATTATCAAAGCATAAAATTTACTGATATGAAATGAATATATAACACTCTTCAGTCCTCACAAATTCATAAATAGATTACTAGACACATACTGACATGTTATTGAAAACTAATTCAATATTGGACCCAAAAATACCCCCTTTGTATTTTCATTAACAATAATAGTCTAGAACACTTTATATGAGTAAATATGTGTGATAAAACCTTTCTGACCCTTATTTAATACCAAATTAATAGTAAAATTGGGGATAAACTAATGGCACTTAGTCATCCATGTCAATATTATTTCGTAAATACCTAAGATAGAGAGGGAGGATATAACATTATTTTTCTTAACATAGATCATTTATTGTATAAAATATAATTCTATATAGGATAACCCATTGTACAAAATAAGAGAGATATGAATAAGGCTTTCAATGCTACCCATAAACAATCATTTCTATGAAATAACTCTTAGAATGTCTCAATTTTTTGTCACATGTATTATAATAATCATATATAACAATAAAATAAAAAATCACGCACATAATTAAACAAACACATGAGTATGTTCAGGTGAAAAGATAAATACCCCCTTTATATCATATTTTTATGAAGAACGAACTACCATTTAAGTGATACTTTTAATAAATTTAATAATGATCGATGAAAGTGTGATTGGAATACCTCCTTTTAAAATTTTATAAATCTGTTTTGAACGTTCACATTCACTTTTAGTGAAGATTAAATGGAAATAGTAAACAAATTCTCTCATTCATGGGGTGATACCATCTCCATAACTTCCTTGCATGTTAGTAAGAAATTTTTTGTATATAAGGGAATAAGGAGGGACCTTACTTGTTACACAATGTTGTCAGAAAACATAAGAGATTTTTTTCTCAACCAATTTTCTCCATTGTCTATAGTCTTCATGCTTCCATATTTGAATTTCACATTTAACATATCCTTTTTAACATAAATCTAATCACTCCCAGAACATCATTGTGTGAGAAAGTTCTTCTCACAAAAAACATCTTTAATTCATTAGTTTTCTTTTTTTGACAACCTGTATTTAAATTCATAATCTTCTTGTGGAATTTTAATTTTTCCATTACCACCATCTTTTATTTTTGATTCACCTATCACTATTTATTTCTCTAAATTATCTAGATAAATCACAAGAATGTATTTTGAAATTTTGATAGCATGTTTTGTGTTTCCACATGTCATAGAGTTTCATTCTTCATTTTATATAACAAATTATCTCTCTTTGTTATTCTTTGTGACTGTTGGTTTAACAATTTTCTTGTTTTGTTCATAGCCCATGGATGACTTATTACCATAGATATTATTATAAATTTTATTTTCTAGTTTAGTTTTTCTGATTTATTAATATTTTCTTCCCTTAAATATAGGTCTTCTATTATTTTCCTGATTAGAAATTTTGTTCTACAAATACAATGTGTTATGTCGGAATTTCTAGAAACACCAACAATAAAATGTGAGCCGTCTTCTATTATTTTGTGATGTAAAATATCTAGGATTCAAATACCATAAACATTCTTCTTTTGAGTGGAATAAAAACTCATTTGGACAGAAATATAGGAAAATATCATCATGTATTTATTCTCATCCACCCATGATGTGGTTAGATCATCAAAATTTTTTACCATCAAAACATTCATAGCATTTCATTCATAACCTATACCAACAATTGGAACATTATCAATACACAAGATGGTTTCAAAGTAATGGGTTAATTTCTTCTATGAGGATGTTTAATTTTTCTTATACAATGATATCATAATCTTTTTAATGTCACAATAATTTGAGAAAAAAAGTGTTGAAAGATATCTTTTCATAGTATTATGGGAAGTTCCATTGTGTAGTTATTCAAGAATCTTTAATCTCAACTCTAGCTATAATAAATTTATGTTGAGAAATTTATTGTCATCGTCAAATGATATTAACTTGAATCTCATTATTCTTTATTCTTCATCATATGTTCTTCATTCAGAATTTTTTATTCCGAAAAATAATATTCAATCTCAATTTCCTTGTTAGATTTTTCTTCCATTTGAGAAGCATTAAAAACCATAGAGGCATTGTGTAATTATTCAATTAAATGTAAATATTCTATAAATACAATATTAAATAATTATTCCACAAAAAATGTATCTTGTAATTAGTCAACTATATTTGCATGTATATAATTGAAAAGAAAAACTATATCTTCATTTCCATTCAAAAGTTTTCTAAGAGTGTTGGATGTAAAACAAATTTGGCTAATACATCTTATATAGAATCACCTTATTCATATGACTATATATTTTTATTATCAATAGCCTTGAAGCCACAAACAATACAATTTTATGATTCATTGGGGAGTTCATTAAGATTCTAAATAAATTTTGAGATATGATCACTAGGTGATACATCATCATTACAACATGAGCAGGATTTGTAAGGTAAATCATAGTTGAATGAATTATTTCAGGTTGTGCATTTCAAATTACCTCTTATATAAGTATTATTTTTATTTAAACTGATATTATTATCCATATTCAATTTATAAATCTTTTTCTCATTCTATTTATTCTTCATATAAATACACATATATGTTTTCTAACTCATTCCCTAAAATCAAAACATCATACAGACCCCCTTGTATCTTTAGAGGTGATATATAACTGATAAAACTTGTAGAGTTCCATTAAGAATTGAATACTACTTGGGTATGAGTGGTTTGGTGGTTCTTTTCAAATTCCTTTTCAATTAAACAAATCGTCGTGAACATGTTAAGGTTTTTTTTCCAGTCAACATTTTTTCTCAAATGTAACTTGTGTATAGTAATAATAACAGAAATAGAAGAACACAATATTTAAAAGGTCTGGTATAAAGTCATACTCCTTCAAATATTGGTTATTTAACAACATTGATTTTGAATTATAATTTTCTATCTCTACAGGTAAATACAATGGATCCAGCTATAACCAACAGAATAATTTTACGTTTGGATACAAACAAAATAATTCTTTCTTTTAATCCAACCGAGAGACTCATTATGCTCTTGGATCTAACCAAAAGGATTCAAATGATCACAGTTCCAGGACGAAGGCTTCATATTTGATCAAAGTATTGAACCAATTTAGAATGATTCCATGATCTATCTCCATAATATTTTAGGATACAACTTGTTTGTGTACTTAATGGGGTATCTTCAATAGTCTTTGATAGGGTCTATTAGACTTTATCAGTATTTCTAAACATCCATTATTGATCATTTTCCCAGTGATAAAATTCTTGGGAAATGTTTTCTTCAAAATCAAGTCTCAGCCTCACTTAAATGTGTGTATATTTTACAAAAAAAAATATTCTTGAATATTCTATGAAAAATTAAAATTGGGAAAACTAAAATAAATGAAGTCGTGTTTTATCTATGGACTTCTTACATTATTCTAACATAGATGTGCATGACCATGCATAAATGAAGTCGTGTTTTATCTATGGACTTCTTACATTATTCTAACATACTCAATTAGTATAAGTATCTTGAATTATTGTTATCATATTCATGTGTATTCATCCTTGTAAAATAGAAACCCTTGTTTTATTTTGAAAACCCCAATTTTATTATGCACACATTATCAACAATATTTTAGTTTAGGATTTCTTCATATAGGACATGTATGTCCTTCATGCAATGTGGGTATGGATACCCCTTCAACTACATATTGAAAAAATGTTTTATCTATGAAATTACTTATTTAAAGGAACATCCACGAGGTTAAATGCTTCCTAAAAAGTGTGTGAATATTTTATTTCATGTCTCAAAAAGTACAGTGTATGATACACTACCATGCAGATCTATCAAACATATCTCAAAAACCATAAATTCCTCGTGGATCACAAAACATTGTGAAATCCTAAAAGGATATTTATAGCTATGTACTGAGTGGATTTGCAGAAAATATTCTCCACAATGTGTCTTAAGAGTGATATTAATAGTTTTAGTTCTCATTGTATCCATATTTTCCTTCATAGAACACTTATAGGAGAATTTATTCTTCTTCGTGAACCAAAGAGGTTCTTTATACATTGTTTTTTTAGATCACTCTAAAAAATGACGATTGACAGTAACAAATTCTCATCCTCTGGGGTTTTATATTTATAGAGGGAATCCATCATCATAGACCAAAGTGTAAATCCATATCAAACACTCATTCAAGGCTCTAAGAATATTGATAATTTATTTCCCTTATTTAAACACCCGAGCCATTCTTAGTATCTCAAATGCACGCCATAAAAAATTGAAATAATCCTTTGTGATTTGTCATTTTTCTTTTGTAGTTTCATCTACATGAAATAATTGAATGAATATTATCCATAAAATATTGAACTCATAATTTAAAAAATGACCTCCTATAAAATTTTTATCCTTATTCTATACATGTTCTTAGAATTCTTTTCATAAAAATGATAGTTGTATGCATGATGATTTTGTTCAATGGAATGAACCTCATGGAATCTAAAAGATATTTGTACAGTGGATAGAAGATAATCCATGTTTTTTTGGTCATTGACTATTGGTGATTCAACTCCTCAGGTAGCCAAAGGTAGGGAAATGTATCTCTTCATGATCAGATGACGAATATCTGTTGATCGAGCGATTATTGTTATGTCCATATTTTAAATGATGTGGTAATAGTGTCATCTCTCCTAGCACCCAACATTAAATTCTATAATAGAAGGAGAATAATACAATAATTAGGATTTGTGGTGAGTGGTTAAGAAATTTGTTCTCCCCCTCCGAAAACCACCAAATATTGGTTCTCTCAAGAAAACACTCAACCCTTCCCAATGGGGACTCTATCCTATACCTTATTAACGAGAACTTATTTGTTTGATCTCTTGATCCCACTCATTACTCTCTTGGGATTTCTAGTCCAGTATCCCTTGGGAGAGGTAGACCCCTTACGTATCGCGTAAAACATTAATTGAGGGTTCCTTGGATGGCTTGTGAGATATCCCATTTTTTAAATTAAAGCATAAATAATCACATGTACCAAAGTACAAGTGTAGAGAGTAAATACAAATCCATATCAAAAAAAAATTCCAAGACAACTTCTTCTCATAATATATTATTCATCATGCAATATTTATTTATATTTTTCATGGTCATGTATTCACATAATCATGCATAAAAAACAAAATGCATGGTCATTATTTATCATGAAATTACTTCTTACATGGTCCGCACATGTGGAAAAAAATTAGTACACTACATTTCACATATTTTATTCAATTTGAAGATATCTTCAAAAATCATCATATTTATAACTGAGTATAATTTTAAACGCATGAAATCCAATGGTATAAAATGAATCCATAAAAATTCTCCATGCATCACCACTTCACCCACATCTTAAAAAACACATATTGACAGAAAATGAAACACAATGACCAATTATATTATTTTGTAGTTTAGTTTTAAAATTAAATTAAATTATTTAGATTTAAATTAATCCAATTATGATTTTTGATATATTTTTTTTCAAATTCTTATACTTATTTTCAAGTATTTTTTATCTTATATTCATATTATATATTTTCCCCCTAAGATCCCCCTTAAACTGCCTTGATTTTTTATGAAAATTGGCATTTTTTGGGTGGATAGAACTTGGTGCACAGTTTGGCTTCATGGTTTATGAAAGAATGCATCCAAACCGTTATCAAGTGTCCAGGTCATCAAAATTTATTTTTATTCCATCTTTTCCCTTATAGGATTAACCATAGTGAAGTGATTTTTTCCCACATTTGACCGTTACGGCCATGGAAGGCTCTGAAGATCCCTCAATCACATTTTGATCCCATTTTTTACGGTATTTTTGGTAGTGGGAAATTATCATTATTAAATTATGTGAATTTCTCGCATGTTCCTTCTATTTTCCTTACTGTTTCATACCTCCTTCATGAAGTTCCAAATGTACAGAAACTATGGTTTCCTACATATGGTATAATTTTTTGTTTCTTGGTTAAATGTTGAGGATTAGGGTTTTATTTCATCTCCTTGTGATGAGATAGTGGTGCAGTTGAAGTTTGAGACAATGATTTGGGGTTTTTATCATATAAGGTTAGTGTTTCCACGTTTAAGAATTATTTTATGTGATATAATTCTTTATAGACTATCCTATAATGTTCTTACCTATTTTGTGTGGTGAGAAAATTATTTTTGATAGAATTGGTTATGATTTTGATTCTGTACTTGCATTTTTTGATTCAAATTGTTTTTTTCTTATGTAACTCTAATGGTGTCATTTGAGGACATTTTATAATATATGAAAATATTTTAATAAATGTTTCTAGGGATTTCAATTCTACTTTGATATGGTATTGGGGTGCATTTGGCATTGAAAGTGGGTTCTGAAATGGATTTTTTGTGAAAAGAATTTTTTAATTCTAAATATTATATATGAAAACATTCAATGATTTATTGAGTTAGAGAAAGTTTGAAAACATGTTGGGTACTTTTTTGGTGTTTGTGTGATCCAAGAGTGGTATTCTTATGTGAAACTGGTATTTTATAACATGTGGAACTTGTTTGAGCACATAGAAGAAAAACTGAGTATCCAGGTGAGAGGACTCTAACTAGTATTCTAGTTATCCTGTAGAGGTTTCATACCCATTTCACATAGCATGATTGATGATGAAAAAATCATGAAAACATTGATGATGTTGGGTACCACTAGGCTACTTCGGTTTCCCCAAATATTGGCTCATGTGTGAGAAGGATATTGGGTATGGTTACTTATACACCGAGATACAATGTATCTAGGGCCCCACATATAGCCAGTGCCAAAGGGTGTTCCCATGACTATTTATCATTAGATATATTTCATTTATCATCAGCATAGAACTTGTATGTTTTTTAAGAAAATATGTAGAAAGGGTGTTTTATTTAAAAGTGTGCATTATTCAATGTTTCCTTCTTGAAAACTTATTTGTAACAGAATTTTGTATTTTAGAAATTGTTTCTAGCATTAATTGATTATAAAAATTTTCATGCTTTTTGTCTTAAAATGCTTATCACATTGATTCTTTTGGGTGGAATTGTATTATTCTTAGGATTACACCCTACATATACCATAGGGTGTGAGTAGCATTGATAATGTTTGACATAGGTAAGGGCATGGTCTATGGAGATGATAGTTTGGGTTTTTATCTTATTTTCCAGGTGTGGTGTTGTGGAGGAGTCTTGAGGGTGATGTCCCCTTATCTCGTGATGGTTCTTGAGTCAGACATGTAACTCGTTTTGATTTTTATCCCTCTAAGGGTTTTTTTAACTATGTAATTGAAATGAATTTTTGTTAAATGCTTATTTAGATTATATTTTCTAATTCGGTTTATTTATTATTATAGCTTGTTTAATGCCTCTATACTAGAGTAAATCATTCCCAAACCATTTTTTGTGATACCCAAAAACATGTGCCAGCCCGTGGGGAAAGGGAAATCCCTTCAGGTTTTTCTAGGGACCGGGTTGGGCACCGGTTTGGTTGGAGTCCATATCTGGTTTGTGTCAAAATGGTTTCAAGGCCATGGTTACTTTTTTAAGTAATATTAATTTTGATGAGTATGGTTGAACATAAGTTAAAACTTTCGAGGCTTGGAGTTCTAGATGTGAGTAGGGTGCATGGCCTTCACATCTTGTGAGAGACCTCGAGTAACCTTGTTATTTTGGTATTTTTGATTGACTTATCCTATAGGTGGAATGCATGGGCTAGATAATGCATGTAAACATTGGTTCGGGGTGAAGTAGTTGTTTATTTCACTATTGTGATGAGTATGATTTATCAATATTTGATGTTATTTCTGAAATTTTTCAAAATTATTATAATAATGTGTTCTTTTGTTAAAGTTTCCTTTTTTTTGTAACATGCCTCCCCAAAAAGCTCACATGAACCAACTGGAAAAATCCAGAGAGAGTTCTACCTCACTACTTGATTATAGATTGGTAGGAGTTATGGTTCGGGATATCATAGCTATGGGGAAGAGAGTGGGTCTGGATCCTTCACTAATGAGACAAGATGAGTCTCTTCCTATGAAGGACAAAGCCCAGAATATCATGAAGAACAAGACTCCTACCTTCTGAGGTATCATAGAACCCTTGTAAGTAGAGGAGTGTCTTGAGAATATTGAATGCATGTTTATGTTCATTGAAACACTTGAGGAGGTCAGGGTGAAATGTGTGTCAATTATGTTAGAGGTTCCTAGACTCATGTGGTGTAAATCGTTGATTCAAGATGGGAATCATGAGTAGATGAGTTGGAAGGACTCCATGGTAACATTCAATAAGAAGTATTATCCCAAAGTCTTGGCATATCCCAAATCCCAAGTGTTTATGGAAATCATACTAGGGGAGGGGGTCAGTCAGTGATGGTGTATGAAAAACACTACACCGAGCTAGCGAGATATGAACAGGAAATGATATCCAATGATAATATGAAGGCCCATACATTCAATAGGGGTTTTTGGTCGGAGATCTATTATCAGGTATTATTGTTCAAGCTAAATACCTATGTAGAGTTGGTTAATCAATTTTGTAGAGGATATTGATCATAAGGGGAGGTCTGTTCATTCTGGGATGGTATTAATGATCGAAAGGGGTGGTTCATATGAGAAGAAATGGAAGCAAGAGGAGAAGGGGAAGAAGGGATATGGTAGTTCAGTCCGTCCTCCGAGGTTGTTCTCATCTGTGACTTTGGATGCGAGGTCTGTCATGTTCCCCCAGTGCGGGAGGCCAGGGCACACCCAACCTGCAATTGCATCTCCTCTAAGTTATTGTTATCATTTTAGAGATATGGGGAACTTACAAAACTTTTTCAAGGTGATGCGTCCAATACATAGTGGGGTGAGATCAGTGGATTCTTTGGGAGTGTCAGTTCATCCAAATCTGTATAAAATGACATGATCTTGGTTTGGTGGTCCTGGAAGTAGGGCCAGATTGTATTTTGGTAAGAGGAAGTTCCAGATAGATCCACAAGTGAGGGGCCATTCTCATGAAAAAATGAGGCACCTCCATTTTGTGGATCAGGCACTAGTGGGACCGGATGTAGGGGCTTTGATAGTTTGAGGTACAATTTTGATTACATCTTCCTTAAACATTGTTCTATTATATTTCTTTGTTACTTTTCCTTTTATATATTCTCTTATTTTGAACCATCTAAATTTTCCAACTATGTTGCTCTCTTTGGTGATAGAGTTGATTATGCCATTGGTTAATAAGGATCAAGGGCTCATGCGCCCCTTCTATGTACTTTCCATGTCAGGGGTTGATATGGAGTGCGAAATCCTAGTCTTCGATATTGAAAATTTTGATGTAATCCTCAGAATAGATTGGATAGTGCACTTTCAATCACATATATATTGTTATAGGATGTGGTTGTGTTTCATGTAACGTGATGGGTGTCCTCAAGTTTTTCTTGGCGAATGGGATCCTTGTTTGGGTCGTGCAGAACCTCCACTACCAGAGATAGAGAATCTTGTATTCCTATTATCATCTCTCATGTTGAAGGATGTTGATCATAATCATGATGGGTGGATTACTTCATGTTGTGGATGAGTTCCAAGAGGTGTTTTCAGATGATTTTGCCGGATTTCCCCTGGAATGGGACGTGGATATCTCAATTGATTTAGCGCCGGGAACAATAATCATATCTATTATAACTTATCATATGCACCCCATCAGGTTGATGTAATTAAAGATACAAATGTACAATTTTGAATCCAAAGGATTAATTCACCTGAGCGTCTCTCCTTGGGCTACTTATATTATTTTTTTAATGAAGGCTGATGAGTCCCTCTGATTACCGGATGCTAAATAAGGTAACCATCCGAAATCAAATAACCTTTTCCATGAATAGATTAATTGTTTTATCAATTGAAGGAGGAAAAGTGGTTTAAAAATATAGAATTGCATTTGGTTACCCCCAAGCCTAGGTGAGAGAGATAGATATCCTAAAGATATCCTTCTGAAGCATGTACAATCACTTTGAGTACTTGGTCATGCATTTCAGATTAACCAATGCTCCATTGGTCTTCATGGAAATCATGAATAGGGTGTTCCACCAATATCTTGACTCTATCATTGTGGTATTCATTGACAACATCCTGGTATACTTTGGATCCAAGGATGAGAATGAGTTTTATTTGAATATCTTGTTGGTAACTCTATGAGAACATTACCATTATGTAATGTTTTCCATGTGCCCCTTTTGAATATGGAAGTAAAGATTATGGGTCATGTCATGTCAGAATATGGGGTTTTGGTGAACCCCGAGAAGATCAGTGTAGTTATGTCATGGGAGTAGTTGAAGAATGTGTTTATGATAATCAAAATCCTCATCCTATTAGGATACTACAAGTTTTTTTTTGGGATTTCTCTCGACTTGTTTCACCCATGACCGCAGTCACCTTGAAATGGGTGAAGTTTGAATGGGGCCTAGAATTTCAGGAATCCTTTAAGGAGATGAAGCAGTAGTTGACTACCTACCTTGTGTTGATCATTATAGAATATGGAATGGTCTATTTGGTGTATTACGATGCTTCAGGTATTTGTATATGGTACATACTTCTATAGGGTGATCACATTGTGGCGTATATCTCTCACCAACCACGACCACATGAAAAGAATTACCCTACCTAGGAATTAGAGTTAGAAGTGGTGATGAATTCTTTAAATATTTTGTTTCACTACCAATTTGTGGGGATGTTTGTGGTATACTAAGAGCATATCCTACATCTTCTCCCAGAAAGATCTCAATCTGAGGAAGTGTCGTTGGATCGAGTATTTGTAGGGGTTCAACATTGATATCGTCTATACCCTGAGAAATGGTAACATGGTGATTGACACCATGAGTAAGAATATACTAGTGAATTCTATGAGGATGTCCAGTGATGAGTGTACTATGACGGGACTCTTAGATAAGATGCATCTGGAGACCAAGGATAATAGCATGGGTGCATTATTGGTGACCGTTTAGTTGACTCTTTATCTTTTAGAGATAATTTGGTGAGTGGATCCCAGAGATGAGCTATGTCAGTGGTCGAGGTAGTTTCTTAATGGTGGGTATATGTATTTTTATTAGTCTCCATCTTTTAAAGGAATTTTTTGCTTAATGGGATGTTTAGTGGTGCAATTGTCTCTGAGGAAGCTGGTGATGTATGATATCCACCAATATCAATGGGTCATTCATCCTGTTGCTAACAAAATGTATTAGGATTTTTTTCAGTAGTTATAGTGGCTAGGTATGAGGCGAGATATAGAAAAACTTATATCGAGGTGTTATACATGTCAGCAGGTGAAAGGAGGGAATCAAAGGCCCTTTGGTTTTCTTCATCCATTTCCCATTCCTACCTAGAACTAGGATGAGGCTGCCATGGATTTCATTATTGGCATACCTCGTATACCTTAGGGTAATTAATATTTCTATAGTGATTGATCGTCTAACCAAATCATCCCACTTTATAAAATCAAAGATACAATGAAAGTGGATGAGCTGGGCTAATTGTATATTTAAGAGGTGGTAAGGCTTCATGGTGTGTCGTCAGTAGTTGGCTCAAATAGAGACCTCTATTTTACCTCTTGGTTTTGGGTAGGCCTTGAGAAGGGTTTGAGGGGATATATTATGATGAGAACGACAAACCATCATATAACGGATGGCCAGACAGAGCGGGAAATCTATATTTTGTAAGAAATGATCCGTGCCTGTGTCCTAGAATTTGGAGGTTTGTGGGATAGCCATTAAAGATTGGTATAGTTAATTTATAACAATACCTACCAATCCTCGATTCGAATGGATCATTTTGAGGCACTATATGGTTGGAATTACCAGCCCCCCTGTTTTAGGATGAGGTTTGTGAGACCTCACTATTAGGGTCGAGCCCTATGCAAGATATTTCTTAAAGATTCAAGTTAGTCAGGAAGTGGTTATTGATAGCTCATAGTCACCACAAATCTTATGCTGACAAGAGATGTCAAGAAAACATGTTCTATGTGGGTGACAGAGTATTCTTGAACGTGGCCCCTTGTTTGGGTCGTCATAGTTTGGGAAAGTAGGGAAAGCTAACATCAAGTTATGTCGGACCATTTGAGATCACCAAGTGCATTGGAGTTGTAGAATATATGATAAATTTTCCCTTTCAGTTTACATACATTCATTATGTGTTCCATGTCTCCAAATTGAATATGTACAACTTGTATCTTTCCCATGTGTTGATTTGGGAAGAGTTGGAAAGAGAGCCCGATTTATTAGTGTGGAATGTCGGTGTGAATAGTAGATTCACAAGAGAATGTGCTTTTCAGAAATTCTATTCCATATGTCATGGTTTATTGGAAGAATGTGAATTTTTTTCATGAGACATGGGAGTGGTTGTCATGGGTTGAGCAAGAGCAGCCATTATTTTTTTACAATCCAGATTTGGGTTGACTTTCCAGGGGTAAATTTTTTTCTTGGTGGGGTGAATTTTCACATACATGTCTTTATTCATTGGTATTTTCTCTTCTATTCGTGGCCTATCTCTTACCCCAGACTCCCCCTTTAACCCTCTAGAATTTTTAAGATATTTTTTAATTTTTGGGTGGATAGAAGTGGGATCACGATGTTTATAATAACCCACCTCTTCATTTCACACATAAACATAATTATTATATAAAATAATCACTTTATTAAAGATAAAAGGTTGATTGGTATAGTATCTTTTGGGGTTAGGAACATTAAATAACAACTTGGAAAATAAAACACAACATTTTTATTGAAAACATCTTTTACATGACCACAACATTCCCCCGTACTTAGAATTGCATGTGATAACCCGAGGACATGCATAAAGAAAGGGTGAGATATAAAACCATGTAAGGGAGTAAAAAAGACATAACATGAAGAATATAGTACTTTTTATTCAATAGGCATATTAATGGAGAAAAATTGAAGCATGAACATAAAGGCATTTCATAACATGATTATCAAAACATGGAAACGTGGAAACAAAATTTAACATGATATTAGAATCATCCAAGGATCATTACACATAGATCATGAGTAAAAACTCATTATACAAGAATTATAATGATTAAACCATCATTTAAATTGACGTATCATGATACTAATCGATACCCAATTCATTAGAGCGCTATCAGGGCACACACTTCTTAATCATTTCATGTCATGCATAAGTGTGCTACATAGATCATACAACACGAAGTCATTAAACATCATAATTTATTCCATGATAAAGTAATGGGGGATTAATACAAGAAATTATACAACAAATAAGTAAATGTGCATAATGTTGAATACCCTTGATAACAAAATGGTGATTTAATTCACTAAACAATGACATTGGCATGGAAAATCATGGTGCAATTTCAACACTGTAACGGCGTGACATAAGAATTCATTAAAATGGATGATGATAGGTAAAGTAGTATCTCATAAAATTTACATGAGATGGGTAGTAAGGTGGTCATATAAATACTTTTCCCAACATATTTAATGGAATTTAGATTCATAATATATAATAATTTCTTGAATGAAAATGAAAAGAGAGAAATTATTTACGAAATTTTAGCAAGGTAAGAGGTGTTAATGAGAGGAAATAATGTAGGAAAAAAGGTATTTAATCATTAAAACGTAAGTTGGGTAGTATGTTGGAGGTAAGAAATCATACGACATCATTTTTAATTTATAATAAAAGGGTATAACCACATAGATAAATTTGGAAAAAAAATGAGAATGGAAGAAATCACTTACTTGGAAGTGTGATCCCAAAGGCCTGGGAGTGGCTTAAGAGGGGATTATTAGGATATTAGAAAAACTTTTGAGGATTCTTGAGAGATGAGTGAATAGGTTGGTTGATCTAAAAAGGTTTTTAGTGAAGTGTAAGTGGGATCATTGGTGGGTTTATATTGGAAAAGAGAGGGAATTCATTATTATATTTGTTTTGGACACTACACATTAAACTAATAAAAAAACAAAACATCAAATGTTTTTTCCCATGGTTTTTCTCCAAAGGGGAGTGGAAATAATTATTTTTTATGACCAATGTCTGAACATATTTACATATTATTATTTTTTATGTGGAGGTGAGTTACACTCTCAAAGAAATCATTTTAAATGCTAAATTTTTTTATAAGTTTTGGAGGGTCCACTAAGGCACCATAAAATTATCCAAATAAATCTAAAATTACATTATTTTAAAGGTAAAACATATATGGTCTGAAAAAACTATTTATATTATTTCATTACAACACTATTGGGTCATTATGATGTCAATAAACATATTATATATTAAAACAGTATATAATTTTTACCCAATAATTTGGCTGTCTCAAAAAATTCTGAAAATTTTACCATTGGATAATTTAAACATATGGATTCAAAAAATAATATTCATTTTATCTAAATAATTTTTTAAATGTGTGAAATTTTAATTTTAAAATAAAAACTAACATTTATCAAAAATTCCTGGGTTTTGTCAAAAACAGCATTCAAACCTTAATAAAAATTACAATTGTATTCCTAAAAATTATAAGATCATTTATATTAAATAAAAAGTAATTTAGTAATAATATTTTATTAAAATATTATTTAATTAAAAAAATCCATTAATTCATCAAAATAAGTTTCTTAATTTAATATTAACTAAAAATAATATTTGTGCTTTAAAAACTAATTGCAATGTAAAAATAATAAAATGATGTTATATTATTTATTCTATACAAAAATGAGGCACATAATCATAGTTCAAGGATCTTTTTACATAACCCCATACAACACCCGAAATAGACATAAGGGTAACGTGTGCCATGATGACATAATCTTGGGGTGGCTCAGATAACATCACTTTGGTGGTAATCTCTATCAGCTTCCACTTCTCCCATCAGAGGTTCCGTTCAAACATAACATATTGAAGCTCGTCTTGGGCTTGGTCAAGAGAGTAGCCCAATGACGCCACCTCTTTTCTGAGCTCCAAAAAATGGGCTTCTTATGGAACAATTCTACTGGATGAGGCAATTGCTTCCTTTGTGTGAGTAAATTGGATTTGGTAAAGACCTATATTTATATTATTCATGTGATCTCTATTAAACAACTATATTTTAAACGATAACATTCTGTAATGATTTTTTAAAATAAAAAACATAAAAATAAGGAAGTGAGTATTTTATATTACCATTTTACATAAAAACAAATTTAATTATATCAAGAGAAATTTTCATTTGTAAAAGTTTGGGTCGTTACAATCATCCCCCCTTAAGAAATATTACCCTTGAAATTTCTTTCTCCCACACTAAAAAATATGAGGGTAACTATGCTTCATCACTTCCTCTGATTCCCATGTTTCTTCTTCAAATGTGTGGTCTCACCATAAAACCTTGACAAGATGAATTATCTTATTCTGTAGAACTTTTTCCCTACGATCTAAGATCATCACCGTATTATCTTCATATGAGAGGTCAATCTCCAATGGTACCACCACTATATTGAGTATATGAAATGGGTCGGTTATGTACATACTCAAGAGTGAAACAAGGAACACATCGTTTACTTGAGATAGGTTTGGGGGGAGTGCTAGTCGATAGGGCACTTCTCCAATGAGATCAAGGATCTAAAAAGGACTGATGTACATTGGACTAATCATTCCCTTATTCTCAAGACTCATAACTCACTTCCATGGTGGTATGAAGAGGAATACCATGTCTCTGACATCAAAATCTAGGTCTCATCGACAATTATCAGCATTGCTCTTTTGTGGACTATATGAAGCATTAATGTGTTGTTAGATGGTCTTATCCTTCTCCATCATTTCATTGACCATTTCTAGACCTAGGAGTTTTCTCTCCCCAAATTCCTTCCAACATGTTAGTCATATACACCTCTTCCCATAAAGGGTTTCATAAGTAACCATTTGTATTATTGAGTGGAAACTTTTATTTGTAAGAGAACTCAACCAAAGAAAGATGTTGATCCCATACTCCTTTGAATTCCCTTGAGCATGATCTCAACATATCTTTATGTTTTTGGATAGTCTGCTCAGTTTGGACATCAGTTTTCGGATGACATGATGTAATAAAATTCACCATAATATTTAGAGCATATTGAAGAATATTTGAGAAGAAAAAGGTGAATCTTAGATCTCAATCAGATACAATAGATAGTGGTAATCAACGAATCCTTACCACTTCTATGATATAGATCTGTGCTGGATGATCCAATGAGAAATCCCCTTAAATTGAAATGATGTGTGCAGACTTTGTAAGACAATCCACAATAACCCTAATAGTATTGTTTCCTTTCGATTTCTTTAATAGCCTGGTGAAACATTGTGTGGTGATGTTCTCCCATTTCCACATTGGTATGGGTAATGGTTGCACCATACCATTATACCTCTTCATCTTTGCCTTCACTTTCTGACATATTAGGCAATTTGATGTATACTCAACAATCTATTTCTTCATGTTATCCCACCAGTAATGCTCTTGGAGATCTCAATACATCTTTGTGTTTCTTGGGTGAATGGAGAAATTTGAACTATGTGCATCATACAAATGTTTTTTCTTCAACTCTATATTTTACGGAATACATAGTCTCGACCCAAATATCACAATTCCTTATTTATTAGCATTGAACTCTAAAGATTTCCTTTTTCTAATAGTTTCCACTCTCTTCTAAATTCCCACATCATCATTTTGAGAATCCTTTATCTTTTCCGAACACGATGGTTGAGAAATGTCATGAACCAGCCCAGGTACCCTGGTAACCCGATAACCGAGCCGACCCTCACATAGCCCGAAGGGAATTCCCGATCACCATGGGTCAACGACTATAACCTGAAATCAAAAAATATGAATGTGGGAACGATTTTGCAACAAGAATGTGGAACCAAAAGAAACAAGAGAGTATGTAGACAAAAAAACCCCACCGGGAGTAAAGCACCAGAATACAAAGAGGCATAAAAAGCCCAAAGTACTACAACCTAAGAACTAAAAATGGAGAAACAGCCCCAAGGTCCCTAAGGACACAACTCACCAAGACCAAAGATCAACAGCTGGATCCACCTCCAAGAGGACCCTTCTCTTCACTTGATCCTAGAAGAAGAAAGTATACAAAAACCCAAAGGAAAAAAGTAGGGTGTGAGCCTAATCCCAGTAGGATACCACCAAAGATTACGTAACAAATCCCAAATATAGATTATCTAAATAAAATCTTTAAATTTTCAAATAAACCGGTCTGGCAATTCAAAATCATATTTTAACAAAACATGCTATACATTTTCAAATGATGGAAAAATCAATTTAAGAAAAGTATTTACAATAATGGAATATTTCTAAAACAATGGATTAAGAAAAACATTTATATAAAACAGTTTATTTAAATTCAGCAGGCATGTAAGTCAATTCAAAAGCATTGGAATACATTTATATCTTACATATAAATAAAGAAGCGAGCAACATGGTCATCTGATAAAAGGTATGATAGTATTAAACAGTTATAGGACTCTGGACTCTCTATTTGAACTCACCAAAATGTGTATACACACGTCCCTATGACACTGGCCAAAGGAGAGTCGTCACCAACCCGTCAAAGATGTGACCCATTGCATGTATGTTTTAGAACGTTTTCGTAGCGTAGAGTGTATCCAAAATACTCAATAACTATCTAAGGCTTACATGAGCTCTTACATGATGGGAGAACTATTTTATGAAAGCTTAAAATATGATCAATCCCATTCTTCCATTTCAAAAGTGCCAATTTCATTCCATTTAAAACCCAAACATGTTTTATTGAAAACATGCATTTCCACAATATAAAATCAATGGGTTTCTATCAAATCATTTTAAACAATTTTCATAAGTATTAAATCCATTCAAAACCAATTACATCATTACACAATTAATTTCCAAAATTAAATTCAACAATTTAATTGAAATCATTTCTATCAAATCCACAATTTAAATCCAACTATTTAATTTGGACAATTTCCATAAACAGACCCAATTCAATGGAATTATGGTTTTTCCAAATTCACATGCCAAAACCATTTCAAATACCTCGATTCATTGGAATCGGGTCTTTATCAATTTAATTGAAAGCAATCCTGAGCAATTGAATTTAAATCAACAATTGAAATAAATCAAGCAAATACAATGTTAATAAATTTGGCAAATCGGGACAGAACCACCTACCTCGATTTATTGATGGGACTTAGCCCAACAAGAAACCCCAAAAACCAAACAGCACAATGACATTGATGAAAATCAAGATCTAAATCAGTAAAACCAAAATTAAGATCAAATGAATCAGGATCATGAAAAACTAGATCTAGATTCACAATCCTAGATCTATACCTCAACTCATAGGTTTAGATCCATGTAAGAAAAGGAAATCTACCATGAAAAGATCAAGGAAAGATAAAAGAATAAACGAGAAGCACAACGGGATGAAATCCACTTACCAGGAGGAGAGAGGATCTTCAATCCGATCCTTTAATCTCGAATAAATATGTTTGTATCACCTTGGAATATTTTTAGGAGGCTTTGGAAAGACTTAAAATGAGTCAATCCCGAGCCAATGTCAAAATTATGGAAGTCTCGGGGGTTCTAGTGGTTTTAAAAGAAAAAATCGGAATTAAAAACCATGTGCACGGTTTACCTGGGTAGAGGTTCACTGTTTTCAAAATTGTGTGCACACCTTGCATGCCTCACTATCCAGAGATACACATTCTGCATAGTTTGGTCGCACAGTTTGTCAAACCATGCACACATCATGCGTACTTCTCTGTTCAGTGCTGCTTGGTGGGCATGGTTTGGTCGCACGGTTTGTCAAACTGTGCACAAACCCTGCACAAGACATTGCCATTTTTTAATTAAATGATCACCCAAACGCACCCCCAAGTCACTACTCCAAAACAGAAGTGCTTAAAAACATTAAAAGTACCTAGAAACGTAAAGATGTTACAACCTCCCCACCATAAGATCTTTTTGTCCCCAGAAAGCCTATGAAGAAACCTCCACGCCAAAAAGATGAGGCCACTGATATCTCTTTAGTTCCTCCCTTTCCCATGGCTCATGAAAATTAGAACCATGTTACCATAGTACACGGACCAGAGGTATCGTTCTCCCACGATGTACCTTGGTCTCAGAATCAACAAGCATGACTGGTCGTTTAGTAATAGATAAATCTGGTTCAATCTCAAGATCACTCCACCTCACAACATGAGATAGATAAGAGAGATACATTCATAGATTTGATACACGGAACATGATATGTATCGACGTCAGTTGTGGTGGTAGAGATAGACGGTAAGCAACTTTACCCACAAGACCCATAACCTCAAAAGGTCTCACAAAACGAGGAGCAAACTTCCCTTTCCTCCCTAGCCGTCGATGGCCCAATTGGGATGAAAATTTCAAGAACACCTGGTCCCCAAATGAGAACTCTAAAGGTTTACGACGATGATCAACATAAGACTTGTATCGACTCTGTGTTGTCAACATTCTCTGATGAATCAAATGAATCTTTATTGTCGTCTCTTGGACCAAACTCGATCCTACCAAAGAGCTTTCACCAATCTCCAACCAGCATAAAGGAGATTTACATGGATGTCCATACAAAGCCTCAAAAAGAGCCGTTTTCATCGCAAACTAATAACTATTCTTATAAGAAATTTCAACTAGCCCCAGATGATCATCCCAAGACCCACCAAAGTCAAGAACACAAGATCGGAGCATATCCTCAAGGATTTGAATATCTCTTTCTGTCTGTCCATCTGACTGTGGATGGTAGGCCGTGCTCAAAAAAACTTGAGATCATAATGCCACTTAAAGGCCTCTCCAAAAGCGAGAAGTAAACCTAGGATCCCTATCAAAGACTATAGCAGATGAAACTTCGTGAAAATGAACAACCTATTTCACATAGATATTTTACAACTCCTCAACTTTGGTTGTATCTCGAATAGGTATAAAGTGACCCGACTTGGTCAGCCTGTCGATCACAACCCATATCACGTTCTTATTCCTATAGGTTTGAGGTAACCCAACCACAATGTCCATTGAGATTTCATCCCACTTCCATGTAGGGAGTAGAAGTGGTTGTAGCAAACCCAAAGGTTTCTGGGGATTGGCTTTCACCTGCTGGCATGTATAGCAATGAGATACGAACTCAGCAATGTCTTGTCTCATACCTGGCCACCAGAACTATCGATGCATGTCATAGAACATCTTTGTGGTTACTAGGTGTACAACCCACTGAGAGTTTTGGCAACCCCCCATCACATCCTTCCTTGCCGCTAACAGCACAACATAATGGTTTCGATAACACAAAACACCCCCTTTGGAGAATGACCACTGGGTGTCGGTCTCCCCACCATAAAGAGAGTCTCTAATGCTATGGAATTCATCATCTATTTGTTGTTCCTGATGAATTAACTCAAGGAGAGTAGAAGTCAACTGAACACTGGCTAAAGAAACATCATTACCCTTCCAATGAACTCCAATATGAAACTGAGAAAAAGGAGCCATCAAACTCTACTCTTCTGAAGATTCTTTCCCAGCCTGTGATGGAATTATATTTCTTAGCACATCTGCAACTACATTTTCTGTTCCCAAGGTATAGGAAATATCAAAGTCAAAAGATTCCGGGTACTCCACCTATCATCTTTGGCGGAGATTCAAATCTTTTTGAGAGAAGATATAACTCAAGATCTTGTGGTCTGAATACACAGTAAACCATTCTCCATAAAAGTAATTTCTCCAACACTTAAGTGTGTGCATTACAGCAGCAAGATCAAGGTCATGGGGGGGATAGTTCTTCTCATGAGGCTTAAGATGACGAGACCAATATGCAACAACATGATTACCCTGTATGAGTACACATCCCAAACCTCAACCTGATGCATCACAGAAGATAACATCACCTATCCCAACCTCAGTAAGAGTTAACATTAGCGTAGTAGTTAAAAGATGCTTTAGCTCAACAAAAGAACTCTGACATTTATCATTCTAGGAAAACATCACTCCCCTTCAAGTCAGATCAGTTATTGGAGAAGCTAACTTTGAGAAGTCTTTAAAAAACTGGCAATAATTTCCTGCTAAGCCCAAGAAGCTCTGAATCTCGAAAACATTTCGTGGTTCTTCCCAAGTCTTTACAGCCTTCACATTTTCAAGATCAACTAATATTCCTTGTTCTTACAAGAAATGTCCCAAGAATTTCACTTCTCAAATCTAGAAATCGCCCTTTGAAAGCTTTGCATAAAGTCAGTGATTCTTTAGAAGACTCAGAACTATTCTCAGATGATGCACATGATCCTCCTCAGAATTGGAATAGACAAGAATTTCATCCACAAAGACTACCATGAAAGTATCTAGATACTCATGTAAAACCTTTTTCATCAAAGCCATGAAAACTGCATGAGCATTCGTTAGGCCGAAGGGAATAACAAGGAACTCATAATATCCATACCTACTCCAAAAAATGGTCTTATGAACGTCAGATTATATTATCCTCAACTGATGTTAACCAGATCAAAGATCAATTTTTGAAAACCACTTTCCCCTTTCAATTGATCAAACAAATCTTCAATTCATGGTAACATATATTTGTTCTTTATCATAACTTGATTAAACATTCGATAATCAACACATAAGCGAAGAGTACCATCAGCCTTCTTGGTGAAGAGAACAGGTGCTGCCCAAGGTGACACACTCAGGAATATAAAACCGTTTTCAAGAAGATCATCTAACTGAGTCATCAGTTCTTTTAGTTCAGCTAGAGCCATTCAGTAAGAGGGAATAGATACCGGTTTAGTACTAGGCATTAAGTCAATAGAAAAATCAACCTCTCTTACTGGTGGAAAACCAGAGAATTCAGAAAGAACCATGTCAGGAAACTCTGCGACAACTGGAGGTAGATCACCACACTTTGAATCTCTCTCTAGATCAAAAGAAAATTCTGGTATAACCTTCCCTAATTCTGGATAGGGAAGTCCGGCTATGCTTTACCTTGGGTCCCACTCTCCTTGAAAAACAAGGGGTACACCACTGGGTGTAGTAAGGTAAACCCATCGAAGATAACAGTCGATCCGGGATTTATTAAAAATGAGCCAATCCATCCAAAAAATGACATCAAAAGATTTCATGTCAAGAACCAAGAAACTCCAAGCATGATCAACATCTGATAGAGGGAAGACACAAGCAATAATACGAAGAACCTTCTCTTTCATTAAACCAAGGGGTGTAGTAATATCCATCGCACAAGATAAAAGATACATAGGTAGATTAAGTAGATTAACAAGATGGGTTGAAATAAAAGAGTGAGATGCACCAGTAACAATAAAAGCTGTCACTAAAGATGAAGTTGTAGTAATCGTACCTCTCATAGTTGCAGGACCTGCATCAACTACCTCTGGAGACTCTTCCATTGTGTGAAGAAGCTTCGTTCTAGATGCCTGCGGTTGGAACCCTTTTGTATGTGAATCATTTAATTTCCCTACAGTATTTTGAGGTGCTGATGATCATGTTCCACTATGTGGAGTAGTGAAGTGATGAAAGAATCTCTATAGGTTCCCTAAACTTCCGCAAGATCGATAGTTCTTGGGTGCCTCAGTGCAAACCCTCTTAGATTGTCCTGGCTTCCCACTTTTATAGAAAGTCATAGAAGTCCCTCATGTTTCTACCGAAGGTCTGGATTGACTCTGTTGTTGATAAATACCATGAGAAATGCCGCACTTCTGTTTTCGTTTAATGGAACCAACACTGCCACTATGAGGGAAAAGAACATCCTTCAAAACTGAATTTCCTGCCAATTCCATCTCAACCATCATTTCCCTATCTATAACATCAGCATAAGTGGGTATCTTTAGTAGGAAAACCTGAGAATAGATATCTGATTGAAGTCCCAACTCGAATCGTCGAGCCTTCATCCTCTCATTAGATACAATCTCAGGATCAAACTGTACCAGCTATGAAAAGCGATTTGAGTACTCAGTCACTACTTTGTTGGCCTGATCAAGCTTGAAAAACTCTACATCCTTGGCCAACACCATTGATTTTGGATAGAACTAGTTAGTGAAAAGAACCATAAAGTCTTTCCACTCTAAACCCTCATGTTTCCCAGCCATCACCATTTTGTCCCACCAGATTCTACTTGGTCCCTCCAGTACGAAGGTTCCATACTTCACCTTGATCACCTCAGGTCTCCCCAATAACCCAAACAAATGTTTAATCGTACTCAACCATTCCTCCGCAAGTTGAGGGCCATTGGAGACTTTGAAAACATGTGGATCCTAGCGTTGGAATTATTTAGAACGACTTCAGAGAATATCACTATGAAGATTTTTAGCTAGAGTCTGAACAAGAACTAGAGGTGGTGCTTGTCCCATATCATGGACACTGAGAACAATCACCTCAAGAAGACTCAGATCCAATATAGGACTCGCTTGCTGAGGTTCAACAGCAGCCTCTTTTTGGATCTAGGCTCCATGTCTTCTCGGAGGCATGATGCTACACAGTATAAAAAGACATATATTAACACCCAAACTGAGTAACAAGGAAAACTATTCTTAAAAGAAGGGATAACAAGATTTGGATTCCCTAACCAACCCTGGTGACTTAAGGTTCATTGTGGTGAGAGCTATCCAAGCACTCAATCACAACAACCTCCTAATTCTTATAATGAAAAATCAAATTCATACTGTCATAAAGGCAAGACGCTTAACATCCATCTGATACCACTTTGTCACGAGCCAGCCCAGGTACCCTGGTAACCCGATAACCGAGTCGGCCCTGACACAGCTTGAAGGGCATTCCGCGATAACTGAGCCGACCCTAACATAGCCCGAAGGGCATTCCCAATCCCCACGGGTCGGCAACTAGCACCTGACATCACACAACATGAAAGTGGGTATGATTTTTCCACAAGAATGTGGAAGCAAAAGAAACAAGACAGTATGCAAACAAAAAGAAACTCCACCGGGAGTAAAGTACTGGAATAAAAAGAGGCATAAAAAGCCCAAATTACTACAACCCAAGAACTAAAGATGGTAAATACACCCCCAAGGTCTCTATGGACACAACTCACCAAGGCCAAAGATCAAAAACTTGATACACCTCCAAGAGGACCCTTCCCTTCTCTCAATCCTACAATAAGAATGTCTACAAACACCTGAAGGAAAAAGTAGGGTGTGAGTCTAATCCCAGTAGGATACCACCAATAATTTTGTAAAATATTCCAAATATATATTACCTAAAGAAAATCTTTAAATATTCAAATAAATAGGTTTGGTAATTCAAATTCGTATTTTAACAAAACATGCTATAATTTTTTAAATGATAGAAAAATCAATTTAATAAAAGTCTTTAAAATAATGGAATATTTCTAAAACAATGTCATAAGCACAACATTTATATAAAACAGTTTATATAAATTCAGTAGGCATGTAAGGCAGTTCAAGACCATTGGAATACATTTATATCTCACATATAAATAAACAAGCGAGTAACATGGTAATCTGCCAAAAGGTACAATAGTATTAACCAGTTATAGGATTTCTAACTCTCTATGTGAACTCAGAAAAATTTGTATACACACGTCCCTATGACACTGGCCAAAGGAGACTCATCAACAACCCTTAGGGGATGTGACCTGCTGCAAGTATGTTTTAGAAAGTTGTCATAGTGTAGAGTGTATCCAAATAACTCACTAACTACTTAAGGCATTCATGCGCTCTTACATGATGGGCGAACTAATTTAAGAATGCTTAAAATACGATCAATTCCATTAATCAATTGAAAAAGTTACAATTCAATTCTATTTAAAACCAAAATAGGTTTTATTAAAAACATGCCTTTCTAGAAGATAAAACCAATGGGTTTCTATCAAATCAATTTAATCCATTTTCATAAGATTGAAATCCACTCTAAATCAGTTCTATCATTAGACAATTCATTTTCACAATTAAATTCAACAATTAAATTTTAATAATTTCCATCTAATCCACAATTTATATCCAACAATTTAAATCGCCCAATTTCCATAAACACACCCAATTCAATGGAATTGGGGTATTTCTAAATTCCCATGCCAAAACCCTTTCAAATACCTCGATTCATTAGAATTGGGTTTTCATCAGTTTAATTAAAAGAAAAATTGAGAAATTGAATTTAAATCAACAATTGAAATAAATCAAGCAAATACAATGTTAATAAATTTGGAAAATCAGGACGGAACCACCTACCTCGATTTATTTACGGGAGTTAGCCCAACGAGAAACCCCAAAAACCGAGCGGCATAATGACGTCGATAAAAATCTGGATCTAAATCCTTAAAACAAAAAATAAGAACAAAGAAATCAAGATCTTGCAAAACTAGATCTAGATTCACAATACTAGACCTATACCTCAACTCATAGGTTTAGATCCCTGGAAGCCAAAGAAGTATCTCATGAAAAAATCATGGAATGATAGAGGAATAAACGAGAAACACAATGGGATGAAATACACTTACCTGGAGGAGATAAGATCTTCAATCCAAGCCTTCAATCTCAAAGAAAGATATTTGGATCACCTTGGAATCTCTCTATGAGGCTTTGGAAAGACCTAAAATGAGTCATGCCTAAGCCAAGGTCGAAATTATGGAAGTCCCGGGGGTTCATGTGGTTTTAAATGAAAAAAATCGGAATTAGAAATCACATTGACTTTTTACCTGGGTGGAGGTGCACGGTTTGTCAAAGCGTGCGCACACCATGCATGCCTCACTATACAGAGATACAATGTCTGCACAGTTTGGTTACATGGTTTATCAAACCATGTGCACACCATGTGTACCTCTCTATCTAATGCAGTTTGTTTGGCATAGTTTGGTTGCACGGTTTGTCAAACTATGCACAAACCGTGCATATGCCATTGCCCTTTTGATTTACTTAAAAGTTCACGCAAACGCACCCCCAAGTCACTACTCCAAAATATAGGTTCTTAGAAACATCAAAAGTACCTGGAAAAATAACGATGTTACAAGAAATCATTTGTAAAAGGATTGATGATGTTCCCTTCTTTATGATTCCCATGTACGTCTTCATTGAATATAAGAATACTGGATCCTTTTAAAATATCACCAATGATAGAATTGTTGGGTCCTTTCAACATAGGGCATCTGCCACCTTTTTCTATTTCATAGGGTGGTAATGGATTGAGCAGTCATAGTATCATAGTCTCTAACCATCTTTGTTGGTGCATATTCATATATACATGAGTCTTTTTTGATTCATATATATTTAACACTACTCTCCAAAGAGGTATTGTCGCCAAAATTTCAAAGCAATTATTACTAAAGCCAAATCGAGATCATGTATTGGATAGTTTTTATCATGAAATTTCAAGTTCCTTGAATCACAGGTAATGAATTTGTCATTTTTCATCAACAAAAATCCCAAGCCCTTCTTCAAGGCGTCACTAAATATCAGAAAAGTACTCCAGTTCTAGGTAGTGTGAGAGTAGGTGCAGTGATAAGCCTCATTTTCAACTCCTTGAAGATATCTTCATATTCATCACTCCATAAAAACTTTAATCCCTTTTGATTTATCTTAGTAAGAGGGTTGTAAAATCATGAGATATTTCTCACAAATCATCAATAATATCCATCTAACCCCTGGTAGCTACAGATATCCGTTAACGATGATGGCCTCATCTATCCCTCAATTACATCTATCTTTATGGAATCCACAGATATCCCATTTCCTGTGATGATACGACAAAAAATGAGACATCCTTCAACCAGAACTCATAGTTTTTGTACTTTTCATAGAGGTTCTCTTTTCGCAAGGTCTCTAGTACATTTCTTGGGTTATCCTCATGATCCTCCTTGTTTTTGGAGTATATTAGAATATATTATTTAAATACTACCACAAATTTGTTGAGGAAATATCTAATTCATCAAGTCCCAGAAGAATTCTGGATAATTAGTGAGTCTGAAAGGCATTATTATGAATTCATTGTGCTCGTATCTTGTATAAAAAGTAGTCTTTGGGATATTCTCCTTTTTCACCCTTAATTGATAATATACCGACCACATGTCCCCCTCGGAGAAGTATTTCTCTCCACAAAACTTCTCGAACATGTCATCAATTCGCAGTAGAGGATACTAGTTCATTTTCATGATTTTGTTGAGCTCACGATAATCAATGCAATATTACATTGACCCATCCTTCTTCTTGACAAAGAGGACTGGTGCACCCCATGGTGAAGCACTTGGGCGTATCAACCCATCATCCAGATTCTCATTTAGTTGTTTGTTCAACTCTTCAATATCAACAACAACCACTCTATACGGAGTCTTGGATATTGGAAATTTTCTATGTATAAGATCAATTGAGAATTCAACATCTCTTCTAGGAGAAAGACCAAACAAATCATCAAGAAACACTTTAGTGAGTTACCTCACAATTGGCATGCCTTTAAGGATGGTTGCATCCATAGACCCAATAATCTAAGCAAGATACATGTGCTCATAGGTAAGTAATATCCAAGCTTCATGTGATGGTTTTAAAGAAGATTCATCATCATCCTTACACTTGTACAGAATCAGGGTTCGATTCTCCATATGGAGAGTAATTTTCCTCTTAATGAAATTTGTGTTGGCTCTATATAAGTAAATCCAATCCATGCCAAAAATGGCATCAAATTACACCTGAGGGAGTATGACGTGGTTTGATGGAAAGTTAAATCCATAAATTATGACAGGGGAGGTGTTATATTAATGGAATGCAATGATTTCCCCATTCTACATTCTAACTAACATCTTTTCTTACATGATTGGTGGTGGTGTTGGGATTGTACTACTAAACATTATGAATATAAAAGAATGCACATAACTAGAATCAAAAGGTATGTTTTCTATTCATTAATGAATAACTAGTTTAACTATCACCACTTCTTTTTCTGGGTTTAATTTAGCAATAGTGATGAAAAAATCCCACCCTTGCTACCACGGAGTTTGTTGGTTGCCTTTGAAAACCCATGGCTTATGGAACCGGTTTGCAAAGTGCTCTGGATCATTATAGTTGAAGCAATGAACAACACAATCACTATCAAATAGAGAATTCCTCTCCTCTGTTTTATCCATGGGTTTTTCTTGCTGACAATTATTAGCCAGGTTCCATTCTCTTCCACACCTAAAGCATTTCATCATCCCATTCATGAAATTTTTGGGGTTCTTTTTTCCACACTTTTGGAAAGTGGGGTATTGATTTTTTTTAGAACTGTTGGATTTATCAATTAGAACACTATAATTAAAGTCCACCTTCCACTTCCTATCCACATGATAACCCAATTATTTTTTAATCTCTATTTCAAATTTCAGGGCACATTAGACAATTTCTTCAAAGCTCTTGAAGTCTCAAATTTCTAAGGATTTTAGTAGGCTATGTTATATCCCACCAAATAATTGGTCAGGCTTGCATTCGAGAGTAACAAAAAATATATAGGTGTATTCTAAAATCCTTATGAAGTTTTTCTCATACTCTTTGGTGGATTCTTCGTCTTTTTTCTTGAGGGAAAGAATGTCCCTTTCCATCATAAGTCGTAGGGTGTGAGGAAAATATTCGTTAAAAAACAGTTTTTATAAATCCTTCCATTCCAATGCCTCGATCTCCTCCTCAATCATTGTATTTTTTATCAATGTCCACCATTTATTAGCATCACACTCATTGTGATAAGCATCTAGATGTACCTTATCTTATTCAGAACATTGAAGGATAGAGAAGATCTTTTCAATGGGGTTGATCCTTTGTTCGACCATTGAGGGATCAGATGATTCATTAAAAGTAAGAGGCCTTTGTCTCATGAAGCTCTCAATTGTGGATTGTTATTTCTTTGGGGGGGGGGGTTGAAAGTTTCTCTCGACCCAAGTTTCTATTCAAAAAATGTGTGAACTGAGAGAATATAGTGACAATGTTTGTGATTTACACTCCCATCGGATTTGGTCTCTCATTAGAATAGTCGTCACATTGATCTTTTCATTGGTTGTTATATCGAGTCCTCCTATTACCGACCATTGGATAGAATAAAATGAAACAAAGGGGTATCACATAAAGGTTAATGCAAAGACAAAAATGAATGATGTATAAATTACTTTTATTTCCTTAACTTAAAAATTTATATGCTTCAATCTATGTTATCCAATATCCACTTCCCAAAATATATTCTTAGGGGAATTTTTTATTCCCTTAATAATTTTTCATACTAATTTTATGAATTTATCAATGAATATCCCTTGGGTGTGTCATAACTAAGAGTGTAGAAAGGCCTATTGTTGTGAACCAGTTCATGTTCGAGTCTAGCAGAAAGCGGTGTTTTTGGGTTTTAACCCAAAATACATTTTTTCTAGAGCTGCCTCTATCTAATCATATCCAGATAAGGATTTATTTTCATGATAAACCACTTACACAATAATCACAATAATTTAGGGATTTCTTATAGTTAGTCTTATCACTAAGGCTTTAACTGGGGTTTTCTAATTCACACCCAAAAATAACTACACCTATCCTTTGATACCAACTATAACAACCCAACTCTTTATTTTACACTTAAACATAATTTAATACATAAAATATTCACTTGATAAAATATATAATATCGAGAGGTCAAGTTTCTCTGGGGATTAAGAACACTAGATAACCACTTAGAATATAAAACACAACATCTTTATTGAAAACTTCTTTTACATGTCCACAATTCTCCTTCATACGTAGCAATGATTGGGATAACCTGAGGACATGTATAAGAAAAGAGTGATCTATAAAGACCAGTAAGGTAATAAACAAATCATAACATGAATAATATAGTATATGATTGGAAATAGGCATATCAATGGAGTATAATAGAAACATGGACATAAAGGAATGACATAGCATGATTATCATAACTTGGAAATGTGGAAACAACATTTTACATGATATTAGAATAAGCCAAGTATCATTGCACATGGAGGTGTGTGAGGATGCGAAAAAGGCGTTCGATTATGCGGTTTTTACTACCACTAAGTCCAACATCCCGGAGTTTCAGCTTATGCAGCGGTGTCCCATGGTTCCTATAGTGGTAGTAAAGAGTGAGATGATTAAAGATGCAGTTCCGCGAGTTGTGGATATTTTTACTCGATTAAAACATGATTTGGGTCTAAAAGGGGTTGAAGAGGAGGATCCCTCAGTAGTGGATACAGTGGATCCTCCAGCTACTTCTAGCTCTAGTGTGGAAAGCTTTATAGGGGTGATTCTAATCCAGATGTGGGTAATCAAATAGGTGCTAAGGAAGATTCAAGGGCTCCCAAGACATCTTCTTACAGGGAGGTTGTCCTTGTAGGTATTGAGGACAAGGGTTTTTTGGGTCCCCAGGTTGATCCATCTCTTATGAGAAGGTCTTGCCCGAGGAGTGTGTCTCTAGATTTGAAGGTGTGTAACTGATTTGGGAGCATAGAGGATGAAGGGAAGAATGAAAAGGATGATTGGACAGTACCTCATAATGAGGAGTAGAGTATACCACGGGAGGATTCTGGTGATGACTCTCCATGTTTACTGTCAGTAATTAGTGCTCATGAAATCTATAGTAGAGACACTTGCAGTCAAAGGAGATTGAAGGGCCGGTGTGGTGGGAAGAAATAGCACAAGGATTATTCACACCTACTTTCACCAATGGAGAACTGATTTGACCAGAAGGTAAAGGCCCAAGTGAAGGAAGGCATTATCAACATAAATGGAAATGCATTTCAAGCAGGGGATGCTACTGATGCAGTCTATGGGGCTGCTCCCACACGGGATGTACTGTAGAATACATGCATGGATGCTGATCAACATGTAGATCTACTAGTGAATTCCGGAGAAGAATTGGTGGAGGAGGAACCCCTTGCGACCCATGCCCCAATAGATGATAGAGATAAAATGATAGAAAGGACGATACGGGTGGAAACCAATAGAGAACAAAGGGACTGGATTGACAAACAGAATCGTATCCTTGTAAGAGGTCTCAATGTGGGGAAAATCAATCAAGATGAATACAAGAAAAAGTTGCGACAAAATGGTGTGTAAATTTGATGATTGTATAAAGGATGATCCAGAAATATCGGTAACTGCTTTTTCATGGGAACTTATTAAGGAAAAAAATTTCAATAGGCTCTAGTTTCCCTTTAACAACTTTGTTTCCTCTTGGGTTTCTCACTTTATCAATAGAAGTGTTTTTTGGTTTATAATAAAAAAATGAAGTAAGTAGTAGTAGGGCTCACACTTCTTAGTCATTTCATTTCCTGCATAAGTGTTCCACATAGATCATACAAAATTAAGTCATTAAAAATCATCATTTATTCCACAATAAAGGAATGTGAAAATAATACATGAAACTCTACAAATAATAATTAAATGTGCATCAAGGCGAATACCCTTGATAGAGAAATGGGTATAGTATTTATTACACAATGACTTTGGCTTGGAAAATTGTGCAGCAATTTCAGCACATAACGGCGTGACATAAGAATTCATAAAAATGGTTTATGGGAGAGAATCAGGTATCTCATAATATGTATATGAAATGTAAATTAATGGGTTGATATAGATACATGTACCAAAATATGTAATGGAATTTAGATTCTTAATATAAAATAATTTCTTGAATGTATATGAGAAGAGAGAAATTCTTTATGGAATTTCTGTATGGTAACAGGTGTACATGAGAGGCATTAATGTGAGAGAAATAGGTCTCTCATATTTGAAAAATCATAATAGAAGTATGGGGTAGGTGTAAATTCATACCCAACCAGTTTTTTTATAATAAAAGGGTATAACAACATAAAGAAATTTGGAAAAAAATGAGAAAGGAAGAAATCCCTTACTTGGAAGTGTGATCCCAAAGGCTTGGGAGATGCTTGAGAGAGGGTTCATAAGAGCTTGGTGCTTCTTTGGAGGGTTATATTTAGATGAGGGAAGATTTTGGTTTATCTACAATGATTTTTATTGAAGAGTATGTGTGATCTCGGGTGGGTTTATATAGGAAATGATTGGAAATTCTTTAATATCTAGGTTTTGAACAGTACACATTAAACTAATCAAAACCACAAATAATCCCACGGTTTTTGACCATGTTTTTTTTGACAAAGAGTACTGGAGAACATTATTTTATAAGGAAAATGGCTGAAATTTTTAATATATTATGCTTTCTTATGTAGAGGTGAGTCACAATCTCAAGGAAATAATTTTAAAAGTTAATATGTTTTATACGTATTGGAGGGTCTACTAAGGCAACATAAAATTAACGCAAAAAATATAAAGAAAACATTATTTTAAATTTGAAACATATATTGGCTGATAAAACCAATTATAGTATTTTATTACATAACTAATGGGTCATTATGATGTCATAAAACACATTATATATTAAAACGATATTTAATTTTGTAGCAAAAAATTCAATTGTCTCAGAAAATTATGAAAAATTCACCATTGGATAATTTCAACATCCTGATTCAAAAAATAATATTAATTTTATATAAATGATTTTCAAAACTTTTGAATTTTTAATTTTAATATAAAAACTAGCATTTATCTAAAATTTATGGGTTTTGTCAAAAACATCCTTCAAACCATAATAAAAATTATAATTGTATTCATAAAAATTATACGATCATTTATATATAATAAAAAGTAAATTAGTAGTAAAACTTTATCAAAATATTATTTAATTAATAAATCCATTAATTTATTAAAATAGTTTTCATAATTGAATATTAACTAAAAATACTATTAGTGCTTCAAAAAATATTTACAATGTAACAAAAATAAAATGAATATATATTTTTTATTCTTTACAAAAATAATGCACATAATCATAGTGACAGGGTTTTGTTACATAACCCCTTATAACACCCCACATAAGAGCTAAGGGTAAGGTTTGCGATGGTGATAAACACTTAGGGGGGATCAGATAACATCACTCATGTGGTAATATCTATCAACTTCCACTTCCCCTATACGTAGTTCCGTTCAAGATTAACATTTTTAATATCATCTTGGGAATGGTCAAGAGTGAATTCTAGTGATTCCACATCCTTTCTAAGCTCTAAAAAATGAGATTTGTATGGATTAGTTCTACTTGACGAGGTCGTACCTTCTTTTTTCTGAGTAAATTTGATTTTTTAAAGCCTTGTGTTTATACTAATCATGTGATCATTGTTCAATAGCTATATTAGCAATGGTAACAATTATTAACATTATTTTAAAATCAAAAACAAAATAAAACCAAGGAATTGAAAATTTTATATAATAATATTACATGATAAGACTTTTAATTAGATCAAGAGAAATTCCCATTTATAAATGTTCCGTTCATTGCAGTTTGGCTACACAGTTTACTAATCCAGGCATCCAAACTATGAACAAGTGTCCATGTCAAAAAAATTTATTTATTATTAATAGTTTTCTCTTCAATGATTAACCATAGTGCACCCCTTTCTTCTCCCATTTGACATATATAGCCACTGAAGTCTCCAAAGCTCCCTCAATGTCTTTTGGAACCCAATTTTGAATGGGTTTTTGTGGTGGAACACCAATATTTTTCAAGTACGTTAATTCATCTCTTTTTCCTTAAATTTTACATAGTGTTTATTCCATAATTCTAGAACTTACAATTTTCAAAAAATATGGTTCTGTACCTAGGGTATAATTTAATGTTTCTTGGTTCAATCTTATGGATTATGTTTTATTTTCATCCCCCTATGGTGCAAAGGTGGTGCTATTGAAGTCTCACATAAATATTTGGGGGTTTTGACAACTAAGGTATGTGTTTCCATGTATAAGAACTATTTTATGAGTTTTATTTATTTATTTTTATTCCTAGAATTTTTCTTACCAATTGTGTGTGGTAAGAAAATTATTCAGGATAGAATTGTTTAAGCTTTGGATTTTAAAGTAGCATTTTTTATTCAAATTATGTGTTTTTCATGTGTAATTCCTATGGTATCATTTGAGGGAATTTTATAATATATGGAAATGGTTTGTTAAATGTTTATAGGTATGAAAAATATATTTTTGGTATGGTTTTTGGTTCATTTTACTTTAAAAGATGGGGTTTGAAATAGATTTTGTGTGCGCATCCATGTTTTAATTCATGAAATTGTTTTATGGAAATTTAAAATGGTTTGTTGAGTTGCACAAAGGGTGAAAAAATGTTGCGAGATATTTTGTGTGTGTATGATTCAAAAATGGTATTGTTATGTGAAAATGATATTTTATAATAGGTTTAAGTAGTTTGATCACATAGATGAAGACCCAGGTATCTAGGAGGGAGGACTATGACAAGTATGCTACTGATCTGGTAGTGGTATCATCCCTATGTCACTTATCAAGTTTGATGATGACAATGATAAATAAACATTGATTATTTGGGGGACCACTAGTCCTTTGGGGTTTCCCCTCCTAATGGATCATTCATGAGAAGGACATTGGTTATGGTTACTTATACACTGAGATATGATGTACCTAGGGCCCCATATCTAGCTAGTGCCTGTGGGTGTTCATTGGACCAGTGCTCATTGGATATATTGTATTTACCATCGACATATGGTGTGTTTTGTTGAAAAATTCTATATCATGTTTTTTTTATTTAATATAGAGCATTCTTCAATGTTTCGCTCCTGAAAACTATTTTGTTTTATAGTTGCATCTTTTAGAAATTGTTACTTTTATATCTTTATTTATAATAATTAGAATCATTTTGTCTTAAAATGTCTATCGAATGAAATCTTTTTGGTGAAATTATATTGGGCTTAGTATCACACCATACATAAATCATTTTTTGTAATTAGACTTGATAATGTTTGACACATGTAGGTAAAAGTTCATTGGATATGATTGTTCACATTGTTATCTTCTTTTTTGGGTGTAGTGATGTGGATGAGGTTTGGGAGTGATTTCCCCTTCCTTGTGGTTCTTGAGTAAGACTTTTTTCTCTTTTCAATTTATTTCCCTCTTGGGGTTTTTTTACAACTATGTAATTCAATTATAAATTTTTGTTAATTTTCTGTTTGGAATAAATTTTCAGATTCAGTTTATTTATTATTGTTGGTTGTTAAATTCTTATATACTGGGGTAAATCATTCCCAACTCATTCTATATGCCACCTAAGAACTTGTGCCAACCCATGGAGAGAGGTAATTCGCTTTATTTTGTTTTCATAGATTAGGTTGATTTCTGGTTTGGTTGGTGACTAAATCTAGTTCTTGGCCATTTTCTACATAAATTTAGTATAAAAACATTTTAGATTTTCAAAGCCATTTATCTGAAAATCTATTTTTCATTGTGTTTTCAAGTTGAATTTTAAATTCTGTTCTCAAACATATGTGTTTTGAATTTAAGAAAAATTGATTTCATATTTTTAACCCATAAATACAAATTTAGTAAACAATTGTCATTTATTTTTTGTCAATAATAGTAGTAAAATTGAAATCATTTGTAACCTTGGTAAAGGGTAAATCCGGTAATTAAGGGTAAAAATAAAATTTTAAGGATTATAAATTAACTCTAATACTTACCCCAATTTTTTGGATGAGTATATTTTGACCATAATCATCCAAGGATCAAATTTATGACAACTTATAACCAGTTGGAAATGATTATGACTTTTATAGTATTTTATTTTATAAAATTCCAAACATATAACACTCTTGAATAAGTGTAATATTTTTAATATAGTGTAATATATAAGATATTATCATCTATCAATTTTATTCTAAAATATAATTGATTTATCACCATCCTTACAATTTATTTATAATTTTTATTTAATAAATAATTACCTTAAATTCTTTTACAATGCCTATTTATTATTTATTTATTTATTTGAAGAATAAATTTAATTATATTAAAAATAATAAAATAAATATAATTATTGATAATTAGTTTCATCATGAATATTATCGAATAACTGACATGTTTAGGATGAAAAAAAAATATTTTCGAATTATAAGTGTTATATTGATATTATTAATGTCAATGTAAGTAATATTTCCAAAAATTGTCATTGTGGTTATTTGGTAATAAATAATATTTTATTTAATGATATAAAATTATTAAATATATTAAATATATTCAAGTAATTAGGATAAAGTTGAAAATTTCAAACGTTCACTATTTTTGGATTTTTATAATTTATCGTAACAATGAAAACCCTTAAAGCGTAAAAATCCATATTGTCCTAGTAAGAATTAATGTGGTTAAATAAGGATTGAAACCAAAATATAATGGTATAAATATTTTAAAAACTTATATAATTTTAATTTAATGTTGGGATTATGAACCATACTCATCTTATATTTTAAATAAATATTTTTTGAACTGTTGTTTATTAATTATTATTATATATACATTTATAATTTTTTAAAATTCCAAGAGTTCCTCAGCCCTATATTCTAAAAGTGCACCACTTAATACAATTTAATCACACTCAATAACACATTTTGTTCATTCAATATCTACCCAAATAAATTCATAGATTCCAAACACACATTTGTGTGGTCTTGTTTTAGGAGTATCATCAACCTTGTGGGTCTTGAGGTGTTAAGAAAATGATATTCTCTATAGAGGATTAATCATTCTAAATCGATCCTTTCTAAATTTTTTATTCATCAATATCCTTAAAACCTTATTAAACCATCTAAAATAAATAAATCATGTATCCAATATATATTCATATATAGTCATATGTTATTGTTTCATTGAAATGACCTATATCCTTGTCAACTTCCCTCAAATGGGTAGAGAATTTATCATTCATGAGTATGGCAGACTACTAAATTCCAAACTAATTTAATTGGTTTTCCATAATCATCTATCAAGACTATTTATAATGTTAAAATTACTATTTATATATTATATTCATGACATATTTATCATTATTAAATGATGATATATCATTTATTTTCATACATTTCCATGTAAAAAATTGATGACATTGTTCGTGCGTAAGTGTGGACTACCACCTTCACGAAGTAATGTGATTCATTTTTCATCGCAATACCACATGTATTACATATAAGTATTTTTAATGAAGTAATATTTAATATATAATTTCTATTTAAATTTTGTAAAGAAAAAAATAAATTTCTTCTTTCTTCAATGATTGATGAAAAATGGAAACATTACTCATGCGTACGTATGGTCTATCATCTCCATTATTGTAATGTAAATAATTTTTCATAACCATATTTTAAGGTTAGATAAAAAATTATAATTAATTTATAAAAGTGATAATTATGTAATTAAAATTATTATAGATACATTTTAATTCGAATCTTTTTAACCATATGAAATATAAGGAAATCATTCTCAAATTATAATTGAATATCATCATAGTATCTGATGTGAACTTAATTGATCAATTAATTTTTTATAAGATGATGATAATTGAAATAAAAGGAGTAGTAGACTTCATAAAGTTTATAATGAAAGTAAATAATTAACCTAAGTTTATTATTGAGGAAGATAACTAAATTATGTGGTGAGTTAGACTAATGGTATGGGAATTACATTTTAAAATATTATTTTAAGGTTTATTTTTATAAAAGTCAAAATTAATGATTGTTAAGTTATACAAGATGAGTGTATTTCTCTTCCATCATCATTCATTAATTATTGTAAGATTATATTAAATTTATAAATGGTTATTTTCAAATAAAATTTTATCATTTATAATTATAAGGCCTTTTTTAAATAAGTGTTTTTAAAATGGAAATTTTATTATCTTAACAAATTTTTTAGTGATATTTTATTTATATAAAACCCATATTTTACTCATTTTGGGTATATTATAATTGAAAATTAGGTTTTAAAAGGAAATGGTATTTGGATGTCAGATATTTTTTACATAAGGGTTTTAATATGTTTTTCATTGGTTTTATGATGAAATGTTTAAGTATAAAATGGTTTATTCATGATATAGTTCTCTGGAATTTTACGTGAAATATATGTGCTTGATAAAACATATATGACCCATTATGGATCATAGGTGAGCCAAATATAGCTTATAAATTTGTTACAACTATATCGTGGGAGGTGATCCCACTATAGCTTTGGGTGATCCCAGAAAGCACTCTATTGATTAGGTAATGGTATTATCTTTGATAGGAGTGGAGGAGTAAGTTATATAATATCTTCTCCTATGGGTTTAACTTGGTTATATTTAATTATAACATGCATTTAAAACAATTTATGAATGTGATTTTGTAGGTTTTAAAAAGGGTTCTTATTTCTTACATTGAGTTTTAATGTTTTATTTGAGAAATGTGTGTGTGTGTGTGTAATTTTCATATTGGAATTATTTATTTCTTTTTCTCAATGTTCATTATGACAAAGGAAAAATATTTTTTGTTTTTAATGTCTTTTAATAAAATAATAGATTTATTCTTCTTTTACCCCTTACTATGATTTCCTTTCCCATACAAATTTTTTTAATTTTTTTTCATAGTTATTGAGGTTGAGTAGGGATAATGATGAGTTGAAGATGAATATGGTGAATATTTATGATGAAAATAAACCATTTTTAATATTTAAAATCCTTTTTGGGTGTGGAAAATGAATACTAATTATATGTGTCCACTTGTAATTAATGGGGTTACACTATAAGAGTATTTACTAATACTCTAAAAATCTAAATGAAAAGATCCTTAAAATATTAAGAATATGAATTATAGTTCATAAACACTAGAATATTTAATGATTAAGGCCAAGTCAATACAATTGTTTTCAAATAAGGTTTTAGAAAACTTTGGATATTAATATTTTTTTAGGTGACGTTATCTTAAGAGTTTGGGATTCTATATGAAGTTTACGATTTCAAGGTTGATAATATGATCAATATATTAGAAAAACCTTTTATTATTTATGTTATGAAATTATTAGGTGACTAATGATATTTTTTGAGATGTTTATTATTGAGGTAATAATAGGTTATTAAAATTTTGGATGCAAAAAAAAATATAAGATAAATTTTGAGGTAAAAACATTTATTTAAATTTGAATATTTTTTTATTTTGGTTATTTTATCATTTTATTTGAAATTTTATAAGAATGATAAATTTTTTGAAATGGATACCCCCTAACCATATAACAATCCATCAGGTATAGAAAATACATTAGGATTGAACAAATAACAAATGGGGGACAAGGGTGCATTACCTACCACTGAACTATATGATGTCCTAGTTAGAATAATTTTTTTATTTAATCCATCTGAAAGATAATGGTTATTTACATTCTGGTAAAATATGTTTTATCAAATATATAACCATGGGATTGGAAAATGATTTAGTGATTAAGTGATTAATGTTATTTTGGAACAAGTTCAGTTTTTTGGTAACCCTATGTGATTAAGGTAAATAGAATACTATAGGAATAATGTATTAATTATAATTTGGAATCATATATAATTTTATTATTTGTTTTTATGGTTTTAGGTTAGTTTTAAAAATTATTATCATATCTCAGAGATTATCTGACTAGAGAAATTGCATTTTGGTATGAGAATTCCTGAGTCACTGATGTTAGTTGAGGATATATAAACAATTTATATTGGATTAATATGGTATAAAGTACTTCTAATTTTATGTTTTCAGTCATAGTTTGGAATACCTAGGATAAATTTTAGGGATAATTATTTATTGAAAGATGTATGTTGGGCATTGGGTATTACTATTGAATTTTTGTGAATAAAGTAATTTTTCAGCATATAAAGTAGTATTCTTTTTATATAATCATCTAATATTTTACTAAACTTTATGGTTCTTTAATTAATAAATATAAAAGAAATAGATCATTATTATTTTAGGGATTTTTTTATTCATAGGATTTGATTACATTGATTCAAGTATAAAAAATTTATACTCATCATTTAGAGAAAAAAATGAGTTTCATAGTAGAAATTGATTAAATAAAGAAATTATACTTTTCAATTGTGTATAATAATTTTGATTTTAGTATAGATGGTAAAGGAATTATATAAATCTATGTGAAATATCTTTAAATAAAAGCATTATCTATTTATTTTCTTTCTTAAAAATCAATGGCCTTTTAACCAATCATAGATTTAAGAATTTGTAGTGGTTAAATTTCTCATGCCCATGTTATCTATCACTCTCTACTAGTCCTTAAGAGTTAATTCTCTCTTATATGTCCACATTTTAATACATAGAATCTTAATATATTATATCTGAAGTGACCTTCATACATTAGTTTTTCTATTATCAAGTAGAAGTTTTATTAACCCTTTTTATAATGTCGTGTTTCAAAAAAGATATTATATAAAGTCAAAACATGGCTATCAAGATCGAGGTGAAAATTGTGAGGACATTGTTTCCAAAAGGATGAAATAATATAACATCTGATTATTTTTAAAATTAATCAATATGTTTGATAGCTTATAACATATGATACATTGACCTTAAATGAATAACTAAATATTATTATATAAATATTACCATTATAATTGAGACACTAATTTTGCATGATAGAATTAGAATAAATTATTTACAAAATCAATGTAAAGTTTTAACTCAATAAGATTGTATTTTTAATTTATTCAAAAATAATGACACAAGTTTTAGTAAAGTCATTTCATTCTTAAAAATACATATTCATTTAAAATTTGTATTCTTAAATTTTATGAGTGAATATTATAATTAATTTATAGAATTTTTCAAAAATTTATTTCAAAAAATAAATTATAATTTTGAATTCAGTATGTCGAAATTATTTGATGATGATTTCCTAAAAATATGGATATTTTAATAAATATTGAAAATATTGGTATTATTAAATATTGTCTTTTATTTAAGTCTTTACAAGGTCATATTACATTGGGGATTTTTTATGATTTTATTTTGTTAATTTTTATTTATATTAATTTAATTATTATTTTTGAAATATATTTTTTACTTGCATTGAGTAAGAAATATTATATTAATATATATATATATTAAAATTTTCTAACAATATTTTATTGGCGTGTTTTAATGGTTTATTTTTATTATAAATTCTAAAACATATGTGATTTTAATTTTTAAAATGTTATTTCTTATTTGGAATAATTTGGCCCATATTTAGTAAAAATACACCTTTTTTATCAGTAAAAATAACATCTTTGGTAGTTTTTGTAACTATGATAAATGGTACATCGAGAAATTAAGGGTAGAATAATATAATAAAGATTATAAAATAAACAAAAAATTTAAATATATTTTATTAGATGACTTTTTTTGAACCATAATAATCCAATGGTCTAATTTATGGCCTTTTAGAGATAATTGAATAAGATTATGAATTTTAGAGTTTTATATTTAAAGAATTGTCAAACATGTCACCTTCTTGTTTTTATAAGTGATTTTGTTAATATGTTCTTATATGTAAGTTGTGTTTGAATATCAACATTTTCTAAAATATAATATATTTATCATCATCATGGTAATTGTTTTTAAATTTTCATTACATACATTATTACCTTAAATTATTTAACAACGATGATGAATTAATTATTTATTTAAATTAAAATCAAATTAATGATATAAAATTATTAATATAAATATATTTTGAGGTAATTATTTTGATAAATGAATTTTATAGATTACCCTGACATGTTAGGAATACAATAAAATGTTTGGTTATAATTATATGTGTTATATAAACTTTATTATATTCAATATAATGGATAAATCCAACAATTGACATTACATATATTTTATAATAAATAATATTTTATTAAATGATATTGAAATAATAAAAATCATAATACAGACATGTAATTAGTATAATTTTGTAAATACCATCCATTTTATATTTATGGATATTTCTTTAATTTTATTTTAAAAATATTTATCCTCAATTAGTAAAAATTCTTGTTATCATGGTAAGACATAAAAGGAATAAATAACGATTAAAAAACGATAAGTGCATAAATACAGTAAAAACTTATTTTTTTATATGATGGGTTATCAACCAATAATTATATTATATTTTAAATTATTATTTTTGTTTCTATTTGGTATTATATATTGTTTTAAACTGATTTATTTTTTTAGAAATTTTAAGAGTGCCCCTCCCCTCTCTTATAAATGGGAACCTCTTATTACCATTTCAACACACTCCATAATAAATTTTATTCATAAAATCCCAACCAAAATTCAATCCTATAATCCTTCCTCACATTATTTTTGTATTTGGTTTAGTTATAACACCATTATTATTTTTCATAATGTGTTATGAAAAGGAGATTCCTCAAAGAAGAAGTATCTTTGTTAATCAAGTGTTTCCATTTTGTTTTTATTCCAGAGCCCTCAAACCATATTTAACCATTTTATAATATTATATATAGTATACTCCATACACTAAAATATATTTCTGTTTGTGTAATGACATATATCTATCTCCACTTTCATCAAATGGGGAATGAATTCTTCATTCTTATGTGTAATAGACAACCGTCTTCTAAACAGATATAATTCATTATCAATGTTTGTCTTTACATATTGGTTATAATGATGCAAATAATTATTAAATATGATATTCAAGAAACTTTCTCATAATAAATGAAAATATATTATTTAAATTCGTTCCTTTCTATGAATTTAAAAATTATCATGTCATTCTTATTCATGTAGACTACCACCTCCATTAAGAGATGCCATTTATTTTTCATCACAATTTTACATGGATTATTTATGTAAGTATATTAAAATAATTTTTATGATTTATATGATATTATTATAATTATAGAAAGATAAAATAATACTTACCTTTTTTTGTTTTGCTTGATGAAAAGTGGAAACATAACTCTTGTGTAATTACCTCCTACCGTCTCCATGATTGCAACATAGTTAATTTTTCATAACCATATTTCATTGTGGGATTAAAAAGACTAATTAATTTATAATATAAATAATTACTTCATTAACATTATTTTTAGATGATCTAGCTCTAATATTTTTAAACATAGTCACCCTACCAAAGTCATTTTGGACATAGGAATAGAATACTGTCATAGCATCTTATGTGAAGTTAAATAATGAATTAATTGTTATAACATTATAATAAGTGAAATAAAAGTACTAATACACATGATAAAGGTTATAAATAATGTAAATCATTAACATTATTTTATTATTTAGGATGATAACGGATGCACATGATGAGTGAGACTCAAGGTATGATACTTTATTTCAAAAAATTTATTTTAATGTTTCTTTTTCAAAAAAGATAAATGAATATTTTTTTAATTTATAAAGAATGAGTATATTTTTCTACAATAAAAATTCTTAATACATTAAATCTTCCATTATATGTTTAAGTTTATATTTTAAATTAAAATTTATTTATTTATAAGTGTGAAATATTTTTTTTTGTAAAAATAAATGTTTTTATAATGGAAATTTCATTTTCCTTCAAAAAAATTATGATATTTTATTCATTGATAAACCCTAATTACATTATTTTAGGAATTTTGGTATTAAAAATGAGGATTTTAAAGAAATGGGTATTTATATGATATAATATAGATTACATAAGGCTTTTAGAAACATTTTAAATGGTTTTTAGATTATAAGTGGAAGTATAATTTTTTTAATTTATTTGTTACTTGAGAATTATTTATGAAATGGGTGAGATAGATAAAGAATATATGAAGGGTTTATCCCTAGTATAGCTCATAGGTGAGCCTAATATTACTTATACCATGGGTCATACCAGACTGTGTCAAGATATCCTATTATAGCTTTGGGTGCACCCAGATAGTGCTCCAATGTATTGGATAATGTTTCTTGTCTTGAGAGGAAACACTAAAAGTGTAACTAAAGGGTTTATTTTATGGATTCAACAGGTCACTGATTATTAATAAAATGGGATTTAAACTTATTATGAATATGATTCTCTATGTTTCCAAAAAAATGTTTTTATTCTATTGTTATGAGCTTTAATGTATTATTTTACAGAAAATGTGTGTTATTTTCACATGTAAATGATTTATTTCATAATCTCATGAAAATTGTGATAAAGGAAACCTTTTCATGGGTTTTCAGGACTTTCAACAAAATGATAGATTAATTATTTTTTAGATCTCTCACAATGCTTTTGTTTCTCACCCAATGTTCAAAAAAATATTCATAGGGTTTACGGATGAGTGGTGACAAGGATTAGGTCAATATAAAATTTATTGTGATTTATCATCAAAAGAAACCATGTTTTATTTTTAAAAGGTCATATTTTTTGGAAAAAATTGTTACAAGGTATATGTGTCCATATGTAATTAATGGGTGAACATTGTAATATTTTTCCTAATACAATAACACTCTAATTTGAAAATATTTTCAGAATGTTACGAAGGATAATTACAGTTCAATCCCACTAGAATATGTAATGCTTAAAGCGGAGGTCATACATTAATAGTCTTGGATATATACCTATGATTCCTAGAAAAAATAGACTCAAAACAATTTCAAACAATAGTATATTTTTTAGGGTTCTGAATATAGAAAAAAGATCATTAATAAATGATGTGATAATGGTAAGACCATCCTATGATAATGGGGTAGGGGAGAGAAGATTCAACATAATTATTAGGGAATTAAATACCTATATTTCTCCAACGAGTTTCTAAAATCTTTATATTTTAATTTTGAATAAGATATATTATATGAATATGTAATTGGCATAAAAATATTCAATATGAATAAATAAATTTTTTATAAATTTTATATAGTGGGTTATTTGGGGGAAGTTGCCAACGATAAAATTGAAACGAGTAAATAAATTGAAGCTGTAAAAATGTGACAATAAAATTTAAATAAATAGAATTATTAGTATATTAATCATTAAAATTGATGAATGATTAATGAAAATTATATATTATTGGTCTTATATTGTGCAATTCTGTATAAATAATATATTAATATTGAATAATATTTTTATAAAATTATTGATGAAATTATCTTATTATTTATATATAATTTTTTTCAAGAGTATGAGTTTGGATATTTTGTAATAAATAGTAGAAACATAGTTTAACCCCTAAAAAAGGTTGGATAGTGGCTTTGTATAAATTCATCTTAGGGGTGTGAAAATTCATTATAATGGACTTGAAATTTTTTTCAAGTTATTCCAAAAAATTCATGTGACATATATAATACCCATATAAGGATATATAAAAACCATCCATAAGGTGTTCCTCAATTTCATGAGTCTATGAAACATTATTTAAATATTATGTAAATGATAGTTAATTAGTAGAGGAACAATGAGATAGATGGTTGGTATTTTATATCGACATAGAGACTGTGAAACTATATAAAATCATATTTCTCTATTATTTTATGGGATGCCTATTTATATTGTAGGATATGGTGAATAATGAAACTATAGATCCTAAATCCATTTTATTAGATATATAGTGGAGAGGTTTTTGATCTATTTTATGATGAGGTTACAAGGAAAGTAAGCAGTGGTAAATTACTCTATCATAACCACAAACACATATATAATATTTAATATATTATGTAATTCAAACTAACTTTATTTGGAATGATATGTTATTTTTTTGGAGAGATGTGGTATTTATATATATATATATAAGGTGTTAGGGGTATGGTATTTCCAATATATAATGTATAGAAGGAATTTTTTATTCCCACCTTAAAATATAGTTATTAATTATATATATTTATTATTATATAGTTTTTATTATTAATATTTTTATAGTCATCCATTGGGTGGTATATAGTTATTGTGGTTATAACTAATATTGTGAGAGGTGTGGAATACATGATATGATTACTGATATTAGGGTTATTGAAATGATGAATGGGTGATCATGATGCTATACTGAATGAACGATACTGATCATGATGATGGGATGATTAATTATTTTTTATTTATTCTATATTTTGAACCATTAATATGTTTCCCCCACTTGGATTCATAATGATTTTTTCTAATAGTCTACTATGTATATTTATATTCTCTACACTACTTTATACAAATAATATTTTAAATTATAGGGGATGAGTTGGAGTTGATAGCTCTGTTCTCCCCTTGTCTTCGGCCCTCTCGCCTCACCCTCTTCTAGGGTTCCTCCTCCTTTAACATGGGTTCTCCATCTCATTCCCATGTCTCCAGAACTGTCGCGTCTTTATCTCCCTCTTGTAGGGTTTATCCCCCTTTGATTATGGTTCCCCTCCTTGTCTTCGATGCTCTCGCATCTCTCTACACCTTTTCTTGGGATTCTCCTCCTTCGGAAATGCTTCTCTCTCAAGACGACAGAGCGCCCTTGGCATTATCCCCCAGTGTTTCTTATGTAGCTTGTTCATGCCTAGGTATTTCTTTCGGTCTTTTTATCACTTCAGATCTGGTGTTGACACCCTCCCTTTCACGATGAAGACGTCTACTTCAAGGAGGTCCTGGGGTTCTGATGCTGGTTGTCTACTATGGATTTCTTCAGTCACCCCTTCCGTGTCTCTGACCTCCTGTTCCTTAGTGTCTTCTAGATCGGATATAGAGCGGTGGCTCAAGGAGGGTTTGGGTTAGGCAGTTCGGCGGTCGACAGATCTCTATGTGTTTCTAGGTCACTTGATCCTTTTTTGATTGTTTCCAATTTTATCTTCATCGTCGTTACTGCCATTTGGAACTCTCATCCGCTCAAACTCTACTCTAACCTTAGGTTCTACTTCTCCTCTCCTGGTTGGAGCCGGATCTGTGGTAACAAAAATGTTTTGGGTGGTTCAGTTCGGTGATCGCCATTGTTTCAGATGCAGCTCTTCGATGCCGGTTTTTTGTTTTTCTGTGATGGTTTGATTGTTTTGTTCTCGACGGTGGTGTGTTGAAAGATTTATCTATGTTCTTGCCTGGTTCTGGTTTTGGTTTTGGTTTTGGTTTTGGTTTTGGTGTATTGGTTGTTGCTGGCTCGATGGAGAATGACTACATGGTGCGATGTTTACAGTGGCACCAGAGGTCTCAGGTGGTCTTCGGTGTCTGGTACGATGGTAGGATGTTGACGATGATGAGGTGATAGATCGTGATAGCTACAGCTGTACTCAGCATGATGATGAATGGTGATGGCTACAGTGGTACTCATGATGATGGTGGGTGATCCACATATCTTCTCATTGGGTGTTGTGAACGTTTTTGAATTTTGAAATCGTGTATTGGGGTTACTTTGGTTTATGATTCACACCTGCTGGTTTGTAGATTACTGCTAATTGAAAATCAAATAAAAATGAATTTTCAGGTATATGGTATGAGTTGATGGGGGTGTTAAGTGATTTCATATTTTGACATGGGAGTATAGATTTCGTAGTTAGCTTGAATTATAACTAGATATATATTTAAAGAGTGGGGGATACATTTTGATGACATGACATGAATATAATATTCATTATTTATGTATTTAGGGTTTGGAATTCGTTTCTTTATTTATCATGTTGTCTACATTTCATTTTAGAAATGGGATATTCTATCTATACATTTATGTTATTGTAAGGTTGGTTCTAGGAACAAAATGGGTCATATTAAAAGATGGATATTAGGATCACATGGAATAACATTATCTTGTTAGGTGGAGTCTTTTTAGGGGAATTTCTAGACAGGAGATACCTCTAAGTATGTCTCAAAATTTGTATTTCCGAAAAACATAAAATTCAACAATGTAATCCTCCTGAACGTAGACATTATTTATTTTACCTATAAAACAATTGCATCATAATTAGAAGTCCATAATTGAAACAACAAAATAAAAAAATCAATAATGATAATTTTAAATCCTCATAAAACATACCCATTAAAATACTTTAATGTTTTAATGTCAATATGGAGAAAAATATATGGAACTATCTATATGTATACTATATCAACATGACACACAAATTCAAAGGAATTTCCAAACCACATGACCTAAAAAACAAGTGTTTCTAATTTCTAAGAATCCGTTCTGGAATGATTTCTCCCAAAATAATAGAAAAAAAATCAAAGATCAACGAAGAGAGAAAAATAGACTCACCTTACATATGATGTCTATTAATGAATAAAAGAATAGGTATCAAAAATAAAAATACATTCAAAATAGTTTATAACAAACAATATTGATCTAAACCACTAACATATATATTAAATAACAATTTATTATTTGAATAATATAACACGACATAAATAGAAACATAAAAATATAAAAAATAGAAACCCCAATAAAGAACAATGTATTGGATTATATAAATTTAACAAAAAATAAAAAAATATGATCATATACTAGGACCTAATATATGAAACATATGATCCCCAACCACCACCCAACTCAGCACACATTGTCCTAAACGGAAAAAAAATGAATCAAGTAAGAAACCTAAAAATTGAAATATATTTGAATGATATAATAATACTTATAGGTCACTAAAACCGACTAATACTATAAAAATAATTGACTATGTAAATTCATAAATTATAGTTTAAAAATGTTAATTTAAATTATTATTTCAAACAATCATGTAAAAAACCACATGTTTATGAACAAATCAAAATATTTCACTTTATTCTCGTAAAATAAAAACACCCACATCAAAAGGATTCCCACCAATCTATTTCAATTAAAAACTACACACCTGAGGAAATTTTAAAAAAAAAACAATTTGTTTTATTAAAATGAAAAACAATCACATCAAAAAATAAATTAACCGGATAAAACATTCAATAAATTGTTTTTTTAGACATTCACCTTAAAAATATATAAAACTGACTTTAAATTCAAAACAAGTTTACCAAAACTTATTTTCAAAATATTATCACAAGAAAATTACCCAAACATACCTAGGTAAAGTATAAAAAATTTGTGACCACAATTCACATGGAATATTTCATATTAAATAATGATATGGTGACACAAAAACATAATCAAGGGGAAAGATAAAATCAGACACATGATAACAACCTTAATTTCAAATTCTATAAAACATACTGAATGTTTCATGGGATCCAACCTAGGATCTCTTATGTGAGACACATCCAGTTTTTAGGAGTTCCCACTCAAAGAAAAATTGATTGAATTTAATGAAATCCAAACCATGATCCGTACAACTTCCCCACAGAGGCCTTCTTGTGATGAAAATCAATTGTAAACCTAGATAGTGGACTAACTAGAGGTCCACTAACACCATTAGAAAAAATATGTGTAACATAAATATACATTTCCCACTGAATTCCTTGGATCCAATGAAGAATATAGATGTTATGATAAATAAAATGCATTCCACGATTAAAACACAAGTAAAAATATTTGAATATTCCTCACCCCAACACATTTAAAATAAACAAACTCATTTATCCCATGTATATACCTCATAAATATGAATATTGACATGGAATGGGGGAGAAAAAACTCACATAGTGGTAAATGGTACATAAAATGGTATACAAATCAAAGGGAAATCAATAATGGTCTTACACAATAAATAATTGAAAACCAATGCACTAATGGATCTGTTATCATAATACATAGAATGTAATGCCACACCCTTTTACATTTCATAAAACACGAACCCTAACATTCTTTCAAAAACATTGTAAATCTCAAATAGAATTGCAAATGTTTCAAATATACCATATAAAATATAATTCTTACACTTTGAAATCAAAAAAAATTCTAGTCTCGATGAATTCCCATAAAAACACATTTTAGAAGATACATTAAGGAATTTTTACAAAGGGTAAACCAATCACTCTTTAAAAAACAAATATTTTAGTTAATAAAAGAACCTATTTTAAAATGATTTGATTTAAAAACCTCAATTTAATATTATTTACACTTTGAAATATTTATTTTAATCATTAAAAAACTGCAAAAAACCCCCACACACACCATTCAAAACCATTTAAAGTCCTCAAGGAATTTTTAAATTCTTAGTACATATAAATATTCAATTTCAAACCAGAAATATTGGAAATTAAAAAATAAAAAATTTATCCCAAGATGAAAAACTATTTAAATGGATTGAAATCATCACATGGATATCACATATATTCATATTCAATGTAAAAAAGGAATATAGAAATAATAAGAACGCTTTTAATTCCATGAGGAATAATTGCATAGAAATAACAACTTTAAAAAAGTTGAAACAAAGTTGAAACATGTTTCCATCAATGGATACCATTATTAAAAGAAGAAAACATCACATACAAGCCATAAAAGACCTCAACCCTAGGTTAGAACCATCATTAATAAAATACATAGTCTAACAAAAAAAATTGGTTTCTAGAGGAAGAATAGAACAATGAAATAAGAAATGAAAACTAGTAAGGAATAAATAAAATAACATATACCTTAGAACTTCATGGAAATATAAAAATTATGGCAATGAATCGAATAGGAAGAAGTTTAAATATCCATCATTTCATTCTGAGGGTCGGATGACTCATATAGGTTAAGAAATGGGTGTAAATCCAATTTGTTAAAATTAGGCATTTTGGGAAAAAGAATCATTATGTTATTTTTGGAATGACAAAATTTTTTCCCATATGGTTTTATTAAATATGAATTAAGAAATTCCTAAGCTAAAAAAACATATTGTACCAATAAAATGTCACCTATATTAGATTTCCCCATATCTGGAATGGAATTTGCGGTCCCCGATGTTTGGAAACTAGTTCATAGGAATCATAGAATTACCTTTGGGAATGATTTGTATGAAAATATAATATAACTAATAGTAAAACATCATATGATATTTCAGAAAGGACCACCCTTCATTATATGTCTACCTATAATCAAATGAACATGTAATAATGTTAAAAAAACATGCCAAATAGTTCATAACCAAAAATTCTTATGTAAGATATTCACATAAATATATAACAACAATGCATAAGTGGAATGATACAATGTGGAATAATAATACACACATAAAAAATTAAATACTAAAAGAAGTTACAAAGAAAATTTTGTTTTCTTATAAAACACAAAAAAACAAACATATGCCTAGCCTAGAACCAACTCCATGCAACGTACAGTTTCCCACCAATACCCTACTAACCCTATGTATTCCCTAAGGAACAAAATTTGAATACACAAAGAAACCTAGGACCTAAAATATATGGTGTGATAAAAACATCCTATTAGGTCATTAAACCCTTTAAGGACTATGTAATTCATTTTATAAGGAAATTCAGAAATTCATGCATAAAGATATTTCTAGAACGTAACATTTCAATCAAAACTATGTTAAAAATACTAAAAATATCAATTAAACATTTCAAAAAACTGTACATTGTTCTTTTAAAATATGAATAAATTCTTTTTAAAAATCTCTACAATCCTAATAATTTTCAAAATGGTAAAATCTGCAATATTAAAAAACAAATTCATTATTTAAATGAAAACAATTTCTTCAAAAAACATTAACCAAATGAACTACCATTAAAATCATAATTTTAATTTTAAAAAACACAATAAATAATCACACATGAGTCTTTAAATCCACAATAAGTTTATGAAGACATCTTCAAAAATCATTTTCCAATGTAAACATCACAAATAGATAGTGGGAAAGCATAAAAGAGAGGATCTATTATTAACGATCTTATTACCATTGAATATAAGATAGGGTTACAAAATAATTTAATCAAGGGGAATGATACAATCAAAAACTAGATCAAATAACCTAATGTCAACTATAAAACAAAAAATTCACGTGTCATTATATCTACCATATGATCCCTATTATGGTATGCATCAAATATTTTATGAGCTCCCTATTGGGGAAAAACATCCGTCATAAAAAAACCAAAAATGAAATTAACCCAACTATCCCACTCAAGAATAATTATGATGAATCCCTATCAAAACCCTTATTCCTTACAAGATTTGAGGGTCATTTGTTGTGTTTAAACCAATTAGTATAATTTAAATTTGTATATCATTTATAATATCTAGGTTCCCAAAAAAATAAAGAAGTGAGGTGAAATTACATGGATGAAATTATTAATATAAAAGGAACAATAAATGACTATTTCTCACCCTAAATACCCTAACAATTAATATCCCTACCGATATTATGCATCTACCACATAAAAAGTATATTCTCACTCATGTGGTCCAACAACAATCACATTGAAATAAATTATCCACTTAAGTGGTATAAAAAACATCGAGAAATCCAGAGGGTTATTACATAACCAATCATTTAAAACGTATGTTTCAACTATACCATAATCATAAAACAAAAATTTTAATTATGAACCCTTTCAAATTTCATAAATCCCTACTCCAAACACTATTTTTATACAAATAAAAATCACATACACCCTATAATACATTTCAAATATAACCTTAAAAATAATGGTCTTCCTCTTTTTAATCTAAAACTAGGAAAATGGATATCCATTACCATCAAAAAAAATAATGACCCATCAAGGAATTTTCACATGGTGTAAATCACTGCAATATTTAAAAATAATAATTGAAATTCTTCAGAAACCCCGTTTTAAAACATTTTGAGGTCAACATCTCCTATGAAGAGAATGAACACTTTATGACATAGTTTTATTCTCATTGAAAAACAAAATTGGATAAAAATACAAAATAAACAACATAAAAAAAATTTAAAAAATAATCATAGGATCTTCACATATTCACCGCACATAAAAACATTAAATTTTAAACATGAAAACATGGAATCTTAAAGATATAACATTTATTTAAAGCTCAAAAAACATTGAAATGGTATAAAATCAACACATATATATCATATATATTCATACATTTAATAAAATTAAATTTTTAAATCACAAGACCGCATTGAATTTCAAAAAAATACATAAAATACATTCTTAAAAAAGTTGGAACCAAGTGAAAACATGTCACCTTAAACTTCAAAAAACTATATTAGCATCAATATATCCTATATAATTCATAAGATACTACATAAAAAGGTTATAATCATCTCAAACCCAGTACCAAACATACACAATGAACTATGGTTTTAGGGTGAATAAAAAACCTTTGAAAGAAGTAAGGATGAGAAGTAGAGGATAAATAAGGAATGATTTACATTGAAACCTCTTTGAAATCACCAAATAATTACTTTGAATTGATGGGGAATGATTTTGGAGCTCAATATTTGGCTCCCAAGGGTTAGCTGGCTCGTATGGGAGAAAAAATGGATTAAACACCATTTTATTTGAATGAGGAATTTTGCAAAAATCACACTTTCAGTTATTTTGGGTAGGATACATGGTTTGGCCACATGGATTTCCTAACCCTGAACCACCCATAAAAATATAAAATTCCTAGGACAAAAAAATAACAAAAATTATAGTGAGCTCTATAGAGTATGAAAAAATGTGTAAGCCATGCAAAATCACTTTGTAACCGAGAAAACCCCCACTGATTTTCCACATAAATGGTTACTTATAACCATTTTGGTAAACCAATCTATTACAAAATGTCAAAAACTTAAAATTACTAGTAAAAAACAAGGAAAACCTAGAAGATACAATATAAGTTAAAAGATAAAAAATTAATCACTATAGAGATATGTGGAAGTCATAATAAAAACCTCGTAAATAATAATTAACCGCATTCCAACTAGAATTCAATAACCATACAATACAAATATACCATTATCACATTCTATGAACATTAATCACTATAAAAATAGAATCCCAAAGTCCCTATAAATTATCATAATCCTGAAAAATATTCATTCTAAAATGAATTATTGTATTTAACCTATAAATTACCATCCTCATAATACAATCATATATAAAGAATCATTTTATTAATAAACACCAAACACCACTAATAAAAAAATATACACAAAATCATGAAACTCAACTCAATACTAGAATAACCTTCATTAATTAATGCATTTTGAATTTGAAACTCTTGTTTTTTCATAACTACATAAAAAAATCCACAAAATATTCAAAAATTGTTTCAAAACATTTAAATATACATGTTTCACATACATATTTTTTAAAATATCAATATAAATAATCATTGCAAAGAATTTTAAATAAAAAAAATTATCTGTGAAAATCCACCTCACTTTTTCAATCAAGTTAAAACACAACAACATGATTTATAAAATTGAAAAATACATCTTATATCCATTGAAAATTATTTCAAAAGAATATTGATATATCAAAAAAACTTTTCCTCTATAAATATAACTAAATTTTAAAATATGTGACTCTTGAAATAATAATCATTCCTACGATTTTAGAGGAACAAACCAAGATTCAATCGATATTACAGTGTTATAAACTATTTCAATGAAAATAATCATTTCTCCCATCATAGGAAATCTTATGAAAAATTAATTTAGAGTTTGAAATCACACATGATCTATAAAATTTCACCTCTAACGTTTTTACTAAGATCTATAAGTCTCACAACCAATTTCATTCATTTATTATCTAGGGACATTCAATGACTGACACCCATCAAAACATTCTGTTAAAAATAAAAAAATTTATAAACATTTTTTATGACCCTTATCTCATTAAATGTATTTACCTATTGGAAAATCACTAGTATTTGAATATTTTTCGTCAAAGATGACTCAAAATGTCATGAATAAATATATCTATTAGCTATAAATCATAAACATGTAACAAATCAATTTTGGAAGCAATTCATAATGCCAAAAACAATATCACATTGTTTAAGAGAATTAATATTTTTAGTATGTTCAATCCACTGGGTATAGAAAATTTAATATTTATTTATGGACTCAGGAAACTAATACCGAGTTATATCATCTGGGATTCCATGATCAATCATCAAACACAGTCGAGAAACATCTCAATATAGCATAAAAACTAAGGTAATCTTGGATCAATATAGAGACATCATAAAATCTAATTTTAACATTATCTATTTTTATCCATTTATTTAATTATTAAATAGATAAGAAAGAATTTTGTGACTAAATTACATTGAAAAGTTAATAACACTTCACTCCAAGATTTCCCATCTATCCCCATGACCATCGTTTTAATAATTATATGAAACCATGAATAAGAAAAACATGAAACATAACATTATGGTAAAAAATTCACATAATAATATAATATAAAATCATTACACCATATGGAAAGTTTAAAAACCCGTCAAGCCTTCCTTCTCTCTTACCAATACACCTAAACTCTCATAATATAATTCCACCACCTCACTATGTAAAAACCATTCAAGATTTCCTCCTAACATAATTTTTACATCATCAAATCCAATTCAAAGAAATGGAATATAAAATCCATTACCTATAACACATGTACACTAAATTCAAAAAACGATAAACTATATATCCGGTTAATGAAATTTTTTATTTAATTTTTTTAATATAGAAACAATATGCTTTTCAGAAAATTCTTAATGTCATCATAAATTTACAAGCATATAATCTATAATTTTATAATATGCATGACGATTAAAATTAGATCTTTAGAAATGTGTAAAACTTTATTCTAAAATACCATGCATTCATTTTAAAAGTAAAATGTTTCTAGTTATTAAATATGTTATTATAATTAATTTTTTAAAAAATTATTTTCTATAAAATTTGGAGATGACAAAAAAATCTTAAACCATTTCATTAAATCATGTTGTTTGTACTTTTAATTTTTTTTTAAAAAATAAATACACCCACAGCACACTATAATAATTTAAATAATCATAGTTTAAAAAATAAAATCTACTTCATGGAATGTTTCTATGTTACTAAGAAAAACAATAAAATATTAAAACCCACCAATTTAACCATCACTAAATAGAAGTTCACAATTATTCACACATCATTAAAAACAAAAATACTTTTTTTCAAAATTTATACATACTAACAAGTCTTTATAATATAATCATAAATCATTTTAAACATTGAAGTTCATTTTAAAAACACATGGGACACTAAAAATATCAACATGTTAGATTATGTATCAAATTATTCTCACTACACATTCATGAATTTATCTGATTTTATGGAATTTAATAAAACTTATTATCAATTTTTTTAAACATAATAACAAGTTAAATAAATTTATATTCAATTTCATCATGTTCAAATAAATTACTTCGAAATAATGTTAATAACAACTCAATTGTTCAAGGTGTTGTGTGTTAATATTCCATTTTCATCTAATCCATCATTTATGTTATTTTAATGGAATAAAATTTCATACCATATAATGAATCATCAAAAAATCTTATATAATTTTATTTCATATAATAGTTTAATGTAACACCTCACACCCTTCATTGGTTTGCGGAGTGATGAAAGAGATACTAGGACTTGGGTGATATCCCGAAGAAACCGAAGTCTAGAATTTAATTCCATGGGACTTAAAATAAGTGGGGATTTATTTTCCATTTGAATGATAAAACAACAAAATCAGATAAAAAATAAAAAATGTTTATATATTGCAAGAGTAAAAATTAAAACCTAAAAAAAATAAAACATAAAATCATATAATAGTACATGTGGAAACTATAAAACATACTCAAAGAGGGAAAAAATGCAAAAATAAAAAAAAACTCAAAACTCCCTTTTAAAAACAACCAGTAACACCCCACCCACTCCAATATCCAAATCCACATACCAAGATAAAGTACCAAGAAGCCTCACTAAATAACTGAGATATCTTTTCTCTACCAATACCTCTATCAGTGACATCAAAAAATGCACAATAGTTCACAAGAATGGGGTGAGTCAAAAATCTGTTAGACATCCACAAATGAATTCTAGAAGGACCTAAAACACAAAATTTCTATGTGACAATAGCCAATAATAGACCACCCACTCCATGATCCAAGTCCACAATCCATGTCAACGTAATAAGAATTGTCACTAAAAAACTGAGATACCATTTATCTACTTGAGTCTTGATTGGTGTCATCAGGAAATGAAAAATAGTTTCACTGAAGGGGGTGATTAAAAACTCAGTATGATTTCTAAAAATGGCTCCAAAACTCATGCCACTAAGAATATACTTGTTAGAACATTTACTAAAACAATTTTAAGTAGTAAAATATTTTATATCAAAACTATAAACAAGTTTTATCGTGTAAACCATCAATAAATAATTTAAATGATTTTTTATTTGATTTTTTATATTCTCTTCCATATCCACAAACACTCACACTTAATATTTGTCTTACCATTTACATTGATTCTTTACAAATATACTAGGTCCCATTAATGGTGGTACATTTAAATAATTATCCAACCCATTTGATAGTGGTACATCATGAACATTATCCATCTCATTAAACTCACACCTCAAAGTTAATGACAACATCATGCCATGTTATTTCTGTTAAAAAATTTCTCTATTTATATAACTTAAATAAAAACTTTACAAACATAAAACTAAACCATTATTTTAAAATAGAATTTTAAAATTACTAATAATAGGTTTTCTAAAAACCAATCTACATTAAACAACATCCAAGCCTATATGATAACAATATATCTATCGAGATCCACATATAAATTTTAAAAAAATTGAATAATATCTTTTAAATTAAAGAAAACAAGCATGTCTAAATCATGTGGAGTTGACAGAGAATCCACCTACATGAAAAAAATTGGTGAAAACAAATAACAACATAACAAGACGTCAATATCCAATCACAAATCAAGTTTTCTTTAGAAGATATAATAAAATAAAATTTTAAAAACATTTATAACACATTGATATATCTATAAAAATATATTAGTTTATGAGATAGAGAATAACCATTTATCTAAGAATAAAAGGAAGAACGTGTAGTTACTGATGAATCTGGGCCCTTAATTCACTTTTATTCACCTAAAAATAAATTCTAGACCAAGGTGGATCATATTTCAGGACCTAGGGGAAATATAATTTTGAGTTATATGAGAATTTGATTAAAACCATGTCCTTCATGGGTTAATTAGGATTAGATAAAATGTTTAAGGAGGTAAAATTTTTCTCCACATGGTTAGACCACATATTTTTTAAAATTGTGTGGTGTTACTATCTTATAGACATACCTCATATGATTTTCTCTCCTAGTTAAACATGCCATGTGCAACCATGAATTTTTCCCTATTATAATAAGAATGGATTATCCTAGAAATCATCATGGTTTCATACAATCATACCCCAACAATGAGGCTTCTTAGTGTCTACCAACTTCCCTTGAATTATTTTCTAGTTATGATTCACAATTTATACTAATTATTCACAATCCATGAACCTCCATAAAATTCTAAAAAACATTCTTAAACCCCTTAGAACCATTTTTTTTAAAAAAAACCCTTAGAACCTCTTGAAACATAATAGATAAATTATATAGACTCAAAATACATGAAAAATGGGCCATTTACCTTACACTAGGGGTGATACAATGTCCCCAAAAATAGATTTTATATACTCAAGAAGTAAGAACCCCCATTATCTTGAAAGAGTATGGTCGTTGCTATGCCATTTTATTTCCACGATCCGAAGTTTCATCATATATTTGAAACTGTTTTCATAAAAAACAAACAAGAATGAGTCTTTTACAATGAAAAATATTCTCTTTCCGATCCAAAACCTGTGTCGACACATGAATAAATGTAACATGCAGCTATATGTCAATGTGATCCTATCGAATCATATGGTCGATATACTATTGCTAATTCTTCAATTGAGATAAATTAAACCCATTATGAAATAAATTAAACCATGGTGGGAAATCCAACTGACATTCCTCCTCACTAACTTATTCAAATATTTTAAAAGGTCCTATGTATCGAGGAGATAAATTTCCATTCTTACCAAAATTATATTGACTAACCCTTGGAGATATTTTCAAGAATACATGATCAACCATCTCAAATGACAATAGTCATAAATAATGATACTGATATGATTTTTATTACTGTAATTGATATCTATTCTTTTTCTGATCAACAAAATATAAATTATTTTATCATTCACGAGACTAAATCAAATTAATTTATTCATTCTTATTTTCAGCTAAAAATGCAGACAAGGACAAGCTTGTATGTAAAATGCTTCAAACAAAACCATATGAATCGATTATTGATAATTATTATTATATAAGATATCATCGAATGATAAATGATAATCTCATGAGCCAACAAATTTAATCACATCTTCTTTATGAATTTATGCCCATATTTTGATTATCCATTTATACTATCCATCCATTTGGGGATGATATGCCATAATTATAGTGAACTATGTTCCATGGGATTTCTCCAAAGATTTCTAAAAACAAGACATAAATCTGATGTCACTTTCTGATATAATCAAGTCTTTACTATCATGAATCATTATAATTTACCAAATATAGAATATGGAAAATCCTTACACCAAATTAACTTCAAGAATTTGTATGAAGTGAGTTATCTATTGTAGCCAATCCACTATCAACTATATGGTATCATTTTTTCTAATTTTCCTTGGTAGACCTGTTACAAAATACAAGGTGATCTGCTCAAATTTACACATGGTAATTGGTAGAGATTGTAAAATAAGCTATATTTATTGATGTTATGACTCTACCTAAAAATATGTGAGGCATATTGATATATACTTTACCATAGATATTTTCATTCCAATCAACTAGAACTATGCTTTAAATGATTTATGAATTTTCCTAATACCAGGGTGAAAATATCATCTTGAATGGTGTAATGAACTAATAAGATGTTTGAGATAAGAAAAAGGTATGGCCATAAAATCTGTAAACTACAACACTTAAATTCTATCCACCAGGCATCTATATATTTTATCCCCACTATTGAGTATTGACCTCATAGAAACACATTCTGAAATGGATTTCTGATCAATTTTATCATGATCAACTAAATCAGGGAAAAATAAAATTTGATAGAAAATAGTGGCACTACCATGGACCATGAAATCTAGATGTGTATATGCTACAAAAACATTAGTTTCCACTAGTCCAAATACTCTTTAGCAAACCGTTCACATGACTTCATACTTAATACATCCACTATATAGCTTCATTTAACTAGTATGTACATCAACTCAAATTCAAACATCTTCCAATGCCCCATCCATCAACAATGTCCTAATTTCATATCTGTTTGGGTGATAATTTGTTTCAATATCATTTGATCTATAAAAAATGTTGATTTATCATCATATATTTAAAGAAAAAAATTCTTCAAATAAACAACCATAATAGATAATTAAGAATCATGTGTTGTGTAGTTCAACACATGAAACCATAACATTCGTGACCCAAAAGGGAAAAATTATCTCCCTACATGAGAACACATCCTAACTTAGATCCATACGCATCATAATAAATTAAATATCCTTTTCCAAGCTATAAAGGAAGGAGGATATCTACTGATGTAAATCTAAAATTATGTTCTTGAAATATTTTCCATTGTTTTTTATTCCAATGAAAAAGAATTAAATTTATCATCAAATACTTAAATGGTGTTTCCAAACATAAAAATAACTTAAAATATACAATAATATCTTTATAATCTATGAAAAAAACTTATATAAAAGAAATTATTCAATGGTTTCCAAGAGACTAAACTTTTATCTCTTTTAGATATACATAATCATCTCTTTTGTAAAATGAACTAGCCATGGAAATGTAATTCTTTTATCATGAAATCATACTTTTATTTCATAAAATATAGTTGATTTTCCTAAAAGGTACCCAATAATTTTTCTATTTATTTTCCATAATCCTATTTCATCCTACAATACACTAGTATATCATAAATAAACCCCACCATAAAGAATCAAAATATCTCTGAATGATTTAACTCATTAGTGATATAAATATTTCCTGTGAATTTGATATAAACAAATGGATTACGACATAATAATAATTATCATATTATTTTTTAAAATATATATTTAAAATATCATCCTTTATTACTCAAAATTGGTGATATATAGAATAAATGTAAATTTAAAGAACCACCAAGAACCCCTTAGTTGATGAAATATATCATCAATTCATCAAAGTGGATAATAATTCATTATCATAACTTGTTTAAGCCTATACTGTTCTATATAATGTATAAAAGTTTTATACATATTATTAAAAAAACAATGATTAACATGGTGACATACTCATTTAAATTAATCATTTACATTTAAACCCTTACAACCAAAATATCAAGTCCCTAAATTCTATCAATTCCATCTGATATTATGGAAGTGAGATTGGACTGGTCCCTAGTAGAATAAAGATCAGAAACTCTATTTAAACTTTGGCTAGAAACCCTAAGATATTTTTAGGGGAAACTTTAGGAAACTGATTTTTTTTAATATCCATTACCTATATCATCCACATATTCTAAGATATATGATACCAATAAATACAATATAGTTTAGAATAGTAGTGACAAAATTAATACATTACTAGCCTTTACATCCCAAGATCGTCTAAATATATTCTTGATTCTATCTATAGATGTGAAAATATTTTTTCAGTAATAACTGTCTATATGGGCCTTGAATGATTTAAACTAATATATACCCAAAATAAAGTCATGTACATCCATATCAAGCATAGATATGTCCTAAAGAAACATAGCACAATTAATAGTTATAGAACAAGACTTACACATAAATTATTGACACTCTCTTTGGACAGGATGAGTTTTTAGTATTAAAACATAATGAATAATATAAACATGAAAACCAATATTATTTAAAAAAAATTAGATGTAATAAATGAGTAGGATGTTTCTATAAAAATCAATGTTTTCCAATGGGTAGAATTTAAAATAATTATTCCTCTCACTATTAAAGAACTAGATTCATAATCCGTGATTATTTTCCTAGCTCCCTATAATTTCTTACTCACTGCACTTTTCTCATTTTTACCCTATTCAAATTTCACTAGTTGAGGATTTATTTTGTTCATAAAATATCCTTGGATTTAATTATTCTAATGATGAGAATTTTTCTTCTATAATTTTCATTCCAAATAATACAATGTCTAGTAATCATAATATGTGTTTATAGAACCTAACCTTAGAGAATTGAGAAAATATAAAAAATGATATCCCATCATATTCAGTTTTCACATTCACTAGGTAGTGTCACACAATCTAACTTGATGTAATTCATTGAATGACACTAAAACCATCCCGACTTACTTTTGGGGTGGGGAGAAATATTTATTTTTTCCATGGTATGATTCTAAAGAGTCCCACCACTACATAAGTAGGTATCCATCTTCCACTTATTCCCAACATTATAGTTACAACTATTATTATAGGAATAAGCATGCTCCCTCAAACTATATTCCTCGAGATAACCCTTTCTACTAAGGTCTCTCTATTATCCATCTCTCTATAATCTGTTATACATAAAACAAAAATCTTTAAGTGAATATGTATCCTCATCCTTGAGTAAAAAAATTATTCCTTCAAGGATTCACTTCATGAAAATTCCAAAGATAAGAATAAAAATTCATAAATTTAGCGTCACACCCTTTCATTGAGATAGTTTCTATTTTATTTAACTAAGGAATTATATTTTCAAACAATCAGAAAGGTGTGAGGTTAGAATCTCAGGTTAAAAAATTATTCAAAATCCTACTATGACATATATTTGTCTAATTTAACATTAAATTTCAATTCACACCATGATAATTCCAAATACTATGTTATATTAATTTCCATGTTCACATTCAGAAATGCTGGTTCCCTATGAAAATCGAATATTTGATTAATCCAATTCAACCAAACTTCTAATTTTCCAACATGGAATCCCTTTGAACGATGTGTGGATTATTATTTTGGAACAGAAATGACAGGTCCAATTTCTATGGTTTATCATTCATATTATCCTTATCGATATGTTTGATATTCTAAAAAAAATCCTTGAATGAGATGACGGTTCACCTACGGTTTAGGTGTTACCACATTTTCAGCATCCTCTTCTGGTTGGTTTCTATGATGCCTACTCGATTCCATTGATTACAATAAAAAGAAAACTCCATTTTGTATAAATTCTTAGTAATTTATGATTTATAAATTTTAACTTAAATCATCAACACATGTCCCAATATATATTTACTTAATTAAAAAATCATTAATATTTTAACCATTTTTGGAAATACACCAACCATGCATTTCAAAATAACTATTTTCTCATTTTCATAGAACACAATTTTTTACAATTTTATAAATTTATTAGCTCAAAATGAATAATTAATTCCTATTTTGATATCTTACTATCAATTCGTGTCATGAAAACTCATTAGCTAAACCCAGGACGATGATGTAACAACTTAATTAGAAATGTTTTAAAATAAATATTTACCCAACCAACTTAGTAACTTCTGTTTAACATAAATATTTTATCTATGCATTTTTATGTTCTATATTTTGTGTACCAACAATCAAGATCCTTAATACAATCACAAGATACATATAGACACTATTTCTTAAAGCATGACTAAAATAACTTACACCATTATCTATGTCAGTGAGTGAACAACGGTGATACCATTTGTGTCACAAAAATATTTTGACCGATTAAACATGATAGAAATTTTTATATTAATGATACCAAAAATTAATACTGGTTTTGTAAAAAAAATATTTGGAAAGACCAAGACTGATACAATTAGACTCAAAAATATATTTGGATTGACTAAGGCAGATACCCTTTTTCTCAAATAGTTATTTGCATTGACCAAGATTGATACCATTTGTAACATTCAGCCTCAACTCATTGGATTAAGTAGTGAAGAGATAGATAATATGACTTATGTGACATACCTAAGAAAAAATGGTTGAAAATATTTTTAAGGGCCTTAAAAAATTTAGAGGAAGATTCTCCATTTGAACTTTAAAATATTAAAACCACCTAAAAAACAAGAAAACAAATCTCTATCTGATGAAAGAGTACAAAATATATATAAAAAATACAAACCAACAACCATATTAGTGTACAAGTATAAACTAGAATACATAATCAAATAAGAAAAAAGACCCAAAAATCAAAACTCCCAAGTGACAAGAAAAAAGAAACATCCCATCCCGTCGAAGCTTCAATTCCAGATTCCAAGCCACGATATCAAAAAGAATCACTAAACAACCTAGAAATATTTTCATCACCTATGTCTTCATGGATGACATATAAAAATTAAAGAAAGTTCCCAAGAAGTGGGTGATTATAATCTTTATAATAGTTCCCCAAATTTTTTCCAAACCCACACCTCTGGGGAAAAACATTTGATCATATTTAATAAAATAGTTTTATAAAATAAAATCACTTTACAACATAAAATATAAATTAGTTTCTCTAATGAAATCATCAAAAAATATTTTAAACCATTTATTTTTTATTTTGAATATTATTTTCCATGTCACAAAATACAACCACACACACACATAGTCTTAGTTTAACCGATGACATCTGAAATTCATGTTAATACTCCATCACATTTTATAGAGGAACTTAAAAACCATTATCCATCCTATTTGAGGGTGGTAATTCATCACCATTATCCATCCCATTAAACTCACACCCAAAGTTTTATGCCTATATCATGCCAACTCAATGAAATTAAAATTTTATTTATTTAATAAAATTCATCAAATAAATTACACATGTCAAACCAAACTATAAAGTTTAAGCGTAATTTTTTAATTATAAAAAACCAGAGTTCTAAAAAAATCATCTTTCTAATAATTACAATGACAATACCAAAACTATATATATGTCTGGAGTAAGAAAAATATTTCAAACCCACCTAAAAAAAGTAATTTAATTAAAACTATAACTTCAAGTCCAAATAATGTGTAGTAAAGAGATAAGCCACCATCTTCAAAAACATTGCTGAAAATGAAGAACAACATAATGTAATGTCAAGATCGGATCACAAATTGCATTCCCTTCAATAGATATAATAATATTTCATTACTAAATAATTCATTACACATTTATCTATCCATAAAATGATAGATATATGATTACTAAAGAGAGAATGACCTTGTATCTAAGAAGAACAATGATGAACGAAAACATTTCGATGAATCTAGTCCTATAATGAACATTGACTCTCCCATAGATAGATCCAAGATTAAAGGAGATATTCTCTCACAACATAGAAGAAACGGAATTCAAATTATGAGAAATACAAGGACATAAAGGGTGAATTAAGATTAGATATAATTTTCAAAGTGTTCCAATAATACATTGAATGGTTCTGCTACAGATTTTATAAAATTGGGTGCCAACCATACAATACTACTTCCTTATGACCATGACTCACATGATTGTCTTACACTGTTAGAAAAGGGACGTGGAAAAATGAATTTCTCTCTATTTAATGAAAAACAACTTCTCTTAAGAATTTTCATGGATTTGTCAAACTGTTCCCTAACCGTTCACCTACCCAGTTACAACTATCTTTCCTTATATAGTTTCTTGGAGACACTCAATGGTTTCCACCTACCATGCACAAAACATTAACCTCTTTAAAAGCCTTAAAAATGTGCTAATCCCAATTAGAACCTCCCAAAATATAACCATAACATTTAATATACTAAAAATACATGAATAAAGGGTCATGTTATTGAAACGTGGGGCATGATACATTTAACATGTCAGACCTTTTATTAAAATTTCTTATTTTGCTCATTGAAACATAAATAAATAAATCGAACAATATTGTATTTTTATAAAGATTATTTTAATAGAATAAATTTATATATACAACATTATTATTCATATGAATCATGCATCATATTTTCAAAACACCAATATTATTAAATAAATATAACATATATAATCATCTATTCAAAAAAACAACTAAAAACACGTTCTTTAAACAATTGATTTAATGGTATTTCATTTTAATAACATATCATTATTTACTAAAAAAAATTAAATATAAGATCACTATCAAATATTTAAATAAAATATCATTCATTTAATTTCTTATTAAATAATGTTAATTATATGAACTAAAAAAAATTCATTAATCATTCTCATTTAACATGACCCACTACCTATTATAGTTTTAAATAATTACCAATTTAACATTCCTTTATTAAATATAATATTATCCAAAAAAATACACAAACATTAGTATTGACAATATTAAAATATATCAATATGGGAAAATTAACAATTTAACCATTCATAATAATCCCATCACTTATTTAGAAATATAAAACCTTTAAATACTGTTATTAAGTATGTCTTGGGTATATTTATTATTTTTTATACCATAATATCTATACAAATTCATTTAATATATGTAGAAGACAATGAACAGTCCATGAATTACATTATGAAATGAAATTTAGGCCTTCAGTTAGTTTCTTTATCCTATATCACATGATAATATAAAAAAATTCCTATAAAATCAATTAAATCCCCACAATATCCTACTCTAAAATGAATCCTAAATGAAATAGCGACTCTAATATAATTTTATCATGACTGAGCCCTCTGTGAACAATCATGAGTTTTCATAATGATTTATTGTGACAACCAAGGGTCACTTCTATCATCTTATAAGTAGGATATTATAACATTGTTTATAAAAATGTAATGTCAATTGGAATAACCATTTAAAAAAATAAAATAAAGATAAAGTCTTCCAACAATGAAGAAAAGTGTATCCTATACTAATTTTAAAGATACTAATTATACTTATATGAATTAAATGAATATAAATGAATAAAATAGAAATATATCATGGAATATAATTCTTTACTAATCTCTAAAACAAATTAGAGACTGAACTTTATCTCCATGAATATAAACTACCAATCCCCAATGAATCATACTAAAAAATACACACACAAAATGTTAGGGGTGAGATATTTGGTGTATTAATATAGATCATTCATGGAATTAGTCAATAATAATTGAAAAGAATAAAAAAACACATACATGAATTAAACATAAAAAATTTTAAGAAAAGAATATGGATACACACACATGAATCACCATAAAAATTATCAATTCCCATCACAATATCATTAAACCATTCCAATATATCATGATTCAATTATTAAGTAGTATTCTTAAATAAAAAAAACCAAAGTGTTATACTATAAATACTAAAACAAAAACCCCTAAAAAATGAATACAAAAATATCATCTACAAAATAAAAATATAATGATTACAACATAAACACAATCATTATAAATGTAAATAAATAACGATCAAAATGCAATATTACATATACCATACACTCAGAATATTTCCCCTCATATAGGTCAAGAAATGATGAATGGTGTCTCTTTATTTACTACTCTTTGAGAGGGTTAATATTAATAAGTAAAAAATTCCACAAACCACCATATCATTTCTACTCAATTTATCACTACATAATATTATTCCACATCATATCTATTTTACATTACTACTTTTCAGGTACCAATATATCATTAAATCTGAACAAAAATTACATATTATCATCCTTATCCACATAAATTTATAACATATTAAAATAAAATTAATCAAATAACACCTTCATAATACCATATCCACATGATCACATAAAATTACAGAACTTAATATTCATAATATTATTAACACTATAACATTAACCATTTTTTTACTATATTCTCATATCTTTATAAACTATTATCAAATAGGAACAAAAAAATGAAATAATAATATTAGATATAAATATTCTTATAAATATATTGAATTGAAATTTAAATCATATAGAATATTCCCACCATTAATACTACTAAATTTATAGAATACTTCTGTATGTTTATTAAAAAACCATTTTATAAACACCCCTTTAATCATCCCATCAAGGTATGTAACCTTAATATCTATAAAATATCATACTTATTAGATAATATCATAAAGATACCAAGGATGTTAGTTTTGAAAAATATTAATGTGTAATCGGAAGAAAAATAATTTTGAACAACCAATACTTTATTTTCTATAAAAAATTCATAAACTCTTAGAAAAATATGATTAAAATAAAAAACATATTTTGAAAGAACATGCATTAGTAATGGTATGATAATATCATTTGATGAAGACATAATGATATGTGAAAATATTCATCTTATCATAAATAAGATAAAATTTAATGTGAAAGTACATAATGGAAACCAAGGAATTTTATTTTTATATAGTTTAAGAAGAGTCTAAAATCACATATATTAGATTGAAGTCTAAAATTAATTATCTTCATTATTGGTTTTATAGATTGAAAATATTCGTTAAAGTAAGACATGTGATTTTTTCTCTCAATGGAAATAACTTAATAATTCATTAAATAATATTTCTGAAGGTTACCTTGAACTATAAATAATCCTTTAAAAGTAAGAAATTATCATGGGATGTTGATGAAAAATTATGAAAAGAACTAAAATTATAATTTAATAGGTCATCCAAAACCATAGTGTGTCCCTCCAAACTATCATATAGATTCACTTAATTAAACAAAAACAAGAAAACCATTCCAATAAATCATGATCCCACCTTAAAATTTTATCTCTCATTTCTTTATAAATAATAAAATCAGAAACATTATCATGATATAGTATTCCATCGACCATTTAATGTTATAAAACCAAAATGAATATACCCCTATATTTTTATTATTGAACTACATCACTATATAAAAACCATGATAAAAATGAATGATGTGGGTTGTCATTATTTTATAAATTATTTATACTAAAATATAATTTTGAACTTACTAATAAACTTCAACCATATTCAAGAATTGTTCCTTTGAGTCTAAAACTATGATATTGTTTCACTCCTAATGGAACCCACTACAAAAAACATTGGATGACTAGGTAAATTGGTACATTGTTTAACTTCCCATGGAATGTATGAAATCTAAATTTATTCAAAAAATCTTTAAATATAACTATGTTTTCCCCTTAAAAACATTATTTTATTTATATTACTATTTAAAATTTTGGAAAACAATCATATGGTTTTAATTTTCCAATCACTATTAATGATTTCATATCCTATTATAATCCCATATTTTTAATAGTGTCAACAAATTTCCCACAAACCATAAAAAATGCAAAAAACATAAATTGTTTTTATAACAAGGACAGGAATATAGTTTTGGAATTATGAGTTTGAGGTTGGGGTATGATGTCATGTATGAATACGAGATTTGATAAACATGTTGGGAAATATGATATTAAGATATATTGGTAATTATATTTGTGGATAAGTGGGATTGAGATACCCTCTTTTTATATTTTCATATATGTAATTATTTTATTATATATATTTATTTAATGACGTTTTTAAATTTGAAATGTGTTCATATATTAGATAGGATGGGAAATAAATTTTTTTTAATTATTTATTTTTTAAGGATTTAGTGTACTTGTTTTACTTTAACAAGAGAAAGCATGTGGATAAATAATTTGAGTACACATTATACTTACCCCTATATTAATATAGTATTTATCAAAAATTCTTGGATGGTGTTAGGGATTGGTTTGGGACTTTTTATTTCATGACCTCAGTGTTACAAGAATGATAATATAGTTACCATTTTCCTTAGGTTGTGTTGATTACCTAATACTGAATTATATATTTTTTATATTAATTTAGGTTGTATAAATTATATTCCTTTATTTTTATAATTTATTTATTGGGATTAATTTTCTCTAGTGGTGGAAATTTAATTTTCAGATTACTTTTCTTCCAAGAAATAACAAAGGTGCATCTATTATTTTTTTCAATAAAATTAGTGTTTATCATCAACTCACATACTATTAAAGGTGGGATTAGGGGGCCACTCAACTATTCACTAATTGACTAGGAATGTCTATAGTGGTTGTGGATCATGATAGAATGGTAAAAGAGAGATAGTTTCTATTAGAATAGAGTTCAAAAAAGTAATTATTAATGATTTCATTAATTTATGGATAAAAATTATAATTTGATATTGGTATGTTATATAGGATATGAAACTTAATAAATTAATAAAAGTTCTATTGAAATATTAAACATGGAAATTTTTTAGTCCACTGAATAGGATTAGGTTAAAAAATATTGAAAACATAGTAGAGACTTAGGTGTAGTAAATGCAACAATATTGTAAGAACCTGGTTTTTGCTGTGAAAGACTTTGGAATATTCTTGATGATATTCCAGGGCAATGCCTTCAGACGGCGTGCAATTCTGAGCCCCGGTGTGGCCGGAATTAAATTTTCAGTGCGTTCACACTGAAAATGCTAAATAAATGAGATAACTCCTAAATGGAGTTTCGGATCAGGGATCCGAGTGTACGGATGGGTCCGGAATGGTGTGTTTACCCTAGGAACGACATAAAACTTGTCGGCGCGGGACGTTTGGACCCCTCGCCCGCTTCTGGAGCGTTAAATGGATTAATTAATTAATTAATTAATTTGTTTAATGTAAAAACACTAGTATCTCATAAACGGTGGCTCGGATTGGAAAATCGAAAGCATCGTTGAGTTCATAGCGTGTCGTTTACCCTGGGAGGGGTATATGTTTCGCGGGCGCGGGCCGTTTGTGAAAAATGGCCCCAGGGGTGTTTTCGTAATTTGGCGGCCTCGGGCGCTACGTTTAGTAACTTTTGAACGGGGTCTCGAAATAAAATTTTGAGACCGCCGTTGCGCTCATAGCGTGGTTCTTAGCCTAGGGGAGGCTAAATCCCTACCCCGTCGGAAGTTCAGGTTCGGGGTTGTCGGGCGGACGTTTAAGTGATTTGTACTTAAATTCCCCCACCCCCTTCTTCTTCTTCTTCTTCTTCACCCTCTCCCCTTTCCTCCTCCATTCAGGCGAGCTCCGGTGAGGCGAGATCCAGCAATCCAACTCCGGTGAGGCAACGGCGTGGGGCGGATCGCGCGGGAAGCGTCAGGCGAAGCCTCACGAGGTAGGGTTATGTTTTTGAGTTTTAATTCCCGAACCTCCTTTTGAACCCCAATTTTAGCATCAATTTTTTGTTTTCTCTTTGATCAAAGCACATGAAGGTGTAGTAGAGTAAATTCCCTATCCAACTCATCTTTCGGATTCAAATTCCAAGATTCGTGGCATCCGAAATGATCCGCCTAACTTTGCGGGTTTTTGGGTTCCGGCAAGTTAAAGCGGCGGTGCGGCTCGGCGGAGGAGGCGGCACGCGGGGCGGCGCGGTGCGGAGCAGGGCGGAGGCGGTCGGCCGGGGCTTCGGTGGCGACGGCCTTCGGCAGTGGCTGTCAAAAGCCGTCCGCGGTGCCGGCCGCGGCGCCGGCAAGCAGAGGAAGGGCCGCGAGGCGGCGGCCCCGTGCAGCGCAGCAACGACCCGCGCTTTGCGGGTCGTTGCGTGGAATAGGCGACCGGACCTCGTGGTCGGTCGGTGGGGAATCCCGTGTAGCGGGCGCGCGGGTGTGAAGGGGGAGCAGGCCGCGGAATGGCGGCCCGCGGCTCGGCGGGACCGGGCCGGCCGGCGCGGTCCGGCCCATGCCTGGCGGACCGGCCGGTCCGGGCCGGTCCGGCCCAAGGGGCTTTGCCCCTCCGTCTTCGGACGCCCGCATTTCAGGCTACGGGCGTCCGTTTTGCGCGCCGTCTACGGCGGCGCGGACCGGACGCATAGACGGTCTTTTTGAGATGGTTTCGAAAATTTATAATTCCCGAAACGAGGTGCCGCGGAGGCGCGGCGTGTCTTTAAGTAGACGAGTGTTTCTCCCGAGATTCTTGTTTTGGACGGCGCGGATGCGTCCGACGTCCGTTTTGAGCGCCGTCAGCGGCGTTGGGGCCCTGGCACTGAGGTGGAGGTTTCCAGGGCGGTTTCAGGCGTTGAAACCGGAGTTGAGGCGTGGGCCCCACGGGCCGACTCTTGAGCTGCGTGCGGCATTTCACGCCTTTTTCACCGGACGTCCATTCGGGGCGTGCGAGCAGTCGACGTTTGGTGTTTTTCTGAGGGCGTCACGTTGGTGCAGTCTGCCTACTGTAATTCAGCACGAGGGTGCGGGGCCCACGAGGGCCATTTCGGGAGTTGACAGTGAATAGTACCTTTTGCACCGGTTGACCATTTCAGGTGAGTAAGTAGTATATCTCGTGTGTTTTTCCGCGAGGATTACAATGGTGTAATCCGTTCAGGCGAGTGGAGCCTTTTATGTGATCGTATTAAATGTGGAATGTGAAAGGTTCTCCAGCGGCGGTTCGTCCTACCTTGATTATGGCGGACCCTCGGCGTGTGATCGCGCACTCTTGGGAAAGTGATGTAATTGGTCCACGAGACGTGGTTGGTCGTGCCTGGGACTTTGAGGTGGCCGGTTGGAGTTGTTACGTCATGCCTTCGCGGTGACGTTGGGCGCCGTGTGCACGATAGCCCTTGGGCTGGAGACGAGGTATACTCTGGGAGTATACGGGAGCGCTTGGAGGTACATGTGGTTTGTACCTGAGACGTTTGTGCGCTCAGTTGGGGTTGAGATGGGGCCACACGTTGTGTGGGCCCCACGTGCGTGTCGGGTTCTGCTTTGCGTACTTTGACCTCTCGCGACGTAGAGGGTCCCTCTGTGGATTTGTTTGACCAACATGGTAAAGTTTTCCCCTGGCTCGGTGCTGGTTTGTTGACTAGCAGGGTTGAGTGGTCTCCCCTAGTTTTGTTCTCGATGGACCAGCCAGTAGCGGTGCTAGTGGCACCCCGTGTTGGAACAGGCACTGAACCCCTTGGGGTGAGTTGTGCAGGAGTTGGGTGGTTGCGCGATACCCACTCTGTGTTCGGTTGTCCAGTGTTGTACCCTTCAGTGGATGTGGCCAGAGCATTTCTGAGTTTTACCCTCCAGTGGGGCTGGGCAGTGGGTTACTCAATGGCTTCTAGGGTCTACCCTCCAGTAGAGACTGGGCAGTGGGTCACCCGACACTCTTAGGGTCTACCCACCAGCAGAGACTGGGCAGTGGGTCACCCGACGCACTTAGGGCCTACCCTCCAGCAGGGCTGGGCAGTGGGTCGCCCGTCGTCTAGTTCCAAGTCTACCCTCCAGCAAGGCTGGGCAGTGGGTCGCCTATCGACTTATTCCAGGTCTACCCTCCAGCGGGGTTGGGCAGTGGGTCTCCTGATGATGTAATTTGGTTTACCCTCCAGCAGGGATGGGCAGTGGGTCGCCTGATGATGTGTTAGGGTTTACCCTCCAGCAGGGCTGGGCAGTGGGTCACCCGATATCTGATTATGGTCTACCCTCCAGTAGGGCTAGGCAATGGGTCACCTGATGATGTATTAGGGTTTACCCTCTAGCAGGGCTGGGCAGTGGGTCACCCGATATTTGGTTATTAATTACCCTCCAGCAGGGCTGGGCAGTGGGTCATTTGTTGGCATTCCAGACTCAGTCCTTAGTACTAGGCTAGTCTGTGGCTTCCTTCCGTGGTTACCGGAGCGAGACCCTGGGTTATACGGGTCAGTGTTGTGATGGCTTGACTTTGAGGAGACCTCTCGACTGTGGGGCAGTGATGAGGTGTGGTTTGAATTTCCCTAGAACTCTCAAGTTCGAGGGGAACTTTCCCCACAGAGTCACGTTCTTGTGACGCGATCTAAAACCGTGCGGGCGAGTCAGTGCCACCCAAAGCGGATAGTATCAAGGTTCGGTGACTGAGCCCCTTGGATTGCGGTTTAGGGCAGACGTGCATGATGCTGGGCATCGATGGTGTTATATCTGGGACTGTTGGTGACACTTTTCTTAGGCTGAGCTACGGGATGGAGATCCCCTTACGACGTTGTTTGGGCTTCTTGCTGAGAATAAAGATATGTATATACCTTGTTTCTGGTACCCACTTCTTGGGATTGGTTACTCTCCTTCTAGGTGAGGCGAAGACGCGTGGGGTGTGCCACGTGCTTTCCGTGTCTAGCTTTTCGTGGTCGGACGAGTCTACTCTCCTGTTATAGGCAGCGAAGACTCGACGGGAAGTTCATGTTCTCACCGTTTCCAGCTCCTTGTGTCTGGACGAGTCTACTTCTTTTCTCTTGATGGGTTGAGCTATTACTCTTTACTACACCCTTGGTTGTACTCCTTCCTATTCCTTGTTCTCTCTACTTCTCACCCTTCGGTACCTCCTTTTGTTGCTCCCTCGAGCCTTCGGGGTATCCTACTGAGTATTTTTATACTCACCCCTGCTTGGGCTTTTCCCGCACTTGGTGTGCCCTTGCAGACGACGGATAGGCGGAGCGTGACTTCAGTGGAGCGTAGGAGCTTGGGAGCTTGGCCCGCGTGTGGCGGTCGTGGCCGGGTTCCAGGTGGCAGACCCGTCAGCTGTTTCTTTTCATTTACCTGTTGCCAGGTTGTGGCACCTTTTTTTTGGTTGGGAGCGTGTTTTGCCCCTTTTTCCTTTCAGCACTGTACTTTGTACTGTTAGAGGTCGATGCACACTGTGGTTTATTTATAGCAGTTTCCCTTTGCTTTTCCTTTCTACTCTGCACTTTTTCATTGATTTTTATGTGTGCATGTGTACAGGTACTTAGGCAAAGGCCTCCCCGAGTTGTGGTGCCTTTGGCGCTGGTCGCCAGCCCTTGGCCTATGGAGGCGGGCCTGGGGTAGTTGCGGCTCGAGCCCGGGTAGGGTCGGGGCGTGACAAATTGGTATCCAAGGTGGTTCATTCCTTGGGGCGTTGTACGGACGTCCCTAAAAGAGGAATTGGTTGGGATATAGGGCAACAATGTTAACGTGTCTCGAGAGCGGCTCTCAGGCCAGGGAGTCCAGTGATGGTGCGGCGGCCGACATATCCATTCACCGGGACCTTGATAACCCGCCTGTTGACTCGGCATGCTGAGACACTTGTTGCAGGGAAAATTGGTTTGTGCATCACATATGATCGAGTCATTGACTGTCCTTGAGTTAGCCCCTCCATCATTGTTGTTGTGGTATATACATATATGCTCATCTGACCGCGACACACCTTGATAATGTTCAGGATGTCTCCATGAGGACAGCTAGCCAGGATACCAGCTTTGGGTACGTGACGACGACCCTGTGAGCTACGAGGCCTCAGTCCAGAACACATCATGCGAGCCCTTTCTCCGGGTGGGCTGGTAGTAGCACCCCCACCTGTTGAGTAGCAGACAGTTTCAGCCAGAGCAGGCTGAGCTTGAGCGCAGGTTGAGCGCGCTCCATGAGTTCCAGAGGTAGAGACCGCTGAGGTTCATTGGTGAGCCAGACCCTCAGGCAGCAGAGGTTTGGCCCAAGGTAGTGGTTCACCTTTTCAGGCTTGTGCAGACGCCGACAGATCAGAGAGTGGCTTTGGCCGCCACCCTTTTTCGTGGAGCAGCTCTGTGTTGGTAGAGTCTGGTGACTAGGTTCCTTGATGAGTCGTCGCTTTTGTGGGGCAACTCTCAGTTGTTGTTTCGTGAGGAGTTTTTCCCCTCCTACTTGCGCTCCGTTCGGATTTAGGAGCTCCTGCAGTTTCAGCAGGGAGGGATGACGGTGGCCGAGTACGCGGCTAGTTTTGCAGACCGTTCACGCTTTTACCCGGACTAGGTCCGTGATGATGACATCCGAGCGCGGAAGTTTGGGCAGGGTCTCCGCCGAGAGATTCGTGTTGTCATAGTACCCTTGGGCATTTCTACATATGTCGGGGTGCTAGAGCAGACACTGGTGACAGAGGGCTTCCTGTCATGTTTTGCGGTTGGTAGTGTTCGTGGGCGCGACGGAGCCGGGACGCCTACCGTAGATAGAAGGCGCCGGAGGACAGGGCCTCGATGCAGGTGGCCTTCCCACTGCCGGTTTCGGAGACGTGGTTGTATACCACTGTGGTGAAAAGGGTGCAGGGCCTTAGTTGAGGATGCCCTTCCGTGAGTGGATCTCGGGCCGTGGTCGTACACCAAAGTGGCGCCAGAAGGCAACAGGGTAGCCCAGAGAGCGCCGATGCTATGCTTGTGACGGGCGAGGTCACTTGGCACGAGACTGCCTGACCTGAGTTGCTGAGAGCTTCGGGAAGGCAGCAGGCGCACCACAACAGCAGAGGCAGCGCCGTGATTGGGTAGTACCCAGAGGGGTGGTGCTAGCAGAGGAGCGGGAGGAGCTGGTAGAGGGGGGATGACGTTACAAGATCTCCCCATCACCACTAGGTAGTCCACGTTAGGCTTCGAGAGCTGACGGTTGGGACCGCGAGTAGCCGCGAGCTTTGGATGTCTACGATCCTGCGGAGCATGGGATGGTGAGAGGTACCCCTTGCGACCCTTCTACTGCTTGCAGTAGAATTGCTAGGCTCTCTGTGTGAAATGCTTCTCTCCCGGATCCTTGTTTGAGGTGTTACCAGGTTGACGCAGGGCATCGGGTGTAACCCTGTGGTGGAAGGGAGAAAGGCGCGAGACCTTTTCCTTTAGTCGATGGTGTTGACTCAATCGCCTTTTGAGCGTGTAAGAGAGCATCGGTTGTGGAGCCTAGCGTGACCAGATATCCTTGGGTGTTTCACCATATGGATATTCTGAAGGAGGGAATCACCGGGCCTTGTTCTAGGTGCGGGCGGTGATTCCTGTCGTGGTGTGCGACGTAGCGGTTTGACCGGGGAGGTGAGCTACCCCTGAGGGCCTTCGGACCGTTTGAGACCGTGCAAAGGGATGGCGAGGTACCCTACCGTCTTGCCCTAACCCCAAAGTCTGGAGTGGGTGCACGACATCGGCAAGGGCCGACCTCGCATGAACAGATCAATCCTTTGGTCTGTGTGCGGTGACACAGAGTTGTGCGTGGGTTCTTCTGGGTATGAGAAAGCCAGGTGTGGGCTTAGTACCCTGTGTTGCTCCCTAGTTTTGTTTTTCAAGGACGAAAATCTTGAAGGAGGGAATGATGTAAGAACCCGGTTTTTTCTGTGTAAGACTTCGGAATATTCTTGATGATATTCCAGGGCAGCGCCTTCAGACGGCGTGCGATTCCGAGCCCCGGAGTGGCTGGAATTAAATTTTCAGTGTGTTCACACTGAAAATGCTAAATAAATGAGATAAATCCTAAACAGAGTTCCGAATCAGGGATCTGAGTGTACGGATGGGTCCGGAATGGGGTTTTTACCCTAGGAACGACATAAAACTTGTCGGTGCGGGACGTTTGGACCCCTCGCCTGCTTCTGGAGTGTTATACGGATTAATTAATTAATTAATTCATTTAATGGTGAAACGCTAGTATCTCTTAAATTGTGGCTTGGATTGGAAAACCAAGGGCATCTTTGAGTTCAGAGCGTGCCTTTTACCATAGGAGGGGTATAAGTTTCGCGGGCGCGAGGCGTTTGTCAAAAATGGCCCCAGGGGCATTTTCGTAATTTGGCGGCCTCGGGCGCTACGTTTAGTAACTTTTGAACGGGGTATCGAAATAAAATTCTGAGACCGCCGTTGTGCTCAGAGCGTGGTTCTTACCCTAGGGGAGGCTAAATCCTGACCCCGTCGGGAGTTCGGGTTTGGGGATGTCGGGCGGATGTTTAAGTGATTTGTACTTAAACTCCCCCACCCCCTGCTTCTTCTTCTTCTTCACCCTCTCCCCTTCCATCCTCCATTCTGGTGAGCTCTGGCGAGGCGAGCTCCGGCGAGCCAACTCCGGCGAGGCAACGGCGCGGGGTGGATCGTGCGGGAAGCGTCGGGCGAAGCCCCACGAGGTAGGGTTATGTTTTTTATTTTTAATTCCCAAACCTCCCTTTGAACCCCAATTTTAGCATCTATTTTTTTTTCTCTTCGATAAAATCCCATGAAGGCGTAGTAGAGTAAATTCCCTATCCAACGCATCTTTCGGATTCAAATTCCGAGCTCCGTGGCATCCACAATGATCCGCCGAACTGTGCGGGTTTTCGGGTTCCGGCGAGTTCGAGCGGCGGCGCGGCTCGGTGGAGGAGGCGGCACGCGGGGCGGCACGATGCGGAGCAGGGCGGAGGCGGTCGGCCGGGGCTTCGGTGGCGGCGGCGCTTCTGGGAGGCGGCGGCGGCCTTCGGCAGCGGCTGTCGGAAGCCGGCCGCGGGCGGCGGCAAGCAGAGGAGGGGCCGCGAGGCGGCGGCCCCGTGCAGCGCAGCAACGACCCGCGCTTTGCGGGTCGTTGCGTTGAATAGGCGACCGGCCCTCATGAACGGTCGGTGGGGAATCCCGCGCGGTGGGTGCGCGGGTGTGAAGGGGGAGCGGGCCGCGGAGCAGCTGCCCGCGGCTCGGCCGGACCGGGCCGGCCGGCGCGGGCCGGCCCAAGTAGGGCGGACCGGCCGGTCCGGGCCGGTTCGGCCCAAGGGGCTTTGCCCCTCAGTCTTCGGACGCCCGTATTTTGGGCTACGGGCGTCCGTTTTGTGCGTCGTCTACGGAGGCGCGGACCTGACGCATAGACGGTCTTTTTGAGATGGTTTCGGGAATTTTTAATTCCCAAAACGAGGTGTCGCGGCGTGTCTTTAAGTAGACGAGTGTTCCTCCCGAGATTCTTGTTTTGGACGGCGCGGACGTGTCTGACGTCCATTTTGAGTGTCGTCAGCGGCGTTGGGGCCCTGGCACTGAGGCGGAGGATTCCAGGGCGGTTTCAGGCGTCGAAATCGGAGTTGAGGCATGGGCCCCATGGGCCTACTCTTGAGCTGCGTGCGGCATTTCACGCCTTTTTCACCGGACGTCCATTCGGGGCGTGCGAGCAGTGGATGTTGGGTGTTTTCCTGAGGGCGTCATGTTGGCGCAGTCTGTCTGCTGTAATTCGGCATGATGGTGTGGGGCCCATGAGGGCCGTTTCGGGAGTTGACGGTGAATAGTACCTTTTGCACCGGTTGACCATTTCGGGTGAGTAAGTAGTCTATCTCGCGTGTTTTTCCCCGAGGATTACAACGGTGTAATCTGTTCAGGCGAGCGGATCCTTTTACGTGACCTTATTAAATGTGGAATGTGAAAGGTGCTCTAGTGGCGGTTCGTCCTGCCTTGTTTATGGTGGACCCTGGGCGTGTGATCGCGCACTCATGGGAAAGTGATGTAATTGGTCCAAGAGATGTGGTTGGTCGTGCCTGGGACTTTGAGGTGGAAGGTTAGAGTTGATACGTCACGCCTTCGCGGTGACATTGGGTGCCGTGTGGACGATAGCCCTTGGGCTAGAGACGAGGTATACTCTGGGAGTATACGGGAGTGCTTGGAGGTAGGTGTGGTTTGTACTTGAGACGTTTGTGCGCTCAGTTGGGGTTGAGATGGGGCCACACATTGTGTGGGACCCATGTGCGTGCTGGGTTCTGCTTTGCGTACTTTGACCTCTCGCGACGTAGAGGGTCCCTCTATGGCTTTGTTTGACCAGCAGGGTGGAGTTTTCCCCTGGCTCGGTGCTGGTTTGTTGACCAGCAGGGTTGAGTGGTCTCCCCCTTGTTTCGTTCTCGATGGACCAGCCAGTAGCGGTGCTAGTGGCACCCCGTGTTGGAACAGGCGCTGAACCCCTTGGGGTGAGTTGTGCAGGAGTTGGGTGGTTGCGCGATACCCACTCCGTGTTTGGTTGGCCAGTGTTGTACCCTTCAGTAGATGTGGCCAGAGCAGTTCTGAGTTTTACCCTCCAGCGTGGCTGGGCACTGGGTTACTCATCGGCTTCTATGGTCTACCCTCCAGTAGAGACTGGGCAGTGGGTCACCCGACACTCTTAGGGTCTACCCTCCAGCAGAGACTGGGTAGTGGGTCACCCGATGCACTTAGGGCCTACCCTCCATCAGGGATGGGCAGTGGGTCGCCCGTCGTCTAGTTTCAGGTCAACCCTCCAGCAAGGCTGGGCAGTGGGTCGCCTGTCAACTTATTCCAGGTCTACCCTCCAGCGGGGCTGGGCAGTGGGTCGCCTGATGATGTAATTTGGTTTCCCTCCAGCAGGGATGGGCAGTGGGTCGTCTGATGATGTGTTAGGGTTTACCCTCCAGCAGGGCTAGGAAGTGGGTCACCCGATAACTGATTATGGTCTACCCTCCAGCGGGGCTGGGCAGTGGGTCGCCTGACGATGTATTAGGGTTTACCATCCAGCAGGGCTAGGCATTTGGTCACCCGATATTTGGTTATGAATTACCCTCTAACAGGGCTGGGCAGTGGGTCATTTGTTGGCATTCCAGACTCAGTCCTTAGTACTAGGCTATTTTGTGGCTTCCCTCCGTGGTTACTGGAGCGGGACCCTTGGTTATACGGGTCAGTGTTGTGACAGCTTGACTTTGAGGAGACCTCTTGACTGCGGGGCAGTGACGAGGTGTGGTTTGACTTTCCCTAGAACTCTCAAGTTTGAGGGGCACTTTCCCCACCGAGACGCGTTCTTGTGACACGATCTAAAACCGTGCGGGAGAGTCAGTGCCGCCCAAAGCAGATAGTATCATGGTGCGGTGACTGAGCCCCTTGTCTTGCGGTTCAGGGCAGACGTGTGGGATGCTGGGCATCGATGGTGTTATATCTGGGACTGTTGGCGACACTTTTCTTGGGCTGATCTACGGGACGGAGATCCCCCTACAATGTTGTTAGGGCTTCTTTCTGAGCATAAAGATATGTATATACCTTCATTTTGGTACCCACTTCTTGGGTTTGGTTACTCTCCTTCCAGGTGAGGCAAAGACGCGCGGGGTATGCCACGTGCTTTCCGTGTCTAGCTTATCGTGGTCGGACGAGCCTACTCTCCTGCTATAGGCAGCGAAGAATCGATGGGAAGTTCATCTTCTCACCGTTTCCAGCTCCTTGTGCCTGGACGAGTCTACTTCCTTTCTCTTGATGGGTTGAGCTGTTACTCTTTACTGCACCCTTGGTTGTACTTCTTTCTATTCCTTGTTCGCTCTACTGATCACCCTTCGGTACCTCCTTTTGTTGCTCCCTCGAGCCTTCAGGGTATCCTACTGAGTATTTTTATACTCACCCCTGCTTGGGATTTTCCCCCACATGGGGTGCCCTTGCAGATGACGGACAGGTGGAGCATGACTTCAGTGGAGCGTTGGGGCTTGGGAGCTTGGACTGCGTGCGGCAGTCATGGCCGGGTTCTAGGTGGTAGACCCGTCAGCTGTTTCTTTTCGTTTACTTGTTGCCGGGTTGTGGCACCTTTTTTTGGTTGGGCGCGTGTTTTGCCCCTTTTTACTTTCAGCACTGTACTTTGTACTGTTAGAGGTCGATACACACTGTGGTTTATTTATAGCAGTTTCCCTTTGCTTTTCCTTTCTACTCTGCACTTTTGCATTGAGTTTGCTGCGTGCGTGTGTATAGGTACTTAGGCAAATGCCTCCCCGAGTTGTTGTGCCTTCGGCACTGGTCGCCAGCTCCTGGCCTATGGAGGCGGGCCTGGGGTAGTTGCGGCTCGAGCCCGGGTTGGGTCGGGTCGTGACAAATATTTTTTAACAAGTTTTTTAAATAAGAAATATTTATAAATTTAACAAATATAATTAAATAACATTAAATAATTTTTTTAGTTGTAGATTACTAATTTTTATTTTTGATTTGTAGATATAGATGGTATAAAATGACCCGACATGATTTAGGAAGTATATTTATTCCCTGATTCTCAGGTTATTCATAGGTAGATCAACAAAGGAGAGGATTATTCATAGTGGGTAACCAAATGGACATATTTAGAGAGAATTTAAACATTTAATAATAAATTTTTTACAAGTATATATTTATGATATTTAGTGAAACCATATATTTTATTTAGTATGACATAATCATGGATAAAATAGTACTATCTATTAACAATCAATTTTTTTATGAGGTGAAGCATGGTAGTGATGGGTTCTCTACATTAGTGACTATGAGGACTCGGGGCCACATTGAGGATGTTTAAGAGACACTTCGTGATTGAAAAATTACCCTTTATTCATAAATCAAGGAATTTAAAAAATGTATACACTCACAAATAGAGGAATTCCAACTGTATAAGTGTTTGGTTTAAAATTTATAAACTTCCATTTGTATTTCCATAGCTAGTACACATATGAGAAAAAATGGAATGGATTTCTAGGGGATTCCTATATTTTGTGATTTTGAACCATGTTATTTCCTTATAATTAAAATAATATTTTGAGGTAATTATTATTGTAGAGGTTATTGGCAGGACAATGGGGCAAACAAATTCATTGTAAGATATCATTTATAATATGTTTTTGGGGAATATTTTAAGAGATTTTTCTAGATTTTTTTGATATATAATGTTACTACATGTGAAGGTATTACCTCATCCCACTATTTTTTAATTCTGAGAAGTTTTTAGTTTATAAATTTCATTTAGGAATACTAGTATCTTGTTATATGTCCAATGTGGAGAAGGACTCAATATGTACATGTGTATAAAATTTTTTATTGGATACTCTCGATCCAAAAAAATAATTGTGGACATACCTTGTGATTATATAATGTGTCCCAAATATTAGCTCCATCCCAAGTTGTATCTGTAGACACCATTTAATTAAGTCTTTAAGTAAATAATTTTTTAGAGTGTAGAAAAGAGATAGTAACTAGACATTATTTTTCCTTAGAGATTTTTATATGAACATAGATGAGGTGATGGATGACATCATGGGCTATGAGGTTGAGGTGAAAGATAAAGATAAATGAATTTGAACATGTTTATTATGATAAAGAAACTTGTGAACATATGGGATACATTGCTCATATATTATACATTTTCCTACACAATAATAAATTATTGATATTCTCACACATTTACCTGAACTAATATTATTAGAGTTTTTTGATATAAAAATAAAATATATTCTACAATATTGGTAATATCTACACCACATATATTATAACCTAGATTGATAGAGGTATATAATGGATGGAATAAATCGATGAGAAGATAATCATCAGCTATGAGGATCATTTTGTTATGGATAAAACCAGATGATTTTGTCATCATTGTGGATTGGTTATAATTTTATAGTGCTTTATTGATTAGTAGTATAAATGATTGATTTATAATGATATATATAGTGAACATGTAATTTTTGTTTTTGAGAGTAATCCTTATAGGTTTTTTAGATTCTTTATACCTATTAGATCATAGTTTTTTGGGTTAATGTGTAATTAAATAGATATAAATATTTATGAGTTTTTGGTTGTTGAAAAGGACTTCATGGATATTTTTCAAAAATATATTTTTCCATAACCTATTCGATTTGAGAACAATTTTCGTATAAAGTTATAAATTTTTAGTTTTCAATTTTTATATGCATCATTATGGGATAGTTCCTTTATTTTGTTAAATTTTATAGAAATAAATTGATGTTCAGTTAAATATTGGATTCATCTAATCTAGTATATCTCATTTCGGATCTATAGTGTTGTTTATAGGGAAAAAGATGATTGCTTGTTAGTTTGAAATAATTATAGATGATTGAAAGACATCACACTGATAATTTGATATATAATACATAATATTGATGTTAAATGTGGTAAATTAAAAATAAAAAGTTATTTATCAATGATTTCTCTTCATTGAAGATACCATCTTACAAGAGAGAATGAGCTCGACATTAGTAAGATCTTATTTAAGTGTTTTTATTGAAATTGTATGTTTCTCATATCGATATTATCAATCATGAATTTATTAGTGGTTCTCATAGGTCTGATGAAACAAGTAGTTTATGATCTCCAAGACTAGTTATTTGGGTTTTTTAATAAATTAATGTTTATATTTAAATAAATATAGAATCTTCCAGGCATATTGAAACTATTTTAGAGATTATATGATGACACTATCTAATCACACATTTCTCCATATTTATGTTATGAATGTATAATATAGTTTTCCTTGTAAATTTCTTTTATTATTATAGAATCATTCATTATCAATCAAATATTGGGGTAGTTCTATATTATAATATCTAAAATATTATTTTTTTGAATTTGTTTTATTGGTTTTTTATCCTGTTATAGTTTCTTCACAACCAATTCTCCTAAATGTGAATACCCATTGACTTCCTTTAATGAAATAGACCAATATTTTTTATATATGAATCAATGTTGATTTTTTTGATATTTTATATTTAAATTAATTAAAACCCTTATTAGAAAAATCATTGAATAAATAATGTTGTTTGAGGTTTATTGTGATCTTTTCGACCATATAATTTTTTGTTAATTGATGAATGATAGTGAAGGGATATCCAAAAATTCTAAGTAGTTTACCTCCCATTTGTGTAACTATACCAATCATGAAATTGCAAAAATTATAGTAGTATGCACATTAATTTTATAAATTCATTACTACATCAAATTTCTCATGGTGTATTGAAATACCCCCAACAATTTGTGATATTTAATCTTCCATATGAATCTAAATGTTTTCCAATAACTATGAGTGGAGTAATTACTTGATATTTATAGTGAGATGTTTAATTCCCTAGGAAAATGTAAAGAGGTGGATGGTATAATGACTGAGAAGAAAAAGGGTGAAATTTTTTATGTGTCATGTAATTATTAGTGTATGATAGAGCAGTTTGTGTACATGTATAAATTAACCAAAAAATGTCATGTATATAATTTTAAATATTTTACATAATTATACATTATATCACCTAAATAAAAATACACACATAGGACCCAATGGTTAAGTGTATTTAGATACTTCCTATATAAATGAAGATACAATATCTTGAAATTATATAAATAATAAATTAATCTAATAATTTAGACAATATATCTCACAAGAATATCCACAACCTGAGGACTAAATGGTTATATTTCTTAGTGAATTTCTACATAAAAAATTATTTTACAAAACATGAAATTGTTACTCTCTAATTATTATCCTCTATAACCTTTTTCAAGACAACTCACATGATATAACAATAAAAAATATCCAGGGTAATGGAATGAAAATAATGGATTGAGCATAGAGACTAAACAAATAAAAAGTGCATCCTAATGTATAATACAATAAATATGATGGGAGAATAATAGAAAATGGTAAATATCATAATAAATGATCATTATATTGTATATGATAATAATATAACATTATAAATAAACATAAGATCATAAAATTATATTCAAGGAAGCATACATTTTATGAAATTGATCAAAATACATCTCAATACACATAAAACCTCTGAGCAAGACATAAGAGTGAAGAATACTTAAAAAATAAGGAATTACGTGAAATAATTAAATATAAATAAAATTAAATAAATCTTGGAAGGTATTATAACATGATAAATATGTTCTAAATGTGATAAAAGCATAATCAGAGGAAACCCATTGTGAGAAAACTCACTCTTCCCACATATATCTTAACAATATCATTATTTCTATAAAACAAAATGCGAGAAAACAAATTGAAACTATTCCATCTCCTGAGACCCAGAGTCATTGTATACTTTATTAAATTTTAATAACATATAAGGGATCTTATCCCAATTTACTGATCAATTTAGTTTTCATTAAGAACCATATATATACTTTAGAACCATTTTACATTGGAATTAAAATATAAAACCTAAAAAAAATTCATCAACCTTGAAACTAAATTTCATTATTATTAATATTGGAATGAAATGTAATAGAATAATGGTGTGATAAAATTATTAGTAAGGGTTTAATATAGTGGAAACTTTTATGAATAAGGAATATCGAATATGGAAAGGTAGAAAACTGAGAAAACAATTCATTTGATCTATGAAATTAGTAGGATAATAAAACCATGGATAATATCAAATAAAATAATATCATGGATAATAATAATTGAATTCTCAATGATAGAAATGATTAATAATGTATTTCATGATCTTAGGCATAATGATATCTCTATATTCATTACCTTTACCCAAGAGAATTAAACCATTTATAGGAATACGACAAAATAAAATTTAATTTTGAAAAATGATTTGTCTCATGAGACTTATTAATGCATCAAGGTTCTTTATAATTTTATCCTCCCACCTATAACTACATTTAAAATAAATTCCAAATTTATTTAATTATCTTCTTAATAATATGTCTCATCAAAAAATATCCATATTCAGTAAAGGAAAGAGAATATTAATATTTCATCACTAAATAAAATCTCTTTAAAAGTACAAAAATGTATATATAGATTTTATATGATTTAGGAAAGAATAAAAACTTTGATATGAACAATATGATTATATAAGAGAAATTCAATGTCAAATTATCAATATAAATGAATATTACATGAGAAATTTAATGAACAAAAAATTCATTTGAAATATATAATTTATAGTAAAATTTGGGATATTAGAAAAAGAAAACCAATATCAGGGAAAGATTTACATAAAGGGTTTTATTTGAAAAACAATTGAAAATATGTTGATGGTGCTAAATAGAATAAAAACAAATTGGCAGTTGGAATGTACGTTAACACCGTATTCATTAAAAATAAACCATTACATTTGTCTTTTTATAAAGAAAGTTGAATGAAAACCCTTATGAATAGATTATAATTATTCCTTAAAACCCATTTAAAATGTCAACGGTAATATAAAATGTCTTTAATAATTATTTAATTAAATAATAAAGTACTTTTTAAAAATATGTTTGAAAATTATAGTCATGGATGAAAAATATACCCTATCAAGAAGAGAAAATTAATTTGAATTGATTTTCAACATTTATTTTCTTGATTAAATAGACATATATAATAAAATTTGAAAGAAAAAATTGGATTCCATGAATTATATTTAGGATAATTAAATATATGGAGTGTAATATACAACCATTATAAGACCCATTAAATGAAAATAAGAGAAATTCCATCAAATGTGATTGTAAAATAAATTATTATCTACTAGGAAACTTTTTCATCGTACCCACTTGAATGAGTAATATCTAAATGAATTATTAATAATAATTAATAAATATATATTCATGATAAATATATAAATTGGATATTATATACCCCATAGAAATGTAAGTATGTCCATAATACCAATTATGGATTAATAGATTTGAATTTGAGACGAAATTCCTTCCCTTTCATTTCCCTTTAGTTGAAAGTAATTTAATTTATTTTATAATGGCTATAAATATGTTAATAATTTGTAATAGAATAATTTTCATATTCATAATGTCATATATGACTCTCTTATGTCATCTTATCACATGTTTCTTAACAATAATTTATTATTATCATTATTTCAGGTGTGTGAATCATTATTTTTGCAAAGATGTTTAAATGTAATGTTTTTTCCAATGTACATTGATTATGATTCCTCAAAGTAATATCTTTTAATGATAATATAAATATAAAATATATTCACTAAATCTATCCCTTCAAACATCCATGAAAATTGTAAATGAAAAATGATTCACATTGCTTCATGGATATAGTAAACAATATGTACACATGAGAAACAATATCATTTTTCAATAGATTTGAAGATAATAAGGTATATATTATATTATAAATACATAATAGCATTAAATTTAAAAATAACATAAATATTTATTACATATATATGTATATCTATCCATGTAAAATGGTGATCGAAAATGAATTACAATATTGCAAGAAGATGGTATTTCAAATGTATAGACGAGTGATTTTTTCATTTCATTGGATATAAAAGAAATAGAAAATGGTTTTGAAATAATCATAATAAAATATTTTTATATTTTAGATAGTATAATTATTATTTTAGTATGGTTAAAAAAATTAGAGGATGTTTTATAAGATTAAATTTTCAAAGTGTCGGTAAATATGATTACATTTCCTTCGAAAGATCTCCTTTAGATCTTCTCTTAAGGGACTTGAGGAAGGTTTTATAAGAATAAAATCACCTAAATATCTTGGATATGGATTTTTTGAATAGATTTAGGTATGTTTTGGTTTATATAAGATGAATTATGTGTTTATAGAAGAGATCACAGGTGGTGTCTTTTTATAGTGAATGAAAGGACAGTAAAGGAATTAATAAATAGATTAGAATATTATAAATTAATTTACATGTTAATTTTTCAAAATGTGGGATTTTTTTGAATATATAATAGGATATTGTTTAAATAAATTTAAATTATTATATTTTTATCATTATATGTGGAATTTTAAATCTTATATTTTGTTTTAACCCCTTCGTTTAAAAAAATTTAAACTTAACTACAAAAAAATCAATCATAAAGGGCGATAAATTTAAATATGTTTTGATATTTCATATAAATGGAAAAGGGATGAAATTACCTTATTATTTTGATCATAATTGTTATATTTTAGTATTTTTAAAAAAATTTAATTATTAAATACAATATTATTTTCCATAAAGTATCACTAATGTAATTATTAATGTTATTAATTTAATTTGACTTAAAAGACAACTAGAAAAATTTTTAATTAAAATATTTTAATTTAATATATATATATATTATGTGATATATATCTATAAAATTAATGGTTTTCTATAACTCTATAACATCCCCAACTCGGGAGCCACTAAACCGATGGCCCGAGCTGAGTAGTTACATGACCTCAAGTGAGCCTCCCCATAAACTATAGGTTTCCAACTAACCGCTTGGGTCCAATAGATCATGTGGGGAGACAATAACCTCAATATCAGAGTAAGCCAAAAAAAATATAATAATTGAAATAGCATAAACATCGGAGAAAAATACATAACATGCATAATAACCAAATCCGAAAACTAGGTAAAATCATAATCAACAAAATATATGTCATGACATGCTACAGTGTCAAGTGAAAAAACCCAAAAAAATGAAAATAATAGAACCCCAAAATGGTTTGGACTCCACGTCGAAAACCTCATCTAAGAATGTCCCATGTCTAACTCATCTCCCCAACATAGGGTCTTTGCCCTTGTCCTGACCTACAAGCATGAAGTCTGCTCGGGTACCCAACAGTGGCCCGAGTAGGGTGTGGGTATAACTCAGTAGGCCACCACTAATGGTTTCTACAAATTATCCATCAATGTAGATAGTTCATGAAAATGAAAAATAAATTCATATTAAGTTAAATAGTTTAATAGGCCATTCTAAAAAATTTTCATTTTATTTATATTACCAATGAATCCGAGTTCACTACTTAGGCATTTTATTATACAATCTCCACTTTTTATGTGTTCAATGGATTAAGAATATTTAGTGTTCTCAAGTCTAATAAAATAGAATCAATACCTATCTCACTATGCATCACAGTATAACAATTCCCAATATCCTCACCTCAAAGCCATTGTCCAGGTGGAATGCAACTGTTAGAAAAATAGAACTCTATCCCCTTCCCTAAACCATGCATTTATGATAGGATCTAGAACCTTGTGCCAACTCATCCCATGGGTGTAGAACCTCAAGTCAATACCCAAATCAGCCAATCCATGTGCACATGCTTATTTATCATTCACCAAAATACACCATATCACAAAAACATAGCCAACATCAATTACAATCATGAAACTAATCTCAATAAATGGGAAATTACTTTATTTTCTCAATCCATCAACAATTTAATTATTCATATTACATAACCCCTTTTGCCCCATTACCATTTTCAATGCCTATCTCACTAATCATATTCAATTATAATGTTAATCCCCAGTATTTTCCAATTTATCCATTTAACCCTTGTTCGTGCCAACCAAACAAATACTTAAATAATTACCCAACCTAGGTGTTTTACTGGACACCAATTTCATTTCCTTTGATAATATTAACATAATCATCAAGGGCTCAACATTCTTGCTCAACGTCATACACTTACTTAGCTAACTATATGTCTGAGGAAATATTGACATGCCCCTCGGGTGACCCTAAATTGGTCGAGTCATCCTCCATGAATCCCATGGGGATCAAGAGGGGTTCAATTAACCATTTACACACCACTACACCACATCATGCCAAAAGAACTAAGAACACTTTCAAAGCATGAAAGAACAAAAAACCTACATGCATGAATCTACACAAACCCAATGGATATAAGTTGTAGACCACCTACCTTGAATTTGTTGGTGATCACACTCTTAAATGAATCATTAGATATTAATTCAACAAACCATTGATTATGTACCCTGAAATTCAAAGAAAAAGTTGGGTTTGAGAGATTTGGATGGAGAGGGGAAAGAAAAGGAAACCCCCAAAAAAAGCAAGAGGGTGATTGGCCTTACCCAGTTCTTTAATCTGCAACTGACAGTGCTCCAAACGGCTTGGGAATGAAGGATATTGATTCTTGGGAGCTCTTGGTCCCTTTGGTTCGTTCCACTGGTTGCATGAGTGGAGATGGAGGAATATCCCGAGTGGGATATAAAATCTCAGAGTGGAAATTTTTTAATTTTTATATGGTTTCTGGGTAGCACGGTTTACATGCACAGTTTTCCATACTGTGCCCAAATCATGTGGACACCACTGTCCAAAAATCCACCTCCTACACAGTTTACATGGGCTGCCCAAATGATTATCACTAACTGTGTGTAGACCTTGCGACTAGCTCAAAAAAACTTTTTTCCCTTCCTCTTCCGCATCCTGAACACCTGAAACACCATCTAGTCTCCTTAAGGACATGGGAAAACACTTAATTAATAGAAATAATGGGCCTAATCTGAAACATTTGAAAAACATAGCTTAAAAATAAATCCGGGATCTTACAACCTCCCCGTGTTATAACAACTCATCTCTGAGCCACTCTTCCCAAGCATCATTTAGTTTCTAAATAAATGAGATCGGGCCACTGAACCAAAATATCAGATTCTCTCACCCAAGTTTCCTCCTGATCATTTCCATGCTACCATAGTACACGAACCAAGGGCACAAACTTAACCCACAAGACTTTCTCACTGTGATCAACAATATGAACTGGGTGCTCCTAAAAAGACACATTAGCCTCAATCTCGTCATCCTCAGCATTTAGCACATGTGATGGATCTGGGTGAAACTTTCAGAGATGTGAATCATGGAAAACATAATTAATTCCACTATAGTTCTATGGTAGATCTAATCAGTAAGCCACCAATCCAATCCTCTCCACAATCTCAAATGGCCACACATATCTGGGAGCCAACTTGCCCTGTTTCAAAATTCAATGGTGACCCAACCTTGGCGACACTCGAAGAAACACACCATCACCCACCATGAACTCACGAGGTATAAAACACTAATTTTCATATGAATTATATATACACTGAGATGTTTCCATATTCTTTTGAATCAAACGAACATTCTTTGACATCTCCTGCATAAGATTCGGCCATAAAATCTCAAACTCACCGGCCTCTTACCAACAAAATAGAGATCTACACGATTTCCCAAAAGGTTTCTAAAAAGGTGCAATCTGAACTGTAGTCTGAAAACTATTCTTATAAGAAAACTCAACAAGAGACAAGAGGATTTTCCACAAACCACTAAAATATCGAACACATGCTTTCAACATCTCTTCTAATACCTGAATTGTATGCTTCGACTACCCATTAATCTATGGGTGGTAATCCGTACACAAAAACACCTGGGTACCAAGTTCCTTTTATTAGGCCTCATCCTTAAACAATACTTAATCTTGGGTTATTTCAAGAATTCGCATTGAGGATCTTTTCAGGTTTAGAGTTTTAGAGAATTAGATCACAAATCATCCATTACATTTCACATTTAAACAAGGTGGTTACATCAAAGACAATATTCATTTTTTTCCATCGAAGGACACATATTTAAAATAAAACATGGATTCTTTCTTAAAACTTCCTCGATACTATCATCACATCATGTACTTTTCCCCTGACCTGTGAAAAACATTTCAAAAACTTGGGATGAGCATAAAAATCTCAGTAAGGGATATAAAAATACGGAAAGAAAACATTAGTCCACGTATACATAAGAATCAATGAAATCATACTTTACTCATAAAACATAAGCACATTAACATACCTCATGAAATCATAATATTTATGAATAACTCAAAGAAATCATAATACGTAAAGGTAACTTGATTCATTCATAACATTCTTACGCAGGGAGTAACTCTCATGGTAACGTTTGGAATACCCATCATAGTATATTCCATAAATCTCTTTGGAGAAACCTTAGTGTTTAACTCCTTCACATTACCCAATTAATTGGAGAGCTATCTCGGGCTCACCTTCCCTTAGTTTATCACCGAACCACCCGACTTCATAAACAATTCCCAGGAACCATAACACAATCGTATCACATAAAACATGCATGAAGGAAACATAAAACTTCCACATTTCAATCACAAGATATCAATACAACACATTGATATAATCAAAAAATTATAAAAAACATTTTCAATACCAAAATAAATTAAAAGTAAAACATGGTATTTATTTTTCATTTAAAAATGTTATGGCTTGTAGAGGAAGTTGAAACTCAAATAATGGTCACAGCGGCAGAGAAGTCGTTGTCGCCGCATACATAAGTCAAAAATATTTCCTTCTGTCATTTAGTAAAACACTTCATGTAAAAATATTCATTTTGAATTAAAACTCAAAAGGGTTTATTATAAAACTAATAAAAGAAGGTCTTATATAAATTGAAGTATGCCTCAACGAAAGGAGATTGAGACAAAGTCCCTTACCTCAAGTCCGACTTGTTCTCGTTTGTTCTTTATATTCCTGGATAATAATATTAGGTCAATTTATTATTTCTTAATGACTTACGTTAATGTTTATTATTCAATTCATATCACATATTATTATGTTATAATAATTAGTTAATTACATGAGTTCATATTATACGTTTTGTGGATGTTCGGTACATTAGTCAAAAATGAACTTGTTTGAAAAGAATTGCCCTTGTAGTTATAAGTACATCATCTCCAGAATGGTATTAATGAGTCAAAAATCATATATATCCAGTATATATTCATTTTATACTATTCCATAACCTTTGGAGATAAAAAATGAAATCCACCGTTTATGGAGAGGCTAGGTCGTACGTACGCATGAACGCTACTTTCATTTCTTTGTCATATTAAAGGAATTAAAACTAAATGAGACATATATATATATATTATAATTATAGTATAATATATATGTTATATAGGTAACATAAGTTCATTAATTATATTATTTTTAAATTTTATGTTTCTCATGAATGAGTCACATCACTTGAGGGGGCGGTAGTCCACACTTCCTTATATGAAATTATCGCATTTGAACAACATGAAAAGAATAAAGATGTGATTTAAAAATAAAATTCAAGAGCATATAAATAAACGAAATACCATATATATCTTATATGAATACAGTTACATCATAATGGAAACCATGAAAGGTGTTAAAAAATGATTGAACAATCATCATTTCTTGAGGCAGGAATTGGCCACCAACAAAAACAGTATGTTCTTTAACAATAAGACAGAGGTGTGTGTAAGTGTTGGTAGAATCCTTGTCATAACAACATCCTAGTATATTGATGATTCTGGTGTTATTATGGGATCAAATAATAAGAAGATAGTGGTGAGTGAAGAAGGAAAATAAAAGGAAGAAACTCGAGCGAAGACATTACCTCGAAATCGGGTTACTCTTTTTGATTTGAGCCAAAAACTTCATTGGAAAGACTTCTGCCAAAATTAAGGATTCTAGGAGTAATAGAAGGATGTGGAGATATAATATGAGCAGAGGTTCGACAATACAAGGGCTTGAGAGGTGTGGGTAAGGGGGTAGAGGTGTGGACCTTTTATAAGATAGAGGAGGGTCACTTTTCGAATGTCTTGAAATGATACTTTATTATAAAATGGTTTTCAGATTTTAAAGGTCCCACAATTATATATCTCGAGGATAAAGTGATAAGGGTTCAAAATACACCCATCCAATAGGTTTTTTATAAGTTTAAGTCTTAGATTTTACATTATCTTTTCATTTCATTTAGATCGTTCATTAATGAGGTAATCACTGCATCATCATGGTGTCATAAATAAATTTATTTATTTAATGTATACAAAAATACAATGATGTAGGAAATTTTTTTAGAATAACAATGACTATTTATAGTATAAGATATCATTTATGTAAAAAAAATTAAAACTGTTTTACTTAGGTGTTACATAGTTTGGTTATATTTTCCTTTCATTAGAAATAATATGATAAAAGGTCACTATCACACAATAGTGATTACATGGGGTCCCTAAGTTGACACAAGGCATACCATGGTCGGCCATGACACACAAAATTGGATTACATGTTTGCGTCATTTTATATTATTATGATATTATTTTATTACCATTAACTACCCGATTACTAATTAATCACGATAATTAAAGATAATTACCGTCGTTACTATTCATAATGAAAAAAAAGAGTCTTAGTCAAATAATTTGAAGCTTCTGATTCCAAATATGGAATCAATTTTACCAAATTCTAAAGATAGAAATTTTAGTAATTAATTTAAAAATAATTCTCATTGTCAAAGCAAGTAGCGTGTTTTTAAGAACAATATCTATCAAAAGATTGACAATTCTTTATGTCCAACTTCAAAGTAAAATTAATTCTAATGACCACCATTGTATTAAATGGTAAAAATATATTCTAATTAAACATTAAAAACAATTAAAAATATAATTTAACCATATAATTAAATTAGATGAAAAAGGAGTTTTGAAGTAAATTGCAGTATTTTTCACTATTCATTAAAAAATGAACATTGTCAGAAAAATACCAAAAATTTATCCAAAGTAAATTTCAATATCAGAATTCGAAATAAATTGTTTATTTTGAAAAATAAGTCATATAAAATTGTCAAAAGTTAGACTTAAAAATGTTTTTCCACCAAAAGGAGGTAAAATAATCTTTTAAAAATATTAGAGTATTCCATGCCTAAGATTGGATTTATTCTCATTTTAATACTCTAAAACACTATCTAATTCAAAAATAAACATAGATATGAAAATATATTATTATTTACTTACTTGGAATGTTACATCCTTCCCCCCTTTAAGAAATTGTGTCCCCACAATTTATTTACTTGTCGAATAAGTGAGCGTATTTATCCATCATTGCATTTTCAGATTCTCATGTTGCCTCTTCAATCATGTGGTTTTTTCATAAAACCAATACTTGATGAATCAACTAATTCCACAACACTTTATTCCTGTGGTCAAGAATCTGGACTGGTTGTTCCTCATAAGATAGATTCTCTTCCAGCTGAACTACCTCTAGACTCAAAACATGAGATGGATCTGGCATATACTACCTTAACATTGAAACATGAAAATCATTATGTACCTGAGATAAACTCGGAGGTAAAGCCACTTGGTATGAAACTGAACCAACTCTCTCCATAATTTCATATGTTCCAATGAACCTTGGACTCAACTTTACTTTCTTACCAAATTGCATCACACTTTTCCTTAGTGAAACTTTGAGGAAGACAAGATCACCTACCTCAAAAGATAGATCCTTCATCCTGTTGTCTGCACAACTTTTCTACCTGCTTTGAGATATTCTCATGTGTTTCTGTATCATCTGAACATTCTCTTCCATCTCTTCTACCAATTCTGGTCCCATAACATTCTTTTCACCCACTTCATCCCAAAAATATGGAGTTCGACACTGCTTCCCATTTAATGCCTCTAATGGTTCCATCTGTATACTGTAATGAAAAATATTATTATAAGAAAAATAAATCAATGAAATATGTTCGTCCCAACTTCCTTGACAATCCATCGAACAAGCACATAGAATATCCTCCAAATTCTGAATTTTTCATTCTGACTACTCATCTGATTGAGGATGAAAAGTTGTACTAAAATTTAATTCGGTACCCAACGACTTCAGAAGTACTTTCCAAAATTTAGAAGTGAACCTGGGATCACGATCAGATACAATAGAGATGGGAACTTTAGGATCCTGACTGTCTCTTTAAGATACAAATCAGAACGTTGATCAAGGGAAAAAGTATCTCGTATCGCAAGGAAATGAGCAGATTTAGTCAAACGATCAACAATAACTCAGATTGCATTATTACCTCGAGGTATCTTTGGTAATCCCACAACAAAGTCCATGGATATATTCTCCCATTTCCACTCTGGTCCTGGTAAAGACTGATGTATCCCTTTCGGTAACTGCCACTCTTTTTTAACCTATTGACAAGTCAAACACTTCATAGTAAAATCAGAAATATCTCTTTTCGTTCCATCCCACCAGTAATACTCCCGCAGATCTCTATACATCTTAGTACTGCCAGGATGAACTAAAAATGGAGAACATTAAGTGTCACATAAAAACTCTATCTTCAACTGTGAATCACAAGGCACAAACAATCTCTTCCCAAATCTCAAAACACAATCATTATTAATGTTGAATTTAGGTAACATACCATTCTGAACCAACTCTACCTTTTTCTACAACTCAGTGTCTTGCTTCTGAGCTTTCTTAATTATGTCTGATAGAGAATATTTCACCGATACCTAAAACAAAACAAATGAATTTCCTACACCAACAACTTACATTCCAGAGTTCATCAAATCCTTAACCAAAGGATCATGTTCCAAACATAACATTGTTAATGAAGCATTAGTTTTTCAACTCAAAGAATTTACCACTTTATTTGCATTTCTTGGGTGGTATTGAATCGTGAAATCATAATCCTTGATTAATTCTAGCCATCTCCTCTGATCCATGTTCAATTCTTTCTGAGTGAATATATACTTTAAAATTTTGTGATCAGTAAATATTTCACACTTTACACCATACAAATGATTCCTTCAAAATTTTAAAGTGAAAACAATAATAGATAATCCCAAATCATGTGTAGGGTAGTTTATCTCATGAGTTTTCAACTGACATGATGCATAACCAATTACCAGATCATTCTGTATTAGGATGCAACCAAGACCTTTCAATAAAGCATCACTATAGATAACAAACTCACCATTCATAGAAGGAAGTTTCAATACTAGAGCACTCACCAATCTTTGTTTCAATTCCTGAAAACAGTCATCACATTATTTTGTACAGATAAACTTCACACCCTTTGGAGTTAGCTTAGTCAATGGGCTGAACAACCATGAAAATTGTTTAACAATCTTTCGGTAATAGCCTGCCAAACCATGAAAATTGCGAATCTTGGTAGCATTTTTGGGTCTCGACCATTCTTCAACAACCTTTGTTTTTGCAGGATCAACAGTTATTCCATCGTTAGAAACAATGTAACCAAGGAAAGAAATTTGTTGCAACCAAAACTCACACTTTCAGAATTTCCCATATAAATTTTTTTTCTTTTAAGGTTTGAAAACGAACCCTTAAAAGACTTTCAAGCTCCTATTTACTTTTAGAAAACACCAAAATATCATCAATGAAAACAACCACAAACTTATCCAAGAACTCATGGAAAATTCTATTTATAAGGTCCATGAATACAACAGGTGCATTGGTTAACCCAAAAAGCATAACTAAAAATTCATAATGTCCATATATTGTACAAAATTCGGTTTTCAGAATATCTGTTTCCTTTACCTTCAACTAATGGTACCCCGATCTCAAGTCATTCTTTGAAAAATACCGAGTTCCCTGGAGCTGATCAAACAAATCATCGATATGAGGCACATGATATTTTTTCTTAACAGTGATGTTATTAAAGGCTCTATAATTAATGAAAAGACTCATTGAACCATCTTTCATTTTAACAAATAAGACAAGAGCACCCCATAGTGATGTACTAGGTCGAATGAAAACATTCACTAATAAAACTTGCAATTTATCCTCAACTCTAAATGTACAATTTGATCCATTTGATAAGGGGGTATTGAAATTGGATTAACATCAAAAACTAAGTCAATAGTAAATTCTACGTCACAATCTGGTATTATTCCAAGCAACTCATCATGAAAAACATCAGGATACTCATTTACCACTAGCAAATAATTAATCTAAACGGCTCCTTTGTTTTAAAAAATATATGCAAGGTAACATTCATTTTCATCTTTTACATGTTTTTCAGCCTCTTTATATGTTTTCAATAGTAAGGGTTTATTATTATACACAAAATGAAAGTTTATCTGGAAAGAAACTTCATTAGCTCTACAGTCAATCTTAGCATTGTAAACAGAGATCCAATCCATACCCCGGATAACATCAAACTCTACTAGAGGTAAAACAATAAGGTTTTCAAGTATATTCTTCCCACAAATAAGTATAAGAATATTTTTATAAATTATTTTTTCCTCAACATTTCCTCTAGATGTTTTTCCCACTAGTTCAGGAGTCATTTCGTGAGATGGAATTCCCAATTTACTAGAAACATTTTCAGAGATGAAAGAATGTGTAGACCCTGAATCAAAAAACGCATTGGAATAATCTGAAAAAACAAATTACCTCATACCACTTCATTTAATGGCCCAAAATCTGCTAAAGTTGTTCCAAATATTTCACTACACCTTTCTGCTTGTATTCTGACTAGTTCCCATAATTTGAGCTCTTTGTCAGACACTCATTTGCATAATGACCCATCTCATTGCACTTGAAACATTTCACTAATTCTAAATCAATTTGGTCTTACCATTACCCTGATCTTTTCTAGTGTAATAACGAGCCTTATGTACCATCTTACCACATCAGAATCACTTTCTAGAATTCAGAAGACATTCCCCAGCATGCTTTTTACCACATTTGTCACAAACTGAAAACTTAGTTTTCTTACCATAAAACCTTTCTGAAGGATTCTTCCCTTTCTCCTGCCACCTTGGTCTCTTCTTCTGTTTATTGTCATATAACACTTTATCATCATAAAACTCCATTTCCTCCTTCTTAGTACATAGAACAAGCTTTCCATAACTTTTGAACACACGAGAAGCTAATGCCCTTCGATATTTTGGCTTTAATTTTGAGTAAAAATGATTGATTTTACTATCAAGGTATCGGATAAATGTTTCAGCAAACCTTGCCAATTGAGTGAATGTTTCTTCATAAGAATCCACTGAGTCATCCTATTGCCTCAATTCCAAGAATTTTTTATCAATCCTAAGTTGAACATCCTTATGAAAAAATTTCTCAAGAATCATACCTTTGAATTCATCTCAGTCTAGAGTATCAATCTCATCAGCATCCCTGATGTTTTTAACCATCGACCACCACTGATCTGCTTCACTCTCTAAATAGTAAACAGCAAGAGTTACCTTTTGATTGTCTGAACACCCCATGACATCGAAAATCTTCTCCAGTGCTTTAATCCACCCTTCATCAAGCAAATGATCAGATGATCCTCTGTATGATGGGGGATGTTGCCTCATGAAATGTTCCACCACTGGCATGTTCCTCTGCGGTTGAACTGGCTGATCTCTAGCATGGATACCACCAACATTTATCACTTGAGTCAACTACACCATTAATGCAACAAACTGTTTAGTTCCAATTCCGACCATCTCAAGATACTGATTTGGAAGGTCATTTTCTTCTGTATGCCTTCTTTGCACTGCTTCCCTATTTACTCTGCAGAAAACCATTCTGAACAAACATGTCTTAGATCAAGAAACATGGTAATCTTCAAATTCTATATCATTTCAATTTGACCAATACGTGTAAAAAATATATTTGAATAATAATTTAATATAACTCTAACTCCTAAAGTTATCTAAACCGACCTCTGATACCAACTATAAGACCCCGGATTTAAACATTACTTAATCTTGGGTTATTTTAAGAATTCAAATTGAGGATCTTTTCAGGTTTAGAGTTTTAGAGAATTAGATCATAAATCATGCATTACATTCCACATTTAAACAAGGTCATTACATCAAAGACAATATTCATTTTTTCCATCAAATGATACATATTTAAAATAAAACATGGGTTCTTTCTTGACACTTCCTCGATACTATCATCACATCATGTACATTTCCCTTGACCTGTGAAAAACATTTCAAAAACATGGGATGAGCATAAAAATTTCATTAAGGGATATAAATGTACGGAAAGAAAACATTAGTCCATGTATAAATAAGAATAAATGAAATCATAATTTACTCATAAAACATAAGAACTTTAACATACCTCATTAAATTATAAGATTTATGAATAACTCATAGAAATCATATGCCGTAAAGGTAACTTGAGGCATTCATAACATTCTTACATAGGGAGTAACCCTCATGGTTACGTTTGGACTACCCATCACAGTATATTACGAAAATATATTTGGAGAAACCTTAGCATTTAACTCCTTTGTATTACCCAATGAATTGTAGAGCTATCTCGGGCTCACCCACCCTTAGTTTATCACGGAACCATCTAACTTCATATACAATGCCCCAGAACCATAACACAATCGTATCACATAAAACATGCATAAAGGAAACATAACATTTCCACATTTCAATCACAAGATATCAATAAACACATTAATATAATCAAAACATTATCAAAACCATTTTCAATACCAAAATTAAATAAAAGTAAAACATGGTATTTATTTTTCATTTAAGAAATTTTATGGCCTGTAGAGGAAGCTGAAACTCAAATAATGGTCACAATGGTGGAGAAGTCATTGTCGCCGCATACGTAAGACAAAAACATTCCCTTATGTAATTTAGTAAAATGATTCATTTAAAGAGATTCCTTTTGAATTAAAATTAAACACGGTTTATTATAAAACTAATAAAATAAATTCGTATATCAATTGAAGTATGCCTCAATGAAAGGAGATTGAGACGAAGTCCCTTACCTCAAGTCCGACTTGTTCTCATTCGTTCATTATATTCATAAAAAATAAACTTAGGACAATTTATAACTTCTTAAGGACTTACATTAAATTTTATTATTCAATTAATATCATATATTATCATGTTATAATAATTAGTTAATTATGTGAGTTCATATCCTATGTTTTGTCGATGTTCAGTACATGAGTCAAAAATTAACTTGTTTGAAAAGAATTGCCCATGTAGTTATAACTAAATCATCTACAGAATGGTATTAAGGATTTAAATATCATATATATCCAGTATATATTCATTTTATACTATTCCATAACATTTGATATATAAAATAAAATGCACTGTTCATGGATAGGTTAGGTCGTACGTACGCATCAATGCTACTTTCATTTATTTGTCATATTAAAGTAATTAAACCTAAATGAGACATATATATTATAATTACAGTATAATATATATGTTATATAGGTAACATAATATCATTAAATAAATTCTTTATAAATTCCATGTTTGGCATGAACGAGTCACATCACTTGAGGGGGCGGTAGTCCACACTTCCTCATATGAAATTATCGCATTTTCACAACATGAAAAGCATAAAGATGTGATTTAAAAATAATATTCAGAAGTATATAAAAAAAATAAACACCATATATATCATATATAAATATAGTGACATCATAAAGGCCACCATGAAAGGTGTTAAAATAATATTGAACAATCATCATTTCGTGAGGTAGTAATTCTCCACCCATAGAAACAGTATGTTCTTTAACAGTTAGACGGAGGTGGGTGTAAGTGTAGGTATAATCCTTATCATAACAAAATTATAGTATATTGAGGATAATGGTGTTATTATGTGATCAAATAATAAAAAGATATTGGTGAGGGAAGAAGTAAAATAAAATGAAAAAACTCGAGAGAAGACATTACCTCTAAATCGGGTAACTCTTTTTGATTTGAGCCAAAGGCTTCCTTGGAAATACTTCTGCCCAATGTGAGGCTTTTAGAAGTGAGAGAGGAATGTGGAGAGATAATATGAGCAGATTTTGGATGAGCCAAGCGCTTGAGAGGTGTGGGTAATGGGGTAGAGGTGGGGGCCTTTTATAAGAGGGAGGAGGGTCACTTTTGGAAAGTCTTGAATTGTTACTTTATTTTAATTTTTTTTCGGATTTTAAAGGTCCCACAATAATATATTTCAAGTATAAGTTGATAAGGGTTAGAAATAAACCCATCCAATAGGTTTTCGACAAGTGTAATTCTTAGATTTTACCTTATCCTTTCATTTTATTTAAATTGTTCATTAATGAGGTAATCACTGCATCATCATGGTGTCATAAATAAATTTATTTCTTTAATGTCTAAAAAAATACCATGATATAGGAAATATTTTAGATTTCCAGTGAATATTTATAGTATTAGATATCATTTATTTAAACAAAATTAAATTTTTTTTACTTAGGTGTTACATAGTTTGGGTATATTTTCCTTTCTTTAAAAATGATATAATAAAAGGTCACTATCACACAAAAGTGATTCCATGGGGTCCCTAAGTTGGAACAAAGAATCCCATGGTCGGCCATGACACAACCAAGATAATTTTAGAAACATTTTAGGGTCATTTTATATTAGTATGATATTATTTTATTACCCTTAACTACACGATTACTAATTAATCACGATAATTAAAGATAATTACCATCATTACTATTCATAATGTCCAAAAAAACAAAAGAGTATTAATTACATAATTTGGACCTTATGATTCAAAATATGGAATCAATTTTACCAAATTTCAAACATATAAATTTTAGTAATTAATTTAAAAATAATTCTCATTGTCAAAACAAATAGCGTGTTTTTAAGAACAATATCTATCAAAAGATTGACAATTGTTTCTGTCCAATTTCAAAGTAAAATTAATTCGAATGACCACAATGGGATTAAATGGTAAAAATATATTCTAAGTTCACTTTAAAACCAATTTAAAAGATAATGAAACCATATAATTAAATTAGATGAAAAATTTGTTTTGAAGTAAAATGCAGTATTTTTTATTATTCATTAAAAAATGAACATTGTCAAAAAAATAAAAAAAATTATCCAAAGTTAATTTCAATGTCCCAATTCTAAAAAAAATATTCATTTTTACAAATTGAGCTTATAAAATTTTGAAAAGTTAGATTTAGAAAAAATCCATCAAAAGGCGGTAAATCAATTTTTAAAAATATTAAAGTATTATATGCCTAAGATTGGATTTATTCTCATTTTAAGCCTCTAAAACACTATCTAATTCATAAATACGCATAAATATGAAAATTTATTATTCTTTACTTACATGGGATGTTACACCTTTTGTAGTCCCTTCCCGAAGTGTGAGGTGAGAAGCAGATCATAATCTAAAACTATGGTTCTCAGCACACAATGAAACCAGGCTATTAATCGAACTTACAACTTCCCCAACTGGTCGACTATAAAGGTCTCTTGAATCAGCAAGAAATGGGTAACTTGGGTCTTCTGATATACCACCACCCAAATGTCATCATTCTTCCAAGGCATCATCAGAAGACCCACTATGAAGTCCATAGTGACATCATTCCATTTCAACTCTAGAATAGGCAATGACTGCAATAACCCACCAGGGCGCTGATGTTTAGCCTTAACCTGCTGATAGGTAAGGAATTGTTCCAAAAAACTCGCCAATTCCTTCTTCATTCTCAGCCACCAAAACTACCTATGAAGATACTGATACATCTTAGTCAAGATAGGATGCACTGCCTGCTTGATGTGTGGAACTCGCACATCAACTCTTCTTGTACATCGGCCAACACCAAAACACAACCATGAATATAATAAACTAAATCAGTGCCGATGGTCCAGAAAAAAGGTGACTCCCTGCCATTAATACTTTCATTGATATCCAAGCACTCTAGATCTACCAACTGGATCTCTTTAAATTGGATCAAAAGCATGAACTCAACTGCTATTGATGAAACGATCATCTTAATGTTCCTCGTGCACCTCCAAATGCATCTCCACAAACAAGGGCATCATCACCCACTCTGAAATGGATTCCTAAACCACTTGATTCTGAGACTTCTAGCTCAGATCATCAATGAGACTATTCCTTTTTCTCGTTGTATAGTCCAATTCAAATTCAAAGGACTGCAAGTACTCGACCCACTGTTGATGTTGAAGATTCAAATCCTACTGAGAGAATATGTATTTGGGAATTTTATGGTCGATAAGCACCATAAAGTGATCTTCCATAAAATCATCCCTCCAACACATTACGATATGAACCACATTTTCTAAATCCATGTTACGAGTAGGATAATTGATTTAGTGTGGCCTCAACTACCTTAACCCTTAAGCTACAACCTGATCATCATGCATTAACACTGCCCCATATCCAACACCTGACACATCATAGAACAAGGTGTACCTCTTACCTGGTTTGGGTAAGATCAAAATTGGTATGGTGGTAAACCGCTCATTTATCTCCTAGAAATAATTCTCACAAGCCTCTGACTAATCAAACATAACCTCTTCTTGGTTAGGCCTATGAGCAGCGCTGCCAAATGAGAGATATAACAAATAAACTTTCGGTAATAACTGGAAAACCCTTAAATCTTCGAATATTAGAGACATTCTTAGGCTATTATAATGACACCACATCCTTCACCTTTTTTGGATCCACAGATATGCCTGACTCAGATATGATATTTCCCAAAAATTTCACCTCATCAATCCGAAAATGACATTTTGATAGCTTCGTGTAAATCCTTTTCTCTCTTAGTGTACTAAAAAAATGTCATGGTGTTTGGAATGATCATCATGAGTTATAGAGTACACCACGATTTCATCAACAAAGAAACTACAAATTGTTCTAGATACGGCTGGAATAACTAGTTTATCAAGGAAACGAACACAGTTGGGGCATTGGTCAAACCAAATGGAATTACCAGGAATTCATACAACTCATACCTACTTGGGAAAGTTATTTGGGGTATGTTAGAAGGTTGAACCCTCAAATAATGGAATCCTGATCCCAAATAAATCATGGAAAACACTAAGGCACATCTGAGATGATCAAATAGGTCATCAATTCTAGGATGAGGGTATCGTTTCATAACTGTCATCTGGTTCAACTTTCTATAATCGACACAATGCCTTAGTGATCAGTCAGCCTTCTTTGAAAATAGTATAGAGGATCCCCAAGGTGATGTACTAGAGAATATAAACCCCTAACAATCCAATTCATCTAGATGAATCATAGTTTTTGGAGCCTTACTGGTGCCATGTAGTAAGGTGGAATGGAAACTGGCTTTGCTTCAGGCTACAATTCAATTAAAATATCAACATCTCTCTATAGTGGTAACCCTAAGAAGTCCTCATGAAACATGCCATGAAACTGGTCCACAAAAAAAGGGAAGACTTGTTGCCATATATCCCCATCATCTATCATAAGGCATGCCAATTGGCCTGTGATCTCCCCCATCAGATGGCAGAGGGGCCCTGCGCAGCCCGATCAAGTATCCCACTCCCCAAGAAGGACATGAGTACTCCAATCGAGAGATGTGAATGTTACATGACATCGGCAACAGTTGATATGATCTTGATATAACATCAACCAATCTATTCCTATAATTAGGTCAAAACGTGACATATCTAGGACAAATATATCCCACAGAATACGATACCCTCCAACCACCAGATCATAACCCTTACACTACCTTGTGTCTTCGACTCTCACCCTTAGTGATGTATTAAGAGTCATTACCACACATACTGAACTTAATAGAAAGAAAAGAATGTGTTGAACCTGTATCAAATAAAAAACTAGAAGAAGTTGAAGCTACAATAATTATACCTCAAATAGAAGAAGGTCATGCCTCCCGACCCTCACGTGTATCCTGAACCACATTGAGACGACCTACCCCTTTACCCTGGGCCCTAACCTGAGTACCATGCATTGCACTTATTTGTTGGTATAGATGATCTTGCCCTGGAGTTCCACATCCACCAACACTACCACTACAACCTGTGGAGATCCAAATACCTACTTGATACGAGGTAACTGACCCTATTTCTACACTTGACATCTACCTCTAACCTCTGTCATTCCCCAGCTGGTGCGGGTTCCTACAGAATATATGAACGTGGCCTAGCCTACCACATGCTCGGCACTCAACTGGTGGGTGGATACATAGGTCAAGGTTGTGGCTCGGCCTACCACACTGAAAATAGAATACCTTATAACCACCATAAAAATCTAACCCCCTCTTCTGACTACTCTATGTGCTTTGACCCTACTAAATGTCTCTGAAGTTTTACTTCATACTATCAGAAGCCGCACCACTTTCTCGCCCAGCCAGCGCGACAATTTCACTACCCAAATCTCCCATTAGGTTTCCTTATGTGATAAGGGCTTCATCCAAAACTTCACCAAAACCCTTTTAAATGATACATATTAACAAGATATCTGATCTTGTTTCTCAGCCCGTCTTGGAAGCGTTTCGCCACAGCTGCCTCTTCTCTCTTCAGCGTCGGAACGAAGCATCTAAAATTTGTGAAACAACTAGAACATTTCATTATCGATTTTTTCCACTATGTCAACCTCAAAAAATCTACCACCTTATCCGACATTAAAGAGAATTGTATATAACTTCTCATGAAAATTATCCTGAAAATCTTTCCACATCATCCCCTCAGCCTGCTCTTTCTGGATCGTAATGTCTCACCAACGTTTTCTTTTACCCATCAGCATATATGATTCTAATTTTAATCACTTACCGAGAGGAGTCTCTAGATGGTCATGAATAGTTTTGATATACTCTCTCCAGAACTCACCTGATTTTGGTACAACCTCTCTGATAAAGGTCAGAGGGTGTTACAGCTGAAAGTCCCTGATCAGCTCAAACATTCTCGGTGCATCCCGCTCGGGTTCTCATTCGATCATCAGAATAAAATGAGAATTTTTCTCTCGAAACAGATCTTCCCTATCTCCTTGGATGACCACGTTTTCATGCTCTAATACTGGAGGAGCATTCTCAGCGATTTTCTCATGTCACCCAACTAGCATACGTCTTCGAGGTGGTATTTCTCTACAATTCCAAACATGATCTTTAAAATGCAACCACAAAGCTTCTACGAGAAAAAATAGATATAGATAGTCTCTTTACTTGAAATAACCAAACTAGATCGCATACACTTCCCAAAGGATAGTACTCATGACTGGGTAACTACACTCGACCATCTTCATAAGTATATGGTCAACACGGTATCTAATTATCACGGTCACAAGCCTTATCTTTTCCTTCTATTCGAGCCATTTTCATATTTTAATTTACCATTACAATAAATTATTCCACTTTTACTTCTTTTTCAAGAACTATTTTCAATTTACTACTTGACATTTTCACTTCCCCTTTTTACTAATTCATGCCATCTTATTAGACATAATTCATTACTTTTATGTGAATATATGTGTCTTGACATTTACATACCGCACACCCATCCGTGTGTGTTCCTATAATGATGCATGTCACTTTCCTACATAGGTTCCTTGAATGATGCATGCATTCACAACCTCATACCTTTTGGTCCATGAGAGAAATATCACAAAACCATAAAATAACACAACAAGTTAATCACCCAATGGTGAAATATCATCAAACGCAACAAAGCACAACTAGAACAACAATCCACTCCCAGGGTGACTTGAGTTTTTCCTCGTACATGGGATAGATACTCCTAAGAACAAGCTCATTACCAAGGCAAGACACATTTCTATAATCCTATATACCTTTCCAAAATAGTAAGAAAGTGAAAAGAACTTCCCTTTGATACCACTTTTTAATGTTACCCACATGGGAGCCACTAAACTGGTTCCCAGAGTCGGGTAGTTATATGACCTCAAGCATGCCTCCACGTATGCTAGAAGTTGCTAATTTGCAGCGAGGGTCCAATAGGTCATGTGGGGAGACCATACCCTCAATACCAGAGTAAGAAACAATAGATAATAATTGAAATAGTGAAAACATCATAGAATAATCCATAACATTAAAAATAACAAAATCCAAAATTTGGGTACAATAATAAACAATATTAAATATTGCATGCAATGCTACTCTATCAAGTGTACAAAACCCAAAAAAATAGTAGAATCCCCAAAAAGGTCTAGACTCTAAGTCTCGAACCACATCCAAACATGTCCCATGTCCAACTCATCTCCCTAGCATTGGTCCCTTTCCCTTGTCCTGACCTGTAAGCATGAAGGCGGCCGAGTAGGGTTTAAGTATAGCTTAGTAGGCCACCACCAAGGGTGTCTACAAAATATACATCAAGGTAGATAGTGTATGAAAATTATAAATAAAGGCATATTAAGGTAAATAGTTTATTAGGGAATCCTAAACTATGTTCATTTTATTTATACTAACAATGAATTCATGTTTACTACTTAATAATTTTATTATTCAATATCCCCTTTTTATATGTTCAATGGATTAGGCATATGCAATGTTCTCAAGCATAAAGAAAGAAAATCAAGCCACATCTCACTTGACATTACAATATAAAAATTCCCAATATCCTCACCTCGAAGCCTGAGTCAGGGTGGAATAAAATCGTTAGGGGAATGGAACTTTGTTCCCTTCCCTAACTTGTGCATTTAGGGGAGGATCCAAAACCTCAATCCTACTCGACCTGTGGCCGCAGAACCTCAATTCAATACCCCACTCGGCCAAGCCATGTACACATTCTAATTTACCATTCACCACAAAATACTATATCACAATAACATATCCAACATCATTTAAAATCATAACAATAATCTCAATAAATAAGAAATTACATTTTTCCTCAATCTATTAACACTTTAATTATTCATATTACTTAACCCCTTTAACCCCATTCCCGTTATCCATGGATTTCTCACTAAGAATGTTAAAGTATAAATCTAATCTCTAGAATTTTCACATTTATCCATTTTACCCTTTTTCATGGCAACCAAACAACCTCTTAGGAAATTACCCAACATAGGTGTATTACTAGACAAAAATTTCATTCCCTTTTAGCATATTAACATAATATTCAACGTCTCTATGTTCTTGCACAACAAACTAAACTTACATAGCTAACTCTATGTCTGAGGAAACATCGGCACGCCCCTCAGATGGCCCTAAATTGGATGATTCATCCTCTGTGCATCCCATGGTGATCAAGAGGGGACCAATTAACCATTTAGAACCCACCACACCACATCATGTCAAAGACACCAAGAACTCTTCAAAAGAGGGAAAGAACAGAAACCATACATGATCAAATCTATACAAAACCCAAGCGATATAAGTTTTAATCCACCTACCTTAAATCCATTGGAAAACACACTTCTAATCGAAACCGTAGATCTCAATTCAACAAACACTTGAATATTTACCCTCAAACTCACCAAAAAATTAGGGTTTGAGAGCTTTAGATGGAGAGGGGGAAAGAAATAGAAACCCCAAACAAAAAAAGAAAAGTCAGAAGAAGATTATCCTTACTTGGATCTTCAATCCGCAACTGACGGCGCTCCAAATGTCTTAAGAAACAAGAAGATTGATTTTTGTGATCACTTAGTCCGCTTGGTTCGTTCCTAGGGTTGCAAGAGAGGAGGAGGAAAATCAAATTTGGGATAAAAAATCTCAGAGTGAAAATTTTATAGTTTTTTATGGTTACTGGGCTGCATGGTTTACCAACATGGTTTTCGAAACCGTGCACAAACCGCGAGAATTCCACTGTCCAAAAATCCACCTCCTGCACAGTTTAACTAGGCTGCCTGAATAGTTAGCACTAACTATGCGCATACCATTCTACTAGCCCAAAAAACATTTTTTCCTTCGACTTTTGTGCCCCATGCCCCTAGAACATCCCCCAAGCCTCCATAACGACTTGGGAAAACACTTAATTAACAGAAATAAAGGGACTAAACTGATACGTAAGTAAAAAATACCTTATAGAGAAATCTGGGATCTCAAATAATGAGTAATAAAATATTATTTTTTCTCTTAAATTAATTTATAATTTTCTGATATTATGTGAATAAATAATATGCCTGTTTTACATAGGCTTTTAAGATAATTATTCCATCAATAAAAATTAATGATAAATCTACTTGGGAAACAATTATTTATTTTTAAAATGAAATTTCATATTCATTAATAACATATTCTAATCCTTATATGAACATATCAAAGAAATTAATAGAGTGAGGGAGAGATATTTTTTTGAATTATTCATTACTGAAAATAATATAAATGTCATTATAAAATAAAAAATGGCACTATATATCCATATATTAAAATTTGGGATGTGTTTGGATGAATTAATACAATTCAATGAAATGAGGGTATGTTTTGGATTTAATTTTATTTACTAATCACATTATTTTCAAACCTAATTACCTGATTTCTCCTTAACTGGTGTGATAAATTTTTCCATAGTTACTATTCAAAATTCCTTCAAATAAAAGTAAAGTATTTATTATACTTGAACTTAGTAATTCCAATTATTTTATCTAATTTACTATATTTATTTTATTGAATTGGTATTATTTAGTTTCAATATTATTTCATAAAATTAAATGCGAAAACAATTTTAGAAAGTGGCATTTTGAGTATAAAAAATAACTCTTATCAAAATCATAAAAATTGGCAGTTCAAATTAGATTATTATAAATAAACATATCATTTGTTAAATTAAAACCAAATAAAAAATATTACATTGTTTAGTGAAAACAAATGTATGTATTTGAATAATTGTTATTTTTTACCCTTTACGGGAAAACTAATCATACCATAGAAATCCAATATTTTCACCCAATGTTCATTTTGATATGTTGATTTCAAAAATTAAGTAAATTTAATGATGTTAAATTTATAAAGTTTTTTATTTTTGTGTTAATCTCACTATTGAATAATACTATGTGTGTTTTGTTATTATTTCTATAAAAAAAGTATATTATAATTCAAGCTCAGGTGTAATAATCATCCCTATTTCAAAACATTTCAACCTCATAATTTATATATTATCTCGTTAAGAATTTATTTGGGTAGTTATTTATGATAATTTTTTATGTTCCCATATCTACACTTCTATATTATGATTTTTCTAATGTTTCTCTAGAAATAAATTCATATGATTCCCTAAAACATGATCCCTAGGGTCTAAAATTTTGATTGGATCCTCCCACTAAGATAAATCATGTTCGAATTTGATTTACTCATAGATGAGAACATGAAGTATATAAGTTAATACATTTGTAATACATAGATATGTAACACATATTGCACTTTATAGAGGCTCAGTGGAATTAGTAAATTGAAATCCATAACTCCGGTTCATACTATAATTTATAAAGGTCTTATGTACATGGGGATAAGTTTTCATTTCCTACCAAACCATAAAAAACCCTACCAAGTAGACACTTTCAAGAAAATAAGTTTACCCACTTGAAATTTTATAATATTCTCTTTAATAATTATAAAATTTATTTTTTCTAATTTGATATACATTAATAGGGGATTGAATGGGATTTTCCTTTACCATTTTCTCGTCGAAATTATCGTCTCCCACAACACTTCTTTCACCAACATCATCCCAACAAGTTGCAGTATGGAATCTATTTCTATATAATACATCATAAAGTACAATTTTTATAATTGAATAAAATAAAATATTATAGGAAGATAAATCAAAGGTAAACACTAATCCAAGTTACCTTGAATTTATTGTGACCACAACCTCTACGTGTCTTGTAATGTTGGAATAGTTTTCTTATTTATCAATTTTTTGAGGGTGATAGTGATAGGAAGTTGACAATTAGAGCTCAGTATCAAGAGCCATCTGAAAGAGATTATAAAATTTATATGTTAATTTCAAGTCACGAACAGACAAAATTTAAATAGGTACACAATGATGTATTAAAATATCGTTAATATAGATTCATTCAAGGAACACATGAAGTAAATAATCTATTATATAGAGGAAAAGTTCATACTTGGATAATAAATATATATTAACCCATATTTCAACATTATTTCGAGGATAATATGGTAATTTAGTGAATAGGTCTATAGTAATGTCAGTCCATTTCTAATATGAAATAGGCTGAGGTTGCATGACTTCTGTAGGATCTTATCTTATAGTATTCAACTATTGATAAATAGAACATATTGATAAATAATCAGAAATTTCCTATTTCATATTATTCCTTCAAAAGTGTTCCTTAATATCTTTATACATCTTGGTTTTAAAATGCTGTATATATAAAATTCATCTATGATCATCATCTTATAATTCCCTTTTCATATTTGGTATGGATATGACATATAGCTTATTTATAAATTTTATAATTTTATACTCATATTTGAAGACCTTCAATTTCCTATTACTCTTAGATTCAATTTTCTTTAAGATATTTTTTTCATTACAATCATAATTTTATATCATTTGCAAAAAGAAATTCAATAATTTGTTGAAAAATATGTGGTGCTTCTCTTTCTTTTAAAATTACCATATCCAACTTCACTAAATAAATTAACACATGATCCCATAAATCATAATTTTATTTAGGGTTCCAGGATATTGACTGCCGATTTCATATGATATTGTATTTTCATTCCTTGGGTGGTCATGTATTGAATAAATAATAATTTTTAATTAGCTAAAGAAATCACCTTTTCTCCATATTGAGTTGTTTCTATGAGACAATGTAATTTATTCTCATAGAGACTATATATATCTCACATCTTTTACCATTGAAATAATTATTTATTATATTGAAGGAAACGATTATGTCATCCAAATATAGATCATGATATGGATAGTTATATTCATCTGTCTTTATCTACATTGATGTATAGTAAATAACATTATACTTCTATATATGTAATCAATAAATTCCCATCTTTAATACATAACTATGTATCAAAAATCCCTCATTTCCCGGTGATATATTCAATTTTTTTTCTTCACCATTATTCTATTAAATTCGTAACAACATTCTTCACATTACATTGTATATGTTAGATTAACTCTTTTATGTGTAAGACTTGTTAAGGGGTTATCTAATCAAGATAAATTTTAAACAACATACTCATAGTAAATATCCTAACCATAAAAACAAAAAACCTCAGTTATAGTTTTTTGTTTTGAAAATATTTTGAGTAAATTTTATATTTAGGGTAAACTCTAATTATATCTTTAGAATAAATATGTCTATGAAAATAAGCTGTCTAAATCCAAAATATACACCCTCTAAATTTATCATAAAAATCATTTTCTCTAACAGTCACAAGAATGATTAGAAAGTGATTCTTATAGTCCTCATATATTTTATATTGAAAAAATATCATCAATAAATTCAATAAAAAAATTTTCCCAATATTCTATGAATAATTTATTCATTATATCCATAAACAAATATGGTAAATTAGTCAATCCATATAGAATTACTGCAAATCGTAATCTTCAGGTCTCATCTTAAATGTTATATTTGAAATATCATCCAACATTACTCAAAATTAATGATACCAAAAATTAAGGACAATCATTGAACATTATTAAGATATTTAATTTTGATTAAAAAATTTATCAATGTAAGATAGAAGATAATTTTTCTTTTTAGTTATAGCATTGATATGCATATAATCAATGTGCATCCTCATATATCCATCTTTATTTTTAAGAAAAAGAAAAGATACTTCCCAGGTGAATTTTTTCCATATAAATCAATTCAAACTAAAATATTTCAGTCATTTCTTTAAATAAAAAAATCCTAAGTGGATATTCTATAGGTTTTATTCAATATAAATCTATAATATGGGATTAAATTAATGGAAAATTCCACTTCTTTCTCCAGTGGATGTCTAGAACAATTTTCAAGAAACATATACATGTATTCTCATACAATATATACACCCTAAATATAAATATTTACATTTACATTCATAGATTGTATATACATATATTACAAAAGACTATCATTTGAAAGATCTGGTGGGTTTAAAAATAGATTTTACTTGAATGATGATATCTCCCCTCTAAGGACAATTAATTCTATATGTTCATCATGAATTGTAATATCCATCTCTTAGAAAAAGAAATTATTTATATTTTTAAACCCAACCCATAACAAGTATTATATAAAAATAAATCATAATTATATTGATAAAGCCTACAAATAGATAATGTTTATGGTTCATAATGGGAACTCACTGAAACATTTTTATTATACTGAAAGTTCAACTTGAACAATTGATGGACATCTCGCTTCTTGAGGTGATATAGAAATATAAAATTTTCTTATAAAATATAGAATATACAATTGAGTAAAAAGATCAAGACTCAAATAAATCATTAGCTAATGATGAGGATATTATTAAATTACCTTTATCTCTAATTTTGGATTTTCAACCTCAGCTATAGTTATCACAAAATATTATACTTCTCCCTTGTGACACATTTTTGGTATGTTTTCTTGTATAATAAGACATTAGTGTGTATAATACAGAATTTTTACATAGTTTAATATCTGAAAAAACATTTCATTCATTATTCCCCTTATATTCATTATCCATATGATCATTATATCTTCCTGTATAAAAAACATACATTCCCTTCAAAAAAAATTCCAGATGCTACTTTTCACAATTTTCTTATGAAAGAAATTATTTTATTACCTTATTATTCTTTGATTACATACCTTTTTATTAGTTATTCTCCAACCACTTATTCTTTTAATTTCAAATTAAGATATTGGATCCAAAAATGTCATTTTATTCTCTAATAGAATAGAGTGTTAGTTCATCATATTATTATAATGATTGAGAAACCAAATAAATTCAGAGGTATTGCTTAAGGATATAAAAGAAACGGTCAATAATATTATCTTGATTACATATGTAATTTGTAGCATACTTGGTCATCCTTTTATATTTATCCTTATAACCTACAAAAAATTCTTCTTAATATTTTATTAATCTAAGAAACTTTATATTCTTTTCATTTAATTTCTAATAATAGAGATGTTTGTCAAATAATATTACATTAAAATCAATCCATCCCATATGATATAAATATCCTTCCTCACAAGTAATCTGGATCAATAACCACCATTTATTAGAATCACCTTCAATCTAGTACACTAAAATCATAACCATTTCACTTTCATTACATCCCATGGCCATAAATTCTTTTTTAAGAGACATAATCCATTACTCAGCTACCACTAGAATAGTATTTACACAAAAGATAAATTATTTCATCACATTAAATGATCAAATATAGGTATATTATGCCATAAAAAATAATGTTTATTAATATGTATAATTTTACTTGACATATCTTGAGTCATCTTCCTTTATTTTTCCACGATCATCTTTGCTCAAACACAAGTTGTATTGTATTTCTCTGGAGGGAAACATATACATTGACCCCATGTGTGGATTATCATTATTATGGTAGGCACCATCACTAAATAATGTCACAATATGTGATAACTAATAATCAACATGATTATTAATTTATAAAATAAAAACCCTTAAATGGAAAAAGGTTTCAAATACTATAAGGGACTATAATAAATCTCATGTTATCTGTGTTCATTTAAAATATAATTTCCAAGGTTTATACTAAACATCTTATGATACAAATTATAATAATACAAGCTACATTAACCCAAAACTAGTGTCTAATTTATTTAATTGCATAATATACAAGAGATCACATACCAAAAGACCAATTATATTAGTAGTCTTGATGAATAAGATATTTACTTAACTATCATTTTACATTGGAAATAAAACATAAAACATAACAAAAGAAAATATTCATAATCCTTGAAACTAATTCAAATAATTCTATATCATATCCTTTGGGAAGGAAATATAATAAGAGTGATCTACAATTTTTATTGATGTTTTAGTATAATATACAATATTATGAACAAGGCATAATCAATATAGTGAGGTAAATATATGAAAGCACGTGTCATTTAATCTATAACATATGTATAGAAATTGAAAAATGGATGATATCAAATAATCAAATTGATAATAATAACTGAATTCACAATGATTTAAATGATTAATATTTGATTTCATGGTCTCACACATCATGATATCACTACCATTAATACTTTTCACTAAGAAAATTTAATCTATTAGAAGATATACAACAAAAAACTCATTTAATTTAAAAAAAATATTTTTATCAGGAGGTATATCAATGAATTGAGAGGCTCTATAATTTGTAGCAATACTCGTCACTAGATATCCAATTAATATCTCATATATTTATTTATCAACCTAAAAATATTCTATATAATAAAATGATGATATCGAGTAAAGAATAAGAGATATCAATAATTTAATTAATAATCAAATAGTTTTACATATAAAACACTATATATAGAGATGTCATATGGTTTAATAAATAATCATATTCCTGATACAACGAATATAGAAATTGAAGAAAAATTTAATGTTCAATGATAATAGGAACGTGAATGTTTTAAGAGAATGTTAGCACCCTGAAATTTAATTCTCACAAAGATAGGTTTTATAATAAAATAAGTTTTTTTAGAAAATAAATGAGAAATAATAAAAAAAATATTTCAATATAGAGTTTTCTTTTTAAAACTATGGAAAACATATAGAATAATCCAAATAGTGTTTAATGGTTTTTTTGGCAGAATTTTCTTTAATTTTGTATTCATTAAAATAGAAAGCATTCCATTTAATTATCATAATGAATTCAAAAAACAACTATTTTTGAAGACCTTGAAAATATTTCCTTAAATATATTTAAAAAATCCAGGGAAGTAAAATAATTTAGTAATTAAAGAAGGTATTTTATAAATCAATTCAGATTAATATTTTCCTGGAAGAAAAATATACTCAATCATATTGAGAAGTCAGAAAAGATTTTCTATTAAATAAGAATTACTTTATTGAAGTTAAAAAGAGATAAAAATTTAAGATAAAACATGGAAAATACATAAATAACAAAAGGATGTAGAAATATATCGACTTTATAAAATAAATTTTGTAAAATTCCATTAATGAAAATAATGCGAATCAGACAAAAAGAAATTCTAAAATAGTTTTTTACCTCTTTAGAAACCTTCAAATCACAACCACTTCAAATAGTAAACATAAAATGAAACATTAATCATAATTAATTAAAATATATTATTTTTCAATACCTAAAAGGGTTAGTATATACATGAAAAAATAAATATGTTTATAATAACAAATATGTCACCATCGAGTTGAAATTGTGATGAAATCTCTTAACACCTGTTTTCTGTCACTTGAACATGATTTGACCTCCATTATAGTGGTTTGAAAATTTAATTAATTTATAATAATATCTTTTTAATATTATTAATGTCATATATTACCTCTTATAACATCTTATCTCCCATTCTGTAATGACCATTCATTATTATCATTGTTTTGGGTGTTAATTGATATATTTTTTCGTATATGTCTTATCCTTGGAGTTCTGGTACAAGTACATTGATTATGGTCCAATATTATCCATAATTATATCAATTATATAAATATATTATATATTCATTAAATTTTTCCTTATTAATATAAAATTTAATAATAAATTAAAAATTGGTCTCATTGTTTTATGGAGACGATAAGACATGTGTACGAACAAGTAACACAATCATTTTCCAATTGATTGGGAAGTAAGAAGTTTTACATGGTTTATTAATTCAAGAATAAAATTTAATAAATAAATATATTATATTGTATATATTTCTATATAAATAAAAATTCAAGAAATGTGGTGATGATAAATTAATTACACCGCTAATTGTAGAAAGTAAGTCGTACGTACGCACGTGCGATGTTTAAAAAAATTTATATGTCAATATATAAGTGGGAAATAGTTGTAACATTATAATAATAACATATAATTATATTTATTATATGTTATTTTATATTTAATGATGGTTACTATATATTTAGAGTATATTCTATAAGAAATAAATTTAAAAGTGTGGATAAATTTTACTACATCTTCTACGAGAGAGCTCTTTTATGTATTCTATTAATGAAAATATGGGTGGTATTTTAAGAAGACCAGAAAATGAAAAAAATTTATACGGATTTTTATTTGTGTTTTTTATGGTTTAGTTTAATGAATAGTTCTTGGGTGGTTTATATAAGAGGGGAGATGTAGTTACTTTTATAGGGAATTAAATGATCAACATCAAAGATAAAAAATGACTTAAATATATTAAATTACAGTTCATGTTAAAGTGGATCCATGTTGAAATAATTTGAAAGATAATATATTAAATGATCCAAATTTATTCAACAAATAAAATATTTATAGGTTGATGTTTTATTTTAAATCTTGTCTTTTTTAACCCATTAACTAAAATTTTTTAACCAAACCTGGAGAAACAACTCTTTCAATCATAAAGTGAAATAATTTTAATTTTAAGTGAATAATTTTAAAATAAATTTAAAATAGATTAAACATTACAAAAATTGTTATCATTATTTTCATATTTCATGTTTTTTTAAATAATCTAATAAAATTTTATATTTCAAAAAATATCAATAATAACATTTTAGATAGTATTCATTTAATTTGAACCAAAAAACATCATGAAAAAATTTTAATTCATATATATAATATTTACACATATTTAATATAGAATATACGACTATCATATTTAATGGAAACTCTAAATCATCCAAAAAAATATTAAGTTTAGAGTTTTTAAAATAAAACAGCTTAATTTTATATTAATTAAGTAAATACAGTGTCGGTTTTGAAAAAGAATTTTTAGAAGTTATTTCATCACTAAAAATAATAAATAGTTTTCCATGATAAAAATAAATTATTTTTTATGAAAATAATTATCTTTATTCATTTATAAATTATAGTTATATTTATTTGAACATATAAAAGAAATTAGAATCAATATAAGAAAATTTAAGACTTTTATTTTCATAAAATATTTCAATTTCCATTACTAAAGTTAAATGCCTCTAAAAGGCCATATATTATAATATTTGATATATATGGTTAAATAAAAGATATCTAATGAAATATTTCAGTTTTTTTGTTTATTTATAATTCCTTGTAACAAGTTTTTTAACCTTAATTACTTTATTTACCCATTATAGACGTGATACATTTTACCACTGTTACCATTCATAATGTCTAAAAATAAAAAAGAAATATATTTAAAATATTGAAATTATTATTGAAAATATAGTTTCTATTTGTAATAATTTATTTTAAATAACTGAAATATATTTTTAAGTATAATCACATAAAATTCAATGAAATGTGTTTAAAAAATAATTTTTTTTAAGCATAAAAAACAACTTATATCATAATCATTAAATTGATTAAAAATATGATATTATAAATGAAATGGGAGAAAATTTAATTTATAAAAAAATAAATATAATTACTTATTATAATTAAAACAAAATGAAATATGTGAAATATTGGTATTTTTACTATTCACTAAAATATCAATCATTTTAGAAAAAAAAACCAAAAATTTCACCAGTAGTTGATTTTGATGTGCTGATTTTAAAATTGTAAACAGTTTAACAAAATTTAATTTATAAATAAATAAAATTATTTTTTTATCATTTTATTGAATATAACTACATGTATGCTACTACTGTTTCTTTATAAAACAAAATTTTACGACAATTGAAGCTTCAGTGTTACACTCGTTATGCTCAAACCAGCATTAACTACATTATTTTATCAAACAAGTTTTTTCATGGATGTTCTAGTCCTCATGCATTGATTTTGGTTCCATCATCAGAATAATGTAATTAATGATATAAATATTAATTATATTCATCAAATATATCACTACTAATATCCATGTTAAAAAAATGAAAATGTATCACATCTCTTCGTAGAGATAATCAGACATACCCATGCATGAGGGACTTTATCATTTTCCAATGGATTTTAATGTACGAAGGTATATATGATATTATAGTAAAATAATAATATTTAAGTCATATATATAATTTAAATATGATAGTTCTTCCTTTATAATAATCCACGTGATGTGATGATGAAAAATGAATTATATGGCTATTTAGAGACGGTAATTCATAAGCCACATGTGTGATGTTTTCATTTTTTATAAGAATAAATAGAGTTGAAAAATGTGTCATGATGGTCATAATAACATCTAATTATTTTTATTATATTTTATTTATTATTTTATGATGATTAAAATATATTTAGAGTATTTTTAATAATATATAATTTTAAAAGAGATGGAAAGTTTCATTACCTCTTCTTTGAAAGAACTCGCATAGATACTCTCTTAAGGAACCTATAGATGGTATTTGAAGAATAAGAAAACCTAAAAAACATTTATATAAATTTTTATAGGATTGTTTTTCGGGTCCTATCATGTTTATACGTTCTAGGAGGTCTATAGAAGATTGGATAGGTGGTTTCTTTTTACTATGAATTAATGGAAACAAATGGAATTTAATAAATATTTAAATATAATAAATTATTTTTCATGTTAAAGTGGAACAATATTAAAATAATTTTGAAGATATTCTTGTATATGTTTTTTATATATTCAAATAATAAAAATATTACAGGTTTATATTGTATTTTAAACCTTATCTTTTGGTTTAACCCTTTTGTTAAATAATTTTAACATTAACCACAGTAACAACTCGTTCAATCATAAAGAGATATTATTTTAACTGTATATTAAGAGTTATCAAATAAATTGATAATGGATGAAAATATACTATAATTACTACTCTTCTTTCCATACTTTGAGTTTTTTTTTTGTTTTTTTAAATAGTATATTAAAATTTTATTTTTAAAAAAATATCAATAATATCATTTTTGACATAATTCATTTAATTTCACTTAAAAGGAATAATATATGTTTAATTAGAATATGGACTTGTGAAAAATTTATAATATCTTATATATAACTATAAAATATATTGGTCACTTTAACTCACCCCGAAAATTTTTCTTTTGGCATTATTGAATTGGTTTATTTTATTTTACTAATAATTGAATTAATACGGTGTTGGAATTGCATAATCATTTTAGGTATCTATTCCATATCTAATAACTAAATATAAATTATCATGATAATAACAAACAATTTTTTGGAAATAAACATATATATTCATTTAAATCTTATTCATATCCTTATGCAAACGTAAAAAATAAATTACAAGCAAGAGAAGTATATTTAGGAATTTTCATTACTTAAAATAATCTGGATGTCAATAAAATGCTTAAATTACCAAAAAGGATATATATTCTAATTTTGTATTTATATGGATGAATGAAACCTATAAAAGTAAATAAGTGAATGTTTTGGGTGGATTTTTAATTCATTTTCATATTATTTTTGACCATAATTACCTCATTTACCCAATACACATGTGAATAATATTACAACTATTACCATTAATAATGCCTTTAAATAAAATTGATATATTTACCAAATTTTAAATCTATAATTAAATATATAGAATCCATTTGTAATGATTCATTTTAAAAAATTGTTATAATTTTTTAAATATAAATACATAAAACACAATGGAAAACAATTTTGTTAAAAAAAATTCTTTTTTAACATAAAAATTAAATTATACTAATATCATGAAAATTATTTATTGAAAATATATTTTTATAAATAAGATTAAAAATATTTAAATTTTTTAAAAAAAATAAATAACATCACTTTATTTGATGAATATAAGTTTAAAATTTTAAAAAATATGCATTTTCACTTTTCACTTAAATATCAATAATTTTAGAATAATACAAGAATTTCACCAATAGTTAATTTTGATATTGTTATTTAAAAATTTAAATTCAATTTAAAAAATATAATTCTTAAAATAAAAAAAGTTAAAAATTCATTCTTGAATATAAATATGTGTATTATGCTATTGTTGATTTAAAAAAGATAATCTTGCAACAATTGAAGCTTCGATGTTACACTCATTATGCCCAAATATTTTTGAACCAAATCAAATGTCCATTTCTTACAATATAATGAGATATAAACATAAATAAATTAATTTTACTATGGCATGGGACAACACATTTCTTCATCCATACATATATGTCCCACTTAAAATCAATCATAATACTATATTAAAAAATCGATGAAAACCAATTGAGATTCCAAAACTTTTCAAAACAAAATCAAATAACATAAACATAAGATATCCAATGATTTAAACATATATAAATTTAATAATGTAATTAAATCATAATAACATATTTAGATTGATCAAATTTCACATAATGATAGTTAAATTTGGGAGTAAAATAGAATTGAAAATAAAGAAATATTTAAAATTTTAAAAAACATTTCATTAAATAAGAAGTGAAAATTTCATTCAAAAATATTTTTAAGAAGTCAAGAAAAAAAATTGTGATAAAAAGTTAATAAATACATTTAAATAATAAATAATTGAAAATAAAATAAATTAATCTAATAAATATGCACTTGTATGTAAGAATATGTGATTCATTTATTATGTTTTTAGACTATTTAAAAAATTAATTTGAGAAACTTTTAATGAATTTAATTTTAGAAAATATGTAATGTAAAACATAAATAAAATAAAATGTAAAACATACATTGATTCATTTAAAGAATATAATTTTTTTAGTTAAAACATGAACATGGAAGATAATCATAATTAGTAAGAAAGAAATATATTCTTACCAATGATATTACATTATTTCAAAAAACATTTTATAAAAGAAAGTTGATATTGATGATGACAATTATTTTCCAGAGAGAATATGAATAAATTACATATAAAATAGTAGAATATCCAAATCAATTAAAAAATAAAATGTATATATAATTTATAAAGACTATGACTTAGTTAATAAGAATAGATTTGATGAAACCCTTACTGTGGTCCTAATTCATTATACGCACTTCCTGAACATTAAAAATAATCAAATATAAATTATCAGATAACTTTATTAGGAATCCTATAAATCGAGTTTTTTTAATAGCATATTTATTATCATAAAATTTTTATTTATTAAATATATTTTTTCTTGTGCTTGTTTGAAAATGGGACTGATGTTTTCATATTTTTGTAATTTTAACAGTCAAATATGATATATTACTACTAAGAAAAATAAATAATATAACATTTATAGAACCATAAAAAAATACTAATTTTATTACAAAATTATAATAATTTTATTATTTTTTCTCCCATATCCATCCCTGAAAGAGATTTATAGAATTTTTCATGTGGATGGTTAGACCAACTAAAAATTGAATATAAAAGAGTTTGATGGGTGAGTGTAGTGACTAAATAATTTTTTTTTTTGAAATATTGTCCTTATAAATGAGGAATATTGATTCTATATGTATATAAATTGATTGAAATATATTCACGTGCTTTGATAAATCTTTAAAATCAATATAAAAAATGAATAACAGTAATTTAGGGAGGTAGTAGTCTGCAAAATGCATTATCGATTTTAAATTTTTCTAAGTGGAATGGAGGTAATAAATAATTATTATACCATTAATATTTTATATCATTATTATACTAATGATACTATAGTAATTATATAAATATATTAAGTTTTGGTTTGTAAGTGAATTAATTATATCAAAATGGTAAGGATTACGTAATACCCAATTTGGGAAGTAGAATGTTATCTTAATAACACCTTGGAAAAAAGGCCTAGAAAATCATTATATGAACATTGGATAATGAAAATTTGATAAGGATATTGAATGATTGAGATGGGGTTGTTTTATAATTATATTCAATAGGATTTGTGTTACATTATGTGATAAAAGGATCATGTTTTATAGTTAAAGAGGAGAGAAATCATAGAGGAAGGATTTACATTTTGTATAAAGTAATTCTTATATTCATGGTTATAAGGGTGGAAAAGGGAAAATGAGGATTAAAATTTGAGTTTTTCTTAAGAAACACATCAATAATCTATTTGGAAACATTATTATCAGGTTTTTTTAACATCCCCAGTCTGATTATGTATTGCATGACTGGGTCAGGTCATTATGATAAAACATAAACATTTCATTGTATGTTATAGGTTTCTGACTAGAAGTGATTGTGTAAGGAATACGAAGGAGAAACTATACCAACTCGTACCAATTTTCAAAAATATAGGAAATAAAAATATTTAATAAAATTAACTTCAAGATAAGCATAATTATTCAACTCAAAATAGAAACTGATAATAAGAAAATTCAAAATAATAATAATAATAATGTTAAAGATATACTCTTTTCAAAATTAAATGTCATATTAAAAGAAACATTATAATCAAAATAATATACACTGTAAAATAAATACAAAAAAAATCCAAATCCTAAACCCCATGCTTAGCCTCGTCTCCAAGTTCAAATTATATCCTAAGAAGTAACCAATTAAGAACAAGGCCTATTTCCCTTTTCCATAGATGTATCTAAGAAACTATCCAATGTAAAAAACGTTTCCAAAATAAGGTTCAAGTAAAACATAGTGGTCCAACTATCATGATTTATAAACAATATAGACTGACTATATGGTGCATGAAATAATAAAATAAACTGGGTAATTAATTATCAAGTTAATGTTTACCATCAAATAATCCCATAGATCCTCGTTCTCTATGATGATACCTATGGTTAGCAAAACCTTCTTTTCCATTATTCCATATATATATATCTAAGAGTACATTCTCATTCCATGGATGAATTACCATACCACAGGTGTAATTTTCTATTGAGGTCGAATCACATATAACATGTTAGGTATCTAATAATCCCTCCCTCAAGTATCAATATTGTGTTATATGTTAATTCACATGCCAAAAAATTTTATGTCTTCCCATTTAACAACAACATAACAAGGGAAAAAGTATCAATTTCATATAAAAACCTATTAAAAATACAATGTTAGAGCCTTTCACATGTTTGCATGTGCAATATAATACTGAGGAAAAATGTATCAATTTAACTTTTTTGAATTAGCATTCTGGGTCCACTTACATTAAAAGTTTACAATTAAACTTCTGTGAATTCCCATGTTAAGGAAAAATTTAAACTTCACAAAATGATCTAATTTAGTTAATACATTTCAATTCATCAAACATATAAAACATGTAATTATATTATATATTTTTTAATTTACCAAAATTAATCATTATAAAAATTTACATTCCACTAGGTAAAGCTAACAATTATCTGAATAATTGTAAAAAGGTCAGTAAACATTTCTTATATTCCTATTCATCATTCAGATTCAATTAAAACCATATTCTATTATAATATACTACCAAATAAAATTACATGGAATTTAAACACATTCAATCCCCATGTTACATTATCAATAGACTTATTACAATTACTAAAATATTTCAATTCCCTGTTAATCTAGTTCACCCATTTACAAGTCAAAAAATATCAGAGGCTCGAGAGAAGGCACACCTCTCGACTATTGGCAGTTATTGTCATATTATAATCGACCCAACATGATCCATGAGTGGTATAAGAATATGGGTTCATCGGCTTTCTCTAGTTAACAATTAGTTTAGGTCAGTCCCATTGTATTCAGGTGATATTTCACATGATTCATATACTATAAAAACAATACAAACATTATTTATTTATTCATGACCACCCACTTCATGAATAGAGAAGAATAGAGACCACAGTCAAGATTTATATTAAAATTAAAAACAATTATTTCCTATTGTTATTGATTTAAATGTATCATCATTTATGTAATAAGGGGATTCATTTTGGAAACACGAGGATTCATCTTATAAAACAATGAGTTACAAATTTGAGATCATATGATGAAAGACTGGATTGGAATACCATTTAATGGTGTTGTAGAAGCCTTTAGATCCTTATAAAACATTAATAATTTATATATCGTGATTTATGATGGAATTGGATATTAATTGGTGATTAAAAGTTGTTTTAGGGTAATAAATATAATTCAACCCCTCTGAATCACGAACCATACCAATGTTGTTGGTAGGATGGTGGGAACCACCGAAGGGATGGTGGTGTCCTCTTGAAGGCCTTTATATATTAAGACCTCACTAACTTGATATTATACCTCCACCTATAACCCAATGGGTATCTTGTGGGGGAACCCTTTCTTCCCAAATATATCTGATAGCTAGTGGGATCAATAGTTAACTTGGGGGAGGGATACTTAAAATGAACTAAGCTATAGGGTATCCCACTAATATGCTGGTGGACTACACTAGATAGTTTATAGTTATACAATATCATTGAACATAAAACTAATTATAGTCTATGTGATCCTTTGGCAGTCCAAATTTTTAGAGCCCCAAAACACCTATAATGTGAAGATGTAATTACTTAATTAATCCCATTAATCATGGTCTAAATGATTTATGATAATTAATGGGTTCTAACCAAAAACATAAAGATGGATGCACCTAGAAATTTTTTTGATCCTATAGCCTCCTTCCTTAAAAAAATCCATTCCCTGAGCTATAATCTTGAGAAATAGTAAATGGTATTCTTGAAAATGGTAGTCCATTATAAACAAATTTAAAAACTCCCACACCCATGTACACTCATTAAAATTATCATACTTCCACTAAAATCGCACTAAAGGCATAGTATTCTCTCATAGATCCTTCTCACTACGGTCCATTATAAATATTAGATACTCCTTAAATGAAGCATCATCATTAAGCTCAAATTTATCAAGATCTATAGCATGAGAATATTTAGTTGATATATCTAAAGAAGTGACATGTGAAACACACCACTGATAGAATTATAGCTCTATGGAATGGATAATAACTATTTGATGTGACATAAAATCTATACTATCTCAAATGGCTCGATGAACATGGGCATTAGCATTCCCTACATGTTGATATGGCAATTTCCCTGCCTCGAGAGACCTGATGAAAAATCTGTTCACTAACCACGAAATTCAAATGAATCTATAAGGGTTTGTATTTTATTTATACCAACTCTGTGTGGTTACTATTGAGTTTTTTATCAACTAAAACTACTTAGACAACTTTTGAATGAGACTAGGTCCCATAAGGAATTATTCTCACACCTCCAACCAATATAAATTTTAACAGTGTGACCATCCACACAAGAACTCAAAATGATGTATTTGGATATATTCATATAATATTTTATTTCAAGATAACTCTATGATATCCAAATGTTGATCCTAGGAACCACTAAAATCAATAACATGTACTAGTAAAAGATCCCACAATATATGGATTGTCTTATTAGATACACTTAGATTATAAGGATGGTAGGTTGTAATCAGAGGTGCTTATGAGCCCAATGCCTTCTAAAAGGTCTTCCCCATTATGACATGAAATATGGACATCAATCTGAAACAATGATCATTATAACACCATTAAATTATACTATCTAATTCACATAGATATTACACTAATCATTAATGGATAAGGTCTCTCTAATAGTAAAGAAGTGGTTAACATTCATCAGTTGATCTGTGATCACCCATATTACATCACTAATCTAATGTGTCCTTTGTAATTTTTTCATGTATCTCATTGTGTCAACATCTTACTTCCATTATCATATGGGAAAATTAATTAATAACCTAATAGGCCCCATATTCTCTATCATCACTGGTTGATTGGTGAAAATCATGCTGCAAGCAATGATATTTATTTTTTCAACATTGAACACTGTTATTTCTAATGTAGATGCAGATAAATATTTTTCAAACATAAATGTATCACATATTTAGAAGAATGTAATTCCTTCATCAACTCCTCATTCATGTCCATAAGTACCCATACCTGAAAACGGAGAAGAATAACATTTTTGTTGCAAGATACCAACATTATGGTTGATCCCCAACACATATATTTTCATTTGATCTAATATATTTTGATAAGATAAATTCCCTCTTGATCTGGTCTAAAATCATGGGTACAATAGATTCCTAATTTAGTTTTTTTCATCCTTGTGACTAAACATCCATTTCCATATCAATAAAGAGTTCCATCATCCATAACTCATCTTAATACTCCTATAGTTCCCATGCATTTATATTTATAATTACGGAATCATTAATTATGTTTCCGTTATAGGGATTAGGGGCCACCTCAAAGGCAGATGATTATGGATAATCAGTCTATATCCTCTCCATAAGGTTCAACTAATGTTGTGAAAAGATATAGGTGAGGTTTATGTGATTTATGTATACTATAAACCACAAACCCATAAAATAATTCTACCAATATCTCTAGTATTTTTTCACCAAATCCTTCTCTAAATCATATGTAGAAAAGTAATTTCTATACAACCTCAACTGTTTAGAGCTATAATCAACCACTTATACCTCGTGCATAAAAACTTCTCTAAGTCTAACTATGGATGAATCATAGAATACTATATACACTTCTACTAGCTCATGTAATGTTGATATTTCTCTTGAGGTTATCATGATCTTCAACTTCCAGAAATCACTATTTAAATAATTTGACTAATGAAACTTCACCCCATTCCTAGTCTTCACAAAAATAAGTGCCTTAAGATAGGAAACGTTTTGAATGAAATGCTGATAATATTATTATAGACTCAGAAATCTCAAATAATTAAAGATTTATGTGGACTAATCAGAATGTACCATGTCTGAAACATTCTCTTAGTCCACTTGCACCCCATAATTTGTGATAACTATTCTAATATGTGTACATGTTTGATCAAGAAACGTCATTCATATAGTTGAAAAATATTCAATGTTGTATCAGTGTACTCAGAAGGATTTCAATACGTTGTAAATGATTATCTTGAGATAGGGAATACACAAAGATGTCATCATCTAAAACCACCATAAATGGATTCATAAATGAATGGAAGATCTGATTCTTCAAAGGAATAAATACCACAAATACATTTTCAGATATAAAAATCTCACCATGATCTTGTACATGATATACCTACTCTAAAATGTAGTCCATTGTATTTTATACAGTCTTAACATCATCTGATGTTACCCTGACCTCATTTATATCTTGTAAAATGTCTAGTAACTACTGAACTAATAAAATAGAACACCTATTCAATGAAAGTGATACTATTTATTCAATATCATATGGTTTAATATCTAATAATCAATATATAAGTGAAAAGTCTCATCATCCTTTTTGAAAATCATAGGTTAACCTGATGGTGATGTACTAGGATGAATGGCACCATTAGCTTTTGTACTATCCATCAATGCTTTCAACACCTGATGATTAGTTGATTCCATTCTGTTGGATGGGATATAAATTAACAATGTACCTCTAACCAACATGATAGTGAACTCTATCTTATGGTCAAGTTGTAAGAAAAATAATTATTTACGATAAATGTCCTAAAATCAGTCCACTACTGGAGAAAAATAACCCAACTGAATCCAATGATCAGAGGCTTGAAAAAGGATAGTTATCTGATCTATTAGTAAATCTAATATGTAATAAATTGATCATGCATGACCATTATAAGTATCCCATTACCCCTGATGAGTATAGCTTCCCTTTTTATGATAGAAAAGTCACTCTATTCTGGTAACAATTATTATGATTCTAGTACTATGATAACTAATACATACCTTGAATCAAATCAAACAATACTATTTAATTTGAAAAGAGATCACAATGAAAACTGAAGCTGCTGACTTCAAGTGAAAACTTATTATAGCATTAGATACCCTCTGATCGAAACCATAACCATGTTTTAATAGTCTTAATGTTGTCCATGTTCTCCACAACCAAACCCAAGACATTGAAAAACATTGAAGATATAAAGCAATAACATTATCATATATAAAAAAAATACACATGAAAGGGTACATAATATATGAATTATATCTCTGAGAATAGACGGTCGTGTATTTAGAATACTCAAACTAGATTGTATTTCATAAAGATGACATTCCAATTTTCTCTATGACCCAATATGGATCCCCATTGATTATAAATCCCATTGATACCAGCAATCCTATGTTTGAGTACCATATCCCCTACCATGACTAGAGTAACTGGTGGAACTCTAACTAACTATCTTTTAAGCGGTATTTGAGTCCTTCCTTGATATTGGTGCCTATCCGGATCCCATGAAACCTATAAACTACTTTCCAATCATGTATAACCTGTATATATTTTTCATTATACTGTATTCATTAAAATTCATAATAGGAAAAGGCCACTTGATGTTGTAGTTCCAATATTTACAATTGTAGAATAATTACTCCATTTTGTGGATCTGAGACATCTGTCTAATCCCATGGATGCTCTTCTCTCTACATCCATAATTGTGATTCAAATATATGAACTTTTTTCTTTCTTGAATAAGACCTTACAGGTCATTTTTAAGGAAAACTACCCAATAAATAAGGAATCCTTCATGTTAACTTCAATGATTTGAGAATAATTTATCATGATAATGATGTATCTAATGAAAAATACATTGACCTAATTTTTCATCTCATGGTGAATCTAGTCCTTCAAGTGCATAGCCTCATCTAACTCATCTCCAACACATGATAGTATAAAATAATCAAAATCAATAACATTTTTATCATATTATATCACTAACGTACTCCAATATGTTATGATTATAAACTATCGATTACTCACATCCCGTATTGTCTCTAGATAAAAGAATATTAGGAAAACCGCCTCAATGTTCTTACAATTTTAATTATCTTTATATATATAATTTTTTTAATGTCCCCCTAAAGCTTAGAAGGTCCTAAATGAATATAAACCAAAATATTCACCCCCTATACAAAGGTGCCCCAATATATATAATGATTATATAGACTGACTCAAATTAAAACTCAGCTTCTTATGGAAGTCTCGCCATTATTATTGTAGTTAGATGATGAAACTGGAAGTCATTAGTTAGATTCAACATTGAATTAATAATATGGTAAATATACCTTTTTATAAATCATAAAATCCATAAGAAACTATTGCAAAACTGATTACCCATCTTGTTCTCAAATGTTTTAGGGTGTTGAATATCATATATGTTACATATGTACTAATTACCAATATCCCTTTACTCAACTCGAAGATAGTGTGGATGAATTTTTTCTACAAATGTCAACCCATGAATTAGAACATATCATAATCAACAAGATCAACTTAAGAGGTCCAGTAAAAATATAGGACCACTAGCTTAAGTTTTCTCTAAATCAATGAATAAAAATAAACTTAAAATTTCATAATAGTTCTATATATTCCTTTGTGTTTGATATATCTATGGACTATAATTAAATTTTAGATACACTGATATATCACATATGGTAAAAATTTATTTACTGTGAACAATACAAGTCAATATATTTTCATACATGCCTACCATGATGCATGTATACTCAGCTCTCTCCATATTGGCCAACGTCCAAAATTTCCTAAAATAGTGACATCCCAAAGAAGTGAGACCCCAATGTAAAATGGCATTACAACTAAAACAATAGAACATTATGAAAAACAACCCCATCTATAGGTAATTGTTTTACCCCCACACATAGGTTACATACATCGATGCATATTCCCATTGCGAAGCCCTAAAAAATCCTTCTTTCCTATTAACATTTCCTAAATAGTAAAGAAATAGAAGAAAACATGAGCTCTGGTATAACTTTGAAACATCTCAGACCTTATTCTCCCACAAATTAATGAGTCAGATCATTATGATACCACAGTTGTGCCTCCCCATATTCTATAGATTTTTTTACTAGAAATGAGGATGCCAAAAATATAGTGGAGAGAATATAACCTTTTGTACATAGTTTACATAATAATTGAATTCATAAAAAAAATCAATATTGTCAACCAGCAAATCAGAATACATAACAAAGTAAAACAACATAATTATAAATAACCAAAAATCTTGAAAATAATAATAAACCATGTCTTGTTACACTTTATTTCAAACTAAATGTCATTTTTAATTTCATCCATGAAAATAAGTAAATAAGTTTATAAAATAAAGACATTAAATTTACCCATCATAAACCCCATGATTAGTCATATTTCCAAGATCTAGTCCCATCCTATGAAATAACTAATGAAGAATAGAGCCCTTTTACCTTTTCCAGACTTGTATCCATGATATTTTTCCAAGTACCAAATGATGCGTGAACATGGTGTGATTAAAACACAGATGGGTGATAGCCATGGAGAATAATTAATCCAATCTAAATATATAGTTCTTGAAACATTCAAATAAATATATGTTTTATATTATTTATTAATGTATAACATTTTATAAACTTTTTGACCCTTAATATATTTGGGTTGACACATGTGGTGATCTATACATTCATTGAGATAATGAAAGATATCTCTATCCATGGGTGGATTCTCCATCCAAGGATTAATTGACCATACCACTAGTGAACCCTTCTATTGAGGATGATTCACCCATAACATGTCATTTAACAAAATAACTATTCCAATAAATAAATACTAGGATCTATATGAATTCTCATACTAGGTTTGCATACATGTTTTAATAGAGAAATAATGTACTAAGGGAAAATGAAATAGTGTCATAATATGATATATGAATATTCCCATTATATAGATTCTTATATTTAACCATGAAACAATACCATACCAAAGAAAAAAGTATCAATGTGACCATTGTGAATCCTATTTCTAGGGCCACTAATATGGTGATAGCATGGCATAACTTATAAAAATTTCTATGATAAGTATGATATTATGATTTAAATAAATTGTAACAAGAGTAAATGAATTCCATTTAATCATACATTCTCAAGATATATCATACTATATATTATTTAATTTACCCACGTTACCAATTATCAACCTTCACATTACATTAATCCAATCTACCAATTAACCCAATAAAATTAACAATTTCATTACACATGTCTTATATATTAATTACCATTTCACCTTTTATAAAATCCACATTCCATCACATTATCATGCCAAATAGAATTGAATTCCAATTAACCATTTTAAATCCATGTGTCATATTCTCAATCCAATAATCATAAATAAAAAATTATTTAAAATCCATGTTTTTTCAATTCCCTATTTATCAATTCCCAAAATATCATAGGCTTGAGAGTAAGAACACCACTCTGGTGGGCGCACGTCTAATATCAATGCCAACAGACCGGACATAGTCCAATGAAGGTATAAGCATATATATGAAAAAATTTATTGAGTTACCAATTGATATAGGTTTTAGGATTTTAATTTTAATTTGATCACACACATTTCAGACACTACAAAAGAAAAATAAACTTTTGGTATTTTTTTCTTGGACACTATCCACAAGAAATGAGAAGTGGAAAGACTATGGTGGTTAGACGCCAAGTCATTGATCAATAAAATTATTTTATGTTTATATTGATTAACACCTACCTTCAAAACATGAAAAAGGGGATCCAAGGAGAAATATAGTGGAATTCATCAAAAAAAACACAGGTATTACCAATTTCAATTAATAGGATTGAAGAAAATATCAATGAACCATGTAAAGGTTATAGAGAATATCTTAAAACCTATGAGAACCATCACAATCAATAAATATAGGTTTATTGTAATGTTATATGTTGATTGGTGGATAAAATGGGTTTCATGGGGAAGAAATATGATTCTACCCCATATAGTCATGTCCCCACTGTACACCATTGGCTGGCCAATATGAACCAATATTGATCCATTATATTCCCTAGTAAGAATTAATGTCTAAAAACCCTACTATCTAGTAGGTGGGTCTATTTTAGTGAAACCCTTTATTTCAAACCAATCGGTTGGCCGGTGGGTCAAAATGGCTAGCCATTAGGGCTCTAGTATCTTTACCAAGATATATTTCAGCACACCGGCTAGCCAGTGAACTACATTGGTGAGGCGATGGTCTCATAATTTCTATAAACATGAAAATATTTTCTAGTTGTGTATATCCACTGCCATTACATATTCTTCATTCCCCAAAAACCATGTAAGAAAAGGATTCATTCAATCTATGGCCTTGTATAAAAAAGACAAAATGGTTTCACAAAACTGAAGTGAACCAACCAAAACAATAAAGGGGGATACACTGTGAAGGATATAATATCTTCTATTTTTGGTTATTTTACATTTGTAAATCAATTTTCATAATTTTTAATATTATTAGTATAATTAATTTTAAATAATAGAAATTATTTGTTTATAACCAAATTAGTATTAATCATTTTACCTAATGTGCAATTTCAAATTAAATATTGTAAAACCACTTTATCAAATAAAATGTATTATTATGGGGGGTATTAATTTTAAAATAAAAATGTATATCATGTGAAATTATTTTTTAAAATAATGTGTATTTTCATCCATAAAGATTATGTATAAGCCATAGTTTATTTCAATTATATGTTTTCCTGAAATAAATTTATTTATTATAGAACAAAAAGGTACGTAGAATTCAAATAAAACCCAAATAAATTATGATTAAGATAACTAACTAAAAGAAAATATTAAAAAAATTTGTAATTTAAATTAATAGTTTTGTTTTATAAGGTTAAAATTTTGTTTTATAAATTTAAAACAATAAATTTAAAATGCATTACATTATTCCTTAAAAAATTATTTTTTTTCATGTAAAATATACAGGTCTTCCTAATATAATGTTTACATAATAAAATTAATATATTTAAAGAGGACTGTATTGTTCCACTATTCATCTAAGAATCAAATTTTTTATAAAATTTTGAAAAAACATCTTAGGATAATCTTGGTATGAATAATTCAAAAATTATGAAAATTATATAAAAATATTTATTTTTATGTTATAGAAATTTACTTTAATATATATATATATATATATATTCATAATTTTATAAAAATAGTGTTTTAATCAAAAGTTTCTTATATTAATTTATCTTTTTACTATGTTTTATTAGGGTGTTAACATCTACTAATAATAATCAATTTAATGACCATAATATATAAATCTTATTTAATAACTTTTTATTGGTGTATCATGGTTTTTTTGTTTAGTTTTCCATTGAATGTTTGACAATCCCCTCAACCTAATATTTATTTATTGAAATGTATTACTAGGATCATGGCTCATTCCATTAATCCCCCATAAATATGTATTTCCCATATTTTTTTAATTGGAATGAAACAAGTGTGGGTAATTTTGAGTCATTACATTCTTATGTTCCTGTATAGATTTTTAAAACTTCTGATTCTTCTATAGAACAATGTCTAGATGAGTGGAATTATTCTAAAACATTGTATCTCTTTTATCCATAGAATCCAATGGTTTTCCCAAATTTTAGATAAAATTTACAGATTGTATAGAATCCAAGTTAAGTGCATGAAAAGGTTCTATAATGTGTGTACTAAAAATTCATACAAGGGAACGACCATGTTATTGGTTGATACTTGAGGGATTCATAATAGATAAGCCACTTCACAGACTTAATCAAGGATTTTGAAGCGAATGATGTACCTAGGTATCAAGTACACTTTCTTCCCTAATCACATAAACCACTTCTATAGAGATATTTGAAGGAAAACCTTACCAATAACTTCAAAATGTTGATCTAATCAATGATTATCTTCTTAAATCTTCAGTAAAATTTATACTAAATTTATATAATAATAAATTGTTTGAACCTTCTACATATTTTATCAGATACAGTCATGGCATATCATCTTCCTCTAATTTCATCAATACATGTTTTAGTCCCATATATCTTCTAATAATGATCCTCATATTGTGAAATCTAAATACCTGAATGAAAAACTATTGTTAAATGATAACTATACTAGGGGATGGTGTTGATCCCATTAGCTATTGAGATCCATTGAATAAAATCAAAAAATATCTTATAGATTTGTAATTTTCATATAAGACTAACCATATAATAGGGAATGTTAAGAAGTGTTAAAACTCAATTATATCTATAATTCTTTCTATAGAATCCTCCAAAACCACATGGTAAAACCAGAACCATGATCAAATACTCTATACATCCTTATCACTTCCCTTATCTGTATCCCAATGAGTTGCTAAAGATATAATTATTTTTTAGTTGCAATAAAATGTGATAATTTATAAGCTAATCTACTACATCCCAAATTACATTATTTCCTTTATAATTTTTATTGAGTTATATAATAAAATCCAATTCAATGTTTTCCCATTTTCATACGAGTGTAAATTATAAATGTTAAATACCATTATAATTTTGATGTAAAACAATAACTTTATAGAAAACCAAGCATTGAGTTTTGTATTCTAAAATTTTACTCTTTATGATTTATGACAAAAGATTTGTTTTATATATCTATATATCATTAACTTTCCTAAAACAATTGAGACAGATGGGCTATGTAGACCATCCAAAAGTTCCTTTTTCAATTCTAGTTTTTATGGGACACATAAACTAGTTCCATACCATATTAATCTATATTTAACTAATTTATACAATGTAATACATTATTCCTTTTTATATATCCCTATATAACCATTCGAGGATTATTTGATCATTATATGAGTGGATGTTTGAGAAATTAATTTGGAATGATAATATTTTAATCATCTAATAGTGGATTCAACAGCATCCTCTAAATATCCTTGATTATTAATACTTTTTCAATCCACATCATGGAAAGAGTATCAAATTTTTTCATACTCAGAGAATCAACCCCTTTATTTTTATTCATCGAGGGGTTATGTATTGTGAAGTCAAAATATTTTGTTAGCTAAAATAATATAAGTTAAATCATATTCAAATTCTTCTCATTGAATATATATTTCAATATTTATATATATATATATAGATTTTTCCATATTGAAAATGTCTCCAACTCTTTTATGAATAAATATATATTTCTTGTTCCATTTAATATGTTGTTTAGTGTTTATCATGATTTTTTAATTATATTGATGCATAAGAAATTATCTTATCATTCTATGTGTGGATGCAACCCAGTACCTTTTTTGAAGCATCAAAGTATATTAAAAACCCAAGTCCCATGTAGTTTAATATATGTGCATTACTAGTGACCAAAGGCTTTTTTAGTTCTTCAAACAATCTTCACATTTCTCAATCCAAAGGAACATTACCCCCTTCCATGTTAACAAAATTAGTGGATTTTATATCCATGAGAAAATAACCACAAATCTTTTATAGTATGCAAAATTCCAACAAAATGTAAATATCTCGGTTTCTAGGGTTAGTCTATGACATTGATCTATAACATCCAACTTTGACATTTCAACTGATATGGACTTTCTTATGATTACATGACCTAATATTGACACTTTTTCAGTTAAATTTCATTGTTGAAAAACATGGCACAAAATTCCTCTTTTTTTAGTTTCTTTAACACAATATAGAAACAATCATCACGTTATTTCTCTATCATTGAATTCATAAGAATAATATTCATAAAGACAACCAAATATAAATAAATATAGTTCCTATAAAAAATATTAATTAGAATCATGAAAATAAAGGTATGATTCTTATGTCCAAATGGTGTCAATATAAATTCACAGGCTGCATACCTCTTATGGAACGTTGTCATTGAATATCCTCACAATTGACCATTAACTAACTATATCCAAATTAAAGGTCAATCATAAATATGTATCATTACCCTTTGAGTTTATAAAATAAATGATTTATACATGGTATATTATTCTTATTCATGATCAAAATATTATAAATCTTAATATAATAAATGCAAATACACTTCAATCATTTTTTTGATAAAGTTGACAAATGCGCCCCATTATGAATCACAAGGGAATCTAAAAAGATTTTATATATTCCCATTATAGTTTCGAATTTAATTCCATTAATTCAATGGGTTCCATTATTTATAGAATCATTCAGAAAATAATGGACACATGAATGAGTTCAACTAAATAATCAACCCCACACTTTGGGTGAAGAATAGGATGTTCATCTTGAAATACACTAGTATAATTCATTATAGTTGAACTATAATTAATATTGACATCCTCCTCAATCATTTGAGTTGAGATTCATTAGAGAATTGGTATCATAACCCATGGAATTAAATTTTTTATATGGAGTTCAAAAAAAATTCATTCATACATGACAATATGAGGATTTGAGATATGAAATGACATTTCCATATCTGAACCATTGATAAGTGTTTTCAGAAATAAATGTAAATCCATACCCAATATTATAACAAATTCAAAGAAAAATTCTATATATCTGAATAATACAACAAAAAACTCTCAAATACATAAGATTTATATATCTTAAAAATGGTCACTATGCCACGACAGTTTTTATGAATAGTTATATATCACTTGATTTTTTGTGGTGATGACACATTCATAGAAAAAATGTGTGATATAAAACAATGTGATTACAAATAATAAAATATGATATTCCAAGATATACAAAAATAGATCATGTATACCTTGAAACACATTATTTTTAAGATCTACTATAGTTACATAGATTGACAATTCCCTTCTTTGTTCCCTCAGTTGGGAAGGCTATTGAGTCATATTGTTTTCAACATCTTGAGGTCTATGGAATTGAATTGAATAATTTTTATATTCCTTTCACTTTAGGAATTGTGGGGGGGTGGGTCATTATTCATGACATTATTTTCCACTGTTGAATTAATTGGTCTCGTAGCATTAATTCATTATTTATAGACTTGGCTTCGTAATGTAATACAATTAAAATTATTTTATGATCACTAAAAGAAATTACCCGAGTGATTTTTTAAAAACATTTTGAAAGAAAGTAATTGAAATTTCATTAAATAATGTGTCTTATTATTATAGATTCAATGATACTTCACATCCATTTTCCTTTCCCAAGAATAGTGAGAGGTTTTAGTTCCATTGTTAACTTTATGAACACATCAAGAAATCTATTTGTAGCTATGAAAGTAACTTATGAATAATACCATTGAAAGAAAAGTATTATAGATAGTAAATAAGTGACTGGTTTTTGTTTTAGTGTCAAAGATAAAATCAAATGAATATATCATAGGTCTTGTGATATTTTATTCGTACGCATCGATAGATTTATAATCTCTCTACTTTAATTCATATAATTCACACATGATTTCATTGATTTTATACCAAGTGAAATATAAACATAGGTTTATTAAAACAGGGATTTAAAATTGAATTATATTAATTTTTTCACTAGTTAACAATTATGATTTTGGTATTATATTTTAAATTATCCATTTTTAAATATGAAATGTTTTTATATAATTTTTTCTTTAAAAATATCCCATTTTTTATTTTACTAATTTTGTTCATGATAATAAAAAACATAACTAAAATTAATTCCATAACATTAAATTTAAAAAAATTATAGATTTATATATCATTAATAATATATTATAACCATACATAATTGTGGTGATAAGAATGGATGTGGAAACGTCCTCATTGGCGGTTAACATATTATTGAAAGACATTGTAAAAAGTGGAAATAATAAACTATTGACATATAAATACGTCATAAATATTGTTATTCTTGTATTTTAAAATTAATTATTTAATAATAAAAATATATTAAATTAATAATAGATTGTTAAGGATTGAAATAAATAGAAAAAATATGGAAGAGATGATGAAAATGTGAAAAATATTTAATGAAAACATACAATATTTTCTACATTTTGTCTTTTGAATGAAAATAAAATAATTGAATGATTGGAGTTGAATGAAAAAAAATTATCCCTTAGGATTATAATATTCTTAATGAAATTAATTCGATATATTTTTATTTGTTATGTTATGGAAGTGTTGTTTTCCATGGGAGGGGTAATCAGTTATTTCTATTTTTAGAGAAGGGTATTTTTGAGTTATAATATTGAATAAAAAATTATATCCAAGGTAATCCATTAAATAGTGGTACGTATAACTTTATCAATCATTGTAAATATAATAAAATCGGTTAGTAATTTAAATATATATATTGTTTTAATTAATTGGTTTATTAAAACAAAAAGTGGAAAAAGAGAAAATTTGTTATTTTAATTGAATAATCATGACATTAAACTCGAGTAAATACTTTTCAGATTTAGAAATTTTGTTTATTGTAGTTAATTGAAATATTTATAATAATAATTTTATTTTTGGAGAAAATAACAAATGTATTATATATTATGTAAATATCTTATCATCATTATGTCATAAAATATGTGGTACTTGGAAACAATAAATTTCAATGTTCAATTAAAAATTGAATTATTTTAGAAGAATTCCAAAATAGAAACATTGTAATTTTTTTATAATTTGATTCTAAAAATTAAATTTTATTTTTATGAAAATTAAGTCCTAATAATATTAATTTTTAAATATATTTCATTAATTTTTAAATATATTTCATTATTTTTTAAGTAATAAATTATAATAAATATTATTAAAAAAATTAATTATATTTTCAATAAGTTTATAATATTAATAATTAATTTATGATATTATAATATTTAAATATAAATATGTTAACAGTGATAATTTTTATTTACATTACATTTTTTTAATTTTTGTGGAATTACTATTCCAAGTGTTATCTTACCATTCCCAACAGTCAGATTACTATTTCATTAGAAACATTACATTTCCAATGGTTACATTTCATCCAGTAAATAAATATTATTTCCATAATTTTACATTAAATACTATTCCTCACAAAGTTCTATATTTTCATTTTTTAAAATGTTGATTGGTAAAATAATATTCTGCTTATTTTCCATTGCTTTGTTAATGGTGTAAATTATTCTAGATGATTTGAAGGATCAAAATTTTCCTGGACTACATTTCTTATTTTATATATATTTTATATTTTTAATGTTTTTTATTTTCCATAGTTTTATTGAATATCTAATATAATGATTTATATTAACAAAATAAATTGTTATTAGTATTTATAGGTATTTTATGTGTATAATGTTATATAATATAATATAAAAATCATTTATTTAGGATACAATTATAGATTATAAACTATGGGTCGTAAAATTCATCCCAAATTTAAAAATTATATCCTTAAAAATTGAAATCATATAAATAGAAGAGATTACATTAGGGTACGTATGTTTCATTTTCTCCTCTAGTCCCATGTCAACTCTTTATATTTATGGTTACCCTATACCACTTTAAAATGGTTAGTTATCTTTTTTCCTTGAATTTTTTCCATATGGTCCCATATCATCACTAATTTATCCACATATGAAGGTTAATTATCCAATTATACAAACTTCTAAATAATTATATTTGAGGGATCAGGTATGTAATTCTTATAAATAGATATATAAAACCAATCAGGATCCTTATATTTATTTCAGGGATGAGTTAATCTATAGGCCATTACTCATATTTGATCAGGGATCTCCAAGGGTCTAATATATGTTGGATAAGATTCCATTTCTTTACAGACCACATGATTCTATTCAATGGTAATATTCTTAGGAAAATTTTGTCTATAACTGTATACACCATGTCGCTTTGGTTATTTTCATCATAGCTCTTCTACTGACATTGGGAATCTTTTATATGTTGTTGGATGTATAAAACTATTATTTCATCACATGAACAAGATCAGGTCCACGCAGATTTCATTCACCAACATCATCCAAACATTTTTGTGTACTACATCGATTCCCATATAGATCTTGTTAGGGATATATTTGAATAAATGCATAAAATCTATTATTGTCTGAGAACTCAACCAAGGAGATATGTTGATCTTATAAATCATTAAAATCAATTGATTAGTCTATCACTATTTCACTGAGTTTATGAGGGTTTCTTTAAAATTCTCCAATATTTTTTGGGGTGATAATATGTACATAAATTCATTTCAGTACTTAATGTATATTGAAGACCTCTAAATAATTTTGACGTGATCCTTGGATCATGATTAATTATGATTGATTTTGGTTACCCATGGAGACTATCCAAATTATTTTAATATATCATTTCATGTTTTACTATAGAGAAATATTACCAAATAGCGATGACGTAGGGAATTCATAGTGATTCAATCCACTACAATCCATATCACATTGCTTCCTTTAAATGTCTTAAAGAGACCAGTGCCAATGTTAAAAATAAAGGTCTCCCATTTCTTTATTCGTATAGGAAACGGTATTATCATACCATCCAAAATATGTTTCTATTATTTAAATTGATATAATACTATGAACATCGAGGTTTAGACAATGATCTCTTTCTTTATGTTGTCCCATAAAAAATTGTTCTCAATGACCACGATACGTCTTGCTATATTCAACATGGAGGGATAAAGAGTATCTTTGGGTAATATAAAAAATTTATTTCTCTATATCAGTGGATTTAGTAATACAAAGATAATTTCAAAAGATATTGACACTATAACACCATTTTTTTAAAATAAAATAATCTATTTGTTTGATTCTGTATAAAACACAGAACATGAAGCTTAAAGGAAACATGAAATATTATTTTGTAAATATCACCATTATAACTTATCCATTGAAATATTAGGTAAAAATATTGGTAACCACATTAAAAAATATATTTAAAGGTTTTTAATAATCCAAATTTATTTATTAATTCTTAATTAATAAGTGTTCAATTTTCAGTAATTTTATTTGACGCTTCAAAAATACGTTTTCGTCAAAACTGATTTTTATTGATTTTTTTGTCTAGGTAATATAAATATTTTATAACACTAGTTTAAATTGTATTTTTTTGGTAATATTTCATTTCGGAAAATCTAATAAAAAAATTACTATAAGGTGAAATTTTTGTATTTTCTTTAAAAAGTCTTATTTTTTAGTGAATTTTGAAAAATAATAATTTTCTATAATACTGTCATTTGACTTAATTTAAAATCACATTAGTCATTAGATTTGATCTCAAAGTACCATATGTGTTATTTAATTATAAATAATATTATTACTTATATTTTAATCATCATTATACCTTATATTGGTATAATTTATTATTTTATCTTAAAAACTTATTTATATATAAACTTATTTTTGTTTAATTTTATGAATTTATATTAAAACTAAATTTTTAAACATATAAAAGTTGATTTTTTAAAAAATTATTCCATATATAATCATAAGGGTATCTTTTTGTTAAAAAATTTTCCATCTATTTTTAGTCATTCTGAATTATAACCATGATAAAATTTATCACCTTAGTATGGGTAAAACAAGTATCTCAATATAATAAAAATGTCCTAATTTTTTAAAACCACCCAAAACATTCCCTAGTTATATTGGATGAGTTTATTTCACTAATCCTAAATGATTTCTTGAAAATATAAAAAAATTATTCCATTTTCATTAGATAATGTCTTAAATACTATTTAGGTAAAGAATAAAAACAAAATACCATTCTTTGTCTCATAAATATCATTAATATATTATCATTATAATTAAAATTAGTATTTCTTATTATAAAATGGTATAGTTGATTATGAAAATAGTTTTTCATAATATTAAATTATATTTAATTTTTTGAAATGATAAAATTAACTTGAATTCTTTCAAATCACTAATTTAATGCTCAAATAAAATGGTAAAAATATAAAAGTAAATAGATTAAAATATTAGGTCTTTTGGATAATTTCGGATATTGAATTATTTGTATTGATATAATGTAAATTTAATTATTGTTTAAAAAAGTTCTATATATACTCCATTATTACTAGGGTGTTTTTAATGTCTAATTTTAATGAAAAGTCAGAAAATAAATTTTTATGATATATTTTGTATTTTATCACATTATCATAAAATAAATATGATAGATAAATTTAAAAAATATATGGGATGATTATTGTATGCTAATAAAATAAAAATATAATAAAAAACAACTCAGATAGGACAAATTAAAATTTATTTCATGATTAATATGAAAACCATTTTCAATGCTAACACAATTCTAGAAAAACACATGAAAAGTAATCACTGTTTTCTTAATTTTTGTAATTGAGAAGGAACAAAACTTTTCCAAACATGTATTGACAATATTATGTATAAATAATTATTTTTCATGATAATTTATAAAATTGAAGTTATATAACTTAAATCATATCCAAATTAGTGATTAATTGTTATGAAATATTTTGAATGTAAAAAATAACATATAAAATATATTTTCATGGTATGAATTTGTGTAGATGTTTCTTTAGAAAATATAAATTATTTATATTATTTTTACTAAAAAAATATTAAAATAATTTCTTTTTAATTTTTAAATTATATTAATAATGTACAACACTTATGTCGGGATGGTACAACCTATATGGAAATACTAAAACAATTAAAAAATAACATCAAAAAAATATAATATAATAATATATAGATAAATTTTATTATCCTATGATAGATATTTATGAAATATATGTTATTATGTAATAGATAATATTCTATATTTATATTTTTCAGGATATTTTTAAAGTAAATTAATTTTCAATAATAACAAAATTGACATTAAATAGTATTTAATATTCATTAAAATTATATAAAACAAAAAAATTAAAATCAGTAATCATATATATATTTATTAAATTTTATACCATATAATTCCTAGACCATATTTTTGACACTTATTAATTTTATAATTTATTTTATGACCCTTAAATATTAAAAGATTTGCGTAACACTATTTATTTTTTCTTATAAAAGAGACTCACTTAAAAATATTTCAGATAACACAATGTGATTTATTATCTAAATCCTCTATTAAAATACCACTTTTAAATATCAATAAAAAATCTCAACTGTAATGAGATGATCATAATCTTCTCATATAAGGCCTTAAGATAAATTCAATGGAGGCGACAGAAATTAAAAAATAAGGGGTTTTTAACAGAATCGTCATTAATTGGGTTATGTAACTTGTTAATTGATTATATAATATCAGTATTATGTTTGAAATGACATTTTATTGATTTATATTTTAATTCGACATGTTTTTATTTAAATTTAGTACACATAATCTCTCTATTGATTAATTATTAATTCAATGATATGATCTTTATAAGGGTTATTATCTCAAATTTTATTTCATTGGGACATAAATTTATGTTAAAACCATGTATAATTTCATGATATGTATATAATTATTTAATAATAGCATATATCCTTAATCTATTTATGTTCATGATATTTTAGGTTTCATTTGAAGTTGTTCTTTCATGGGTCTTATGATTAAAAAGTTGCATAATTTTCAAGGAATTCGTTCTTCAATAACATTCTAATAAATATTCTTTATGATTGAATTTCCATTATTAAAATTACATGATTACTATTTTATAAAACAATAATAATTTTTTCAACTATTTATATTTCTGAAATTTTTATGTTTAGGTACATTTTTGTCCTTTGGTAACTAAAATGTTTCAGAAAACATTTTTTTGAAAATTCGACCTCGTTTCCCTCCTTTCAGTCTGAAAAAACTATTCTTACATATAAATATTTTATGAAATTAATTAAAAAATGTTTTTAAAGATTCAAAAATTATTTTTTAAATTTATATTTTCCATGTCTAAAATTTTAATATAGTAAAAAATATCTATTTTCATTTTCTGAACAAGGATATTGTTTCAAATGTATCAACAAAATATTTGTTTTAACAATTACATCATGAATGGTATTTCCAATAATTATTAACACATAATTGTTTTAATATTCTATTACGTGATTCTAGGGTTGTTTTTAAATAATATTTTTTAATATTGTCTAGATTATTTGCTTTAAAATATAAAATTTAAATTAAAAAATATTTTTCTCTAGAATGTTTTAATGATATTTTATAGTTTTTATATTCATCCTTAAAAAATTAAATTTAATTATAGAAAATAATATACATGTTAAAATTGTAGACTGCTTATTCATTATCTGGATGAATTATGATTAGTTTTACTGTGGAAATTAATAATATTCAATATGTTGGTTCTCCCAATATAGATAGTTATTGATTATTAAGTCATGTTGATTAAGTTTTATTATTTATTCATATAATGAATAAACTAGAATTATTATGTGATGGTTGGGTATTGAAATTACATTTCTTCTTGATTCATCCTTGGGAATCGTGAATCAAAATTGGCAAAACATTTGTCCAATCCTTAACTATTTTTGTAAGATATCATCCAATAGGGATTTGATGGTATGTTTATAATATATTCGCATGAAGCATTAATGCTAATTTTAATATTTTCTACATTATGAATCCAATCATTATGAAATCTATTATTGATATTCATGTAATTATATGAATATTTATTACATCAATGAGCCTATTTCAATCTTCGGTAGTTATTTATGTGACATGATTCAATGATTATTTATTCCTTCCATATTATGCATCATCCTCAAAAATATTTATTAAATTACCTATGTTTTTAGTTGTATACCAATCTATATTATTTAATACATTTTCATTTTATGTCAGTCAATATTATATATAAACCATTCTGAGTACTTGATATCACAGTTCTTATGTTTTCCATTTCCACCGATTGTGATGATGGGATTTAAGTATGATATACCTAAGAAGGTTACTATACGTAAATAACATATGGGGAAATAATAAATATTTTTATGACCTAGTTGCCTATTATCCATGTTTTTATGCAAGATTTTGTCTTAATTCTATAAAACTAAAGTATGAAAATGTAATTTGGAATGTAAGTGATACAGTATTTCTTATTGATGTCATAAGATTTAGATGGTTGAAATTGGATTTAAATTATTAGTATCCAAGTAAAAAAAAATATAGATAAAATTTTAGCTCTTGATATGGGAGTCTAGGTTTGGGGTTATTTTAATTGGTACTAAATAAATGGTCTAGATAACTTTTTACACAAAAATATTTTCATGTTAGGTTAAATTCAGAGTTATGAACACCATCATGGGTTAATTAGTCATTTTTTAATAATAGGTTTAAATTAATAAATACCCATATTAAATTATTTTGTGATGAGATAGTAATATGATTAAAATTATTTTGTGAGCCTGTTAAGTTTGTAATACAATTGAGTTTAATATTTTTTAATTAATAGTTTATTTTAGGACTAATTGTTTTTTGAAACATGATTAAAGGAAGTGATATAATTCAGGGTTAATTTAATCTTCGATGTTGAGGTAATTATGCTTAATTAAATGGGTACTACATGTTGGAACATATGATTCATCATGTAAATAAAAATGGAATTTAAAATGGATTTGGGGACTATGTGAGTAATTTAATTTTTAAATAATTTCACTATTTTAGGGACATTATAAGATTAATGAAAATATAAATACTTTTCTCTAAGATTCATTTTTATTTGATGAATATAGGTTAATTTATCTATTGTAATCAAATATGATTTTAATGTGACATTATTTTGTCAAATGATTATTATATTTTTGACAATATATAATGATGTAATATGAATTTTTTAAAGGATAAATTAATATTGATTTATTTTATTTGTAGATAATTATCAACTTTACTTGGAAGGATATTTGATGAAATTATTCTAATATTTTAGGTTTCAATATTAGTTAGAAATATTCTAGAGAATATTAAGGATATTTTTTGTTGAATGCTTTATGTTGAAAATTGTTTAATATTTATGAGGATTTATATATTAATATTTTACTTCTTGTGTATGGAGGCGTATTCATATTATCATACCTTATGTGAAACATTTTGTTTTTAGTTAATGTATAAAGGCAGGAAGAACAAATTATTATCTTTTTTGGATCATGTAATCTATTTGAAGTTTATTTTAGATATTCAAGAATAAAATAAACATTAATAATCATTAATTTGAGAAAAACATATGATTGTGATACAAATTGATTAACGAATGAAATTATGGTCGTAAAGTAAGTATATTTCCTTATGTTTTTGGTCTAGATAATAAAATAATTCCTAAACTCCAGGAAAAGTATCTTGAACCAAATTTGTTATCCTATTGTCATTATTTATTATGAATTAATGAGATTTTTAACCCCTATTAATCTATGGTTTTGTGGCCATTGATTTTCTCATGATCATTCACTTTCATTTCAATGTTCTCTATTATTCTCCCTCGTTATCTGGACATCATATTTTCTTCCATGTCTAAATTATCACATCCCATTAATATTCCCCAATTTTAAAAACTAGTTATGTGTTATTATTGATATATAGTGTATTTCAATTGAATCCACTTCAATAATTGTTTTAATTTATTCATTTATGATGCGGGTTTTCAAAAACATTATTCTCAAATGTTAAACCCGTGATTATTAAGGTCATGTCCAAATTGAAAAGACATAATTTTTTAATAGGGGATTATCTATGAAGACACCCTCTCTCCAATGGTACCCCTCCTTATACCAAAAATAAAGGAAGGCAGATAATGACCCCCTATGTTCTGCCACCAACAGCCCCCAAAAATGGAGACTAGAACCGAGGGAATATAATATAACAAATTTCAGGAATTTTTATCTATAATATTAGAATAAAGAGATATGATTTAATAAATAAATAAACCTGAGGATATATATCATAATTTAAATTAATAAAAAACTATTGAATAATACATGTACAAAGTACATGAATAAAAAGATTCTACAACTGTAAATAACAAAAATAAAATACCAAGGAATCAGTAAAACAAAAAATTACATGTCTAAGAAATAATGTTTATCAAAACCCACATATTCCTCATGGAAACCTAAAAAATAGTTTTTATATATGTGGGGTTCAAATAAAAGTATAATATATAGGATTAAAACCAAATACATTAATGAAGTTGTTCAAAATATAATACTGATGAACCTATTATAAAATAACAAAACCAACAACACCTAAGCATGATCACTAACCAATCCCATCATTACTAATTCATGCTCATAAATTAACATGTCCAAGTATAATAAAATCTTATAATGGTTGTATATTAAGTGTAACCCACACAACTTTACCTATGTTTTTCCTTTACCACACCCCAACGTTGGATGTCTTGGTTCTCTCATATCTTCCATATATTAACTTATTTAAACAAAGTCGGTCCATTAAATCATCTCATGAACCCTTCATAAAACTAGACACTGGTTCTAAACCATATAATATTGGGCCACAAAAAGACATCACATCTCACCTAAAGACACCTAGTCTATAATATCTCATCATATACTTCCAGAATCACATGGGATATCACATCACATTGTAGATGTAAGTAGGGTAATATGGTGGAATTATTAAGAAGGACATCATCCTTTTTGTCGCCTCCTACAATGAATGACCCCCATTATATTCAAATAAAAAATTAATTAAAAAAAAAGTGTAATATGGATTTTTTTCCATCAGAGCCCATCCATATCAACCACTCCTAGAATACAGTGTGGTAATGTGTTGGTATCCATCCATCCTCAGTAATGGGATGTTAGGAAAAACACCAAATCATTTGGTTTTTGGGAAATGGTTCTTGCAGCGGTTAAGGTGTGTATAGGAATAAAAAAAAACTAAAATGTAAAAGTTTATATATATATATATATAAGAAACAAAAAAATAAAAACAGATTGTTTTACCAAGAAATCACTATTAAAACTCACCACATCACCAAAAAGCACCACAACATTCACCACACCCATTGCCACCACTAAATGAAAAAAACACACACAAAATCCAGAATCCATATTCTAAATTTTATCTTCATACCTTGTTAATCCATTATCTATATTTTCCATTACCAACCCATTTCATTCATTATGTCAATTGTTTAACACTTAATAATCAACCAAATTTAATGACACTTCTTATATCAAAACCAGTGTTTATTAACAATTAAACCCATTACATTTTAATTCATAATGTAAATTTATTTCAATTAATATCCAAAAAACTAGTACAATAAAACACATCAATATAAACCACCCACCTCATTCAACCCTGCCCCTATATCAGCACTACATTACAACCACAAAAAACGTTCTATAACATGATTGTTTCCAAATAAAAATCACCAATGAACCATGAACACATCATGACACATCCACCACACATATCACAACAACAACAACAACAACATTCAAATTCCAATTAACACATTTTGTTCAATTTTAGAAAATATTATTTTCATCACGGTTAATACATTATATGAAGGGAACTCTCACATAAGACAAAGTTTCTTAGGATAATTAGTTCATTAAATTTTTATAAGTTGATAGCCAATTATATATTATGTTAAATCAAAAAATTTAATAGGAAATGTTTCCATTCATAAAAAATACAAAGAATAGAAAAATCTCCCAGTGATCATGATTTTATGCAAGGCATCAAGCCTATAAAACCAAAATGTCAAATAACATCAAAACCAAAAAAGAATGATATTTTAATCTACATACCCTTAAATTTTAATTAAACTAATTCATTATTTTCATTAGGATGTTTCATACAATCATTAGAAAGATAATAAAGATAATTATCCTTCTCAAGTGTAAAATTAAAAGAGGTATGAAGTATCCACTAATGAAAATCAATCATTACAATTAGCTACCCATATTGGAATCATGAGAATAGACATGAATAGGCGCTAAAATGAAGGTAAAAACCTCTTCCATCCTAAAAACAACAATATCATTCTATTAGAAAAACAACCCAAAGATGGAGGTTTTTCTAATAGAAACCTTCTACATGAAAAAAAGTAAGAGAAAACAAGGGGAGGGTTAAAGGAAACTCATCCAAAACCACAACATATTAATATTCCATGTTCAAGGGTGAATTCAACTAAAAATGGGATGAATTAATCCTAATGGATGGAATTAGGTCACCCATGATTTGAGAGAGAATCTAGAATAACAGTTTGGTTTAATGGTCATTTTTAATTTATTCCTTGCCAGCGAAACACTGACCACAACACAACATCACACACCATGATGTAGTATGAATGATAATGGAAAAGAATATGGTGTATGGGGAGAGACCACACTACAGGATGGCTGATAAAAGTGTCCTATGAGAAATATTTCAATCTACACATCATGGAAGCAACACAATATGGAAGGTACTATGATGCAGTGAGGACCTCAACACCTAAAAACCCAATAACCATGAAGGTGGATGAACTACAACCGAAATCCACAACACATCTACCCTAAAATTGGAAGAAAAACATAATGTCTCCCCATGGAATCCATGATGTATCCCAGAACTCTATCCCCAAACATGTTATTTTATGATGTAGAACAAATCGCCTTTTCAACAACCATTGTACCACAGTATGAATCTCCACATTGCAAAAACTCAATTACCTAAGCTAAAACCTTGCTCTATGAATATTTCAGTCAAAAAATTGAAGTGACAGTAAACTACTCTTTCGAGAATCCAATGATTTTCTATACTGAAGTCGCACTCCCTACACAATAGGCTCCCCCATTATGGTAAACCCTAAAGATCCATGACACAGAAACCAAATTTACCTATATCTTTTTCCTTCCCCCTATAAACCCTCTAACTCTCTTGGAACAACCTACTAACACCACCACTAATAGAATTTATAAAATATAAACTTCCTAATGTTCCAGGTCATTAAATCAAATATCTATAATTTTATTTTAATCCCTAATAATCAAAACCAATCCATATATAAAGGAATCCAAACAACCATATCATGACATACCTCTCAGTGATCTCGTTACAACTAAACATTACCCCGAACCAATATCACCAAACCAAACTGAATATATTAACAAAATATCCCTTATATAATTCAAATTATAATTCATCACCCTTTTCACACATGCATTCACACCACAATCTCAACATTCACATGTTCCAAACCAAAAACTACCACAACCACGTGATAAGGTACCAACCACACAATTCATGAAATTCTCTCTTCTATGCCAAGATATTGTTCTAATTGGGGGGGGGGGCACTTACTCACCCACATAGTTTTAAAACATGTCATATTTTAATACATCTATATTAGAAATTATGTTTTCCCATCATCATATTCTTCATGATTTAACAAAAAGAAAATCATGGAGTAATCATATCACTTAAAACATCATGGTTCAAACATAACTTCATTAATTAGAAGAGGGAAATGAAATAAAATGAAAGATAAATCTGAAAGTACACTCTATGAACTGGTTACACATCTATATCTAATTATCCAAATTACACTCTTCCATGAAACAATGGCTCAATATCTCAAAAATTAATGGAATGGTCCATTAATTCATCACCTTCTCATAATGAACATTGATATCCACAATCCATTTAAAAAAATTGAAACATCCTTGATATCTAACTCTCCCCAAAAAAATGAAATCTTTTTCACATTGAAGAAAAAAAACTAGTTGAGATATGTGAATGTTATTAAGAATTAGGGAAATTCATGTGTGTAACATCCAGGTTTCAGGTGTCGCCGAAGGGTGCCCCGTACCCAGTTGGTCACATGACCTCAATTATATTTCCACCAATGCCAGAGGCTGCCAACTAGAATCGAGGGTCAATTTAGGATAGTGGGGAAACTATTCCCTCATATTTAAAGTAGACACATCATAAAAAACTATATTAATAAATAGAGTAAGCATTAATACCAACAAAAGAAGTAAAAATTAGAAGACTGATAGGAATATAACATGTGGAGCATATATAAATGATGCAGGTCACATGTGACTAATAAAGTATCCAAACAAGTTACAATAATGGATCAAAATACATATACCAAAGTACAAAAAAAAAGTAAACTCTAGGAGCATCTCGATCCTGATCTTGGTCCTATTATCTCTATCCCCGAGAATAATCAAGTACCTGATGAAGAAGGGCACTTTACCTAATCTATACCTATAACCATATAATCAGTTTGGTTTCAAAATCATGACCCAAACAGGGTGTCATATGAATACCAGTTTGAAGCCACTATAATATTTGTACCTAACAATCAGTGAATATATATATAAAGCAATATGAAAAAAAAGACAATAAACTAGGATGTACCCAAAAGTATACAATCCTATAGTTTTCAATTAAATATATTTACACTTTTCAATTACTCAATCCATTGGATAATGTAATCATTAGGATCTAGCCTAGGATATGTATCCTCTATGTGATTGTAATAACAGAAATCTAAAAATACTATCAAAAAACAAGTAAGATTGAGTCCAAGCTTGTTCTTTGTCTTGGCAGACTCACCACAATCATTCTATTATTGATAAACAACCCTCTGGGAGAGATATCACTGTCTAACACCTTTAGTTTAACATAGCACTAATCATTTACAAACGACCAGCTTTGTATCTCTCACGGTCCATACCCCTAGGTTAACATGGCATCAATAACATATAAATGACCTCTAGGTATCACCCACTTTCAATGCTTATTAAGTCATCATATCATATAGTAATCATAAATGACCTCTGGGTAGATCTCACGGTCAAAACCCCCTAGGTCAATATATCAAAAATAAATCCTTAAATACCTCCTAGGTATCTCTCACAGTCAATACCCTTGGGTCAAAGTCTAAACCAAGTATCTCACATTCCTGTGTTAATAAACATCGAAACCCCCACAGTTTTCATGGTCCAAGGCTCTCACAGTCCTTTTGAAAAATAGAGCGCATATCATAACAAGGTATCACATGTAATATATAACTACTACATATCCAACATTCACTAGAATAACAAATTCAATTCATATAATCAATCAAACTTCATACTAAAAAATTTAAGGCATGGAAACAAGGTACCCCTCATAAGAAACCTAGGCCAAATGGATATAAACAGTCAAACTAGGAAAACACACCCAGAGGGTGTCCCATAAAAAAATCATCTAACCTTATGCATATGCAAAAACCCATTATCAAAAAATTAAAACATATCTGGTAAATAATATGTTTAAATTCCATATCAAACAATACCCCAATCATGGGTATGTGGAACTTTAGAATATATAATCAAATGCAAACAATGAAAGGAAAAAACCACATAATTTGATGTTGAATGATCAATACCTTTGAACATCAGCCCTTGAATCACCCTAAAACGACATAGATATATAAAAGGGTTAAAATGATCAAACCTCAATAACTCCTGAGAGAGGAAGAATCCAGATAAAATACTGTAGGAGAAAAGAGAACAAACCAATGGGAATCCAATGCAACTGACGACATCTCAATCAAAGCTCAAATGGAGAACCGGGAGGGGCTTGATGTTTGTGGTTGTTCTATCGCTATCCTTTATGAACCGAGGGGAGATGTAAACATTTACAAGGATGAGACAGAACTCATCTTTGATTTAACAAATAAAAAAGAAAAGAACACAGCATGTTCATTAAATGTACATGTCGTGTATTATCTTTAACTGGCCCAAGCTTTAGGCGGTCTTCCAGGTCACCTACACAACCATGTAATTAGTCGTTATATGACTAGTACACAACTCTACGTGGTACCCAGGAACATGGTGTGCACTTATAAGTACACGGAGTGTAATTTGAAAATTCCAAATTCATCCATTCTCCTCAAAAACAACCTAAAATAAAGATCCATACCAGAAATGAAGATCTGGTATCCTACAAAATTACTCCTTTAATAATTTCATCCTAGAATTTCCCATCCAATGTGGTTAAGAAGAAACTTCAAAAAACTCTTTCTTCTAGGATCATATGTATGCCTCCCTCTCCCAAGACATGTCTGGTACATGCCCGTTCTACCAAAGGACCTGTACTAGAGGAACATACAGAACATAGAGAACCATCGTGTTGCGATCCACAATCCAAACAAGGTGATCCTCGATGGATTCACCCACCTCTAACTCAACCTCTTCGGGTTAAAAACATAAGAAGGGTCTGAAAAGTAACATCGTAGGTGATAAACATGAAAGACGTCGTGTATATCTCAGTACCTCTGAGGTAATTGAAACCAATGTAAAATCAGCCTGACTCTCTCTAAAACCTCAAACAGCCTATCATATCTTAGTGAAAGAATTATATGCCTCACAATACTCCTATGTCCCAACCACAACATGACACGTAATAAAATGTGATCTCCAACCGTGAATTCTAGAGTTTGTTTCTATCGACCATCATAATATTTATGGAGATACTATGTAGTATCCATCATTTTCCAAATGAACTCCACCTGCTCAGTGGTCTCCTGAATAATTCGGCGTCCCAGCATAGCTGCCTCTCCTGCCTCTAGCCAACATAGGGATGATTGGTATGATATTCCAAACAAAGGAACATAAGGTTCCATCTTAATCTTTTCATGAAAGATGTTATTGTAGTAAAACTATACTATGGGTATGTTTCTCTCCTAAGAGCCCCCAAAATATGAGATGTAAGATTGACAAATGTCCTCCAAAACCTGAATCATGTGCTATTATTTGTTATCTTTCTAGGGACGGTATGGTGTACTTAGAAGTAACTATGTACCCAAATCCATCTGTAGTCCCTACCAGACATGACAAGTAATTCAGGTGTACCTGTTTGAAACTATAGAGTGCAGAATACTAGGAAAATGTACAATCTCTCAAATTTACAACATTTTAAGCTAATCAACACTAAAGGTTTCCTTTATCGGAAAGAAATATAGAACCTTCATGAGTCTGTCGACAACAACCCAAACCTCATCATTTCCTTTTGGTGACCTTTGAAAACCTATCATGAAATCTATCACAACATCATTCCACTTTCACTCAAGAATGGGTAACTATTGTAAAATCCATTCCTATCGTCTATGTTCTACCTTCACCGACTAGAAGGGGGAACATCTTATAACAAAACATGAAACATCCATATTCATGCATGGATACCAATACTGACAGTGTAGGTCTTGATACATCTTGGTGACACCATGATGAACTACCCAAACTGAGGAAGGAAAATCTCACATGAATACCTCATGTATGTATCTTTACAACGTTGCACATCCATGAAAACACAAGACCTCATCGTCACCTATGGTCCACCTAGGAGTAGGGTCATCACCTAACATACTCCTCCGTAGGACTTGGCCTTCAGAATCTAATAACTACCTCATTTGCACTCGATCCAAAAGAGTAGAGGTAACAGTGATGGAAGAATGAAATGCCTTCTCTTATATGTCGTGCACCTTCAAATGCATATAAGAGAAAATATCAATAAGCTGCCACTCACTATTGGCCTCCTGAACTATATGTATCTAAGTTCTCCTTCTCAACACATCAACCAATGTATTGCCTTTCCCAGATGTGTAGGAAAGATCAAAGTCAAAAGACTGAAGGTACTCAACCCACCTTCACGGTCTCAAATTCAGAGTGCACTGAGTAAATATATACTTAAGAATTTTGATTTTTAGTGTATACCACAAAATTATCTCCCAAAAGATAATGTATTAAACAATGCAAAGCATGTACAACTACAGCCAACTAAAAATCGTGCATTGATTTATTCTTCTCATGTGGCCTAAACTATTGAGACCTGTACACAATGAATCCTTCCCCTCACATAATTACTTCATCCAACTTGATGCATGAGGCATCATAGTAAATGGGGTACCTCTTGCACTGATCTAGAAAAATCAGTATCGGTGCTGAAGTCAATCTCCCTTTCAGCTCCTGAAAAGTTGAATCACAGGAATCTGTCCACAAATACTTTGCACCCTTCTTAATCAAGCCTATCAGTAGAGCTGATAAGCATGAAATTTTCTTTTATAAAATGCATGTAGTAACCATGCACACCTTGAAATCATGATACTTCAATGACATTCTTCAGTTACTCCCAAGAAACAACTAATCTCACTTTGTTTGGGTATAAAGATACTCATGTCTCTCAGATAACATGACCTAATAATTGAATCTGGTCCATCCAAAAGTGGCACTTTGAGAGCTTACCATACAAATTATTCTCACTTAGTATAATCAATAAGATCTCAAGATGGGTGGTATGGTCATGTTGAGTGTGATACTACACCAAGATATCGTCCAAAAAGACTACCACTAAAGAATCCAAGTGAGGATGGAAAACTTGGTTAATCAGGGCCATGAAAACTTCTAACATGTTTTTTTGATAGAACAACATAAAAAAAATACTTGTATAGACCATAGATGATCTGAAAGGCAGTAAGAGGTATATCTGATGGTCTAATGTGAAACTAATAATAAATGGATCTCATGTCGATTTTTGAGAACACTCAACCTCCACAAAGACAATAAATGAGATCATAAATCCTTGGAAAGGGATATCGATTCATGACTGTCAACTGGTTCAGCTTCTTACAATCCATGCATAGCCTAATGGTACCATCCTATTTCCTCACAAATAGGAAAAGAAACCCCTAAAGAGATTTATTGGGTCAGATGAAACCCTTTGCTTGCAAATCATCCAACTAATTTTTGGTCTCTTTTAAATCTAGTATAGCCATCCTATATAGAGAAATAGACACCGATACCTCTCCTGGAACAAGATCATTAGATAAATATACCACTTTATCTAGAGGTAAACCTGAAAATTTATTCATAAATACATATATGAAATGATCCACCACTAGTGGAAGTTTCATATATGAAGTCCCATAGTCATCCAAATAGGAAATAAAAATCGTTGATTTGATTCTTCCCAAACTATGATGCTCAGGTCTACCTCTACTCGTCGGGACATTCCATTCTTCATTTTGTAGAAAAGATACACCCTCTGGTGATATGAAACTCAACCTATGGAAATAGAGGTTAGCAAAGGCCTGAAATGAGACTAACCAGTCCTTTCTAAGAATGACATCGAAGCCATTCATTTTTAATACATAGTGGTCCCATAATAAGTGACACCCACAAACCTCAATCGGAAACTCCTTGCACTGACATACATTATCCTTTCTAATCTCCAATAGTGTGTCTAGAATTATAACATAATCAAAAGTAAAGATGCAGAGCCCAAGGATATCCATAATAGAAAAAGATATAAATCAAATGGAAGCCCCTGTATAAAAAAACAGAAGAGGAAATAGAGGAAACTAGAATCACACACATATTTTTAGAGGGTCCGGGTTCCTGCTCTTGTTGGGTCTAATCCATCACAATAGTCTGACCTGTACCATGTCGCTATGACCGTACCTGGTAACCCTGAGTTGATTCGATCTACTATAACTAAAAACATACATCCTGACTACCACTACCAAAACCACCTACTCGTCCTGTATAGCCTAAAGAACTCAAGTTCCCTGACTGAGGAGAAACTAGTGGTTCTGCTCTATAATGTCAAGTCATAATAGATCCTCGCTCACCAACTTCTTTTGAGAAAAACCACAAAAAATTTTGAAGATGACCCATCTTTCCACAAGATCATCAATCAACTGGATCACTCAAGCACTGAGGTCTCATGTTCACACTATTCCCAGAGTAGCAGCACCTCACCTGGCCACTTGTAGATACATATCTACTATTGGAATCATCATGTGAAGGATCCCTATGACACTTCCTGCTATCAAATGAAGGAGTAACTTCCCCGGATACAGAGTCTTCGTAGCTCGCAGCTCCCACCCCCATCAGATTGCACTCAGCAATCAAAACTTGAATTACTATAGTTGTCACCAAAGTCATCCTGAAAACATTCACCTTCAATCTGATGTCATACTTGAGACCATCCTCAAAAATTCATAGCTAGTAATATCTCGTCACCTTCAAAAACAGGTGCGAAGAACTGAAGCTTTGTGAAACAATATGAGTAATCTATCACTGAAAGAGCACCCTTCTCTAATGAAATAAATCTCGGGCTCGGTTATACCTCAACATCATTGGGTAGAAGTAATCATATAAGATTCTATGAAAATATTCCCAAGCCATATCCCGAATACATTCCCCCTATGTGACAACAAACCACCATCTATTGGCTGAAGCACATAGCATGTACGTTACAAGCTTCAACCTCTTCTCTGAAGGCATCTTCAGATGCTCTAAGATAGAAAGAAAGGCCTCCAATAATGACTCGGCATCCTGTGGTCCTCTATCCCCTAAAAAAGGTGTAAGTATGCTACTTCTAGAACACTTGTGTCAACTATTTCGTAGTTGGGGTATGATGTGGAGCTCCTTGAAAAGTCTGCATTATCCTCGTAAATTCTTCACAGAACTATACATCAGCACATGAATATGGTGTAATAGATGGTGCCAAGATAGGCACAATATGAGGATCTTTTGGTAGTCCCTGATCTACAGTTTCTTGTGTCTGGTCATCTACCTCCACCTAGAATACAACCGAAGGATGTATTTGCATCATGACTCTTCACGGTCAAGCGCACACCTCATTTAAATATTATCAAGGTCAATAAATTAAAATTTTATGAACAGAACAGGAGAAGAAAAACATTCTTGTTTTACAAAACAGTCTTACCCAATGTGTATAACTACCACACGATGTGTTCCCTTTAATCCTTAACATTGGCATATTCATCAACCAAGCCTTATTGTGTAACACCCCTACACATGGTGTGTTCTTCCCATGACACACTGTGTAATTGAATTTTACATCATGCCCATTAACTTTTACATGACTCAAACCACACTATTCTGCTCATGTAACAATACATGATGTGTTCACCCTAGACACTGCGTGTACCATTTAGGTCACATATACCCATGTTGTTGGTCACAAATATGGATACATGGTTGATAAGTACATGGCATGCATAAATGAGACATGTAATGCACAACCTATTTTCCATCCACCTGTGTCATTGGTCACACGGATGGATACATAGTTCCTTACAACACGACTTGTACAATCAAGACACAACATGTTATACCGAAAGTTTCCCAATCTCGTGTATCTCCTCACAAATTCATTCACACGGTCATGCACTACACAAAGTGTACTTTTAGTACATAGTGTATAGTTAAGAAATGTCATTCTTCCTAAATAGAAGAACACATTGCATATGGTCATAACCTCACACAACGTGTAATCTAGGTTTCTGGATAGTAAGCCTCTAAAAGTTCTCTAAAACCCCTAAAAACATACAATTTAGGCCAAGGAATTCCAATTACTAATTCATGAGATCCCATACTCCCCACTAATCAATGCTTGGCATCCTATTTCATATTATTTTTTAATAGAAGTTAATTAATCTTCAAATATGATCCACCAAATTTTGGTCGATGAGGGCCCATAACACCTCAGGGTGAAAAGTTTGGAATATATCAAAATGGAGCTTTACATATAACAATACCCTATCAAGATATTGGTTATTTCTATCACTATATCTTTCACTACATCATAAATATCTAGCACAACATCTATCACAACACCATGTAATCAATAATGCATCCCAAATGGCATGGCGAGGATTCATGACACATGATCTATAGAAAGTGCCAATATGATGCATGAGATGTAACACCCCCATCTCATTGGGTTTTAACAGAAATATAACCACAATGATATCAATAATAACAACACAAAACAATGGCCTCACCCAATGGTGAAAATTAAATTGACTGTAACAACTGAAAATCTAGGAAATTCAAATATTTTAGGTAAATTATATTTTCCCCTATAGAAAGGTTAGATAATCTTGGGTAAAACCTCTTAACAACTCTCTATTGATTCCTATAAAAGTTTATAGACACCAAATAGTAAGTAAAATCATTAAACAATCCATCTGATACCACTTTGTAATGTCACAGTTCTGGGTGCCGCCCAAGGGTTCCCCATACCCAGTTTGTCACATGACCTCAAGTTATTTTTCCCAAATGCTTGAGGCTTCTAACTAGCACTAAGGGCCATGGTCTAATAGTGGGGAAACATTGCACTCATTGGATGAGTATACATAACAAAATATAAAATATTAAGCAATAGTGGTAACAATAATACTAACAAAAGACGTAAACAAAAGAAGACTAATAGAAATATAACAATTTGATCATATATAAATGATGCATATCACATGTGTCTAGGAAAGAACCCAAACAAGTCACAATTTTGGAAAACAATACAGAAACCAAATTACAAAATAATGCATGTAATCTCCAGCTACATCACAAGCCTCATGTTGGTCTCATTCTCTCCAACTCTGATAGCACTCAAGCACCCAATGAAGAGGGGTGCACTCCCTTATCTATACCTACAACCATATAATATTTTTGGGTCCAAAATCATGACCAAAATAGGCGTGAGATGAATCATAGTAGTAAACCATCAAAATATTTGTGCCTAACTATAATTGAATATACATAGCTGCAATATATAAAATGAGTCAATAAACTAATAAGAACCCAAAAGTAAACAATCCTATTGTTTTAAATTATATTCATTTAAACTTTTCAATTATTCAATAAATTGTATAATGTAATAATTGGAATATAGCCTAATATTTATATCCCATGTGTGATAATAACAATAGACGTCTCAGAATACCATCTAAACAAACAAGTAAGACCATGCCCAAGCTTGATCTTTGGCTTAGCATATTCACCAAAATCATTCAATCATTCATAAAATACCCTCTGGGAGAGCTCTGATAGTCCAACCCCTTTGGTTTATCATATCACTAATCATTTAAAAATGACCACCTAGGATGCTCTCTTGGTCAACACAATGGAATCAACATGGCATCAATAACTTATAAATGACCTCTGGGTAGCTCTAATGGTCAATACCCCCTAGGTCAACATAGCATTGAGTAATCATAAATAACCTCTAGGTTTCCCTCATGGTCAATACCCCTAGGGTCATTTTTTCATAAATAAATCATAAACAACCACCTAGGTAGAACTCACTATCAATACCATTGGGTAAAATTCTACACAAATGCTCTCATGGTCATGTGTAAAAAACATGGAAACCCCCACAGTTTTTATTGACCAAGTCTCTCATGGTCTATTAGAAAAATAGTGTGCATATAATAACAAGGGAAAACATGTAATATATAATTAATACAAGGATAAAATTCATAATTATAACACATTAAATTAATATAATCAATCAAACTTCATCCTAAACAACTCAAGGCATGGAAACAAGTTATGCCACATAGGCAACCTAGGCCAAATGAACATAAACAGTTAAACTGGGGAAAAAAACCCATGGGGTGTGCTATAAAAAATCATCTCACCTTATGCATAGGCAATAACCCATTTTCAATCAATGAAACCATATAAGGTGTATAAAAGGGTTAAATTACGAATCACGCAATACCCCAATAATGGGTATGCGACACTTTAACATATATAATACAAAGATGAACAATGAAAGGCATAAACCACCTACCATACTGTCATACAATCAATACTCTTTAGCGTCAACCCTTGAATTGGACTAGAACAATGTATATATATAAAAGGATAAAAAATGTCATCCCTCAATAACCCATGAAAGTGAAAGAATCAGAAAGAAAGTATCTAAGAGAAAATAGAACTCACCGGTGGGAATTCAATGAAAATGATGTCTTCTCAATAGGAGCTCAGATGAATAACTGGGAGGGGCTCAAGGTTTGTGGCCATTCCATCACTCTCCTGTATAAACTGAGGGGGAGAAGAAAATGTTTCTAAGGATGAGACATGACCCCACTTAAATTTATCAAATAAAAAGAAAAGTACACAATGTTTTCAATAAATGTACATGTCGTGTATTAGCCTCAACCGACCACCACTTTAGGAGGTCTGTCAGGTCACCAAAACGACCATGTACTCGGTTGTTACACAAACAGTACAGGACTAAATTCCTTACCGAGGTACACGGCGTGTACTCATAAGTACTCATTGTGTACTTATAATATTCCCAATTATTTCTTTTTCCTAAAAAACAACCCGATATAAATATCCATATCTGAAATGGAGATCTAGGTTCTTACAAAGTGGGAAGATCCAAATTTAAGCCAACTCGCTATTATACACCAAAATCTCGAAAGGTCAAAAAACCCAGAGATTGATATTACTCCCCCTGCCAATCATCTGCATCCCACATCAAGGAGATAATTTTATGAACACATGGCCTCCAACCATGAACTCTAACAACTTACTCCAATGGTCATGATAAGAAATTTTATACTCTTTTTCTACTTTTATCATCTCAAAAACAACCAGAACCTTCCCTATTATTCTATGCAATAAACAAGTACTAATAAATTTTGACTCTATTCTTGGACCAATAATGAAAAACAACATGGTTGTTCATGAAAAATAACATCATTTTCTGTTCGATTGGTTATGTAATTGATTTACTTCTAGGAAAACACAACCAAAGTAAAATTATTTTCCCAATATCTACCAATGTCCAATATGCATACCCAAAAAATATAATCTAGTGTCTAGATAGGTCACTCCATATAATTGTTCATTTGAGGGTTGGGAGAACTTCCAAAAACAAAATTAGTGTCAGAAAACTGCTATGACCCCTTATAGACTCATGAGGTTAAAGTGAATCTTGATATGAGACCATAAATATTATACCTAAACGAAGCTTCACTACCTCATCCACATACATAATTTCTATGATATCTATCACATCTAACTCATTGATCACTTGTAATTGATAAAAATTCATCAATCAATCCATTATTATGAAGATAACATCGCAAAATCCCTAAGAATAGGATAATCCTATGAATGTTTCCATTAAAATTTTATCCAAGTTAAACTTAAGAGTATCATGTGTAAAAATAATATAGTAACATGATGATTATGCTTTATCTACTAGGAAACCAAACCCCAAACAACAAACTCTAACACCAGCCATTTCAAATAGGTCCATAAAACTACATCCACAAAAATTGGTACATCCTGTATACTCCTATGTATAATAGAAAAGGTAAGTTATAAAACTCATGAATAAACCTGAAATACTTATCCATCAGAACTAAAAACATTACCTGAGTCTATATCCAATTTTTACCATCCCACAACCAACCCTTTAGAGCATCACTATGGCTAACACGATGATGAATCACATTACCCTATTAGTATCCAAATTGACACTCCTATAACAAATTAATCAATGGATACTACATATCATATGATACAAGAACAATTCTCCATAAAAACATCAATTCGTACTGTAGGTCTTCAAAAATTTTGATCATAAATCATGCTTATTTGGAATATCGGACCACATCCTTCTAAAACAATATTTTCGATGTGTCAGCTAAAACATTCTCTTATTCTAAGGTATAGAGGATCTCTAATTTATAGACATAGAGAAACTCAATCCAACTCTATTTCCAAAATTTTATTTCATGATTATAAAATATATACCTCAATATTGTTTGATCTGTGAAGACCAAAAAATGTTCCTCAAATAGGTATTGTCATGAAAGAATAAGATAAAACACAATCTCCACTAGCTCAAGATCATGGGTGGCGTATTTAAACTCTAGGTAGAATAAATTTACAGACACATAATAGATATATACCATTCACTACATCAACATTAATTTCTATTGAAGATATGAAGAATCATAAAATATTTCAAACATCATTCCCTCTAATGAAAACTGGAGTACTAGAGAATTGATCAATCTTTCCTTCATGTAATCAAAAACCACATAATACAAATTAGTCCATATAAAATATTGGTACTTTCCAATCAATGATATCAAAATGGATAGAATAAATGATAAATTTTACAAGAGGCACAAATAAAATCTCATGAGTCTAATGATACTAAAAACCACTACCAAATTTTTGTGTGCTTCCCAAAAATGAAAAGACATTACCTTTGATCGGTCCACAATCAAACCCTACCAACACACCACATTCCGAGGGGAACACAACACCAAAATAATAAATAAAAATTTATGTAAATTTCCATAGTGATGGTGGCATTTGAGAACATTCATAATATCTATGAGATGATTAGACTAATCCTTAAATTTTAAGAAGATCAATATGTCATCTGAAACTGAATACAAAATAGTATATGAATTCACAGATCCTAGAGTTCATGAGCTCCAGGAATACATCTAGTTATTTTTCGACACATAATGACATAACCATGAACTTAATGTGCCCATACCTATATTTGAATAGATGATACTAAGATATCTTTTTCCTATACACTCAATTAGATTTATCCATAATGCAGATCAATCATAGAAAACCAACTATCCTCTCTCAAACTTTAAAAAAGATAATCAATCCTTAAGAGAGGGTAGAAAATATTGATCATCACTATATTAAAACTTTAGTAATCTATACACCACACAATATTACTATCTTCCTTCTTGTAGAATAATACTAGAAAACCCCATGGTGACACAATTGTTCGGTTGAAGCCTGTCTATATTAGATAATTTGTTTAATCCTCAACTCTCATAACATAGAGGGTTCTATCAAGTAAGAATCCATTGAAATTAGACAATCACCACGATGTAAATATGTCACAAACTTGATATCACATCAAGTGTTATAGTCACAATCTCCAAAATAAAAAAATAAATGAAATTTCTAAAGACCAAAGGAAACTCCACAGTCTCAACATCTACTGATTCCAAGGACAACATAACTATTATGAAAATAATGGATCCCACACTTCTAATACACACTTGACTACTCTTCTAACTATCAACAAAATATTTCTTACCATCCACATCAGAAATAAAAACTCCCATATGGAATTAGTCAATAACAGCATGAATCGAATATAACCAATTGATTCCACGAATGAAATTGTATATATTCATCTGAATACAAAATAGATTCAATCACAACAAATGTGGCCCCATTATTTATGTAAACCCAAGGAACACATTAAACCAATTGTAATATCCTCTGACGAGATTAGTCAAAAATATGGAAACTTGAAGTATCTCTACATCTATTTCCAGGGAATGGAATAGAACGAGTAAAATAAGGGATTATGAATCACCTGACTCATTAAAGTTACAAACAATACTTAATGGAAGACTATTGGTACCTCAAACAATCTATAGCTCCTTGGGAGCCTCCGCATCCATTTCATGAACTACACATGCACAATAAACATGATCCATATATTAAAATAAATGAAATATTTCATATAATTGAAACAATTGAGTTTTGATTAAGATATATTGTATTCATTTTAACATTTCCTGAACCACCCAATTCAAATAAAAGAATATGTAAATCATGATGCATTTACCTCTTATATATCTCTACCCTACAAGTGATTCCAGCTCACATGGTCATTCATAAGGCAAAAATTCTTTGTATCAGGTCATGGTGTGAATATAAAATCATGTATCCTATCAGATAATCCCATCTCTATGTCATTCTTAAATATAAATAAACATCATTTCCCTAACAACAAGATAAATACAACCTTTTTCTAACTCCAAAAACCATCATATCTCCCAACTAAACATTGAAATGATCTATTTCATGACCCATACCACCAAATGAACCACTCCCATGCCATACATGAAGGAAAAAAGATAACAACTCCTTGATTCCCACCTCTAATAGGCAATGGGTTAGAAACTAACAATGAGGGTATACAATATAAAAAGTAGAACTCATTGATTTATAAAATAGTGGATATGATAAAATTAATCAATAAAATCCATGACATGACTTAAGGTAAAGGAAAAAAAACCATCTCACAATAAATGTATGAAGTGAACAGGCAAAAAAAGTCTTCAAGTGTAAATACCAAAAAAAATACTAAGAGAAAAAAAGTGTAATTACTCCCAGGTCTAGGAATGTAAGGTTCCACATAGTTTACAAAGTCCTCCTATAAACCTGAAAATAATTTTGTATATACATAGGGTGATCATACAAGAATACTCTTTAGGATTGGTCCCAATGTATCCCATACACATGTGAAAAAAAATATTATTAATGAATCCATATGAAAATATCAGAACCAATTACCCCTGAGAAGGTTAACTATATAATATTATCCTCACTAAGTAACACTCTCTAAATAAAACATCCTGGTACAGTTAAATATTAAGAATCATATCGATAAAGGGTACCCTACAAAAATTTTCCACTTGTTTTCTAATTTGAAACCCAAATACAGTACATCTTGGTGCTCCCTTCTATACCTTATAGAAACTCTTCTGGACACACCACAACCATCACATCAATCCAACCACACCACGTAAAATTTAATTACAAGTCTCACACAAAGACACATACTCCATCGCATCATGTCATATACCACCTAAAGACCCCAAGAATTTCACCTCACCAAACATATTACCTAATGGAACCTAATCTGTCAATCACTTTGTAACCATGACTAGTGTGGTAGGGTATCTTGAACTTGAATGACATAAATATCATTCCATCTTCCTACTATGCCCAAACACCACTATATCTAGATCACCATCCCACCAATAAACCCCCAATACTGTACTATAGAATTTAATCCATTACTTTCCATGCATATCTAACTCATATAAAAGATAGGAACTAAAGGAGGGTATCTAGACATCCATCCTCACTAATAAAAGGATGGAAAATACACCCAATAATGTTTTGGTTGTCGACACATAGTGTTTGATGTGGGTGCGGTTCACATCGAAATCCCAAACAACATACAATTTGTGTGTCTGTGTCTATATATATAATTCCACAGATAAGACTAACCAATGGGTTTAACATTAAATAACTACTCCAACTCAAAACATAACCACCAATCCTCACAACCTATTCCACTGTCACCACTAACAATAAAACCACATCACCAAATAAATAATTCATAGAAAATATTTAATCTATTTTTCAAGTTAATTAAATTACCAAATTTTCTATTACCACTCTATTTATTTCATTATTCCAATTTTTTCCCATGTAATCATTAAACACATTTATCCAAACGTCTTGTATCAAAATAAATGTTCAAAAACTATTCAAACCATTACATTTAGGTTCCTCATTTGTAGTTAATTACAATACTAATCAGGAAACTAAAACAACACAACCCATCACAAAAAACCATATACCTCATTTCAAAAGAATCCACATTTCCATCATCTTATAAAAAAACATTTCATACCATGACTATTTCAACATCAGAAACATTATGCACCATTCCAACATGTAGGTAAATCTATTCCACATATCACCACTATAAATGAAGAAAAATCCACATAACATTATAACATTATTTTTATATTTATAAAACATGATGTTTTTACCACTTTTACTTATTTAATTCAAGATAATTATCACATAAGCCAAAATTTCTAGGTGAAATCATTTCATTAACATGATATAAGTGCTTAGAAAATACCATTTCAGGTAAAATCATCAAATTTCAAAAACAAGGGATTGAAAACATATGAACATCCATAGTGAAAGAAAATCATTTAAGGCTATGATTTTAATCAAGGAATGAAGCTCATAAAAATAAATATCAAATAATATTAAAAATATAAAAGAATCAATTCTATTCCCATATTTCAATTTAAATTAAAATAATTCATTTTGGTCATTAATACTATGTATACCATCATGCCAATGATAAAAAAATAGAATTATCCGTCCCATATATATAATTGAAATAGGTAAAATATTCCCCAACCTAAAATAAATCTTTCTAATTTTCTATAGAAGGTTGAAGCAAGATCAATGCCACAATAGAGGAATGAAATGAAGGAACATAAATTTTTTCATCCAAGAAAAAATGACCACATAATTTCATTTCAATGAAATCACCAACGCCAAAGGTTTCCATGATAAAAAAATTCAACGGAGAACCAATTGGGAGAGAACAAGGGGTATGAAGAAAATAAACACGCACAAAACTACCACATGTTGATATTCCATGGAATGGGTAGAAGGCCACTAAAATGGGGATAAAATAATCTTAATGAATGAACTTATAAATTCTATTAAATGGTGGTGAATGTAAAATAATTGTTGGGTTAAGGGGATTTATAAATTATTACACATCTTTTAGAATAGAAGATCATAATTAAATCTCACACACTATATTATAGATGGATGATAAAGTTGAAGATCACAGCGGAGTGGGAAGGACCACACCATAGCTGGGAATGTCAAAGGGGACTACCTGATACCTATATTTCTTTATACTGTAGATCCTATAAAATTGTGAAGGGACTAATACCCAAATAATACCATTATTCCATGGAACCCACCAATTAAGAAGGAGTGTAAACTATATCCCAACTACATGAAAATTCTACCCAGAAATTAGAAGAACCTTAATACTCATACATGGGACACCATGACAATATCAAAACCCCAATTCCATAACAATTATGATATGGTGGTATCACTAAAAACCATCACATGATCATGTCCACTATAGAGGGACTCTCAACGCCACATTAACTCAATGTTGTATACTATATCCTTGTTCCACAATGAACCAATGAAAATATTTTAGTGTAACTAAACAACACCACCATGAATGATACACCATATATAGCCTGGTTAAACCATTTCTTTACCCCTTACAATGAATCACCAAGGAACCAGGCCACCGAGACCTCCTTCAGCTAGTTTTTTAATAAGATTCCCTTCTTCACTCTCTAACTCCCTAGGAAATCCCTTCCTATATCCCTGGAACTCAATTTATAAAATGTAACAAAACATAAGATTCTAGATATTATATTGACACCCTAATATTTAAAAAAAACCCCTTTGTTAGATAGCGTATACAAAATGCATCACTGGGCATAAACGAATTACAAAATATTATTATATATATGTGACCATTATAAAATAGAAATTAAAATCATAGGTATGAATAACAATAATCATATACTAATAAATATCAATAAAGGTGTTATATTATAAAAATGTATTTATTAATTATGAATAAATAAGTTCTCAATATTCAGTAATGTCATCTTTTGTTTCAATCATATGCTTTCTTCAAAAATGATTTTTAATAATTCTACTGTGTGGATAATATAATAAATTTCTTCCACTATAATAAATGTTATTTTATTAAAATTATATAATTTCTAAAATGAGATTAAAAATCTAATCACTCGTTGAATTTGTAGGATTTTTTTAAAAACAATTATTTTCCGGTAAATAGTGAAAAATACAATTCTTTATTAAAGATCCATTTGTTTTCATAAAAAATAAATATTATTATTTTAATTTTATCTCAACGTTACATAAATAATATTAAAATATATATAAATAATAACCCATCTTTAAATAAATAGTTATTCATTAGGATTTATGCCTTTATTTAAAAAATGATATCTTCTGCTTGTTGATATTAAATATTAAGAAATGAATTCCATATTTAAGATCAGTGGGTTATTTATTTAAATAAATACACTTTATTTTGGGTAGCTATGATTTTCAACCATGGTAAAATGTATCACCTCAGCAAGGGTAACACTGGGTTAAACCAGTGTGGTATGATCTTAAAATAACCAAAAAAACTACTTGAATCCTATGATATGAGTTGAAATTTTCCAGCCACATCTATGTCTAATAAATATTGATATATTATTACATTTTTATATTATAATGATACAAATATAATTCAAGTAAATTATATACAAAAAATGTCAGTCTTTTTTTAATAAACATTATATATTACCACAAAGAATAAAATATGTTTTTAATTCTAAAAAATGGATAAATTGAGTATGAAAAAAATTTATTTTAGGATACATATTTATTTATATACTTTATATATAAAATAATAACATAGAAAACTTACACATCGTAATGTTGTGATTTCACAAGCTGGTAAAAACCAAATTAAATAGATTTAAAAGCATTGTTTTTTATGTATTATATAAAAATATGTACTTAAATGATATTTATAAATCTAAATAAAATGAAATTAATAGATTAAAACATTAATATTATAATTATATTATTTTCTTGGAGTTTTTTTGTTAATATTTTTTGAATAATGAAAAATATACATTTCTTGTATAGAAAAAATTAAAAATTATAATATTATGACAAAAAAATATAGTTTCGACATTTAAAATACATATGGAATTATTATTTTATAATAATTTAATAAAAAATAAAAAAAAATACAATTAAAAACAATTAAATAATAATTTATTTAATGATAACTATAAAAATAGTCTTCAGTATTGACAGACAGCTTGCACAACACTGTAATAGTCAATTTTTTTATCATAATGTTTGTAATTGGGTACTAATTAGTATTCTCATGAATTTTTAGTTAATATTATGTATGAATTATTATTTTTATTTATATTTTTGAAATTCTGAGTTTTATAAAAGGAATAAAGCCCAAATTCTTTTATAAAGAATATAGATGTTGCAAAAAGTCAAAATAACTTATTAAATATTTTTCCATGGAATGAATAAGAATATATATTGGTTATGAATGAATATAAATAATAAGTATGTTCTATAATAAATGGGTTTTATATTAATAGTATATTTTCTATTTTTTTAAAATTATATATTTCTCTATAAATATTCTGTAGTGATGGTGTGGCATATATAAAAACAAAAAAATATAATTATTTTAAAAATATTAAAAATGATAATATTTATTCATGTTTTAGTAACACATGATATTTATATATATTCATGAAATATAATTTATTATATAATATATTATATTCAATATTATATGTTTTCATTATATTTTTAAAGTAATATATTTTTAATAGCGATTAAAAAGTCTTGAAAGAGTATTTAAGGATTACAAAGTATATTTCAATAATTAAAATATTGACAAAATTATATCATGACACATATAGATATTCAATTTTAAACCAAAACATTCATAGACATTTTTTGTGACACTATTATAATTTAGAATAATATTAATGACTTATAAGGATTGAATAATTGAGAAAATAGTATTTATTTTTTCATATAATGGGACTCATATAAAAAAATTCATAAAAATTGAATTCATATTTTATCTCAGAAAAATCACCCAAATCCTTCTCTAAAAATCCATTCCCATATACTACATTCATTATTTTAACCATAAAACTCTCTTAACTATAGATTAAGATTAATCAAAGGGAGCTGGAAGAAAGAGAAAAGTAAGGTTTTCTTAACATGATCTTTTTTGAGTTGGTTATATCACATAATCATTGACTACATTAGGAAAATAATAATGTGATAAATTAATTTATTTATTTATATTTTATTTCAATTTTTTTGGGAGTTCCATTTCTTTACCCATAATCTCTAAATTTATTAATTCTCAATTCTATGATATAATCTTTTTAAGGGTAATATAGAATACATTTTATATCTATTAGTCATATATTTATGTTATGCCTATATATTATTTCATGAGGTGTATATACTACCAATTTGAAATGTTGTGTAATGATTCTTGTTGTGTTCATGATATTTTATGTATCATTAAATGATACTATTCCATGAAAACTATGATAAAAAAGCTACCAATGTAGAAATAGAATTACGTTTCAGTCTCATTTTAATCCAGATTATTTATTCTTCAGTTAACATTGGGAAATTTTATGATACTTATATGATAACTGCATTACATTTCTCTCTACTATATATTTTTATGGAATTCTTATATTTTAGTAATTTTTTTGTACGAATAAAGTTTCAGGATTTATTTTATAAAAAGGTAACCTTATTTATCCTCTTTTAGCCAGAATAGATTTTTCTTCAATTTTCATGAAATATAAAATGTGTACATGAATGTTTACAATTATTCTTAATTTATTATTTATATTATTATTTACCATGATTTACGTTTTTAAAAAAATATTTTTTTATAGAATCATCTTTTCATTTTCTAAACAAGGTACTTTTATAAAATGTCTGCACAATTTTTTTTAATAATAACATCGTGAATGTACATTCCTACCATCAATACCACCAAATTAATTGCATTATCTTATAGATTATTCTATGGTTATATTTATATAAATTCTTTCCTAATATTCTATAATTTTTTCGATTTGAAAATTAATTTTCAATGTGTAAAAGGTATTTTTAGTAAGCATTTTTTAATGATATTTTTATTAGATTTCAAATCATAAACATAAAAAAATTTATTTTACTTATAATCTAATATGGATATATTTTAATTATACCAACCTTATTATTTTTCAAATATTTTATTACTAGTTTGGCTGGGGAAGTACTAAAATTCTATAAGGTAGTTTTTCCAATGTGGAATATTATCGATTATTATGCCATGTTTATTATGTTATATTTACTATTCATATGATTAATTCAGTGGAATTATTAAATGATATGTGAGGATTTGAATTGCATAGCAACTTTATTCATTAATATTAATCCTGAGACAAAATATTTTTGGGTAATTTTTAATGTCGTTAAACATTTATGTAATATTCCATGAAACGAGGTAACCATGGTATATTGATGGTGTTTAAGAAGGATAACTAGGTGGTGTGTTTAAGATGTATGACATTATGCATTCCATAAATATTAAATCGTTTATTTCTATTCTTGTGATTATATTATTATTTATGATATCAGTAGATATGTTTCAATATCATGTGATTATTTATATTTAAATATGTTATCATCCTTTATTTCTTCCATATTATTATCTAATAAAAAGTCATTGATAAAATAAAATGGCTATTTATTTATTTACTTTACCGTGTTATTCATTAATTATTCATTATTTTATGGATTATATTCTAAAAAACCCTTACAGATTGTTCAATATCACCCTTCATACTATTCTCGTTTCCTGTGTTATGAATAAAATTTTTTATTATATTATCCGTAAGAAAGTTACTAGATGTGAAAAACAAAGTTGGAAATGATTTATTTTTTAGAATTTGATTATTTATTAAGGTTATTATGAATAATTTTTTTCCAATTCTATAAAACTATAATCCTAAATTGTCCTTGTGTATTTAAGTGATTAAATATTTTCTCTTTGTGTTTTATGTTTTGGAATATTTAAATTGGGTTTCATTTATAAATATCAAATCCAAAATTATAATAATTGTGTATTATAAATGGATATGCTGGTGCAGTTTCATGGTTTTTATAGAAACAATATTTGTAGATATGGAATTCACAAAAATATCCCCCTGTTCCTACTTCCACCATCTTTTAAAGAATATGATCATCCATTTGCGCTTCCTCGGTCTTCTCTTAGATTGATGGTTAATAAATAGTTTGGGAATTGTATGGTGTATTATTTACTATTATTAATTATATATCCATACATTACATATGCTTGAAGATAATTTCTTACTCAATCCACATCATGAATCGTCTAATGGTCCCTTTTCTTCTCTTAGTATCATCTTCATTCTTTCCTTACTCGGATGGTAACCAATAGAGAAATAATAGTACTTGATTAACTCTTATCATTATCATTGATTCATGTTAAACTCTTTTTGTGTGAATATATATACAAGATTATTGTGATATATATGTGTGTGTGTGTGTGTTTGTGTGTTTGTGTGTGTATTAAACTTCACAATACAGTGCAAGTGTTCCAAAATATTTAATTAGAAGATCTTAGTTTTTAACTCTATATTATATGTTGGGTTGTTTTTCTCCTGGATCACTAACAATCGTATACATTATAACATTATCATTCATCATGAGTACATAACCCCAGACTTTTCTTATGAAAAATCATCGTATATAAATAAACATTTTCCACATAATGGTAGTGTGAGTACTAGTATAGTGGTTAGCATCTTCATTATATTCATAATTATCAACTAAAATTATTTTTTCTAGACACACATTACCCCATTCCATGTAAACATAGTTAGTGTGATAGATAATCAAGATTATTTTCTCATATAATGTTGGAATAATATAGATAATACGTAACAAGTATGGACATCAATAACACATTAGGGCTTAGGTCAGTCCTAAATTTTCTTTTTCCCTTGAGTTTTCTATGAAAATTAACTCAATTGTGATCACATTACCTAAGAATGTGACTTATTATATCAAATTTTCAAAAATTCTAACAAGTTTATAAAAAAATTATTTATCAAATACATTAATATTTTATATCCATTAGTATGTTATAATGGCATCACTCAGAACTCATTGAATCTATAACTTGTATGGATGATCATTTTATGAATATCATTCATCATTGACTTTATTTGGTGATATATTAAATGAAGATCCACTATTGAGATGTACTGATATCCTCAAAATTAATAGAACAAGTCATTAATCATTAACATGGGGTAAATTTTATTTATAGTGATATGCTAATCACCCGATAATGAATACACAAGAGCATTGATCCATTATTTTTCATGAAAAAGTATATTAGCGCACCCTAAGTTGATGCACTAGGGTGAATGAACCAATTTTAAAATTCCATTATAGACACTAATTTAACACCTAATGTTTTATTAAGACCATCCAATAGGTAAATGTATATATTTGAGTGGATCCAGTTATATGTTCTGTTGATAGAAATACCCTACAATCATGGGGAAATCTGTGTAACTCTTCAGGATATGAATTAGTGTATTAACTCAATATGGGAATTTCCATGAAGTTGAAACTTTCCTTTGAATCAGCCATTTGGTTATGGTATACTAATTTAATTTGTATTAACACCCAAATCATTGAGATATTTTCAATAGGCGGTTCATAACATTCCGTTAATATTTACAAGATCATGGTCTTGTTCGGAATGTGGACAGAAATTTACTTTTACTAACATTTATTGATAGCTCTATATATCAAGATTCAATACATGCATAGTTTATAATTAAATTACAAAAAAAATTAAAATAATTACTGTAAGAACCATTCCCTAAATTCCAATAGGAGAATAGTATTACACTTGGGTTTCATTTATCACACTAGTAGATTTCTTTATAGATATCCACACTTCATGGAATCAAGGTTTTGATCCAGAATTTCAAGAAAATCTATAGTTTATAAAGTAATTTTTTGAAATATAATAAAATAAAAAATTTCCCATTAGTGAGTGAATATTATGTATACCTTGTGTGGCATAATTTCAATGTTTCACCTAAGTGGTGTTGATGTAACAATCCATCCGTTTCTACATAGGAAATGATGGTTGATGATGTAGATTAACCTAAAAGAATAGTTCTTTAGTAAACAAGACTACATTGTACACTTTCTATCTATAGTAGAAGCATTGAATCATGGGTGGTGCATTGGGATGTTTCATCCATTCCCACATCATGTTGGTCATCTTCTTCATAACTAGTTGACATTCATGAGCTTGAAAACCATCTCTCGTAAACATTACAAATTTCCCTATCTTGTTGAGGTTGTTCCCATGACATTTCTTCCAAAAAATTTAGACATGTGAGTGTTTAGACCATAATTCATCATTTTTCATTTTATCCACAAACTTGAAACTATATCCTTCATTTATTATCTCTGAGTCCATGTGATCATTCTATGAGCTCCATCTATAATTTGATAGAGCATCTGACTACTTATTCGTAAATCCTAATGTATTGGATATGTAAGTATTTTCAATAGTGTGGTATTAATCTAGATAATAAACAATATATATATATATATCTGTGTGTGTGTGTTTTTTTTATTTTGAAAAAAATTCTAGAGATGTATCTTGTTATCCATGTGAGTGTTGAGTCATAATCCATGATAGATTCAACTGCCTTTATCTTAAAATCTAGAAATTCTCTATATATATATTTAAAATTATTAGGATGGAAATAATTTCTAATAAAAAAATGAAATGTCTTCCTACTCAACTTCATCCATTTACTCCCTTATAAATGTATTGTTTATCAATTATTATAATTGATAAACCTGAAAATATAATTTATAGATCCAAAAGATTATATTCTATTTCTTATAATAATAGAGGATAGAAAAGAAATTTTACATTGATATTACCCAAAATTCTATGAATAGGGGATCTAAATATCCGCTCAACACCAGTGGTTATTACTAGCTAAATGAGTCTATGTACTGTTTTTCATACATTGGCGAATGAAGAAATTCTACATGGATCAAGTTATTTATCATTTCTTAAAATGGATGGGTATGAATCACCATGAAATTTAAAACTCTACCTCCAATGTAGTTTGTTATATAATTTGGTCAATTGATGAATTGTACCTCACTTGGGTTGTTGGACTAGTTTATCTTAGTTTCCATAATTATATAAAATAGTGAATGTTTGAACAAAAATATAATCAAGAAAGAATAAATATATAACATATTTTTTATATCTAATTATATCAAAAAATTTATATTAAGGGATCTCAGAGAACATAATTTTTCTCAAATGATACTTTTAGGATCATGTACTTTAATAATTTAGTAACATTAAGTTGAATAAATGAAGTAGTTTTATATCATTCATAATGTTTTATATAGAGTTTTTGAGTTTCCAAATAATACAATTCTCAATACGCTATTTTTGGAGTTATTACCAATATGTACAACGGTACCAATTCATATCCAATTTCAGTATGTATATAAGTGTTTAATTTCATAGAAACCACACGTTCTTATACTTTAACAAAACTCAGGATGTTTACTTATAAATAGAATAATCCTTATGGGTTTCACTAACTTTTGTAAATCTAAATTCGAAAATTAAATAATTCTGTATATAATATAAACAATTGTGAACCAAAATAATCTTAAATAAATATTAAATCATTTTTAAGATAAAAAACCTATTAGTAATATATATTAGGATTCAAATGATTATCATCATGGGCCAGTTATTCTCATACACCATCTCTACTATATAAAAAGTAAATAATATTTAAAATTTCATTCTATAACATCCTAAAATATATCACACTGTTATTATTAAATTTAATATCTAGATTATATACATAAAATAAAAGGGTGAAATAAAATAATAGTAAGGGGAGAAATTACATGATAGTAATAAATTACATGAATCAATATTACATGGGTGAGGATAATCAACATCAACAATTCATAATCCTATTATAATCATGATAATAATAAGGGAAATTTTTTATAGAGGCTTTTAATTTATATTATTCATAATTAAGAAACATAAAAACATAGTGGTAAAATACCACACTTATTTGTGAACAAATCTAGAATCATTTTCACAGATAACATATGAGCATAAATCATATCCTCATAAATGAGAAAAGATTTCACATCATGTTATCAAATAATATGATTAATCTCACGAGAGATATCACATTTACCAATTCATTGGAGGGATAAATAATTCTTGGCCCACCCATAACATCATAAAATGATCATAACTATGAATTCTATAAGGAAAGAGAAAACTTATAGTCACGACATAAAAAATGAAAAGGGATGGAAAAATAAATTATTTGTGATGAATAAATTCTTTAATATTATTTCAGGTTCCCAATTGAATAAAATAAATCATATTTTTTCATAAAACACTATCTTTATTGATTGGGGGAAAAATTTCAGTAGGATTCGATGTGATGTTTTGGTAATTAAATTTATTTTTGAATAATAATTGAAATTAGATTAGAAATCATTTCCAAATATAAGAAACAAGTATATATCCTAAAATAAAAGGTAAATAATATTTGAAAGAAATATTTAGGTAATTAAAATTACATTCCTTTAGAAAAAAATTAAAATAGTAGATAACCCAAATGATAGTTTTGGTTTTATAATCCTAATTACTTAAATCCAAATTTTTTTTATCAATTTTCTACCTGTGAAATAATAAACATAGATTTATGAAAAAATGTAAAAATAGGTTAATTATAATCATTTTTTTCTATTTTTAAATTATTACAATATGACATAAATTTGAAATTAGAATTGTTAAATATGAAACATTTTGATATCATATTTTCCTTATAAATACCTCATTTTGTTTTAATCTCTATATTTTTAATGTCATTAATACATAAGTGGAATAAATTTAAAAAGCTAAAAAATAAATATTTATTCATTTTTATATCATAAATATTTTATTATAACCACACATATGGGTGGTGATAAGAAAGTAGTTGGTAATGTCCTTGATGGTAGTTTACCAATCATTGATGGAATATAGTCAAAAGTTGGAAAAGTAAAATATTAACATGTAACAATGTTATAAATATAGTGATTAATGTAGTTTGTAATTTTTATTTTAATTTCAAAATAAAACTCTTTTAGTAGTATAATATTTTAGTTTTAAATAAATGAAGAATAAGTATAATAGAAGAGTAAAATTTGAAAAAGAGTAGATGTCCCTCTTTTTTGTGTTTCTTATTCACTACGATAAGAAAGTATTAGAATTCATGCTGTTGAATGTATTGAATTTTTTATTTTTGGATAAGTCTATTGGATATTTCAATTTATTTATCTAGAATTTTTCAAGGATTTACTGTGCTATTTTGGTGTCTAGGTACACTGAAATTGATATATTCATATTATTAATATATATAAAATAACATGTGTGAATCATTTCAAAATAAATGGTCATACCATTATTTTGGTCCTCATATTGAAAGGTTTTAGGACACTATTTATTCTATAGTGAAGGGTTTACACTATGCATGTAATAATTTTCTTCATCATTGGGAATTCATATAAGGCAAACTATTGGTCAGTTCATTATGTGGATTATGTGATTAATTTAAAGAAATCATTTAATAAACTTAAAAACATATCCTCACTTATAAAAACCTTATTATGAAAAATATCCATTATTAAAAATAAAACCTTGTGAGAATATAAGTGAAGAAAATAGAGTATTAATTATTGGTGGATCCAAATTGAGGATCGAGAATGAATGAGATGAGTTGAACCAAGAGATAAATGAAAAACATATTAGATATTTTTCTCCTTTTATAAAGGATGAGTTCCTCAACAATGATTGATTCTTAACCAAATTAGGTCTCATTATTTCTGTTTTACAACCTTTAATTATAAGTTAAGAGTATATTTAATTATATTCTTTTGTTCTCCTAGAGATTTTCATTTCCCTTTATCAAAACACATATTAATTTTGTAGTTGGACCTAGTTTATAGTTATTATATATTGATATCACACATGATTCCACACATTATAGTCTTTTCCTAGTATTGAATCATAAAATTTTGATCATCACCATTTTTATGTTCTTTTCCGACATTATTGTTTTTTTTTCACCGTAGGACAATCTGTTTGCGATTCAACATTGCTGAGTTAGAGTTGATCATGATAGAATCCCATGATACTTGATGCTGATGAAAAAATTAAATGTTTGACTATTTTTTTATGGATCATCATAGATTAACGGTTGTTGGTGATGTATATGAGTTCTGAATCCCTGAAAGATGGTATATGCGTGAAAACTTTCGTCATAGTTGATCAGATGTCTGATTTTTTCCCACTAGATGTTGTGAATTGATAGATGAAGATGTTTTCCTTCAATTCAAAGTAGTCAAAGGATAAATTTTTTGGTCATAATAGTGGATTGGTAAAACATGTGAATCATTCTAGTGTTCCTAGAAATTATTCACTTACACAAAGATAGTCTAATAACACACACAATATGTCCTCATACCTGTGGTGGCTATGGTTTCAGGTAGCGATAAATAGTACAAATTGTGTATTATGCTATAAAATTTTTACGACCTACTTTTGGTAGCTCGGAATGTACTATTGGATTAACATGGAACCTACATGTCTATAAACACGGGAATGACTGAAGTACAATAACATGGCTATGTAATCCGACACGACCATGGGATGTGGACATTGCTAGTGCACATGATTATGGGGTGTGGCACACATTCATGAGCCATGAGGACACGGGAAGGGTCTGGGTGAACCAGACATGTCATATACCATATGTATACCCATGTAGTCCAAAATTTCTAGGAAATTCCACCTTATGTATCTTCATATTATGGGATCATATTTTGTCTCATGGGTAACCTATCTATAGTAGTTTTACACATAGAATGTTATGGATGCATTATTTTTGGAATTAAAGGTATGAAAAAAGGTTTTATGAGAATAGTTATTCTTCTTGAGATACTTGATAAATCTTTGTGAATACAAAATACCATCAATGTTGTTTTAGGGTCGTAACCCATGTCATACCATGGAATAAGTCGAACATATTTTTCAATCATGTACAGTGGTACCCACTTCATGCTATAGACTTTGTGTGTCATCGGTCTACTGAGAGGATCCCATAACACACAAGGTCACATGCCCTCTATCTATCCAGTAGAACTCCACTGGAAAACAAGGGTGCAGGTCATCCATCTACAAAGTTTCACCCTTAGCACATTATGTAATGGATCATCCACTGAATATTATGCCCACTTAGCTGCGTATCTCAGTGGTGAGGTGAGGGTCCTCCACAGTTACTCTTTTAATGATATGTATAATATTGTGTTATAGAGATACACCATTGGAGATTCATGTAGACTCATTATCATTCAGTGGGATTTGGAGATAGTGAACCCCTTTCTATCTCACTTGAGTTTATTTATGACAAAATATGTGTATTTTGTTGTCCTGATCTATATTCTATCTTTCTATTTGTAACACCCCATGTAAATAAAGAGTATGACATTTTCACATTTATCCATATTTGTGAATAAAATGTTAATATTAATTTAAAGGGAACGCTATGCTTGATGTCTTACCCAATATGCAACAACGAGTTTCTTTGAAATCATACGTTGCACTATAATAATAAAATAATATTATCGTAAATAGTAGTTAATGCCTAGCCATTGTAATGGCAGAAATGAATAGAACTAACTAAAAAATGACTATATATGTTTGTCAAATATTTTTACTCTTTATAATAAATTTTAGATGATTAAAAATGCCAATCAATCCAATTTTAAGCGTAAACATTGTAATATTCTTTAAAAGGTCGATTAACTGCCTTTTGATGGAGAACCTCTTTTAAATCCACATTTCTACAATCTTATGTGTTATATTTGACAAAATAAAATTCTTCTTTAGAATCGAGACATCAAAATTTACTTTGTGTAATTTTTTGGTATTTTTCCGAAAAAAGTTCAATTTTTAATGAATAGTGAAAATGATGTATTTTAATTCAAAACCTCGTTTTAATCTAATTTATTTATATTATTAGATTATCTTTTTAATTGGTTTTAAATTTAAATTAGAATATATTCTTACCATCTAATCCAATTGTGGTCTTTGAAATTAATTTCACTTTGAAATCGGATTTAAACTAGTGTCAATCTTTTGATACATTCTGTTTCATAAAAACACGCTATTTGTTTTGACATCGGGAATTAATTATTAAATTAATTAATGAAACTTATGTGTTTTGAATTTTGAAAAATATACATCATTTTTGAATTCTGAATATCAAATATATCTTAGGGAGAATTTTTGGTAATTTTCTCAAAAAACTTCAATTTTTGATGAATAGTGAAACCACTAAGTGGTACTTAAGAAACTGATTTTTCATTTAAATGAAATTTTACCACCTCTGTGTTTGGAATTTTAAAAATCCGACATTCATAGTTTTCATTAAGAAGTAAAATGTGGTTCAATGGGATTAAAATAATTTTTTGGTGAATAGTAACTTATTAAGTTTTTAATCGCAATTAGAGGAAATTAGTGTAATTTAAGGTAAGAATAATGTTTTAATAAAATAAAATGACCTAGACACATGTCTTACCCTCATTAGATGTGTCATGGCCGACCAATAAAATCCATGGGTCAACTTGGGGACCCCATGGAGCCACTTTGGTTGAAAAATGACATAAATAACTTTTTATTTAAAGCTAAAGTAAAAATGACACAAACATGATATGTTTTACTAAAACAATTTTTACATGGGGTTATAAAACTCAGATTTTTGACTAAAAATAATCATTGTAAATATAAAAAGATTCCATACATCATGATATTTTTTTTATAATTTTTAGACATTAAATAAATTAAATTATTTATGACATAATGATGATGCAGTGATTACCTCATTAATAAAGGATTTAAATAAAATGAAATGATAATGTAAAATCTATGACCTACACATGTCCAAAACCTATTGTATGGGTTAATTTAGAACCCTTATCACCTTACCCTTGAATTATATCAATGTAGGACCTTTTGAATTCGAAACTCATTTTAAAATAAAGTAACATTTCTTTACCTTCCAAGAGTGCCCCGCCTCTCCTCTTATAAAAGGACCCCACCTCTACCTCCTTAACCCCACTTCCAAAGCCTTTGGCTCGGCAAAAATCTACCCATTTTGTCTCTCCACTTCCCTCTCTTACTCCTTGAAGCCTCAATTTGGGCATAATTCTTCCCAAGGAAGCCTTTGAGCTCAAACCAAAGGGAGTTACCCGATGTTAAGGTAATGTCTTCACTTGTGTCCTTTTGTTTTATTTTGCTTCTCCAACCCCCTAAAATCTTTTTATTCATTTATTTTGAAACAAATACGGTATCATAAATATACTAGGATATTGTTATAATAAGGATTCGAGCTACACTTACACACACCATCGTCTAATGGTTAAATAACATACTGTTTCTATGGTTGGCGATTTTCTGCCTCACGAAACGATGATTGTTCAATATTCTTTTAACACTTTTAAAGGTGGACATTATGATGTAAATGTATTTTATATATGATATATAACATTTTTATGTTTTACTAAAGCTTCTGTATTTTTATTTTGTGGCATACCTTTATGGTTTCCATTATGGGTAAATGCGATATCTTAATTTAAGTAAGTGCGAACTACTGCCCCCTCAAAGTGATTTGATTCGTTAATACCATATGTGGAATGTATAAAAGATATATTTAATGATATTATATATGATACCATACTAGAATTAAAATAATATTATGTATCATTATGTTTTAATTCCATTAAATATGAAATAAAAATGAAAGTAGCGTTCATGCGTACATACAGCCTACCGTCTCCATGAACGATGCTTTTAATTTTTATCTTTAAATGCTTTGGAATAGTATAAAATGAATATATACTGGATATATATGATATTTAAAACATCAATACTACTCTGTATGTGATGTATCTATAACTACATGGAAAATTATTTTCCAACAAGTTCAATTTTTGACTCATGTACCAAACATCGACAAAAACATCTGATATGAACTCATATTATTAACCAATTATTATAACATTAAACTATGTGATATGAACTGAATAATAATCTTTCTAGGAGGTCCTTAAGAAATTATAAATTGACCAAAGTTTATTATTCAGGAATATAAATAAACGAACAAGACAAGTTGGACTTGAGGTAAGGGATCCTACTCCTCTCTTTCTTTTTAAGTACACTCTTTTATGTAATTCCTTTTAAAGATAATATTTCTTGTTATTGAGCTGTTCTTTTATATTAATAATACTGTAATTTTTATTTTAATATGATGAGAGACCCTATTCTCTCTCATCCATCCATTTTGGAAGTTTTGAGTGGCGCCGTTAGGCTGCCGAATTTTCGTAAGAGATCTAACTTCTCTCTTTATTTTTATGTACTCTCCTTTATGTCACTTATTTTAAGCTCCTCTTTTTTATGTTGGGGGATGTTATTTTATATTACTCTTTCTGTAAAATTTATTTTAATATGATGAGAGACCCTATTTTCTCTCATCAATCCATTTTGGAAGTTTTACGTGGCGCTGTTTGGCTGCCGAGTTTTCGTAAGGGATTTTTCATCTCACTTTTATTCCCGTGAGATTTATGCTACATTTTCCACAATTTCCTTTGAGTGGTGTATGTAATTCCCACTATTTTACTAATTTTATAATATACTTTCATTCATGAGTATTTACATCAATGTTGTATTGTCCTTCTTTCATGGGGTGCATGTCTCGAAAGATAGCCATGTCGGTAAGGGAACCTTTCACCCTCCTATTTTTAAAAGACTTCTTTTGTTATGTCTTTTAATTCACATAACATTATGTTGGGATATGTTATTCTATATCCTTAGTGATTTAAATTTTATGTCCATGTGATGAGATACCCTTTTTATCTCTCATCAACTCATTTTCTGAATTTTGTAGTGAAGCCGTTAGGCTGTCAAATTTTTGCAAGGGAACTTCTGAACCCAATTTTGATTCTTTGGGATAAGCCTGTACTACTTGAATATGTCATTCTATGAATATTTGTGAATAACCTCTGATTGTTTTACACTTAATATCCACTTATATTTGGTGTATTAGTTTGTCACACATAATTACGTAATTGATTTATCCTTAATCCAAGGATACCATCTTTTAATGGGACTTCATCTCAATCTCCTTTCATTGAGGCATATTTTTGTTAAATACACAACCTTATTTTATATGGTGTATAAACCCCTTTGACTTTTACGTTTATCTGAAAAGAATATTTTTTATACAAAGCGTTTTACTAAACGACAAAAGACAATGTTTTTGTCGTACGTATGCGGTGACAACGACGTCTCCGCCGCCGTGACCATTATTTGAGATTCGGCTTCCTCTATAAGCCATACCTTTTTTCAAAAAGAAAAATAAATACCATGTTTTACTTTTCTTTTATTTTTGTATTGAAAATGGTTTTCATTATGTTTTTATATCAATGTGTTGTATTGATATCTTGTGATTGAAAAGTGGAAATGTTATGTTTCATTTATGCATGTTTTATGTGATACGATTATGTTATGGTTCTTGGGCATTATTATGACGATGGGTGGTTCCGTGATAAAATAAGGGTTGGTGAGCCCGATATAGCTCTCCAATTCATTGGGTAATGCGAAGGAGTGAAACGTTAAGGTTTCTCCAAATAGATTTAGGGAATATACTGTGGTGGGTATTCCAAATGTAACCAAGAGGGTTACTCCCTACGTAAGAATGTTATGAATGCCTCAAGTTACCTTTATGTATTATGATTTCTATGATTTATTCATGATTTTATGAGGTATGTTAAAGTGCCTCTGTTTTATGGGTAAAGTATGATTTCATTCTTATGTATATATAATCTCATGTTTCCTTTCAATATTTTTACATCCCTTATTGAGCTTTTTATGTTCATCCCAAGTTTTTTTTGAAATGTTTTTCACAGGTCAAGGGAAAGGTACATGATATGATGATAGTTTCAAGGAAGTGTCTAGAAAGAATCCATGTTTTATTTTAAATATGTTTCCGTTGATGGGAAAATGAATACTCTCTTTTATGTAACCAATTTGTTTAAATGTGGAATGTAATGCAAGTTTTATGATCTAATTCTCTAAAACTCTAAACCTGAAAAGATCCTCAATGTGTAATCTTGTAATAACTCAAGATTATGAAAGGTTTAAGGATGGGGACTTATAGTTGGTATCAAATGTCAGTTTAGATAACTTTAGAGGTTAGGGTATTCTTTAAGCATAAGTGACATTACCATAATGGTTAGGATTTCAGAAAGAGTCCTAGTTTTAGATAAAGTGAATGAGTAAGTATATCTTAGTGTTTACCTTCCTCATTAGTACATGATGGTTTTGTTGATATACTCACACTGACATTTCTGTTTTTAGTGAATGGATGGATCTAGCAGGCACCAAAGAGACAACAGGTTTGAAGGAAACTGTGATGGATCTATGATTAAGACACTAGATAAAATTGTGGATTCAATGAGGAAACTCATTGTTGTTCTAAACCAACTATCAAGGAGTCATGATCAACCACTTTAACCTTGGTATGATCTGTAATGAATCATGTACGAGATGACCAATCGATGTGGAAGTTCAGGTAATAATTATAAAGGTAACCATTGGAGTTTATATAATCCTTACTTTTGAGGTAATTATGGGTTATTATATGTTATGATGGAAAATGAAAGGCATGAGTTAAAATTTAGGTTAAAATATGTTATGATTATTTTTGAAGATTTTATCTCGTTTTGGGGAATGTTTTAAGAATTATATAGTTTTGGAAAAAGGACAACACACAGACTGTGTGACAACCCGTCGCGTCGGACAAAGCTACGGGAATCGAACCCACAACCAAAGTGCGACTGGTATTTATCACCTACTACTCGACTACGTGAAGTCCCTGGTTAGTTTGACTAATTCTTTTTAGTTATATGATTTTATGAATTAAGAGTAAGTTGATTTTTGGTTAACTATGGAAATTTATTAACCTATCATGGAGGATATGTGATTAGGTTAATTACTTTTCAATACGAGACATTAAGAGCAACTGATGTTGTTTAAAAATAAATGTTACGATTTAACTTGGAAGACTATGTGACTAAATCATTAAAATATTTGGGTTTCAATCTTAGTTTTCTTTACTTTGAAGAATTTTTATGGACAAATTGTTATCGAAATGGCCCTCGTTGAACTTTGGGTTTTGTTGGACAAATTTTGGAGATTAAGAATAGATTTTCTTTTTATAAAGGGTTATCCTTTTATGGATTATCTGATCTTGTACTAACCTTTTTGGTTTTGGTTTTGGTTAATGTCTAAATACATGGGAAGTATATAGTTCTCTTTTGTGGATTAGGTGATTCTCTAGAAGTTGATTATAGTACTCTTAATGTGAACAAGTCTTCCTAAATACTCGTCTTTTGGAGAAAATATGAGTTTGATTAAGGAACCTAGTAAAAGTTGAAAGTCAACATGATAAGTGATTATGTTTCCTTATGAATAAATTCCTCAATAAAAAGAAACTTAAAATGAAAATGTTGTCTATTAACTTTTCCTACTGGGGAATCGAATACCGTTTAATCCATCACAAGTTTGTGATTTTCTTATGGTTAAATTTCTCCTAGACATGTTTACTATCACTCTCCATTAGAACATGACCCTTTGTTTTTTTCTTCCATGTCCATATTTTCATACTTGGAATCCTAGTATGGGTTAACTCGGGTGACCTTTGTACTTATATTTATTTATTTTTTTAAAGTGATTGTGTTATTGACTCATCTTCCGATGTGGGATTTCCAATGAAGATTCCAAGCCCAATTTTAATATTGCGAGGATGCAATTCCCAAAAGGGGGGACAGATGTAACACCCCAGGTAAATAAAGAGTATGACATTTTCACATTTATCCATATTTCTGAATAAAATTTTAATATTAATTCAAAGGGAACGCTATGCTTGATGTCTTACCCAATATGCCACAACGAGTTTCTTTGAAATCTTACGTTGCACTATAATAATAAAATAATATTATCTTAATTAGTAGTTAACGCCTAGCCGTTTTAATGACGGGAATGAATATAACTAACTAAAAAATGACTATATATGTTTGTCAAATATTTTTACTCTTTATAATAAATGTTAGAGGATTAAAAATGCGAATGAATCCAATTTTAAGCGTAAACATTCTAATATTCTTTAAAAGGTGGATTAACTGCCTTTTGATGGCGAACCTCTTTTAAATCCACATTTTAACAATATTATGTGTTATATTTGACAAAATAAAATTCTTCTTTAGAATCGAGACATAAAAATTTACTTTGTGTAATTTTTTGGTATTTTTCCAAAAAAGTTCATTTTTTAATGAATAGTGAAAAATGTTGTATTTTAATTCAAAACATCTTTTTAATCTAATTTATTTATATGATTAGATTATCTTTTGAATTGGTTTTAAAGTGAAATTAGAATATATTTTTACCATCTAATCCAACTATGGTCTTTGGAATTAATTTCACTTTGAAATCGAACTTCAACTAGTGTCAATTTTTTGATACATTTTGTTTCATAAAAACACGCTATTTATTTTGACAGTGGGAATTAATTATTAAATTAATTATTGCAACTTATGTGTATTTATTTTTTCAAAATAGATATCATTTTTGAATTCGGAATATCAAATATAGCTTAGGGTGAATTTTTGGTAATTTTCGGAAAAACATCAATTTTTGATGAATAGTGAAACCACTAAGTGGTACTTAAGAAACTGATTTTTCGTTTAAATGAAATTTTACCACCTCTGTGTTTTGAATTTCAAAAATCCGACATTCATAGTTGTCATTAAGAAGTAAAATGTGGTTCAATGGGATTAAAATAATTTTTTGGTGAATAGTAATGTATTAAGTTTTTAATCGCGATTAGAGGTAATTAGTGTAGTTTAAGGTAAGAATAATGTTTTAATAAAATAAAATGACCTAGACAGATGTCCTAACCTCATTGGATATGTCATGGCCGAACAAGACAATCCATGGGTCAACTTGGGGACCCCATGGAGCCACTTCGGTTGGAAAATGACATAAATAACTTTTTATTTAAAGTTAAAGTAAAAATGACACAAACATGAGATGTTTTACTAAAACAATTTTTACATGGGGTTATAGAAGTTAGATTTTTGACTATAAATAATAATTGGAAAGATAAAAATATTTCCTACATCATGATTTTTTTTATAATTGTTAAACATTAAATAAATTTAATTATCTATGACATAATGATGATGCAGCAATTACCTCATTAATAAAAGATTTAAATAAAATGAAATGATAATGTAAAATCTATGACCTACACATGTCCAAAACCTATTGTATGGGTGGATTTAGAACCCTTATCACCTTAACCTTTAATTATATCAATGTGGGACCTTTTGAATCCGAAACTCATTTTAAAATAAAGTAACATTTCTTTACTTTCCAAGAGTGCCCCTCTGCTCCTCTTATAAAAGGCCCCCACCTCTACCTCCTTACCCCCACTTCCAAAGCCTTTGGCTTGGCCAACCCCTGACCATTTTGTCTCTCCACTTCCCTCTATTACTCCTTGAAGCCTCACTTTGGGCAGAAGTCTTCCCAAGGAAGCCTTTGATCTCAAACCAAAGGGAGTTACCCGATTTTAAGGTAATGTCTTCACTTGTGTCCTTTTGTTTTATTTTGTTTTTCCAACCCCCTAAACTCTTTTTATTCATTTCTTTTGTAACAACTCTAGTATCTTAAATATACTAGGATGTTTTTATAATAAGGATTCGAGCTACACTTAAACACACCTTCGTCTAATGGTTAAAGAACATATTGTTTCTGTGGTTGGCGATTTTCTGCCTCACGAAACGATGATTGTTCAATATTCTTTTAACACATTTAAAGGTGGCCATTATGATGTCATTTTATTATATATATGATATATAATATTTTTATGTTTTACTTAAGCTTATGTATTTTTTTGTGGCATACCTTTATGGTTTCCATTATTGGTAAGCGTGATATCTTCATTTAAGGAAGTGTGGACTACCGCCCCTTCAAAGTGATTTGATTCGTTAATACCATGTGTGGAAAGTATAAAGGATATATTTAATGATATTATATATGATACCATACTGGAATTAAAATACTATTATGTATCATTATGTTTTAATTCCATTAAATATGAAATAAAAATGAAAGTAGCATTCATGCGTACGTACGACCTACCGTCTCCATGAACGGTGCATTTAATTTTTATCTCCAAATGCTATGGAATAGTATAAAATGAATATATACTGGATATATATGTTATTTAAAACATAAATACTATTCTGGATATGATTTACCTATAACTACATGGGAAATTATTTTCCAACAAGTTCAATTTTTGACTCATGTACCAGACATAGACAAAAACTTCTGATATGAACTCATATTATTAACCAATTATTATAACATTAAAATATGTGATATTAACTGAATAATAATCTTTATAGGAGGTCCTTATGCAATTATAAATTGACCAAAGTTTATTATTCAGGAATATAAAGAAACGAACAAGACAATTTGGACTTGATGTAAGGGATTCTACTCCTCTCTTTCTTTTTAAGTACACTCTTTTATGTAATTCCTTTTAAAGATCATATTTCTTGTTATTGGGATGTTATTTTATATTAATCTTACAGTAATTTTTATGTTAATATGATGAGAGACCCTATACTCTCTCATCCATCCATTTTGGAAGTTTTGAGTGGCGCAGTTAGGCTGCCGAATTTTCGTAAGAGCTCTAACCTCTCTCATTCTTTTTAAGTACTCTCCTTTATGTAACTTCTTTTAAGCTCCAATTTGTTATGTTGGGGGATGTTCTTTTATATTCATATTTCTGTAAACTTTATTTTAATATGATGAGAGACCATATTTTCTCTCATAAATCCATTTTGGAAGTTTTAAGTGGCGTCGTTAGGCTGCCGAGTTTTCGTAAGGGTTTTTTCATCTCACTTTTATTCCCATGAGATTTATGATACATTTTCCACAATTTCCATTGAGTGGTGTATGTATTGCCCATTATTTTACTCATTGTATAATATACTTTCATTCATTAGTATTTACATAAATGTTGTATTTTCCTTCTTTCACGGGGTGCATGTCTCGAAAGATACCCATGTCGGTAAGGGAACCTTTCGCCCTCCTCTTTTTAAAAGACTTCTTTTGTTATGTCTTTTAATTCACATAACATTATGTTGGGATATTTTCTTCTATATCCTTAGAGATTTAAATTTTATGTCCATGTGATGAGATACCCTTTTTATCTCTCATCAACTCATTTTCTGAATTTTGTAGTGACGCCGTTAGGCTGTCAAATTTTTGCAAGGGAACTTCTTAACCCAATTTTGATTATTTGGGATAAGCTTGTACTCCTTGAATATGTCGTTCAATGAATATGTGTGAAAAACCTCTAATTGTTTTACACTTAATATTCACTTATATTTGGTGTATTAGTTTGTCACCCATATTTATATAATTGATTTATCCTTAATCAAAGGATACCGTCTTTGTATGGGACTTCGTCTCAATATCCTTTCATTGAGGAATATTTTTGTTTTATACACAACCTTCTTATATACGGTGTATAAAACCCTTTGACTTTTAAGTTTATCCTAAATAAATCTTTTTTATACAAAACGTTTTACTAAACGACAAAAGGGAATGTTTTTGTTGTACGTATGCATCGACAACGACTTCTCTGCCGCCGTGACCATTATTTGAGTTTCGACTTCCTCTACAAGACATACCTTTTTTTAAAAGAAAAATAAATACCATGTTTTACTTTTCTTTTATTTTGGTATTGAAAATGGTTTTCATAATGTTTTTTATATCAATGTGTTGTATTGATATCTTGTGATTGAAAAGTGTAAATGTTATGTTTCATTTATGCATGTTTTATGTGATACGATTATGTTATGGTTCTTGGGAATTATTATGAACATGGGTGGTTCTGTGATAAAATAAGGGTGGGTGAGCCCGATATAGCTCTCCAATGCATTGGGTAACGCGAAGAAGTGCAACATTAAGGTTTCTCAAAAGAGATTTAGGGAATATACTGTAGTGGTTATTCCAAACGTAACCAAGAGGGTTACTCCCTACGTAAGAATGTTATGAATGCCTCAAGTTACCTTTATGTCTTATGATTTCTATGATTTATTCATTCTTTGATGAGGTATGTTAAAACGCCTATGTTTTATGGGTAAAGTATGATTTCATTCTTATGTATATATGAATTCATGTTTCCTTTCAATATTTTTACATCCCTTACTGAGCTTTTTATGCTCATCCCAAGTTTTTTTTGAAATGTTTTTCACAGGTCAAGGGAAAGTTACATGATATTATGATAGTGTCAAGGAAGTGTCAAGAAAGAATCCATGTTTTATTTTAAATATGTTTCCGTTGATGGTAAAATTAATACTCTCTTTTATGTAACCACGTTGTTTAAATGTGGAATGTAATGCAAGTTTTATGATCTAATTATCTAAAACTCTAAACCTGAAAAGCTCCCCAATGTGTAATCCTGTAATAACTCAAGATTATGTAAGGTTTAAGGCTGAGGCCTTATAGTTGGTATCAAAGGTCGGTTTAGATAACTTTAGAGGTTAGGGTATTCTTTAAGCATAACTAACGTTACCATAATGGTTAGGATTTCAGAAAGAGTCCTAGTTTTAGATAAAGTGAATGAGTAAGTACATCTTAGTGTTTACCTTCCTCATTAGTACATGATGGTTTTGTTGATATACACACACTGACATTTCTGTTTTTAGTGAATGGATGGATCCAGCAGGCACCAAAGAGACAACAGGTTTGAAGCAAACTGTGGTGGTTCTCTTATTAAGATACTAGATAAAATGGGGGATTCAATGAGGAAACTAATGGTTGTTCTAAACCAACTATCAAGGAGTCATGATCAACCACATGAACCTTGGTATGATCTGTAATGAATCATGTACGAGATGACCAATCGATGTGGAAGTTCAGGTAATAATTATAAAGGTAACCATTAGAGTTTATATGATCCTTACTTTTGAGGTACTTATGGGTTATTATATGTTATGATGGAAAATTAATGGAGATAAAATTGAGGTTAAAATATGTTATGATTATTTTTGAAGATTTTATATCGTTTTGGGGAATTTTTTATGAATTATATAGTTTTGGAAAAAGAACAACACGTAGACCGTGTGACAACCCGTCGCGTCGGACAAAGCTGCGGGAATCGAACCCACAACCAAAGTGCGACTGGTATTTATCACCTACCACTAGACTACGTGAAGTCCCTGGTTAGTTTGACTAATTCTTTTTAGTAAGATGATTTTATGAATTAAGAGTAAGTTGATTTTGGGTTATCTAAGTAAAGTTATTAACCTATCATGGAGGATATGTTATTAGGTTAATTACTTTTCAATACGAGACTTTAAGAGCAACTGATGTTGTTTGGAGATAAATGTTAAGATTTTACTTGGAAGACTATGTGACTAAATCCTTCAAATATTTGGGTTTCAATATTAGTTTGGTTTACTTTGAATAATTTTTATGGACAAATTATTATCGAATGGCCCTCGTTGAACTTTGGGTTTTGTTGGACAAATTTTGGAGATTAAGAATAGATTTTCTTTTTATAAAGGGTTATCCTTTTCTGGATTATCTGATCTTGTACTAACCTTTTTGGTTTTGGTTTTGGTTAAAGTATAAAGACATGGTAAGTATATAGTTCTCTTTTGTATATTAGGTGAATATCTAGAAGTTCATTATAGTACTCTTAATGTGAACAAGTTTTCCTAAATACTCGTCTTTTGGAGAAAATATGAGTTTGATTGAGTAACCTAGTAAAAGTTGAAAGTCAACATGATAAGTGATTATCTTTCCTTATGAATAAATTCTTCAATAAAAATTAACTTAAAACAAAAATGTTTTCTATTAACTTTTCCTACTAGGGAATCAAATACCGTTTAACCCATCACAAGTTTGTGATTTTCTTATGGTTAACTTTCTCCTAGACATGTTTACTATCACTCTCCATCAGAACATGACCCTTTGTTTTTTTCTTCCATGTCCATATTTTCATACTTGGAATCCTAGTATGGGTTAACTCGGGTGACCTTTTTACTTATCTTTCTTTATTTTTTTTAAAGTGATTGTGTTATTGACTCATGTTCCGATGTGGGATTTCCAATTAAGATTCCAAGCCCAATTTTAATATTGCGAGGACGCAATTCCCAAAAGGGGGGAAGGATGTAACACCCCAGGTAAATAAAGAGTATGAAATTTTCACATTTATCCATATTTTTTAATAAAATGTTAATATTATTTTAAATGGAACTCTATGCTTGATGGCTTACCCAATATGCAACAATGAGTTTCTTTGAAATCTTACGTTGCACTATAATAATAAAATAATATTATCTTAAATAGTAGTTAACGCCTAGTCGTTGTAATGGTGGGAATGAATAGAACTAACTAGAAAATTACTATATATGTTTGTCAAATATTTTTACTCTTTATAAAAAATGTTAGAGGATTAAAAATGCGAATGAATCCAATTTTAAGCGTAAATATTCTTTAAAAGGTCAATTAACCACCTTTTGATGGAGAAACTCTTTTAAATCCACATTTTAACAATATTATGTCTTATATTTGACAAAATAAAATTCTTCTTTAGAATCGAGACATCAAAATTTACTTTGTATAAATTTCTGGTATTTTCCGAAAAAGTTCAATTGTTAATGAATAGGGAAAAATGTTGTATTTTAATTCAAAACCTCTTTTTAATCTAATTTATTTATATGATTATATTATCTTTTGAATTGTTATAAAGTTAAATTATAATATATTTTTACCATCTAACCCAATTGTGGTCTTTGGAATTAATTTCAGTTTGAAATCGGACTTAAACTAGTGTCAATCTTTTGATACATTTTGTTTCATAAAAACACGCTATTTGTTTTGACAGTGGGAATTAATTATTAAATTAATTAATGCAACTTATTTGTTTTGAATTCTGAAAAATTGACATCATTTTTCAATTCGGAATATCAAATATAGCTTCGGGTGAATTTTTCGTAATTTTCTGAAAAACATCAATTTTTGATGAATAGTGAAACCACTAAGTGGTACTTAAGAAACTGATTTTTCATTTAAATGAAATATTACCACATCTGTGTTTTGAATTTCAAAAATACGACATTCATAGTTGTCATTAAGAAGTAAAATGTGGTTCAATGGGATTAAAATAATTTTTTTGGTGAATATTAACTTATTAAGTTTTTAATCGCAATTAGAGGTAATTAGTGTAGTTTAAGGTAAGAATAATGTTTTAATAAAATAAAATGACCTAGACACATGTCCTGCCCTCATTGGATGTGTCATGGATGACAAAGACAATCCATGGGTCAACTTGGGGACCCCATGGAGCCACTTTGGTTGGAAAATGACATAAATAACTTTTTATTTAAAGTTTAAGTAAAAATGACAGAAACATGAAATGTTTTACTAAAACAATTTTTACATGGGGTTATACAAGTCAGATTTTTGACTATAATGAATCATTGGAAAGATAAAATAATTTCCTACATCATGATATTTTTTTATAATTTTTAGACATTAAATAAATTAAATTATTTATGACATAATGATGATGCAGCGATTACCTCATTAATAAAGGATTTAAATAAAATGAAATGATAATGTAAAATCTATGACCTAAACATGTCCAAAACCTATTGTATGGGTGGATTTCGAACCCTAATCACCTTACCCTCGAATTATATCAATGTGGGACCTTTTGAATCCGAAACTCATTTTAAAATAAAGTAACATTTCTTTACATTCCAAGACTGCCCCTCCTCTACTTTAATAAAAGGCCCCCACCTATACCACCTTACCCACACTTCAAAAGCCTTTGGATTGGAAAAACCCTACCCATATTTTCTCTCCACCTCCCTCTCTTACTCCTTGAAGCCTAACTTTGGGCAGAAGGCTTCCCAATGAATCCTTTGAGCTCAAACCAAAGGGAGTTACCCGATTTTAAGGTAATGTCTTCACTTGTGTCCTTTTGTTTTATTTTGCTTCTCCAACCCCCTAAAATCTTTTTATTCATTTTTTTTGTAACAACTATAGTATCTTCAATATAATAGGATGTTGTTATAAGAAGTATTCTAGCTACACTTACACACACCTTCGTCTAATGGTTGAATAACATACTGTTTCTGTGGTCAGCGATTTTCTGCCTCACGAAACGATGATTGTTCAATATTCTTTTAACACCTTTAAAGGTGGCCATTATGATGTCACTGTATTTTATATATGATATATAATATTTTTATGTTTTACTTAAGCTTCTGTATTTTTATTTTGTGGCATACCTTTATGTTTTCCGTTATGGGTAAACGCGATATCTTCATTTAAGGATGTGCGGACTACCGCCCCCTCAAAGTGATTTGATTCGTTAATACCATATGTGGAAAGTATAAAGGATATATTTCATGATATTATATATGATACCATACTGTAATTAAAATACTATTATGTATCATTATGTTTTAATTCCATTAAATATGAAATAAAAATGAAAGTAGTGTTCATGCGTACGTACGGCCTACCGTCTCCATGAACGGTGCATTTAATTTTTATCTCCAAATGCTATGTAATAATATAAAATGAATATATACTGGATATATATGATATTTAAAACATCAATATTATTCTGGATATGAATTACCTATTACTACATGGAAAATTATTTTTCAACAAGTTCAATTTTTGACTAATGTACCAAACATCGACAAAAACGTCTGATATGAACTCATATTATTAACCAATTATTATAACATTAAAATATGTGATATGAACTGAATAATAATCTTTATAGGAGTTCCTTAAGAAATTATAAATTTACCAATGTTTATTATTCAGGAATATAAAGAAACGAACAAGACAAGTTGGACTTGAGGTAAGGGATCCTACTCCACTCTTTCTTTTTAAGTACACTCTTTTATGTAATTCCTTTTAAAGATCATATTTCTTGTTATTGGGATGTTCTTTTATATTAATATTACTGTAATTTTTATTTTAATATGACGAGAGACCCTATTCTCTCTCATCCATTCATTTTGGAAGTTTTGAGTGGCGCTGTTAGGCTGCCAAATTTTTGTAAGAGATCTAACCTCTCTCTTTCTTTTTAAGTACTCTCCATTATGTCACTTATTTTAAGCTCCTCTTTTTTATGTTGATGGATGTTCTTTTATATTCCTATTTCTGTAAACTTTATTTTGATATGATGAGAGACCCTATTTTCTCTCATCAATCCATTTTGGAAGTTTTAAGTGGCGTCGTTAGGCTGCCGAGTTTTCGTAAGGGATTTTTCATCTCACTTTTATTCCTGTGAGATTTATGCTACATTTGCCACAATTTCCTTTGATTGGTGTATGTAATACCCATTATTTTACGCATTGTATAATATACTTTCATTCATGAGAATTTACATCAATGTTGTATTGTCCTTCTTTCACGGGGTGCATGTCTCGAAAGATACCCATGTCGGTAAGGGAACCTTTCACCCTCCTCATTTTAAAAGACTTCTTTTGTTACATATTTTAATTCACATAACATTATGTTGGGATATGTTCTTCTATATCCTTAGTGATTTAAATTTTATGTCCAAGTGATGAGATACCCTTTTTATCTCTCATCAACTCATTTTCTGAATTTTGTTGTGACGCCGTTAGGCTGTCAAATTTTTGCAAGGGAACTTCTTAACCCAATTTTGATTCTTTGGGATAAGCTTGTACTCCTTGAATATGTCATTCTATGAATATGTTTGAATAACCTCTGATTGTTTCACACTTAATATCCATTTATATTTGGTGTATTAGTTTCTCACACATAATTATGTAATTGATTTATCCTTAATCCAAGGATATCGTCTTTGTATGGGACTTTGTCTTGATCTCATTTCATTGAGGCATATTTTTGTTTTATACACAACCTTATTTTATACAGTGTATAAACCCCTTTGACTTTTACGTTTATCCGAAAGGAATCTTTTTTATACAAAGCGTTTTACTAAATGACAAAAGGGAATGTTTTTGTCGTACGTATGCGGCGACAACGACTTCTCCGCCGTCGTGACCATTATTTGAGTTTTGGCTTCCTCTACAAGCCATACATTTTCTTAAAGAAAAATAAATACCATGTTTTACTTTTCTTTTATTTTGGTATTGAAAATGGTTTTCATAATGTTTTTATATCAATTTGTTGTATTGATATCTTGTGATTGAAAAGTGGAAATGTTATGTTTCATTCATGCATGTTTTATGTGATACAATTATGTTATGGTTCTTGGAAATTATTATAAAGACGGGTGGTTCCGTGATAAACTAAGGGCGGGTGAGCCCGATATAGATCTCCAATGCATTGGGTAACGTGAAGGAGTGAAACGTTAAGGTTTCTCCGAAGAGATTTAGGGAATATACAGTGGTGGGTATTCCAAACGTAACTAAGATGGTTACTCCCTACGTAAGAATGTTATGAATGCCTCAAGTTACCTTTATTTCTTATGATTTCTATTATTTATTCATGATTTGATGAGGTATGTTAATGTGCCTATGTTTTATTGGTAAAGTATGATTTCATTCTTATGTATATATGAACTCATGTTTCTTTTCAATATTTTTACATCCCTTATTGAGATTTTTATGCTCATCCCAAGTTTTTTTTGAAATGTTTTTCACAGGTCAAGGTAAAGGTACATGATATGATGATAGTGTCAAGGAAGTGTCAAGAAAGAATCCATGTTTTATTTTAAATCTGTTTCCATTGATGGGAAAATGAATACTATCATTTATGTAACCACTTTGTTTAAATGTGGAGTGTAATGCAAGTTTTATGATCTAATTCTCTAAAACTCTAAACCTGAAAAGATCCTCAATGTGTAATCTTGTAATAACTCAAGATTATGTAAGGTTTAAGGCTGGGGCCTTATAGTTGGTATCAAAGGTCGGTTTAGATAACTTTAGAGGTTAGGGTATTCTTTAAGCAAAAGTGACATTACCATAATGGTTAGGATTTCAGAAAGAGTCCTAGTTTTAGATAAAGTTAATGAGTAAGTATATCTTAGTGTTTACCTTCCTCATTAGTACATGATGGTTTTTTTGATATACTCACACTGACATTTCTATTTTTAGTGAATGGATGGATCTAGAAGGCACCAAAGAGAAAAAAGGTTTGAAGGAAACTGTGGTGGTTCTCTGATTAAGATACTAGATAAAATGGGGGATTCAATGAGGAAACTCATGGTTGTTTTAAACCAACTATCAAGGAGTCATGATCAACCACTTGAACCTTGGTATGATCTATAATGCATCATGTACAAGATGACCAATCGATGTGGAAGTTCAGGTAATAATTATAAAGGTAATCATTAGACTTTATATGATCCTTACTTTTGAGGTAATTATGGGTTATTATATGTTATGATGGAAAATGAAAGACATGAGATAAAATTGAGGTTAAAATATGTTATGATTATTTTTGAAGATTTTATCTCATTTGGGGAATGTTTTAAGAATTATATAGTTTTGGAAAAAGGACAACACACAGACCGTGTGACAACCCGTCACGTCGGACAAAGCTGCGGGAATCGAACCCACAACCAATGTGCGACTGGTATTTATCACCTACCACTGGACTACGTGAAGTCCCTGGTTAGTTTGACTAATTCTTTTTAGTTAGATGATTTTATGAATTAAGAGCAAGTTGATTTTGGGTTATCTATGGAAATTTATTAACCTATCATGGAGGATATGTGATTAGGTAAATTACTTTTCAATGTGAGATATTAAGAGCAACTGATGTTGTTTGGAGATAAATGTTACGATTTAACTTGGAAGACTATGTGACTAAATCCTTCAATTATTTGGGTTTCAATCTTAGTTAGGTTTACTTTGAAGAATTTTTATGGACAAATTGTTATCGAATGGCCCTCGTTGAACATTGGGTTTTGTTGGACAAATTTTGGAGATGAAGAATAGATTTTTTTTATAAAGGGTTATCCTTTTCTGGATTATCTGATCTTGTACTATCCTTTTTGGTTTTGGTTTTGGTTAAAGTCTAAAGACATGGGAAGTATATAGTTCTCTTTTGTGGATTAGGTGATTCTCTAGAATTTGATTATAGTACTCTTAATGTGAACAAGTCTTTCTAAATACTCGTTTTTTGGAGAAAATATGAGAATGATTAAGGAACCTAGTAAAAGATGAAAGTCAACATGATAAGTGATTGTGTTTCCTTATGAATAAATTCCTCAATAAAAAGTAACTTAAAACAAAAATGTTGCCTATTAACTTTTACTACTGGGGAATCGAATACCGTTTAACCCATCACAAGTTTGTGATTTTCTTATGGTTAACTTTCTCCTTGACATGTTTACTATCACTCTCTATCAGAACATGACCCTTTGTTTTTTTCTTCCATGTCCATATTTTTATACTTGGAATCCTAGTATGGATTAACTCGGGTGACCTTTGTACTTATCTTTCTTTATTTTTTTAAAGTGATTGTTTTATTGACTCTTGTTCTGATGTCGGATTTCCAATAAAGTTTCCAAGCCCAATTTTAATATTGCGAGGACGCAATTCCTAAAAGGGGGGAAGGATGTAACACCCCAGGTAAATAAAGAGTATGACATTTTCATATTTATCCATATTTGTGAATAAAATGTTAATATTAATTTAAAGGGAACGTTATGCTTGATGGCTTACCCAATATGCAACAACGAGTTTCTTTGAAATCTTACGTTGCACTATAATAATAAAATAATATTATCTTAAATAGTAGTTAATGCCTAGCCATTGTAATGGCGGGAATGAATAGAACTAACTAAAATATGACTATATATGTTTGTCAAATATTTTTACTCTTTATAATAAATGTTAGAGGATTAAAAATGCGAATGAATCCAATTTTAAGCGTAAACATTCTAATATTCTTTAAAAGGTCGATTAACCGCCTTTTGATGGCGAACCTCTTTTAAATCCACAATTTAACAATCTTAAGTGTTATATTTGAAAAAATAAAATTATTCTTTATAATCGAGACATCAAAATTTACTTTGTGTAAATTTTTGGTATTTTTCCGAAAAAGATTAATTTTTAATGAATAGTGAAAAATGTTGTATTTTAATTCAAAACCTCTTTTTAATCTAATTTATTTATATGATTAGATTATCTTTTGAATTGGTTTTAAAGTGAAATTAGAATATATTTTTACCATCTAATCCAATTGTGGTTTTTGGAATTAATTTCACTTTGAAATCGGACTTAAACTAGTGTCAATCTTTTGATACATTTTGTTTCATAAAAACACGCTATTTGTTTTGACAGCGATAATTAATTATTAAATTAATTAATGCAACTTATGTGTTTTGAATTTTTCAAAATAGACATCATTTTTGAATTTGGAATATCAAATATAGATTAGGGTGAATTTTTGGTAATTTTCTGAAAAACTTCAATTTTTGATGAATAGTGAAACCACGAAGTTGTACTTAAGAAACTGATTTTTTGTTTAAATGAAATGTTACAACCACTGTGTTTTTAATTTCAAAAATCCGACATTCATAGTTGTCATTAAGAAGTAAAATTTGGTTTAATGGGATTAAAATAATTTTTTTGGTGAATAGTAACTTATTAAGTTTTTAATCGCGATTAGAGGTAATTAGTGTAGTTTAAGGTAAGAATAATGTTTTAATAAAATAAAATGACCTAGACACATGTCTTACCCTCATTGGATGTGTCATGGACGACCAAGACAATCCATGGGTCAACTTGGAGTCCCCATGGAGCCACTTTGGTTGCAAAATGACATAAATAACTTTTTATTTAAAGTTAAAGTAAAAATGACACAAACATGAAATGTTTTACTAAAACAATTTTGACATGGGGTTATACAGGTCATATTTTTTACTATAAATAATCATTGAAAGATAATAAGATTTCCTAAATCATGATATTTGTTTTATAATTTTTAGACATTAAATAAATTAAATTATTTATGACATAATGATGATGCAGCGATTACCTCATTAATAAAGGATTTAAATAAAATGAAATGATAATGTAAACTCTATCACCTACACATGTCCAAAACCAATTGGATGGGTGGATTCAGAACCCTTATCACCTTAACCTAGAATTATATCAATGTGGGACCTTTTTAATCCGAAACTCATTTTAAAATAATGTAACATTTCTTTACTTTCCAAGAGTGCCCCTCCTCTCCTCTTATAAAAGGCCCCCACCTCTACCCCCATACCCCCACATAAAAAATATTTGGCTCGGCCAACCCCTGACCATTTTGTCTCTCCACTTCCCTCTCTTACTCCTTGAAGCCTCACTTTGGGCAGAAGTCTTCCCAAGGAAGCCTTTGAGCTCAAACCCAAGGGAGTTACCCGATTTTAAGGTAATGTCTTCACTTGTGTCCTTATTTTATTTTGCTTCTCCAACCCCATAAACTCTTTTTATTCATTTCCTTTGTAACAAATCCAGTATCTTCAATATACTAGGATGTTTTTATAATAAGGATTCAAGCTACACTTATACACACCTTCGTCTAATGGTTAAAGAACATACTGTTTCTGTGGTTGGCGATTTTCTGCCTCACGAAACGATGATTGTTAAATATTATTTTAACAACTTTAAAGGTGGCCATTATGATTTAACTGTATTTTATATATGATATATAATATGTTTATGTTTTACTTAAGCTTCTGTATTTTTCTTTTGTGGCATACCTTTATGGTTTCAATTATGGGTAAACGCGATATCTTCATTTAAGGAAGTGTGGACTACCGCCCCATCAAAGTGATTTGATTCGTTAATACCATATGTGGAACGTATAAAGGATATATTTCATGATATTATATATGATACCATACTGGAATTAAAATACTATTATGTATCATTATGTTTTAATTCCATTAAATATGAAATAAAAATGAAAGTAGCGTTTATGCGTACGTACGGCCTATCGTCTCCATGAACGGTGCTTTTAATTTTTATCTCCAAATGCTATGGAATAGTATAAAATGAATATATACTGGATATATATGATATTTAAAACATAAATACTATTCTGGATATGATATACCTATAACTACATGGAAAATTATTTTCCAACAAGTTCAATTTTTGACTCATGTACCAAACATCGACAAAAACATCTGATATGAACTCATATTATTAACCAATTATTATAACATTAAAATATGTGATATTAACTGAATAATAATCTTTAAAGGAGGTCCTTAAGAAATTAAAAATTGACTAAAGTTTATTATTCAAAATATAATGAAACGAACAAGACAAGTTGGACTTGAGGTAAGGGATCATACTCCTCTCTTTCTTTTTAAGTACACTCTTTTATGTAATTCCTTTTAAAGATCATATTTATTGTTATTGGGATGTTATTTTATATTAATATTACATTAATTTTTATGTTAATGTGATGAGAGACCCTATTCTCTCTCATCCATCCATTTTGGAAGTTTTGAGTGGCGCCGTTAGGGTGCCGAATTTTCGTAAGAGATCTAACCTCTCTCTTTCTTTTTAAGTACTCTCCTTTATGTCACTTCTTTTAAGCTCCTATTTGTTATGTTGGGGGATGTTCTATTATATTCCTCTTTCTGCAAACTTTATGTTAATATGATGAGAGACCCTATTTTTCTCTCATCAATCCATTTTGTAAGTTTTAGGTGGCGTCGTTAGGCTGCTGAGTTTTCGTAAGGGATTTTTCATCTCACTTTTATTCCCGTGAGATTTTTGCTACATTTGCCCCAATTTCCTTTGATTGGTGTATGTACTGCCCATTATTTTACTCATTTTATAATATACTTTCATTAATGAGTATTTACGTCAATGTTGTATTGTCCTTCTTTTACAGGGTGCATGTCTCGAAAGATACCCATGTCGGTAAGGGAACATTTCACCCTCCTCTTTTTAAAAGACTTATTTTGTTATGTCATTTAATTCAGATAACATTATGTTGGGATATGTTCTTCTATATCCTTAGTGATTTAAATTTTATGTCCAAGTGATGAGATACCCTTTTTATCTCTAATCAACTCATTTTCTGAATTTTGTAGTGACGCCGTTAGGCTGTCAAATTTTTGCAAGGGAACTTCTTAACCCAATTTTGATTCTTTGGGATAAGATTGTACTCCTTGAATATGTCGTTCTATGAATATGTGTGAATAACCTCTGATTGTTTTAAACTTAATATCCACTTATATTTGGTGTATTAGTTTGTCACACATAATTATGTAATTGATTTATCCTTAATCCAAGGATACCGTCTTTGTATGGGACTTCGTCTCAATCTCCCTTCATTGAGGCATATTTTTTTTTATACACAACCTTCTTTTATATGGTGTATAAACCCCTTTGTATTTTACGTTTATCCTAAAGGAATCTTGTTTATACAAAGAGTTTTACTAAACGACAAAAGGGTATGTTTTCTTCGTACGTATGAGGCGACAACGACTTCTCCACCGCCGTGACCATTATTTGAGTTTCGGCTACCTCTAAAAGCCATACATTATTTTAAAATATAAATAAATACCATGTTTTACTTTTCTTTTATTTTGGTATTGAAAATTGTTTTCATAATGTTTTTATATCAATGTTTTGTATTGATATCTTATGATTGAAAAGTGGAAATGTTATGTTTCCTTTATGCATGTTTTATGTGATACGATTATGTTATGGTTATTGGGCATTATTATGAATACGGGTGGTTCCGTGATAAACAAAGGGCGGGTGAGCCTGATATAGCTCTCCAATGCATTGGTTAATGTGAAGGAGTGAAATGTTAAGGTTTCTCCGAAGAGATTTAGGGAATATACTGTGGTGGGTATTCCAAACGTAACCAAGAGGGTTACTCCCTACGTAAGAATGTTATGAATGCCTCAAGTTACCTTTATGTATTATGATTTTTATGATTTATTCATGATTTGATGAGGTATGTTAAAGTGCCTATGTTTTATGGGTAAAGTATGATTTCATTCTTATGTATATATGAACTCATGTTTCCTTTCAATATTTTTACATCCCTTTCCGAGCTTTTTATGCTCATCCCATGTTTTTTTAAATGTTTTTCACAGGTCCAGGGAAAGGTACATGATATGATGATAGTTTCAAGGAAGTGTCAAGAAATAATGCATGTTTTATTTTAAATATGTTTCTGTTGATGGGAAAATGAATACTCTCTTTAATGTAACCGCTTTGTTTAAATGTGGAATGTAATGTAAGTTTTATGATCTAATTCTCAAAAACTCTAAACCTAAAAAGATCCTCAATGTGTAATCTTGTAATAACTCAAGATTATGTAAGGTTTAAGGATGGGGCCTTATACTATTGGTCCATTTATGATTTTATAGGTATCCTAATTGTATGAATATACTCACATTTCATGGTATTTCCCTGAATGTGTAATTTCTTATGGATATGAAAAAAATAATAGTGGTGACATCAATGGATCATAGTAGACTTGGGTATACAAACTATGTATTGTTGTCTGAATTAGTGATTGGAAGCTAGGTTGTTTCTACCAATTGATAATTCTAGTTTCTATGAGGTTGGGAGATCATTTCTAATTGGTTTATTATTTTCTCTATTTTAATTTTGGATATATTATTTGATACTCAGATGAATACCAAAGAGGTTATAGAATTAATGGTAATACTCTAGATATTGTGGTCTTTTATTATCTATATTCAATTTGTAATAAAAATTGTTATGTTCGAACAAAAAGGTACATTAGGGTATAGTATCATGTTTTAGTTCATGTCATCATAGGGCTTGTTGTCATCCCCAAGCCTCATGGAGGTAAAATTATGGTGTCAATCATCGCTTGAAACTGGCCAGGTTTTCCCCGATAGGTTTGGTCGTGGTAGAGTGGTATCAAAAAATTAATCATCGTGTCTATGTTAGATTGGGGACAATGGTGATGATTGGTTGGGAACTTAAAAAAATGGTGTTAGAGTGTCTAGAGTGTGGATATCAGGACATAAAGCTCAGTTTTGGTTCACCCACTAACGTATCCATTCACCATGACACTTAGTACCTAATTTTGACTCTATATAAGGATACATCAACTATATTGTATAGTTGAACATGATTTATATTGGATTATTTATCTCTCATGTGTATTATCCAGATATATGCTCATCTTGCTTTGATATGTTTTGATAACATTCAAGATGCCTTATCAATGATATCTATTATGGATGCTGATAATAGGTCATGATGATAATTAGTTGAGTGATAAGGATTTAATTCAATGACCATCTCATGAGGTATTTATTCTATGCAGGTAAGGAGTAATGATTCCCCCTTTTTAACAACAGATTCATAGAAATATATGTTGATTATGCATGAAAGTTGAGCGTGTTTCATAAGTTTTATTAGTATTGATCATTAAAATTTGTCAGTGAGATATTCCCTTAATAAGTAGAGAATTGGCATGATTTATTGGTATGATTCATCATGCTTGTTAAATATCAACCTAATTATATGGTTTCTTTTTAAGGCAATCATCTTCATTGGGAAGTCGGACACTGTCGGATTCTGGTCACATAATCACATGATGAGTTTTTTCTATCATGTATCGTCTTCTAAAATTTGTTTTATAATGACTATTACCCTTTATTCAGACATCAAATGTGGATACATGAGATTTTTGAGCTAAGAAATGGTGGTATGATGATTGTTCAGTATTACATGAGGTCTAATGACCCCATTCTTTGCTCTATAAATATGGTTAAATCTGATATATTCTAGGAATGAATGTTTAAATATTTCACCATAGAGGCATTCATGCTTGGGTGGTCTTCTTATAAGTTTCCATTTATGTTGGATTAATGGAGAAGGATTGGATATGTATGTCCTTCCAAAAGATGGGTGTTGGGAAGTGAGAGCGAACAAAGGGTTTCATGGCGATTATATGAAAACATTTTCTATTTGAGATCATACATTAGGTTATTGCAATCGTAGAACTTATTATTCCCCATATCAGGCACGTGGGAGTGTAGTTTATGGACCTTGTAGGGGATTCGATCATACCAAAGAGAGCTATGCTATGATTGTGATGGGTGAGTTCACATGGATCATGACTTCCCATATTGATATGATGATGAGGGTTAGAATTTAGTGAATGGACCTTCATGGAAGAGGTAGTTCCATGAGTCGGGATCTCTCATGAATGTCTAGAGAAGCCCCCTGAGAGGTGGTGTTAATAGAGGATTAGGTGTAGCTCTATAAGAATGTGCTGTAGATGAAGGAAGACATTATGAGCTACTCTCACCACCACCACCAGAAATTTCACATCAGTATTATGTATTACGTAGTCATGGTTCTGGGTAGCTTAAGGTTATTTAGGTCTATGAGTAGGCTTCTCATGATATTATTTGAGGTATAATCTATGTCTGTTCTACTCTAAAACCAGCATGTGTAGATACTAGAGTGTTTCCTTAATTCACATTCTTATCCCTTGTGTTATAGATGTATATTCTAGATTAGACATTATCCCAGCAGCCATGACTTGTGATTCCAAAATTGAATTATTCTTCTATATCACAGATCTATTGGCAGTGCATGTTTGCATTTAGTATTATGAATTTCATGGTATAACGTAGTCATTATGATTAAACCATATGATATATTTTCTATTATAGGCTTTTTACCCATGTTGAATTCTTTGATTTACTATCATCATAGGATAGTAAGATGCCTTTAATCAAAAGGGATGATATTTTTTTTATAGGGGAAAAAGATGTCATTGTGTATTGTGTGGGATTTACAAGTAGGAAGATGCTATCAATCATCCATAAAATGATAATCTTATGAATTGGTTTAGTGATATCTTTAACCATTTGGATTTATTATGTAATGGAGGATAATATGTTTGACATCTTTGAAGATGTTCTAGGGACACCTTTAAGGTGGGATATAGAATTCAACATTAACTTGAAACCAAGGACTATACTAATATCTTCGGTGGAATCTTATATGGATCTTATCATGAAATGGGAGATGAGGCTATGGTTGGAGGACCATAAAAATAATTGTTTTACCAGTCCTAATGTGTCCCCTTGGGCAGCTCCAATCTTGTTCATGAAAAAAGAAATACATTGTATTGAGGATTTTTGTCGATTATTATCACCTAAATTAGATAATGGTAAAAAAAAATACCCATGTATGATAATTTTTTACCACTTTGAACATTATATTAGTGTAAGATGGTTATAAATGTTCGATTATAGTATTGTGTATCTTAATTTTTAAGTTCACGATGCTGATGTTATAAAGATAAAATTTTGTTGTCACCATGGACACTATGAGTTCATGCTGATACCTTTCAGTGTAACAGATTTCCCCACTATGTTCACAGCTCTATTGAATCTGATATTAAAGACATTTATGGACTAATTCATAGTTATATTCATTGAGTATATACTAATTTACTCTATAATAAAAGAGTATAATAGAAATAATTTGAGCTTAGTCCTGGACATACTCCTAGAGCACTATATGTTTGGTAATCTATCTATGTTCTCGTATTGGATAAAAGAGTTTCACTATTAAGGTCATGTAATATATGATCTTGGTTTAGCTATAGAGGGGATATCATGAGAGGGTGATAGTGATAATATGATGTGATCTACAAACCCCCACATTTTTTATTATATTTTTCTTTTAGAAGGGAAAAGACTTGAATGTGGGGAAAATGTAGGAACTATAGTTTTTTAAGAATAATACTTGGAATATTTTGACGTATATATCAAGATTTTTACATGGATTTGGTGTGGGGTTATGGTGTCTTGGGACCCCATATTTGATATATTTAAATATTAATATATATAAAAGCATGTTTTTAATTTTTTTGGGAAATTTTTTTTCCCTTTATTTGAACGACATATGGTGAATTTTTTATCTTGGTGGATTCTAGAATTCAGGTATTACCATTGGTGTGAAATAAAGATGGTTGGCCTCATGAATTTGGATAGGGGAGACCATTGGTAGTTTTATTATTATGATTAAATGATTAACTTAATTAATTCATTTAATAACAAAAAATCATAATCCATTCTTATGAAAACCATATTATTAAAAATTTCCAGGGGTGGCCACATAACACTCGGAGGATTTGATTGAGGATAAAGAGAGTGTTTTTAATTTGGGGATCAAGGTTGATTGACAATTAATGGGTCAAGGTAAACATTTATGTGGATGAATAATGTAGTAGATCTTAATATCCATTAAAATAAGACTTGTGTATCACCAAATATTGATCCCAAATATAGTTAGGGATCATTATTTTTGGATTATTCTTTTTTAATATCAGATAAGAAAGGACTTAATTATTTTATTTCATTTACCTAAAGATTTATTTTCTTGAAATGTTTCATTAATATGAATTATGTTGTTCATCGTAGTTTAGATTTTTTATTCCCTGATCTTATCATTGTTAACACTCTTTAATATCATTGTCTTGGATCACATCATATAATGATGATAATGCCCTTCGGTTATATGCTTTCCCCCCCAATATTCTTTGTGACCTTAGTTGATGGACCACGTAGTCACTGTACAACTTTGCCAGGTTATATTATAGTGTTATCAGATCTCTTGGTACCTTATGATGATGAAAAAATATGAATATTTGATGATATTTGGAGAAATCAAGATGAATTCATGGTTTAAGGTGATATATTTGGTTTTTAGAACACAGAACAGTGGTAGATGCATGAATGGTTCCCACGTGGTTGATCAAATGTCTAATTTCTTACCACCGATGAAAAGAATCTGAACATAGTATCCCATATCTAGAGATTAATTTATTAAATTAGCACTATATTCAAGTAATCAATCCCAAAGTACCATATATTTTAGTAGTATAGTGAAAACTTATACATGCTTTGGTTTCATATTAAATTTTAAAATATAAAATACAACATGGTATTTTATTTGAGAAGAGAACACAACAATTTATCATATCTGTAAATATCAATTGTAAAAACCCTTCTTGGTATTTTATGGAATAGAAGTATAATAATGGGGTGATCTTAGATTATTTGTAATGGCGTGTATATAGTGGAGTCTAAATATGGTATAAAGAATATTGAGATAAAAATGATAATAAAATAACCATGTTTAAATAATATAATGAGCTAGAAACTTTTCCAGGGATTCCATTACAAAATAAAATAACTATATTGATATAAACAACTAGTTTTATAATGATGGAATTAATAATTTCATAAATTTTAAACATATAGTTTATTTCTCAAACAAGACATATAAAAAACATAGTCAGGGTCTTGTGTTGTGACATCTAAAAAATGGGAAAGGCCTTGGCCAAAACCAAATCTAGTTCTTCTCTATGATCTACTAATTAATTGAAGAGTTATAGTGGTCCTTACCCATGAATTAATAATATGAAATGGTTAAGCATAATAATATAAACATTCACATTGGAAAACAAGCATTCAAAATTTTAATATTTTCCCTTAATCATAAAACATCCAAATTAGCCTGATGAATGTTACTAAAGTAGTACATCCCCTCTCAATCTAAGGAGAAACCATAAAACAAATAATATGGTTGGTTTGATTACAAAATATAACTAGTGAAACATATGTAATATAAGTTTTCTTTTACATTGATGAATATAAATAATATAACAATTTGATTAAAATATTTTGATGAAAAAACCAATCTCACATTGAAAGAGTATTTTGAAATAAATAAATTTCATGAATATTAGAAAAAATATTTTTCTTAAAAATAATTATGAAAATGTTTATAGGGTGATTTAAATTAATTAATGGCCATGAGAATTGAAATTTATTTTTATTCCATATATGTGAAAAGAATAGTTTTTTCACATTATTTGTAAAGTGAAAATATTATATAACTTAGAAAATTTTAAGAATCATAATTTAAAAAAAAAATTGCAAAAGTTTAAAAGTGAATAATCTCTATTTGATAATTTTTTTTGAAATATTTGGAAATAAATCTTGAAAGTGTTGTTAAAAACATGGATATAGAAGAAAATGATATTTGATTGAAGATAAAAATGATCTCACCTTTTATAAAAATATTTAAATTTTTTATATATAAAAATAGGTTAGAATAATAATATTACATGTGAAGTTGTTATATAATTAGAATATAACAAAATTTATCGGTTTTAATATATGAATATCAAAAGAAATCCTTATGGGAGATATAAACATTAAAAATAGAAATTATTTATGTGAGTGTAAAATAAACCCTTACTCATTTGGTAACATTTTAATCATAACCCCATGAATGAAATAGATTCAAATGAAAAATTAATCCAATTAATATAAAGGTAAACATGATATATCATATCAAAAGGGAATTATATACAACATAGAAAATGAATAAGTGGTGAATATGGGATATGACTCGTGAAATAAAAAATGAGATGAGAAAAACCTCACCACATGTTGTATTTTCTTTTTTTCCTTTGGACATCCTATATAATTAATATTGATTAATAAAAAATCCATTACATAACAATCTTCATATACGTGATACGATATTTTATTTACTAATGAACCATTTTCCTTTAATTGATAATTCTTCTTTTTTACAATCATTGTTCTAAGTGATATGTGCTTAATTTTTCTTGAATGTTCTAGTTAAATATGTTTTGAAATTGTATTTTGATCTTGATTAAATAATATTAATAATTTTAATCATGATATAAAGTTCATACATTATTATTATATTTATATTTATGGTCATTAATAAATAATATATATATATAAACAAATGACACTACTCATGGAGAAAATATGTTGTACTTATGTAGGAATGTTGTTTTCATTTTTTTAATATATAGAATGAAATAAATGTATATAAAAAATATAATTTAAAAAATTATTATTACATATTATAACACATATGTATTCTTAAAATAAATCCTTATTACCCTCTAAATAAATTATACCTAAAAAATAAATCAATTCAATTCTTGGAGGTAATAGTCCACAGGTATGTATGAGTGACATTATTGTATTACAATGGATTGGAAGGTAATAAGGTCAATGTGATATTATAATTCCTACAATATAATTATTTAATAATTTTATATTATAAACATTAAATAAATCATGATAAAAATCCATGAAATACCATGGTGGAAAAGGAATTGTATCTCTATGTGGAGACGGTATGTCGTACTTACACATGAGTTACACCTTAACACTCATTCGATATAAAAGATTATGGATAATTATAAATTTATAATTATAATCATATTTAAGTATATTAACTATACTAACGGTATTATTTTTTGATAAAAAAGTGATTTAGATGAGGTAAAGAATAAGGAAAAACATAGTGATCAGTTAAGGCGATTACCTATACTATAAAATAACTCCTTTAAATATCTATTTAAGGGTGATAGGGTTGGTATTTTGGGATTAAAAAAACTCTATAATTCCTCTAAAGAAATTTATAATTTATTTTCATTGGTTTTTGTCTATATATAAAGCTAAATATTGTGTAAATAAGTGAGGGATGAGGTACCCATATAAAATTAAGGTTGTTTCCACTTGTAAAAATATTAAATGAATAAATTATAGTAAATTAATTATGATGCCCAATGCATCAAAATGGATAGTTATTTTATCATAAGGTAGGAAAGGTTTAATAAAATTAAAAAATTATATATTACTAGCATATTGTGGTGTTTTAATCCTTAAATTATTGATTATCCCCATTGTTAAAATATCTTAACATTAACTTTGTTAATGTATTTTCCACTCTAAAATTTTATATATTTTTATATAAGGTGAGAAATTCGTCACAAATGGACAAGGGATAAAATTATTTTCAATATATTTTCTACATTGGACAATTCAAATATTTTATTATTTCTAAATGAATTTAATGATATATTATTTTTTATATATTACCATTAATATCAATTTTAACTCTATTAATTTTATTTGACATCAATTACATCAAGAGAATGTTGGATTTTGAATATAATTAATTTAAAAATTATCAATATTTCATATTAATATAAAAAATAATAGAACATTATAAATCACTCAAATAATATATCTTTAATATTTTTAATATCATTTATTTAATTTGTCTTTTAATTGAATAAATATTGTATCTATATTGGATAAGAATTTATGGCACATATAAAAACAATAATAATTAGAAATAAAGTATAATCATTAATATAAAAAAACATTTTCAGTCAATTATAACTTTTAGTTTTCATTCTGTGAATAAAAAATAGATATTGAAAACTAAGAGACCGCTATTTTGTAACATTCATTGATTTCAATATTATATTGGTCATTAAAATGGGAGATAAATTTACGTTGGTTATTATTCATCTTGAAAACAAATAAAAGGTGTCTATTTTCAAAATTTCAATCGAATTATTAAAAATAGAGATTCATTTTTTAAAATTTAATACATATAAGTAGTAGAATTAAATTTTAAATTACAAATAAAAATTAAAGAAATAATTGATTTCTAGAAAAATTCTTTTTTTATGTATAGAAATGTTTTCACACCAGATTCAATCTTCAATATAATTAAAATAAAATTAATATAAATAATAATGATAATATAATAGATCGAATTTTACAATTGTAATGTTTAAAATAAAACTAAAAGCTGTAAATTCTTTAAATAAAATAGTGTTTTAACAAAGAGAAGTAATTTTTACTATTCATTCAAAAATCAAATGTTTTAGAAAAATAAAAAAAATTATTATGAAGATAATTATGATATGATAATTAAAAAAATTATTAGTTTTAGAAAATATAATTTATATTATTTTTATAATTTAAGAATCATTTTTTCTCAAAATAAATAAAAGACTTTATTTTTAAAGAAAACATATTTTTGAAGCATGAAATTACTTTACTATAAATCGATTAGTTAATTTATAATATTCAATCTATGATTTTTTTTTAAATAGTACATTTGTATTTATTATAAATTTCAGATAATACTATTCATAATTTCTAATTCAATGGTTAAGAGATAACACTCATATTCAAATAATAATATTTTATAGTTTCTTTTAGCTAACTGATGCATTCCATATATGCTATCAAACATATTATTTTTATTTTTAAAATGTTATTATTTTACAACTGGTGGATGAAAATCAATGGTTGGGGAAGATTTCCTTCGATTTTGGGTGGTAAATTAGCAAGATCTCTGGAAGAAATGGATGAATGGGAAACTGCATGTTGAAATATGGCGTTCCTAAGAAATATTGACTTAAATGGTGCTTAGCCTAGGAGCACACATCGTGTATTTCCATGGATATTAAAGATAGGGGTTTGGGTGGGGATAAATATCACACAAATTCATTTTCGTTATACACACCATGTGACCTAATGCCAGTGGCTCTATATGTATTCTATTAATATATGAACATGGTTATATCTTAACACATGAGCATGAATAGATTACATGACCAAGACCGTTTACTCATACATTACTAGGGTACACAATCATTGAAAGTGTATACCAACACATTATTAGGTACATCAACATTGTACAGGAGGAAACGTGGATGGCATAAGATACATATACATTCCATTTACTTATTATCCATTCCATGTAATCCTACAAGGATGTCCATGAAATGTGAAGACGATGACACTATACTGACTGAATCCTTTTTCTCGCATTTTATGCAATTGTTAAACATAAATATCTAACAAATAAAGCACAAAGATCATGAAGTATAGAGTCTTTAAAAGACTAAGTTCATATTATATAAATTATAGAATAATATAAGAATTCATAATTTTATTTTCTATAGTGTGATCTAAAATACTTTTGATGACATAAAGTTTTATGGGATAACATATATAACATACAAAAAATGAATATGTGAGCTACAAATCCTAACAAGGGAATAAAAATGAAAGAAATCATAACTTGTGAGTTAAAAGTATAACATTATATAATAAAATAGAAGGCACATGGGTAATTACATGGGTACATAACATAATTAGCATGGTATCATAATATTATGTAAAAATTGTAATTGTGGAATTATTATATAACATGACATAAACATGAGTCAATTCTAACATTCTATAAAGCATCACATGGGGGATAGTATTTCATGCTGGATTAAGTTTACTCCCAAATCTCACACCTGAATTCACATTAGGATAATTCTTTACCCAATTCCTTAGATAACTATATATCCATACAAAAGACAACTTGTTAAGTATTATAAGTTCCACAAAAAAGAAATCAATCATAAAGAACAAATATAATATTTACCCATGGAAAGAAAATTTGTTTCATAATCTTGTTTCGTATCATAATAAAATGAAATTTAATAATGAAGTAATTTAAGGGAAAAACCTAAGGCTTGTATTATCCAAAAAAGATAGATTTATAGGTATATATATGAGATAAAAATATATACATATATACATATATATATATATAATTTTGAATAGTCCATAATATCCATGGTTATCACCATTGATGAAATATCATTAAAAATAACACAGAATATTTATTGAGGAAAATACCATATTCACTTTGAAATAAATTTATGAAGATAAATTTTTTTTGATATATTATATAAAATAATTTTTTGAAAACAAAAATACATACCTGTAAAAGAATCTTCAAATAATTGAGTGATCTTGACGATGAAAAATTCCTTACATACTGTTTAAGATAAAAGAAATCATTCCTTTCACAAAAAGTGTAATTTTTAAATTAAAATTGTAATATCTAACTTAAACCATTTTATAAAATTTAAAACCGGGGTAAAAAATTATTCAAAAAAGTATTTTTAATATTAAAAATAGTCATGATTTTTTTTATAAATCATAGATATTGAAGGACAATGATTTCAGAGAGGTCAGAGATATAAATTTTTTCTTTCTTAAAATCATTTCTCTTATTCATTTTAGTCACCAAAGAAAATAAAAAAGGTATTTTTATTTTAAATATTTATTAGTAACCATAAGTGTTGTAATTGTAAAGGGTTTCATTAGATAATGATAAAATAATTTTCATTAATGGAAATTTAATCATAAACCATCTCAATTGAAGTGAGATTGTAGAATCAACCATTAATACTTTGGCAACTTTTGAATAATAACCACCATGAATGAAATAAATTAAAATTGAAACATTAAATAACAAGAATAAAGTTATTAAATATATAACATATCAAATGTGTTGTAAATAAACATCATAAAAATAATTAGGTTCATAATACCAATTATGTTTTAATAGGGTGGATGTTGAGATGAAATCTCGTATACAGATCATACAATTGAAGTGAGTATTAATCAATGATTTTTTACGTATATAAAATGAAAATCCAAATAAAATATGTGGATATATGATATGAAACTATCAAAATATATTAAACACATAATCATAGAATATCAATGGCAATTATGAAGTAATTTAACCTAAATAATAAAAAATTCAGTTCAGAAATTCCTTAAAACATGGTAATATTAAAGTCAAATACCCTTGGATGAAATCATTAAAATTAAAACATATAATACCATTATGTATTAAGGATTAATGATATTACATGTAAAAGTGGTAGTTTATACACCTTAAAAAATAAGTTATTTTGTAATATTAAAATAAGAATCTTTAAAAGTAAATTAAGATTAATTCCCTTATAGTTTAAGATATATCTTGAAAACAAATGTTTTAAAGATAGAGGGAATGAATTTGAAGTTAAAATACCATGAATAAGAATATTAAATTATTTTAAAAAATAAATTTTCTGTATACACAAATTTTAAAATAAATTAGGCGCATAAAAGAACATGTTCCTTGAAAATTAATGTTTTGAGATGAAAACCCTTACCTAGAGTACATAATTTGACGTGAATATACTTTATCTCCCATTTGATAAACTTATATATTTTTATTTTATTATTATAAATTTTTTCAAAGTTTAATTCCTTTTACATAATTCACTTCTTTTATTTTTAATGTTGTATTTAATTACTTAATCATTTTTTCCACATCGAGTTTCTTGAAGATTTTAAGTTCATAATTTAAAATCAGCATCGGTGTGTTGACCATGGTATAAGGGGTCACAATCCAATAATTTAAAAAATAATAATCATGACATAATTATCATTTTATAAATAAATTATACTTTTAAAACCATTCAGTATGTATGGTTATGATAAATAAGCTATGTTACAATAATGGACATTGTAGTTTTTATACACATTTATAACGTTTCCATTTTTCAATTATCAAGATTAAAAGAATGAAAGTTTTTTTTAACTTTTTAAAATGTTCATTATATGAAAAATAATAATAATAATTTTTTAACATATTTTTATATACCATCAATATGATTTGGTAATAAAAAAGAGTCACATCACTTCATAGGGTGGAAGTCTGTCACACACATGAAGGACATTATCTTTTCTCAATGAATGGTATGTTAAGATAGTATATGTTATATTAATTTTAAGGAATTTTTAATATTCTATTAATATAATATATTAAAATTAATTTCATCATCATTTATAGTCATAAGATGGGATGACCGAGAATGAATTAAATAAATTCATGAGGCATATGCCCAACAAACACATAAATAATGGTTTTATTTTCCCATTTGATTGAAGAGGAGAAAGATATATGTTATTACATAAAATAATAGTTTATTTTTAAATTGTATAAAATTATTTTATTATATAATTATATTTTAATATGGTTTGAATGATGTGTAATAAGAAACAAAACAAAAAATCTTGATTAAGAAAGTTAAATCTTATATAGAAAACCTATTATGATTATATATAAAACATCTATATATTTAATTTATTTTCAAAATGGGGATACTAGAAGATTGGGATGGATGTAATGAAGCTATTTTGGAAGTTATTTTCTAAAATAAAAAATAATTATTAGTTTTCAAGGGGTAGTGGAGGAGTACCCCTTTATATGTGTGAGGGAGTGAAATTTTTTCAAATACCAAAAATTATTCAATAATGAGATGTCACTAACAATAAATGTTCAAAAAAATTGTTAAATATTGGATTGGATCGATAATATGGTAGGTAAAAACATCCACCACAAAAAAAACAAGTTTTAAAATATTTATTGTCATTACCTCTATGGTTACACACATTTCCCCCTTTTAGTTTTTCAGCACGGTAACTTGTTTTTTTATATTCTAACTATTACTTGTGAAAAAATTAATTTAACTACATTAAATAATTTTTATTGAGATTATTTTAAATATAGAATAAATTTTATGTAATTAAAATCATATAAGTGTCTGAATTCGGTTTCGAACCAAACCCACAAAACCTGTAGAAAAATAGGATCTCAAGAAATCCATTTTTCATTCAATATATACTATTTTATTAACTACATGAATATCAATAATAATTGTATAAAATTAAACTAATTTAACTTTATTTATGATATATGAATTTATTTTTTATATTTACTTATAATTATTGGTTTTAGTTATTTTAAATAGAAAAACAATATTCACCAAAAAATAGTTTGCAAAAAACCTATTTTTTTAATAAAGGAAATCATATTATACTAAAATCACAATAAGTAATGATCCAAATTATGTTAATTATACTATTATAGATAAAAGTTTTCTTAATAATAATTACTATCAAATAAAAAATAATTTTATTTTAAAATTACAGTATTTAATGAAATGAAATGAATGTATTTGAAAAAATTGATAATATTCACTATTTTTTAGAAAATTAACCACTTTAAAAATATCACAAACATTAAACACAAGATATATTTGATATTTTAAAAAAAATATTTTCATTTTGTAAAAAAATATTGTAAAACATTTATAAAATCAACTATAATATTTTCTCACAATAAGAAAATAAAAATGTTTCTTGAAGGAAAAATATTTTTTATTTAATAAAATGTCTCCATTAAAGTTTGAGTTATTAGTACATAAGAATTTATCAATAAAATTATATTTATTAGTAACATTAAATAAATTTTTTAATTATTTTAATCTTATTTATTCCCTCTCATTGTACAACCATGTAGTATTGGTTATGTATACTTTTTATTGTTTTAATAATATATAATGGTTTGTTTATAGTTAGTGTTGCTGTTGTATATTCAATTGAACATAATTTTTTTCAAAAATATCTGGATGTTTCATTTTCACTCTTATTAAATAATTTTTATCCCTTCAATTTTATATTGTAATCAACAACCAAGTGTTTGAGATTAAAAAACTCTATTGTAAAAACCCATTTTGGAAAAAGGGTTAACAGAACGTCGTGTTAAAAATTAAGAAAACAAAATATGAAGATCATTACATAACATGGTTTCCAAATTTAATAACATTTCCCTTAAGTGATAATATTGATTTTTTAAAAAGTAAAATTTATGATATGATGTTATACATATTTAGATAGTTGAGATAATCAATTTATCCAAAATAAATATCATTTTTGTTTCAAGATATTTTTTTAAATATGAGTGATAATTTTAACTTCTAAATAAAACCCCATAAAACTATACATAGTTGATATATTTATATTTCCTAAGAATAATACCATCCTTTTTTGTGAATTGAACAATTTCTACTTCATCTATTACTCCATTGAATTAATACCCAATATGATTTTTAATGCTTAAAGAATAAAATTGAACATCTAATGGTTAAAAAAATTCTGATAAATATAACATGATATTAAACCTATCTTAAGACATCAATGAAAACCAAAATGGTTACTAAAAGGGAATATAAAATCCAAAAATGTAATATGAATATCTAATGCCAATGTTCATGTAAAACCATTCCATAAATAAATAAAGCTACATACCATATAACATCAACATTCAAATGTTTAATTTTTTTCTTATCAAATAATATTTCATGTTAAATCACATGGTATACCTAAGTGTTAAATATAACTAAAACTAATAATAAATTTCCCAAAAAAATTAGCAATAACTTCTAAATATTAGAAGGTAAAAAACATTTGAATATAAAATACATTTCGCAAAATCATCATATTTATATTTCATATTATTTAATTAAAAATAATATTATACAAACCAGTACATCTTGTAGGCTAGTGGCACTACAAAAAAAACATGGTTTAGCAGCGGTTTTGTGGCGGCGGTTCACAAAACCGCCGCTAAACCTTTTTTGGTGAAGGTTTCGCGGTGGTTTTTAATAAACCGCCGCGAAACCCGAATTATTTTACACAGACGCTGACCCTTTCCCCCTTCCCCTTCGCGATCCCTAACCCTCGCGACTCCGCACCCCCCGCGCTGCCGGCGACTCCCCACCCACCGCGCTGCCGGCGAATCCTCACCCCCGCACTCTCCGGCGAAACCCGCACCCCCCGGCGCCCCCCTCGACCACCGGCGACCCCCTCGACCTCCGACGAAACCCACGCCCCCCGTGCCCCCCACGCCCTTGGAAAATCTAGGTTCTACTATGCTTGGTGGAAGGTTGGTTTGTTTATCATATAGTGGGACATACATGTGTGATTGAAATTAATTGAATGGAAATTCCATTTATCTAAAAAATATGGACTTCTAAATCTTGATAAATGCAGGTCTTCACCAAAACAACTGGAGGATATTCCTCCCCCTTAATACATGGGCAGTGTAATTTATTTTAATTTTTATTCGAGCATATGAAAATTTTTCCACTTCTTTTTTGATAAATTATATATCATGTTTTTCTTTATTATGTTCTTATAATGAGTTTTGTTTGCATAATACAAGATACTATTATGATTCTCAATTTTATTTTTCTTATCTATATGACATTTTTATGAACACTTTTTTGTGTATTTTTATACTTTGATTATACATTGTTTATGTTGTGGAAATGAAGGTATTTAATAATGGTCGTTGATGACAATATGGAAGAGGAGTCTTAAGTGGGGCTGACTTTCACAAAAAACTGCATTGGAAAGAGAAATACAAGGGAGTCAATATATACAACATCTTAGGCTTGTGGTTCCTCTTCATTCTCTAGAACTTTTTATTGCACTTTAATTTCTCTTGGATTTACATCATACAAAGATTAATGAACTTTTATATACATATTTTTACATTTCAGTAAATGATTTTAAGTTTTATTGAATTGGTTTCATTCATAAATGTCTAAAAATTTCTTGTAAAAAATGCCCTGATAACTTTTATAACTTTATATAATCGCATGTTTTTGTGGATGTTGTGAATCAGGTGAGATTTGATATCAATATTTCTACTATCCTTGAGTGGCTATTTGTTCGTCAATAGTTTAATTTTATGATAGGATTGAGGAAGGAGGAATCTTTATGAAGACCTATAGTGTGATCAAGGGTTATTTTTAGTAGCACTTCATGGCATCTAATTGGTTTACTAGTATTTTTTTCAATTCTATTCAGTTTTTAAGAAGTTCCATCGACTAGGGTGGTTATAATATCACGTGCAATCACACGGGGGTTGATGCTGGTTTTTTTAAATTATGTAAAGAACATATCCATATATTGGTCTTCAAAGACAAAAAATCCAAAAATTCTTCATTTTTATGAAATATTATAAGCAAAAAGATTCACCCACCTCTCAAGGGGAGCCTCAAGATGGAAAAATATGGCCTACATCTACTCTTTCCAAAATATAGTAGATTATAGAAAATTGATGAGGTGTTGGTCCTCCTCAATAATTCCCTGAACAAATTAGCATGATACTGAGCATTGATGATATTTCATTAGAGAAGTTGTGAAACCGTTAGTTTGGACTGGTATTTGAGATAGATATAACCTTTCTCTCCTTTTCGGTTTTCATTGAAGAACATATCTCTTTATTGTTGGGTTAGTTTTTCGTCAATCTTTAGGCTCAGATGTCTAATATTAACATGTATTCTATTCCTCCTATTCGGGTTTGGATGCGGAAGGTTGGGTATATATGTGCTCAATCCTAATTGAGTTATTCCCACACATGTCATGTATATATAGATAATGTAAAAATTAGTTGTGTATTATGTTGGGAAAAGGGATAATTGGGTTAATTTCACCTTACATGGTGGTCGGTGATTATAGATCAATAGTCGATCTCTCTATAATTCATTCGTTTCATATTATTGTCAGGATATGTAATATTTCCCCATTAGGTGTATATTTTTTCCATTTGTTTTCATATTACCTATTGTATTATTTTTTATTCTCTAAAGTAAATAACATGATAGAATGTAAATATTTAGTTTATTTTCTCTTATTTTTATTATTATGAACTTATTCATATATATGGTTGGGTGCATGCCTACATGTACATTATGAAGAGGCCTACCATTATAATTATTCATTCTCGTCACTTATCTTTAAAAAATGGCCTATGGTAGAAAGAATTGGGTTTTGGTGGCCTAGTCTTCCACCGTGAGGAGGTCATTACTGCGTCGAGACTCAAAAAACCATAATGGGAAATAAAAACACATGGGTCATCAAAATAATGAAATATCTAAAAAATTATTTCAATTATGAAAAATATACATGCCACCTTATCAACAACTACATGACTTAAATATTTCAAAATACCAACATATATTCCTATGATGTAGACATTGTTTTTGGGAGAGGCAGATAGATAGAGAAGGGGAAGGGGAATAAATTATATGGTTAGGAAGAAGTATATGTAACCAACACATCAAAAAGGTGATGCTAATGTCAAATAGGACATCATTTGATTATAAACTACTTGCATCAACCTTGGATAAATTCCTCTACAACATCATTCATGGCCATGGTTGGGGTCAAACATGTAGTATTATTTCCATTATGTATGACTACATTTGATGATACCATTACATTGTTCTTCGTTTATTTTTGGATTTTTTGGTTAGATTTTGGAGATTATTTACACTGGATCATTGTATAAATCATCTGATCTGATAATTATTTTTCTCAAAACTGATATGAGATGTCCCAACATTATTATCTCATTCTGTAACATGTAATTGGGTTAGAGGTACATCACCATTTATAATTTTTAAATAGTTTTAATTAAAATTAGATTAAGTTAAGTTAATTTGTTTATTTACTTGGTTCAACATCATAGGTAATTTTTTTGGGATAAAGGTTGGAGTTAACCACAAACAATATATAAGTGGTTGGTTATTATATAGGTGTGATGAGGTGGGTTGGTGATTTTTAGGCAATTATTCCTTGTTGGTTTTAATTGAAATAAATTATAATTTTTATAATAAAATTATATAATTAACTATAAATTGTATATAATTATGTATTTGGTGTTGTGCCTTGAGATAGGTTCTAAAGATATTATTTCAGATTTAAAAAATCATAGACAAGAGTTATAGGGTTGTTCTTAAAATGTGAAAAAAATAAAATTGATGTGAGTAGTCCTTCTGCATTTCCCATGTGTTTATGAATTTGATGTATGTATGTGTTTTACATTCTCACCACTATAGTGGTCAAACCCTTTTAAAAAATTAAATTTTTTTATTAAAATAAAATTCTTATAAATGAGATTAATATTGTTTCAATGTCTAAGACAACCCTCGAATAAAAAACTGGTTCTTTATATGTCGATGGTTGAAGACATGATTATAAATGTCTGACTTGTAATACTCAAACCAAGAGAGGTGACACTTCGATGAATAATGTGAACATAGTGTCCCTCTTTATAGTTGGTTGTGTATGAAACCATTGGGAAACATCATTCCTCTTGGAGGACATCTAAGGTCAAGCCTAAACAATCACATAATGTCTCAGGTTTAAAAGGCACTATGATCAGTTTCGATCACACATCAATGGGGTGTTGTTTGAGGCAACATAAATGTGTGATCGATAGTGTTATGATAAGTGTGTAGCCCGATATTCTTATTGCTCCTCAATGAGGTGTTGACACTGTCTCCTATGGACCAGACTTGTTCTGTTGGTCTGAAGTGGTAAATGTGATCAATGAATCATCTTTATTATATTATGCATACTTTGTGATCAATGGTTCATCTTTATTATATTATGTTTCTGTAATCTTACACTATCGTATATTTTTGTGTAGGCACATTGTGATAAACATGGATAAAAGCTGGATCACATTACCGAGGAACACGCCTCAATATGTTAAGGGTTTGAATGAGTTTTTAGATTTTTCAATTTATAATCGATCCGTTGAAGGGAGAATAATATGTCCATGTCCTAAATGTAAATTTAGAACATGGTTGAAGAGGGATGAAGTTTATGAACATTTAATACTGAAGCAATTACCTGATCAATATTTGTGTTGGATTTGGCATGGAGAATCAAACAATACAGAAAGATTGAGGACTGATGTTAATCCACAGAATGAGGTCCCAAGTTTGTTTCCAATGGAAAATGAAATGCAAAACCTCATAAATGATGCATTCGGCACTGCAAGACACCACTATGAGCATCAAAACATATCAGAAAAACCAGAAGATGATGCTACAAATTGCAATGCGACAAGTGATGTTTTTGAGACTGTAAAACAAGTAGATCAAGACTGTAACATATCATTGGATCCTCCTCTTGATTCTGTGGAGCCAAATGTAAGGGAAAACTTCAATGAGGAAAATGCGTTTCATGATTTAGTTGACGATGGAAATCACGAGTTGTATAGTGGGTGTTTGAAATATTCAAAGCTTTCATTTCTGCTGAAGTTGTACCATATCAAATGTCTTTGTGGAATTACAAATAAGGAAATGTGTATGTTATTGGAATTGATTCGTGATGCATTTCCTGAAGCAAAAATCACAGAATCATTTTATGAGATGAAAAAAGTTGTAAACAATCTTGATCTGAATTATACAAAAATACATGTGTGTCCCAATGATTGTATGCTTTACTGGGGAGAGGATTCAAGTAGACAGAATTGTAAGAAATTTTCTTCTTCTAGATGGAAGTCAAAGGGTAATGTTGGAAGTATGAATGAACATAATTTCATGGAGAAGAAGAAAAGGAAGACACCTGCAAAAGTTTTGTGTTACTTCCTTTGAAGCCTTGATTTCAAAGATTATTCATGTCATCAAAAACTGCCGAACACATGAAGTGGCATGCTGTAGATAATAAAAATGATGGGTTAATGAGACATCCATGAGATTCCCAATCGTGGAAGACATTTGATTCATTACATCCATATTTCGCAGCTGACCCTAGGAATGTTCGATTGGGATTGGCTGCCGATGGATTCAACCCATTTGGGACTTTGAGTACGAGTTATAGCATTTGGCCAGTTGTTTTGATCCCTTATAATCTGCCTCCGTGGATGTGTATGCAACAAACATCTTTTATCATTTCGATGATTATTCCTGGAAAACAAATGCCTGGAAATGATATTGATGTATACCTGCAGCCTTTGATTGAAGAATTGCAGGAGTTATGGAGCAACGGTGTTGAGACATTTGATGTTTCTTCTAAAACAATGTTCAAAATGCATTCTTCTTTAATGTGGACCATTAGTGACTTCCCTGGGCTTGAGAATTTATCTATTTGGAACACTTATACGGGTTTTTCTTGTCCCTTTTGTAACTTTGATTTCGAGCCCAAATGGCTACCTCAGCTTGACAACCTACAGGAGAGGTTTGTATTGACCCTTTGTGCAATGGAGATGATCTTTCCTCCATCGTTTTTTACTGTCGTGATGCATTTAACTGTGCATTTGGTTAACGAAGCTAAATTAGGAGGCCCCGTTCATTTTCGATGGATGTATACAATTGGGAGGTATTTTATTTATATGTTTCCAGTTAAGTAAAAAAAATTTGGCATTTAAATAAATGCATAATATTATTTTTTTTTCACAGATATCTTTGGCATTTGAAAGCATACATGAGAAATAAATCTCAACCAGAAGGCTCTATTGCTAAAGGCTATTTGGTCGAGGAGTGTCTCACCTTTTTCTCCAGATATTTGGATGATATTGAGACAATATTTAATCGAGTTGGACGTGTTTACGACACATCAACTCATTCTCAAATGCATCATAAATCAAAAATATTTCCTGCTATTGGCCGATCAGTTGGGAGGGCCTCATACGCGACACTAACAGAATTGGAATTATTACAGGCACATAGATATGTGCTGCTGAATAGTGAAATTGCATATCCATTTATTGAAGAGTTGAGGATACAAACAAAGATACGAATGAGAGGCCGAACACGAAATGAAAAAGATATAACGAAAGCTGTGAATAAAGAGCTGGTAGAATGGTTTGCACGACGTGTAAGTTTATAAATATTTCAATAAATACGAATATTAGTTTGACACATACAATTTGCAAATCTGTTAATTTTTTTTTCAGATCATGAATACTAATACTCAAGCAGACTTGTCAGAAGATTTAAAGTTTCTTGCTAGAGGTCCTATAAAACAAGTTAGAAAGTACGATGCTTATAATGTGAATGGTTTTAGATTTCGTACAGTCGATCGAGAAGTGGGTTTGAAAACACAAAATAGTGGTATATTTACATTTGCTGAAGTGGAATACTATAAAAAGCTTCATGATATTATTGAATTAAACTACCACAGGCATTTTTCTGTTGTTTTATTCAAATGCAAATGGGTCGATATTATCATAGGTGTTAAAAGAGATTCCTTGCAATTTACTTCTGTAAACTTCTCTCGCTTGATGGATGTTGGTGATCGTGAACTGCATGATCCATATATCTTAGCATCGCAGGGAAAAATGGTATATTATGTGAATGATGTTTTGGATGAAGGGTGGAGTGTAGTTACTCGTGTAATACAAAGATATTTGTATGATATGGGTGATGAAGTGGAAGATTTGACCTCTACAATTGAATTTCATCAACAACAGGAAGCAGAATTATTTGTCTATCATGATATTGAAAATATTAGTCTAGCAAGGATGAATGAGGTGGATGAAGTAATGGAGAAGGAAACCGACATGATTGAAGGGGAAAATGATTGTATGTACAATTATTTATTCATTCAGCAACCACTTGTTTCATTTCTGTAGTCATTCATTATCATTGTTATATATATTTTGTTTGTTAGTACTGGGCATCTATTATCATTTTTTCTTTTTTTTTTCTGCATAAATTTTTTGAAATATATATTCTGAACTTGATTTTATTGAATTAAATGACAGGAATTCCAAGGAAGAAGCAGTACACCATTCCTTCTACTTCTACGACAGATGACGATCCGTCTGTCCCCCCGACATCTGAGGCAGCAGCTGCCAACATCCCTACATCATCTCTCCCGGCACCATCTCTGACACCATCAGTGGATGCCTCATTAGAGGATGATTCATCGCCTCCCCCTACAGGAGCCTCAGCAGTGGGGCAGTGACACGCCCCTTCCAGTTCATCACGGACATTCTGGAGGGTCATAGTCATAGGTACAAATTTTAATTAAATAAATTTATTGCATTTTGTTTATAGTAATTGTTTGCTCATTGAAGATGAAAACAATGCAACCGTGGAAAAACACATAAAAAGTTATGATTTTTGGAACATGCATGGCGAGAAGATAGTGGTGCCATTTGATTCTTATGGGGTCCCGACGGATAACGTCGCATGTTTACTTGGTCAGATTATAGGTCAACTGGCAGCAGAGCCCATTTCCCTGCCTATTTCATATGATGATTGGAGGCATATGCCTCCAAACTGGAAAAATGAAGTTTATGATTCTCAGATAAAGGTAATTTTATTACTTTATGGTTTAAATGAATGTCATGTTACTAATATATTCAAAATGAATTTCTGTATACAGATGTTCTTCCACTTTACCGTTGCTGATGTGATAGAACAGAAGTGGACATTGAAAATTCTTGGAAAAAATGGAAAGATTTCAAATGGAGGTTGTGGTGTGATGTCAACGATACTTTTTTGACCTTGCAGCAGATGTATGAGAAGCTACCCAGTGGGGTACCGAAAGAACAGTGGAAGGTTTTTGTCGATAGACATCGTGATGAGAAGCGGATGGTATTGAAATATATATTATTATATTATCCTCATTTTACATTTATAAATGTACATGAAGAGGAGATAGACATTGAATACAATACTATTAAATTGAATTTTATTTATTTCAGGATCTCTCAAGACAGAATGCTTCAAAACGGGCAAAGCAGGTCATCCCGCACACTGCAGGTTCAAAAAGCTTTTCAAGAAGCCGAATGTCATTGGTAATATTTTAATTAGTTTAAATATTTATAAGATAATATTATCTATTTAACATATTTAATTATTGATTTATCTTTGTTTAATGCAGTCACAGAGTTTAGGGCATGACGCATCCCGAATAGAACTGTGGCTGGATGTTCATAAAAAAACAGATGGAAGTTTTGTTAATGAACCTACCAGAGAAGTTGGGGTATGAAGTCAATTATTTATTATAATAACTTAATATCAGTTTTTACTGTGTTAATATATATTGATATTTGATTTATAGGTAAAAATTAAAGAAATATGGGATGCCAATCCTGGGCAATCCTACTCAGTCTCCCAGGATGACCCAATTGGTAAAGTCCTTAGGAAGGATCATCCTGGTAGAGTGTGCGGGATGGGTTTGGGACCTGTACCATCTGAGGTCTTTCGCATGCCATCAGGGATTTCAGCTACATCTACTCCTTCTTATAGTCATTTCATACCTGAAGATGCTCAGAGGGAGATGTCTTCTCTACGAAACATAGTTCACCAGCAAGGGGATCAGATATCTGGTTTGCAGAAAGAGTTGCTTGAAATACGTCAGTATATGAGCAGATATGCCCCGGTGGTAGTGCATCGGGTAGTGGTGAGCAGGTAAATCACAAAAAAAAATCAAAATAATTTAGTTTTAAAACTTTTATTGGTTTTAAGTTTTATTATAAATATGCAACAATATTTAATTTTCAATATAATGTTCTTACAGGTGGCAGCAGGTGGTGGAGATGAAGGTGGAGAGGGTGACGATACAGAATCAGATGATGAGTAGTAGTATTGTTGATGTGTTGAACAAGTATGATAACGGTTGGTTTGTATATGTAACATTTATGGCACATAGTTTCCACCAAACATTTCCATATATGTAACCCATATTAATACCATTTCTACTATATAGCAGCATTCGGGTAGCCCCATTGTGTAAGCTCGATTCATAAATGGATTGGGTGTTCTGACACGCTGGTCGGGTTGGTTTCATCTTTTATGACAAATGTTATGGAGTTTGTGAGTGTGAATCAGATAAGTGTCACATGTGCGATTAAGGTGAATCTAACCTAGTTCTCTTATGAGCAGTTGGTCTATCTCTTCTTTTCATGACTAGGACACTCCTAATTTGGGGAACATCGTGTCAGATATAGTAAAAATGTCCTTCTAGGTAGTAGAAGTGATGGAAGTGTCTTAGAGGTGATGGAAGTGTCTCCAATCTTCTGATAATATTTATACTCTCTTAGTGTACTCTTGCTTAGCAACGAGCATGTTCCCTATCTTTACGTCATCCTTGATGCCCTAAGAGAGCATCGGTTATATACCGAGCTAAAGCTATCAAGTGTTATTATTTTTTAATAAATAGGTTTTATCAATGTTTCATGTGGGATGCATGGTTTTTATTAAGGCATGGTTAATTCTTGTGTGATACCTGAGTTCCTGTGTAGGAATGCCTTGGACAGACTTTTGGACACCAACCGTTTCCTTTGACTTGATCACTAAATGAATGTCATTCTAGGCTCAGTCAATGATCTTATGTGGATGTTTTGGTCTTTTACCAATATCTCACTTGTAAACATGGAGTATGGACTACCTAGGGATAGTTACTTGGACTCTAACTTGATGATCTTATTTTATCCCAAACTTATCGTCGGACTCAAAGGTGATGTTTAAAGGGTAATGATTATAGTGGGATGGATCTAGGTTCCACCCTTGTTCATGCTGGGGAACAATGTATTAAATGGTTAGGTGATGGAATGACTAAGAAATTTCATTGAAATTCAGGTTTGTGCTTGTGGTAAACACGGGATTTCATCCAATGCTTTGTCTTTCATTAATTGTTGATTTAATTATTGTATGTTGTTTCTCTATTTATTATACAGCTATCCTACACTACCAAGAAGGGGGTCGAGATCCCCATGAAACCTAGGTGATCTCTATATTCTGGTTTGATTTATTTTTCAGGGCAGTGGTGTAGTAGAACCAAAATTTTTTTTTCCAGTTCAGTATTTAGCGGCGGTTTTAACCGCCGCTAATGCCATACATGGTAGCATTTAGCGGCGGTTTTAACCACCGCTAAATATATTACGTTTATATTTAGCGGCGGTTTTTACCACCGCAAAATAGGCGCATCAAACGGCATAATTTTGTGGCGGTTAAAACCGCCGCGAATAAAAAAGTGTGGCAGACCCATAAAACCGCCGCTAAATTTATAGAAACCACAGGGAAATGAGGCATCTACGACACATTTTTTAAACCACCGCGAAATAGACAAAACCGCCGCTAAAAGATTTCCGACACCAAGTTTAGCGGCGGTTTTTGTAAACCGCCGCCAACCCATTTTGCGGCGGTTTAAACCGCCGCTAAATGGGAAAAAAACTGCCACTAAGGGCTGCTTTTGTTGTAGTGTGGTAAGTGTTTCAACCTTATCACCCATTGATTGTGGGTTAAAATCCTTTGGGATTTCCGGTCATAATAATTTTTTTCTTGTTATGTGGGATGTAATATTTATGAAACATTACTAATATAATCCATATAACATTATAATATATATGATTAATATCCTAAACATAGCAGTAATCATCAAATAACTTTGTAATCAATAAGGTTTTTAAAAAACTTATGTTCCCAGAAAATCAAATAATTTTAATTGTGTATTATTATGTTAGAACCATAGATAGGGTAAAGCCTAATGGTTACCAATACCATTAAACTCATGTACATAAAATATAAAGAAATTATTATTTAATTTATTTTTTCTAAAACCCTTATTAAACAAACTTTTATATTACCTTAAATGTCTCCCAAAAATATCATCATCATCTTAGAATTCCATAACATAAAAACTAAAATGGGGGTATTTTTGGATTTATTATTTTGATGAACCTTAGAAAAAATCAACCCAATAAACATTAGGTTTTTCCTATGATATCTATGATTATCATCTATTAAAATTTTTATGATGGTTCATAAAATGAATGGGAATTTAAAAAACATAAAACTTAAGAGTTTCAAACCGGATTTGAACCAAGTCCCATTATCATAAACCTAGTGAAAATTGACTCAAACCCCAATGCACCATTTTCAGTGTTATCACCCCATGCACAACTGTGCTAGAGCCACATATAGTTATAGTTTCTCAATGAAGATTTATTAACTTGGAACCTACTTTCTATATAATTTAGAAAAAAATGGGATATTTTTTCTAATATATATATCTTGGGATATCACTATAATATTATAATATTAATTCCCAAAAACAACTAGACTATTCATATATATAAAATATGGAAACCCAAGCCTTTGACACATATTATTAAATGATATTGAAACCTAAATATTGAATAAGTTCAAGACAATGATCATGAGGCCTATTATAATTTGAATCCATGGTTCGTAATACAATAAAGTGATACTAAAAGAACACTTCAATTTTTTATTATCTAAAAAAATCACATAAATAATTTTGAGTTCCTAAAATTTTATGGGATAACGTGGGGAAAATATATGAAAATGTTTTGATCAAAAAATACTAGTAAATGAATAAAAATGATAAGAAAATGAATGATTATGAGTCAAAATTATAACATGATGTCATAAGTTAGAAGAAACATGAATAATCACAATGGAGTGTAGTATAGTGAATATGGTATCATAATATTATGAAAAAATAGGAATTATGGAAAAAATACATAGTTTTACATAAACATGAGCCAGTGATATCTTATTAGAAAATATCATAGTGTAAAAAGTCCCATAGTGGATTATATTTATGGTTTAATCCCATTCATGGAATTTCATGTGGCTAACTTTTTACCTAATTCATATATTCACTATCTGGGTTCACCCATAATAACATGTTAATGATTGTACGATCCACAAAATGGAGTCCATAAAGAGGAAAAAAAAATTCATGAATTAATTTTACATCTCAAAGGTGACAGCACCCCGAGCCCTGATAGATTCGGAGGTCATTTAATAGGGATGCCTGGGGGTGATGAAATTCGATCTCATTGAGGCCATTTAGGATTTTATCTAGGGTGGTATCCAGTAAGAGTTTCCTACGAAACTTCTTTGGTGTTTCATCCTAAAATTAAGAACCTCTCCTCCATCCTCTATTACCTTCTGGTTATAATATGTAATTCTCCCTGTAAATTCCTTGTACGCATCTTTAATTCCATATTATCGACTCATCTTCCAAAATGAATTTCAATGGGGAAACATGGTTTCATTAAGGGTTGGTCAATCCAGGGATCAATTGCATTGGTGCAAGAGATGATCTGAGATATTAATACTATGTTTAATGGCTCAAACCTTGCGCTTAAACTCAATATGAGAAACACCTATGATTTTGTGGATTGGGGATTTGTAAAAAATGTCCTCTCATGTATGGGCTTCACACCCCAAGTAATTGATCATTTCTTTCACTAATTTATCTCTTCTTTGATGGTTGTTCATTTTATGGGTAAATCACATAGTTTTTTCAATGAAACCTATGGTCTACGGTAGGGGGACCTTGTATCTCTAAGTATTTTTATTCGTTCCCAGAATATTCCCATCGTTATTATTCATGAAAGTAAATTTTATGGCAAGATCCTCCCTTATAGAAGGAAGCGAAGAGTCCCCACAATTTTTCATCTCATATTTTTCGATGATACTCGTATCTTCTTGAATACTTATAAGTGGTCAATTTGGGGGGATTATCCATGTTTTAGAGGAGTATTGTCATTGGAGTGGTAAAGTTATTAAAAAAAGGAAGATTAACGTATTCATCTCACATGAATGTGACCCCTCTTGGGTAGCCTCTATTTACAATATTCTAAAGATTCAACAGGAAAATGTTCCAATGATTTATTTGGTTGCTCCTCAGTCTTCACATTGGCTCACATTTAAATCCTTTCATTATATTGTTTTCATGATCAACGTGAGAATCCCAAACTAGAAGAAAACATGATGTTAGGGGGACAGATCGCCTTAGTCAACAGTGTTATCTTTAGTATTATTGTTCATGAACATTCTAGTGTTAAATGTATTAAAGGATTTATTTCAACGATTAAAATTTTTCTATAACTTTATATGGGATTCCAGGGCGGATGGGGAAGTGTTTTTGGGTGTCTTGGTGGAAAATGGTGAGGCCCATTCTCAAAGGACGGATTAATGTACGTAGACTTGCTGATATGCTTATCTATTTAGAAGAAAATTGTCTTGGGAGCTTCACGAATGCTGGAAATTACGGGGAAATACCATGGGAATATCCTTGTTGGATGGTGAGTTGGTGGAGGGAAGACTCATGAATTCTTTTCAGTCAATTATTCTTCCCCACTATTCTACCATCCATCCCCATGTTTGGTGGGTTATTTGAGAAGGGAAGGCCTCTTTCTGGAACAACAACTGGAAAGGATTTTTCCTTGGATTTATAGGCTATCTTGATTACAACATCTCATATGAGGAGACTAGTAGATTTCTGTCCATTAGCAAGGATATTCTGAATAAGGAACAACTGGATAATTTTAACCAAATTTATATCTCGCCAGAACCTAAAAAATGTATTTTTTCTCCATCAAAATCAAGTTGTTTTTTCCTAAGTTATTTCATCATTCCTTGATGCCTCAACATTAAGATAATCAACTGAATGAACCCCTTTGGACTAAGGGGATCTTGTTGAAGTGAAACTTACTCACTTGGAGGATCATACATGCCGTTGTTTCTATAGATGAGAGCATCAAGAAAATGGAATTGTGTTGTCTTCTTGTTGCTTGTGTTGTGTTTAACACATGGAAGAGAGAATCACGCATCTTTTCTTCAAGGGAGAGTTGGATCGTGAGGTCTGGTCTATTTTTGGTGGCTTCACCGTTTCCCTCCATCCTTCAATCAATCCATCCTTCTTCATTCACTTGTTTCATGGATCAGGTGATATGAGAGTGGAAATAACGGAAAAATTGATTATTTTTCATGTTGGGGTGTGGTGTATCTAAAAATCTAGGAAAAAGTAAGATTTAAGGGAATTGGTTTATCTGGGAAAGCCATCTTCGCTCGTACTATTATCATACTTCTTGACCTTACATGGATTCTAGATAATATGCACGAGGCCCCTTCTCTCCATGTTCTGCTTACGGATGTTCAGACCAGCCCTACTACTAGTATCTGGCTAGAAACCACCTTCCTTGGGTTTGAAACTGAATACATATGGTTCATGTATCACAAGCCATATTAGGGGAGGTGGAGTGGTTCTGCACTTATAATGCATCTTTGAGTTTTCTTTCACGGTATTCTTGGGAAGAGGTTTATATCTTCAGGAATAATCTCTTTCTTTTCTTTCAGGCCTTTAGCTTTTCCAGTATAGGGGCATTGACATCATGGAAGTGGAAACAGACTCCCTTGTTCTCCTAAAATGACTTAAGGGAACTAGTAATATCCCCTGGTCCATATCTTACCCCATCAGGAAGTGTAGATTTATCATCCCTAAAAATTTTCAGTTGAGACACACCTAGTGAGAGGGTAACAAGGTTTTTGATCATCTGGCGAAGCTTACGTCTCATGGATCAGGTACGATATGTTTCTACATCCCAAATCAGTTGATACTTGAGGGGTTAATCTGGTTAGAGGGGATTCCCTTGGCCATAGTTATTTTAGGCCCCCCTAAACCATTTCTTTTTTTATGTTCCCAATTTATATCATCCTTTTAAAATAAATATAGATGATTATGATGCTAAAGACAATAATTACCCATGGAATGAAAATTGGTTGCATAATTATGTCACATATCATAATCTACGAAAATTCTAAAATGACAAAATTTGACAGATGAACAAAAGGCATATACTACATTATAAAATAAAGAGAGAATAAAATTATTATATATGTGAGTTACAAATATTTATAAAATTTAGAACAATCCATAACATCAAAGGTTTTTTCATTGATAATAATGTATTTAAAAGATTACATAGAAAATGTCTTAAGAAAATAACATTTTCATATTGAAATAACTTATATAAATTCTAATAAAATCAAAAATATTATAGAAAACATTTTATTTTAAATAAACATAGAAAATTGGTAGAGAATATTTTAATAATTGTCTTGTCTTTTTTTCTATAAATTCCATTAATTCTATATAAGTTAAAATAAAATATTCCTTTCACAGAATGTGCATTTTTCATAAAATGATAGAAATATTGCTTGTAAACTATTTTTAAAAAACTTAAACTTGGGTAAAATTTTATTTAAACATATATCATAATATTAATGTTATTTATGAAAAACATTATTTAGAAAACATGGAATATTTTAGAAGAAGGCTTTATCATCAAAGAACAAAATATATTGGTTTTTGTAAAAAACAATTTCATAAAACTTTTAAGCACAAAAGGGAAAACATTTTTACCATTATCTTACAGTTTTATTAATAAATAATGGTTAAATAAATTAAAATTGGTTTATTATTCAATTATCAAACAATTTAATTATTTTTAAATTCAAGAATAAATAATATCAATTGAGGTTAGATTGATGCAAAAACACTTACTACAGTTGTATCATTTTAATAATAACCCACCGGAATGAAATAAATTCAAATGAAAAAATAAATACATAAATATAAATAGAAAAATTATATCACACACCAATTACATAGTAGATACTCCTCATAAATATAAATATGTTCAAAATACCAAGTATGTATCTACCGAGTTGAGTTTTAGAAAAATCTCTTAAATATATCACACCATTAAAGAAAAGATTAATTAATTAATTATTTATCTTTATATAATGTTAATAAATATAAAATTTCTTTATATAAAACATAAAATAATCACAATACATTACAAAAAAAATTATAATAAAAAATTCAATGATGAAGCAGTATTACCCAATGAAAATAAATTGAGTTACAAAATTTGTTACCACTTGGTAACATTAAATTCAAATCTCATTAGATAAATTAAGTCAACATATAGAATAGAATACTATTAAGTATTTTGTATTCATGATAATACATAGAAAAGGTGTAGTGTATACACTATATAAATTAAATTGGGGCGTAATACTAAAATATTTCTTAATGAATGGAAATTGAGATGAATTTCTTAACAGTTTAAGTAACATCTTAATAATAAATTATTGTATAAAGAGGGAATTAATTTGAAGTAAAAATAACAGGACTAAAAATAATAAATTATTTATAATTGATAATTTTTAGTATTTATCCCATTTAAATGATATTAGGTGAAAAAACATGTGACTCAAAGAAGGACATTTTTTTTGGATGAAAACACCTACCTAAAGTTCAGACTATGTTAGGTATGGCATATATCTCTAGTATAATAAACATAAACCAACTATTTTTTTCAATAAAATATTATATTTTCAATATATTATATATATAACATTTACCTCATTTATTGTAATGATGTATTTCATAATCAATTATGTCCACATCAGTTATTTTTAGGATGTTTATTTCATAAATTCAAACTGACATTAGTGTTATGACCATGGTCAAATGGTTAATAGTACCATTTTATCCAAAATAATTATCATGTCATAGTTTTTAGTTATATAAAAAAACTATGATTTTAATCCCAACCATGGTGTATGGTTATGATAATAACTATGTTACAATCACGATGATGATAGGTCGTACATTCGCATCTATATCACTTTCATTTCTCATATATCACGTTTGTAAAAAGGTAGGCATCATAATATCATTAAAAAATGATAATTATATCATATATGTAATATTATTTCTTTAAATATACTTACACATTCCATATTTTTTATGTGGTGTTAAAAAATGAATCTCATCGCTTTACAAGAAACTAGTTTTCTATACCCACAAATGATTTTATCATTTTCCATTGAATGGTATGGTAAGATAGTATGTGATATATAAGTTATATAAAATGAATAATATTTCATGAATATAATATATTACCATTTAATAAATAATGATAAATATACATGACAGTTAATGATGGGAAAAAATAACATTGGTTCTTGAGGTTGTAGTCCACTATACAAACAAATGATGCTTTAATTTCTCATTTAATGGAAGATAAGATGAAAATAGAATAATAAATTAACATAAAAACATATTATGTATATCATAGATAATTTTTATATTATAGAAACATTGTTTTAAATAATTTAATGAGGTGGAAGATTAAAAAACTCCAACTGTGCGGTTAAGAATGTTACATCTTTTTTGGGCCACATATTTAGGAATATACATATAGCCTCCCTATATTGGATATCTGATAAAAAAAATCCAATAGAACATTTAAAGGTATTTATTTAAGGTATTTTGGGAGAAAATTTATAAAACAAAAGGAATTTTATTTTTATTTATGAGAGGATAATAGGTTTATTTCTATAAATGAGAGTGGGTTTCATTTTAGTAAAAATCAAAAAACAATCAATAATAGGAATTCACTATCATGTAATTTTCCCCTGAAATTTATAAATAATAGAGTGTTTGTGTGATATAGGTGATAAAAACAACTTAAAATTAAAAGGACTCATATTTTAAACATGTAATTCCATTTACCCTTAAGGTTACATACTTTAACCATTTTAGTTTTTCACCACTATAACTAGTTTTTTTTACTATTTTTACAAATAATATATAAAAAAAGAAGATGAAATTATTACCTAATATTATTTTTTCTGAATAAAAATATTGAATCCATTTTTAAAATTAAAATCATATAATTGGATGAATATAATTTAAAACTAAGCCCACAAAACGCATTGAAAAAACACTTTTTTGGAAGAAATTCATTTTTCTAGAAATAGATGATCTAATATAAAATATATGAATAGAAATATTAATTATATGAATTAAATTTTATTTAAATGGATTTATACTATTATTTATTTACTTAAAAATTTTCTCTAGTTTTTTTCACTATAATTAATTAAAATGGATAAGACTGATGCACTTAACAATAGTTTACAAAAATTGTGTTTTAAGCATAAATGTAATCCAATACTAAAATCATGAAAATTGAAAATTCGAATGAATTTTTTTAGATTTTTATAAATATAATGGTTCTTATTTTCCTTTAAATGAAAAATAAAAGTATAATTGTTCATTTATATTAATTAATTTAATAAAATGAAATGGTAGAATTTAAAAAAATCAGGAATTTTAACAACTTGCTGAAAAAGTAACCACATCAGAAAAATATTAATATTTTACCAAAATATAATTTTGGAATGATGAACTAAAAAATTATGTTCATTTTATAATATAAAATTTCAAATTTTTTTAAAAAATTAAATATAATATTATTCTAAAGATGGTAATAAATATAATTTTTGAAGGAAACTTATTTTCCTGTATAATAAAATTTACTTATTAAAAAATGAGTGATTATTTATTAAGAATTTATCAATTATTAATATTTATTAGGAAATTTATATAAATATCATAATTTGTTTAATCTTATATAAGGAAGCCTATTTTATGGCTACTTTATGTTGGTTAGGTTTTAATATAAATATTTTAATATTTTATTGTAGATCATTTCATATCAGTGTTTCATGTTTTATATTCCATCAAACATAGTGTATTTTAAAACATGGAGGTGGTATAAAAATTTATAGGTTCCCATGAGTGGCCATACAATGTTATTCCCAATGTACATACCATTCACCTTTCTTGGGAACATCAACAATGTATATATCTCTCTTCATGATTAACATTTTTTTCATGAGTATTCTATCCAAACCAATATTTCATGTATAAAATTATGAATTCCTTAGTTTTGTCATCAAAGGTATCGATTCATGTGTTAAGAGAATGATTATTATTTAGGTGATGTTTGATTGATGGTAGTGATTAGGAAATATCATTAGAAAGATGATGGGGTTGGACACCCCCTATCAGAGTAATGATTATGTCCTCATACTCTTCACTAAAGTCAAGTGGTACCCCCTACAATTATAGATGTAATTAATCAACTTGATATTGAGCCGAACCCCTAGACACACAAAGGAATTGGGTCCTCTATCTACTAATTTTCATTCCCATAACCCATTAGGGTGCAAGTCCTCCACTAAGGACATGTGCTCCTAATGATTTGAAGCATATTAGAAAGGCGTGCGTTATCCACATATGTTCTTGTTCAGTTTTTCATAATGTTGAGCATCAGATATATACCATTTGACTTAAAGAAGACTCACCATCCTTAGTCAGAATATGAAAATGGAGATCCCCTTTCTCTTTCACTTGGGTTTCTTTATGATCATATATGCATAGTATAATGATATGAACTCTATTATATGTTAATATTAATCCCTTTATAGTTTTAAGAGTGTCATGTTGGGAATGTATATACTCACCCTCTATGAGATTTTTACTCACATGTCATGACTTATGTTGAAAACAACAAAAAAATAAATATTGAAATCATTAGAGAATTGTATTACTCGACTTCATTGATTGCTTTTGGTAGTCAAATATGATGATCAAGAGTTGGTATCTCTCTAGATATTATTCTTTCCATTTTTTTTCAGGTATGGTTTTTATTTGTAGTTGTCTATGTATTTCCCACATTTATACATTGGCTATATTTTTTATACTCTAGTTTATTCTATATAGTATATTACATTCATTGTTTTACTCTAGTTGTGATAATGTATTATTATTTATATTTACTTTTTCATATATATAGTTGTGAGATAGAATGCAATTAAATTAGTGTAAGGCCTACCATTTCTTTTTATTCATTCTCAACCTTTTTTCAATCCCCTACTATATTATAGGAATGCTTGGGGTGTTACAGTTGACTTTCTGTCATCCAAGTAGGGCCTAGTGGTTAGGGTCATGACATTGAATGACAAAAACATTCTTAAGGAATCTATTAGTCCAAAGGGAATTAATCTGGGATGATGTTTGTCTTTGGTATGTGAGGTGGGAGTTATTTTACAAGGGAGGGGATAATAATTATTTAATCTTGAGAATATGGTTATTTTTTGGGTTATAATATTGAATAAAATATTATATTGAAGGTAGGACATTCAATAGTGATATTATTGAAATTATGAATCAAATATAAATAAAATAAAATGGATCTTGGACTCAAACCCCCTTTATAAGCCAAATTCATTAGCTTATTAAAAAGTGATGTTGTAAAATTTTTTTAAAAAAATTTAATAAATAAATTTGAATTTAGATTCTCAAAAATACTATTTATGTATACACATTATTTTTGTGGGTTTCAAATAATAAATATATCTTATTAAATAAATATTGTTCTAAAAAATAAAATTGTGTATTTATTAAGTCATTAATATACCATCGTTATGTTATAAAAAATTTGGTATTTTACGAATAATAATTTTACTATAAATGTAATAAAATAATAATTTCCTAATAATAACAATAAATCACAATTATAAAATTTTTACATGACTATTTTAAAAATGACATTAATTTTTTCAAAATAATTTTATACAAAAGATAAATTTAATTATTAATATAAAAATTAATATTTTTATGAAATATATTAAAATATAGTATATATAATCTGTTTATATATATCCATAGAGTTTTTAATCTATATATTTACTTTATAATATTATAATATTTATTTTTTCTTGAATTAATAATGAAAAAATTTATTTACATTAAAATCTATAACAAATAGGGGAATTACTATTCCAATGATCCATTTACAATTCGCATCATTCAGGTTACTATTAAAACTACCACATTACAATTACAATAGTTATATTACCTCCTATAAAAATAATTCCTTTTTTTATTGAAGATTCACTACAATTCACCCAATGGTTCTATATTTTCCATTTCAAAAATTCAGATTGGTTTACTAATACAAATATTCTTTTGCATAGTAATGTTCATGGGGGTGATGATTCTAGAGGATTGGAAGGATCCAAATTTTTCCAAAAAACATTTTTTATTTTCTATCTATTTTCAAATTTTAATGTTTACAATTTCCATGGTATAATTTCTAACTAATGGGACAATCTCTATTGATGTAAAATATTATTGGTTTCTCTATGTGATGTTTTTGTATAATTATATGTTATATAATTAATCACACATTTTTTCAACAAACAATTATCACATATCAACTATTGGTCGTTATAGTTAACCATTGTGTGATTTATTTTAACATTTTAATGATTTTGGATGGTTATTATATAAATGCTTTGAGGTTTTTGAAGCCTCTAAAATGATTAATGTGAGTTGGTTATTTTTAAAAGGGTTAGTTATCCCATTTGGATATTTTTTTTAAATCACATTAGTGGGTTTGGATATTTTAAATGTTTTTTATAATGTAAAATGTGATTCCCCATGTATTTTCAAATTCCTTTTCAAAATATTTTTTGAAATAGTAGATTGAGGTATTTTTTGTAATATGAAAATCAGCTCCCAATTTTTAGCATGTTTAAAATGAGATGGGGAATTTTTAATTTTACACTGAATGATATTAAATATATATTCTAAAGCCCTCTTGTTCCACTTGTAATTATTGTATGAATATGGTTTTTTGTGATCCCATGAGGGGATGGTTTTCAATAAATCATTTTTATATGATTCTTATGTTTTGATACATATAGAGAAGCTTCCTTGTGAGGGTATGGGATGTGATGTGTGTGCTATTTAAAATTATTTTTTTAATCGATGTATTTTTCTTATTTTTTATCTGATCCATTGAGTATACATGGTAGTGAAATGGATATAATAGATGACATGTGTCAGAAAAATAACTAGTAGAGATATTAGGGTGAATAGAGTGTGTTTCATTGCTACATTGGTATTGTTAGACCCAATGGAATAGAAGTCCCTTATGATATTATTATTTATTTGATCTCATGGATGAAGGTGTTTAATAGAAATTCTAGTTTTCGATCCCATGGTTTATGTATTTATTAGGAATATATATCTATTTATCTAGTGTATTACATTACACCATTTAAATTTAATTCTAAATAGTTTGATGGGTCATCTGGTGATGTAGACTGGTTCAATAGTGATAAGCTATGTTCATTGTATATAGTTTAACTCCTTTTATAAATGGATCCACTAGATTATACCCATATTATTTGTATACGTTTTAGGAACATATATGGTATTTATCTTTTATATTTATTAGATCCATGTATTTATCGTCTTTTTATTGAAACAAATGTTCTTATTAATTATCATTATTTTTTGAGTTGAGGTAGTGAATATCAATTATGTTTTATATTTCCTCTCTATATGTTTAAGTTTTAAAAAAAATATGGAAGTTTGAAATGATTTTTAATAAGTAATAAACATTGAGTTTATAAGGTACTATATAAAAGTTTTATAAATGGGGTTAAATGGTGTGTTCATTATTTTATAAAAAAATTAATTTCAAAGAGTTCTGGAATTATTTATCGTAATGGTGCACATGGATTATTTATTGAAACTATTAGTATGTGTCTGATTTTAGACTATGGTTTTGGGTTGATGTGAATTGGTTTTTTTGTAACAATGATGTTCAATGATATTTTGGAAGACCAAGAAAAAATTATAAAACAACCATTTATTTGAAATTTTTATTAAGAAAATGGTTATATTTAATGGTTTTAAAATGATACTTTAAAATGATGTTCTAACTAATAGGTATTAGTATGATAAAATCATCTTTGAATTGAATTTATTCTTTTAATTAAAATAATAGAAAATAAATTTTTAACAATATTTTGTTGTGTTGTGGTTTATTAGTGTAGAGACTTATGGAAAATTATTATTTTACTAATATATAGAAAAATATAATTTTAAGGATGCATATGAAATACCTTGCTTATATTTATAGGGTTTTAGTGAACTTATGGTCAATTAGATCACACATATTTTTTATAGGTAGATCTTCATTCCCTTTTTCCCCTCACGATCTTTTGGGAGAAATTTATTGTCGGATAGTGACCATGGGTCACATGGAGGCTCAATAGAGTTAGATTCGGTTTTTTTCATCATAATTTTTTTGTATTGACCATTTGGACAGTAATGTGTTATTATTTATCATATGTGTATATTTTTCTGAGTTTTAAATATGTTTACATCAGTTATATACCTTATTTTAATTCATAGATACATTTGTCTCTAGTTCGATGATAACCTCTTTTATTTATTTTGTTTCAATATTTTTATATGATAGTTAAATTGTTAGCATGGATTGTTTTGGGATTCCTAGGATCTATTTTCAATCATGTACGAGTCATCATTACCTCAACACCTTATAGAACTATGGTTCTGATGTTAGGTAATATGTCACCATAGGTCTGTTCATTCAAATGTGGCATCAGATCCTAGGTTATCATAGTGAACTAGGTTTTTGAATTCTCTATTTCTATTTGGGATTTTGGTATTATTGAGATAAGGTTTTTGGGACTCATGATGTAGGTGTAAAGGGTGTGTTTTTATCTCTTTCACCTCCAAATCCTCAACTATCCATGAGATGTTGGTTTTTTTGAGATTCTAGTATGTAATTGAATGGTTTTGTTAGATTATGGATTGATTCTATTTTCATCAGTTTTGTAATCCTTAATGTAATTTATTTATATTATTTAGGGGATAATTTTTTATGTTTAGGATGGAGGAAAAATGTAATTGAGGCATAAGGTTGGATTTGAGGGCTTGAAAAATCATAGAACAACTAAGCCCTTGATGCCTGTTTTTTTATAGGGACTAATAAATGATAGGTATGTGGTCATCAACCATGTGTTCAAGATAGGCATAGTTCAACAACCTAGTTTAATTTTTTATTTAGATCACTATACCCATGGATATCATATAATGTTAGGGAAATTGGGAATTATAAAATGTTGGTTTGGATATATGTTGCAATCATTGGGTCTTATTTCTTATTGAGGCTTGTGTCATGAATATAATTATACAATTTTTCTTGTAAAACAAGATTGAATTATTATGGTTGAAAATGAATTTTAGGAGAAAAAAATTTCTATTTCAAAACAAGGAATTATAGATTCATCATAAAACAAGTCTTTTTTATGAAGTATTTATAAATGGTTTAAATTTATTCGAATTTATGACAAATATTTTACTTATGCTTGCCTTTTCTAATCAATTTCACATAAATTAAGAATTTTTTTTTCTTATTTTAAGGGAAACTAGTTATTTCAATATTGGTATTTGGGGAATGATTAGGTTTACCCTTTTAATGATATTAATAATGGGGTAAAATATTTGAGAATATTTCAATTAGAATATTTTTTTTCGTTATGTATCATGGATTGAAATTCTTGTTTTTAAATATTTTTTGTGTTATTTTAATTTAATTTTGAAAAATGTTTATAAATTGAAATTTTGAGTCAGTTGTTGGGTTTTGAATTTGAGAATGACTTTTGTTTGATTTTAGTTAAGCAAGGCCCGATATTATTAGCAAATCCATTTTAAGGATTGTATTTATAGTGTATATATTATGTTTTAGGGATAATAAAATTATAAAGGTATGTGATCATGGTTTATCAATATAATTATCCCAGAATTGTCTACTTTCGATGTAGAATGTATTTCATATAGTCCTTCCATCATTTCATTTAACACGACCAAGGATCTAAGTGGATTGGAATGTATTATCTTCTATTATAGTACTTTTTATTAGATTTATTAGAGATTTTTTTCTTCTAGTGACTATTTTATCTATTGTTTGGGTCTAGGGGTTTAGACCAATAAGCCTTGGTTTGAGGGTTAGACCAGTGAGAATCAATTTCTCTTGGAAACTCATGTATAAAATGAAGCTTGGGATATTTCTTATGGCTTATATATTTCTGAAATTGAAAGGTGAGTTAATTTTTTTTGTGACATTCAGGTGTTTGGATGTGTATATTTTATATAAATGATTACTTTAGGATTTTTTCTTATTTAGTTTAGATTACTTGTTTCTTTAGGAATAATCCCCATTGTTTTCCTTTGTTTCATATTAGGAGAAACGTTACTTTAATGAATCATTCATGCCTTATTATTGTTTCCCTAATATCATGTAAATCATGGGAATGTTTTTTTTTGATTATTTAAATGTGGTTGAACCAAAAATTTAATAATGTATACTTGGGTGTGTAGTGTATTTTATAGTTTGGTAATGGATTACACTAGGCTATGATTTACATTGGAATCATTGATGGATGGTATATCATGTATTTTTAATTAACTACCATCCATTTTTATTATATCCTATAATACATTATGTGGTATTCTTCGTTTTATGCCCCTATAAACATCTTCCTCTTTTCTATTGTACATTTAACTTGATTTCAAGTTCCTCATATGAACCATAATCTCTATGTTGGCCAATGTTTGTAATGGGGTTGGTCTTAATCAAGTGGATTTGTTTAGGTGGGGTTTCATATGGAATGTACTCAACGGTTTGAGTGTTTTCCATTATAGAAGAAATATTCTCATGTGACCATCATTTAATTAAGGTAGGTTCCTCTTTTTCATTTCAATATATTACATTCCTTTAATTTCAATTTTTTTAAAATGTATTTTTATTATATGTATGTATTTATGTATGACCCATGAGTAGCCATTGTGATTTAAATTTATCTTATACCTTGAAATGGGAATGGAATACATAATAAATGTATGTATATATTCCTAAATGGATATTAAAGAATTAATTTTTTTTCAAATGAAGTGTTGAGCATCAGTTTGAGGTTTTTGAAAGTGTTTTTATATAGATTTAATTTCTAACCTATTTTTGGGTGTTTTGAATGTGTTGAATTGATTTTTCTTTTGTAATTTTTCTAAAAATGGGTTTTTTAACCATTGTATGATTTATTTTAAATCAATTTATAACATTATATTATTTTTTAATCAACGGTTTAAGGTGATAATGGTTTTTAAATTGATCAAAGTGTGCTGGTTATTATTAAAAAGATGAGTTCTCTCATATGGTTTACACATTGAAGAATATTAATGTATTTGAATATGTTTTATGGTTGTTCTATGGTGAAGTGTTAGTCCCCATTATGTTTGAAAGGTTTATTCATAAAATGTTCTTTATGAGTAGATAGTTACAAATTTTTTAAATTATGAATTTGATTGGAATTATAAGCAGGGTTTAAAATAGATGGACCATTGGGAATATTATAAAGACTTATTTATCATAAATGGTGTCCAAATATATTGATCCCCTTATTAATATTGTATTTTCACGGTGGATTCTAATCCCAACTTGTAATTTTTATCACTGATGGATTTGTATATTATGCTTGTGTTTTTTAAAAAATAGGGATTCTAATTTTTGAGGGTATATGAGGTTAGGTGTGTGTGATTTCAAATGAATTATATATTATATGGGGAATGATTTTATTGTGATAAACATATTTTGACTCTTCATGGGAGTGATTGGGATATAAGAGATGACATGTTTATGGGACCACCAAAGTTGATATAGTTCTTGTCATGAGAGTACTGACTATGTACTTATATATTTTAATAATTGAAGGATTACTAGGACCATATTCTATAATTTCTCCTTTGATTATACAAATGAATTTTTCCAATGGAAATTATCTTTTTCAATATTATAGATGAAGGACTTCTAGGAATAATATATTCTTTGATCTTGTGGATTAATGATTTCAAGAGAAACTTATTTCTGGGTAGTTTGACTGTACTTATGTGGATATGTATAGGATTAGTAGTTTCATCCAAGTATCCCAATATCTATTTTAGTTCATTTTATTATAGATCCCCAAGATGATTCTCATGACACTATTATCTCATTTTATGTTCGTTTAATGAATGTATCATGTGTATCGATTGTATCACCAATGATTCTTAGATTAAATTTTAGTATAAATGTTATTGTTTTTCTATCACTACTATGTGACATGACATAGTGATTCTTAACTATGTTCTTCCTAAAATTATTATGTTTTTTATTTTTTAATATCAAGAAAATTGATTTTAAAATGTTTTTATAGAAGGAAAACCCATGAAAATTTTTTAACTAATTAAAAACTATTTTTATAATTCAGTTTGATAGGATGTGTTCTTTAAAATGAAAAAAAAATATATTCTTAAACATGTTTCAGAATGGTTTTAATGTACTAGTGTATGTTGATTTTTTTTGAATCTTTTAGTGTGTGGGTTTTTTCAAAATATGATTTTAGGTTCAGAATTTTATATTTATAGAAACATAATTTACATATGTATTTTCAAAAACAATGTTAAAACTCTAAAACTCTTCTGAGTTTGAATTTTTTTTTAAAAAGGGGACTCTATGTAATAGTTTGAAATAAATAATTTGAAATGGTGTTTTATAAAGGTTTCCTTTTCCATGGGAAATATTTTTCCAAATGTTTTTTATTCAATTAACATTCTGGAATGAAACATTAACATATTTTTGAGGGTTTTTGGATTCATTTTTTAGATCTATGTCAGAAATACGAATTCTTATATTTTATTTCAAAAAATAATTTTTAGGATGTATAATATTGAAAAAGATTATATTCAATAGTTTTTAGTGACATAAAGAGCTATTAGATCCTAAATATATTTTAGAGGTCTAGGTTTATTGTAGTTTTTAAATCTCGATCTTATTGGATAAATTTATGGCTAGATAGTGACCATGGGTAACATGGATTCTCATTAGAGATTATTTGGGTTATGTTTCATATTGGAGTTATTATAAACACCATTTTTCATTCTACATGTTATTATTTGGCCTATGTCTAAATATTTTAGCTGTTATTCTACTTATTTATCAGTTATATACCCTGTTTGGATGATCAGTTATGATTATCTCCAGTTGTATGTCTATAAATCGTATTTTCAATGTTTTTCTATCATTGTATAAGGGAAAAATTATTCCAAATGTTTTTTATATGTCATGTAGACACTAATTACCATCCAATGGGTATAAATAATTCAATTTATCATTAGGGTGGATCAGTTCAGTTATTAGGTTAGATGACACCTCTTACCAATTTGATGCATAGATTTTCTCTTTATCTTACATTTATGAGAATAATGAAATTTATCACTCTACCTATAGTATTTAAATATAGTTTTCATGTTAATTCCCACAATGTTATTATTTATTTTTTATATATATAAAAGTGAACCTTTTTCTTATATCAAATTGGTAACCTCAATTTCTATGAGATATCATCCTTCTTTTCAGTGGTGTGTTTGGGATTTACACTATCTTCATGTTATTAATCAAAATCTATAATAACTATTTAGAAAAAATCGTGATATTTATCAGTAAATCCCTTATGATGTTAGGTTTTTTTGGGATTGTTTTAGAAATTTTCATAGAATCCATTATTAACTAGGTTCCTCCAGGAATCAGCCATTAGTGAAACCAAAATTTTTTACATCGGTGATGATCATCATAAATTTCCACATGAAATTTAATCCTTGTGATTTTTCACACTATAACACTATAATGTTAGATTATATTTATTACTACTCAATATGTATTAGACTTCTTTCATCCTATATAAACCTCTACTTACCAAATATCATTCTAAATAAACTGAGTATACTTTATGTTAAGTTATATAATAATTCATAACCTAATCCTAAAAATAAAGATATAAATTACCAAGATCTTTATTAAAATATTCTAAGCCGAAAAATAATATAAATCCTTCCCCTAAAAATTCATCATATACATTATCTCGAAATAATATATTGATTAATATATATATTAAATTTTGAATATCTATGTATCAATCTATGTTATCCATGGTCACAATCCTATTAGGTTATTTAACCCAAACATATTCAAATATCACATAATGGTTTATAAATAGAACTTATATTATCAATGCATGTCACGCAAGAGTGTCAAACTATGTGTACAGTTAAACCTCATTATCGTGAACCAGGTGATGACTGAGTTAATACATAATCCACCATTTTTAGGGTTACTACCCCTAGGTAAATCTATTCCATTACATATATCCACATGTAGTATAAAGTTTGGGATGTTATTTGTAGGATAACCACACAATATCTACTTCCCCTGTTCTTTAGGATTATTTTATACACAAAGAATATTTGGCTAGACATATCAATATGATTTTTGGGAATGTTATATAATCGTAAACCCAAATTATTGAGGTCATAATTATTATAAAGTTACGTAATTTACATTAAAAAATGGTTATCCTTACCTTATAAATTCATCAAAAACATATCTAATCAACCATTACATTATTATTAACTAAAATAATATCCTCTAAAGTTTTATATACCCTCCTACAATTTAAAATATTGGTCTTATGACCTAAAATCATATATTTGGTTAAATACTATAATATTTTACAGATTTTATTCAATAAAAAACAATATATTCATAGATATAACTCTCACATAAATTAAATAACATAGAAAACAATGCATTACATATATTCTATGTACCTTTTAAATTTATATTTATTGAGAATTTGGAAAAAATATCAACTGAAAAAAACCCATGTCTTTGTCAATTGATTGTTATATGTTCACTATATAAGAAACAACTTAATCCATATTAGTTATTTAACATATACAAAAATATATATACATATAAAGACTTATTAAAAATATAATATATAATATTTTTTTATTACCTGGTGAATTTGAAACATAAGAAAGACTGATCCAAAATGATAAGTAATGGACATCATATAACTGAGTAAATTAGGAAATAGTCATGACATAAATATTATTAAATGATTATATAATAAAAACTAATTCCATATTTTAGTGAAACCAAAATAATACTATATCCATAGATATCAATTAAAGTAAATAGATCATGTGGATGTTAATTACATATTCCTTATTAGTGAAATTTATAATGTCCTGTAACTAATTTCATATCATAAACCTAGATAACCTGATTGTAGATATCATGATCTTATCATCATGAAACATTTTACAATGGTAAGGAATAAAAAAATACTAGTACGTGTTAGTCACATGAGACCTACTAATGCATCATTGGGCAATATAATGTCAAAAACCACCCATCACATATTTATGTTTAATGAATTAATCATATGATATATTCAATAAAGAGTACATAATACGTATAAGGAAAAGATCCATATTAATACCATTATTTTATTTTTGAACATGATATTGTTATCTTCCATTACTAAATAAATTTTGAAGTTTATGGTTTAATATAATTACTTTATATCTCTTATATAATAAACCCATTCATATCAAATTTCAAACTTTATACCAGTATATATTTAATTTACAATATAAAAAGTAAAAACACATTTTATTTTAATAATATTTTATCAATAACTTCAACTAGAATTTATTTTTATTATTAATCGTCCATAAATCGCATTAAAACATTGGAATTTTTTATGAGAAAAAAACTCAGTAATGGACATATAAAAAAACCCATTAGTACTTTCAAACCATTATGATAATAAAATATAGGTTTCCTCTGAAATGACACACATTTATCTAAAATAATAATTTACATAAACAATAAATCATCTTTAATACTCGTATATTTTCATCAACACCTTTAAAATAAATAATTAAAAAAATCATAATAATGACTGTTTCGTAGAAATAATGAGAGCCTTTGAAAAAATGTTTGCATTAAAATATACATTTTTAAATATAAAGATAATAAAAAATATATTAAATAAAATATATTTCCTTATAAAATAAGAATATTTTAATGTAAATTCATTAGAAGTCGTCAACTTTTCTGATGGGTGAACTTGGACATCATTTTCATATAACTCTTACAATTACTCTTTAAATAGAATAACATAATAGTGGATGATCAATATAGTTTTCTCTAGAATATAATAATTACTTAATGAATAATAAAGATATACTAGGATAACATGATCATAAATAGTTCCAAACAACTATTACATAATCAAAACACATTTAATTTTGAATTTCCATAATCTTAGAAATAAAAAATATTATTTCTATCTATTAGAAAAACATTTCGGGATTTCAAAATAATCATTACATTTTAACTATATTTTATAATACCTATAATAATGGAAAAGTGTATTTTTCATTGAAAAAATAATAAATTATTAATAGAATCCAAACATAAAATAAGGGTTATAGTGGAAAGAAAATCCATCAATTTATTATGCGTTAAAATAAAACATTACCTTTTTAAAACTTTTTTAATGAAATTTAAAACATTAGTATGACATACTCTAAAAGATTATATAGAAAAAGATGAAAAAGAAATTCTATAATTCATTTATATACATATAGATACATTCATTTAACAATTTTAATAATGTGGTCATGGAAAAAATAATTATAAAATAAATCTCCCAAAGATGTAATGTCTCATTTTCAAGGTAAAGTGTCTCATACCATGAGTCATACTTTTCAAGTAGGTTCTTTATCCCATGTATAATAATAATTTATTAATTATTATATTACTTAAAAACAATTTTTATGAATAATGCATTATCTTAAAACCATTAATTTTATTTACTTTAATGACACATTTAATTACATAATTGTTTATGTCTATGTTGGTTGTTTTAAGGATGTTCATATAATAATTTAAAAACAAATTCCATATATTGACAATGGAAAAATATTTAATTATTCTATGATATATATAATAATAAAAATTTAATAATAATCATTTTTATATATTAATTTTCATTTTAATGTCTAACATGAATGGTATTTACAAAAAAAATTATTATGTTACAATAATGGTGATGGTATGTTACACTTATACACGAGTAACATTTATAATATTCAACAACATGAGTGGAAGAAGTCAACTTATATTTTATCATTTTTAAATGATGATTATATCATAAATATTATATTAAATCTTTATATATATTTATATATACCATTTAATTTATACAGTGTAGAAGAAACACATTAGTTTTGGGATGTGCTCATCCAAATTTATATACGCATAATGTTTTCGATTTTCAATGAATGGAATGATAATAAAAATAATAATAAATTATATTTTTATGAATTGATTTGGTCAGTTTTTATCATCATATCACATGGATAGTATTTATAGTTTAGTTAACGAGGGAATATTATATTTATGAAATATTAATATTTCTATAATGATAAATTAATACATAAATTGTTTCTTTTATGTTCATTGAAATATAAAAACATTATTCATGAACACATATGACCAATCATCACCATAATTATAACAAAATTTATTTTTCATAAAAGTATTTCATTGTTTTTTAAGGTATAAGTACACCTTTAAAATAATAATTATTTCATTATTACATTCTTATATATGATGGAATAATGATCTTTTTGACCACAGTATATATAAAGAAGTTGTTTTGAAATTAAAAATTGATCATCATGAAAAAACATGACATGGACTTTAGAGATTATGTAATTAAAAATGTAGTTGATATAAATTGAATAAATTTGTTGAGGATAAGGTATTATTCATAAAATAGAGTACTAAGGATGTAAATAAATGATTAGAGGTTATTATACAAGATAAAAAAGAACATATATAAAACATCTGACCCAATGTAGGGTTAATATTACATTATATACCTCATTTTAAATGTTGTAAACATTTATTTTATTAGTATTTTTATTTTAACTACACATTCTTCAAATTTTATTTTTAATATACCTATATAGAGATAAACCAATTAAAATGGGAATTTTATGACTCTTTTTATTTTATTTTGATTGTATTCAAAATAATTTTGTTTACATATTTTATACTGAATGTGTTGATTTATTTAAAAAAAATAAAAAATTAATTGTGTATTTTATTATACAAGCTGATAATGACATTTTCAGATTCCATAATTGTTATTTCATGTTTGCATTAATTTCTAAGATTCCATGTTTGATTCATAGAAAAACCATCATTACTTTTCTTCTTGGTGATTTTTTTTGAAATGGGGTGTTAAATATAAGTGATTTATCAATATGTAAATTTTTTTACTTGTGGTGTTGAAATGTTATTTCTATGAGTTTGATGATGGATATGTAATTTTGTATGTCTTTAATGCATGTTATTTTCAGTTGGAATTATTTATGGTAAGGTAATCCTAGTATAGCTCTCTAATGAATTAGGTAATGATTATGCTCTTTATAAAATTATATTGGAAGTCAACTGTAATGTTATTCAATTTATATAAGTTATTAAAAGAGTGAAATGAAAATTATGTCCTAAGTTACCTCCATGACTTTTATATTCTTAAAAATGAGTATTGAAGAATTTTTTTTATTACATAATATATAATTATTTTTTAAATTTAATATTATTCCATTTAAGGGTATAAATGTAGGTTTTTAATAAATGTTTTTCATGGGTTATATTTTTTTATAAAAACTCTTCATGAGTGTGACTTTCCCATAATGTTTTTATATAAAAGTGTTTATAAAATAATTTAGGCCATTAAGAGGATTGGAAATGTATGTAAATGCTTATTTGAGCTCAAATAATTTTACATTAAATAAAAAATCAATTTTATGATCTCATAGTTTTTAAGTAGAATAACCAGTTTCATTCTTTATTATATGTCCCCCACTGAGTTTTTTTACTTATCTGACACATTAAAAACTGTCACAGGGTTGAAGGATGAGTCGGAACAATGATACTGTGAAGTTGAAATTCATGAATTATTTCATGAAAATAAATCCTTTATATTTTTATTTGTATTTAATATTAAAAAATTTGATAATAGAAGTTAGTGTTTATTAAATAGGATTTATGGAATAATTCACTAATATTCTATATTTGAAATTATCTTTGGTAATGAAAGAGAAAAATTTAAAATTATATTTTTGTTTGAATAAAGATCTTTTTTATATATTTGTTATTGGATTAAATTTTAGATTACATTAGAGTCTAATATATTATTTGAGAATCCATTAAAAGACCTCTATAAAAAAGGTTAGTATGTTAAAGATAAATATGGTTACCTTATTGAAATCAAAAGAGTTTAAAATAATATGACAGTGTCAAGGATATTTTTATGTTTATCCTTCTCATAAGATTATTTATTGTAATTTTATTCATATACTAAAAATGAAAAAAAAAATATAAATTGTAGGAACAAGATAGAACCAATGTTACATAAGATGTGGAAAAAATGTTATGGTTTTCAAAATGAGAAACTGAATAGAATGTGATTTATAGTATGAAATCATGTGATTATTCTTAACCATGTCTCATGAGTTATTATTGATAACCTGAACCTATGTAATTTTTCATAGAGACAAAATAAGAAGAAAATTATGTTCCATTGATGTTTAGGTAATAAGGATCATAAATATATAAATATTGAATACCATAATGTCAATAACAATGGAAGATGAACCTAAGGAAGTGTGTTAAAAGAAAATGAACTTGTTTTTTATTTTGTAAATTTGGGAATAATTAAATGATATTCTATGTAAAAATGAAGTATTATATTAACACCAAGAATATTAATAATGTTATTTTCACGGAATTAATAGAGATAATTAAATTTATGGAGACTGGGTATTATGAAAATTTATTTCTATTGAAGATATCATCATAAATTGATTAAGAAGACAATAAATATAATGGTTTATATAAGGATTTTTAAAATATAATTGAATATGAGGAATCTTTGAATGAAATATTAAAGGTATGAATAAAATTTTACCTTATGTTTTGATATCGATGAATCATAAAACATGATTCATAATTTTCATTTTTGAAGGTGGTATTAAGAAACCTTATTGTAAAGTGTGGATAAAAAATTATTTATTACATTGATAGATTATGGTGTTAACATATATAGATTCTCATGTTTGAATTTATTAAAAAAATTATGGATGGTTATATGTTTAATTAAATTAATATTCTATTGATGTTTTATGGGATGAAAGTTACATGGGAAAATTTATTGATATTTAATAAATTTTTATGGTATATGTGACCCTATATTCTTATGATACATTTTGGTGAAACATTTTATTTGAGGAAAATTGATTTTATATTTTATGTACTTATTCTATGGAAAATATTTAGAGTAAAGATGAGATTTAATGATAAGGTAATTGGGATAAAAAGGATACCATAATTTGGGAAGATAAATTCTTTCATATAGAAATGTTTTGGGATTGATAGTTTATTGAAGGATGATTTGATAAAGGTTATCCTTTTTTAAGGAGTTAAATTTTGGTGAAAAATATATAATTTTTTTGTATGAAAATTATTTTGGATAAGATGGGATTTTACTGATGTAATAACGGTTGAGTTATCTTTTAGAAATATCATTGAATTTATATTGGCATTATAGTGATACATGTTATTTAATGAAAATATTGGCATTTTTTTACATTATAAGTTTAATAAATATGTTGTTTTATATATTAATCTTAATGAGTGAATAATGTTGTTTTATGATAAATGATAAATTTATCTCATAAGAATAAGTAATGAGGACATTTGGATTTTTAGTTTAAAACTTGGTTAGGAATACTTTTAAGAGCATTAAATTTTGTTTTTACAAAATATTTAATGTTGAAAAATTATTGTTAGTATTGTGGATCCTAAGGTTAGTGTTGTATTTTATTATATTTTATATTATCAAAACTTTTAGAAACTAATTTTTTCGCTCTGGTTAACGTCTAGAGACAAGATTAGTAAATTATATTCCATTTAGTGATTTTTTCATATCTTAGAAGTTTTTTAGTTCTTTGAAAATGAAACATTAATTATTGAATATTTATTTATTAGAGTAAAAGTTAAGAAAAGTTCAGTAACTACTTGAATAAAGAATCTAAAGGATTAAAATATGTTAATGTATTTGAATAACTTAAATTTTGTATTTTTATTTGTATTTTTAATCTAAATGATAACAAATTTATTCAACTCTATGAAAATGATCTTGAAATAAAAAATTATCCTTTTACCTTTATTTCTAACTCATATATGTTCTTTTTTAGTCCTCATTAATTTATTATATTCTATACATTAACTTTCTCATGATCAATCACATTCTTGTGATCAATGATCTCGGTCACCATACAACATTATTTTGATATAAATTTTTATTCAATTTCTATATTTTCACTTCCTACTAATTTTCTCATAATTGGAAACCTAATTTTGTGTTATTCTAGATGTTATGAATAAGTCTCTTTACCTCTTACCAAAATGATTTTTTTTGAACCATTTTTATGATGTTACTTTTGAATAAACATACATTCAAATGTTTAACCCTCAATTACCAAGATAATGTAAAATATTGAGTATTTAATTTATTAATGTCAGGGGAATGTACCATCCCAAGAATTAACATGAGTGTTTTAATAAAAGTTTTAAATAATATGAATGTAAATTCTTATTCAATCTCATTCTAGATAAACTAAGCATTTATTCACATATATATCACCGATGTAGTTTTCTTTTACTCATATTCTTAAAAACATATTTTCAAATTATATTTTGAGTACATTTATTAAAAATTTTCCTTATATATAAAATGAGTACCTCATATACCGGGTGACAACGTTACATATTTGATTTGGCGACTATTCTTGAACCAACGACCAACTGGTTAAAAGTGAGAAATGATTACCATTATCCTATATAATTCCATACAAAAATATTATATATATATATATATTATGACATATATATATAATATAGTATAATTATATACTTATTTTACACATAAAATTATTATTTTTACTACATGACTTATAATATGTTCACTTTTACGGTTATATATATTAACTTAACATGATTTATATTTTGATCTATTTATGGAATTTGAAAATATTTTAATATTAAATAAGTTTAAATTAATATGATATATATTTCAATATAGTCATATGATGTTTTTTAATTAATGTTATCATGGTATAAATTAATTTATAGTTTTTAGTACAAAGAAAAAATAGATATTATATAAACTAAAATGTTTTTATATATATTATATGTTTTAGTTTAAATGGTTTATTTCTAAATTTTATTATTTTAATTTAAAAAATATATATAGTTTTTATATTAAAATATTAGTTTGTAGTTATTTTTTTGGAATTTTACAAAAAAACTGTTTTTTAGATGAATAGTATAAAATATATATTTTTATTGAAAACATTATTTTTGTTTTATGAAATTTTAAAAAATATTTCATATATAAAACCATTTTCAAATTAAAATTAATTCATTAATATTTCATTCATTCCTGTTAAAATAATTATAATCAATTTTATGTCTTATTTTAATATAAATACTTTTTATTCCGAAGAAGATATTTTTTTGGGAAAAATATTTTTGATCACACATTGTTCATTTAATGTTAAATTAAATCCAAATACATATGTGATTTGAATGATATAAAATGAATTAAATATTTTTAATAATCATAATTAATATAATTCTATAGGGTCAAATTAATTTTTTTTCTTTATGAATATTATCAATAGAATATATTTTTCATCCGGATAAAAGAGGTAAATTTTGGTTAGAACATTAAGGTAATGATTTATAATATATCTACAAATTTCTTTTATAATATTAGATGACTTGTATTCAAAAAAATACATGTATATAGAAAAATTATTTCCAACATCAAAAATATCAAAACATATTAAATAAAAATATTACAATGAAACCCCATTAGAAAACATATAAAATTGATGTAGATACCCTGATGACGTATTTTCATATAACTTTTAAAATCAATCATAAAATATTATTTTTCGTGACCCGCCTTCTCTAAGGATAGAAAAGGGACAAAAATATACCAAACTTGTCCTAAAGTTTAAAGAGAGATAATGACCCCCCAGTCCCACCTTTCATAGGCCCTAGATTGGCGACTAGCTCCATGGGTATAGAATCGCATGTAAAATGGAAGGCATTAACCTTTTTATTTAATAAGATCGAGAGAAAAGATGTTAAATCCAAAACATCTAAAAATACTGAGACAAAATTAAAGCCCAAAATCCATTCCCATATGCATGTACAATATAAACTCATACAAAGTACATGAAACTCTGAAGGAAGGTATCCAAGAAAAGAAAGTCAGCATGGAAAACTCCCGACGCTCGACCAAGTAAGGTTTGACATGGTCTTCAAAGTCCTCTTGGAAACCAGAAAGTAGTTATATATATCTTGGGTGAGTATACATGTATACTAAGTAGGGAAAACCAAAATTGACTGTGTACAAGTGGGGAGATATTCTAATGCCCTGTGAGAAATAGATATAACCAAAACACCTAGCAAGAAAAATATCCACCCAGCCTCACCAAGGCACACTCCCTAGATAACGCAAGTCATGTAATGTAATAGTAATATCACATCGATATTTGGTTACCTGACACCACTTTCCCATTGGGTTTTAGGTCATCCTATGCATCAGACCTCTCCAATAGATACCACTAAAGTCTCATTATTGTCCCAATAACAACCCCATGGTCCATCCCAACTGCACATCTATCCCACTCACAAACACCTAGACTTCCAAAACTAGATATAACCATGGTTGAAGACATTGGGGCCACAATAACCACCACCACACCTGAAGAAACCTGCGCTAGAACAACCACTACAATGCCCGAAGACCCTTGGGTCAGAAGAACAGCTGTTATAGCCTAAGACATCTGAGCCTCATCCTGAAGACACTTAGGAAACAAAACTGACCACCCACACCTGGTCCAACCACCACGACACACCCTGCCTAAAAAGTCTTGTGATACCTGTTAGAGAGATCATAAAATGAGATAATAACCAGCCACTCATAAGAATTTTTTGGAAAACACCATTGCCTATGAAATGGGTGTGTTCGGCACGAAGTGCTCAACATGGGTGGGGTGCATTTAAGAAATAGAAGAACTAAATTTTAAACATATATATAATAAATCACTCACCCCAAAATAAGGTTCCCAAGACACACAACCATCATGTACAAAACTACTCTTGCATCCATCCCTACAGCACATGTGTACAACATCCACCACTAGAGAACAACCTTTTTTTAAAAAAACATGTTCCCTATCTCACCCATTCTCGTTATCATATTCATGTGATTCAGTTTAAATATTCCTCATCTACCAAGAAACTAACAAACATAACCACAAGTCAAACCAACAATAGTAGGAAAATATCCATGTATGAGTTCAAGAATTCACACCTAGTTTTCTTGTATGTAAAAACATCAAAAGGGATTGGTGAGATCCCTTGAATGATGTAAACCGTACCAAGACCCAACTTATGGGGACCATAACATTTACCACCAGCTTTACATAGCCCAAATTTACAAACTAACAACCACTCAACCAAATATTCCATCCCCCATCTACATCTCCCAACAAATTTCAAACAGAACAACCATCCATATGATCATAACAAATCAAGTATGTTTTCATATTTATCTAACACAATTCATTAAGTTGCCTCCTTCTATTTGGTTATCTTGGGTGACATCACAAGGGTTCTTATCCCTCGGGAATCCCTTAAATCGAAAAAGATTACATGATTAATCATTTTACATGATACATTCTTTTAATCACAAGATTATCCATAAAATAGAGCTTCATTAGTGTGTAAAAATGTACCACCAACGACCATGATTTTTAGTTGACATAATCCCATACAATTCAAAACAATAAAAAATTAAGGTATAACACAACAATCATCATCAACCATCCCACCCCTTTATTCATTAAATTTCCATGTATTATCATTGTTAAATCTTGTTTCATTTTCATCATGATGGAACATCATCATACCCACCCTACGTGATCCACAGTAAAGAGAGAAGAAAAGAAAAAAGAAAACCCATATGTGGATGATCAAGGATCAATGTTGTTTCAGTTGCACCAAGAACTGGGGTAGTGTGACTTGCAAGCAGAACTCCAAGGTTAAGAAGAATGATCTCTAGCATGTTTGAATGATTCATATTTGGAAAAATTATCAAGGAACGCTAATATAAATTAAAAAGAAGAAGGAAGAGAGGATCTCTTCTTAAGAAGAGGCTGGATCCAAAAATTTGGGAGACCATTTCAAAGTACTTTAACATAAGATCATGGCTTGACCATGAGGCTTAGTAGTTTCACATGTTTGGACTAATTGATATTTAATTATTCTCCTTGGATATGGTAGAGATAGACTAGTGGATGGCTGTGAGTTGATAGATTTCCTTTAAATGGAGCAGAACACGCATCATGGGTGAAACTGGAAAACATGGGTGGCTGGAAAACCCATAAAATGGTGTGACTGGACACACATTTTGGTAATTGAGGGTCTCTACACTCTTATTAGGTTAACGATATCATTTATGGGCTTTAAAAAGGCCTTGAATAACTTTGAAAGAGGCATTAATACACATTTACGTCAACAAATACGTTACTAGAGTGAAACTGGAAAAGTCCAGGAGAAGTTAGAAATGACTCACCGATGGGTGAGTCACCAAAACCCTTGAACCGTTTCCATAGAACCATTGTCCATCGGTGCCAGCGATGGCTGATTGATACAACGGATGCCCATCGATGCCACCAAATCTTGTCAATGCCAATGAAGCCTGTTGATGCCACCAATGTCGATCAGTGCCATCGTTCATTCGACCTGAAATTTGGAAAACTCTTCAATGAATCATTGATGATACCCATTATGGCTTGAACATCAGGATATGGAAATATTTTGGACCATGATGATCTAGAACATTACATCAAATACCTCTCAAGATATATTTTCCCTTGAGAATTAAAGATTAAACCCAATGAAAAGAGAGGGGTCCGAACAACCTCCACGTAAGATACCTCATTGGGAAAAACCACCCTAGAGTTGTTCAAAATCTAGAAGAAAACCACGACATCTCGGAACACCCCTTTCATATATCTCTTGAACAACTATAGAAATACTACCGCTCCTCTACCCCATGTAACCACACAAATATAGAAAGTTCAAACCATCCAGACATATGGGTTAGAGAGTCCCTTTTTCCATGTCAAGATACTATCCGCTTTGGGCGGAATTGACTCGCATGCATGAGTTTAATCACATCCACCTTAATGCTTCTTAATTAGGTATCAGGTCCTCTATTCCCCATTGTAAGAAATGTTCCCACACATTTAGAGAAGGGAAATAACCCATCTTTTAGTAAACAAAGTCAATCATTACATCAAAACAAAGCATAAAGGAAAAATAGGATCAAACTCAGAACAGTTTTAGGTACTTGGAATACATATGTGCCTCCCATTCCCAAGTACTCTCTATGTGTCCACCATGCCCCCAAAACGCATGAACCAGGGGAATGGTCCATCCATGAATCACTATCCCTTACGTTACTCGATTCTCACTGGTTGCTCCATGAATGTCGTATCGTCCTCGATTTTCAACTCTTCCCAGTCGAGGATGTGAGAGTCATCATGTAGATACTGACAGAGTAGAGATACATGGAAGAAGTTATAGATCCTCTCTAGCAGCGGTGGTAACACCAGCTAATATGCCACCTTGCCGACTCTTCCCAACACCCTGAAGGGTCCAATGAACCTAGAAGAAAGCTTACTCCCCCTTCCAAACCTCCACTATCCATGCTGATGGGAGAACATTAAGATCAAATTGTCTTAAAACTCAAAATCCAAGGGTCCCCTCCTATGATCAACATACGAATTTTTCTTTTCTTGAGCTGCATTCATCCTCTCACGCATGGGATGAACCTTCTATGTCATGAATTGCACCACCTCCGGGCCCAGAACACCTGCCTCCCCAACCAATGTCTAGCACATGGGTGAATGAAACAGTCTCCCATACAAGAATTTAAATAATTTCATTCTAATGTTAGAGTGATAGATATTATTTTAGGTAAACGCAATGACAGTAAAGTGTCATACCCATGATCCTACAATGTCTCGAACACATTCTTGCAGCATATCCTCTAATGTCTGGACGGTTCTCTATATCTTAACACCTACCTGGGGGTAGAAATTTTTTCAAAGAAATAGATTGGTGCCAAAAGAACACTATAATCCCTTCGAGACTCAAGAATTAATTCATGTATCCCATTCCGAAATGATAGTTCTTAGAATTCTATGCACCCACACAACTTCACCCACGTACTTCTGTAGTAAGGCATCCACTGTTCTCGACTCTTTAACTACTAAGAAGTGAGCCAATTTTTTCAAATGGTCCACCACTACCTAGATGGAATCATAGACCCCCACAACTATTGTTAGTCCTATTAAAAAATCCATTTAAACGTCATCCCACTTCTACTTAGGAACATTTATGGGCTGCAACAGACTGCTAGGAACACATTGTTGATCATTCACTTGGTGACACATGAGGCACTTTTCCACAAACTACGCCAATGTCTGCTTCACATAGGGCCACCAAATCTGAACTCTCAGGCCCCGGTACATCTTGGAGACTCCTGGGTGTCCTTCTAGTGCTGATCTATGGAACTCTTGGAGAAATATCACACGCATTTCCACCAGAACAAATAGCTTCCCACATAATAGTATTTTATTCTAACAATCATCCAACCATCTATCTGGTGCATCATCATGGATAACAGGATCATGCATCACTTCAACCTATGATTCTCCCCACTATAACTCCTCCACCTTTCGTACCAAGGAAGACTGCACTATCATCTAAAATAGACAGCCTATACAATCATTAAATATCATGCCCAAATCTAAAGTAGTCAACTCCTCCATTTCTTTACAAGAATTTACTAACTCATAAACCACATCCTTATATAACTTCTTACTCAAGGCATCAGCCACCATGTTCCCCTTTCATGATCTGTAGGAGATCTCAAGGTTATAATCATGAAGAAACAGCAACCACCTTTGATGCAGCATGTTCAGATCTCTCTAGGAGAATATATACATCAGTATTTTGGTGATCTATGAAGACCACGAAGAATTCCCTGATGAGGTAATGCTGCCAAAAATCTAGTGAGAACATAACCATTTCTTGTTCCATATTGTGGGTGGTATAGTTACATTCGTGGTGGTGAAACTTCTTAGACCCATAAGAGATCACTCCACACTGCTGCATCAGAACACACCCCAATACTAGATCGTAATCCTCACAGAACACATAAAAAGTAACCCCTTCCATGGGAATCCACAACACTAGGGCATTTACTAGCTTCCCTTTTAAATAACTAAAAGTTGCCTGGCACTGCTCACTCCATACAAAAGCCTGGTATTTTCTAGTCAAGGTCGTCAAAGGCCCGGCAACTTGAGAGAAGTAGGGTACGAACCTCCAGTAGTAACCTCACAGTCCTAGAAAACTAAAAACCTCTAACACATTCATGGGTGCTTCCCAAGAGAAAATTGATTCGACCTTTGATGGGTCCAATACTATTCCCTTCTGGAACACCACTTGTCTAAGAAAGTGCACCTCTCATGTCCATAACATGCACTTCGAAAACATTCTGTAGAGCCGATGGTGTCAAATGACCTCCAAAACTATCCTTAGATGATCGACATGATCCTCCTATGATCTTGAGTATATCATGATGTCGTCAATGAACATGACCGTGAACCTATCTAGATACTCACGTAAAATAAAGCTCAAGAGCCTCATGAACACAGCTGGTGTGTTCATAATGCCGAACGATATAACCAAAAACTCAAATTTCTCATATATACATATAAAAGCAGTCTACGAGATGTCTCCCTCCTTCTCCCTCAGCAGGTGATATCAAGACTATATGTAGATCTGAGGGAACCAACCTTCTCTATTCAACTAGTCAAAAAGGTCATCGGTCCTTAGGAGGGGGTAATGGTTCCTCACCACCACCTGATTTAGTCTTGAGCAGTATACACACCGCCTGAGACCACCATCTTCCTTCATTGAGAACAAGTCATGAGCACCCCATGGAAATATGCTTCGTCAGATAAAACCCTTCATCTTCAGGCCATCAACATGAATCTGCAACTCTCTCACCCAAGAAGGCTCCATCCGATAGGAATCCATCATAATCATACGGGCACCGGGTTTTAGTTCTATCCCAAAATCAACATCACATTGAAGGGGGTAAAGTCACAACCTCTTAGGGGAAGATTTCTAGGAACTCATTGACAATATCTGGAACTTTCACCATCTCTATGTCTGCTGATTCCACTTACAGTTAGGAAGAGAAAGAAAGAACGAGATACTCATGCTGGTTTCTCTTACAACAACCACACTGTGCAAATAAAGCTACACACATGCCACAAATATCTGGGAAAAAACCCTCCTCTAAAAGAGGTTGATAACAACATGCATAGAAAACAACCATGTGATTTCTATGATAACATCGTACGACAACATTTGTAGCATAAAGTGATCCCAACTAGACTGATGTGTACCTAACACCGGTCTGCATCATCGATAAACATCAAACATGTTGTTCTGACCTCCAATTGGTGTCCTCAAAACTGAGGGAATATAAAGACTCTCTACATCTAGATCCATGTAATGGGATTGACTAGGTGCAACAAGGGAGTGCAAATCTTCAGAATCAAACAAGGCAAATGCAAGAGTACTAAACAAACTGATTGTACCTCAAACAACCTCTGGTCCTACTGGAATTGTTTCCTTTTTGGCGTGAAACTTTCCACTCACAACTCCTCTACCCCTCGGTTGTTAGATGCCTCCATGAAAACACCCTAGTTGAGGTCCCTGAGTAGTTCCCTGAGTTCATCCTCTTCCGACACCATATACCCTTGAATGAACGGGAGCACGATGTCCATACTGCTGCTACTGAAAATGTCTGGTCGGAAACTGGTGTTGTTGTGGTGGGTACTGAACCTTCCCAACCCAAATACACTACACATGGTTTGGGAACTAATTCTTAATGTTTCCATAGCTGCCATAGGAAAGAACCTGGGTCCTTGGCTCATGGAGAATGGTTGAGGACTAGGAGATCAAAATTGGAACTATCGAGGCATGCTCCACGCCGATCGAAACATGGAAGGCCTTGATGCTGGAGGCCTACTACTAACGGCCTTCACATTTTATGAGCTCAACTGGATCCCCTCTCGCAAAACACCTCCAAACATGTGAATCCTTTCTAATACCTCATCCTTCTTTTGAACCTCTAAGTACTTTGTTAGATTGAACGGAGTAACAATATACTGAATGAAAGGATGGAGTTACTCCTCCAAGAGTCTTTCCTGAGACTCCTCATACAAGAAGAGGTCTAGAGAGAATCCAATGAGATCCTTGAACATGACTCCTAACTCACTTACTGACATACTCTCTTGATTGAGGGAGTGTTGCTCCTAGTTTTTTTCAGCCTTCATCATTGTAGAAAGGAATTCCACCTAGGACTCCTTCTCAATGTGTTACCATGAAACCTAAGTCTATATACTCTCTCTGAGGTAGAGATTCCACCACTAACATGCTACTCCACTCATCTGACTGACTTCCAAAAGAACTCACTACACCCTTGGAGCACAGATCATGGTAAAGGTGATGCCCAGCTCCTTAAGCCAACCCTTTGTCTCCAAGTCGGAAACACTTCCCACACACATCCTAAGGGTCTGTTGATGGAATGAATGCAGAGTCCTCTTCCACTATTCATCATCTTTTTCTCAATCAACCCTCTGCTGATCAACAAGATCAACCTACTAGGCCTAAAATTTTCACACTACTTGAGGTCTTGGTCCGAGGTGACATAGCTAAAAAGAGAAACAAAGAATTTCTTAAGCCTGAGTAGTGAGGAAAATCCCTGTTAAAATTTTGTTTAAACTTATTATTTATTTTACATTTCCAAAAGAACACAAAATAGACAAGAACACGTGTCATTATGATTCATGTCCATTTCCTAGGGTCTCTACCCTACAATCATTGTACCCTCAGTTGGTCCTTCAGTGGGTCTAATGTCCTTGCTTTTGATCATGGGGGCCCTAAAATCCTATATCCTATCTAGTATTCACTGGCCTATTTCACACACCAAGATTTTCTATCAATTTTTCTCTACCATCCCATGAAATACTCACTATTCATAACCCCAAACTCTATCTTATCTCTCAACCATCACCTCTGATACCATTCTTTGGTGACTCGCTTTATCCAAGATGAGTAGAGGGACAAAAAACTGCCAGACCCTTCTGTCCTCAAGTTAAAGGAGAGATAAAGATCCCCCCTATAGTCTCGCATTCAATATGCCCCAGAGTTGAGACTAGCACCAAGGGTGTACAATCGCACATAAAATAGAAGGAATTAACATTTTTTTAATAATATCGGGTGATAAGATGATAAATCCCAAATAACTCTAATGACTGAAACAAAATTAAAGCCCAAAATCCATTCCCAAATGCATGTCCAAAATTATGTGATAAAAGTACAGGAATCTATGAAGGAAAGTACCAAAATAAAGGAAACTCAACAATGACAACTCCTAACACCCGAGCTAGTAAGGTTGATATAGTCGTCAAATTTATCATGGAAAACTAAAATCATTTTCAAATACATAGGGTGAGTATATAGGTATACTCATTATAGAAAACCAAATGCTCTTGTGCACAAGTACATAGACATTCTAAGGCCCCATTAGAAATATAGATAAACAAAATATCTCACAAGGAAACTATCCACCCAGCCTCACCAAGGAACACTCCCTAAATAATACAAGTTAGGTAAAGTAATAGTAATAGCACATCAATATTTGGGTAACCTACACCGCTTTCCCACTAATTACTTAGATCATTTTATGAATCAGACCTCCCCTATAGATTCCACAATAATCCCACTATCGCCCATACAAAAACCTCATGGGACATTCCATCCACACATCTATCCTGCCCACAAACACCTGGTCCACCACAGCCATACTCAACCACACCCACAGACACCTGGGCCACAACAATCACCACCACACCCACAAACACCTATTACAGAACAACCACTGCCACAACGAACAAAACCTTGGCCTCATCCTGGTGACACTTGGGAAAAAACCATTACGCACACACATGAGCCAACCACAATGACACACCCTGCCTGAAGAGACTTGGGCTACCTAGGAGAGGGAGAATAAAATGAGTTAATAACCAGCCACTCATAGTAATGTTGAAAAAACACCCTCCCCCATTAAATGGGGTTGTTGGGAACGAAGTTCTCATCGTTGGTGGGGTAAGTATAATAATCAAAATAAATATATTTTCTACATATAGGTAATCAAGTAGTCGTCCAAAACTAAGGGTACTAAAACAAACAACCACCCAATACACTAACACACTTGCTGTTATCCATCCATGCACAAGTGTACAACAACCACAACTTGAGAATAACCCATTTCTTATAAAAACAGCTTTTTTATCATACCTATTCTCATTATCATGTTCAAGTGATTCCATTTAAATATTTTTCCACTACTGAGAAACTAACAGGCATAACCAGAAGTCAAAACAACAACTGAAGGAAAAACCCAAGAGGGAATTCAAGCATTCACACATGGTAGTCTTGTAAGTAACAACATCAATAGATGTCTGTGGGATCCCTTGAAGTACTAGAACCAAAACAATCCCTTACATAAAGGGTCTAGAACATTTACCACCAAATCCACACAACCCCAGATTCAAAAACGAACAACCTCTCAACCAGAGAGTCCATCCCCCCACTATGCCACCCCACAAATATTAAAAAAACCATGCATATCATCAGAATAGAGAAAGTATGTTTTTAGATTTATCCATCACCATTCATTATGTCCCCTCCTTCCATTTGGTAAACTATTGTGATCATAGAAGGGTTCTTATCCATCAGGCATCCATTTAATCAACCAATTTTATGTGATTAATCAGTTTCCATGATACAGTCATTCAATAACATGATTTTCCAGAAAACAAAGCTTTATTAGTGTGCAAGAAAGAACCTACAATGGCCATGCTATTCACTGTAGATAAGCCCATACAATTCACAACATAAAAAAACAAGGTACAACACAACAATCATTATTAGCCTCCCAAACTCTTCATTATTTAAAAGAATGTTTATTATCACTGTCATGTTTGGTTTCATCTAAGTCTTGAAGAAATATCTTCATAACCACCCCACACGATGCATAGTAAAGAAATATGATGGAAAAAAGAAAACCCCTACATGGATGATAAAGGATTGATGTTTTTTCCATTGTTCCAAGAACTGGGTAAGTGCGACTTGCAGAAAGAACTCTGAGGATGAGAATAAATTGATCTAGCATGAGTACATGATTTTTCTCTAGAGGAATTCTTGATGTACCCATAGAGAAACAAAAAAGAAGAAGGAAGAGATGATCTAGGCTTAAGAAGAGTGCAGATCCTAAAATCAGGTAGACCATTTTGATGTACATAAAATTCAGATCATGGATTGACCACGCAAATAGACGGTTACACACATTTAGATTAATTGAGAATTAATAATTCTCCATGGATATGGTGGAGATAGACCAACAGAATAATGTGAGTTGATATATTTCATTGAAACAAATAAAACACATAATATGGGCGAAACTGGAAAACACATGAGGTTGGAAAACATGAAAAACGGTGTGATAGGCCACACATTTTGGAAGTTGAGGGTCTCCCCACTCTTATGGGATTTAAGATATCATTTATGGGCTTTAAAAACGAAATAAATCACTTTATTAGAGGCATTAAAACACTTTTACATCAAAAGGTATGTTACTAGAGCGAAACTGGAATAGTAAAGGATAATCATGAAATGACTCACCGATGGGTGACTCACCAACACCCTGGCACCATTTCTATGGCACTATTTCCCAGGCACCATTGCCTTGGCACCGTTGTCCTTTGGTGCCACTGATGCCCTTCGGTGCCACCGAAGCCCCTTGGGGAAATTGATTCCCATCAGTGCCACTGATGTCCATAGGTGCCACTGATGTCTATCAGTGCCACTGATGTCGATCGTTGCCACTGATATCCATCGGTGCCACTAATGTCGATCAGTGCCACCTTTCATCCAACCAGAAATTTAGAAAACTCCTCAATGAGTCACCGATGGTCACTTGGATGCCTCGAACATCAGGATTTGGTATGGTAATTGACCAGGAAGGTCTGGTCCATTAAATTACTAATCTAACAGTTGAATTTCAATATAATTTAATTGGGTACATATTTATTACAAATACGTTAGAGAGATTTTATAGGATCACTCAATCATAAAAATTGTACAAGGACTATAAATTCCATGAAATACAAAGATTCCTAAAATTCCATTATTGTACTTATAAAAATATCTTCTTAAACCCATACAAAATACATTTTGATATATTAATACATCACTTATCTTTAAAATCCCATTTTCAAAACTAATATTCCAAGAATATAGGGAAGGATTTTTTTCGTGGAATAAAACATAGAATCATTAAAATAAAGGAATAAATAATAATTTTTTTCTTGGTGGGAAATGATGTTGATGACACACACACACACACACATATATATATATATATATATATATATTACATTTATTATTCCTCTAAAAATATGGTCAAAACATTCCATATAAAATAATTAAAAAAGAATCCTTTTGAAATGCATTCAATAGATGTAAAAAATAAGGCATAAAATTCCCTTTATAATTCATTTTTTATATATAGATAAATATATAAAATAATTTTATTAATATTTTCATGTAAGAAAATTATTTTAAAAATAAATATTTGATACATTTAAAACAATGTTTTTAAGGTAAAGTGTTTCATACCATGAGTCAGAATCCTCGCATACATTTTTAATCTTCATGAATAATAACTTTATGATAATGATTCAATTTGATCTGAATTTTTTCATACTCATTCAATTATCATTATCCATTTTATTTCATTTATGTAATTTTTTTATTTTCTAACGTCATTATTTTATTTTACCGTGGATGTTATGAGGACATCAGTTCATAAGACGAATACAAATTTGTTAGGATGGATGTGGGAAATGTGTTGGTTTTTCAATTAAAAAGAAAATCATATTCAGGAAATTAATAATATTTTTATTCAATAATAATACTTTTGAACTAATCCTTGAAATTTGGTTATGAAAAATTAATTTCATTACAACCATAAATATGGTAGGTCACATATACGTATGGTTAAAATTTTATTATTTTATTAAGAACAATTGAACTTCTATAAGTGTTATTTATTAAATTAAAAAAACATGTAATAAAACATAAATATATTATTAGATATTTAAATACAATTATATATTCATTATATGTGATAACATTAAAAGAAATAAATAAAATCTCTTCATGGTGATGGTAATCTATACTAACACATGAACAACCATTTTCATTTTTTAATGGAATGAAAGGAAAAAATATACATGGTATAATATATTTAATGAATGATAATATTTTTTTATATATGTATATATTAAATTTGACTTTATAACATTATTTTAGAGGTTGTCATAGAAAAATTAATTCAACTGATTCGCATGTCGGTTGTCTATCGTATACCCAAATTATGGTTTATATTCCCTTTTCATGGAAGTAGGAGATAGATTATGGTTAATAAATTCCCATAATGAAACCATATTATATGTTAGATAATTTAGTTATAATATCACATTTGGAATAAAAATTTTAAAAATGGTAGAAGATGAAATAGAACAAAAAAATTTGGTTTATAGCAATAGTAGTTCTTTAGAAAACCTCATTTGGCATTTAATTTATTCCCTTGAAGGTTGGTATTATCCTAAAAAAATAATACCTATTAGAAATGGAGAGTGATTTTTAAGAGATACATGGGTAGTTATTTACTAAAATATATAACTCTAAATGAGTGTGCAATATAGGAGATTTAATTCCCTTTTAGAAGTAAGGGAGATGGCCCCATACGAATTACTTAAATGATTAAATAATATATATATATATATATATATATATATATCATAATCATCTCAAGATGAACCAATTCTCAAAAAATTAGAATTTAAGGTGTTAGAGGGTCTAAATCAACTCAACAACTAACATTTAGACATATTCTAGACACATTGAAAGCCTTATCTCTCAGTTAAATCACATTAATCTCTTTTTCCCTTAACCAATGTAACTTAACTTATTACCATTATGCCATTATTTTAAGAAAAAAAGTGAAAAAGGACTTTTAAATAGATTTTTTAATTTTGATTAAGTACTTGGAATCCACATTAGTATATGCAATTTTTATATATTATTTAAATTATAATTAATACACTACTGGAAATATGAATTTTACCAACAGTTTTGGTCAACCTGTTGGTATAGTTCATTAATTTGGACCTATACCAACTGTTTGGCCAAAACTATTGGTATAGGTCACTTATATATATGTATACCAACTTTTTTGGACAAACCATTGGTATAAGTCCATTATAGAGGACCTATACCAATGGTTTTGACCGAACCGTTGGTATAGGTCCATTATAGAGACCTTATACCAATGGTTTGGAAACCGTTGGTATAGGTCTTTCGATTTTTTATCGAATCTTCTTACCGTGAACATTATATAAATAAAAATTTAAAAAAATTATGACAATACATATATATATTTATGAAATTATGTTCACAAAAGTCATGTTAGGTTAGTGGTTAAGTCATTCAATTATAAACTAGAGGTCCTGGGATCAAATCCCACCGAATATTTTTTTTGAAATACATATACCAACGGTTTTGAAAACCGTTGGTATAGATTTTCATATTACTTATACCAGCGGTTTTCAAAACCGTTGGTATAGACTTATTGTCACGGCTTACTTGGCAACGGTCCTCCAAACCGTTGCTATAGCCTATACCAATGGTTTGAGGGCCTATACCAATGGTTTGGAACCGTTGGTATATGGTATTTTTCCAGTAGTGATATAAAAACACAAAATGTTCCAAAATTATTTTTTTGGAAAATCCATGATTTGTGTTTACAAAATAATTTTAACTTGAAATAACAGAATAAATTGTATTTCATGAATTTTTGTGGATAAAAATTCCAAATTCAATTTTTTATACATTTTTTAAATCATAATATGAATGGAATCATTCAAACAATTCATTAAATGAAAATACATGAGAATATTATTTAACTTGAGTAAAGCATAACTTATCTTCACAAAAGTTATGAATGGGTTCCCAATTTTAAAAAAATGTATCATAATACATTATTTATCTTCTAAAATGTATATTTTGTCAAAAACCACACATAAAATTGGATAAATTCAAGAGGTAGATATATTTTAAAGCTTTACCCTATGAGATTAACAAAAATTTACACCTTTTACTGAGGTGAAAATTATTTAGTATGGTTAATATAAACAATGATAAAAAATTATTTAGTATAATTTAATATAAAATTAATCCCACAATGCGTGATGAAAAAGGGATTTCCATAAAAAATCGCAAGTATGATAGTTTATATATCAAAATACAGATAAAATTAATTTCGATGGCCTTAATTGATTGATTAATAATATTAATAAGAAAATTTTACTTTTTTATCAATTTTAAATTGAAATGGAACATTTAACTTTTTTAAAATTTAATTAAATTTTTTAAATAAACATTAGTATTTGTCACTACTCATCCAATAATAAACCTTTTTCAAATCAAATTCGAAAAAAAACTCTAATCCAATGTTTACATTCTATTATAAAAAAATTATTATATTTATCATATTTATATTATATGAATTTTAAATATTAATTTAAAATGGAATTAAATATTACCTGAAATAAAAATTCCTTTAAATAACAATTATTTATTTATAAAAAAACTCTAGTTTTATATCTTGATAAAATAAATTATGAAAAATAATAAAATTATAAATACATCTATTTTTCAAAAAATTAAAAATATAAAATATAAAATAATTTCATAATTTCTTTATTATATCTAAATATAAATCATTTCAATGGAAAATATTTACCTTTAAATATAATATATTTTAAGTTAAAAAGTAAGATAATAATAAAATTAAATGTAAAAAGATTTTTTAATTTTTGGAATATAATATCTCTTATTGAATTAAATAGATAAATATATAAAATATTGATGTGAAATGTTGGTAAACACAATGGCTAGTGGTAGGAGCTACACCCTTGTCGCCCTTCGGTGGTGGGTTCGATCCCTGAGGCCTTACAAGAGGTTGGGCATTGTCACTCGGCTAGGCGCACCCTTTGAATATAAATAAAAAGAATTAAAAAAATAATATTCTGTTTTACTGAAAAATTATATTTTTATTATAATGATTCATAAGAAACTGTTAAGGTGATAAATATGTTTGAAAATTATTATTCTATATATAAAGAGATTCATATCACAACTCAACCATTATTCGACCCAAAAAATAATTTTCAAAAGAGAATTAATTTTTCTACTATTTGATATATTATTATGTTTATTAAATTATTAGTAAACCATATATTTTATTTATTTAAATACCATAATTAATTATATAATTATTTAAGTACATGTTGTGATTTTTGGAAAGGTTTTTTCCAGAGTTGTAAAGAAACATTGGTATGTTAAAAATGGTAAATGAGATAATTATTACATCATATCAAAATTAATAATCATAAAATAATTTTAATTTTTATTCATTAATTATTTTTTTAGAACTATCAATGATATAATATTATGAAAAATGATTTATCATACCATATTGGGGATGGTAGGCCATATGCACATTTGAGTAATGTTTCCATTATTCAATGAAATTTAGGTAAAAATTAACTATTATTTTATATTTATATAATTATTATTCGATCATAATTTTTAGATTTTTATTTAAATAGACTTATATATACCATCCATGTGATCTGGTGATAATACACGAATCTCATTCTTTATAGAGGGGTAATTTACACATAAGCACAAAAAACACAGTCATTTTTCAACTGATTGAAAGGTATAGAAAAATATGATATAATTTCTACCAAGAAAGATTATTTTTTTATTAATTAAATATATATACATACCTTAAATACATCATTATAACAATCTATGGTAGGCAATGAGGGAAAATGGATAATATCAATTCGCAAGGTGGGAATCAACAATGCACATGAACGATGGTTTCATTTAACATTTAATTATATAAAGATATATATTAAGGTTAAAAAATTGCATAATAACGTGTTAGTATATGGTATGTAATAATTTTATTTTTGAAAAATGGTTAAAAGTGTTCTGAAGGTGATATAAGAAGAAATAAAACTAAAACATTTTATTAAAATCAAAACCACTTCTTTAAGAAATACCTTATGATATATATCTAAAGCCTTTGGAATTCTTCCAAAACAAAGACATATTGAACATGGGGAGGGGTTTTAAAGAGATTATGTGGTAGGGATGGGATTAACTAGTGTTATCAAAGGGTTTTAGGAATATAGGATATAAGGTTCCCTTCTGTAAGTGAGAGAAATGAAACAGTTGAAATAACTTAAATAATTAAGTAATTAATAAATATATATCATAATATTGTTATGTGGAACCATGTCACCCTAAAATAAAATAAATGGTGTAATAAGGTTTAAATAATCTAACAAAATAAAATGTATACATGTTTTTAAGCATTTTCATTTGTACATTAGAGTTAAAACATATTAAACCCATATTAACCATAACTGCGACATCATAAATTTTTATCATGATGACATACTTATAAGACTAAAATTAAAAGGGAACATATGAAAAAAAAAATTACCATGTTTATTAAAATTTTTGATTACATTAATTTAGGTTTAATTTTTATATGTGTCAAATTTACTTTTGATAAAATAACACACAATGTGTGGAAAACTATTTTTAGGAAAATACTAGATTTAAGATTAAAAATAAGTTTATCTTCAAACCAATTAAAAAATGATTTTACCCAAAAATATTCGTTTAAATGAAAAAAATAAGGGTTTTATTATATTTGATAATCCCAAAATTACTTGAATCTTCAAAAAAAATCATTATATTTAATGACCCAAAAAATAGTTTTTAATTTGAATACAATATAACTTATCCTCTCAAAGGTTGTATTATAAACTGAATTAAAAAATATTTCTAAGAAATGTTATAATGAAAAATTTATATTACATCATTAAATTTTAACATCGTTCCTCACACAAGCCTTATTTTTCATTTAGTAAATGGATTAAAACAATAAGAACCAATTTAGTAATGAATATAAAGAATAAGGTGGTGGTTGTCTTAAAGAGAAGTTGAATTGAATGTGAGCCATGTTGCGAACTATTGTGTTTATTATTAACCAGACATCATGATTTATGTTTAATAACATAAACCTATTTGAATTTACTAACACCAAAAATATGATAACACCAGATGTTCATATGTTAATTAACATAAAGGTAAAATGATTAAATATCCTTACTGTTAATAATGTGGTATGAAACATCAATTGGAATATATTACATGAACATGAATATGATTTTTTGTGTTAAAGGAGGGTATGGAGAAAAAATATTCCAATGAAAAAAAGAAATATTTTTTGTTAAAAACACAAAGGGGGGTAAATTTTATCCCATTAAATAATTGGAATTCATTATATGTAGAGAATATAGAAATTTTAGAAATTTATGTCCTTGGGAAAAATCACATGTAGGTTATATACAAGACTATAAAAATAAAGTTATAGTAATGTTTAATGACATAAAATTTAAATATGAGAGAACTATTAATGACCCCAAAATGGTTTGAATTATATATAGGATTATGTTTTTATATTGATAAATCTTAATACATGATTCATATTATTTATTATAGAAAGGAATTATTAAAGAAAAAGATTATAATGGGTGGTTAACTTTTTTTTGAAGTACCATGGTAAAATAATGTGTCTATATATAGAAATTCAATAGTAAAGATGTAGTAATGAATTGAAGTATTATCATAATTTTAAATTCATTATTACTATTTTTAATTCTTATCTAATGGGAGTACTTTGGGGATTATTATTTTTATTTATTAAATATATTAGTTAAATATAACCCTTTATATATAACTTCTACTTTATAGAAAAATTAAATTAGAGAAATAATGATTTTATATTTTCTGGACATAAGATATTGATAAAATATAGTTTTAATATTATTATTGATATTGATGTAATTTGGATAAAAGGGGTTAATGATATTTAGGATTTTTTTTATATTACTAACCATGATACTAAAACATATTTGATGATTATGGGATTAATTATATTTTTGAATAAGTTAGATATATTAAGAATATTATATTACTATGGTGAATGGAAATAAATTTTTATATGATGGGATATTATTTAAAAAGTAATGGTTGGTTAATCTTTTGTAATTATATATATCTTTATTTTGGATTTAAGGTGATTCATGTTATTTATAGAAAATATTATCATATTGTTGATATTATATGATTTATTTTGACATATTTTTAGGTATATTATTCTATTTTTTAATATTTTTTTAGAGGAAAATTTTAATTGATATCAGAAGAATGAGTGAACATGTTATTCTAACTCTAGGTTTAAATATAGTTAAGAATATTTTGAAGTGTTTTAAATTTAGTTTCTATGTAATGTCTATAGTTTGACATTGGGTGTATTATTTTATTCTTCTAAGATTAATTTAGTATTTATTCATATTAGATATTATCTTACCTTGTGCTTACAATTTTTGGGTTTTGGTTATTTTTTTAAATATAGGAGTAATAACTAATTATTATTTTATGAAGTTAGTGATCTGTTATAATATTATTTCAGTACCATAGGAAATATTAATGAATTTATTAATATTCATTTCATGGAGTAAAATATGATATAAATGATTAAACGTATTGAAACATGAAACTAATGGATTATATTTTAATTAATTACTTGAATAAAATAATATAATTATATGTCCATATGTTCATCATTAAGATGATAATGAAATTAAGAAACTCTAGGAAAAATTTATTTCATAAAAAATTATAATATTACTTTTATTTTTGATTAATCAGAAAAATTCACACAACATTGATTTATAGTTTATTATTCATTAAATTTCATAGAATAATTAAATTTATATAGATAAAAATTATATTCTAGTATCCATAAATTCGTGGACATTACTTTCTTCCACCATGTCTATTTGTTCACATCCCACTAATTTTACTTTAATAATTCTATACTCCAGATAAAATTCATATTTCCCCTTCCTTCTATGATGCTGGTTTTCAAATACCTAAATTGGATTATTCATTATTTCCATTTATATGTGGATTATGATATGTGTACATAATTACTTCATGAATTAGTTATCATTTAAAAAGATATGATCTTTGATTTTTTAATTACTTGTCTAAATAAAATTTTTATAAGACATGTTTCATTTAACGCACTATTATTTCCTTGTATGATGTATATAATACCTCATAAATGAATTTTGGAATGTTTCTTCATGAAATTCATGGGATTTATAGACCCATATTATAATCTTATTTTGAATTACATTTGATTTGATTATTACCAAAATGATAATTACCATAAATGTAAATTATTAATAATAAGTTATGAAAAATAAAAATAACTTGGGTGAGTTTCTTAACAAAAAAATATGACACAAATGAATATTCACATATTTTTCGGTGAAGAGTATCATAAATGTAAAAAAATCAATATCCAAATTGTAAATAATGTGGGAGAACCCGCCTAGGGAAATGTATTAAAAGAATGAAAATATGTTTTTATGTGGAAAAGGATGGAATAAACTAACAATATTTTTTCGAAATTAGAAGAGTTGGTATGATACCATGAATGAAATTAATTCTCTTCCCTAGCTGTTAGTTAAATAATTTAAATGTAGGGAGTATCATTATTATGAAAAATGATTTATTAGGGAGGAGAACAATATGTCTATCAACAGTATTATAAAAATAAATGGTTATAAATATCTTTTTCCATTATTTTTTAAGATGAGGAAGCTGTAAAAGAAATATTTATGTTACGAATTATATATTGTATTATGTATTTATATTTAAAAAATAATAAGACCAAATTTATAATCTAGATTAAAGGAAGGAAGTATTAATTAATAAAAAGGTGATGCATGGTTAATGGAGGAAGAATAACATTTATATATTAAGGCGTCTATATATAGGGTTTTAATTGTTATTATGTAGTGATGAATTTAATGATGCCCATCTATTTAAATTAATTAATAAATTTTAAGTTTTTTTTGTGATTTGAGTACTTTGGTTGAAATTTACTGAGTTTTAAAAAATATTTATGGTATATTTAATCCTTTATTCATAAATTTTGTTTTTTTGTAAGTGGTTATTTAATGAATAATGATTTTATATTTTGTGGATATAGGGTATTATAATCATTAGGGTGAAGTTGATGATTTAATTTGTTAACTACGGTTAAAAATGTTTTTAAAATTTAGGAACATTCATTTTATAACATATATAACCATGATATTTAAATGTGGTTTTATGACTATGTGATTAATGATATATGTTTTGAAGAAATTCACTATTTTAGGAATATTATATGATTAAAATAAATTGGGATATTTTTGGTTAAGTCGGTATGGAATTTAAGGGAAAAAGTTTGAGTGATTTTTTTAATGTATATAGGATTTTATTTCATCTTATGGTGATTTACGTTATTAATAAAAAATATTCACAAATTTTGAATATTATTTGATTAAGAAATATAAATTTTTAAGTATATGAAATTAGAAGTTACCAATAATTTTTTTGATAAAAATGCTAATTTATTCATGGATGAACATGTGATCAATTTCCTCTAGTTTTGAGTTTTAAACTTGGAAAACATCATGGTTATGAATTTTATGATTAGTTTTTTATGGAATTCATAATGTTTAACTATTTTTTGTTATCATTTAGGCTTGAAATATTAATTTAGTATTTCTTAATAATATATATTATTTTATTTTATTTTTACAATCTTTTGTTGTTGGATAATGTATAAAGGTAGGATGAATAACATTTATCAATTTTTGGATCTTTTTGTTAGTTGGAGTAGAGTACCCAAGAGGTGGGTGAATTTAGTATCTATTAAAAAAATTGAAAAGGTTTCTTAAAAAGGTTCCACAATAAAAATAAATACAGCCCAGTTATTCAATGTAATACGGTTATGAAAGTTTGACTGTTTAAATAACTTCTCATAGGCTTGATTAATTCTCAGTAATCTTGATATTGGTTATTAACATTACTTTTAAAGTTATGATAACAAGGCAAAGAAATTATAACTTCTTTCCAAGATTAACTATCAAAGCATGTTTAGTGATTTCTGAATTATATAGTAAAATAGAGTAAAAATAATAATCAACACAACGAATATAAAAAAGTGGTTCAGTCTCATCCCAAGACCTAATCCAACCCACTTGGTGATCACCTACCACCATGTAGTTTATATTAATAAACTTGATCCACATCTGGGATCAGGGTAAACAACAATACACAAGACTATCCTGGTCAGGTGACCTTTTCCACAGTTCTTCGTCGGTATAACCTATCAAGTCACACAGAGACCTCTTCCTCACTTATTTGTGGAAATAAACAAGTGTAAAAAGTGTGGGAATAAATTTATCTTGAATCCCTTAGTTTAATGCAAGAGACAGTTTATGTTTTTATACAAACACACACACACTGATAGAAAGCTAAAGACAATACACAATAGAACATAAATGATTAGATAAAGTTAAAAGTGATCTGAGTGTTATTCAATGCAGATCTAGACTTCTGGGATGAAGCAGATGCAGGAATAGAGTCCTCTTGTGAAAAACAGAGTATCACAAGATAGATAGATTTGGCTCGTGTTCTTCATGATGTTGACAGTGGGAAGATGTTCTCGACTCTAATATATGGTATTGTAGTTTTTTGTATTCGATATTGCTTCATGTGTTCTTCAGAAGTGTTGAGTTTCCTTTATCGATTCTCTTCCCAAGAATGCTTGTGCTTTTTCATGATCGTGCACACTTGTTTCCCTATCCTCTACTATTTTTGTTTCTTACAATGCTATTCTTTTTATTCTTGGAGTACATGTGTTGGAGCCGAAAGGATTCATGTATTATATACCTCATACCTCGTACTTTCTAGAAACATTAATTATACCAGTGTATTTAAAAGATTCAACGATGAATACTAAAGATTAAATTGAAAACTTACAAAAAAGATTAAGAAATAGTGTCACTGTCTGTCTAGAAATGGTGTCTCCATGAAACGGTGTCTCCTTGAAACAGTGTCTCCTTAAAATAATGTCTCTTTATTTTTCTTTGAGAGATGATTGGGTCATGATGGCATAGTTTTATAGAGATCAGGAACCAGTAGCACATATGTGGTGTCCGGTCACAGTGTCTGGTCACGGTGTTTGGATGGTGACGGTGTATGGTCACGAAGTCTGGATGGTCACAGTGTTTGGTCACGGTGTCTGTAAGGTTAGGGTTTCTGGGTGGTCACAGTGTTTGGTCATGGTGACTGGTCACGTTGTCTAGTCACGGTGTCTAGTCATGGTGTTTGGGTCCTTTTCTAGAAAAACATAACCGGTGGCAGACTCATGGTTTCTCAGACTTAGACAAATATCTATACACTGACTTAAATAGTGATATTCATATAATGTATTAGACTCAATCATTTATAAAGTAAATCCATTATAACACAAACTAAAAAATAGTTTACAATAATTATTTAAGGCATAAAGAAAATAATCATATGTACACATTATTTTAGACAAATTACATGGGATTAACAGGTTTTCAAGAATGTATAGGATTTGTTATCATTAAAACATGATTAAAACATGAAGAGTCCAACAATTTTTCCCTTTATGATGACCACAAATCATGTTAGTGAGAGATCTATTCTTAGTTAATGTGTCTCTTCCTTTTCATTAGTGTGCATATCTATCAGTGTGCAGAATCTCTCCCCCTTTTGGGATTATAAAAAAGAATACAAAAGTAAATAAAACAATAGATTAGAAGATTGCACAATGCATTAGATGGATAAAAAGTGTCATTACAAACAGTAAGAAAAAAATACATAAATTATTCCTTTCAAACGATAGTGTCAATTTTTCTTTATCACTAGTTGTCTTCTCTTTTCCCTTGGCAAAAACATAAGAAGAAGCCACAAGAGTAGATGTAGAAGTGGAAGGAGAAAGTGAAGAAAATGATAGAGAAGGTCGAGGGAGTCCCCTAAAAATAGAAGGGTCCAAGGTAGGTTTGGTGGAATACCAAGGAAACTGTTGGTCAAGGATAACTGTTCTGATCTGACTCAAAGCCTGGGAGATAGACATAGATGTAGAGGCAAGGGGATAGGATGAGAAGGTAGGCAAACTAGGTCACAATGGTGTTGTTGTAGGATCCACACTAGAAGTACTCTGGACATGAAGATAAGTCCTTAAAATATTGATGAAGTCACCAATGATCACACCACCATAGTGCATCACTTTTTCAAATTTATCCTTTTTCTCCATGAACACGTATGACAAGGGAGTGAAATCCATAAGGTTTTAGAATTGATTTTTTAAAGCATGAGTGACAGGAGGGATTATCAGATTCTGTACAAGGTAATTGAAGTTATTGGTCATGTCATGCTTCGGGAAGATCCTATTGAAGTAGAATTACACCTTCTTAGTAATCTCTTTCTAAGCATCATTTTCTATTTTGGAGTGAATTCTCACAAAATCAAGAACTATGTAATTATTCTTGACAACCTCAAATAGAGACTCTTTGTCAATGCCACTGAGCACAAATTAAAGTTCTACTTTTAATAATTGTTCTGAGAAGATAATTGTCCAAAGAGGGATGAGATGACTGTCTAGAAGTATTATAAGCATTAATAGTTGAAATATGGGGCATTTATTGATTCATAAATTTTTGTAGATAGCCCTTATACTCATCAGTCAACTTGTAAAGACCAGTAACAAGCTCACACATCTCTTGAACAATTTTCTTATTTCTCTCAGGCACTTTGTCAGCCAAGGAAGTTATATTAGGTTGAATTAGTTAGGCTAATTCATGTGGAATTTTACTACCAATATCCTCAATAGGATGAGAAATAGGTTATGGTCTTTATTTCAACCCTCTCTACATATCTTCAACCATACCTCTGAGAGACAGCACCTCATCACTTAATTGTTTGTTCCCAATTCTAGTCTCTTGAATTTCATGAATCTTCTTTGGATGAATATTCTATTTGATCTTATACAACAACAACACAACATCCTTTTCATTCAAACTGGTTATAGGAGCAGGTTGGGTATTCATGATCTTTTTAACTCTATCCAAGTGGGTATCACCAAAAGCTTAAAAATCATTCTTACGTACCCTGTTTGAATGTTCTTATGAGTGTTTAGAGATAGGAGTTGAGATGGGCTCAGGTTCCTTTACATTTATAACATCAATATCATATATTGGTTTCAATTGAAACACAGCAGTTAGGTCTATACCTTTAATTGTGTCTTCCTGAGAGTCATTCACGTCAAAATAACTAGAAAATTTATACCATGTATCAACTGATCTTGGATCAACTTGATTAGGCACTTTAACACTTTCTAGACTGGGGGGGGGGGGTTCTCTCCCTCAATAGGTGCATGTTTTTAGGATTTAGTGATTTATATTTTTGATCTATTTCCATGATTTCATCCCCAATATCCTCACCCATTTCCTTTTTATCCAACGGAATGGCTTTCTCCATTCTCTCTTTAGCAGATAGGATAATTTCAGGAACATCTTGTTCCTCCACATGTTCCTCACAAGCAGCTTCTTGCACAAGAAATGGATCCTCTTATATATTCCCTTTTACAATATCCATTTCACTTACCATAGCCAGAGATTCTTCTTTAGAAGTAGCATATTCATCCAGATCAGCAACTTCTTCAAGAACATGCATTTATTTGTTATTAATGTCTTGGAAAACAGGTTCACTGTCTTTCACATCTAGAATAGTTTCCCATGTATGTACAACAACCTCTTCCTCTTCTTCCTCATGAAAATACATGGAAATTTTATCTAATTTTAAACCAGGATCAGAAATGTCTTTAGGTCATGAAGAGTGGTCCACAAGAATGAACTTTTCATAAACCCTGTCATTATCTTCTACCCATGCTTTTCTCCATGGATTCCAACTGATTCTCATTCTCTTTACTATAACATTTGAAAGACTCAATTCATAGTCCTTGATGACTTTTTCATTGAGTCCAACCTACCCATTAGCATGAAGCATAACATATATTAATCTTGAGTAAAATTGGGTGGTTTACTTGGAGGTTGTATTGATCAAGTCAAACATATGGCGGATAACGTACTTGCATAGGTTGATCTTGTTTCAGGAAATGTATCAAAAATAGATCCTAATACTTTAGTGTACAAAAATCACCTTTTAGGGGCTAATAGGATTATGAACAAATTTAAATAGAAGTCTGGTATCACCATCTAGATCATCATCTATGGCTCTTCACTTTGTTTCATTTCCATTTAAGCTTCCCAATGCTTCTTCCAAAACAAAGAATTCAATTAGAGGAGGAGGACCTCTCCATTAGTCCGCACAAATACCCTTATAAGGTATCCTTTGGCATGCATCCCATAACCTCGAAGAAAAGGTCCATCTATAGCCATTTATTCGGCTTCTCACAATAAAATAATCTTTTTATCAAAAGAAAATTGAATGAAATGATAAAACGGGGAAACTAGCTTCAGGTAAATTAGTCTATCCTTCTTTGTGAACCAATCAAGCCACCTTTTCTCTTTTAAAAATTTCAATAAAAAGGACTTACTTTATAGCATCCACTTGGGATTTTTTTTTTCAGGAATGGATTCTCTGTTCGCCATTTTCGTATTCAATGAACCTTTGGGTGCTAACATTGGAGTTATTTTCATCATCTTATTTGAATTGTGCTTCTAAGGGGTTGATGAGAACAAAAGTTCCATTCTGGGCATTCAAAAGCGGTTTTAGAGAGAGAAAAGTTGAAAGAGGGGTTACGGTTTGAGAGAAGAGAGCTTAGGTGAAGAAATAAGTGAAACTTCTTTCAATTTTATCATTTAGGGATACCAAGCGTCATAAATTCAAAAGTACAAGAAAGTAAAATAACAGAATAACTAATTACCATGATACAGGTTATAATATGTAAATAAAATAATAGTGAGTCTTTAGGGTGAGACTGTAACCGACTTTCATGGTGAGACTGGAACTAGCTTTCACGGTGAGACTGGAACATGCTTTCATTATGAGACCATAATTGGATTTCACAGTGAGATCATAACTAGTTTTCACGGTGAGACCATAATCGTGTGATTTCTAAACTGTCTGACGGTATTTTTTGAGATAGTAACTTCCAGACAGTAATAGAGAGATAGTAACTATTAGACTGTAAACATGAAACAACAACTTTAAGACAATAATACTATTGAACCGTTAGACTTAGACAGTAATCTTAAGACATTGACTTGTGAAACTGTAAACTATGGAATAGTTATTTGTAAAACTGTATACTTAATACTTAATATTTATCATTTCCAATTCATGTATGATGTAACATTTCTTTCAGAATTTAATGGTTTGGTGAATACATCAGCGAGATGATATTCAGTTCCAATGAAGTTTAACGTGATGTCATTGTTTTGATAATTATCTCTAAAAAATTGATGTCTAACATAAATATGTTTTTTCCTATAGTGTGAAACAGGATTTCTTGAGATATTAATAGCACTTTTATTGTTCCAGTTTAAAGGTACATGCCTAAATTGATATCCATAATCTAGTAATGTGTGTTTCATTAACAAAATTTGCGCACAACAACTACCAGCAGCTCTGTATTGAGCTTTTGCAGTAGATAATTCAACCATTTTTTGTTTATTACTACTACATGATACTAGTGACTTGCCTAATAAGTGACATCTTCTAGAGGTGATTTTTTTAACTAACTTTCAACCAATGAAGTCATCATCAGAATAATTAACTAACTCAAATGATTTTCCTCTGGGATAGAATAGTCAAAGATTGGGTGTATGCTTGAGGTATTTGAAAATTGTCTTAACAACATTTAAATGATATTCCTTAGGGTTTTCTTGAAAATTAGCACACATATACACACTAAACATAATGTTAGGTCAGCTAGCAGTTTGGTAGAGTAAGCATCCAATAATCCTTCTGTAAGTGGTTTGATTAATAGATTTTACATCTTCATTATGATCCAACATACAAGTAGTACTCATTGGAGTGTCATTACTTTTAGTGCTATCCAAGACAAAACATATTATAATATCTCTAGTATATTTTCATTGATTCAAAATAATTCCTTAATTATTTTGTAATATTTGATATCCAAGAAATAATTTTAGATCACCCCTTAAACTCATTTCAAATTCATTTTGCATCATTTTACAAAATTGAATACATAAATAATTTTTTTAAGATCCAAAGATAATTTCATCAACATAAATTTTAACTAAAAATAATCATTGGAAATTCATTTTATAAAAAGTGTAGGATGAGAAATTCCTTTGGTAAAACCATCAAAAATACAAAAAGTACTCAGTCTATCATGCAAAGATCTTGGATTTGGTTTTAAACTATATAAAGCTTTTGATAATTTAAAAATATGATTTAGAAAAAGAGGATTTATAAAACAAGTGGGTTACTCGACAAATACATCCTCAACTATAAACCCATTTAGAAATTCACTTTTAACATCCATTTGATAGAGTTTGAAACTCAGATTATCAGCATAAGCAAGAAGAATTTTGATGGCATAATGTCTTGATATTGGTGCAAAGGTCTCTTCATAGTCAATTCCTTCTTCTTGACTATAGCCTTGTGCAACCAATCAATCCTTGTTTCTAACTATATTATCGGCTTCATCTCCCTTATTTCTAAACACCCATTTAGTGCCAATGGTAAATGTGTCTTTAGGTTTGTCAACATGTTTTCAAACATTATTCCTTTAAAAATGATTAGTTTCTTCTTACATAGACATCACCCAAAATTCATCATTGATAGCATCATTAATGTTTTTAGTTTCAAGTTGTGACAAGAAGACCTGATGTACAACCTAATTTCTATGAGAAGCTCTAGTTTGAGTTCTTTTATCTAAGTCTCTTTCAAAATCATCTAAAGGATGGTTCATTAGAGTTATAACAGCTCTAGAAAAAGAAGGACTAGTAATTTCAAGATCTTCAACAGGTTCGGGTTCATTGTGATTTGAATCTAAAGAATTTCAAGAACTGGAAGTTTTTTTATATTCCTTCACAGGATGGTTATAGGATTTTGAATTAATTTCCAGATTTGATATATTATCTTCCAGGTTCTCTAGAGTTGTTTTAAACTCATGTGGATCTATTTCATCAAATTTTAAATGGACATATTCTTCGATGCATTTGGTTCTTTTATTAAACACTCTATAGGATTTACTAGATATTGAATATCCTAAAAATATTCATTCATCACTCTTGGGTGAAAATTTTTCAAGATTGTCCATAGTATTAAGGATATATACTTCGCAACAAAAAACATTGATGTAGATTACTTTGGGTTTCCTATTGTTCCATAACACATATGGAGTTCTTTTATGATTATTTCTAATCAGTACTCTATTAATTATATAGCATGTCATATTTATAGCTTCAACCAGAAAATAAATAGGTATGTCAAATTCAATAAGCATGGTTCTAGAAATCCATTGCATGGTTCTATTTCTTCTTTCTACAACTACATTCTTTTGAGGTGTTCTAGGGGTTGATAAATTATGACAATATCCATTTTATGATCAAAAAGATCCAAACTCTTGATTTTCAAACTCACAACCATTATTACTTCTTAAGGATTTAATTTTATGTCCACTAAGATTTATTATATTTTTGGAATATTTGGTAAAATGATAGTAGGGTTCACTTTTGTGATCCAAAAATAATGTTCAATTATATCAAGAAAAGTCACCTACCAGGACATAAGAGTTGTGCATCCCATTTAAACTAGAAACTCTATATGGTCCAAAAAAATCCATGGGAACCAATTCGAGAGCTTGAGAATTTGATACTTCTTTCATTGTTTTGAAGGAAATTTTGTGCTGCTTTGCCTTTTGACAAGGATTACACAGTTTATCATTTGGAAGCTCAAGTTTGTATAGGTATTTGACTAATCTTTTTCTAGTTAGCTTTCTGAGAGAGTGAATATTACAGTGTCCTGGTCTCCTATGCAAAATCCAAGACACTTCGTGAAAAACACTTAAACCTAGAATGTTTTGAGAGACTAAAGAATCTAAATTAACAGAGTATAAATTTTCATTTCTTAATGCATAAAACACCAATTAATTTTTTGAAATAAAAACATTACAAGCATCATTTTTAAATTTAACATTAAATCCATCATCACATAGTTGTGAAATACTAAGCCGATTATATTTCAATCCATCAACATACAGTACTTTTGAAATTAAAACTAGGTTATAGTTATTGATTTGGCCATGGCCAATGATCTTTCATTTGGCATTGTCACCAATTGTGACATGTCCACTATCAATTTTTATTAAATTCTTGAAACATGAATAGTCTCCTATCATGTGTCTTGAACCCCAACATTTCAAGTACCATATTCTTTTACAGGAGTTCTTTAAGAATAATTCCTACAAAATAGTAAAATAAAACAGATTTTTGTACCCATATTTGTTTGAGTCCAGTAATTTTAGTGACTAGTGCTTTATGAACCCACATATTCCTCATATGTGTCCTATAATCATTATGTAATGTGCTTGAAAAAAATACTCTATTTGGTCCAGGAAAACATGAAACAGTAAAGAGTGTATCATAACTTGAACTAGGTAATGGTTTTCCAAAACTAAAAGTTAAGTTGTATGTCCTAGATTTGGAGACAAAATTAGTTCTTCCAAAATTTATTTTACCAGGTTGATAGCCAATACCAGTAGTATATTGAAGAGAAAGTTTTTTACCTAGAATTAGTACCAACATATCCTTAACATTAGTAAAACTTTCAAGATTCTTTTTAAATTTCTCATTAGATATCTTTAATTCATTATTTTATTTAACTAGTTGATCATTTTTCTCCCTCTTTGTAGAAAGTTTATACTTAACAGTTGATGTTAGAGCAAGTTGTTTCATTAGAAATTTAGATTTATTTTTTAATTCATTACGTGTCTCTTCAATTATATTACAATAGTCTAACATTTCTTCATTATAAATTTTTTTAGAGTCACTTTCTTCTGCAAAATAATAGGAATTGTGTACAAGAGATCCCAGTGTTACCTAATATTTGTTTTTCATAAAACAAATATTGGATTTGTTAGCTTGTTCATCATGTGAAGATCCTGAGTCACTTGAACTGTCCTTAGAAGCACACCAGGTTTTTTTCATTTCCTTTTTATAATTTCTATCTCTGTCCTTGTATTTAATTTTGTACTTGAGCATAGGAAAGTAAGAATTTATATGTCCCTTTAATTTACACACATATTAGACTATCTCATCAAACTTTTCACTTCTTTTCAAATATTTCTTCCAGCTTCCTTTTTGATCATATCTTTCCTTAAAGTGTGGATTTATGAAAAAAGTATTCTTCTTGTAAAATATCATAAACGTTCCGGATAATTGATCCATATCCTAATCACTATCAGGTGATCATTGTTCAGTGTGTGAACTTTCAAAATAGGCTTCCAATTTCCTTTTCTCTTTGTGTTTAGAAGTGGCGGTTTTGAATGAAACATATTTTTTTTTGGGTTCATCCCCCTCTACCTTGTTGAATTTCGGCTTATCTTCATACATCATCATTCTCCCAATGAGTTATTTTACAGGTAACTTGCTGATTTCACATGATTATCTAATAGATAAAAAGGTTCTTATTCATCTTTCAGGTAGGTATATGATAATCCTCATAATTTGTTCTTGGTAAGTAACTTCTCTTCCAAGAGAAACCATTGTGTTGAAAATTTTATTTAACCTGAGATACATGTTATAAATTGCCTCATTAGGTTTCATTTTAACATTATCATATTTAATAGTATAAGTATTAAGTCTCTTTTCATTCACACTAGATGTTCCTTCATGTGAAAAAAGTGTCCCAAATTTCATGGGTAGTTTTACATGCATAAATTCTATTAAATTATTTATCTCATAGAGAGTAATATAAATAATTCATGGATTTACAATTTTATTGTAGGTAGTCTTGGTTAGATCATCCCAAGTGATTCTATATGTTGAAGGAATCTTATACTCAACTATAATTAAAGACCAAATTTCAAAACCAATACTTTGTAAATGCATTTTTATTTTAATTTTACATTGGGATGGTTCCATTAAATAATGGTGGTTTGTTTGTTATAGAACCTTTGAATCTATTATCCGTAATAAAAATATACTTTGAAAGAGATATAAATTTAGAATTAATAGAAATTTACAAATCATTAAAGTACAACTAAAATAATAGTGTAATAGGTTCAAAAACAGAGTCTTAGTAGGAATAAAAAATAACCTTTGATACCAAATGTTGGTCGGAGTAGATTTCTCAAGAGGGGGTGGATTGAGTATCTATTAATAAAATTTGTTTGAAAATGTTTTTTAAAAAGGTTCCCCAACAATAATAATTATAGACCATTTAATCAAAGTAATACGGTTATAAAATTTTGACTATTTAAATAACTTCTCAGAAGATTGATTAATTCTCAGTAATATTAATATTGGTTATCAACATTACTTTTGAAGCTATTGTATTACAGAAAAGCAATTATATCTTATTTCCATGATTAACTATCAAAGAAAGTTTAGTGATTTGTAAATTAAACAGTAAAATAGAGTAAACTAAATTAATCAAAACAGCAGATATAAAACAAGTGGTTCAGTCTAAAGCCAAGACCTAATCCACTCCACATGGTGATCACCTTATACCTTGCAGTTTATATTAATAAACTTGATCCACACCTTGGAGTAGGGTAAGTAAAAGTACACAAGACTATCCAGGTCACACATCCTCTTCCACAGTTCTTCATGGGTATGAACTATCAGGTCACACATGGTCCTCTTCCACAATTATCCATGGGAATAAAAAAGTGTAAATGATGTGAGAGGAAGGATATCTTGTATCACTTAGTTTAATGTAGGAGAGAGTGTGTGTTTTTATACAAACAGAAACTCACACACCTCGAAAGCTGAGAACAATATACAACATAGCATAAATGATGAGATAAGGTTAGAAGTGCCCTGAGAGTTATTCTATGTAGCTCTAGAATTATAGGATGATTCAAATGCAGGAATTGAGTCATCTTGTGGAAAATAAAGTATTTCAAGGTAGTAAGGTCTGGCTCGTGTTCATCGTGAAGTTGACAATGCAAAGATGTTCTTGACTTCGATATATGATATTCCAGCTTTTTAGATTCGATAATGATTAGTGTTTCCTTTAGAAGAGTTGAGTTTCATTTGTCGATTCTCTTCTTAAAAATTCTCATGATTCTTCGTTATCGCACACACTTATTTCTCTATCCTCTACTATTTTTGTTAATTGCCTCGTTGTTCTTTTAATTCATGGATTTCATGTGTTGGAGCCAACATGATGCTTGTATTATGCACCTCGTACCTTTTATTTTCAGGTGTCATGTCTACAAAGAAACATTAACTATGTCAGTGCATTTAATATCTTCAATAATGATCGTTAGAGATTAAATTGAAAAATGAAAAAAAATTAAGAAATGGTGTCACAGTCTTTACAGAAAAGATGTCTCCATGAAACAGTGTCTTCTAGAAATAGTGTCAGCTTAAAATGATGTCTCCTTCTTTGCCTTTGAGTGATGAGATTGTCATGATGGCATAGTTGTATAGAGATCAAGAACTTGTTGCACAAATGTGGTATCTGATCATGGTGTCTGTCACAATGTCTGGATGGTCACAGTGTCTGGTCATGGTGTCCGGATGGTCATGATGTCTAGTCATTTTTTCTAGTCATGGTGTTTGGGTCTATTGCAAGAAATACATAACTGGTGACAGACTCACAGTTTCCCAGACATAGCCAAATATCTGTACATAGACTTAAATAGAGATATTCATAGAATGGATTAGACTGAATCATTTATCAAGGAAATCCATTATAACACAAACTTCAAAATAGTTTCCAATAATAATATAAGTAATAAAAAAACTAATCATTTGTACACCTGATTTTAGACATATTATATAGTATTAACAAGTTTCACATAATGTAAAGGATTTTTGATCATTAAAACATGATTAATACATGAGTATTACAATACTTTTGATCCATTATATGTTCATATTAGTTCCCCATGTTGGAAAATTTCATTGTTGAATATTCTTTTCATTTAATAAAATATTATATAATTGTGGATAGTGATTGAAATGTGAAAGAAAGATGATATTATGTTTGTGGAATATATAATACAATGAAATTATATTTCTTTATGATATTAGTTTTGATGGTAAATAAATTCCACAACTCTTAAAAAATGTTCTTGAAAGAAATTTTATCTTATAAAATTCACTTATGATGAATCGATGACCATTTTCAAACCTCACTGACTTATTGTTTTATGGTATTTAAATTTATCATAAACATGTTATTTCAGGCGGTTAATATTCTATTACACTCTCCATAATTATTTAGAAATTATTATTTCCCTACCATGTCTGTATTTTTACTTCCCACAAATGTTATCCTATTTTTGTACCTAGTTATATTTCATTCTAGATTACCTTTATATGTATATTTTTTAATCTTTCAAAATAAAATATATTAACCATGTTTCGTATGTGTGTTTTAAATGAATTAAATTTAAATTTTTAAACTATTAATTACCGGGTTTATATTAAAATTTAGAGGATATGAATTATTACAAACAAAAAGGATATAACATAAAAATATTTCCAATGAGTATTTCTATAAATTTACTCTTTTAGAATATTAATGTAAATGCTAATTGAATATATTTATTTATAAACAATATATATATATATATATATATATATATATGTTTAACTTATGTAGTTTCTTATTTATCCTTTTTTGAAAAAAAAATATTTCTTTATGTTTAACAGGATTGTATTTAATAAATTGTCTCTTTCTATATAAAAATAGTAGCCTAATGTATGGGTGAAAACTCATCATGTCAAGAAAGGCCATGATGCTCCAACCCATGACTGATGGGCGACAAAAACACAAATCGAACCACTATCTAACATGTTTCTCTACTACTATCTTACATTCTAATTATGTATACATTTTTTATTTCATAAAAGATATCATACAAAATCTTAATGACCCAGACTCTCATGATTTATTACTTTTCTGAATCCTAATTTTCGAGGCTTTGTGGGGAATATCAGTTACTCATTAAGGTGTTTTCCAAATTTCATGTTGAACTAATGGTTGCTCCAAGTGGCATCAGTGGCACCGATTGGAATCGGTTCCAGGGCATCAGTTACAGGGAGATGGTGTCAGGGTGTTGGTGACTCACCCATGGGTGAGCCATTTCTAGCCTCTCCCGAACATTCTAGTTTTACTCTAGTAATACCTTTTTTAACTTAAAAGTGTTTTAATATCCCTTTTTAGGTTGTATATGGCCATTTTAGGGCCCAATAAATTTGTATTAAATCTTCTAAGAATGAGGAGACCCTTGAATACCAAAATGTGTGGCCTTTTTATTAGTACGCGCCCTTTTCTACATTTTCCAGTCACCCGTGTTTTCCAGTTAAACCCATGCAATGTGTTTTATTCCATTTAAGGGAAATATATTAACTCACAGTCGCCTAAAAGTCTATCTCCACCATTTCTATGGGGAATTATTAAATTATAATTAATTCCAACTTTTGAAACCACTGAATTGCATGGTCAATAACCGATCTATATTTTTATTACTTCAAAATGGACTCCCTGGTTTTAGCATTTGTCCTCTTCTTATGACGAGCCTTTATTCCTTCTTCTATTTGGTTTATCTAAGTGCACCTTGAGACATCTTCTAAAGATGAATCATGCTCTCATGCTGGAGTCCATCTTGCTTAACCTTGGAGTTCTTCATGTAAGTTGTGTAATCACCTATTCTTGGCGCAACAAGAAAACCTTGATCCTTGATCGTCTAATTAATATTTTTTCCTTCGTCTCTCTTTATTGTGCATCATGCGGGTGGGTATATTGATTTTCTCTCAAGTCATAGATGAAACCAAATTTAACGAAGAAAATTAACGAACTTTTAAATAATGAAGGGGTGGTAATGATTTTGAAGTTGATGCATTTTACCTTTGTTTTATGTTTTTAATTTTATGGGATCATACTCACTTAAAATCATGGTCATTGGTGGTCCTTTTTTCGTATTAATGAAGTAATATTTTATGGATAATATTGTGATTTAATGACTATGAAATGGAAACTATTTAATCACATAAACTTGGTTGATTAAATGAATTCCCAATGGATAAGAACCCTTGTTTGATCACCATGGTTAACCAAATGGAAAGAAGGAACTTAATGAAGGGTGTTGGATAAATATGGAAAACTCCTTTACTCTTTTATAATGATATGAATGGTTGTTCTATTAATTTTTTTTGTGGTGACATAGAGGGGAATGTAATCTCTAGTTGATAGGTTGTGGTTTGTGAATCTAAGTCCATGTGGAGCCAATAAGTTGGGTATTAGTTTGGTTTTAGTACTTCAAGGGATCTCACAAGATCCCATTTGATGTTGTTACTTACAAGAGAACTGGGAGTGAATGTTTAAACTCCTATTTGGCTGTTTTCTTTCAGATGTTGTCTAATATTGGTATATACCTATTAGTTTCTCAGTCGTGAAGAAATATTAAATTAAATAAAATTAACATGATAATGATAATGGGTAAAATGGGGGAAACTAATTTCCAGAAATGGGTTGGGCTCTGGTTGTGGTTGTTTTGTACTTTTGCATATAGGGGTAGCAGTAGGAGTGGTTGTGTGCGGACTGGTTGTTGGTTTCGAGACCCTTAGGTTAAGATGAGTGTTTGATTACCTATATTTATAAAATTTAGTTCTTGTGTTTCTTATATGCATCCTACCCATGTTGATAAATTTGTGCTGAACACCCCCATTTCATGGGGGAAGGTGTTTTTTCCAATATTCCTATGAGTGACTGTTTTTTAGATCCTTTATTCTTTGTCTCTTAAGTAGAAGAAGTCTCTCCAGGCAGGTTTTGACAACCTAATATTCATTATGTCCTAATACCCTTTGTGAAGGTTGTGTTGTGGTTGGTTGGCCTAGGTGTGTGTGATGGGTTTATTTCTGAAGTGTCTTAGGGATGTGGATCATCTGACTTTGGGCAAGGAAGTGGTTTTTCTTTCCTAGGTGTCTTCGAGTGTGGTGGTGGTTTTTGTGGCCTAGGTGTCTACCAGTGTGGTTATGTGTGGTTGTGGTGGCCTAGGTGTGCGCCGGTGGGATATAGCAGTGGGACTGTAGTGGAACTTGTGGGGGAGGTCTGATCCATAGGATATCGTAAATAACTAGTGGGAAAGCGGTGTAGGTTACCCAAATATTGATGTTTTATTACTATTATTTATCTTGAATTGTGTTATTTGAGGAGTGTTCCTCGTTGAGGATGGGTAGATATTTTTTCTTTCTAGGTGTTTTGGTAACCTCTATTTACTCCCAGGGAATTAGAATGCCTCCCCACTTGTGCACAAGAGCTTTTGGTTTTCCCTAATGAGTATACCTATATACTAACCCAACATATATAAGCATACTTTCATGTTTCCAGGAGTACTTTGAGGACTGTGCAAGACCTTACTATCTCTGGTGATGGGATAGTTTTTGTTGTTTATTTTCATTTTTTTTCTATTGGTACATTCTTTCATATTTTTCATGTACTTTTTATTATTTTATTTTGAACATGCATGTGGGGGTGAATTTTTGTATTTAATTTTATCATTAGTTCTTGGTGTTCTTGGGAATTAACATCTTATCTCCCAATATTTTTCTTTAAATAGGTTAATTCCTTCCATATTACGTAATATTATATACCCTTGGTGATAGTCACCACTCTGGTCTCTATTCACGACTAAACTCGGGGGTCATTATCTCGCATTAAACTTGAAGAAAGAAGGGCTCGACCATTTTCTTTCCCTTCCCTCATCTTTGAGAAGGCGGGTCGTGTTAGAATGGTATCAAATGATGATGGTTGAGAGATAGGATGGATTTTGGGGTTAGATACAGTGAGGAATGCATGGGATAGTAGGGAAACAGTGTTATGTAATCTTGGTGCATGAAATATGATAGGGAAGACCTGTTAGGGCATGGGATTTTAGGGCCCTTCGTTATCCAATCCAGGGACTCCTGACCGACCGAACAACTAGGTGAGGCTATAATAATTGCAGGGTAGAGACCCTAGGAAAGGTACATAAATCATCACTATTTCTGTTCTTCTATGTTTTGGGTGTTTTCGGAATTTATAATAAATAAAATGTTTCAGAAATTTTTAAAAGGAATTTTCTACACTACTCATGCTTATAAATCCCTTGTATCCCTTTTCGGCTATGGCACCCAAATTTCAGCCACGAGTATTTTTGGTATTTGAGGCCTAGCAGGTTGATATGGTTAATCAACAGAGGGTTGATCGAGAGGAGGAGGATGACCAGTGGTAGAAAACTCTTCATTCTATTTAGTGGAAGACTCTCATAAAGTACAAGGGCAACGTCTCAAATATGGATATGGAAAGCTAGATCGTGGATCTGGTGATCTCTTTTAGCTTTATTGGGGCTCTGAAAAAAAACTGATTTCTTCTACCCATGAGCTAGATGGTAGGGGTGGTGCGTCAGTGGTGGATGCTTTATCTTGTGGAGAAGAAGGAAGATGAGGTTTTGTGGACAGACTTCTAGAAGGAGTTCTAGGTGGAGTTCCTTTCTTCCATGGTGAATAATGAAAAGAGGAATGACATTCTCTCCCTCCAATAAGGGAGTATGACGACGAGGGAGCTGGGAATAATTTTCAATGATCTCTTTCGTTTTTCTCTAGACCTCTTTCTAGAGGAGGAGTCATGGGAAAGGTTCTTAGAGGAGGCACTCTGACCTTCCCTTCAGTATGTTGTCACTCCCTTCACTCTATCTTCGTACTTGGATGTTCAGAAAATAGATGAAGTAGTGGAGAGGATGCACATGCTGGGAGGTGTGCCCTGAGTAGGGATACAGTTGAGTTAGTCAAATGGGAAGGCCTTCGGCAGTAGGCCTCCAGTATCAAGGCCTTCTAGGTTTTGGTTGGTGGCGGCAGGCCTCTATAGTTCCAGTTCTGATCCACCGGTCCTCGCACATTCTCTATGGGACTAGGAAAGAGGTGATTTATTGGTGGTAGCCATGGAGATCATCAGAATCAGTGCCCTATCTGAGTGCAGTACAGTGGGAGTGGACAGGTTCAATGCTCAACTCAACATCACTAGTTGCCCGCCAGAACTTTTCAGCAGCAGCAACAGGGGCAGAAATAGCTCGCTCCACAAAGAGAAGACAGTTATGGAGGAGGCCTACATCAATGAAAACCTTAGGGACCATGACCAGGGCATGTTTGGGGAGGCATCCAATAAAAGAGAGGTAGGGGAGTTGGGTGTGAGTAGTTTCACACCGCAGAGGTAGAAGTTCAAGTAGGGCCAGAGTTCGTTCGAGGTACAATCGGTCTTTTTAGAACTCTTTCCTATGCCTTGTTTGATTTAGATGATTCTCACTCATTTATTTCACACAGTCTAGCCCATTCCATGGGTCTAGACGTAGAGAGACATTCCATCCCCTGGTGTTGAGTATGCCAATTAAAGGTCAGACCAAACTGCTTGACATTTTCGATGATGCAGACTATTGTTGGGGCCGTATCAGTCTAGTGGGGATCTATTTATACTCTAGATGTTGCTATAAAATGTAATCATGGGCATTGAATGGATTTTTTTTTATGTTGTTATTGACTGTCTCTAGAGAAGGCTCATGTTCTCAGATATGGGCGGCCAACATGTATCTTTCATTGGTGAGTGGCGTTTCTAGGAGGGAATTTGGCATGTGGAACCCCTTATTTCCTTGTTATCCAAGCTATCATTGGGATCAGAAGACTCAAATATGGTGGAAGTTCATGGTATTTTCAACAATTTTCTAGACCAATATCACAAATATGTTGTTAATCTACCCCCTTGACATGATGTTGAGTTCGGGATAGACGTACAACCTGCTCCCAATCCAATTTCTATGGCTACCTATCAGATGGGGACTTCTTAGTTAAGGGAGTTGCGGATTCATGTTGATGACCTAATGAAGAAAGGTTTTATATGATCAAGAATGTCTCCATGGCTTGCACCAGCCTTGTTTGCAAAGCAGGCAGATAGTGGTCTCAGTCTATTCATAAACTACTGAATTCTGAATTAGGTGATGGTCAAGAACGGTTACCCCCTCCTGAGGATCGATGGCCTTTTTGACCAGTTGAAGGGGGCATGTTGGTTCTATATGATCGAACTGCAGTCTGGTTATCACTAGTTGATGTTAAAGGATTGTGAAATCCTGAATACTACTTTCATGTGTAGGTACAAACACTTTGAGTTCATGGTCAGGTCGTTCATCGTTATGAATGTACCAGATGTGTTCATGAAGCTCATAAACTCAATTTTCAATGAGTATCTGGACTGGTTCGTGGTCATGTTCATCGATGACAGCCTGATCTACTCAAGATTATAGGAGGATCATTCCAAGGATCTTAGGACGATTTTGGAGGTCCTCTGACACCACCATCTCTACATAAAGTTGTCTAAGTGCACGTTTTAGAAACTAGAGGTGAACTTACTTCGACACGCGGGGTCTTGGAAAAGAGTAGCACTGGACCTATTGAAGGTCAAAGTGGATGTTTTTTAGGCAGCACCAAATAACGTGGCATAGGTTCATAATTTCCTAAGACTAGAAGGTTTCTATGGGAGGTTGGTACGTAACTTCTCTCTAGTTGCAGCTCCTTTAATAGCTTTGAACAAGAAAGACCAGGCTTTTTTATAGAGTGAGCAGTGCCAGACAGCTTTCAATTATCTAACAAGGATGCTGGTTAGTGCCCTATTGATGAGGTTACTAGAGGAAGGGGTAACATTTGATGTGTTCTGTGATGATTCCATTTTAGTCTTGGGTGTGGGCTAATGTAGTAGCAGAAAGTGATTTCTTATGGATCGGGTCAGTTACGTCTTCATGAATGTAACTATTCCACCCACAACCTGAAACTTGAAACGATTGTGTTCTCACTGAATTTTTGGAGGCATTGCCTCATTGGGGAATGGTTCCTGGTCTTTAGAGATCACAGGATCCTGAGGTATGTTATATCCCAATGAGATCTAAACTTCTAGTAGTGGGAGTGGATAAAGTTTCATCTAGACTACGACTTCGAGATCACCTATAAATTAGGAAAGGGGAACATGGTGGCCCATTACTCGAGCAGAAAGTCACATGAGGTGGTGGTTTAGGAGTCATCAGATGCTTGGAAGTCAATGAAGGATTTGGGTGCTTTTCATCTAGGCATGAGATTGGAGGATGGTAGAGGATGTCTGTTTCAGATTATAATGTAGTTTTCATTTGTTTGATTGGTGGAGGAGTCTCAAAGGGGAGACTCAGAGGCCAAATTAATGTGTGATAGTGCTATCTAGGGTGGTGATCTAGATGGATGGTTAGAGGATATTCATAATAAGATGTTGTGTTCTGGGAAATAGTTTGTCCAGGTGGTCATCCACGAGGGAGTTCTCAGTGAGTTCCATAACACACCCCTAGAGGTACATCCTCGATTCTCTAAGATGTACCGGGGATTAAAAGTCATGTTTTGGTGTCCAAGAGTAAAGTGTCCAGTGGAAGAGTTTGTGGAAAAGTGTCTCATGTGTTATCAGGTGAAGGATGAACACTGTGTTTCTGGTGGTCTTCTGCATCCCTTTGAAATTCTTGAGAGGAAGTAGGATGAAATATCGATGGATTTTATCACAAAACTAACCATGTTTGATGGAGGACGTGATGACATCTGATTAGTGGTCGATCTTTTAATGAAATAGGCTCACTTTATAGTGGTTAAAGAGTTGAGAGTAGTGGATGAATTAGCACAGAAGTACGTGGGTGATGTTGTGCGGTTGCATGATGTTCCCAACACCATTGTTTTGGGTTAGGATACATGGTTTACTTCACAAGTATATAAGTTATTACAGTGATCTTTTGGCACCAATATTTTCCTTAGCACTACTTTCCACCATTATACGGATGGGTATATTGAGAGGACCATCCATAAGTTGGAGTATATGATGCGAGTATGTGTTCTGGACTTCGGAGGATCATGGCCATGACACATTCCTATGGTAGAGATTTCTTATAAAAATAGCTATCACATTACCATTATAATGGAACTATTTGATTCCTTGTATGGAATACTGTGTCTTTCACCCATGTGTTGGACATAGGTTGGGGAGGTAGGTGTTCTTGGACCAAAGGTGGTGCAGAGCACAGAAGAGAAGGTTCATCATGTGAATGAAAGTATAAAGGCATCTTAGGACCAAGAGAAGGTGTATTCCAAACATAGGAGGATACCCTTGGATTTTGATGTTGGGGACCACATATTCACAAAGGTCTCCCCTAGGCATAGACAATAGAGGTTTGGTAGGGGGAGTAAGCTTTCTTCTAGGTTCATTGGACCCTTTGAGGTGTCATGACGAGTTAGTGGGGTGGCATATCAGCTGGTGTTACTATCATGGTTGGATAGGATCCACAATTTCATTCATGTATCTTATCTCTATCGGTATCTACACAATGTCTCCCACACCCTTGACTAGGGAGAGTTAGATATCAAGGACCGTGTAATGTTCGTGGAGCAACCAGTGACAATTGAGGATTCTAAAGGGAAGGTGCTTCATGGATGGATCATTCCCCTATTTTATGTGATTTGGATGCATGGTTTAATTGGGGAGAGTACCTAGGAATGGGATAAATAAATGCATTCCCAATTCCAAGATTTATTCAGTGTTTTTATCTTGTGTTTTTTTCTTGCTTATGATGAACTGTTAAACCTTCTTAAGGAATGATAAGTTTTTTCCCTATTCCCTATTTTGTGTAAAAAGTCCTAAATATGGGGAGGGTAAAACCTAATCCCCAATAAAGATGCATTAATGTGGATTCTATTAAACCCATCCAGGTGAGATAGTGCCTACCAAAGAAGATAATATCTTGAAAAGGAGGAAAGAGGTTTATAACCAATGGATCTGGATGTTGCAGCCTTTATGTGTTTTTGTGGTTACTTAGGGAAGATGAGTGGTAGTGTTTCCATAGTTTTGCAGGAGATAGATGTGAAAGAGATGTCCCTAGATGTATGGGTTTTATTCCAGCTTTAGAACAACCCTAGGGTGGTTTGTCTGGGTGGTTTGTCCCTAAGAGGTATATTACAAGTATGTTGTTCAAACCCCTCTTTTTTTTTGGGTTTAATAATGAATTATCAAGGGTAAGAATAGTTTGATAGGTATCTAATGTAATGACCCAGACCCTCTTGGTTCATTACATTGTCAAATCTCGATGTTTGACTCATTCTAGGGACCATCGGTGACTCATTCAAGAGTTTTCCAAATTTTTAGTTGAATGAACGATGACACTGATGGAAATCGGTGCTAGGGCGATGGTGCCAGGGTGTCAGTGACTCACCCAGTGGTGAGTCATTTCCATTTTGTCCCGGACTTTCTAGTTTCTCTCTAGTAACACCTCTTTTAACATAAAAGTGTTTTAATACCCCAAATTAAGTGATATAAGGTCATTTTAAGGCCCGTCAAATATTTCTTAAATCCCCTAAGAGCAGGGTGATCCATGACTACCCAAATGTGTGGCCTTATTATCGTTTTCCAGCCCTATTCCCTTTTCCACATTTTCCAGTCTCTGGTGTTTTTCAGTTAGGCCTCTGTTATGTACTTTTCACTATTTAACGGAAATATATCAACTCACATCCATCGACTAGACTATCTACATCATTTCTGAGGGGATTTATTAGATCAAAATTATTTCCAACGTGTAAAACTTCCAAGACACATGGTCAATCCATGTTTTAGATTTCTAGTACATTGAAATGGTCTCCATTGTTTTAGTATTTATAATATTCTTAAGCAGATATCATCTCTTCCATCTTCCTTTTAGTTTCTATAATTGAACCCTGAGTCTTCTACCCGAGAAGAATCATTTTTCTGTTCTGGAGTCCTTCCCACTCAACCATGGAGTTCTTCCTAAAATTCAAGTCATCCCCTATTCTCGGTACAATTAGAAAAAATTGACCCTTGATCATCGAATTAGGGGTTTTTCCTTTGTCTCTCTTTACTATGCATCATGCAGGGCGGGTATGATGATGTTTACTCAAGATGTAGATGAAACCAAATTTAACAAGAAAATAAATGGACTTTTAAAGAATGAAAGGGTGGGAAAGATAATTACGTTGATTTATTTTACAATTGTTTTATATAGTGAATTGTATGGGATCATGCTCATTAAAAATTGTGGCCTTTGGTGGTCCTTTATTTCACACTAATGAAGCACTTTTTTCTAGATAATCTTGTGATTGAATCTTTATAATAAGGAAACTAATAAATCAAGTATACATGGTTGATTAAATGGATGCTCAATGAGAAATAACCCCTATGTGATCACCCCATTAAACCAAACAGAAAAAAGTAACTTAATGACTGATGTTAGATAAATCTGGTGTAAGAACCCAGATCCTTCTTTTCTGGTATTTCCTTCTTTTTGGGTTGTTTTTTAGAAAAAATGAGTTTCTGTAAATTTCAAGAGTACACGCCATGTACATTTCAGTACACGATGTGTACTCAGTGTCTGTGGGTAGCCATGTGTTGTTCGTGTAATGGCAGAACACATGGTCATGTGGGGTGACCTGGAGACTGCCTAAAGCGAAGCTCAATAAAGGAAAGTACATGTCTTGTTATTTTAAATTACACATCATGTAATTTTTTTCATTAAATGGACTAGGGTCACATCTAATTGACAGAACCACCTTCTCGACCTGTCCCATCCAGGAGCATCTGTATGGTGACAATATTCTATGAGCCCCCGACTCGCCGTTTATTCTTCGAATCGACCGTCGTCGATTGTGTTGGAATCACCATGGTAAGGTCTTCCTTCTTCTACAGCCTCATTCCCTGACTTCTCCTCTTTCACGAGATATTATCAGTTGAATGTTCTTAGGGTTTTTGTATATCTATGAAGTTCTAGGGTGATTCATTGCCCGAGGTTAACGTATATCGATTGTACGATGATGAGGTGGGTGGTTTGTGCCTTTACGTAGTTAGTATTTGAGTTATATGTGCAAAAGTTTTCAATACCCTCGTTTGGGGTATTGCGTGTTTAGGGATTTTAACACTATTAATTCCTGATATGCGTTATATATTTAATATAGGTTGCTAATTGTGAATATATTTAATTGAAATGACATGGATGTGTTTTCTCGTGCTTGTTTGATTTTTACCGTTTGGTCTAGCCTTGCCAGTTAGGCTATTTTTTCCATTCCTTGTGTTGTTAAGTTGGAGTGATTATTTATCTGATATGTAATGCCATTCCATGTAGCTATTAATCCAAGTAGTACTTTGAGGTTTACTTTGGCTGCTAATTATCTTTTTTGTACGATTTCTTTACATGGGGATACAGGAACATGTTGTAGTGAGACTTTTAGGGAAATTGACGTTAAGGGCTTTCCCAAAGTGTCTGTAATATTTATCACACTGTGAGACCATAGGGGGGATTGACGTTGAGTGATATCTTAGAGTGTCTATATATATGTTATGAGACCATAAGAAGAAATGACGTTGAGTGGTTCCAAAGAATGTTTGTAGTTTACGGTTAAAAATCTATATGGGGGATTGAAATTTAGTGCTTCTTCAAAGAGTCATTGATTACACAAGACTATAAGGGGAATTGATAGTGAGTGATTACTCATAGAGTATTCATTATATCTTTCTTGTAAATTGAACCTGAGGGGTTTGGCTATAAGAACTACCTATAAGGTTACTTGTGATTGTTGGATATACCAGAGGGGATAGGTTGTGAGAAATTCCCAAGGGGGATGCTTGTTTTTGTGTTTGGTTGATTAAATTGTTAAATGCAAATGATGTAATGGAAACTGTAGGATTGTTTACTTTTGAGTACTTCCTTGTTTACTGCTTCATTTTTCTTATTGCATGCCATATATATATTCACTGATTATTAGGAATAGATCATTTGGTGGTGGCCTACTGGGATTTCACTCACATCCTATTTGGGTCATGCTTTTGGTCCCAAGTAGAATATATTTTTGTAGGTATAGATAAGGGAAAGTGCCCTTATACTTCAGGTACTTAGTTGTTTTGGAGCTCGAGAGCATGGGACCAAGCTAAGGCTTGCGATGCTGCTGGAGTTATTTTTCTTCTTTGTACTTTGGTTTAGCAATGTATTCCAGCATTATGACTTGTTTGGATGATTTTCCAGACATACATTTCATGCATCATTAATATATATGCTCCAGTTGTTTATATATTCAGTCTTCCTCTATTTATTATAGTATGTTATTATTACTGCTTCTGCTATTGTTATCTATTTATTTCTACTGAGTTACTCTACCAATGAGGCAACAATGTCTCCAATATCACACCCAAGGACCTCACTGCTAGTCGGCAGCCTCTGACATTTGGGTAAATGCGCTTGAGGCCTTGTGACCAACCGGGTATGGGGAACCTCTGGGCGGCTTTGAGAACCGGGATGATACAAAGTGGTATCAAAGGGAATTCTTTTCTTCTTGACATATAGTTTGGAGCCTATTGCTAGGGATAAGAAAAAATAGGTAATTGGTAATAAGTTGTGCTAGGGATTAGCTAAACCGTGTACAGGGAAAATCCAATTTACCTCGTTATTGCAATTTTTCTAGTTTTTTCAATTTTAAAGTTGATTTGATTTCACTGTTGGGTAATTCACATTTTTTGTGCTACTGTTTTTGATATTATTGAGGTTATATTTATATTTCAACCTGATGAGATGAGGGTATTCCATCTCATCCATTATATAGGCACTTTCTAGAGATCACATGTCATGCATTTGTCGTGCCATTTAGGGTGCATTACTGACTGCATGTTGTTGTGATAGATGTTTTGATAGAAATGCATGTTGTTGCGATAGATTCCTTGATAGAATACCTTCTATTTTATAAGGTATTGGATTTGGTAAGGTTTCATTTGAACAAATGCCAAACATTGGTTCTTGAGGTGCTATGGGACCTTATAGACCAGAATTTGGAAAATCATTACTTTGTTATGCTTGTATATGACATGTTTAAAATGCCAAGCTTCGATTCACAGGAAAAACATAGAATAAATGATTTAAAATGATAAATACACATCATGTGTCCTTCAGTTTTTGAAGGAACTATTTTTTAACTACACACCGTGTACTTTATGTACACATAGTGTAGTCTCTAACCATGTCATTGATTGTGTGGGCAGAGACACAGTGTTGTGAATATTTGGTGGGAAACACCGTGTACCGGATGTACATGTCGTGTTGTGTAGACCATGTTTCCACCCATGTAACGAATGACACAGATGGATAAAACTTGGGTTATACAAGTTGTGTCAATCTTGAACACATCGTGTAGTATAACCCTTCTATCCGACTGTCTAATGAACAACACCGGGTGGTGGAATCTTCATGTACACGCCGTGTCTGGCATAAACACGCCGTGTAGAGTCAGCTATGTGTCCACCAATATGACTAACAACACGGGTAGTTGAAACCTAAGTGGTACACATTGTGTCTAGAAAAATCACAATGTGTAATCATGTCCTAGGAGAACCATGTGGGTTTTTCATGTAGAAGAACTCGGGTAGGGTAAGTAAATCAAGTACAAACCATGTCTTGGGAGAACATATAGTGTGTACGGGGTGTTACATGACCATTTTTGGCATAAGTACATGCCCATGTGAATTGTTTAAAGAACACACCATTTAAAAGTTATCCTCATCGTGTATCAATGTTTTGAAGGAACATGAATTCTTTCCTTCTCATATTCGTTTCTTGCACTTCTATGTTTCAGTCCTTGATAAATATTGATTTTAATTTTTGCGCTTGACCTTGTAGAGTCATGCCACCAAGACATCTTATGGTTGTACGCCATATACAAGGCAGTGATCAGACACTGAACATGGATCATTAAGGACTACCAGAAGATATTTATGTAGGGCCAGTATTGGCACCAGTCTTCATTCTAGACACAGGTGCTGACGCATAGTTCTGAGAGGGCTTTATGAGGTTCATGCAGACCTTTCAGGGAGTACCGCCTCCTACCCCATCAATAGAAGAATTGATGGGGGGATTTCAATAGAAGTATCCTCCTACTTTATTAGGGTATTGAAGATCCTAGGCTATAAGGTCATGGATAAAATCCATGCTGATGATCTTCTAGCATCTGGAGATTCCTCCGGGGAGGAGGGTCAAGCTCGCTACGTATATGCTTTGAGATTCCGCTAAGAGATGGTGGAATGTGATCTCACATGCGGGCCACCAGTAGGTTATGGATTGGGAAGAGTTTCAGTGTACCTTATATTATTACTTCTACCAAATGATTTTGAGGATCAATCGAGCACTAGAGTTCATGAGTCTAGAGCTGGGTACTCTTTTAGTAATAGATTATTCTTCTCACTTCACAGTGCTGCAGTGCTTTACACCCTTTCTATGGGGAGATGTGTTATTCCTAGCAAGGAAGTTTGAGGATGGTATCTGGAAAGACATTCGATCTTAGGTGAACATCTTTAATTCGACTACTATATCTTCTATAGTCAACCAGGTGCTGATCACAGAGTGCAACCTCAGAGAATCTAGAGTTGTGGGCTAGGGCGGCTCGACAACAAGAGTTAGCACTTCTTTGGCTGATAGTAGGAAGCGTCGCCGGGAGACTACACTTGGAGATCTGATTAGGTGAGATACACCATCAGGTAGCCATGTGGTATGCAACTAGTGTGGGAAGGTTGGTCATATGAGGCCAGTTTTCCTGAGAGACCCAGTCAAGTGCTGATCTTGAGGAAAGATGGGCCATCATCAGTTCTTCTGTCAGTTCTTCTCACCAGCAGCTAGTGATCAGAGTTCCCCTATGAATCTACATTCAGGATCTGCACCACCAATTTCTCATCAGTCTGGGAACTGGAGTTCTTCAAGCCATTCAGGTCAAGGTGGTGGTCACAACCATGGTAGCCAGTCAGAACGCTTTTAGTGACAACATGGTGGATCGGCTTAGGGTGGTCAGGAAGGGTTACAGGGCCGCGTTACATGCCATACTTTTGAAGTTGAGAAAACCCAATAAGAGCAGGATGCCAGACCCTCCACAGTTTGAGGTATGATCCTAGTTTCCTAAATTTTATCTTCTTCTCTTTTCAATATAGGGGCTTCCCATAGTTTCATATCTGTTGCTATTATGAAAAGTCTTAGGCCCTGTATCTTTTCTTCTACTGATGTCTTGATGTTGGACACTCTGTTAGGGATAAGAACGGCTAGCATACGTATGTGCAAGGAGTTCCCTATTGAAGTCGTAGTATGTCACTTCTTATGGGACCTCTATGTATTAGAGATAATGAGCTATATTTTCATTCTCAGAATGTACAAGTTAGTTCTCTCCCAGGTAGTTGGCGATTGTTATCACCATAGGGTAAGTTTCACATCACCTGAGGGCAGATCATTTTTCATATGGGCGAAAGGGATGTCCATGTGAGTAGAGTAGGACCCTATCATCATGGGTTGGGAGGAGTTACAACCCATATTTCTAGTTCATATCTAGATGACCAGGGGAAAAAACAATTGAACTTTCAACCAGTAGTGGATTATTTTAAAGTTGTCTTTCCATAGGACTTTTCAGGTTTGTCTCTTGGGATATAGGTAGAATTTTCTATTGAGCTCATGCTAGGAGCATCACCAGTGTCCATTCCTCATTATTCGATGGCTACACCATAGTTACTTGAGCTCAAGATGTAGTTAGAGGATTTACATGCTAAGGGTTGCATCTGACCAAGTACTTCTCCTTGGGGTTTTCCTGTCATATTTTAAATGTAGGATGACGGTACCCTTAGACTTTGTGTGGATTATCGGAGGTTGAACAAGTTAACGGTCAGGAACTGATATCCTTTGCTGAGGATTGATGATCTCTTTAATCAGCTTTGAAGATCCTGTGTGTTCTCGATTATATAATTGAGATATGGTTATAATTAGTTGTGTGTCATACCTTCTGATATACCTCTTATAGCCTTTTAGAGTAGTTATGGTCTATAAAAATATGTGTTTCTGTCGTTCATCCTCACGAACGCGCCTACAGTTTTCATGGCACTGATGAACCGAGTGTTCCATCCTTACTTGGATTCTTTCATGGTAGTTTTTGTGGACGATATCTTGGTGTACTCTCACACTCGACACAACCATGCCACATATATTGAGATCATTTTGAGTACACCTATAGAGAATCAGTTATATGATAAGCTCTCAAAATTCCACTTTTTGATGGACCAAATTCACTTCTTAGGTCTTGTTATCTCAGAGACAGGAATGTCAGTTGACCTAGAGAAAGTGAGAGCAATAGTTTTTTGGAAGCAGCTGAAGAAAATATTTGAAGTGCGAAGTTCTCTAGGGATGGCTAGATACTATAAGCATTTTATAATGGAATTTTCATGCCTAGAAGTGACACTGATGATCCTGACTAATAAGGGTGCATGATACTTGTGGTCATATTATTGTGAGTTAGACTTTTAGGAGCTGAAAGGGAGGTTGGCGTCAACACCAATAGTAGTATTTCCAGAGTTTGGAAAGAATTATATTTTGTAATATAGTGTTTTGAGTATTAGTTTGGGAGTAGTGCTTATACAGGAGAATGAGTCATTGAATACAGATCTCAGTAGTTGAGACCACATGAGAGGAATTACCCGATGCACGATCTCGAGTTGGCTATTGTTGTTCATGCTTTACGTTGTTGGAGACATTATCTACTGGGAGAATATTTTTTAGTTTTCACTGACCACAAAAGGTTCAAGTATATCTTCACTAATTTTAATCTAAAATTGAGATGGTATATGTGGGTTGAGTACCTTTAGTCTTTTTAATTTGAGCTTGCCTACACTCTTGGGAAAGTCAATGCAGTAGCTGATGCGTTGAGCAGGAGGACTCAGATACAGGCAGTTCAGGAGGCCAGTAGTGAGTGGCGGCTTATGGTTCTATTATCTGAGAAGCATTTCAAGGTGCATAACAGACCGAGAAAGATGTTTCTTTCTTATTTTGTTGTTACCTCTACTATTCTTGATTGATTTCAAATAAGGGATCTATCAGTTTCTGAAGGCATAGTCTTACGAGAGAGTGTGTTAGGGGAGGACCCTGTTCTTGGATGGACCACAGGCTTGGATAAGATATTGTGTTTTCATGGACATGTATAGGTGTTAGAAAAAATGTGCAAGGAGATGATACATGACCTCCATTCCTCAATTTGGGCAGTTCATCCTGGTGTCACCAAGATTTATCAAGATCTGCACTGTCAGTATTGGGGGCCAGGTATGAAGAGAGATATTACTGGTTATTTCATGAGGTGTTCCACATATCAATAGGTGAAGGCGAAGCATCAATGACCAGTAGATCTTCTTCAGGAGTTACCCATTCCTAATTGGAAGTGGAATGATGTCGTGATGGACTTCATGATAGGGTTACCGAGGTCGCCTTAATGGAATGATGCAGTTTGTGTTTTCATTGACAGAATCACAAAGGATGCTCACTTATTGTCGATCAAGGAGACCTTCAGTGTAGATGAAATTTGAAGGTTTTACATCCAGGAGATCTTATGTCTACATGAGGTTCCACACTCTATTGTTTCAGAAAATGATGCTTGTTTAACTTCTCTAGGCTGGCAGGGTTTACAATGGTCTTTGGGTACACAAGTACTTCTGAGTACATCTTACCACCCCCAGACAGATAGCCAGTCTGAGCATACAATTCAGGTGCTGGATGACATGCTTCGAGCATGTACCGTAGATTTTGGAGGTTCTTGGGTGAATCATACACCTATTGTGGAGTTTTCCTAGAATAATAGTTTTTAAGAAACAATTCAGTAACACCTTATGAGGCTTTGTAAGGTAGGCCATGCTGATCATCCCTATGTTGGATGGAGGTCGGAGAGGTAGCTATGCTGGGACCTCATCTTGTTTAGGAGACCACAAATCAGATAGAGTTGATTTGGAAGAGGATGTATATTGAACACACACATCATAAGTCTTATACTGAGTGAGGGAGATGACCTCTGGAGTTTGAGGTTGAAGACCAAGTTTTTGCGTTTCACACCGAGGTTGGGACATAGGAGGATTAGGAAACATGGTATAATTTCATCGATATATGATGGATAGTTTGAGGTTTTGGAGAGAGCCGGGCCGGTTTCCTTTTATTTGTAGTTGCCTTAGAGGTACCAGACTATGCACGGCTTTTTCCATGTTTCATAATAGCGTCGTTACTTCTCAGACTCGTATCATGTCCTTCAACTCGAGGAGGTTGAGTTTGATGTGGATGCATCATTCGAGGAGAATTCTATCCAGATTGTTTATCGCAGTGCAAAGGTTCTCCGTGGTGGGTATGTTCCTCTAGTACGAGTGTTATGGCAGCATGGGTGAGTAAAAGATGAGACTTGGTAGAGGGAGGCCAATGTACAATCGCAGTGGGAGGAGTTATTCAATTATTCTTCTTCTATGCGGCATTCTTAGGAAACTTTAGGGAAGAATTTATTTAAGGGGGGCGTTTGTAAAAACCCATATCATTCGTTTTAGGTATGCCCTTATTTTCTTGTTGTTTTTTAGAAAAAGAGGAGTTTTGGATAATTCAGGAGTACACGTTGTGTACTTATAAGTACACACCAAGTACTATGTTGCCATGGGTAGCCGTGTGTTGGTAGTATAATGGATGAACACTTGTCCATCTAGGGTGAATTGGAGACTGCCTAAACAGATGATCGGTAAAGGAAAGTAAACACCGTGTACTTTTTTTCATTAAACGGACCATGGTCGCATCTAATCGACAGAACCTCCTCCTTCTCGACTTATCTCATCCAAGAGCGTCTGTACGACATGAATTTTATCTAATCCCCCAACTCGACGTCCTTTCTCCTATTTTACCACCATCAATTGCATTGGAATCACCATGGTAAGCTCTTCTTTCTTTTAAATCCTCATTCTCTAATTTCTCTTTTTTCACAAGATATTCATGGTTGAACATTCTTAGAGTTTTTGTAGATCTACAGTGTTATAGGGATATTCAAGGCCTGAGGTTCACCTATATCGGTCGTACAATGCCTAAGTAGTTGTTTTGTTCCTTTCTGTAGTTATTCTTTGAGTTATATGTGAAAAAGTTCCCAATACCCTTGTTCAGGGTATTCCGTATTTAGGGATTTTACCCCTCTTAATGTCTGATATGCCTTTTATGTTTAATATAGGTTGATGATTGTGAATAGAGTTAATTGAAATGATATGAATGTTTTTCCCATGCTTGTTTGATTTTGAACATTTGGTTTATCCTTTCCTGTTATGCTATTTTTTTCATTCCTAGTGTTGTTAGGTTGGAGTGATTATTTATTTAACATGTTGTTTTATTCCATGTAGCTATTTAGAAAAGTAGAACATTGAGGTTTACTTTGGAAGCTAATTATTGTTTGTGTATGATTACTTTACACGGGGCTACAGAAACCTGGTGTAGTGAGACCATAGGAAAAATTGAAATTGAGGTCTTTCCTAGAGTGTCTGTAATATTTATCACGCTGTGAGACCATAGTGGGGTTGACATTGAGTGCCCCCTCAGAGTGTCTATATATACATTACAAGACCACGAGAGGAATTGACATTGACTGCTTCCTCATAGTGTTTGTATTTTACCATTAAAAGGATATATGGGGAATTAATGGTGGGTTCTTCCGCAATGATTCGTTGACTACACAAAGCTATAAAGGGAATTGAAAGTGAGTGATTCCTCATAGAGTCTTTGTTATATCCTTCTTATAAATTAAACCAGAGGGGTTATGCTGTGAGAACTACCCATAGGGTTAGTTGAGATTGTTGGCTAAACCAGAGGGGATAGGCTATGAGAACTTTGCCAGAGGGTTGCTTGTTTTATTGTTTGGTTGATTAAATTGTTAAATTTAAATGATGTAATGGAATCTGTAGGATTGTTTACTTTTGAGTATGTTATTTTTTACTGCTTCTTTTCTCTTATTTCCTTCCATATATATATATATATTCACTGACTGTTAGGCATATATATTTGGGTGGTTTCCTATTGGGATTTGTCTCATAGGTTGTTTGGGTCATTATTTTTGGCACAAACAGATTATATTTTTGTAGGTATTGACAAGGGAAAGCTCCCCTCTACTTCAGGTACTTGATTGCTATGGAGATGGGAAGAATGGGACTAAGCTGAGCTTGGAATGCAGCTAGATCCATTTTTCTTCTTTATTACTTTGGTTAATCATTGTATTTTATCATTGTGACTTGTTTGGAAACTTTTCTGGATATATGTATCACCCATCATTTATATATATGCTCTTGTTGTTTATTTCTATAGTCTTCCACTATTTATTGTTGTATGATATTATTACTATTTTTTCTATTGTTATCTATTTATTTCTCATTTGTTACTCTTACAATGATGGCATAGTTTCCCCACTATCATGTCCAAGGCCCTTGCAACTAGTTGGCAGCCTCTGGTGTTTGGAGAAATGCGCTTGAGGCCATGTGACCAACCGAGTACGGGGCACCTCTGGTCGGCTTCCAGAATCGGGACTTTACATATGAGAACTACCTTGCCCTATTATAGTGATATGCATGGTTGTTATCTTAATATTTTGTGGGGTAACATAGAGGATAATGGAATATCTTGTTGGGAGGTTGTTGGTTTTTGAATCCAAGGTCGTTTAGAGCCGGTAAGTTGGGGCTTCGTTTGGTTACAGTACTTTGAGGGATCGCACGAGATCTCATTGGATGTTTTACAAACAAGAGAACTGGGAGTGAATACTTAAAATCCTGCTTGGATGTTTTCTTTCATATGTTGTTTAAATTATTGTTATACCATTTAGATGACTGGTATTGAAGAAATATTAAATTAAATCACTTTAACTTGATAAAGAGAACAGGTAAATGGGGGAACATACTTTCCAGAAATGGGTTGTGCTCTAGTTGTGGATGTTGTGTACTTGTGCATGTAGGGGTAGCAGAATGAGTGGTTGTACGTAGGATGGTTGTTGGTTTTGATACCCTTAGGATGGGATGAGTTCTTGATTACCTATATGAATAATATTTAGTTCTTTTTTTTCTTATACATGGCCCATCCATGTTGGGAACATCAGGCCGAACACCCCCATTTCACCAGGGGGTGTCTTTTTCAATAGTCCTATGAGTGACTGTTTATTAGCAACATTCTTTTCCCTCTACTAGGTAGCCTAAGACTCTTCAGGTAGGTTGTGATGGCTTGTGGTTCATTACAACCTAAGACCATTTGGGCATGGTCTGTTATGGTGGGTTGTCACAGGTTTGTGTGGGAAAGTTTGTTTCCCAAGTGTCTTCGGGATGAGGCCCAAGTGTATTGGGGCATGGCAGTGGTTGTTCTGGCTCAGGTGTCTTTAAGAGTGGTGGTGGTTGATGTAGTCTAGGTTTTTGCGGGTGTGGTTATGTGTGGTTGTGGTGGCCTAGGTGTGTGTGGGCGGGGTATAGCAGTGGGACTGAAGTTGAACTTGTGGGAGAGGTCTGATGCATATGATATCTTAAATAACATATGGGAAAACAGTGTGGGGTACCCAAATATCGATGTGTTATTACCATTATTTTACCTAAATTGTGTTATTTGGGAAGTATGCCTTGGTGTTCTTGGGTGGATATTTTTCCTTACTAGGTGTTTTGGTTACCTCTTTTTTCTCACAGGGCATTAGAATGCCTCCCCACTTGTGAATGAGAGATTTTGGATTTCCCTACTAAGTATACCTGTATACTCACCCTATGTATGTAAAACTACTTTCAGGTTTCCATGAGGACTTTGATGACCATGCCAGACCTTACTAGCTCAGGCGTCTATATAATTGCCGTTGCTTATTTTCTATTCTTTCTATTCGTACCATCCTTCATAGTTTTCTTGTACTTTGTATATGTTTATTTTGAACATGTATGTGGGGGTGGATTTTTTGCTTTACTTTTATAGTTAGTTCTTGGGGTTGTTGGGACTTACCATCTTATCTCCTGATCTTTTTCATTAAAAATGGTAATGCCTTCCATATTACATAAGATTTTATACCCTTGGTGCTAGTCTCCACTCCATGGCTTATTGAAGGCGAGACTCAAGGGTCATTATCTCTCCTTCAACATGAAGAAGGAAGGGTCTGGAATGTTGTTGTCCCTTCCCTCATCTTGGAGAAGGTGGGTCGTGAAAAAAATATTATATACTCATTTTATGATTAGTATTATTTTATTTTACATAATTAAATAAAACATGTTGTATTTAGAGGTTAAATATAGTCCCTTTACATTATTTTTATTCTGATATACTTAAAAACTTATTTAATTATTTGATATTTGCAAGTGTAATTTTTTTTATTTATATGTATTTATAGTTATATGAGACTTCATATGTAATATTATCAAAGAATAATATGATATTATGTTTTTAAATTCAAAACATGAACTAGTTATTATATTTATTAAAAAAAATTATAAGTATTATATTATATAAGTAATTTTTTTTACAAAGTTTAATAATGTGAAACTAAAAAATTATATATTCATGTTTTATGTTATAAAATGAATATTAAATTATAGTTACATTCTATTAATTTTCAAAATGTTTAATTTTGGATGGAAAGTGAAGAATAACGATTTTTGTTGAAAACAATCACTTTATTTTAAAAATTAAAAAGTTACATTCTATTTCAAAATTATTTAAATGTAAAATTATTTAATGTATATTATTAATAATCTTATTAAGATCATTATAATAAATTTTATTCTAGATGTTGATATAAAAACATTTTATACTTACGAATATATTTTTCTAGAAACCCTATTTTCATCACACATTTCAGGTTTAATTTTAAATTAAATTCTACCAAATATATAAATTGAATTTGATAAAATTTATTACATTTATTTAATTGGTAAAATTTATATAATATAATAGGTATAACATAATTTGTCTCATTATGAGTAGTAACCCTAGTTAATATTTTCCACCACGGTAAAAGAGGAAATATTGAATTAAAACTGTAGGGTAAATATTCATAATAATAGTAACACATTATTTTATCATAATGGATGAGTTTTGTAGAAAAAATGATATGTTTAATAATTATGAAAATTTATTTGAGAACAATATTTTCAATTTTGGAACTCAAGATTCACCTTGGTTAATATATGTATTATTTAATTCAAAATAATTTTTTTTGGTATTTGAATATAATTTCATCGTTGGATGATTTTATTTTTTTGGTTTTTTAAACAATTATAAAAACAATAATTTTTTTAGTATTTATCAAAAAAAATAGTTCAAAACCAATTATTTATTTTATTTTAGGGTAAAATGAATTTTTATCCAAAATCAGGTATTTTCCTGAAACTATTCTTTGTTGGATTTATGTTCTAATATTATAATAAAATTTTCCCACCTATATAAATTGAACATAATAAAATGGTTTCAATATTTAAAATCATAATTATCAAATTTATTTAGATGGAATATTTTCTTTATTTTTCATATAATTATGTTGTCATGGAAAAAATATAAGTTATCATGATTAATCATAAAAGAAGTATAAAGTAGAGTAACTAGTATATAAGGATAAAATATATCCAATACATGTCTAAATGTGATTTTTTGAGTATGTTAATACCCTAAGAACCTTATTTTTTAATATTATTTTCACATGTTCCGATTGAATTTATTATTACATGTATATCTGCATATTTTAAAAAATTCAATGTTTTCAATCTCCCCCATTTATAATATTACACCACAATCCTTAGATCTCCCTACATAAGTTAAAATTTAGTTTTGACAATATCTATAAAAATTTATTCGTAACATCCCTCCACACATCTTAGAGGACTAAATTTTGGCATAAAACCAACCATAGATGGACCAAGCAACAAATAAAATGAGGTTACTTGAATAGGGATTGTAATTTTGAACCATGAATTTTAATTTTATCAATTATTCAACTAAATTGAAATATTATTCAACCACACTGATCCAAAAAAATATACTCTCTCCGTGTTCAACCTATCAATGTTTTTTAAAATGGGAACCAAACTTCCTCAAAAGACACGATACAAAATTAATAATTTATATAGTCAAATATTTCACTGAACTGAATAGAGCGAATGGTTTTATTATAAATTATTAAATCTCAAAAAGGATCATAAACAATTAAATAATATATTTAAGTCTATATAAGAGTATAATGAATATACATGGAAGTTATAGACTCAATTTAAGGGATTTTTTGTCAATTCCCCTTCATTGTGATATTTTTTAACATTATAAACTTAATTTATTTTACAAAGTTTTTATACATCCCCTTTTACATATAATATCATTGATCCGTCATAATTCATCATATTTTATGTTACAATCCAAATTATTTATAAAGGGGTATTTTAATTTAATTTTACCAAGTGATATGTGGTTTTATAACTCAATTTTCATTCTAACGGATATAAATATTATTTAATGACTTTGTTATATAATGATTATCTCCGGATAATTTTCTTTAAAAATCGTAATACCTTCTATATTTAATAATATTCTATACCATTGCTGCTAGTCACCAATCTAGGGATTATTGAAGGCGAGACTCGAGGTTCATTATCTCTCCTTCAACATGAAGAAGGAATGGTCTGGAAAGTTGTTGTCCCTTCCCTCATATTGAAGAAGGTGGGTCATGAAAAAAATATTATATAATCATTTTATGATTAAAATTATTATATTTTACTTAATTAAATAAAACATGTTGTATTTAGAGGTTAAATATAGTCCTTGGACATTATATTTATTTTGATATACTAAAAATAATATTTAATTATTTGATATTTTCAAGTGTAAATCTATTTTATTTATATGTATTTATAGTTATATGAGACTTTGAATGTAATATTATCATAGAATAATATGATATTATGGTTTTAAATTTAATAAATGAACTAGTTATTATGTTTATAAAAAAATTATAGGTATTATATTATATATGTAATATTTTTATTAAAAAGTTTAATAATTTGAATCTGAAAAATAAATTCAATTTTTATGTTATTAAATTAAAATTAAATTATATTTAATTTCTATTAATTTTTTAAATGTTTAATTTTGGAAGGAATGTGATGAATAATGATTTTTTTGAAAAAAATCACATTTTTAAAAAAATTACAAAGTTACATTCTATTTTCAAATTATTTAAATGTAAATTTATTTAATTCATATTATTAATAATCTGCTAAAGATCATTATAATTAATTTTATTGTTGATGTTGATATATAAAAATTTTGTACTTAAGAATATATTTTTCTAGAAACCCTATTTTCATCACACATTTCAGGTTTAATTTTAAATTCAATTATTACAAATCTATAAATTGAATTTTATAAAATTGATTACATATATTTAATTGGTAAATTTGATATAATATAATAGGTATAACATAATTTGTCTCATTATGAGTAGTAACCCGAGTTAATATTTTCCATCTTGGAAAAAAGATGAAATATTGTGTTAAAACTGTGGGGTAAATATTCATAAGAATAGAAACGCATTCATCTATCCTAATGGATGAGTTTTGTACAAACAATGATATGTTTAATAATTAAGAAAATTTATTTGAGAACAAAATTTTGAATTTTGGAACTCAAGATTCAACTTGGTTGATATATGTATTATTTAATTCAAATAAGTTGTTTTTGGTCTGTGAATATAATTCCATGGTTGGATGAATTTATTTTTTTGGTTTTGTAAACAATTATAAAAACATTAAATTTTTTATTATTTATAAAAAAATAGTTTAAAACCAATTATTTCCTTTATTTTAGGCTAAAATGAATTTTTATCCAAAATCATGTGTTTTCCTAAAACTATTCTTTGTTGGATTTCTGTTATAATATTAAAATAAAATTTTCTGACCTATATATATTGAACGTAATAAAATGGATTCAATATATAAAATCATAATTTTCAAAATTATTTAGATTGAAAATTTTATTTATTTTTCATATAATTAAGTTATCATGGAAAAAATATAAATTATCATGGTTAATCATAAAAGAAGTTTAAAGTGGAGTAACTAGAATATAAAGATAAAATGTATCCAATACATGTCTACATGTAATTTTTTCAGTATGTTAATACCCTTAAAACCCTATTTTTGAATATTTTTTTCACTTGTTCTAATTGAATTTATTATTACATATAAATATTTATATTTTGAAAACTTCTAGGTTTTTCATCTCCCCCATTTATAATATTACACCCCAATCCTCAACGTTCCCTACAGAAATTAAATTTGAGTTTTTACAATACCTATAAAAATCCATTTTTAACATCCCTTCACACATCTTTGATGACTAAATTTTGGAATAAAACCTACCATAGAGGGCCCAAGCTACAAATAAAAGGAAGTTATTTGAAGAGGGGTTGTAATTTTGAACCAAGAATTTTAATTTTATCACTTACTCTACAAAATTGAAATATTATTCAACCACACTGATCCGAAAAAAAATATACTTTCTCCATGTTCAACCTATCAATGTTTTTTAAAATGGGAACCAAACTTCCTCAAAAGACACGATACAAAATGAATAATTTATATAATTAAATATTTCACAGAACTGAATAGAGCGAATGGTATTATTATAAATTATTAAATCTCAAGTAGAATCATAAATAATTAAATAATAGATATATATTTATATAAGAGTAAAATGAATATACATGGAAATTATAGATCGAAGTTAAAGGGTTTTTTATCAATTCCCCTTCATTGATGTATTTTTTAGCATTATGAACTTAATTTATTTTAAAAAATCTGTATACATATCCTTTTACATATCATATCTTGGATCCATCATTATTCATCATATTTTATGTAAAAATCCATATTATTTTTAAAGAGGTGTTTTAATTTAATTTTACCTAGTGATATGTGGTTTTATAACTCAATTTTCATTCTTTCAAATATAAAGATTATTCATTGACTTTTTCATACAATGATTATGTGTAAATTGATCTCTAAATTTTTTTATTAAATGTTTCCATTTATTTCATAAGGATTTACATATGTGTGTATAACCACTTATGGGGAAATTATCACTTCAAAAGTTATGATACTTCATAACAGTTTTCCTTGTATCAATTTCATTTTCATTAGACAAGTTTCTTGTTGTACACCGTTATTTATTTGAATGGTGTAAATAAATCCCCATGAATGAATTTTTACACATTTATCATCTAATTAATGTTATTTAAAATGAAATATAATTATCTATCTTTCAATGAATTTGGATTTCAAATGTTAGGAAAGCAGTAACTTATTTATGTTATAAGATCATTGCATTTCGAGATTGTTTATGTTCATGGTTTATTGGGGGGAAATAATATTCTATTTAGTTCAACAACCAAATTTCTTTTACTATACCGTTATTATGAATTTCATTTACCTGTTTAATTTATATTTTCCCTCTCAATGATTAAATAATTATCAATATTATTTTTTGTAAGTGACATTGCTCTTGTATATTCTTATAGACTGTGAATGTTTCTATTCTATATCTATGTTTTCTAGAATGTTATCAATAATATTCTTATTTAATATAAAATTATTTAATAATGTATTTTTCAAGCTTCATTATCTTTATTGGCATTTTTTTTCAAATGAATAATTTTATAATTGTGTGTATGAAACATTTTTTACATTCTTTTTTGAAGTGTGAAAGGAATGTTTTATTTTGTAATGTATTCCTAGACCTCCTTTTTCCATTAATGTGATTTTTTTAGATTCATTGACATTTTCTGAAGTTATTTTCAGAGAAATTTTTTTCTTAATATTCTTGATACTTTTGTTTGTATAAGAGGTGTTAAAAGTGGATATGTTATTTTCCTTAAAAATATTTTTAATGATAATTTAGTGGAATTTATATTCATCAATGAAAAAACTACTTTGTTTTACTTATTCACCACTATGGATATGAATTAATGAAACAATTATTATTCCTTATATGGATTAAATATGATTGTGTAAAAGATATTTCATGAAATTAATTTCATTTCCATTGGTAAAACAAGCTATTGACAAAAATGGTTATTATTATGTTGAATAGTGAAATCTTCTTGTTGTTTTTTTGTGATATAATACTTATAAATCATTGACAAAAACATGAATGAGGAGTGAACCCAAATAACGATGGGTGTTTTTTTGATATATTATTGATGGGTCACTTATTTCCCTTCAATACATTTGGTGAAGATGCATAGTAAATTGGTTAAAAGATTCTCCTAAGATAATATTATAATTTACAAGGTATGTTATTGAATTTGAAAGAGTTATTTTAAGAGTGATATGATAAATATATTACAAGATACACATACATTTTTGTGTGTAAAATTAGTTTTAGTGAACAATAGATCGTGTATTGTTTTCACATGGCCCAATATTGTTGACATATATGACTATTGTATTTTGTTAAATAATTATGTAATATATATTGATTTATGATCCATGTTTTATAGGTATTAAGTATCATTTTTTACTTTCATGTAAATTTATTTTTTCATCATACCCTTTATACTCATCATATGACCACAAATGAAATGAAATTATTACTTATTATGTTTACCTTTTACTGATAATTTGAGGCAACGCTTCACATGTTTCGTTTCCATATGATATTAAGATTGATGTTTAATATATTTTATCTTGAAATGATTCATTTATAAATAATTTTATAAGAGATGTTGAAGAATTAATGTAGAATAATAAATTATTATAGTGGGAAAATGATGACGTATATAAATGGGTTTTTAAATGTATGACTTTTTCCTAATTCTAAAAATTATAAACATAAAATCACTTTGGGTATGTAAGTGATCCAATAGTTTTAATTGATGTTGTATGTTTTTTGTGGTTAAATGAACTTTGTTCTTTATAAACAATAAAATTTTACATATATTTGTCTCCTAGGAGGTTTCTTTTTCATAATTTTCCTCAAACAAATATTTTAAACAAAGTATTTTTTATTAAATTGTTTCTTTATATATATAAATGGTATCATAAAGGCTGGCTGACATCCTATTGTATCCAATAAGGCCACCAGGATCAAACGCATGACCAAATGGTGTTAAGGATGCAACTCTTAATTCCAGACTACATGCCTCCATACTAATATATTTGATCCATTATATATATATATACATATTTCAAGTTATAAGACAAATGATAAATTAAAATTAAATAAATATTTTAAATTTTAAATTATTTATTTACTTTATGTCTTTAAATATGTTATATTTGTAGGATACATATATTCCCATGACATGATTTTTATTCTGATCTAGTTAAGGAAATATTTAATTATTTTATATATTATAATTGTACATTTATGTTGACTATGTGGATTTATACTAATATTATTTTTCGTAATTAATTTTGTTTGTTATAAAATAAGAATATTGTTTTAAATTCCAAAATAGTAGAGTTATTAATTTATGTAAATATTTTTTCATGGATTATATTGTTTTACATAAAAGAATGATTTCTATATTATAGAATATATATTTTAATAATCAAATTAATTTTTTATTTACAAAGTTAAAATTATCGTAGGATGAATTTTTTAGAATATTCCAAAATGTTTGATTTCTCAATGAATTGTAAAAAAATAATTTTTCATATTGAAAATGATCTTCTCTTTTAATGTATTTACAATGTCACATACTATTTCCTAGTTGATTTAAAATTTCATTTCATCTTTTTATTAAATATAATCTAAATAATGATTTTGTAATCATCATATACATTCATTTGATATAAAAATAGTTTGATACTTAAAAATTATTTTTTAGAAAACTCATTTTTCAATGATGTTTATTGGTTTAATTTTGAATTAAATTTTAAAAAATATTTGAATTTTTTTAGATAAATTTTTTGTTAAATTTTTAATAATAATTGTTATTATTATATAATAATTTTAACTTAATATTTCATTATAATGATTTGAAAAATTAGTAAAAATTGGTTTCTACAGTTTATGATAAAACAAGTTTACCAAGGGATAAACTCACGAGATAAGAGTTAGAATCACCCAAATAGATTCCCTTATCCTATTCGGTTTATTGTTTTTGACTCAATATCTGTTTAAGGAGTTGAATATTGCATTTAAAAAACTTATTTTGAATATTCAAACTTAATCAGGACATTTGATAAGATATGTTATATTTTATTCAAATTTAAATTTGTATTTGGGTCTTTCTTTTTAATGAAATGTTGGGAAGCTTCCATTAAGAATTTTCATGCTCTAGAAGTCTAATAATATTAATTTTTTTATTATTTAACTAAAAAATTATAGACACCAATTTATTACTTGAATTATATATTAATATATTTTTACGCTAAAATCATGTATTGTCCAAAAAACAGTTTTTCTTGAAAGTTTTTATTATATTAAAAGTAATTTCTCTTGACAATGGAATTTGACCCTAAAAAATGGGTTTAAAATGATATATATCCATGTCCAAATTTTTATATGTCTCATTTTATTTTTGTTAATTTATTTAATTTATCATGGTAAAAATATAAGGTTTCACTATTTTACAGTCACAATGTATTTAAAGAAATTTAACTAGTAGATGGGGCCGAAATGTAAACATAATTTCCAAAATTATATCTGTTGAGTTGATTTTGACCATTTTACACCTTTTCTTTGAATATTTAATGTTTTATTGAAACATTAAATGAATATGATATATAAATATATTTTAATAATTTAAAAAAATACATGTGTATCTTCTCCCAAACTTATAAAAAGACCCAACCCATCCTCTCATATCCTCATTTCAAGAGATTTTTAGATAATTCAGTCCCTACCGAAAACCTTAATTACATCTCTTCCCAAATCATATAGGTCTTATTTTGGGCACAATAATTTAGTTAAATAGATTACGGTGTAATGTAATGATAGTTGTCTAAAGAAGAGGTAAAATTATTAACTGAGGGTTTTCATTTTACTTATTTTTATACAAAATTTAAATGTTATACAATCAATATGAAAGAATTTCATTAGTATCTTCCATATAATGAGATGTTTTTATATTTAAGAAATAACCTACACCCATATTCTCTATGATCCAAAGGGAAATGAAATCATCATTCTTTTGTACAGTGGATTATATATATTATATTTTTGGAGACTATTTATTTGATTGATTTATATCTATCCTTTACTTTTAATGCAAGTCAAATGATAAGAAAATTGAACCAAACAAACATTGGAGGCCTCGGCAGGATTTTGATGGAAAAGGGAATCAATCTCAATCTACAGCCATCGGATCAGGAGCAGAATTAATGATGAAGATTATCGACCATTCAAAGGTGAAGATTACGCCCATTTTCAATTGGCTGATTATGACCACGATTATGATTATGATGCACCGTTATTAGAATATCATGGGAAAAATGTGTTCTTGCTCTGGCATAGGGAGCATCTGTTGCTCTGATCTTCTGTACCCGGAGCATATTCTGTCGCCTCTTCCCCCAACATACCAAACAAGTGAGGAAGAGCAGCAATCCGACAGCCACGCCAAAGCCGATGCCGATTTTCACGCTAGTCACGAGGTGGGTCCCACATTTCGGGAGCCCAGGTAAACCGCCAAGGCCTGCATTATTTGAAACTGGCTCGATATAAAAGCCTTCCCGTGAGGGGTGGCGGGACTCTACCAGCGATAGAGTTTCCATTTAAATACAGTTTTGGTAGTGACGTCAGGCTCCCCAAGGTTTCAGGAATTGATCCTTTAAAAGATTTGTAAGAGAGGTCCAGTTTTTCTAGGTGTGAAAGGTTTCCAAGACCGTGAGGAAGCATCCCATGCAAGGAGTTCCCGCTCAAATTTATGCTCTGAAGGTGTCCTTACTGTGATATCTCATCTGGCAGGAGGCCCCTCAAACCTTGGTTGTCAAGACCAAGTCCATTGATGACCCAACTGCAACTTTTTCTATTATATTGGCATTTCACACCACTCCATGGATGTTGCTGAGGAACACATGGATCAACATTCCAACCAAAACGAGAAGGAAGCCCTAGTGCATTCTTCAAGATCTGCAGAGTCCTAACTTCATTTGCTGGAGTGCTGATTTCAGCGGTAATGACCTCAAAAATTTCAATAGCACTGATTAAAACATTAGCTTCAGTTCTGGGGTTCATCCTTACTGTCAAACTTCGACCAATAATAGCAATGGTTTTGTTAAGTACAACAGCAGTGTTAAGACCCCCACTTATTTTCACAATGTCAATGTCTTTAAACGCAATCCCGTCATTTAACAAAATATCAAAAACCCTTTCTCCTGTTCCAGAAATGGAAGGATTAATCTCTGCAAAATGCAACAAAACTGAATAATTTCTATTGGGCTCCACCCCAAACTGAAATGCTATGCTCGGTTTTGTATAAGTACTGAGAAGAGCTGTCTGATAAAGTGTTTCTGGATAAAAATTGGGTGAAGCTGAGGCCACTCTGATGCTCTCTTCCGTATATATATTATGATCAGAAATCTGCTTAGCCATCCCCATGGTATCCCAGAACCGATCCCCACCCTAAGGGTCACCTTTAAAATCAGCATCAAAATTTGCTTCGTCAGCACCACAGTTGACTCTTTTTACTGTCCGAAGGATTGACCCTCGACCAAATCGAGGCCCAAGATTGTATGCATGGCCACCTGAATAATTTCAATGGAAAGAACCGTCGGAACTCCTCCATGACCAGTGCTGTGTAAACAAAGAGAAGCACTGCGATTATTAAGAAACAAAAAGGCTTCAACAAATGCTTGGTCATTGTCATTGTAGCTCCAGCCCGGCTTTAAGGAATAAACCTGAGTTCCTTCTACTGAAACATCAAATAGTGGCTCGTTGTCAAAATTAGACTCATCAATCAATCCAAAGAGTATCCTCACTGAATAGAGCCCATTGGGTGCTTTATTAATGTAGTAGCATTTTTCAGGACCATCTGATAGAGGGAAATAACGAACAGTTTCTAGCTGAGGAGTGATGGTGCTTGGAGGCGTCCCCTTAGTGGATGTTCCTCCTGTGTATCAAAAATCCATGGACCAGCTTGTATTGTGAGCTGGAGTATGGACATCGTGACCTGCTCCACCGCTTATTCGCAGACCATATGGTGCTCTTTGGAAATTGATAATGCCTCAGTGGTACCATTGAAATCTCTTGTCAAGGATTCTCCTCTCCAGGTCGGGCAGAAGATGGAGAGAGGCCGGAGAAGAAAAGAACCGGGAATATAAAGTCTATCATCTCCCTACTCTCCAGCTTTTCGCCCATAGATGTCTGCCGTCTTTTACTTTTAATGTGAAGGATTACTTTTGAAGAATGATGTTATATTTTTGGGAATCTAAACTAAAAGGATTAAGACAACCATCAAAGGTTAAAACATTCATTAATGTCGATGATATTGAGGTTAATATGGTTTTTGTGTAATTATTTTTGGAATGAACTATATTGAATCTTTTCTATTAATATTTAATTTTATATACTAATGAATTATTTCTTTATATCATGGTTTATATGATAGCATATATGACACGTAAGATCAAGCTAAAACAAATGATGAAATTATAAAATTTTAAATACCAGAATTGTAAAATAGTTGTTGAATTTTCTATTATGTGTAAAAGTAAATGAATTAAAGAAATATAATTTTCCAAATCAATAAAAATTCACCGTTAAATTCTTAATAAATGCGCACTCAAATTATATAAAATCCTCTTATTTGATAAAAAAATTAATTATAAATATGTTTTATTTTTTTTTTTGAAAAAATATAATAATTAATATTTTCAACTTTGAGAAATTTTATTTGAAATAAATTATACACTTTTACAATTCATAATATCAATATTATGTTTGTATGAATTTTTTGGATTTTTTTTAAATGATTGATTTTTCAGTGAATAATGAAAAAATACAGATTTTTATGTATATCTAAATTTTATTTATCAAGAATTAGCAATATATGTTCTTTAAATTGTTTAAAAGAAACATGACTCCATTTATAGTATCAATAATCCAATTAAAATATTTAAAAGTAATTTTATTATTTAAGTTTTTATAAAAAAAATTTATACATAAGAAGTTGTTTTTCTAGAAAACCACTTTCCATCTTGTTTTGACGGATTAAGATAAAATTAAAATTCGTGGATTCTATGAGTGGAATATAATAAAATGTATTCTATGATTTGTATCTTAATAATTAATATTATATAATAGTTTTATCTTAATTATTTGGGATTATGAATTTTAACCATAGTAAATATATTACATCTCAACCAGGATACATCATTTATAATTGGGTGAAAGTTATAGGGTAATGTTTTAAAATCATTATAACAAAATCCGATATCCAACTAGATTCCTTTTTCAATAAAAATATTCATATAACCAGTGAAATAATTTATTTTAAAAAATTATTCTGAATTTGGGGACCCAAATCTGACTTTTGAAAAGATAAGTTAATCTCTCTTCACATTTAAAACTATTTTGGGTCTTTTCATTTAATTGAATGGTTGGGATATTGAATTTGGTTTAGAATACTAAAAAAGTACAAAAACATCACATTTTTAATATTTAATGAAATAGAATATAAGGAAATTTTTTTATCACTTGATTTTAAGGAAAAAATATGTTTACACATGAATCATGAATTTTCTTCCAAACTATTTTACATAGATGTTTTCCTTCTTATGTTAAAATTAATTTCATTCACATTTATAAATTTAAAATGATATAATGGATAGAAACTAGTGATTCATCATATCTATTATTTAGAAATAACTTTTATTTTTGGCCATATAATTGTGTTTTCATGTTGAAAATATGTGTTATCATTATTATGGTTAAAATTAGATTTATGTTATTTAACTAGGATATAAGGATTAAAATTTATCAAAATAATCCTGAATGTGAATGGTTGTATTCATAAAAACCATATAACATATTATGTTTTAAGATGAGGGTTCCTTGGTGCCAGTTTACTTGATTATGTCTTATATATATATTAAATCTCTTAATTAATTTAAAGTTTGTCCCTCCCCCTCTTATAAAATAGAAACTCTTGACATCCTTTCATCAGACCTTTTTTGTACTCTAAAACAAAAAATACCTAACCAAATTATTTTATAACACCACTCCACATGTCCTATAGGATTTATTTTTCCCAAAATATCAACCTTAGAGGAATTAAGGCATATATAAAAGGCGGTTTTCTAAAAAAGAGGTATAACATTTAGTTGAATGTTTTAGTTTTATTCATTTTTCTACCTCCATAAAACTCTTCTAACGATAATGATAAAATAACATAAATAAATTAAATTTACCATGATTTTATTATTTTATTCCCTTAGACATGATCTATTTATATCTTCCATCAAAATTTAATTGAATCCAACATTCTTGTGTATGGTGGACTACCGCCTCGCAAAATGATTTAATTCATTTTCCTACTCTGCCACTTAGGGATAATTATATTGATGGATTTGATATATATATATATATATATATATGATATTTATGAAAAAAATATAATTCTTTAATGATATTATATCATTTATATTATCACATTTACAACTCCTGATAAATGATAATGTCATTCTAAAATATGTGTGGATTATGACCTTCATGAACTGATGTGACTTTCTTCATCATTGTATCATATATATTGTATATATATGACAATTTAAGAAAATATTATGATATTTATAATATAGTAATCATTATATAATAAATAAAAATATTTATTAAATTTCCCTCATGTGATTTAAATAATGGAAATGTTACTCATGCGTATGTATGACTTACTATCTCCATGAGTGTAATGTAATTAATTTTTCATAAAAATCATTCATGGTTGGTTTTAAAAGTATACATAATGTATAAAAATTATTATTATTTCCAAATTAATATTTAGGAGATGATTTAACCCTAAACTTATTTTCCATAGTCAATATACTGAAGTGGTTTTTAAATTATGAACCGAATTTCTTCAAAACACATGATGTTGATGTAGTTGATTAAGTACATATATAAGTTATTGAAATATAATAAAATTAATAGTTCAACGATATATTGATAAGATTTTAATAGGTTTCTAAACAATTATATAATCAATATATGTTTATTATTCTAGCGTTAAAGGACATACTTAGCTTATCTAAAACTAATGTTAGATATTTCATAACCCAACTAACTTTAAATAGGTCATATCACCTCTCCATTAATTATATTATCACATTATTATGTTCTAAATGAACTTTGTTTATTTATAATTTATTTATAATTTATTTTAGGATTTAATTTTTTTACACAGAATCACTCCATTGATTATTTTCTAATTCAATGATATAATCTTTGTAATATTTATTCATCTCAATGTATCTTTATTTAGGACATATGTTTATGTTGTACAACTATTTCATTTTAAAGATATGTATATAGTTCCCCATTTAAATTACCTAACATTAATCTACACATGTTCATAATACACAATGTTTCATTTGAAATTATTCTTTGAATGGTGTTATGATTAAATAGTAACAAATGTGGCAAGGTGTTTATATTTGAATGTATTTTTAATAAATATTATTTATGCTTCATTTTGAATTGAGGGAATCAAATGATCCCAGTCTAATAAACCCAGTTCATTTTTATTCTCATCCATTTATTTTTTGAGTTGTTATGTTTTAGTACAATTTTCCCCTATTTTGTACCCAAAATGATTTTCAAAAATTAGTTTTCAGAAAAAAAAACCTTATATATCTTATTTGGGTAAAAAATACTTTTTATTATATATCCATGTTTTCTAAAATGTTTTCAATAATTTTCCTAAGTATTATTTATTTTTTATTAAATTAATTTTTATCTATTTTTAAATTTTTACATAATTATTTAAAAAGAATCCTTTTGTAATTTTATAAACAATGAACTTTTTACCAAAGGTATATATATAATAATATATTTAATGATTACTAAATGAATGGAATTTTTCAATGCCATGACTAGTCAATGCATTGTAGCTGTCATGAAAAAATTCCAATTTTCTTATCGAATAACTTTTTTTCTTAATATTCAAGAATTTATTATATTTTAAAAGTGATTTTAATAATGGAAGGTGTATTTTGCACAATTTTTTTATTTGTATTTTTATGTTTTTTATATGCATTATCAACAAAACCCCTTAGTTTAACATATTATGAACTGGGGATATGTTGTAATGATACCATAATTATTCATCGTTTGGATGGATTATGATAGCTTTATTGATATTATCACGAAACCCATTTCGATTCCATGAGAAAATGTTGATATGAAAGAACAATGGTTATTATTATGTTGAAAAGATCAAGAATTTATTTTTTTCTCTGGATATAGCAGGTTAAACTTATTTATAAATATAGAAAAGGAGAACGAACCCAAATCAGTAAGAGACTATGTCCATTATATAATGGGTGTCCATTATATAATGGTTTTCCATTATATCCCTCCAATGTATTGGGTAAAGAGACAAAGATAGCTGACTAACATTTATTTAGGAATATTGTTGAATTTTACAAGGGATGTTAATCCATTTATAAGAGTGATTGTGATAGTGATAGAATAATAATTTTCCATGACACAAACATGTTTTCTATTTACATCCTATGGGTTACCATGGAATCCTTTGTTTATGTATATTTTTCACATGGATCTTGATTATTATTATATGACTCTTGTCTTATGGGATATTATTATTCCATGTTTCGCAATTTATGATCTACCTTTTTATGGGTATGAATTGTATTATTTTATAATCATAAATATTGATTTTTCATCATATTGTTATATCATTTTATAATCACTAATGAATATGATTTTTTAATGTAGATGATTACCCTTAAAGAGAAATTGATATCATTATTATTATGTTTTAATTTTCCCTATGATAAGAAGGGTTATGGTCAATGAATTATTTCTTGAAAGGATTCATGTGTTGATAATTATATGGGAGATTTTGATGTCATAATTTAGAATAAGGAAATATTGGTATATTGTGAAAAATAATCATTGAAATACATGGGTATTGTGATGTAAGAGTTTTATATAATCTTATAAAACTCTAAAACAAAATTCCCTTTAGGTATGTATGTGATCCAATATTCTAGTTTGATTTTATATGATTATCATGGATAAAATTGGGTTACTTATATTTGCACCAAAGTCATAAATTTAATTTTTTTCATTAGATCTGTGAGTGAGTGTTCAAAATTGTTATTGTTGATATCATAGCAGGGATAATCATCTTTATAGATGACAATGACTTTGCGTATGGATAACTTAAGATTTATGAATACAGGCATGAGTTTATATGTTTATGTTTGATTATATATTAAAAATAATAGAACCCCGTTATTAGGTTTTAAGTGATGAGATTTTATGGTGATTAATGTTTTTTCGGCAATGTTTTATTATGTTCAGGTGTATGTAATCCTAAGGATTATTATTATTGAATATTTATATTATATTTTTCCAGATTTATACTACACGGTACATGATAACCACTGAGGTTAAAAAATTATTTTATGACGATGTTAATTATTTTAATTGAGATATAGTGCTATTTACTTATTGAATAATAAATGTTGAACCTTTAGTTATATTTTAGAAATGTGAGAGATTAATTTATTATTTACTCACATTAAGAGTTACACATTTTAGATATTATCTTGCCTTGTGCTAAGCATTTTGTTTTTAATTAATGTGTTAATAAAGAAGTAATAACATGTTTTTACCTTTGTGGTTTATGTAATCAATTAGTAGTTGATTTTACTTCCTCAGGCGTGAGAAATTCATTATTAATTCACATCTAATAGAGAAAAAGATGATATTGTTGTTGAAATGTATTAATTAATGTAATTATAATTATCAATATTTTATATTTATACATGTTCTAAGACTATATTGTAATGTAATTTCTCAACTATAGAAAAAATTTCTTGAAATAAAACTATTAACATAGGACCTTATTTCTTGATGAATTGAGGGTATTTTTTATCTTTTATTTATTTATGGTTGTATGGTCATTAAATATATCATGATAATTCACTTTATTGTGATAAATTTTCTATTTCACACTCTATAATTTCTTATACTTTCTTTATTTTTCATCCAGGTGCATATTTTTATATCCCCATATTGTTTTTCTAATTTTGGGAACATGATAATGTGTTTTCTATGATGGACTTCATATTTCCATTATCTTATTTTTAAAATTATGTTCTATTATCCATTTTTATGATGTAAATTTTCAAAAATGTTATTTTTAATTACTTAAAGATATTTTATTTCATGATAATATGTTTTATCTTATACTTCATGCAATGTTTTCAGAAAATAATGTAAAATTTTTCTATCAGAATTATGATAAAATTTTATGGAAGAAATTTATTTAAGTGTTTTATAATTTAACACCCTATTATATTAAAATTACTCTTTTTTCAATAGCTTTATTAACATGCTACACCAAACTATAGAAAATTTTGGAAACAATATAAAAAATTTATTATTAAAAATTTACTATTATAATATAGATTATAAGTTAGAATATCTTAATTTTAATAAAAATATTATTATAAGTATTTATTTTATTTATATATATTATAAATTTATTTAATAATTCATACTAAATAAGTAATCTTTTCGAAATAAAATTATTTTATTCTTCAAAAATTCATTTTCTTCAAAAATGGGGTTTCTTTCTTTTGTGAGAAAATACTATAATTAATTTCTAAAACATTTATGAATAAAATTTAAAAAAAAGGATATAATATTTTAAACAAATACATCAAAATATTCTTATGGTTAAATTATGAAATTTTTCTAAAAAGGGGTTTTTTCATTGAATGGTTAAAATACTATTTTTTGAAAAAGTGAATTTTATCTTCATTTAAAAGTACAATTATTGTTTGAATGTGATTATATAAATAAAATATTCATTATTTAATTATGTATTATATAAAAATATACATTTGGATTATAATTATAATTAATTTTGATACAAGTTCATTTTAGGGCTTAAAATTGATTTTTTTTAATTTTTTTTAAATTAAATTAATTTCTACCACATCATGAAATAAAATTTTTAAAAATATATTTTTAATTAAAATTATATGGATTAAATTTTATAAATAATTCCCTTTTATTTTTCAACATTGCGAATAGTAACCACAATAAATACTTTTCACCTCCGTAAGGATAAATCAAGAAAAATTGGTTCAAAACTATAGGGTAAAGATATAAAATCTCTATAACAATTTCATTTATCATATTGTATGAGATTTTTTATAACATATATATTTATGGAGATAATGATATATTTTTAAAAATTAGATTGAATTTGGGAACCCAATCTGGACTTTTGAGAAGATAATTTTTATTTTATTCAAATTATACACTATTTGTAGGTCTTTGAATTTTTTGACTTTTTGTAATGTAGAATTACATTTTCTATTGCTCAAATATATAATTTTATTATTTATTGACGAAAAAATTCATGTATACAAATTAATTACATAATTTCAATTTAAAATTATTTTTACGCTTAAATTGGGTAATTTCGAAAAAGCTATTTCTCATACGCTTTTACTTATTATTATAAAATTATTTTCTTCCACCTATAAAAATTGATCCAGATAAATACAGTAAAGAATTATAAATAATCATGTAAAATATATTTCATACTTACCCTTTTAATTTGGGTCATATAATTATGTTTTTAAGGCAAAATGTTATGTTAACATGATTAATGTTATATTGTGTTTATTATGGTTTAACTAAGAGATATGGTATAAAAGGTATCCAAATATTTTAAAAAATGTTATTGGATTATATTATTTAGAATCTAAAATATAATGTTTATCATATTATGGGTTCATTGGTTCTAGTCTATATTATTGATATATATATATATATATACATATATTAATCTTTTGAAAAAAAATCCCATGTGCGTCCTCTCCCCCACTTTTAAAAGACGCATATTATCTTTTCTTATCAACACACCAAGAGTTATTTAAAAAAAAATAAATATCAAAATAACTTTTTATAGTCACTTACCATGTTCTATATTCCCTAGTTTTATCACAAAACCGTCCAAATAATCCTTTAGGTATAATCCTATAGAGGTTGTTCGAAGAAGAGATATTGTTCTTACTTGAGTTTCTTTATGTTATATAATCTTATAACAAATTTAAACATTATTTAAACATGTTTAGAAAATAAAATTAGTAAATTAGATTAAGTTTCATGAATTTATGTTAATTTAATAACTTATCTTAATCTCCACTTCCATAAAATAGGAAATGAAACCATTGTTCATGTGTATGGAAGACTTTTTTCCCATGAATAGTGTATTAAGTTTTCCATCCCCACCTATAATGAATGATTATAGTGATGTTATATATATATATATGATATTAATTAAAACATTTAAATTTTATAATTATAATATTTTATATATTTTTCAGTCCTTTCCATACATTGAAAAATGATAAAGACATTCGTGCGTATGTGTGGATTACCACATCCACAAAGAAATGTGATTTGTTTTTTATCAACAAATCACATGGATTGTAGATGTAAAATATTAATTATCTGCTATAATATTAATTATATATTAATATTTTTTTAGAGGGTAAATTATTAATTAACTTTCTTCCACCATGATCATTTAAAATTTGTAATATTACTCGTGTGTAAATAGATCCTAACATCTCCCTATCTGTAAAACAATTCATTTTTCATAACCATCATAAATAGTTGTTTATAAAATTATAATCAATGAATTAAAATAATAATTATTTCATGATTAATATTCTTTATATTGTGTAATAATTACCAATTTGACCACAGTGAACATACTGAATTCGTTCTCCATTTATGAATCGAACATCCTAAAAACACATGACATGGACTTATCTGATTATATAATTAAATATATGTTTCAAATAATTAAAATAAATGGTTTAATAATACTCTAATTAACCAACAAAAGGATCTAAAACATGTAAAAATCTAATATATGTAAATTATTCAAGAGTTAATGGACGTGAATAGAAATTCTAGACTCGTTTTAAGGGTTTTTTTTCTCAATTTTCCTTTATTGAGGAATATTTTAATGTTATAAAACTATTTTTTATATATAATGTATATAAATCAATTGTACATGTTACATAAACAATCCATAAAACTCTATAGTATTTTAATTAACAATTCATGTTACTTCAACCGGGGGTTCTGTATTGGGAAGTTACCATGTGGGTAAATGTTTTCTTTAATTAATTTTATTTCATTACGTTATATCACTTATTCATTGAATATATTATCCCATGACAATGTGTGGAATGATTTTTTTATTTATGTTGTACTCCCATATGTTTTTTTATGATTTTAATTTTCTAAAAATAATCCAAATATAAATTAATTCCTAATTAAATGATATTATTATTGAATGGGTTTTTCATCTCACATTTATTTTTGATGAGAAACATTCCATATTTTCTACGTGTTTATTTTTTTGTAGTGTATATATCTATCATGAATGTATAATGTAAATTTTGTCATTATAATTACTTGGATTAACAAATCTATCTAATTTTATCACATTTAAGATGATTTTATTTAGAAAATTCCAACGTGTTAAGGGAAAACCATTTCTAAAAAAATCTAATTTTATGTTTTCAAAGAAGTGTCATGAACCCTACCCACAAATCATACCCCTCTTAGATTATAAATGGTAAAAAATTAGATAATGACCTCATGTCCCACCTTCAGTAGGCACCAGGTTGGCGACTAGCACCGAGGGTATAGTAAAACAAAATTTTTATGGCATTACCCTCTAAAAGAACACATGATGAATAAAGAGATACAATATACACCAAACAACTCTTGATTAGAGTAAAATATAAATGAAAACCCAAGAACACATATGAAATTTCAGGAAAATACAACTATAACTAAAATGGAAAACTACAAGAACCAATATGAAATGAAATGGTAGCAACCATGACACTTGAATAGCTCCCACAAACTGCATGCTGTTAAAAGCCATCCGGATCCCCAACCTCCTCCAACTAACATGAAAACAGTTTATATAAATGTAGGGTGAGTATAACAGTTTACTCAGTAGAGTCCAACTCATAGCTTACCATGAATAAGTAATGAAAACATGTTAAAGAACAATGAACAACAAGTGAAACTAACATGTCACCTAAACATGTATACTATGTTCACATCCTCACCATGGATACCCTCACCAAGTATCACATACAAGTGTATATACTATAATAATGAATATCAATGGCACCCCACTACCTATCCCCATTGGTTTTTATTTTTTACCAACATCTCACATCGTGTGAATCTCTCTCCAAAAAGGATATCCCGATGGCACTTGGGTAAAGAACCACAACATTCACCTCATCAAAAATATCTACCACATCCACATAGCCAAAAGTAACTGAGTAGTTTCTAGTATCCACCACAACTCTCATACCATGTATCATAAATCAGTAATTATACCTCAAACCATTACATATCATAAACCATGTAAATATCATAAATCCATCACAGCCTATACATGTTACAACTATAGTAGTCTGTAGGAAACTATATTAAGAATATATATGTGTGATATAAGCACATACCATTACAACCCTCTACAAACATATATGGGGGAAACTAACTATCATGCATACCAAAAAAAGTAACTTCAAAGAGAAGAATGTGGTGTCAAAGGGGTTAGTCATCCATCCATCATCCCACTAATATGTTGGCAAAAACAACCCGAGGGATTAGAATCCATGAATTGTTCGTTTACCTAACCGTCAGGGTGGATTAGCATATAGAATCAAAAAATTACTAGGTATAATATAGCTCACAACAAATCTAAGAGAAAAAACTAGTAATAGACTCAACCACATCAAATGTATCTTAGATGCCTAGTAACCACTGTGAGGAAAAGACATCCAACAAGAACACAACCATTTAAAGAGATACATTAAATTACTTTATACATTTTTATCAGTTTTTTGCTACTTTAATTAATCCTATAACCATTAATTATCCATCAACTTTTTTCACATTACATTACATTAGCATTCCAAAAAATATCCATGCCCTCCAAGAATAACACAATTGAGTCCATGGATTCACAGAATCACAACCTCAACATTGCATCCCAGCAAGCCCCAAACCCATGGGATAAAAAATTATTCATTTCTTAACAACATTTCCAATTCCATTTTTACAAGAATTAAAATAAAACAACCTAAGATACCAAGAACCAGGGAATGAAAATTGTGAGTAGATGAATTACTTGTCGAGTCTTTGTCACCTATAATAGAAACATAGACCCATCCATCCCCCAGAATCATAACATGGAAACAATGTGGTATACCCCAAACTTCATCACATATTTTAGATTGAGGGTATATAATTAAAAATTCATCATGAAGTGGGAAAAGTGAGCTCAATAAACAAAAAATAGATTCATCAAATATCCAACATTTACATAAATGGGTATGCCCAACTTCTACCCATTTCACCATCTCTAGTGTCCTCCCCGACTCCTGTATGCATAAATCGATGCATCTCACCACTCCAAGCATCAACATCTACCACAAAAATTGGGAACCCTACCCCACATACAATAAAAACCATCTAGGATCAGCCATACCATGCTCGCATCACATCTGGGCCTCCCTTCCCCAATATACCACAAGTCTCATATCTATAGAACATCACAAGCATTAGGAAAAAAACATAGCAATGGGAAGTTGTCTCTAAAGAAAGGAATTCAAACTTCACACACAACAAGATCTCATGGATATGAATCATAAAAAAATTTCCATTACAACCTAGAGGGAAACTCAGGCTTTATAAAGGATTTATCTTTATCACATAATCAGTTCTTATTCCATCTTGAATTAACCGATTCATTATTCACAGATTCAAACTATGTGAAACCTTACAAAAAAGCTATGACAAGATTTTAAATATTATTTAAATAATTAATATAAAATAACATTAATCATTTATCAACAAGAGTCAACATTACTTAGGTTCATTAACCAATTCCATTAAATGTGCATATCTACATCAATTTTATTAACATCAAATTACGACAACAACAGTTGGTTTTATTAATCATTCCTCTTTAATAAATTATCCAATTAATTATCAATTAATTCCAAAATAAACTTATTTTCCAATTTATATCAATAACAACATGTTAAATCATGAAAATCAAATATATCACACTATCTAGAAAATCAAGAGGCGAACAGTTTTCATGGTATAAGAAACAACATCTCAATGCGATCAATACAAATTCGTTGATCTGGTTTAAGTATTTAATTAGTTGAATTCTATTGCGATTCAAAGGGTTATACCATGATAACTCTAAGATTGTACATACTTAATTATAGATGCAACAATACCCTACCTCATAAAGTTTACAATGTTCTTTTCACAAGAATTTCTATAAAAAAGTATAACGATTACCTCTCCCGCAACAATTGTATCCATACGAGGATGTCGGAACACAACCACACCAACTAAAAACTAAGAAAAAACCCATTAAAACCATGTAGATCATCCACAATAGCATGGAAAATAGAAACATGAGGAAACATATCAAATACAAAAAATTAACTGATGTATACCATACCTTATATCGATGAAGGATCATTACGGAAAAATGGAGGGAAATAGGGATCATTCCTTGAAGAATGAATCCCAAAACTTCTAAAGATAGGGTTGTTGGGTTTTCTTGGGTCGAGGGAGATCCACTGCATCCATGGTTTTAACAAAAACTAAGCTGTTGGAAAACACTTAAAACATACAACTGTAAGTTATTAAAAGATGTGTAATCCTATTTTAAATCATGCAATTCATCAAGGTCAAGTTCTACCGAAAAACAGGCCACCTCTCAATTTATTAATATTTTTCAAACCCCAAATTATTTCGCATATGAATTTATCTTTCAAGCCATTTAAAAATTTTCACATTGTGAATCATTCCAAGACAACCCGCGAAATAAGATTTAATGTTGTGCAATATAATTACACGATGTGTAATCTATGCTTTGTAGATTTTACACAATTATACTCCTCCAAACATCTTTTGAGCCATCCCCAAGAACTTTGATATTCGAAAACATGCAAAGCGTTGATCCACACATATCTGATCTCTTATACAAGATACCTCTCAAAACATTCTCATCCTTCATAATCCAAAACTAACCCAAAGAGAAAACAAAAAGGGGTCATCTGAACAACCACCATACAAGAAACCTCTCAAAGCATTGGCCACCACAGGAGCTCACCACCCCACTTTAAGAATAAGCGAAAAACCAATAAATACAACACTAGATCCTAAACACTCTTTTGGGGAAGATACCTCTCAAAAGAGAGAAATACACAAAAAACAACAAGAGAAATCAATATCATTAAAAAGGTTCTACAACTACCAAGTAGAAAACGTTACAAGAGAAGAGATACACATAAAATAGCTCAGGGTACTAAGAACGTTTAATTGACTCATGTTCCAAAGCACTCTGTTACATTCCACTGTTTCAGAAGAGGACACGATCAAAGGGGATTTAATTCTCACACAATAGCTTATCCTTGTGATTCTGGTTATCTATAGGTTGCTCCTTTAAGGTCGCATCATCATCAACATCGATCCCACCATAATCAATGATGTGAGAGTCGTCACAAAGATAACGATGGAGATGTGACATGTGAAAACCATCATTTATCTGGCTCATATATAGAAGAAATGCAACCTGATACACCATGTCTCTAACATGAAACAACACCTTTAAAGGCACAATAGACCTGGAAGAATGTATACTCCCATGTCCAAACCTTCACTTACCTCAATGGGGAGTCACCTTTAGAAACACGTGATCCCCAATTCCAAACTACAGAGGTCTTATCCTATGATCGGAATATGACTTCTGAAAATAATTTTCTAGATTCAAATACTTGAGATTCACTTAAACCATATCAATAATATTTTTTTTACCAATTCTTGACTAAGAATCACTCACTGTTTGAACCCTATCCAGCACAATGGAGAATTTAATGGTCAACCATATAAGGGTTTAAATGGATCCACGCTAATGTTGGATTGAGAACTATTGTTTTATGTACACTCTACCAAGGGTAGGATTATCATCCAAGAAACTAAAAAATCCATGAGACAGGAGAACAACCTTTCTTCATGAGTCTGTATGGTCAGTTCTCCCTAACTGTTTGTTTGTGGATAAAAAGTAGTGGTAAGACATGACTGAGAACCAAAAGCATGATGGATTCCACTCTACACACTAGAGGTTAAATAATGATCTCTAACAAAATTTATCATCCTTAGGAATCCGTGAAACCACACCACCTTCTCTAGAAACATACTCAACAAAAAGTTCACTGAACTCAACTCTTTGATCACTATAATGTCGGATGATTTCGTCAACTGATCCACTACCACCCATATAGCATGATAGCCTCACTAATCTCAATGAAAACTTGAAATAAAGTCCATCTATATTTCCTATCACTACCATTGAGGGAAATCTAATAGTTTTAGAAAACCTATGCTCAACCTTCTTTCCTCTGGGAGACCAAACATCGACACACAACCACTACAACTACACAATTCAACCCAAGCTAAAAACACTAGCCTTTCAAATATTTTTACATATTTTTCATTCCATGATGTACCTCAAAGTGAGAACTATGGATCTCTCTGAGAAACATATCACACATCACCAATAGAACAAAAATAATTCTTTGAAATTACATTCGGTGTTGTTCATATTTATACCAACCATCAATGGACTCACCAAAAACGACTCGGTCTCTCCAAACCTCCACCTCAAGATCCCCCAACTGGGACTCTTCGACATTATACAATACAGATTACTAAACCTTAATCTAAAATGGAAATCCTCTTCCACCAACTTCTCTTATATCTAGATTTAATGATAAAATCTCTCACATCACTCCCCGGGTTTCACCTGATTCATGCACTACATCAATTTGTGACTTACAGCTCAATGCATCAACCACACAATTTTTATTCCCATGTCTATAATAAATTTTGAAGTCGTAATAATATATAAACTCCATCCACTGAAGTTGTCTCATGTTCATGTCACACGGGAAGAAAACATACTTTTGGCTATTATGACTAGTAACGACCACAAAATTCTTTCCAATGAGGTGATTTCCACACAACATCAGGGAAAACCCCTCTTCCGCCAACTCGATATTATGGGAAGCATAGTTACATTCATGGGGACGTAACTACCAATACACATAATAAATGACCAATCTATTCTGCATGAAAAAAAAGACTGACCCTAGATATAAATCATCATAGAAACCCTCATACTAAACTTATTATGCTGGAAAACAAAGAACTGGAGAAATGACCATCTTCTCATTCAGATACTCAAAATCTTCCTTACACTGTTTAGCCCACATTAATTCATGATCCATTATAGTCAATGATGCTAGAGGAGTCACAACTTGAGAGAAATTGGAGATGAACCACCTATAATAGTTTACATGACCAAGGAAACATTGAACTGATTCCACTGTCTTGGGGGATAGCCAAGACACACCAAATTCTATCTTTGATAGATCCACAACTACTATCTGTCGGGATAGAACGTGACCCAATAAACAGAATTCTTGAGCCCAAAATACAATCTTAGACAACTTCTCAAATAACTACCACTGATAAAGATCTCCCAACATAACACACAAATTTCATGAATGATTATCCTCAAACACGGAGTACATAATCATGTTATCGATGAAAACCACCATGGAATTATATAGGAAATGATGGAACATGGTGTTAATCAACCCCATTAAAACAACTTTAGAATTCTTCACACCAAATGACATCACAATGAACCTGTAATGCAATTGATGACAACGGAAAGAAGTCTTCAAGATGTCCTCATCCTTCACATGCATATTACGATATCCTGACAAAAAATTTGTCTTTAATAACAAACATTCACTTATAATTTGATCGAATAAATCATCAATCCATGGAAGAGGATATATGTTCCTCACTATCACTTAGTTCATGCGATGATAATTTACACACAACCGCAAACTATCGTCAATATTCCTTAATAACAATATATGTGCATCCCATAGTGACACACTTGGATGAACAAAACCACACTATAATAGAACACTGATCTATATATGCAGCTCTTGCAACTCAAAAGGTTCCATCATAAACATAGACATCTAGATAGGAGACACACCAATCTATATTTTGATCCTGAGCTCGATCTCTCTTTTAGGGCATAATGCTACAACCTATTCTGAAAATATATAAGGGTACTCTTCTATGAAGTAGGAAAAACCAATTATTAAACCTCTGATGAACTCATCATCAGCTCAGATATCAGTGATGACAAGGACAGAACACGCACCTAACCCATCCGAGGGTCTCAATCACCAACAAACACTAAAACCTATATATTATCATCAAAGAACACTGCCTGCCATTGAAAGAAATCCATGAAATATTTCGATGAATACATACAATTTTTTCTGAGGAAGACATCATAAGGGTTTATTTGTAAACATAGGAAATATCCCGAAGAGCGGGGCTTCCCCATCACTAGATCATAATCTCTACATACATTAAAAAGGTCAACATGGCCATTAAATGGCATTGTCAATGCCAAGGGAACTGGAAGCCTCTATACCTCAAGTACCAAGGAATGGAAAGTGGTATGTGATATAAAGTATTGTGTTTCTTCTGAATCAAAAAAGGAATGAACATAATTATAAAAAAAAAAGAAAATTCTACGTCGAATGACATCTGGATATCCTGGTGCTAGAAATGAAAATTCTTGAAGTTGACCATTACCTTATCCACGACCATTATGACCATGATGAAGACCACCTACATATCCTATACCTACACTCTGAGAATGGGTTTCATCCCAGGGCTATCCTCTAGATTCCCCATGTTCTATCTACTGATCTAAAGATCGTACAACCTACTTCTGCTGCCTCAGCTAGAACTACTTCAACGGATGAACCTCAAGTGGAACAACATGAAAATTATAACTTCTTAAAAATATCGGGAACTCAAGAAAATGATGAACATGAAAATTACAAGAAAAACAAGTTCGTAGACCCTAACATAAGTTTGAGAGCCGATTCCCCTAGAAAAACAAGACATTGAGGGATGGGACCTACCCCCGTCCAAATAGAAAATCTTGTGTCGTGGAAATTTGGAACCACATACCACAAATTTGTTACATGAAGAATCTTGATGACTCCCCTCTCATAACTATCTAGTTCTGGATAACATCATCTCAATGACTGATACCCTAACCTACACGTCGAGATATTTCATCAACATAAATGGAGTGACATGGCGCTGGATATATGGATGTATATTCTCCTCAAAATGCCTCATCCTAGCCTCCTCATCTGAAAACAGTTCCAAAGTATATCACAGAATGTTCCTAAAATATATCCCAAACTCTCGAACATTGGATCTACCATACCAATGTGAATAAATCTCTTGGTGACTGGCCACCTTTATGGTCAAATAAAGAAACTCAACTCTAAATTGCTCTAAGAAGCTCTCTAACGAGACTGTCAACCCCTCATGATCCCCAAGGAATATGGAACCACCACTATCTCACTAACCCACACAACATCATCACAACCAAGGACACCCAGTGTTCCTTGCAAAAATAAATTGAACTGAAGGATATCTCAATATCCTCCAACCAGTCTTCTATGACTAGATCAAAAATTGATCCCTCATACTTCTACAGAAACTAGAGTTGAAACTATCTGAGTTTATCCTCAATGTATTGTTGTCGTCAACATATACTCTACATAAATATACTGGCATAACATGATGAAAATATTCTATGTGAGCCTGAAAAGTACGTTGACTTGGAGCCATACCTGCAAATTAACAAATATTTAGAGCACCTAAATCTAGAATATGGAATAAATTAACATTAATTAATTTTTTCATTTATTTTTTAGGTTAACCTATACCAAGGTCTACACATTCAAACACTGGAACAAAGAAAAATGATGCATGATTATTTCCTAGGTCTCTACCCTAAAACCAATATCACTTTGTTTAGTGGCCACTGTAATCTTAATGGTCGGTGAAACCAATAATAGTTCCCCTAAATACTGGTGTATCTGCTAATATCCCATGATTATAGTGTTGATAAACATAGCTAACATTGTTTCACTAACAACTCATGCAACCTCACATGTTCCTAACTCCAAACTCCATCATATCCATAAACTCGAGCCTCTAATACCACTATGTCATGACCCCCTCCCCACAAAGTGTACCCGTCCTGGGTTTGAAATGGGAGAAGTGAGATAATGACACCTGAGTCCGGCATCCATTAGGCCACAGGTTGGAAACTACCACTGAGGGTATAATAAACACACAAATGGGTGGAAATACCCTATATGAGAACACATGTGAAAGAGAGAGATAAGATATATGCCAACCAAATCTTTCTAAGGCTAAAATATAAAATAAAACCGAAGTACACATATGTAATGTCACACAAAGACTACTACATGTGAAAAAGAAAACTACGTGTACAAAAAGAAATTAAAACAACATTGACCATGAATCCCAAACAACTCCCACAAACCACAAGTGTGTAGCAACCATCCTGATATCCAACCTTCTCCAACTAACCTAAAAAATAGTTTATATATACATAGGGTGAGTATAACAGTATACATAGTAGGATCATTACCAAATACTCTTGTGAAAAAGTAATGAAATAATGCTAAATCACAATAGAAAACAATTGAATCTAACTCACCACCTAAACATGTATACGATGATCCAAACCTCACAATGGATACTCTCACCATGTTTCACATACAGGTGTATATAATATATTAATGAATATAAAGGGTACCCCACAATCACGTACCCATTGATTATCCACTTTTCCACAACATTTCACATCATGAGCATATCTCCCCTAAAAGGCTAGCCTGAAGACACCTGGGAAAAGAACAACAAGATGCACCTCATGAAACACAACCATCATGTCCACATAGCCAAAAGTAACTGTATAGTTTTCAAGAGCCACAAAAGATTTCATAGAATGTATCATACATCGAGTATTATACCATAATCCATTACAGTCCATGCACAAAGTAAGGATCATGATTCCATCACAACCTATACATGTTACACCTATAGCAGTATGTAGGAAATTATAGCTAGAATATATGTGTGTGAAAGAACCACAAGCCATTGCAACCCTCTCCACACATGTATGGGGAAATCTATTCGTCATGCATACCAGCACATATAACTGCCAAGAGAAAAGTGTCAGGTCAAAGGGGGTAGTCAGCCACCCATCCTCCCAGTGAGATGTTGGGGAAAACACCCCCAGGGCTTAGAATCCTTGGGGTGACAATTTCTCTTACTTATGGGATGGAGTAACGCATAGAAAAAGAAAATTAAAAGATATAATATAGATCAGAACCAAAATATGGGTAAAACATAATGTTATACTCACTACTACTAACATCTCTCGGACTCCTAGCTTCCACTGCTAAGACCCTGTATTTTATAACTACACAACCATTTAATGAACTACATTAAATAACCTTATCCCTTTCTATCAGTTTTACATTATTTGAAATATTCATTTAACCATTCATTAACCATAATCACTTTCCACATTTCATTACATTATCATTTCAATAAATATTCATGCCCTCAAGGCATAACCAAACTGATTCCATGACTTCTCAGAATCAAAACCTCATCATTGCATCCCAAAGAGCTCCAAACCCAGGGGTTTATTAATTATTCATTTATAAAAATATCAACAGTTCCATTTTTCTAGGTAATCTATAGAAACAACCTAATATAACAAACTCCAGGATATCAACATGTTGAGTGGACGAGCTAATAGTCGAGTCGTTTCCATCTATAACAGGAGTGTAGACCCATCTATCATCGAGAAGCTAAAAATAGAAAGAACGTGGCGTGCCCCACGTGTCTTCACCACTTTTAGAAGGTGGGTATGAAATAACATATTCCTCAAGTAGTGGGGAAAGTAAAGAAGATTAAAAAAATATTCATCATGCATCCAACATTCACACAAACGGTTATTCCCAACTTGAACCTGTTTCACCATCTCTAGTGTCCCCCCCAACACCCATATGCATAAACTAATGCATATCAACACTCCAATTGACAACTACAGAAACAAAAACGGGGCCTCTATCCCCAACATACCACCAAATCCTTGTAATCACATCCATCCTAGGCTCACATCACATTCGAGACTCCATGGACCATATACCACAAGTCTCATTTACAGAGCACACCACATGCACTATAACAAACGTAGCAATAAGATCTCTTCACAAAAGAAAGGAATTCATCCTTCAAAAACAACAATCTCTCTCAGATCTAAAGAATAAGGCACATGTCCTTTATAAGAAAGTGAGAAACTCAGGCCCTACGAAGACATTATCTTTAGCACAAAACCAGTTCTTATTCCATATCAAAATAACCGATTGATTATTTATAGGTTCCTACTATAGAAAACATATGAAAAAACTATCTAAGCTATCACAAATTAATTTAATATATAATTAAACATGACTTTAATCATTTATCAAAAAGCATAAATATGATTTAGGTTCTTTATCCAATTCTATTAGACATGCATATCTACATAAATTTGATTGATGTCAACTTATAATAATAAAAATTATATTTTTAAACATGTCTCTTTAACCAGTTGTCAAATTAATTATCAATTAATTACATCTTTACATTAATTACCAATTTAAATCAAGAACGAAATTCTAAATTAATTAAAAAATATATATTAAATTATCTATAAAATCAATAGGCAAACCATTATCACTTTATAATAAACAACATCTCCATAAAACTAATACCAATTCTTTTATATGTTTTATGTATTTAATTAGGTCAATTCCATTGTCATACAAGGGGATAAAACATGATAAAAATGAAATTACATGTAATTAAATAAAGAATAAATGAATCATCTTCCTCAAAAGGATTTAGAAGTTCCTTGTATGATAATGGACAAAAAAAATTCACAATCTCCTATACCGAAACAACTGCATCCACCCAAGGATGATGCAACACAACTACAACAAATAACAACCAATATGAACTCCATTAGAACCATGGGGATCATCCACCATAGCATGGAAAAGAGAAACATGAGGAAACATATATAAGAAACCATATAAATGAGGTATATCATACCTTATATCGAATAAGGATCGCCATAGATCGAAGGAGGGTGCAAAGGATCGTTCTTTGAAGAAGGAATCCTAAAAAAGATGAAGAGATGGTCTTTGAGTCACATGGGGTCGAGGGAGAGACACTAAAAACATAGGTTTTGACAAGAATTGAGTGGATTTAAAACACTTAAAACATACAACATTGTGGTATAAAAGGACGTGAAATCATCATTCCTATAGTGTAATGCCTCAAGGTCGTGTTCCACTGAAAAAATGTGTTTCTTTTCGATTTTAATTTATTTGTCAATCCCTAAAGTATTTCATGTGTGGAATCCTTCATTCACACCATGTAGAAGTTTTCATTTTGAGAATCTTTCCAAGACAACCTATGAATCATGATTTTACATCATGTGGTATATTTATACTACATGTAATCCCATATTTCGAAATATTAAGTAGCCGAACTCCCCCAAACTACTTCTGAGCCACCCTTGATCACTTCAATATTCGAAAACATGAAAAGGGTTGCTTCACATGGATCTGATGAATTTTTAATTCTTTAGTTATAATGAATTTTTTAAAGTCTATTATTATTTTTTAAAAAACCAATATATATATATATATGAGTTTTTATTAAAATTTTGTTTTCAATATTTGATGAATTTTTAATTCTTTAGTTATAATGGTAATGGAATTTTGTTTTAAATATTTTATATTTTCAATGATGATTTTAAAGAATTTTAATATTTTCATTTTATGTAAAAAATAATCATTTCAATCACATACATGTAATTAATGATTATATGTATTGTATTACCGTGAAAAATATTTATCATTGAACTTCATATTTTTTTACAAAAAACATTTTCTTGTTGTTTAATTTTTATTATTTATGTATAACAGTTTCACTAAACATTATGTTATTTTAAAATCATTTAGAAAGTATATATTTTCACATAATACAACTGACATAATTATTTATGTACTTTAAATTAATTTACATTCATATAGAGATTCTAAAAATTTATTTTAATATAAATTCAACGAGAAAGAAAGTATTTTTAAAATATATATTTAAGCATTTTTACCTGGGTATTTCGAATAAAAATGATGGATGGGAAGTGAACACATAGCCTAAGAGAATTTTATCCTCAAATATATGGTTATCCCTTAGATATTATATGTAATCACAAGGATTTATTAATATTTAAAGATTATTATTAAACTCTTAATGGTTTATCTTACTTATAACGAAATAGGTTTTCAGTATTGAAATTATGTATTTCTTAAAGTACTCTATTTCTTCATTACTTTAATATAAACTATATTTAGTAAATATTAATTATATTTATATAATGTAATTATATATACTTCTAAAATTACTCAATCTATAAATTAAAACATTTTACTTCATAGATATTTTCAATTTATTTTAAAAATAATTTTCTATTTTATTTTACACCCCTTATTATATAGTTTTTTATCACCCCATTTTTTTTAAAATGTTATTCATGTGAATTAGTAATATCCATGAAACTTTATTTACATATCCAAAATTAATTAATTATTCAACTTTAGGAATAAGATCTTGAAATACAAATGTTATCATATTTTGTTCATTTCAGTTGAATTGTTGGTATTTTTCACACCTAACTTGTTTATGTTTTTATAGTCATTAAATTTCTCTTGATCAGTCACTTTCATATGATCAATGTTTTATATAACACTCCATTATAATTACAATATCATTCTCATATTTTTATATAATTTAACTTTACACAAATTTCCTCCGATTTTGGAAAGTAGTTATATATTATTCAAGAATACCTTCTTATATCCCTTTGGTGTTTTTAAAAAGTATGTATTATTAACTATTTTTTGATATGGGTTTTCAATGATGGTATTTTTAAATACTTAACCCATAGTTATCAAGAAAAAATTATAATTAAAATGTGTCCACATATCAATTTTGGAGTGAATTTAACATCTTGATATTTGAAATGAAAATTTTATTTATAACTTATACAAAACATAACACTGAGCATAAACAAACTGTGAAATAATATAATTTAAAAAATTAAAATTACTACAAATATATTTAGTTAATGTTTATTAATAGAATAAATAAAATATATAATCAATATAATGTCCATAATTAGTAAAAATTTACTAATAAATTATTAATACATATGAACGAAAATTTTTATAATGTTAGTTTATTCATCAGAAATAAATTTTCTTCTATGGTAGTTTTAATTTTATTTTGAGAGGTAATATTATAATTTATTACATCAACATATTGAAATTATATTTTAGAATAATTATACTTAATTTTGATATATCACATTAATATTTTCTTAGGATTTTGTTTGACTTTTCACTAAATAGTAAAAAATTATTGTACTTTATTGAGAAGTGCCTTTTTTCATCATGAGTCATAACATTTAGTTTTCATCTAAATGGTTTAAAAATAACATGGGTTCATTTATAAAATTAATAATTCTATTAATATCATGGTAATTTATTTTATTCTTTATTATGGTGTAAAAAGTTTATATACTTAAGAATAATGTTTTCTGGAAGCCACTATTAGTTTTATTTTATAGGTTTAATTTAAAATTAAATTATAAAAAAAGGTTAATTAAATTTGATAAATTGGTTTAAATTTTTTTTTCATATTAATTTATAATATATAATATGATCAAGTTATTTTTTGGACTTTATTAATTGTAACCATTATAAATATTTCCAACCACGATATGAAGAAATTTGGAAATACATTGTTAAAACTACGGGGTAATGATTTGAAATCCCACTAACACATGAAATTATCATATTTAATAAGTTATATAAATATACATATTTATAAATAATGAGTTAAATAAATTATGTTAAAACATTATTTGTAATCTGGGAACCCAATATTAACATTTGAAAAAATTAGTTACATTTTATTAAAAATAAAAACTATTTTTGGGTCTTTATATTTAATAGAATTGTTGAAAAATGGAATTATGTTATTTCTTTCCCAAAAATTATGAAAACTTTATTTTGATTATTATTTCAAAGATGAATTTTATTTAAACCAATTTATTACTATATATCAAGCTAAAATGATTTTTACACTTAAATCAGGTATCTTCCAAATAACCTTTCGTTAGGGATTTTGTGTTCTTCTATTAAAAATATTTTTGTGCAAATTTTGAAGTTGATCTACATAAAATGTATTGAAAATTTTGATTCACAATTTAATAATTCTTTTCATAATGACCCTATTTATTTTTTGACATATAATTAGGTTTTCATGTTAAAAATTTTTGTATCATGATTATGGTTAAAATGAGATTAAAATTGGTTAATTAGAAGATAATTGTTAAAAGATTAAATAGATTTTATATTTGTGATTGGTTGATTTTATTTCAACCCAATATAATCTTATAATCTAATTTTGGATTACTTGGTTCCACATGAAATGATTATGATATATATATATATATACAATTTAATCTTTTATGCAATTCGAAGTGTGTCCCACCCTTCACTCATAAAAGAGATACACCTCTCTTATATTACCCACACATTTTGAGAACTATTTTTTTTCAAACACCTATAATAATACCTTTCTTAAATACCTCCCCATTTAATATAGGTATTATTTGTAGTATAAGACAATCCTTAGAGTGTTTAACGTATAAAGAAAAGAATTTTTTCCGAAGAAGAGATATAGATTTTTACTAAATGATATAGATTTTTTTATTCTACCTTTTTAATAAATATTCCAACCATTGTAATATTATAACATAAATATATCAATTATAAAAAGATTTTAGTATGATAATGTATTATGATTAATCATATTTTTTCTTTAATCAAAATGGTTATGAATTTGTCATTCATGTGTACGTAAGACTTCTACATCTAGAACAAATGTATTTAACATTCCATCACCACCTCTAATGGTGGATTATAATGAAATTTTGAATATATATATATATATATTATCAATTAAATAATTTTTTTTGTTAAATATATGATCTCATATATTTTATTATATTTATATCCATTTAAAATGATACTATAGTTCATATGTACGTATGGATTACCCCATTCATGAAGCGATGTGATCCTATTTTCATCATTAAATCACATGTATGGTATATAGAGCAATATTCAATGAAATAATATTATCTTTATGACATAATAATTATTAAAAAAAATATTTACTTTATTTCTCTTATGTTTATTGAAATTTGGAAATGTTACTCAATTGAATGTATGGATTCCCATATCCATGATTGTAACATAATTAATTTATCACTACCATTTTTCATTTCAGATTTTAAAAGAATAAATTAAATAAAAAATTCCTATTGTTACAACATTATTATTTTACTATTGATTTTACAAAGAAAAATTTGACCTCGATCAAAATAATAATGACCTTTTCAAATTATTTCTCCAATGTCCTCAAAACACCCGACTTAGAAAAAATAAATTACATAATTATATATGAAATTTATATAATTGAAAATTAATTGTATAATGGCAATGATACAAAACTATAAAAGGTTATTAAAAATTTAAATAATTAACATATTTTTGTTATAGAGTCGACAAGAAAAACATATTGCAAATATCCAACTGAGCTAAGGGATTTCATTACTCGATTTCATTTCATTGTGTTAGATTACTTATTAATTTTTTATGTTATTCTAAAATTATATATGTAATTCCGTATGACTTTTTTATATTTAAAAAAAAATCATATGGATTTAAATTTTTATTCATACCCTGTCTATTTATTCTTTCTCAATTCAATGATATGATCTTTGTAAGGATTATTCATCTCAAATTCCTCTTCTCTGATATATATATATATATATATATAAATATATATGATATTCATCGATCCTATTTTACGATGTGTATATAATTCCCCATTAAAATGTTATATCATGAATATACTCATGTTCATAATATTTAATGTTTCATTCGATTCTATTATTTCATGGGGCATACGATTCAGGAGTTACCTAAGTTGTAATAGTTTTATATTTCAATATAATTTTAAAAAATATTTCCTACTATTTATTTTTAATTGATAAAATTACATGATTATTTTTTGATTAAACCCATTGAATTTTAACCTCCTCTTGTAATTTCTAGGATTTTGATATTTTTGCACCATTTTCTCTCTTTTGTATTCAAAATAGTTCAAAATAATTTTTTTAATAAATAAAACAGTTATTTATTCTCATTAGGTTTGAAATATTTTTTCATACGTATGCATGTTTTCAAGAATGATTTCAGTCATATATGTGACTATTAATCAATTAATTTTAATGTGCATTTATTTTTTTCACAAAAAACTAAAAAATAGTATTTATGTTGATTTATGAACAAGGTATTTTCAACCTAAAGTTTTAAAAAATAATTTTATTACTGATTACGACATGAATAAAATGTAACATTATTTCTATAGATATTTTATATGAATTTTACTTTACAATATTCTTTGGTTTCAAAAATGAAAATAATTTTTCTCATCTTCCAGATTTTTTTGAGTTATTTTTATAATTGAAAGGGTATTTTCCTCAAAAAATATTTTCATGAAATTGTAATGATATTTTTATTCATTAATGAAAAAAATATTGATTTAATTAATTCTCAACTTGGTATATGTTGTAATGATACCGATGTAATTATTTATACATATCGATTATGATTCATCAAACCAATTATCATAGAACAAGTATCTTTTCAATAGGTAAATCAATATATTTAAAATTTTTAGTTATTATTATGATGAAAAGTGAAATTTGTTGATTATTTTTCTCATAACATGTTAATAGAAATTATTAATGTAATATATAATGGGATGTGAAACCAAATCCCTAAAGTGTATTGTCATATATTTTATGGGATGATCGATTGTATCCCTCCAATGCATTAGGTAATGATATAATGGTAACCAGATATAGGATTCCCCTAAGTGATTATTGAAATTTACTAGATATGTTGTTAAATTTTTTTGATTAATATTAAAGTGACATGATAATGATGATTCAAGACACCAACATAATTTTTCTATGCATCCAATGAGTTTATAATGGACCCTTTTTTAACGGATTGTTTTCACATATTTGATGGTTTTATATATATATGAATTTTATCTTATGTTGATGGAATAGAACAAATTTTACAATTTATGGACCATGTTTTGATGGGTATGATTTTTCTTTCCTTATTCCCATGGATATTCATTATATAATAACACCCATAACTCATCTTATATTCATTGATGAAATTTATTTTTTAATCTATATGTTTATCCATACTAAGTATTTAGACCCTCCATACTCCTGATTTCTTCCCCATGTTATAAATAGTAATGATAAATAATTTATGCCTTGAAATATTAAATGTTTGAATAATTTTATTTAATTTTTTAAGACATAATGTGGAATAAGAAAATTTTTCTATATTGGGTAATATACTTATTTTTAAAAATGGGATAGGGAAAATAATGCGCACTAAGAGACATATAAAAGAATAAATATTCCAATTTATCCATTTCAAAATCATGAGATCATAAAATAATTTTTTTTCATTTTACATAATATACATTTAACTCAAAAAATGATATACTCTTTGAATAAATATACTACACATCATAGTGTTTTTCCAAAAAACATTAAATATAAAAAAAATAAAGAAAATAATCATTCGGGATTTTGAGATAACATGAGAACCGATTAATGTTTTTTCTTAAAAAACACTTTTTACTCTTACATGGAATAATAATTTGATTAATAAATATCATAAAATAAAAAAATAAAATTATATTATTGTGGAATTATTTGGATGAATAGAAAAGTCATATAGGTTACATTGGAAATCATTTTCATACCCCTCTTATAATCACTCTTATAAATGGAATAACCTAATTAATGAATTAAAATATAATTAATTGAATAAAATATTCATAAACCAGTGGATTAAAGAGATATAATATGATTACATAAATGTGGAAAGAATAAATAGACTATTACTTTCATGAAACAATGAAATATTTTTATTTCGAAACTCAAAATCATAAACAAATATTCTTTTAAATCAAAAATTAATGCATCTTCTTATAATTATCTGTCCAATTTCACTAAAACCAATGTTTCGAAACTAAAATATCTAAAATTGAGTGAATTCCTTTTTTTTGAAGAAAACACGAATTGTAACAACCCAGGTAAATAAATAATATGACATTTTTATATTTATCCATATTTGTGAATAAAATATTAAAGTTACTTTAAAGGGGACTCTATGCTCGATGGCATACCCAATACGCAACAACGAGTTTCTTGAAAATCTTACGTTGCACTCTAATAATAAAATAATATAATTTAAAATGGTAGTTAACGCCTAGGCGTTGTAATTGTGGAAATGAACAGAACTAACTACAAAATGATTATATATGTTTGTCAAATATTTTTAATTTTTACAATAAATTTTAGAGGATTAAAAATGTGAATGAATTCAATTTTTAAGCGTAAACATTCTAATGTTCTTTAGAAGGTCGATTAACCGCCTTTTGATGGATAACCTTTTTTTAAATCCACTTTTTGACAATTTTATGTGTTATATTTGAAAAAATAAAATTCTTCTTTAGAATAGAGACATCAAAATTCACTTTGTGTAAATTTTTGGTATCTTTTCGATAAAAATTATTTTTTAATGAATAGTAAAAAATGTTGTATTTTCATTCAAAACCTTTTTTTAATTTAATTTATTTATATGATTAGATTATCTTTTGAATTGTTTTTAAAGTAAAATTAGAATATATTTTTACCATTTAATCCAATAGTGGTCATTAGAATTAATTTTACTTTGAAATTGGATTTAAACTAGTGTCAATCGTTTAATAGATATTATTTTATAAAAACACGCTATTTATTTTGACAGTGGGAATTAATTATTAAATTAATTAATGCAACATATATGTTTTTAATTTTGTAAAATAGACATCATTTTTGAGTTCGGAATATCAAATATATCTTAGGGTGAATTTTTGGTATTTTTCTGAAAAACTTCAATTTTTGATGAATAGTGAAACCCCTAAGTGGTAGTTAAAGAAACTGATTTTTCGTTTAAATGAATCTTTGCCACCTCTGTGTTTTGAATTTCAAAAATCTGACATACATGGTTTTCATTATGAAGTAAAATGTGGTTTAATGGGATTAAAATAATTTTTTGGTGAATAGTAACTTTTATGTTCTTAATCGCGATTAGAGGTAATTAGTGTAATTTAAGGTAAAAATAATTTTTTAATAATGTGAAATGACCTAGAAACATTTCCTAACCTCATTTTATGTGTCAAGGCCGACCACTAATATCCATGGGTCAACTTGGGGACCCCATCGAGCCACTTTGGTTGGAAAATGGCATAAATAACTTTTTATTTAATGTTAAAATAAAAATGTCACAAGCATGAGATGTTTCACTAAAACAATTTTTAAATGGGGTTATAAAAGTCATATTTTTGACTATAAATATTCATTAGAAAGATAAAAATATTTCCTACATCATGATATTTTTTAATAATTTTTATACATTAAATAAATTAAATTATTTATAACATCACGATGATGCAGCGATTACCTCATTAATAAAGAATTTAAATAAAATGAAAAGATAATGTTAAAACTATAACATAAACTTGTCAAAAACCTATTTTATGAGTATATTTAGAACCCTTACCACATTATCCTCGAAATAAATCAATTTGGGACCTTTAAAATCCGAATCTCATTTGAAAATAAAGTAATATTTTGTAACTTTACAAGAGTGCCCCTCCTCTCCTATTATAAAAGGCCCCCATCTATACCACCTTACCCAAACCTCTCAAGTCTTTATCTTGGCCAAACTCTGCTAATTTTGCCTCTATAAATCCCTCTATTACTCCTAGAAGCCTCTCTTTGGGCAAAAGTCTTCCCAAGGAAGCCTTTGAGCTCAAATAAAAAAGAGTTACCCGATTTTAAGGTAATGTCTTCACTTTTGTTCTTTTGTTTTATTTTTCTTCTCTAACCCCCTAAACTGTTTTTATTCATTTCTTTAAAAACAAATCCAGTATCTTAAATATACTAGGATGTTTTTATAAGAAGAATTCGAGCTACACTTACACACACCTACATCAAATGGTTAAAGAACATACTGTTTCTGTGGATGGTGAATTTCTGCCTCACAAAACGATTATTGTTCAACACTCATATAACACCTTAAAAGGTGGCCATTAAGATGTCACTATTTTTATATATGAGATATAATATGTTTATGTTTTACTGAAGCTTCTGTATTTTTCTTTTTTTTCATACCATTATGGTTTCCATTGTGGGTAAACACGATAATTTCATTTTAGGAAGTGCGGACTACCACCCCCTCAAAGTGATTTGATTCGTTAATACCATATGTCGGATGTATAAAGGATGGATTTAAAGTTATTATATATGATTTATGTTACATATAAATTATGAATATAATTTTTGAATTAAAATATACATACCTCTCATTTAGTTTTAATTCCATTAATATGACATAGAAATGAAAGCAGCGTTCATGCGTACGTACGGCTTACCGTCTCAATGAACGGTGCATTTAATTTCTTACCTCTAAATGATTATGTAATATTATAAATACATGTATATTCTGGATATATATGATATATATGATATAAAAATCATGAATATCATTCTGGATATAATGAACCTTTGACCTCACGAACAACATGTAATTGCAAGAAGTCCACTTTCGACTTAAGAACCAAATATCGAAAAAATAAAAATTATTATCTTAAATGATTACATAATGTTTATAACATGGAAATAAGTGATATAAATGGAATAATGAACTTGGAAAAGTATATTAAGAAATTATAAATTAACTCAAGTTTATTATTCAGGAGATTAAAGAACGACCGAGTCAAGTCGGACCCAAGGTAAGAGATCCTACTCCTCTCTTTCTTTTTAAGTACACTCTTTTATGTCATTCCTTTTAAGCTCATATTTATTGTGATTGGGATGTTATTTTATATTAATCTTACATTAATTTTTATGTTCATATTATGAGAGACCCTATTCTCTCTCATTAATCCATTTTGGAAGTTTTGAGTGGTACCGTTAGGCTGCTGAATTTTCGTAAGAGATCTAACCTCTCTCTTTCTTTTTTAGTACTCTCCTTTATGTCACTTCTTTTAAGAACCTATTTATTATGATGGGGGATGTTCTTTTATATTCATATTTCTGTACATTTTATTTTAATATGATTAGAGACCCTATTTGATCTCATCAATCCATTTTTGGAAGTTTTAAGTGGTGTCGTTAGGCTGCCGAGTTTTCATAAGGGATTTTTCATCTCACTTTTATTCCCGTGATATTTATGCTACATTTTCCACAATTTACTTTGAGTGGTGTATGTAATTCCCATTATTTTACTCATTGTGTAATATAATTTCATTTATGAGTATTTACATCAATGTTGTATTGTCCCTCTTTCACGGGGTGTATGTTTCGAAAGATACCCATGTCGGTAAGGGAACATTTCACCCTCTTCTTTTTAAAAGACTTATTTTGTTATGTCTTTTCATTCACATAACATTTTGTTGGGATATGTTCTTCTATATCCTTAGTGATTTAAATTTTATTTCCAAGTGATGAGATACCCTTTTTATCTCTCATCAACTCATTTTCTGAATTTTGTAGTGACGCCGTTAGGCTGTCAAATTTTGGCAAGGGAACTTCTTAACCCAATTTTGATTCTTTGGGATAATCTTGTACTCCTTGAATATGTCGTTCTATGAATATTTGTGAATAACCTCTGATTTTTTACACTTAATATCCACTTATATTTGGTGTATTAGTTTGTCACACATAATTATGTAATTGATTTATCCTTAATCCAAGGATACCATATTTGTATGGGACTTAGTATTAATCTCCTTTCATTGAGGCATATTTTGTTTTATACACAACCTTCTTTTATACGATGTATAAACCCCTTTGACTTTTACATTTATACGAAAGGAATATTTTTTATAAAAAGCATTTTACTAAACGAAAAAAGGGAATGTTTTTGTCGTACATATGCGGCGACAACGACTTCTCCGCCACCGTGACCATTATTTGAGTTTTGGCTTCCTCTACAAGCCATACCTTTTTTAAAGAAAAATAAATACCATGTTTTACTTTTCATTTATTTAGGTATTGAAAATGGTTTTCATAATGTTTTTATATCAATGTGTTTTATTGATATCTTGTGATTGAAAAGTGGAAATGTTATGTTTCCTTTATCCATGTTTTATGTGATACGATTATGTTATGGTTCTTGGGAATTATTATGAAGACGGGTGGTTCCGTGATAAACTAAGGGCAGGTGAGCCCGATATATCTATCCAATTCATTGGGTAACGCGAAGGAGTTAAGCATTATGTTTTCTCTGAAGAGATTTAGGGAATATACTGTGATGGGTATTCCAAATGTAACCAAGAGGGTTACTCCCTACGTAAGAATGTTATGAATGCCAAAATTTACCTTTATGTCTTATGATTTCTATGATTTATTCATGATTTTATGAGGTATTTTAAAGTGAATATGTTTTATGGGTAAAGTATGATTTCATTCTTATGTATATATGTACTCATGTTTCCTTTCCATACTTTTTATATCCTTTACTGAGCTTTTTATGCTCATCCCAAGTTTTTGAAATATTTTTCACAGGTCAAGGGAAGGGTACATGATATGATGATAGTGTCAAAGATGTGATAAGAAAGAATCCATGTTTTATTTTAAATATGTTTCCGTTGATGGGAAAAATTAATACTATCTTTTATGTAACCACTTTGTTTAAATGTGGAATGTAATGCAAGTTTTATGATCTAATTCTCTAAAACTCTAAACCTGAAAAGATCCTCAATGTGTAATCTTGTAATAACTCAAGATTAAGTAATGTTTAAGGCTGGGGCCTTATACGAATGATTATAATAGATGAGAAAAATAATTTTTTTTTTCTAGGTGAAAAAATTTGTAGAAAATAAATACATTAAAATTAAACATATCATTGTCCATTTTTGTAAATAAATTCAAATAATTTTATATAAAATAATAAATAGTTTTATTTTCTAAAAATTTGAATGAATATAAAAAATATTGGTTAAAATTTCATATATATGTTTGTTATGTCTATATAAGATCATTAATAATATAATTTTAAGAATATGGGTATTGAATTTAATCATTTATTAAAAAATCATTATAAAATTTTAAATGATTCTTTAAAGAAAGTCTGTATATTACCTTTACTTTGAATTTTCATGTATGTTCTTTATGAACCTATTGCTGGAAAAACTACCTTTAAATAACACCTTATTCTTAGTAAGGATTGTATTTATCCAAAATAAAAACAATTAAGACATGAGTAGGAATGATATGAAGTTATTCGGGTCGGAATTAGATGAACTAAATGGCTCTTGAAGTGAGTGGTGAAGAGCATTGGGGGAGTCGTTCTATATGAGAGGATGAGGATAAAAATGTAATTTATCAGAAGATAAAATTAACTTTATCAAAACAACATTATTTGGCATTAGTGGACTCTATATTCAATGATAAAGTGTGATATAATTTAAATATACATATCCAATTATATTTAAACAAGTCTTGGATACATTTTAATCCTTATCTCATTGGTAAACTGTAACACCCCAGGTAAATAAAGAATATGAATTTTTTTTATTTATCCATATTTGTGAATAAAATATTAATATTACTTTAGAGGGGATTCTATGCTCGATGGCGTACCCAATACACAACAACGAGTTTCTTGGGAATCCTACGTTGCACTCTAATAATAAAATAATATTATTTTAAATGGTAGTTAACTCCTAGCTGTTGTGATGGCGGGAATGAATAGAACCAACTAAAAAATGATTATATATGTTTGTCAAATATTTTTACTTTTTATAATAAATTTTAGAGGATTAAAAATGCAAATGAATCCAATTTTAAGCGTAAACATTCTAATATTCCTTAAAAGGTCGATTAAATGCCTTTTGATGGAGAACCTCTTTTAAATCCAATTTTTGAAAATTTTATTTTTTATATTTGACAAAATAAAATTCTTATTTATAATAGGGACATCAAAATTTACATTGAGTAATTTTTTGGTATTTTTCCGAAAAAGTTCAATTTTTAATGAATAGTGAAAAATGTTGTATTTTAATTCAAAAACCTCTTTTTAATCTAATTTACTTATATGATTAGATTATATTTTGAATTGGTTTTAAAGTGAAATTATAATATATTTTTACCATTTAATCCAATAGTGTTTGTTGGAATTAATTTCACTTTGAAAACGATCTTAAACTAGTGTCAATCTTTTGATACTTATTGTTTCATAAAAACACGCTATTTTCTCTGACAGCGGGAATTAATTATTAAATTAATTAATTCAACTAATATGTTTTGAATTTTGTAAAATAGACATCATTTTTAATTTGGAATATCAAATATATCTTAGGGTGATGTTTTGGTATTTTTCTGAAAAACATAAATTTTTGATGAATAGTGAAACCACTAAGTAATACTTATAAAAACTGATTATCCGTTTAATTGAAAATTTTCCATCTTTGTGTTTTGAATTTCAAAAATCCGACATACATGGTTGTCATTAAGAATTAAAATGTGGTTCAATGGGATTAAAATATTTTTTTGGTGAATAGTAACTTATTAAGTTTTTAATCGCGATTAGAGGTAATTAATGTAGTTTAAGGTAAGAATAATGTTTTAATAAAATGAAATGACCTAGACACATGTCCTACCCTCATTTGATGTGTCATTTCCGACCAAGACAATCCATGGGTCAACTTGGGGACCCCATGGAGCCACTTTGGTTGGAAAATGACATAAATACCTTTTTATTTAATGTTAAAGTAAAAATGAGACAAACATGAGATGTTTTACTAAAACAATTTTTAGATGGGGTTATACAAGTCCGATTTTATGACTATAAATAATAAATGGAAAGATAATAATATTTCCTACATCATAGTATATTTTTATAAATTTTAGACATTAAATATATTAAATTATTTATGAAATCATGATGATGCAGCGATTACCTCATTAATAAAGGATTTATATAAAATGGAAAGATAATGTAAAATCTAAGACCTAAACATGTCCAAAACCTATTGGATGGGTGGATTTCGAACCCTTATCACCTTATCCTTGAAACACATCAATATGGGACCATTAAAATCTGAAACTCATTCTAAAATAAAGTAACATTTCTTTACTTTCCAAGAGTGCCCCTCCTCTCCTCTTATAAAAGGCCCCCACCTCTACCTCCTTACCCACACTTCCAAAGCCTTTTTCTCGGCCAACCCCTACCCATTTTGTCTCCCCACATCCCTCTCTAACTCTTAGAAGCCTCACTTTGGGCAGAAGTCTTCCCAATGAAGCCTTTGAGCTCAAACCAAAGGGAGTTACCCGATTTTAAGGTAATGTCTTCACTTGTGTCCTTTTGTTTTATTTTGCTTCTCCAACCCCCTAAAATATTTTTATTCTATTATTTTGTAACAACTCCAGTATCTTCAATATACTAGGATGTTGTTATAAGAAGGATTCGAGCTACACTTACACACACCTTCGTCTAATGGTTAATGAACATACTGTTTCTGTGGTTGGAGATTTTCTGCCTCACGAAACGATGATTGTTCAATATTCTTTTAACACCTTTCAAGGTGGCCATTATGATGTCACTGTATTTTATATATGGTATTTATGTTTAATATATGCTTTGGTATTTTATATTTAAACCATACCTTTATTCTTTTCATGTTGTGTAAATGCGATAATTTCATATGAGGAAGCGTGGACTACCGCCCCCTCAAGTGATGTGACTCGTACATGCAATACATGGAATGTATAAAGAATGAAATTAATGAACATATGTGACCTATATAACATATCTATTATACTGTAATTATAATATATATATATATATCATTTATTTTTAATTCCGTTAATATGACTAAGAAAAAAATGAAAGTAGCATTCATGCGTACGTACGGCCTACCGTCTCCATGAACGGTGATTTTCGTTTTTTATCTTCAAATGATATGGAATAGTATAAAATGAATATTTACTGTATATATATATGATATTTTAACCATTAATACTATTCTGGAAATTATTTACTTATCACTACATGGACAATCATTTTTTAAACAAGTTCATTTTTGACTCATGTACCAAACATCGGCAAAAACGTCTGATATGAACTAACATTATTAAAAAATTATTATAACATTATAATATGTGATATGAACTGAATAATAATTTTTAAATGAGTACCTTAGGAAATTATAAATTGACCAAAGTTTATTATTCCAGAATATAAAGAAACGAACAAGATAAGTTGGACTTGAGGTAAGGGATCCCACTCCTCTCGTTCTTTTTTAGTACACTCTTTTATGTCATTCCTTTTAAATATCACCTTTCTTGTAATTGGGATATTCTTTTATATTACTCTTACTGTAATTTTTATTTTCATATGATGAGTGACCCTATTCTCTCTCATCAATCCATTTTGGAAGTTTTAAGTGGCGTCGTTAGGCTGCCGAGTTTTCGTAAGGGATTTTTCATCTCACTTTTATTCCTGTGAGATTTATGCTACATTTGCCACAATTTCCTTTGAGTAGTATATGTACTGCCCATTATTTTACTCATTTTGTAATATAATTTCATTTATGAGTATTTACATCAATGTTGTATTGTCCTTCTTTCACAGGGATTATGTTTCGAAAGATACCCATGTCGGTAAGGGAACATTTCACCCTCCTCTTTTTAAAAGAATTATTTTGTTATGTCTTTTAATTAACATACTATTATGTTGGGATATGTTCTTCTATATCATTATTGATTTAAATTTTATGTCCATGTGCTGAGATACCCTTTTTATCTCTCATCAACTAATTTTCTGAATTTTGTAGTGACGCCGTTAGGCTGTCAAATTTTTGCAAGGGAACTTCTTAACCCAAATTTGATTCTTTGGTATAAACTTGTACTCCTTGAATATGATGTTCTATGAATATGTGTGAATAACCTATGATTGTTTTACACTTAATATCCACTTATATTTGGTGTACTCGTTTGTCACACATAATTATATAATTGATTCATCCTTAAACCAAGGATACCGTCTTTGTATGGGACTTCATCTCAATCTACTTTCATTGAGGCATATTTTGTTTTATACACAACCTTCTTTTATACGGTGTATAAGCCCCTTTGACTTTTACTTTTATTCAAAAGGAATCTTTTTTATACGAAGCATTTACTAAACGACAAAAGGAAATTTTTTTTTGTCGTACGTATGCGGTGACAATGACTTCTCCACCGCCGTGACCATTATTTGAGTTTCGGCTTCCTCTACAAGCCATACCTTTTTATAAAAGAAAAATAAATACCATGTTTTACTTTTCTTTTATTTTGGTATTGAAAATGGATTTCACAATGTTTTTATAACAATGTGTTGTATTGATATCTTGTGACTGAAAGGTGGAAAAGTTATGTTTCCTTTATTCATATTTTATGTGATACAATTATGTTGAGGTTCTTGGGAATTATTATGAAGACGGGTTGTTCCATGATAAATTAAGGGCGGGTGAGCCCGATATAGCTCTCCAATGCATTGGGTAATGCGAAGGGGTTAAACGTTAAGGTTTCTCCGAAGAGATTTAGGGAATATATTGTGATGGGTATTCCAAACGTAACCAAGAGGGTTACTCCCTATGTAAGAATGTTATGAATGCCTCAAGTTACCTTTATGTCTTATGATTTCTATGATTTATTCATGATTTTATGAGGTATGTTAAAGTGATTATGTTTTATGAGTAAAGTAAGATTTCATTCTTATGTATATATGAACTCATGTTTCCTTTCCATATTTTTTATAACCCTTACTGAGCTTTTTATGCTCATCCCAAGTTTTTTTGAAATGCTTTTCATAGGTCAAGGGAAAGGTACATGATATGATGATAGTGTCAAGGAAGTGTCAAGAAAGAACCCATGTTTTATTTTAAATATGTTTCCGTTGATGGGAAAAAATGAATACTATTTTTATGTAACCACTTTGTTTAAATGTGGGATGTAATGCAAGTTTTATGATCTAATTCTCTAAAACTCTAAACCTGAAAAGATCCTCAATGTGTAATCTTATAATAACTCAAGATTTAGTATGTTTTAGGGCTGGGGCCTTATAGTTGGTATTAGAGGTCGGTTTAGATAACTTTAGAGGTTAGGGTATTCTTTAAGCATAAGTGACATTACCATAATGGTAAGGATTTCAGAAAGAGTCATAGTTTTTAGATAATGTGAATGAGTAAGTTTATCTTCCTCATTAGTACATGATGGTTTTGTTGATATACTCTCACTGACATTTCTGTTTTTAGTTAATGGATGGATCTAGCATGCTCCAAAGTGACAATAGGTTTCAAGGAAACTGTGGTGGTTCTCTTATTAAGAGACTGGATGAAATGGGGGAATCAATGAGGAAACTCGTGGTTGTTCTAAACCAACTATCAAGGAGTCATGATCAACCACTTGAACCTTGGTAGGTTCTGTAATGCATCATGTACGAGATGACCAATCGATGTGGAAGTTCAGGTAATAATTATAAAGGTAACCATTAGGGTTTATATGATCCTTACTTTTGAGGTAATTATGGGTTATTATATGTTATGATAGAAAATGAAAGGCATGAGATAAACTTGAGGTTAAAATATTTAATGATAATTTTTTTGAAGATTTTATCTCATTTTGGGGGATGTTTTAGGAATTATATAGTTTTGGGAAAAGGACAACACGCAGACCATGTGACAACCCGTCGCGTCGGACAAAGCTGCGGGAATCAAACCCACCACCAAAGTGCAACTGGTATTTATCGCCTACCACTGGACTACGTGAAGTCCCTGGTTAGTTTGACTGATTCTTTTTAGTTAGATGATTTTATGAGTTAATAGTAAGTTGATTTTCGGTTATCTTTGGAAATTTATTAACCTATCATAGAGGATATGTGATTAGGTTAATTACTTTTCAATACGAGACTTTAGGAGCAATTGATGTTGTTTGGAGATAAATGTTACGATTTAACTTGGATGACTGTGTGACTAAATCCTTCAAATATTTGGGTTTCAATCTTAGATTGGTTTACTTTGATGTATTTTATGGACAATTTGTTTATTGAATGGTCTTTTTTGAACTTTGGGTATTGTTTGATAAATTTTGGAGATTAAGAATAGATTTGTTTTTTTAAAAAGGATTACCCTTTTTGGGTATTATCTGATCTTGTACTAACCTTTTTGGTTTTGGTTTTGTTTAAGGTCTAAAGATATGGGAATTATATAGTTCTCTTTTGTGGATTAGGTGATTCTCTAGAAGTTGATTATAGTGAACAAGTCTTCCTAAATACTCGTCTTTTGGAGAAAATATGAGTTTGTGTAAGAAATCTAATAAAAGTTGAAAGTCAACATGATAGGTGATTATGTTTCCTTATGAATAAATTCCTAAAAAACAAAAACAAAAATGTTGTCTATTAACTTTTCCTACCAGGGAATCGAATACCGTTTAACCCATCAGAAGTTTGTGATTTTCTTGTGGTTAATATTCTCCTAAACATGTTTTCTATCACTCTACATCAGAACATGACCCTATGTTTTATCCTCTATGTCCTTGTTTTCCTACATGGAATCCTAGTATGGGTTAACTTGGGTGACCTCTCTACTTATCTTCCTTTATTTTAAAGTGATTGTTTTACCGACTCTTGTTCCGTTGTGGGACTTTCAAGGATGTTTCCAAGATCAATTTTAAAATTGCGAGGACGCAATTCCCAAAAGGGGGGATGGATGTAACAACCCAGGTAAATAAAGAATATGACATTTTTATATTTATCCATATTTGTGAATAAAATATTAATATTACTTTAAAGGGTATTCTATTCTCGATGGCGTACCCAATACACAACAACGAGTTTCTCGGGAATCTTACGTTGCACTCAAATAATAAAATAATATTATTTTAAATGGTAGTTAACGCCTAGCTGTTATGATGGAGGGAATGAACAGAACTAACTACAAAATGATTATATATGTTTGTCAAATATTTTTACTTTTTATAATAAATGTCATAGGATTAAAAATGCGAATGAATCCAATTTTAAGCGTAAACATTCTAATATTCTTTAAAAGGTCGATTAACCGTCTTTTGATGGCGAACCTTTTTTAAATCCACTTTTTGACAATTTTATGTGTTATATTTGACAAAATAAAATTATTCTTTATAATCGGGACATCAAAATTTACTTTGTGTAAATTTTTGGTATTTTTCCCAAAAAGTTTAATTTTTAATGAATAGTGAAAAATGTTGTATTTTAATTCAAAACCTCTTTTTAATCTAATTTATTTATATGATTATATTATCTTTTGAATTGGTTTTAAAGTGAAATTATAATATATTTTTACCATTTAATCCAATAGTGTTTGTTGGAATTAATTTCACTATGAAAACGGACTTAAACTAGTGTCAATCTTTTGATACTTATTGTTTCAAAAAAACACGCTATTTGCTCTAACAGCGGGAATTAATTATTAAATTAATTAATGCAACTAATATGTTTTGAATTTTTTAAAAAAGACATCATTTTTGAATTCGGAATATCAAATATAGCTTAGGGTGATGTTTTGGTTTTTTTCTGAAAAACTTCAATTTTTGATGAATAGTGAAACCACTAAGTGGTACTTATAAAAACAGATTTTCCGTTTAAATGATATTTTGCCATCTTTGTGTTTTGAATTTCAAAAATCAGATATACACGGTTGTCATTAAGAAGTAAAATGTGGTTCAATGGGATTAAAATAATTTTTTTGGTGAATAGTAACTTATTAAGTTTTCAATCGCGTTTAGAGGTAATTAGTGTAGTTTAAGGTAAGAATAATGTTTTAATAAAATGAAATGACCTAGACACATGTCCTACCCTCATTGGATGTGTCATGGCCGACCAAGAAAATCCATGGGTCATCTTGGGGACACCATGTAGCCACTTTGGTTGGAAAATGACATAAATACCTTTTTATTTAATGTTAAAGTAAAAATGACACAAACATGAGATGTTTTACTAGAACAATTTTTACATGGGGTTATAAAAGTCCTATTTTTTTACTATAAATAATCAATGAAAAGATAAAAAGATTTCCTACATCATAGTATTTTTTTATAATTTTTAGACATTAAATATACTAAATTATTTATGACATCATGATGATGCAGCGATTACCTCATTAATAATGGATTTAAATAAAATGGAAAGATAATGTAAAATATAAGACATACACATGTCCAAAACCTATTGGATGGGTGTATTTCGAACCCTTATCTCCTTATCCTTGAAACACATCAATTTGGGACCAATAAAATCTGAAACTCATTCTAAAATAAAGTAACTTTTATTTACTTTCCAAGAGTGCCCCTCCTCTCCTCTTATAAAAGGCCCCCACCTCTACCTCCTTACCCACACATCCGAAGCATTTGGCTCGGCCAACCCCTGCCCATTTTGTCTCTCCACATCCCTCTCTAACTCTTAGAAGTCTCAATTTGGGAATAAGTCTTCCCAAGGAAGCTTTTGAGCTCAAACCAAAGGGAGTTACCCGATTTTAAGGTAATGTCTTCACTTGTGTCCTTTTGTTTTATTTTGCTTCTCCAACCAACTAATTTTTTTTTCATTTCTTTTGTAACAACTCCAGTATCTCTAATATACTAGGATGTTGTTATATGAAGTATTCTAGCTACACTTACACACACATTCGTCTATTGGTTAAAGAACATACTGTTTTTGTGGTTGGCAATTTTCTGCCTCACTAAACGATGATTGTTCAATATTCTTTTAACACCTTTAAAGGTGGCCATTATGATGTCACTGTATTTTATATATGGTATTTATGTTTAATATATGCTTCTGTATTTTATATTTAAACCAATCCTTGATTCTTTTCATGTTGTGTAAATGCGATAATTTCATATGAGGAAGTGTGGACTACCACCCCCTCAGTGATGTGACTCGTACATGCAATACATGGAATGTATAAAGAATTAAATTAATGAAAATATGTGACCTATATAACATATATATTATACTGTAATTATAATATATATATATATATATATATCATTTATTTCTAATTCCGTTAATATGACAAAGAAAAAAATGAAAGTAGCGTTCATGTGTACGTACGACATACCGTCTCCATGAACGGTGCTTTTCATTTTTTATCTTCAAATGATATAGAATAGTATAAAATTAATATGTACTGGATATATATGGTTTTTTAACCATTAATAATATTCTGGAAATTATTTACTTATAACTACATGGACAATCATTTTTCAAACAAGTTCATTTTTGACTCATGTACCAAACATCGGCAAAAACGTCTGATATGAACTAACATTATTAAACAATTATTATAACATTATAATATATGATATGAACTGAATAATAATTTTTAAAGGAGGTCCTTAGGAAATTATAAACTGACCAAAGTTTATTATTCAGGAATATAAAGAAACGAACAAGACAAGTTGGACTTGAGGTAAGGGATCATACTCCTCTCTTTCTTTTTAAGTACACACTTTTATGTCATTCCTTTTAAAGCTCATATTTCTTGTTATTGGGATATTCTTTTATATTAATCTTACTGTAATGTTTATGTTCATATGATTAGAGACCCTATTCTCTCTCATCAATCCATTTTGGAAGTTTTAAGTGGCGCCGTTAGGCTGCCGAGTTTTCGTAAGGGATTTTTCATCTCACTTTTATTCCCGTGAGATTTATGCTACATTTGCCACAATTTACTTTGAGTGGTGTATGTACTTCCCATTATTTTACTCATTGTGTAATATACTTTCATTTATGAGTATTTACATCAATGATGTATTGTCCTTCTTTCACGGGTTGTATATTTCGAAAGATACCCATGTCGGTAAGGGAACCTTTCATCCTCCTCTTTTTAAAAGACTTCTTTTGTTATGTCTTTTAATTCACATAATATTATTTTGGGATATGTTCTTCTATATCCTTATTGATTTAAATTTTATTTCCATGTGATGAGATACCCTTTTTATCTCTCATCAACTAATTTTCGGAAATTTTTAGTGACACCTTTAGGCTGTCAAATTTTTGCAAGGGAACTTCTTAACCCAAATTTGATTCTTTGGGATAAACTTGTAATCCTTGAATATGACGTTCTATGAATATGTGTGACTAACCTCTGATTGTTTTACACTTAATATCCACTTATATTTGGTGTACTCGTTTGTCACACATAATTACGTAATTGATTTATCCTTAAACCAAGGATATCGTCTTTGTATGGGACTTCGTCTCAATCTCTTTTCATTGAGGCATATTTTGTTTTATACACAGCCTTCTTTTATACGATGTATAAACCTCTTTGACTTTTAATTTTATTCAAAAGGAATCTTTTTTATACAAAGCGTTTACTAAACGACAAAAGGGAATGTTTTTGTCGTACGTATGCGGTGACAACGACTTCTCTGCCGACGTGACCATTATTTGAGTTTTGGCTTCCTCTACAAGCCATACCTTTTTTTTAAAAGAAAAATGAATACCATGTTTTACTTTTATTCTATTTTGGTATTGAAAATGGTTTTCATAATGTTTATATATCAATGTGTTGTATTGATATCTTGTGATTGAAAGGTGGAAATGTTATGTTTCCTTTATGCATGTTTTATGTGATACGATTATGTTAAGGTTCATGGGAATTATTATGAAGACGGGTGGTTCTGTGATAAACTAAGGGCGGGTGAGCCCGATATAGCTCTCCAATGCATTGGGTAACGGGAAGGGGTTAAACGTTAAGGTTTATCCGAAGAGATTTAGGGAATATACTGTGATGGGTATTCCAAACGTAACCAAGAGGGTTACTCCCTATGTAAGAATGTTATGGATGCCTCAAGTTACATTTATGTCTTGTGATTTCTATGATTTATTCATGATTTTAGGAGGTATGTTAAAGTGCTTATGTCTTATGAGTAAAGTATGATTTCATTCTTATGTATATAGGAACTCATGTTTCTTTTACATATTTTTTATAACCCTTACTAATATTTTTATGCTCATCACAAGTTTTTTTGAAATGTTTTTCACAGGTCAAGGGAAAGGTACATGATATGATGATAGTGTCAAGGAAGAGTCAAGAAAGAACCCATGTTTTATTTTAAATATGTTTCCATTGATGGAAAAATGAATACTATTTTTATGTAACCACTTTGTTTAAATGTGGAATGTAATGCAAGTTTTATGATCTAATTCTCTAAAACTCTAAACCTGAAAAAATACTCAATGTGTAATCTTGTAATAACTCACGATTAAGTAAGGTTTAAGGCTGGGGCCTTATATAAACCAATTTGCCCCCATATAATCTATAACAATTATAACTTATCTTTTTATAATGATAAATTATTTATATGACGAAAATAAGTGAAATTCTTATCAAATTTTGAAATGGTGATGAAAAATAGTGAATCTAGTTTATCAGTTTCAATTTCTACACGAGGATGAAATTATTTTTAATATTAGATCACAAAGTGCATGAAAAATATATTTTTTGGAATATACATGACTAAAGTGTAAAAAAAAATTAACCTGTAAATCATGTAATGAATTTTTATGATTTTTTTGTTAATGAATAAAAGGGTGATTGTTTTTTAGACTTTTCTATCAAGAAAATACCGAAGGGAATATTCCAACCATTTCATTAAATGAAAAGAGAAATGTTTTTTTTATTTAAATAAAATAATATGTATTTTTTTAAAAGTAAATATTAGATTTGAATAATCTAAATAATTGTTTATTATAAATTTTATCTCGATTAACATATATTTTTAAAAGACCACGCATCTAATAGGATACAATAACTTTTTAGATATATTTTAAAGCTTTACCCTTTGGTTTTAACCTAATTTGACCACTTCACTAAGGTGAACAATATTTTATATGATTATTATAAATAAAATATAAAAATTAATTTAAACCTATTTAATTATTTTAATTATTATATTTCCAAATATTGAATCCATTTTATTAAATTAAAATCACACAAGATTAAAAATTTTGTTTAATTATATCCATATAAAGTGAAACAAAAAATGTTTGTTTAGAAAAAATATATTCCTATATAAAAATTCCAAACACTTTAGCCTAGATTCATAGTATGATTTATTAAATTTTTATAGGAGAAATGGAATAACATCACAAAAGACTAAATATATTAGTAGTCTTTTTAAATAATAACCATACATGATTCCCATATTACGTTTGAAAATATAAATTACAATATAATAAATTTTTGAGAATAACATTATTTTGTATATCATATCTTTGAACCTTAATTATGGTAAAAATAATATAATATTGGCTAAAGGAATAAAAAATATGTGTGAGAGAAAAATATTAGTAAGAATTATGCCTAGTGGAAGCTGTCATGAATCTGAAAATAACAATGAATATGGTAAGGATAATAATTGAACACACATTCTATTTAATGAATAACCTGGCTATAATAATTAACTAAGTATTAATAAATAGGGAATGGTAGATATATAATAAAACATTACATTTAATCAATAAAATATGAATTTAAACCATCCACATATAATATCATTACAAAAAATAATAGATAATAAGAAAAGGAATAATCAATATGGTCAGGTGAATAAATATAAACACAATCTAGTTGATAAATAATCTACAAATAAAATGAATCAAGATATAGTATCATTGTAAGAATTTAATGGATAATAATAAATGAATTCAAAATATTGGAAATATTTATTTATTGGATGTCATGGACTTAGGCATCCTAAAACCTCTACCATCCAGAATATTCACTTGATGATTTAAAACAACTGTTAGAAAACAGTTTCATGCTATATTACTAATTTTTCTCATGAGACATATTCCTAAATTGATGGGATATATATTTATGTTTCTTAACCTTCACTATAGGACCAAATCAGTCCTTCTATATCAAATAATCTATTTAATTCATGATTTTCCCCTTATCATCAAATACCCATACTGAGTAAATAATATAAATTTATCAATATTTTCGAAGATAAAAAATAAGTTTCAATGTACAAAACCATATGTTAAAATGATATAAAGTTTAATCAATAAATAGATCCATTAAAAATAATTTTGATATTCTGTAAAACCTTAATTTCCAAAGATCGTAGGAAAGAAAATATTTCAATAAAAATTTAATTAATAAAAAAATAAATCATGAATGTGAATTTTACTACATTGATTGGTCAAAATTATCAAAACCCATCCATAGAATGAATATAGATGGTATAAATACAACATATCCATATTGGAGTATAAGTGAAACGATGGGTTTTTTCATTAATGAACAAGAATAAAATAAAAAATATCATTACAAAAATTCTTGAAAAAAATATCCTTTTCATTTTGAAAATATCCTTTTAAAACCAGAAGGTAAAAATAATTTAAAATAAGTCTCATTGAAGAAATAATTTTTAAAAAATAAAGGATGTTTTAAAACATTTATTATTCATGAAGGATTGATATTGTATAAATGTGGAGTACGTTAAACCATATATTCTTTTCACATTTTTTTTAAGGCCCTGGCCTTAAACCTTACTTAATATTGAATTAAATGAATAATTCAAATTGAGGATCTTTTGAGGTTTAGATTTTTAGAGAATTATAACATAACTATTACATCTCAAAATATTACAAAGTAGACACTTGTACAAAGTTTCCATAGAATAAAAAAAACTCTTAAAAAGAAACATGTCTAGTTCCATGTTTTATATAGCCTGAATTTCCCTTGATCCCATCCTTGACCCTATTCCACATTAAGTCCTGTGAAAAACATTTCAAAAAACTTGGGGTGAGCATAAAAATCTCAGTAAGGGATACACAAATAATGAAAACTATTAGTTTATCAAAACAACAAGTAAACCATGTATACTTTATCAAAGTAATACTTTTCTCCTTTATAAAGTAGTAAAAACTCTTCAGTGAATAAAAGATCATTACTTACCCTTTTGTAACCAAAAGATTACCATAAAACCCATATAAGAAACACATAACATATAAAGGTAACTTGGGACATAAACATACTTAAGTGGAATAACCATACGGTCGACTTCCACACATATCACTTAATGGAATAGCCATTCGGCCAACTTCCATACATACTTAATGGAATAGCCATACGACTGACTTCCATACCCAATGCATTGGAGGTTATAAAGTAACCACCCATCCTGGTATTCACGGCACCACCCGTCATATAGTTCATCACGTAACCACCTGTCAAATGTCCAAGTACCATTATAAAATCATAATACATAAAGCAAACATAAAGGAAAGAAAACATTTCCTCACTTTGATCACAATATATCACTCAAATATATTTACATAACAAATCCATTATAAAAACCATTTTCAATACCAAAATACATAAAAGATTATATGGTATTTATTTCATTTTAAAAAAACATTACGGCTTGTTGAGGAAGCCAAAGACAAAATAATACTCGCGACGGCGGAAAAGGTAGCTGTCACCGCGTACGTTAAAAGAAACATTCCTTTTTGTAGTTTAGTAAAAAGCTTCGTAGAAAAAGATTCCTTTTGTATGAAAGTAAAATTAAAAGGGGTTTATACACCGTATAAAAGAAAGTTGTGTATAAAACGTAATATGCTTCAATGAAAGGAGATTGAGACGAAGTCCCATACCTTGGGTCTGACTTGACTCGATCGTTCTTTAATGTCTTGAATAATAAACTTTAGTAATTTCTACTTGATTAAGAACCTTATTTATGTTCATTATTACTTTTATATCACTTATTATCATGTTATAAACATTATGTAATCATTTAAGTTAATAATGTTTGTTTTGTCGATATTTGGTTCTTAAGTCCAAAGTGGACTTATTATAATTACATGTTGTTCGCGTGGTCAAAGGTTCTTTATATCCAGAATGAAATTCCTAATTTGGATATCATATATATCATATATATCCAGAATATACATGTATTTATAATATTAGATAATCATTTAGAGGTAAGAAATGAAATGCACCGTTTTCATGGAGACGGTAAGCCGTACGTACACATGAACGCTACTTTCATTTCTATGTCATATTAATGGAATTAAAACTAAATGAGAGGTATGTATATTTTAATTCCAGAATTATATTCATCATTTATATGTATCATTCATCATATATATCGATTATATACATGTACTTATAGTAGTACATTATATTTGGGGATAAGAAACGAAATGCACCGTTCATGGAGACGGTAAGCCGTACGTACGCATGAACGCTACTTTCATTTCTATCTCATAATTTAATGGAATGAAATAATAATGATATAGAGGTATATTTTAATTCCAGTATAACATCATATATAATAACTTTAAATCCATCCTTTATACATCCCACATATGGCATTAATGAATCAAATCACTTTGAGGGGGCGGTAGTCCGCACTTCCTTAAATGAAGATATCACATTTACCAATAATGGAAACCATAAAGGTATGCCCAAAATAAAAAATACAGAAGCTTAAGGAAAAAATAAACATATTATATATCATATATAAATTTAGTGACATCTTAATGGCCACCTTTGAGGGTGTTAAAAGAATGTTGAACAATCATCGTTTCGGGAGGTAGAAATTCACCATCCACGAAAACTGTATGTTCTTTAACCATTAGATGTAGGTGTGTTTAAGAGTAGCTCGAATACTTCTTATAACAACATCCTAGTATATTGAAGATACTGGAGTTGTTACAAAAGAAATGAATAAAAATAGTTTAGGGGGTTGGAGAATCAAAATAAAACAAACGGACTCAAGTGAAGACATTACCTTAAAATCGGGTAACTCCCTTTGGTTTGAGCTCAAAGGATTCCTTGGGAAGACTTCTGCCCAAAGTGTGGCTTCAAGGAGTAAGAGAGGGAAGTGGAGAGAAAAAATGGGCCGGGTTTGGCCGAGCCAAATGCTTCGTATGTGTGGGTAAGGAGGTAGAGGTGGGGGCCTTTTATAAGAGGAGAGGATTGGCACTCTTGTAAATTTTACAAAATGTTACTTTATTTTCAAAAGAGTTTCGGATTTTAAAGGTCCCAAATTGATTTATTTCGAGGATAAGGTTATGAGGGTTTGAAATCCACTCATCCAATAGGTTTTGGACATGTGTAGGTCTTAGATTTTACATTATCTTTCCATTTTATTTAAATCGTTAAATAATGAGGTCATCGCTGCATCATCATGATGTCATAGATAATTTAATTTATATAATGTCTAAAAATTATAAAACAAATAATATTATGTAGGAAATCTTTTTATCTTTCTAATGAATATTTATAGTCAAAAATCTGACTTGTATAACCCCATGTAAAAATTGTTTTAGTAAAACATCTCATGTGTGTGTCATTTTTACTTTAACATTAAATAAAAAGTTATTTATGTCATTTCCCAACCAAAGTGGCTCCATGGGGTCCCCAAGTTGACCCATGGCTTGTCTTGGTCGGCCATGACACATACAATAATGTTAGGACATGTGTCAAGGTATTTTCATTTTATTAAAACATTATTCTTACCTTAAACTACACTAATTACCTCTAATCGCGATTAATAACTTAAAAGTTACTATTCACCAAAGAATTATTTTAATGCCATTGAACCAAATTTTACTTCTTAATGACAACCATGTATGTTGGATTTTTGAAATTCAAAACACATAAGTGGTAAAATTTCATTTAAACGAAAAATCAGTTTTTATAAGTACCACTTAGTGGTTTCACTATTCATCAAAAATTGAAGTTTTTCAGAAAAATACCAAAAATTCACCCTAAGCTATATTTGATATTCTGATTTCAAAAATGAAGTCCATTTTACAAAATTCAAAACATATAAGTTGCATTAATTAATTTAATAATTAATTCCCGCTGTCAGAGCAAATAGCGTGTTTTTATGAAACAATAAGTATCAAAAGATTGACACTAGTTTAAGTCCAATTTCAAAGTAAAATTGATTCCAATGACCACCATTGGATTAAATGGTAAAAGTATATTCTAATTTAACTTTAAAACCAATTAAAAAGATAATCTAATCATATAAATAAAATAGATTAAAAAGAGGTTTTGAATTAAAATACTACATTTTACACTATTCATTAAAAAATGAACTTTATCGGAAAAATACCAAAAATTTACACAAAGTAAATTTTGATGTCCCTATTCTAAAGAAGAGTTTTATTTGGTACAATAGAATGTATAAGAGTGACCAAAACTATATTTAATGACGGTTCTCCATCAAAAGGTGATAAGTGAACCTTTAGTGAGAATTAGGGTATAACTGCCTAAAATTGAATTCTTTCCGTATTTTATGCCATTATCTTTTATTGGATAAATGTGAAAACATTTAAAAAACATATATAATCATATTTTAGTTATTTCTATCCATTCCTTCCAATACAAAGGCTATGGGTTAACTACTATTTAAAATAATACTATTTTATTACTAGTGTGCAACGTAAGATTTCAATGAAACTCTTTGTTGCATATCGGGTACGCTATCGAACATAGAAACCCCTTTAAAGTAAAATTAATATTTAATTCGCAAATATTAATAAATATGTAAATTCTTTATTCTTCATTTACCTGGGATGTTACATCCTTCCCCCCTTTTGGGAATTGCGTCCTTGCAATTTTATCCACATATCAAAATAAGTTGGGGTATTTATCCCTCATAGCATTTTTAGATTCCCACATTGCCTCTTCAACCATATGATTTTTCCACAAAACCTTTACCTGGTGAATTACCTTATTTCGCAACACTTGCTCTCTTCGGTCAAGAATCTGGACTGGTTGTTCTTCATAAGATAGGTTCTCCTCCAGCTAAACTATCTCTGGACTCAAAACATGAGATGGATCTGGAATATACTTTCTCTGAATCGAAACATGAAAAACATTGTGTACCTGAGATAAACTCGGAGGTAAAGCCACTATGTATGCAACTGATCCAACTCTCTCCATAATTTCATATGGCCCAATGAACCTTGGACTCAGCTTTCCTTTCTTACCAAATCACATCACACTTTTCCATGGAGAAACCTTGAGAAAAACATGATCGCCTACCTCGAAAGATAGATCCTTCCTCCGGTTATCCGCATAACTCATCTGCCTACTCTAAGCTGTTCTCATGTGTTTCTGAATCAACTAAACTTTTTCTGCCATCTCTTCTACCAATTCTTGTCCCATCAGCTTCCTTTCACCCACTTCATCCCAAAATGCTAGAGTTCGACACTGCTTCCCATATAATACCTCAAATGGTGCCATCTGTATATTGGAATGAAAACTGTTATTATAAGAAAACTCAACCAAAGTAAGATGTTGGTCCCAACTTCCCGGATAATTCATCGAACTAGCTCGTAGCATATCCTCTAAGGTCTGAATTGTTCGTTCTGACTACCCATCTGATTGCAGATGAAAAGTAGTACTAAACTTTAATTCAGTACCCAATGACTTCTGAAGGCCGTTCAAAAAGTTAGAAGTAAACCTGGGATCACGATCGAAAACAATGGAGAGAGGAACTCCATGTAACTTGACTATCTCATTAAGATACAAACGGGAAAGTTGATCTAGGGAAAAGTATCTTGTATGGTAAGGAAATGAGTAGATTTATTCAAGAAATCAACAATAACCCAGATTTCATTATTACCTCGAGATGTCTTCAGTAATCCCAAAACAAAGTCCATGGATATATTCTCCCATTTCCACTCTGGCACTGGTCGAGGCTGAAGCATCCCTTTCGGTAACTGCAGCTCTGCTTTAACCTGCTGAAAAGTCAAACACATCACAGTAAAATCAGAAATATCTCTTTTCATTCCATCCCACCAGTAATACTCCCGCAGATCTCTTTACATCTTAGTACTTCCAGGATGAACTGAAAACGGAGAACTATGAGCTTCACATAACAACTCTCTCTTCAACTGTGAATCACAAGGCACACACAATCTCTTCCCAAATCTCAAAACACAATCACTATCAATGTTGAATTCATGCATCTTACCTTTATGAACAAGCTCTACCTTTTTCTGCAACTCACTGTCTTGCTTCTGTGCTTTCTTGATTCTGTCTGATAGAGAAGATCTCACTGATTCCTGAAACAAAACAGAAGGACATCCCGCACCAAAAACTTCTATGCCAAATTTCATCAAATTAAAAACCAAAGGATCTCGTTCCAAATGTAGCATGGTTAACGAAGCATTACTTTTTTGACTCAAAGCATCGGCCACTTTATTTGCTTTTTCTGAATGGTAGTGAATTGTACAATCATAATCCTTGATTAATTCCATCCATCTCCTCTGTCTCATGTTCAATTCTTTCTGAGTGAATATATACTTTAAACTTTTGTGATCAGTATATATTTCACACTTTACTCCATACAAATGATGCCTCCAAATTTTTAAAGTGAAAACAACAGCAGCTAATTCCAAATCATGTGTAGGGTAATTTACCTCATGAGTTTTCAATTGACGTGAAGCATATGCAATAATCCGATCATTCTGCATAAGGACACAACCAAGTCCTTTCAACAAAGCATCACTGTATATAACAAACTCACCATTCCTGGAAGGAAGTGCCAAAACTGGAGCATTCACCAATCTTCTTTTCAACTCCGGAAAACAATCATCACATTCTTTTGTCCAGATGAACTTAACACCCTTACGAGTTAGCTTAGTCATTGGAATAGATAACCGTTAAAAAATTTCATCAAAACCTTTGGTAGTAACCTGCCAAACCAAGAAAACTACGGATCTCGGTTACATTTTTGGGTCTTGGCCATCCTTCAACAACTTTTGTTTTAGCAGGATCAACAGTGATGCCATCTTTTGAAACAATGTGACCAAGTAAAGAAATTTGTTGCAACCAAAACTCACACTTGCTGAATTTCCCATAAAATTTCTTTTCTTTCAAGGTTTTAAAAATAACCCTTAAATGACTTTCATTCTCTTCTTTACTTTTATAAAACAAAAAAATATCATCAATAAAAACAACCAACATTTTTCACCTGAGTCAACTGAGCCATCACTGCAACAAACTATTTAGTTTTGATTCTGACCATCTCAGGATACTGATTTGAAAGGTCATTTCCCTCTTTATGCCTTCCAAGAAAAGATGTTCTGTTTCCTCTATGAAAACCCATTCTTATCATAGAAATACCACAGGTGATGCAACATGGTAATCTGTAAATCCTATATCATTTCAATCATACCATAAATTAACTTATAATTTTTCACTTTTCTAACTCCTAAAGTTGTCTAAACCGACCTCTGATACCAACTGTAAGGCCCCGCCCTTAAACCATACTTAATATTGAATTAAATGAATAATTCACATTTATGATCTTTTCAGGTTTAGAGTTTTAGAGAATTAGAACATAACTATTACATCTCAAAAGATTACAAAGTAGACACTTCTACTATGTTTCCATAGAATAAAAAAAACTCTTAAAAAGAAACATGTCTAGTTCCATTTTTTATATAGCATGACTTTCCCTTGATCCCATCCTTGACCCTATTCCACATTAAGTTCTGTGAAAAACATTTCAAAAAACTTGGGGTGAGCATAAAAAGCTCAGTAAGGGATACACAAAGAATGAAAACTATTAGTTTATCAAAACAACAAGTAAACCATTTATACTTTATCAAAGTAATACTTTTCATATTTATGAAGTAGTAAAAACTCTTCACTGAATAAAAGATCATTACTTACCCTTTTGAAACCAAAACATTACCATAAAACCCATATAAGGAACACATAACATATAAAGGTAACATGGGACATAAACATACTTAAGTGGAATAACCATACGGTCGACTTCCACACATATCACTTAATGGAATAGCCATTCAGACAACTTCCATACATACTTAATGGAATATCCATAAGGCCGAATTCCATACCCAATGCATTGGAGGTTATAACGTAACCACCCGTCCTGGTATTCACGGAACCACCCATCATATGGTTCATCACGTAACCACCCGTCAAATGTCCAAGTACCATTATAAAATCATAATACATAAAGCAATCATAAAGGAAAGAAAACATTTCCGCACTTTGATCATAATATATCACTCAAATATATTGACATAACAAATCCATTATAAAAACCATTTTCAATACGAAAATACATAAAAGAGTATATGGTATTTATTTCATTTCAAAAAAACATTACGTCTTGTTGAGGAAGCCAAAGACCAAATAATAATCGCGGCGACGGAGAAGGTCGTTGTCACCGCATACGTTAAAAGAAACATTCCTTTTTGTCGTTTAGTAAAACGCTTCGTAGAAAAAGATTCCATTTGTATGAAAGTAAAATTCAAAGGGGTTTACACACCGTATAAAAGAAAGTTGTGTATAAAACAAAATATGCCTCAATGAAAGGAGATTGAGACGAAGTCCCTTAACTCGGGTCCGACTTGACTCGATCGTTCTTTAATGTCCTGAATAATAAACTTGAGTTAATTTATACTTGCTTAAGAACCTTATTTATGTTCATTATTACTTTTATATCACTTATTATCATGTTATAAACATTATGTAACCATTTAAGTTAATAATGTATGTTTTGTCGATATTTGGTTCTTAAGTCCAAAGTGGACTTATTACAATTACATGTTATTCGTGTGGTCAAAGGTTCTTTATATCCAAAATGACATTCCTGATTGGGATATCATATATATCATATATATCCAGAATATACATGTATTTATTATATTACATAATCATTTATAGGTAAGAAATGAAATGCACCGTTCATGGAGACAGTAAGCCATACGTACGCATGAACACTACTTTCATTTCTATGTCATATTAATGAAATTAAAACTAAATGAGAGGTATTTATATTTTAATTCCAGAATTATATTCATCATTTAGATGTATCATTCATCATATATATCTATTATATACATGTACTTATAATAGTACATTATATTTGGGGATAAGAAATGAAATGCACCGTTCATGGAGATGGTAAGCCGTACGTACGCATGAACGCTACTTTCATTTATATATAATAATTTAATTGAAAGAAATAATAATGATATAGAGGTATATTATAATTCCAGTATAACATCATATATAATAACTTTAAATCCATCCTTTATACATCCCACATATGGCATTAACGAATCAAATCACTTTGAGGGGGCGGTAGTCCACACTTCCTTAAATGAAGATATCACATTTACCTATAATGGAAACCATAAAGGTATGCCCAAAATAAATAATACAGAAGATTAAGGAAAACATAAACATATTATATATCATATATAAATATAGTGACATCTTAATGGCCACCTTTGAGGGTGTTAAAAGAATGTTGAACAATCATGGTTTCTGGAGGCAGAAATTCGCCATCCACGGAAACTGTATGTTATTTAACCATTAGATGTAGGTGTGTGTAAGTGTAGCTCGAATACTTCTTATAAAAACATACTAGTATATTTAAGATACTGGAGTTGTTACAAAAGAAATGAATAAAAAGAGTTTATGGGGGTTAGAGAAGAAAAATAAAACAAACGGACTCAAGTGAAGACATTACCTTAAAATCGTGTAACTCCCTTTGGTTTGAGATCAAAGGATTATTTAGGAAGACTTATGCCCAAAGTGAGGCTTCAAGGAGTAAGAGAGGGAATTGGAGAGACAAAATGGGTAGAGGTTGGCCAATCCAAAGGCTTTGGGAGTGTGGGTAAGGTGGTAGAGGTGGGGGCCTTTTATAAGAGGAGAGGAGGGGCACTCTTGTAATGTTTACAAAATGTTACTTTATTTTAAAAAGAGTTTCGGATTTTAAAAGTCCCAAATTGATCTATTTTGAGGATAAGGTGAAGATGGTTATAAATACACTCATACAATAGGTTTTGGACATGTTTAGGTCTTAGATTTTACATTATATTTCCATTTTATTTAAATCGTTAAATAATGAGGTCATCGCTGCATCATCATGATGTCATAAATAATTTAATTTATATAATGTCTAAAAATTATAAAAAAATACTATGATGTAGGAAATATTTTTAGATTTATAATGAATATTTATAGTAAAAAATATGACTTGTATAACCCCATGTAAAAATTCTTTTAGTAAAACACTTCAGGTGTGTGTCATTGTTTACTTTAACATTAAATAAAAAATTATTTATGTCATTTCCCAACCAAAGTGGCTCCATGGGGTCCCCAAGTTGACCCATGGATTTTATTGGTTGGCCATGACACATCCAATAAGGGTAGGACATGTGTCAAGGTATTTTAATTTTATTAAAACATTATTCTTACCTTAAACTACACTAATTACCTCTAATCGCGATTAAGAACTTAAAAGTTACTATTCACCAAAAAATTATTTTAATGTCATTGAACCATATTTTACTTTTTAATGACAACCATGTATGTCGGATTTTTGAAATTCAAAACACAGAAGTGGTAAAATTTCATTTAAAAGAAAAATCAGTTTTTATAAGTACCACTTAGTGGTTTCACTATTCATCAAAAATTGAAGTTTTTCAGAAAAATACCAAAAATTCACCCTAAGCTATATTTGATATTCCGATTTCAAAAATGAAGTCCATTTTACAAAATTCAAAACATATAAGTTTCATTAATTAATTTAATAATTAATTCCCGCTGTCAGAGCAAATAGCGTGTTTTTATGAAACAATAAGTATCAAAAGATTGACACTAGTTTAAGTCCAATTTCAAAGTGAAATTGATTACAATGACCACCATTGGATTAAATGGTAAAAATTTATTATAATTTAACTTTAAAACCAATTCAAAAGATAATCTAATCATATAAATAAATTAGATTAAAAGTGTTTTTGAATTAAAATACAACATTTTACACTATTCATTAAAAAAATGAACTTTATCAGAAAAATACCAAAAATTTACACAAAGTAAATTTTGATGTCTCGATTCTAAAGAAGAGTATTATTTGGTCCAATAGAATGTATAAGAGTGACCAAAACTATATTTAATGACGGTTCTCCATCAAAAGGTGATAAGTGAACCTTTAGTGAGAATTAGGGTATAAATGCCTAAAATTGAATTCTTTCCGTATTTTAATCCTTTATCTTTTATTAGATAAATGTAAAAACATTTAAAAAAAATATATAATCATATTTAATTATTTCTATCCATTCCAGCCAATACAACGACTATGTGTTAACTACCATTTAAAATAATACTATTTTATTACTAGTTTGCAACGTAAGATTTCAATGAAACTCTTTGTTGCATATCAGGTACGCTATCGAACATAATAACCCCTTTAAAGTAAAATTAATATTTAATTTGCAAATATTAATAAATGTGAAAAATTATTTATTCTTCATTTACCTGGGATGTTACATTTTTAGTAAATGCCAATGAGAAAATGTTTTCAAAACCAAATGAATATTTCTTTAAAAAAATGGTAAAAAGTAAAAATTGGTAAAACATTAATTATAAAATCAGATGGAAATGGTAAAAATAATTTTTATAAAACATTAATTTTTAAGAAACAAATATTATCAACCGAAGAGAGAAATCATGATAAATTTTCTTAATTACATTTATTAATTTATTATAAAAAAAGGAGTTGAAAATGGAAATTTAACATGAAAATATCAATAATAACAAGATGATAATAAAATTAAATGGGTTTATTATAAATTTATCAAATAAATTCCTTCAACTGAAATTCATGAATAATTTTTCTTGATTAGAATTAGATTGTGATGTATACCCTTAAAATGATCATAACATTGTTGTGATAATTAATAAATGAATTGATTATTTATATAAAATATAAATTCACATAAAAAAATTAAAAATAAAACATAATATAATAAGAACTCATTATAAAAATAATCTTAAAATAAAACAAATTATGAAGATGAAACATAACCCAATTAAAAGAAATTGTTTTAGAAAATTTGTTACCACTTGGTAACTTTTATTTCATTTCCCAATGTCTAAAACAATTTAAATTTCAACATAAAGTAACATTAATTTATATTGAATCATTTTATTACATTTAAAAGTGTTAATATATACACCATGTAAATGATATTATGTCTACGACATTATAATACACCTTAATGATGAGAATTTGAGACTAAATCCAGTACAAAGATCATATCATCGACTTTATTATTAGTTAATTAATGGTTATGAGGGTCAAATATAGATTTAAATTTAAAAAATAAATACAACATAAATTAAATTAAATTAATTACACACATAATATTATCATGATACAATCAATTATGTATAATAATAAAATAATAAATGAAAATTGAGTTATGAAATCCCGTACCACATGCTTCCACTGGGTTGAACGTTCATTAACATCAAATATAGTATTTTAAACATGTTATTATTTTAATAAAGAACCATTTTAATATTTATAATATCAAGTAATATCCTTTTTAATATCTTATAAAATGTTCGTTAATAATATTTCATTACTTTTATTGTTTTAAGTGTTAATTTCTTTATTTTATCACTTGTTATTTATTATGAAAGTTCTGATTCCTCTATAAATTATATTGATCCTTCATTAAAAGAATAAAAATCTAGATTTTTTTTAATATTTATACATAAATTTTACTTTTAGGACAGATAAAAAATATTTATATTTAGAAATTTAGTACATTGAGAACATGGAGATGGTAGGTTGTAGGTATGCATGAGTAACATTTCCATTTATCAAAAACCAATATAAAAAAATGATAAGTAATATTTTACATTTATATAATTATAATAATATCTTAAATAATATATTATTTAATTAAATTTTTTCATATTTATAAACAATTATGAATGGTGTTGAAAAAGAGTAACATGACTCCATGAAGGTGGTAATACAGAGGTACACGAACGATGTTTTCTCTTTCAGTGAGTGAAGTTTTAGGAAATAAAATTATGTATTATCATTTAATAATGATTAATATAACATTTATTTCATAATTATTTAATTAACATATCATATATTTATTATTTTTGTCCTTATAAATTTCAATGTTAAGTGTTATTGAATACCAAATCACATCGCTTCATGAGAAGGTAGTCATTAATACACATGATCAATGTTATCATATATTATATGAAATAGAAAGTAAAAAAGATATATTTGATATAATTACTTTAATGGTATAATAATTTTATAAATATCACACAAACACACACAAAAATATATATATATATTATTAAATCCATCATCATAACTAATTGTGAGAGGTCGTAATGAGAACAAATAACATTGGTTTGTGAGGTGGTAGTCCATCGTACACATAAATAATGATTTCATAATCCTTTTGATTGATGTAAGGATTTTTGTTGGTCATGAAATTCACATAAAAAATATTTTTATACGGAAGATAATTGGGTTATTATCTAATATTATTTTATCAATAATTTATAGTTGTGGGGGAAGGAATAAAAGAAAAAAACATAGTTAGGAATTTTAGATCATCCTGGACCACCTCTTTAGGATTATACCTCAATTATCCCTAGAATAATATTTTTATGAAAAAATGGTTTTTAATATGAAATTATAAATGGTTTACCTTTTTTTATTAGATATTTTTGGATAAAAAACTATTTTAAATTGTTAATAATATGGAGGGTTGAACTTTTATAAGTGATGTGGGTGAAACACTTGTAATTTTTATAATAAAAAAGGAATACCCACATTTTCATAGACCGTAAGGGTCAAAAATCAAGTATTCTCAAATCATAGACCTTATACGGTAAAACAAATTCAAGAAATTTATATGAGATAAGTGTTAATGTCATTTCACCCTTATCTTTCTTATTTATCTCCAAATAAATTCATTTATACAATAACCACAGTATATAATTTTCACTATTTTCACTGTTCATTTTGATCTAAATTTTATATTACCACATTATGTAATATAAATTAATATGATTACAAAGATGAAATACATTTTTTTCAAAATTAAATTCACATTAGTGGCATGATTGAAATTAAAATTAATATTATAGATGCAACAAGAAAACCGAGTTTGAAAAAGAAAATCTTTAAAGTTAATAAGGTTACTATATAAAAATTCCAAATAAAAATTATTAAAATGAAATAAATTCTATAAATTGATATATATTTCTATGAAATTTAAATTAAAAACAACTCAAAATATAATTTAACTTTATCAAAATTTAAATAAAATTTATTTTGTAATTAAAATTAGTGTTTTTCACTATTCACTAAAAATAAATAATTTTAGTAAAATTCCAAAAATTCAGGCTAAGATAACATCTATATAAATAATTAAAGAATTAAATTTCTTCTTATTGAATAAATTTTCTTAAATTGGTAAAAAATAATTTTAATTTATGTCCACATAGAGTGGCTAAATAATCTTCTATAAAATTACTGTGTTTTTTTTTTGAAAAAAATTATTTTTCTTCTAAAATAATTCTTAATTTATTACTAGTCAATAAGAAATCATAATTTTCATAGTATAGTTTTCACAGCTCATTTACACCATTTTACTAGTATGGCTATAATAGTATACTATATTATGGTTTATTTTGAATCGATGTTATGTGTTCTAAAAGCTACTCTGCAGATTATATTTAAAGGAATATATTTCTTGGATTTTGTAAGACTTATGTTACATACAACATATAATATAAAAAATTGTTCTTATTTTAAAATATCATGGTTTTACATTTTCCCCACCCAAAAAAATTTCATCCTCATAATTTAATCTTCATCTTTCTAATCATATGTTTTTCATATGAACAAACCATTATAGAAAACCCCACATCATAAAAGGGTTAATAAAATATCTTCTTAACAAGAGAGGAATGGAAATAAAATTCCATAATATTAAAAAATAAATAGGTTTCTATATTTTATAGCATAAGTGGAATGTGAACATATAGACATGTAAAACTTCATATATAATCATTGAGTGTGATATAGGTCATTAATCACAATAAAGTGAATGACTAGTGGAAAGATAAGGACCTCATACCTATAAATAAGGTATTATTTAAAATGCCATCTCTATCATATGATATGAATCTAATAAGATAACATTTTTTTCTTTAATATCATTTTCATAATATTTAGTAATTATTTTAATTTATATGAATAATAAAAAATATACTTATATGATATTTTTCTATTTCATAATCACAGTTTCAGCCTTTGGTGGTGCTTTTATCTATTTCCAATTCATCACTCACTCGAAGAAATGAATATATATTTTTATGTCCAAATTATTAAAATTCACTTTTAACAGATCATGTAGTCTATAAAAGAGTGGGATATCATTCTATATGTCTCTAAATAATTTCCAAAAAAAAATATTTTTATAAAAAGTTATCCAATATAATGCATTCATTAATAAACATCACCAAAAACACCATCGGTTCATCATTAATATTTATTTTTCAAATTATTTTAAAACTTTCATACTAACTAGGTTATCACATATTCCATTTCTATGTATTAAAATATTATCATCCTTCGATTTTGGGTTCCTTCCCCATGAAAATTTCAAAGATGACATGTTTCCATGGGACATGTGGGATATTCATTTCATAAAAACTATATTAGTAAAATTACTATAACATTACAAAAAAATATGGTGGAAATCCTTGAAATAAATTTGATCATTATATTATTTTTTTAATAATGTTATCACTAAAACATATTTTTTCACAATGTCTAATAATCCTATTTTACTATTATTACAATTCCATTAATGATCATATCCACCCTAAATGTTATCAATACCATTAATATTATGTCTATAAAATTTAAAGGTATTATTTTTGAAATATATTTTTTACTTACTTATGTACTAAACAAAGGGGTTTTATTGCTAGAAATTTCTCCCTAAATTTTCTTAATATTGGTATATTTCCTTAATATTGGTATATTCTCTTCATAAAATCGTAAACTCATGATGGTATCCCTAACTATTCAGTTAATTAAGACATGTATTACTCTAAAAAACAACACTTTCATTAGATATTTCATGATTCTTATAACAAAAATACCATTGTTATAATTCTTCTAAAAAAATATTCTCGAATCCTCATAAAGAAAATGATTTAACATTTTTATTTCAACATCGATTCTTGCTTTTTATAGGGTTTACCCTTCATAATAGTGAAGTGATGTAGATACCCAGGTTCCCCAAATATAAGACCAAAAATTATAAATGGGTCTATAAGAGGTTATTAACTTCCTTCCATCACAATCATAATTTTTTCTCTAAAATTATTTTCTTTATTCCCTTCCTTTCCGTGCATAATGAATTTTACTATTACATTGAGATGCTTTCATTTCAAACTAACACACCTCATGTTTAACCTTTTTCATTCAATATCATTATCTATTCAAATCCTTTATAATGGTCTTAAATGAAATGTGAATTATCCTAAGCATATCCACTTGGAGTGTCAAAGAATGTGTGCATCAAGACTCATTATTGTGCACCAGGCGGTGATGGGGTAAAGATAAATTCACCCTTTTATAGTTTATTAAACCTAGGTGGATATGTTCTAAAATAAATTTCAATTGTAGTATCAATACATTGATGTATTCTAATTAAAAACCCATAATCTATTCCTTACAAAAATTTTAGGATGTTATTCTATACTTAACTTCAAAGAATATCATTGGGCTTTCATTCTTAATATATGATCTCCAAAATCTATTCTGAATGTTTTATACTAAAATTCCTTAGATACAAACTATAGTAACCCCACCCCTAGTATCTTACATACATTTTTTCCTTTATTAAATTATCATAATATACAATAAACCACATCTTGAAAGACCGAATAGTTTCATAGTCTTAGTAAACTAGACCCATACATAATTTCCATACGACATATAGAATATTAATTTCAACATAATATTTATCTAGAATAATATTATTCCATCTAGAATATCCTTTCAAATTCATCATAGTAGAATTTAATGAATATTTTAGAAAAGAAAAAAAATAATGGTGACCCCAAATTCATAGTAAGGGTTATGTATAGTGGAAGTTATCATGAAACAGAAATGAATAATCAATATGTGATTATAAATTAATGAAAAAAATAAGATTTATTCAATAACCTGATTATAATAATTAGATAAGACATTACCAACATGGAAAGGTAAATAACTAAAATCAAATTCCATTTAATCAAAAAACTGATGATGAAATTTATTCAGATATAATATCATTATAAGAATCCAATATAGAATATAATAATAAATAATATTTAAAAATGTGAATAAATTAAAAAACATTACATTTAATAAATAAAATGAGAATTAAATACATCAAGAGATTATATTATAGTTAATTTTTAATGGATAATAATAACTGGATTTTTTTATGAATGAAATTCTTAATTATTAGAGGTCATGACCTAATGCATCATGATTAATCTATGATCATAAGCATTCAAAAGATATTTTATAAATAAAATTATAAATTCATTTAATTATAACTTAGTGATTTGTATCATGAGGCCTTTCAATTCATTGAGGGGATATATAATTCTTAGCACCACCCATCAATGCCTTCCCAAATCCTTCACCATATAACAAATAATTGTTTTAATTCATGAGAAATGTGAATTATCATAAAATATCTATATTGACAAAATAATATTGATTTATCAATATGTCCTCAAAAAAAATTTAATTTTAATTTATAACAGCATATAAAAAAAGTATATATTGTTTTAGTAATAAAAATATCCATAAAAATTAATATAGACATTTAAAGGGAAATTTGATTTTCATTGATCACAATAAAATGATTATTATAATATTATTTTTATGAATATAAATAGAGACCAATAAATTGATTTTCAGTACTATTCATGTTCAAAATTATCATAAACCATCTATATATTGAATAAGGATGGTATGAATAAAACATATCCCTTGTGTAGCATAATAAGAATAAGGGTTATTGTAGTTGATTGAAGAAATAAAACAAAATGATCATTATTTTTTTTATTAAAATATAAATTTTTACTTTTAAGATCACTATTTAAAACCAAAACATCAAAAAACATCTTGAAAACAATTGTTATTTAAAATATTATTTCAAAAATTGAATTTAGTTTTTAAAAAATCATGTGGAAAAGATAGATGGAAATTTTGGACATTCCATGTACATTGAAACAATTATTTCATTAGCATTTTATTAAATGGAACATGACCAATGTTTTGAAAAAAATTGAAGAATAATTTCAAAAAAAATTAAAATGTTAAAATGGGTAATAATTTATTTGTTAAATCATTTGTAAAAGGTAAAAAATATTTTTGAAAATATTTGTAGAAAACATGGTTTTGTAAGAAAAAAGATTCCCAACAGAAGTGATAAATGTAATCATATTTTCTTTAAAGAATTTATAAATTCTATTAAGAACCAAAGAATATAAAAATGGTAATATTTATTTAAATTTTAATTTATAACCATTGGATAAGAAAATTAAATTAGTTTATTAGACAATTATCAATTAATTTTCTTCAATAGAAATTCCAGAATAAAAATACTAATTAAATGATTTTCGGAAATAATTGCATGAAATTATAATAACACTAAAGTGTGAATTTATTAATGAATCTATTATGTTTATCAACTATAAATCCACAAAAAACAAGTATAATTAAATATAATATAATATGAATTCCCTATAAAAATAATCCAAGAATATCATTAAAGAAGAAGAAGTATTATAACCCAATGAAAATAAAATTAGTTATAAATATTTTTTACCACATGGAGTGTTTAAGTCAAATAACCTTGTATAAACTAATTAAAATTGAAATGTAAAATACAATGAATTATTAAGGAATAATTATATAAAATATACAAGGGGAAATATATTCACCAAATAAAATAAAATAGTTTCATAACATTATAATATTTCTCAATTAACGGAAATAGCGATGAAGTCCCATACAAAGATCATATCATCGAAGTGAGAAATAATCAAAAAATTGATTATGTGTATAAAATTTAAATTTACATAAAAATAGATTAAATAAAACATAGCATAATAATATAACATAATATAAATTATATTAACATCACATAATCAATGATGTAAAGGTTTAACCCAATGAATATAATTCGAGTTAAGAAATCCTTTAAATCACACTTTATTTTGGTTGAATATGACCTAAACTATTTTATAGTGGGACTAAAAAAAATTTAACATATAAAAGAACAACAATAATATTTATATTATCTTATAAGATCATTTTATAATATCATATCACCCATTAATTAATAATCTTTCATTATTTTTATTATTTCAGTGTTAATGGTCTTCTTTTATCATTAGTTATTTGTTATGAATGTTACAAACCATTTTTATATTATTTGGTCTCATAATCATTAGAATAATAGTCATGAAATAATTATAATATTTATACATCAATTATAATTTTATTACCAATCATGATATATATTTTTTAGAAATAAAATATATTATGATCTTTGAGATAGTAGGCCATAAGTATGCGTGAGTAACATTTCCATTTTTCTATTATCATTATAGAAATTTGGTATGAAATACTATATATTTAAAAGAAATCATATTATATAAAAAAATCATAGTATTTTTATAAATTTATGCATATATATATCATCCATGTGGTGTTGGGATGAAAAGAGAGTCACATCGCTTCGTGATGGTGGTAGTCTACACATACATGGACGATGTTGTCATCTTTTAAGAAGTGAGAAACTAAGAAATATAATGATATATTATCTTTTCAAAATTATTAATATGTCACTAATATTTTAACTATTTCATTTGATTCATATACATTTTTTAATTTTATCTTAATTTCCAACCATGTAATGATTTATTGAAAAATGAATCACATCGTTTCCTTAGACGATAGTCCACCATACACACTGACAACGTTATCATATTACAAATGGAATAGAAATTATAAGGGTTTATATTTTATAATGAATCTGTAGATATAATTATGTTACAAATAATATATATATATATATATATATATATATAATTATATCCATCTTTATACCCAACCACGAGAGGTGGTAATGGAAAAACTAATGACATCAGTTAATGAGGCGGAAATCCTTTGTACACCCGAATGATAGTTTTGTAACACATTTGATGGAAGTGGGGATGGTTTTAGTTAATTACATTATCATTACAATATATAATTATATTATATATATATTTTTATTATATCAACATGTTTTAAGAGGGATTTAGGTAGGTGGAGGAATAAATAAAAGAAAAATGCATAGATCAGAATTTTACCCCTTCTCGAACCACCACTTTTGAATTATACATAATGTTTCACAAAAAAAGAACTTATTTAAAAACTAATGCTTCAATAATTATGGTATTTAATTTTGTTAGTGATTTTGTATGATATTGATTGAGCCAAAAAGGTTATTATGGATTAAAGAAGATAAGAGAGAGGGTGGCTTTTTATAGGAGAGGTGAGTGGGACAGTTGTAATTTTTTAATTGGAAAAGATACACCCATGATTTTTGAAATATAAACGGTTAAAAGAATTATTTTTATCAATATTTATAAATTATAATGTCTAAATTTTATCATAAAATATATTTAATACATATTTTTAGGTAATTTTAACCTTTATATCTTTAGTTTAAGCCCCAATAAATCCATTTTAGACTAACCGTGGTAATTTTGATTAATGATTTTTATTATTAGATTTAGTGAAAAAAAACATTTTTAACATTATATATTATATAAATAATAATTATTCAAAATATGGAATCTATTTTTAAAAATTCAATTCACATATATGGATAATTTACTTTTAAAATTAAATCTGAAGGCACAATGAGAAAGATGGGTTTCAAAAGATAATTATCAAAAGTTTACCTATATTTTTTTTTATCAAAAACCATTATGAAAATGATTAAAATGAAATAATTTAGTTTAATTGATATAAAATTTATATACTTCTACTTTAAAACCAATTAAAAATATTGTATATCATTATTTATATTTTAAACCAATTGGCAGTTGTCAACTAAAATTTTGTATTTTTTACTCTTTATTAAAAATAAAACACTTCATAAATATCCCCAAAATTATCCCTAATATAATTCTGATATCTGGATTTAAAAAAATTGATCTTATAAATTTAAAATTTTAAAGAATTGGAAAAAATTATTTTTATATTATGTGTGGAAAGTTCTTCTAAATAGTCTTTTAGAGAAATACTATTTATTTTGAAAAACATTTAGTTTCCATCTAAGTGATTATTATTTTATTTATAATAAACATATAATAATATTTTTAATAATTTAGAAATTTATATTTATACCAACCAATTAAATGGTTAGGTTATAATGGTATACTAAATTCTGGTTCAATTGGACTCAGGGTTACATATCCCACAAGCTATAGAAGAGATTAAATTAAAATGAAATATAATTTGGGGGTTGTTTAGAATCAGTGTTCCGTGTCACATACTATATTAAAACCCATTCTATTATTTTAAAATCCCATTGTATTTCATCAAATGTATAAAACATTTTTATATAAAAATTAAACATAAAAATAATTCCATTGTGTTGTTACAAATGTTTTTTGCATCTCGAAAAAATAGTATTTTGTGTTTGGTGTCAATAAACACAAGCTTGATATGGGATATTGAATGGAATGTGATCTTATGGGGAAATATGATTCAATGTTTAATGTGGTTTCATTTCCTATTGTTTTTCTAATTTAATTTGGTAAAATTCTTGTGGAAGTGGTAAGGATCACGAAATATGTATTTCCAGGAATGAATCTTCAAAGACATGGTGAAGTCATAGATTTTCTAATGATTAGAGTTTCATGAATATGTGATGAATCTTTACGGAATATCATATGGTGAATGTATGAACATTCATGAAATAGTTTAAAAAAAATGTGTAAGTCGTTATGGGAATATGGTAATCTATGTGTCTAAGATAAGTTTTATGAATAGAAATATTTCACTTACTCATTGAAAAGGAAATAAGATTCATGAACATGAATTAAATATTTTCATGATAATACCATGCTGAGGTTGAAATATTAACAAATACACATTTTATATAAGTATGAGGGAACACACATCATTTTTTGTACAAAGATAATTTGTAAAATGTTAAATTTATTTGATATTGTGAAGGTAAAATTCGTTACAAATCACGAATTCTTCAAAAGAATAATCATTGTGAAAATAATGGTTCCAAAACTATTTACAGTAAGGAATTTTAGAAAAGAGAGCTTTGGGTTCACTATAGTATTGGAATATTCACTGTAGTTTCGGTTATGTCAAGGTTAAGATCTTTATAGTGGCTGGGAGCTTTGCAAAGGCTATGGGATTCACAGAGGTTGGGAGATTCACAAATGGTAGTGGGTTCATGAACTATTAAGTATATTTAAAATTATAATGAGGTTACCTAAAGGCATGTAGCTTCATGAATGGTGGGGTTAAACAACTATATTTATTAAAAAGTGCTTCTAAGTGAATCAATTTAGAAATATGATCTAAAAAAAGTCTTATCCTAATCAAGGAGGAGGACATAAATGCCCAATATTGGGAAGAAACCTTCGAATTGATAAAAAGAGTAAGACATAAATAAATGTAGTGATAAATGGGAACCTGATGAAAGTGATATGAGATATTTAGTGAGATATTCTTATACTTTTTTAAATGGATGTGTACCTAGTATCGAGTGGCCAGGTCTGAACAATTATAATCCACACTATCTTATGAAACTTAGTGGATTTTTTATAAATTACACACTATTAGTTTATTGTAATTGGACTATCCATTAGTGGAATACCAAAAAAACTGATGTATTGTGTTTCCATTTCTTCATATGGGTGTTTAGTACTTTCTCATTTGTATCCAACAGGTTTAACTTGTTCATACCAATATTGGGATAAGATCCATCTCATTTGATGAAAAAAATTAACACCCTGATTTACCCATCCCCTATCATGGTGTTATAATGTCTTACAAAATGATATTGGTCATATTATTCATAATATATTTTAAGAAATATTTATTTTGAAATAACATAGAACAATTTGTAACTTTTTAGATGTTTAAAAAATGACTGTTTTGAATAAAAATTACTATTTTTAACTATTCCTAAAAAAATAACCTTTTCAAAAATTACGAAAATTCATTATATGTTAATTTTTAATTTATGATATAAAAATGAAATTATTTTTTTAAAATTAAAATTATATAGTTTGGACAATAAAATATTATATAGAACCGTATAAATCCTAGTAAAAAAATTTAGTTAAAATAATAATTGTTTAAGTTAAAAATGTTAATCCATAGTGTCACTTTATACCTTTATAAATTTAATTATAAAATATAATAGAAGTTTAAAACCATATAATAAATACAAATTTACACTTATCAAATATCCAATAATAATATTTTTCATCAAATACATAAAAAAATAAATAATTTTAAGGGAATATATTTAACATTTAAATAAAACATTTATGAAATCATGAAGGGAAAAAAATATTAAAAATGTAAAATTAGTATATAAATTTTTAATATGATAAAGTTTTTTACATGATATATATATATATATATAAAGATACAAATAAATAACATTATGGGATAACAGTATGCATTATTCCCTTGTCAACCATCGATTAGTTGTTTTATCCCCCTAACCATAACTGAAACAATAGGTTGTTGAACAACCAACATGAAACCCTTTATAAAACTTTTAATAAATAAAATACCATTATACATTAAGATTATTTTTTGATGAAAATTATTCATAGAAAACCTCTATGTTGGTAAATATTTATATCAATTATTTTTTTAAGAAAATAGATTCATTTAAGATTTACATTCATATCCTAAAAAACAAATATTATAAGAAAACTCATTGGAAATCATTTGATGTTACATGATATCCCCGCACCAAACATTGACAAATTTGTCACTCATAATTTTATATTTAGATCAATACTTTAGGGTATAGGATTTGAAAGTACCTTTTTTGAAAACCCATATAAAAAGGGTTTTGAAAACATCATTTTGTTAATAGGGAAAGGGAAATATGAAGGTCATGTATAATACCACATAATTAGGTTTCCAATTTGTAGAACATTAATGGTATGTGAAAATATTTACATTTTCGATAAAATTAATGTATAAATAATGTTTGAGAGTGATAGATACCATTGACCATAATAAATTGAATGATCATGAGAATGTCAAAGACCACAAAAACATAAATTAATGAGGTGTAAAAAAGACAATTGAATCATTTAAAATTAATGTAATATGACAAAGTTTTATCAATATATTTTCCCTAGATTTATGAAACATCATTAATATCTACACAATGAACATATGGAAATATATTTACGTTACTTTATCCAATTTAGTAAAAGAAGTTTAATATTTAAATTTCCATTTTCATTAATTTATTATGTTTATCTCACCTTTTTCATAGTCTAATGAATAAAAAAATAACGTTTTCATACCTAAAGCACTAAAATAGACTTCTAATAGATCATACAAGCCGTGAGTGAAAAGAGGGTTCCACTTGGGAAAACAAGGGAAAGGGAAAACAACATGCTGCATATGGCTATTTAGATTCAATTTTTTTACCGTTACTCCTACAAATGTACATTATCTAGTGCTGTATGTGGCTCCAAAAACCTTAGATACTTGCTTTTCTCCTAGCGTCATCCCACTCTGGCCTTTGGTGTCCCTCAGATCTCTTCCCAGAAAAATTGTCCATGAGCTCTCTTTCAAGGAAGGTATGTGTGGCCCACTGTGTGGTCCCTAGAAACAATAGTTCCCAACATCTTCTTCTATGAATCCATGCATATCGAGGGAAGGTTACAAATTTTACTTAGAGGTCCTTGAATAATCCTTCGACGAGGCTATTTCCATCCTAAAATAGACCATTGTGGCTCACTTTGGATCCAAGAAACCTCCTTTATAGTACTTCAAGAGGTTTGTGGAGTTATTGGGTCTGTAGGCGCTGGCCTACATCTCCACTTTTCATCGCCTCTCATTATACATGGTATTTCTCTTAGAATTGGACTTCATCTAATCTTGGTGTCAGGCCCCTTGGTGGGTATTTCGATGACTATTTAACCTGACATGGTGGTAATTGGGCATCCACAAAAAGGAAGAAAAGCCCCAAGGCGGTGGTGTGGATCAACCTCTTAGGTATCCCTCACCCATTCCAGAATGTCACTTTCCTCATGGCTATCAAAGACTCCCTAGGGGGATTTATGTTTGTGTATGGACATACTTGAAGTGGTGAGGATATGTCTATGGCCCAAATCTGTAGTGATCTCAACCTATCCTCTCCTCCCCCGGATAGACTCTTTCTGATGGTGTAGGGTTCATTCGAATGGTCCTAGTATATTGTATGTGTTGTGTTCCATAGGTTTTTTCCCTCATGCCTTCTCCAAGGGTACTCCTTGTAGGTGTGTAGGAAACATACTACTGGTGTGTGTCGAAAAGATTCTAGATGTGACCTGAGATGTTTTGCTTTCCCTCTTGTCGGTGGAGGTGAAGCTTCGTCGGCGGAGTTTGTGGATCCCTAGGCAGTCCCCATCCGCCCAGATTTTCTTACTCATGCATATGGTCCCTGGATGGATCATGCTATGTATAGTGGTGAATCTTCTAACATAGTGATGGAGGTGGTTCCATGTGTCCCCTGTGTTTTCTCCTTGTGGCTATCAGCTATCTTCACCCGAGAACGTAGCCCCCACCAGATCTTATCCAAAGGCATCATATTGGAACTCATTAGGAGGTTCCCTGACGTGTATCCCATGGGTTTATCCTTCCCCAATGTGGACCCGATTCCCAGAGCTACTGAGATTCTTGCGAGTGGGGCATAGGGGGTCATCTATCCCTCCAATAGGAAGGAGTTTCTGTCAAGGCAAGGGGAGAGGCTATTCAGAGTGGTGACAATGTTCCTTCCTCATCCGAGGAAAAGGTTGAACTTTCTATGTTCATGTCTCCTCCTAGAAGCATCTAGGAAAAAAATGATTAAAGTTCATTCTCACCTATCCTTAACAACTTTTTATCCCATGGACCTGAGCCCAGAAATTTCTTCATGTTTGAAGTCAATGAAAAAGCTATAGTGGAATCAGGGGTGCTCTTACTCCACCAGAAGGGGACCATGGAGCCTGGTGCCAAAGCTAGGCATTAAAATATATAATATTACTGATTATCATATAGAATTCTCATGGAATTAGAGAAAAAGTTAAAACTGACTTTTTATCATTGGAAATCAAGATGAATAAGGCTTATATCGATGTTGTCCTAGCACATAAGTAGGACCCTACTATGTTCAATCAGTTCACTCATAAAATAAGGATGCATGTGTCCATTCATGTTAACCCATCAAACTAAAATACTTGGGTCTTTTGAAGAAGGTACGTCTCAGTGGAGATGATCCAAGTAGGTGAATATTTCATCTCAATAAGGGAGAAGATATGCACGATTACCCTTAATGTGACATTTATTTATGACAGTTGCGACATCCAAAAGAGGGAATTGTTGTGCAAGGATCTTATTGTGTTTTACCCTAGAGAGGTGCATTAGATAATAAGTGGGGGAGTCAATATCATGGATAACCAATAAAATAATAAAGGAATATGTTTTTTCCCTTGAATGGATAGCATGGACTTTTTCTAGTTCAAATAATATAAGGGACTATTGGATTTGGGGTACACAGGGGGGCCGCTTCACATGGTGTAATAACCAGAAGTGGAACTATTGTCATTGGAGCGGTCTCGATCGATTCTTATCTAACATGCATGACATCACCACGTATCCATATGAAAAGGAAAATAATCCAATTCATGGAATTTATAAAAACCCTCCATTTTTGGCCCATATATCGACTAGAAAGGATTCACAAGAATGATTCAAGTTCCAAACCCATTGGATTTTCAACCCAGACTATATCCAACTGGTTTTATCTTAATGGGGGGAACCAGTCTGGGGGCACACCTAGGTGGCTATCCATAACAGGACTAGATAATTGAAGAAGGGGCTACATAGATTTGAAAGAGATCTCCATTTTATCGACCGGAATATGGATTTCCTTAAACAAGAGATTGAGTTCATGGAAGGCATCTTGGTGGACCTTTGGAATGAAATTGTATTCAACGACCTTACAGAGAAGAAGAAAATGTTGTAAGAAATGATCCTTGGATATGAACGAAAGTCCCAAGAGTTCTCAAGGATAAAATGGCTACATGATGGGGATGATAATATGTCTTACTTCCACGCATGTATCATGGATTAAAGATTCCCCATGAAACCTAATATCCTGCATGAGGATGAATCCTACACAGATAACATAGATGATGTTGGAAGCCAGCCACAATCTTTCTTCAAAGAAATTATTGATGTCTTGAACACAAATACGTACAATAGGTACCCCAACAAGAGTGTAGAGGTTGGGGAAGTGAACCCCACTTATGTATCCTCATAGGAAAATTATATTCTATGGGCATTACCCAAAGAAGATGATATTCATGTGGCTACGCTTAACCTTAATTTAGAGAGCGCTCTAGGGACTGACGACTTCCCTAGTTAATTATATAGAGGTTCATGGTAGGTGGTTAAGGGTTATATCATTTTAGCTATTCAAGACATCCTTCATGGGGGTTACCAACAAAAAGTTATGAGTGCAATGACCCTTTTTCATATTTCAAAGGATAAGCACCCGTGCACTCTCTCACATTATATAACTATCAGTATGTGCAATTTATCTTATAAGATACTTGCAAGCATCATCAACATGAGGCTGTCCATTAACCTACCCTAGTTGATATCTATGGAGGAACAAGACTTTGTGAGGTGATGATACATACATGAAGATATTCCAATGGCACATTAACTACTCAGAGATATCAACAATAAGACCCAAAATGTCTATATGGCAATGAAACTAGACATGAATAAGGCATAAAATTGGTTTGGATGGGGGTTTATTAATAGGGTCCAAACCAGCATGGGAATATTTCATAAGGATTTGGATATTTTCATCAAATTGATTTACTCTTCATGGATGGTGATCACCATCATGAAGAGAAAACAGTATTTCTTCTAGGAGGTATGCATATAACAACATGGAGATCTTATCTCCCAGTGTTTTTTCATACAAGTTCAATATACACTAAGCCGCCTGATTAACAACCGGATATCAAGAGAGATAATCGTGCCTTACAAAAGGAAACCAAGCATTCCTTACAACTCTAACTTGATGTTTTCAGCTAATATAATCAACTTCTAAAATTATAGAAAGAGTTCTACACATGGAACCAATAGGATTCTATAGGATTATTACTTCTGGAGAGGGATAGTGATCAATAATTCCAAGAGAAATATGTATATATCGAATAAGTGTGCTCCAAACTAGGCCACCCACCTGTGTAAAAGATTGGACATGCATTGAGGCATTTCTCATTGAAGTACCTCATCACACCCATATCTTCTAGCCAAATGTTCTTTCTGTATTTAGACCATGTGGTGAGAAAGATCACATGGTGGGTTCTTAGCTGGAAAAATCCCCTCTTATCCTTTGGGGGCGTATAGTCATGTTGAACAATTTACTGTTTGTAATTCTTCTTCACACGTTGGCTTCCACCTCTATGCTAAGAGGTGTGATCAATGATATTGACAAGGTGTTGGATGGTTTTATTTAGGATGCACTTTACAAAGGCAAGAGGCATTGCGTTTCATGGGAGATGATAGACTGACCCATTCATGATGGCGGGAATAACGTGCAAAGCGTGGGAAACACCCTTAAATGCATGCACACGAAACTAGTGTGGGGGTGATGGTGAAATAAACACTATAGGAGAGAAATTTGGCCCATAAATTCGATGATAATATGGTTGATGCTAGACTATTAGGTTCCCCACATTGGTCCAGTATTTTCCCCCTCATTCAGACTCTTCAATAACATGCTCCTAGGATTTTAGGTGATGGGAATATTCTCTTCTGGTTTTATAACTGGGAGGTAACTATGATCAGTTTTTGGGTGTTAATCCCCATTTGTGACCTTTAAATAGTAAATAATGCATTAATCCTTCATCAAGTAAATTTTTGACAAGATTCAAAAAGAAATGTTTGAATCAATTACCATTAATGAGTAGCCGAAAAGATGTGTGTCTACCCCATATAACTATGGGAAGATATCACTGAAGGACTTTCGAAGGATATCCTCACCCACTCACCCTCATGATAGATGGAATGACATTGTGTGGTGGAAAAATATTCCCAAAAAATATAAATTCGTATTCTTTAGGATACTGTAAAATGTAGTACCAATTGATGTAAACTTTAAAAGGTGTGTACTAGTCTCACATAATGTTGTCACTAATGTAAATACAAGCGTGTTGAAATCATAGATCACGTCTTCTTCAAAGTAGAATGGAAAAAATATGTGTGATGTTTCTTTCATACCATAAAAAATATCTCATCCACTTCCTTTCATGATGCTTCATTCAAGGAAAAATGGTTTTAGTGGGTGACTAATTCATGCCTGGAAAGAGTGGCATGATATGTTATCCTGAGCAGAGGTTGCTGGTGACTATAGAAAGTGAGAAACCAGTCCAGATATAAGGGGCCCCTATCCACGTGCCGTTCTATTATTATTAGAACAAATAGCCTTCTAGTTTACATGTTTACTCTTTTTAGAGAAATAGCACGAGTCCCCTTATCTGTATCCCCTTCAATATTGCTCATCTATGTTCCTTCATTCTACTCCCAGGAAGCAGGTAAATTGGATTTGATGGCTCCCCCAAAAAATTTCTTCAAGATGAATACAGATGGATCTTTTATTTTGGGTGACATGAATGGAGGTGGTGTGGTATATGATAATGAGGGAAGTATTCTCTTATATTTTACAACACATTATGGTAGTGGAACCTAACTTCAGGCATAGGCGAATGTAGTTCTTACTAGCATAAATCTCTATAACAACAATAAAATAGTATATACTCATATAGAAAATGACTCTATGATTTTACATGCCCTTTATATAGAAGAGGATTCATCCCATGGTTGGTTGCATATACTATCAAGAAATTTAAAACCCTCCCCAATAAGATAATCTTGGTCACCAACATGAGGAGAAATGGAAATAAGTTTTCATAACACCTGGCTTATCTGAAAAAACATGGATCCAATTTCACTTGTATCTCTAACATCACATTCCTTAAACTAGAAAAAGTAAATTTTATATGAGGGGATGCCATCGATATTCACTATTTTAGGCCTCCCTAGGGCGGGGTGGGCTCTGGTCCATTGTTTCCTTCTTTTTCTTCTAATTTCCTTGTACTTTCTTTGAATAAGATTTAATGATGATGATGATGACCCATAAATAGATAATAATTTATTACTATTATATTTTTACATTCAAAAAATGGTTAGCAGAAGGTAAGATAAATTTAATTATGAATAAATACTACATTAATCATATAATACCCAATAATAATACCCAAATATAAACATTATACATTCTATAAATAAGAAACCATAAAACATATAAAACTATTCCTGATAAATTTAAAACCCCAGATCATATGGGAAATATATATTTTTATTTTCATTATAATTTTATATTTATCTTAAAACAATATTATTCACTCAATTATTTATATACCAAAAAATTTATATTTCTATATCATATCACCTCCGAAATATGCTAATTATTTCTAAATAAATTGAACAACTATAAAGACAAAATAAAATCATATACACATTCAAAATATAACTCAACCATTATTCATGAAAAAAACCCATATTATACAAAATTATTTCAATTTTTCATAATAATATAATATTTTTAAACCACTACACTTATATGTAAAATATAATATTAAAAACATAGTCAGAAAATAATTTTTCAATCCCTTGATGATATATACTGCAAAAAGTATATTCCTAAATTGTAATTACCCTTTTTATACAATTTACCTCAAAATAAAATTTCATCTTAAACATAAAGATTGTCAATACCTTATCTCCACAAAATATAAAATCATTATCCATTAAATTATATTTTCTTTAAAACACTAATTATGAATAAAGGGTTGTAAATACCATAAAAAATTATAGAAACTAAATAAATATCTCACAATTTACACCAATCACTTGGAAAATAAAATGAATATTAATTTTTTTAAACTTTTGATCATCCTTATACTCATTAGTGGTTAATAAATCTTCTTTTCTTATATGTTGAAACCTAAATCCATCAAAGTAATTCATAATATGTTAACCACATAGTAACATATAATTATTTAGCAATTAATTTGTACAATTAAGAATAGAAATAGTTTATTATTATTAATAAATATCGAAATGTAAGAAAAAGTATAACTAATTGCTTTTATATATCATATTTATGTTTCCTCAACATCAACTATAATATAATTAGACATTTCTAAACCTTTATATGAATGGTATAGTGGATCCCCACTTGTTCTTCACACTTATCAAATAAATTTTCACAATTTTCATAAATCTCAAATTTAATTCATTCAATTATTATATTATGAATACCATTTTTAACATTCATGGTTTTAACCTATCTATTCCTTTTTACATAGAATATTACTTCTTTATTTCATCCTTATATAAATATAAAACTTCTTCCTATTCTTTAAATACACTCTCCAAGGTGGCTCTCCCCCTTTAAGAGAAACGATTGACATTGAATTGTTTAGCATTTATGAGATTTATCACATGAAATTCCACAAAAAGTCATTCTTTATATTTTTTTTTTGAGTTAAGAAACTCACATTAGTTCAGGTTATTACTCATAACTCATGATAGATGGTTAGGAATAACCATGGATATTTTAAATATAACTCAAATTCTATTCATTTACTCATTAATACAATTACAATGTTTTGATTCACACCCATTTTTAAATTTTTTCTTGACGGTTCCATTCATTTCATAAAACATAAAAATGGTTACTATGAGTATACCAATATAGTCATAATAAAATATCCTATGATGAGGATAAATAGAAAAATATTTGTAACCATGCCAACATATATGAAAATATTTAAATTTATCTAATATAACCATTATTATCCTTCAAATAAAATAAATTTTATATAGTGGACATTTAAGTTATGAAGAAAAACCATAACATATAATATTATCTATACCTAACTATGACACTAAATCATAAGAAACAGATCCCAAATATCGCATTACTTTTACTTTTAAACATGAATTTATTATCTTATATTCCCAAAGAAGAATTCATGTTTATAATTTTATTGAATTTGTTCATAACTCTTACATAACAAAAAAAAATTGAATATGTAAACTTATTCTAATTATCTATTTTTTTGGTAATATAAAACATTTAAAAATAAAAACATTTACATTTTATAAAAAAACCTCAGGAATTTTAATTTGATTTAATTATTATACCTAATCATCCATAAAATTTGGGAAAAATATTTTTAAAATGTTAGATAAGAACACAATAATGTATTATATTAAGCCATGAATGAAATCAATTAACCCTAATCCATCTATTGATTCTATTAAATGGGAATGGAAACCATCATTCATGAGAACAACAAACTACCACCTTCTAATTCAGTGAAATTTATTTTCCATAACTATTAATCATGGATAGTTATAATGATGGATTTAACACACACACACACACACACATGATATTAATAAAATTATTATCATTCTGTTAAGATTAGATATCATATATCATCTTACCTTTAATCCCATTGACAAATTATAATAGTGTTCTTTCATATATATGGATCACGACATCTATTATGTGATGTGATTTTTTATCATACACACATCACATTAATGGTATATATAAACTTTTTAAAGAGTTAATATTATATTTATGAGATAATAATGATTTTTTAATGATTAAACAAAACCTACCTGCTTTCTATCATGTTCGCTAAAAATGTAAACATAACTCATGAATACGTATGACCAACCATACCCATAATGGTAACATTATTCATTATTTATAACTATATTTCATGATAAGTTGTAATTGAATAATTAAATTAAATGAAATATAATTATGTATTGATTTTTATTTTGGAGATGAGGTAAAAAAGATCCATTTGACCATGGTCAAAAGACGGAAGTCATTTTGAAGTTATGATCCAAATATCCTCAGAAAACCCAACATGGAGTTAATAAATTAAATATATAAATATGTAAATAATATGAATAAAATAAATTGTGTATGTATAAGGTATTAATACAATAAAATTTCCTTAAATAAGTAAATAATTTTTATATGATCATTTTTCAGTTGTTAAGGGACATACATAGAATTAACGGGCTTGATTCAAGATATTTCATCTTAATTTCCCTTAACCCTGCCATGGTTTAACTTCTTAAACATATATATATTTAAAATATTCAATATTTATTTATTTATCATTCCAAAATTCATGAAACTTATGAAATTGGATATCTGTATAATTATGATCATTATCACCTGAACAACCATTGAACAAGATTTTTCATATAGATGGTGTGTTTGGAAACTATCCTTGGTTCATGTTATTAATAATAACTCATGAAATATGGTTAAGAATAATTACATGGGTTTTAACTATAGTTACCTTTCCCAGTGGTTTCACATTCATAAAATGGACACATTTTTCTTAGCATCCATTATAAAATGTTATTATAATAGTTATATCCATTTGATAGAACAAATACTTTTTTTTGAGAATGTCAATAAAATCATAATAAACCATCTTATGAAGAGGATAAAAAAATTATGTCCTTTACCCTATCATAATATAATAAAAACATCCCATTTAAAAAAATAACCATAATTCTTCCTAACATATTATTATATGATTATATAGAGTTATTTTATGTTATTCCAAAATAACATCCTAACCAATAGCTTCAAATACAACCTTCTTTGATACGAACTATAAGATATTGATCCTTATTCGACCAATAGATTCATTTTTCAACAATAATTTTTTTTATTTTAGTCTCAATGATCTTTTTAGTTTTATAGTTATAAATATTTAGGTCACAACACTTACATTACAATAATATTATTTACTCGTTTGATAGTTCGTCTTAGTATTTATTTTTTCAAAATATTAAACATTAATAAATACAGAAATTATTTTTTTGTGAAAAATCATCCTGAACCTAATAATGGAAAAAATATTGTTCCTACCCATCCTTAAACCATATAACCGAATTTGACAATAACCATTAAGAAAAAAAAACTCATCAAGAGACATGTAAAAAGGAATAAATAAACTCATTAGTTCATTTCAAACCCACAATATGAAGAAAGAGATAATTATTTTTAAATAATAAAAATTGAACTCAAATAATAATTTTTATACAAAAAAATTATCTTTACAACTTATTGATTTTAATAAATACTTTTTAAAAACCTAAAATAAAAATAATAATCACGAGGTTTTCGTAGAAAAGATGAGATCCCATGAGAAATTCATTTTTAAATCATACCTTATTACACTTATGTGGAATAATATTTCAATTAATAAAAATATATTACCTTATTAAATACAATTGTATCCATAAAAACTCATTAGAATGAATATAAATGTACTATAGGTAACTTAGGATATCTTTTTTCAAATCAATCATTGAGTCACTCTTAAAAATGGAATAACATAAAATTCGACATCAAATATAATTATCCAAAAACCTAATAATTTTTCAATTCATTCATGTGATATACTAGTCTTACCGAATCAAAATCAATGTATGTAGACTATAACATTCATAAAACAAAAGAAAACCTTGAATTTCTAACACAATACACATAAAAATAACTTTTTTAAGCCATACGTAAAAAGAAATATGATATTTATATATCAATTTTGATTAAAATATTGTATTAAAAACTAAAATAACAATAATTTAACATGAATAAATTTTAAAATAATAATTTTTTTGTAGCTTACGTGACTTGGAACATCAATCTTAAACATGCTATGATATATATTTAATTAAATTTAGGCTCTTTGATAACTTATAGAACATGAAACCATGAGTTAAAATGAACCATAATTTATCATACCATTATAACAAAACCAAAAAATTAGTTATTTTTAATAGTACAAAGAAAATTATGATAGTTATTATTATTATTTATTTGAAATAAAATTTTAGAATAAAAAGAAGTGTTTTTCAACAAATTGTTTTTCTCTAAAAGGTGGTTTAGTCACTCTTTACAAACGTAATATAAAATTAATTTTCCCTAGTTTTCGAATTTTTTAATTATAAAATTAAATTAATTTTTTAAATTATCATAATCATATAAACTCAAGTATATTTATTGATATTTTTCTGAAATTATTCATTTTTTGATGAATATTGAATATACTGAATTATAATTGAAAAACAACTTTTGTTTAAATTATTTATAAAGATTAATTATATTTTTATATCATTTTATATAATATAAGTTCAATTATATATCAGTTATTCTAATATTTTCTACTATATCTATTTTCATATTTAATTTTGATATTAACTCTTTGTGATCATTGAAACATTTTCTCATTTTAAACCTGCATTCTTATCGTGCATGTGGGCTACGTGTTAAATTTAAATTTAAATTTTTTGAGAATTTAATTATTAAATTTTCATTTTATAATTTCAAACAAAATATTGTATATTATCTAAAAATTTGATCTTATTATTTTTACCAAAATAAATAATTGAAATAGTAATAATTACTTTTTGTGGTTAAGGTAACAATAGAATTACAAGTTTATAAACAATAATGATAAGGAAAAAAAATGAACAAAAAAATTTCTAAATTATATATTATCTATTTATTTATAACTTATCATGTATAATTCTCACTAAAAAATTATTTTAGATCTTTTTGGCATGTGAAAAACATGGGTAAACCATTTTCTTTTCAAAAATTACAAGTGTGCCACTCACATCACTTATAAAAGGCAATCACATCTACACTATTATTCACAAAATTCATACCCTTTGGTTTAGAAATTACCTAACCAAATAAATTCCCAAATTATATACCATAATCCTAGATTCTTTTTCTTTATCATAATTATATTATAGTATTAATTTACGTATAGTCCTAAAGAGGTTGTCTAAGAGGATGATTAATTCCTAACTATAAGTGTCTCTTTTGTTTCTTTGCTGATGACTTTAAATTATTTTTAAACTATTATGATATAGTAAACTAAATTTAGTATATAAAATTTTATTTTTCTATGAAAATATAATTACCTAAAACTACCCTACTTCCAACAAATGGGTTACGAGATCTTTATTCATATGCACGATGAACATCCGCCTTGTGAACCGATGTCATTCATTTTTCCATCACCCCTATTACATTTGGGTATATTGATTGATTTAAAATATATATTTTTGATATTTATAATTATTATACATATATATCGAATATATCATATCAAATTTTTTTTCTTTTTATATTTTAGGGAATACCATTTTTCCACTCATGTGTACAGAAGACTTCCGCCACGTGAAACTATTTGATTAATTTTTCTCTAATACTTTATATAGATGGTAATAAAGGCAATGTTAATGAATTAATGTGATATAAAAGATATAATTATATAATTAATGAAATATTTATCATTATTTAATGATAATATATCATTTTACTTTATACATGTTCACTCACTGAATGATGTTAACATCATTCATGTACGTGTGGACTACCACCTTCATGAAGTGATGTGAATCTCTTTTCATCACCACACCACATGGATGATATATATAAATAAATTGAAATAAATGATATTTTATTTATGATATTATTATAATTTCTAAAAGATAAAATTGTACTTACATTCTTTCAAAAATGGTCATTGGAGAATGGAAATGTTACTCAAGTATACGTATAGCCTACCACCTCCCTAACTTTAATGTACATTATTTCTAAAATAAATATTTCATGACTAGAAATAAAATTATAATCGATATAAAAAAATTAAAATTATTTCATTATTATTATTCTTAACATGATGTAAATATATAATAGACACATGATATATAAATTTCAAAACAACAAATGAATGAAAAATTATGGTTGTTCACACTTGAAACAATAAAAACAATGAATGTTTATAAACGAATGAGTGACACAATGATATAAAAGGATAATATTAGATATTATAAATATAGATATGGTTCTAGTATAATTTAATAACATTTTTAAATATAGAATAAAAGAGTTTAAATCACATTCAACCAAATGGACACATTAGACAAGGGATTTCATAAATCAATTTTCATTTATTGTGATTATCATATTCTTCATTGATCACGTCATTATAATATTATGAATGTAATGACCTTTTATTATTTTATGGTGTATTTAAACTTTCTTTTGAGGATTAATATTTTATATATACTATCAATCCATTTTATAATCCCTAATTTAAATATATTATATTTGTAAGAAACTTTATCTCAAATTCCCACCATTTAGGAATATTGTAATATTATACCCTTATTTATATTATATGGTGTATAAATTTACCCTATGACACATAAATTCATGATTTGATAATTAATTATGATATTTTATGTTTCATTTTGAATTATTTCATCAAATATTATTTGACTTAAAATTTACCTAGTCGTAAAGAATTTCATGACTCAACTTATTTTCATTAGAATATATTACTTCTACAATGTCGTTGATATCATAACATTATGTGTGTAATGAATTATTATTATATTATTCTGTAAATAAATTTTTCTATTTATATTTATAGTTGATATATATAATCTATTCAATTAATAATTATTGATTCGACATTATTATCATTGTGTGGGTTTAGTTCCCAATTTAATTCTAATAGAGATTAGTTATTCTTGTATTTATATTGAAGAAAATTATTTTATAACTGTCTAATAAATAAATTTGATTTTATTATATTATGGTTATTAATGTTATTTTCAAGTAATAATTCTATTTTTTCACTATTCGGTTCTTAAAATAATTTGGAAAACTAAAAAAAATCTAGCTTCATTTATCTATTTAGAAAGAAATATATTTTGTTTCAAAAAAATGTTTTCTATAAATGTCATAAAAATTGTTTTTTAAAATTTCCAAATTATTTAATTAATAAATTTTTACCCTTTTTTATTTATTTAAAAATGTTTTTAAATTATTTTTCATTTATATTTCAAAGAAATGATATGTTGGATTTTACTGAAAATGTTAAAGGAATTATTTTATTAACATACTCAACATATATATAATTTCCAGATATCATGACCACATAATGTTTTAAAAAATACGTTAAAATTTTATATGGTTAATTTCAAGGGAAATTATTTTCAAAATGGAATTTGAAATTTTATTTTTAAAATATAATTTTGAAAATGAATATGTTATTTTATTTATGGATATTTTACTAATCTGATTAGGTTATATATTTTCAATACCAACAACAACCATTATTCAAAAAATTATCCCATAAGTATGTGGTGTATTGATACCATTATTATTCTTTCTATGGATTTTTTATTATAATTACAACCAAGGAAAGGATTTAAAGTCAATTTATTTATTTAGTTTTTTTAATCAAGAACATTATCTTCAAATATTCACATTGATATGATCATCGTACATTAAATTTCCTCTAAATATCAAAATTTATTATAATGGATATTTTTTATTGATTATAACATATATAAATTTTTTCATACAATGTTCTGTATTTAATATTAATTTTTTATCTCTTGAAATATTGAAAAATTAGTAGTCTTTACTAAATACATATATTATATGAAAAAACACATTTTTCATAAATTTAATAGATTATTCAATATCCGATAAATGATGTGGATCTATAGTGATAGTTGTGGACATAAATTATATAGATCATTAATGTATATATATGATACATGATCCAAATCAACAATCCCATAAAAAATAAGTTTTTACATATAGTTTTAATTCGTCTTGTAAATGGTCTTGACAGTATATGTATCATAATGCCTATGATTATGATGTTAAATAATTATGAATTTACTACATTTAGAAATCATTTATTATTAGTTAAAAGATTTTATAATTGTATTATTTATCATTTCATTTTCAAAAATATTAATTAAATGATTTTTCCAAATTATTTATCTTTCCAGACTGATTATTCCTTATATTATTATCTATGATATTTTTGGAATTATATTATCACTTTATGAATTTCATTTACATTTTACTGATTAAATATAATATTTTTTAGTTATTTACCTTTCTATATTGATTACTCATTATATAATTATGATATCCAATATATTGAATAAATATAATGTGAATTAAATTATTTACCTTTCTATATGGATTATTTTTTATTGATTCATGATAGATTCCAATGTACTTTACACTTACTCAGCATTTCAGCTCACCCTTATTTAGATTTTTTCCCATAGTTACCATAAAGTGTACTGTGATTGATGTACAATGATATTGTCAGATGGATTAATGTTATTCTTTTAAAAAAATATTATAATCTATTTTTTTCATATATAATATAAGAATTTGGTGCGTATCCTGTTTACTAAGACTATTAAACTATTGGTTCCTTAATAATGTGATTCCTTTTATATTATAAAAATAAAATAATGAAAAAATTTCATCTATTATACTAGGGTTGGGGTCATCATATATTCTACTATAGAAATATTAGTTAAAACATAAGGAACTAGATTTAAGAAAAATATATAAGGGATCGTAACCCTATGATACAATTTTTTTGGATAAGTATAGAAGAACATCCCAACGTTATATAAGGAATGTATTATTTTGTTTTCCTAGGAATATATCCCTTCATGGATATTAAAAGTTGATGTGGTCCAGAAAAAAAATGTATTAAGGGGTAATAACTTCAATAAGGGTGCATTGTGTAAATACCCATGGATTGACATACTTGTAAATTACATTACATTTGGAGAATACTTAATACATGACACAAATATATGCCCAAAGACCATATGAATTTAGTTTCTTCAGAAACTGGGAACACATTATACTAACTTGGTGAAAGATCTTCAACATTTTTCATTAATATCAACTCCCTTATTTTTCTAGTTAAAACCATTCTTTATATCCTTGGGAAAATAAAATTCCAAAAAAAGATGCTCAAATGCTCTATAAGGGTATTCATATAAAATATCATAAAAAACATAAAAAAAAATGTAAAAACATGAAAATAAATTTTTAAAAACAATACCACATTTAACAAATATCAAAATATTGATTTATGAAATAAACCTTCGTACTTCATAAGGAATAAATCATAAAATAATTATAAACAATTAGAAAATTAAATTGGAATAAAAAATGGAATTTTGTAATACACATTAGCACAAATTATCATTTACATATTCTCCAAGGATCATTTCAAAGAACATCATAGCAGAAAATGTCCACTACAAAACTGAGTTTACTTATCATTACTGTAACTCCCCGACCCCAGCTACCCAGAGTCGGTGCATTAATTACATAACATTGGCATGATCACAAGAAAGATCAAATCTCGGAAGACCGATTGGTTTAGTAGCCTTGGAAACACTAGATATAATAATAAAGTTTTACATTACATTTAAAAGTGAAAAACTACTACAACAACAAAGTCTTCATATCCACACTATTAACCCCTCATAATATCCCTGCAAGTCATTCATAATTTACTTCTTCACTACCTGGGAAAAATAAAACATAGAAAAGGGGTGAGCTCAAATGCCCAGTAAGGATAACAATAAAGTGGAAACTTTCATAAATAAGAATAAAGATTTAAGGCAATGTATAACTAAAACACAAGCCTTTTAAATATGAACTTTCAACATGGTATGGCATAAATAAAATGAAATAATGCCATTTACTTATTCACATGGATATTCTACTAAATGAATAATCACATGCAAAAATCAATAACCACTTTCATAATGTTGGAATGCATAATGCCAGACTATCATAACCACATAGCCAAAGCCTCATGCCAAGACTACAAATAAGATTTTGTCAAGGCCTTGTGCCAAGACACTAGTTTGTCTCATGAGACCTACCGATGCAATTTTTTTAGAAGATACTTACGTTTAAAATTGCTAAAATACACTCCAGTGTATTTCTGAAAACATTATGCAAGCTTCTGAAAACAAAATAACTAATTCTGAGACTGCTCGACTAATTACAGGCCATGATGGGTCCACTCCCAATCCCTTCCTGTCTACCAAACTCGAGAGTCAGGTTTTCTGAAAACATTTTTATGCTTGCGTAAAATACGTATACATTTGCACTGGATTTTCATATATTTGAGAGAAATATCTCTTTTTTTGAAATCAATTAAAAATCACATAATTATAAAATAAAAACATTATTTTGAAAATATCCTTACATGCGTGTAAGGGAAGCTTTGAAGATTTTATAACGGCGGAATATAGCCGCACCCGCCGTATAAGTTAAAAAAACATTCTTACCTTAATTCTGTCGAAAAGGTTAAAAAAGGACCTTGTTTTGAAAACGACCAAAAGATTCCTTTATAAACCACTTATAAAAGTCAAAAAGGGTATAAATGACTTTAACTCATATTCTAGTAAATAGTAAAAATGTTTTGAAATGCATTTTTAAGAAACATGGATGTGGATGATAAAGAGATCCCAGTAGATTATTACGTATAATACAACCTCGGATAATGAAGAGATTGTGAAATAACCCTTACCTTGTACTTTTCCTTGGTTGGGGTAGGTTAACCTCCTGTATAATGGTGAAATAGTTTTTATTAAATTATACAAGAATCATATATATTAATATGATATCATATATGATCTTTTAACATTGATTTGTTAATAATATATTAGAATTATCGTCGTTTCGGGAGTTAACTTACTCATTTTATTTTATATGTTTTGTTACATAAGCCATGGTTGTTGTATCTTATTCATATCCAGAATGATATACAGTCCTTAAACATCATTTTTAAATCATCAAATGATAATTATACTTGAATGGATACGATGGAGAATGAATCTCATCGCGTTCGTGGAGACGGTAGTCCGTACGTACGCACGAGCGACAATATCATTCTTTTGATATTAAAATAATATATAAATGGATGGTATATCATATATACAGAATCATTAACATGTTATATTTATTATTTACATGAGTTACACATCATTATTATACCCATCCAAATAATATTATATTGAATAACAATTACACCACGACGTGGAGACGGTAAGCCGTACGTACGCACGTATGGTGACATGTTATTCAAAGGGTGGATAGAATACTGAATATGATTGTACCATATTTATAATAACATCACAGTATATGTGAGATACTGGAGTTATTATTTCAGAATGGTAAGAACAAAGGAAGAAGAAGTGGAAGAAGAAATGAACTTAGAAAAGGGTGGTGAAATCATTACCTCTTCTTCGGGTTCTTCCTTTTGATTTGATCAAAAGGGCTCCTTAGGTTGGATTTCTGATCAAACTAAGGCCTCTAGGTTGTAGTGAGGGATGTTGGGAGAATATTTGGGCAGAGTTTGGCCGAACCAAAAGGCTTTGAAGGTGTGAAGAAATGAGAAGGAGGAGTGCCCTTTTATAAGAGGGGTGAGGGGCACCTTTGGAAAAGCTAGAAATATTAATTTATAATAAATTCATATTCGGTTTCTAATGGCTCCAAAGTTGACTATTCAAAGGTTAAGGTGGGGATAGGTCGAAAACCACTCAACCAATAGAATTTAGACAGGTTTGGGTACTTATATTAACATTATCTTTAAGTATTAACTCTAAGTTAATTAGTTTCACTTATACAATGTCTCTTTGTATTTTTATATAATATGGTTAATAAACTTACTATATACATCCAAGAGACCCCCAAGTGGTCCATTAATGATTAAACTATCATAATATAAGTCTCTTGGCCGAACCTTAGATTTTTAGGAATTTAATATCAATTAATAATATAATATTTGTTTTAAGAACTTTTTTATGTCAATTTTGACACTATTCAATAGTTGATTTTTGTGAAACTCATAACAGATTGATTACTTCGAACAAAGTCAATTAAATCAATCCTAATATATCATATTATCCTATAAAATTAGTTTAATTCATTAAAAGTTTCATATTATATTTATTTGGGTATTTATAATATCAATTATGTTAATTTTTTTACTATTTTAGTAATTACTGCATCATGATTGTGTCATAAATAAAATAAATTATTTAATGTCTAAAAATTATAAATAAAACATCATTATGTAGGAAATCTTTTTGGATTTCTAATGAATATTTATAATAGAAAATCCAACATGTATAACCCTATGTAAAAATTGTTCTTATAAAAGATGTAAGCTTATGCCATTTTTATTTTTATTTTAACTTTATTAATATAATGTGTCCCTACCACATACAAGTGGCTCCAAGGGGTCCCCAAATTGACCCAAGGATGACCATGGTCGGGTATGTGTCCAAAAATAAGGTTAGGACACGTTTTAGGGTAATTTTGTATTATTATAATATTATTTTTTTAACCCTTATTTACCGGATTTAGCCTTTAACCATGGTAAATAAAATATTTACCGCAGTAATTATTCAAAATGTCTAAAAATAAAAGTTACCTATTTACACAATTTGAACATCCTGATTCCAAATATGGAATCCATTTTCCTAAATTCAAAACACAGAAGTGGCAGAAATTAATTTAAAATTAATTCCCGCTGTCAAAACAAAAAGCGTGTTTTTAAGAGATAATAACTACCAAAAGATTGACACTTGTTTATGTTCGGTTTAATTGTAAAATTATGTCCAATGACCAACATTATATTAAATGGTAAAAATATATTCTAAATATACTTTAAAACCACTCAAATTCATAATTTATCACTATTAATTATTTTGATTATAAAAGTTGTTTTTAATTAAAATTTAGTAATTTTCACTATTCATCAAAATATAAAAGTTATCCGAAAAGTACCAAAATTTCACCCTAGGATAATTTCGATATTCCGAATCCAAAAATGAAGTCCATTTTGAAATATAAAATATATATGATTTCAAAAAGTAGGTATCACTATTTACAACGGCTAGTTTAATTAGTTGTGGTGTGTGTTAGAACTCGAGGTTGCGTACAACACACGCTATCGCATTATTCGAAGGGAAACGTACCATAGAAGCTTGGGGTGTTACATTCTCCCCTCCTTCAAATAATTGCGTCCTCGCAATTTCTAGGGTATTACTGCATAAAAAGACTCGGGTGGTTCTTCATCATCAGTCTGAGAACTCTTAATCCTTTCTAGTAAAGATGGTTTGGCAACCATTTGAAAAAGCATTGATGTTTCACCTTCCCTGGTTATTCCCATGTCCATCTTCACTAGCTCCATGAAAATTGGATCCCTTTCAATTCTCATATTGTTCAAAACTCCATGGTCTTTTCTACTCAAAGCATCTGCCACCTTGTTTGCTTTCCCTGGGTGGTAGTGTATCGTGCAATCATAATCCTTGAGTAATTCAAGCCATCTCCTTTGCCTCATGTTGAGTTCTTTTTGTGAGAAAATATACTTCAAACTCTTGTGATCAGTATAAATCTCACATTTTTCACCATAGAGGTAGTGCCTCCATATCTTCAAAGCAAAGATCACAGCTGCTAACTCAAGATCATGAGTAGGATAGTTTTGTTCATGAATTTTCAACTGTCGTGATGCATAGGCAATAACTCTATCATTCTGTATAAGGACACAACCAAGTCCTTTCTTCGATGCATCACTATAAATAACGAACCCATCAAAGAAACGATAAATCTTACTTCTTGGGTTGCGAATATAATCACCAGCGTACCTCGCTAACCTTGTAAAGTTAGCCTCATACTTTGTGACATTCTCATCCTCCTTTTGTCTCAGACTCAGAAATTGTCTTTCCATATCTGCTCGATGGTCGCGAGGAAAGTATTTTTCTAAAAACAGATCTTTGAACTCCCTCCATTCCATATTTGATACTTCATCATCTTCCTTCGTATTTTGAATCAATGACCACCATTGATCAGCATCTCCAGTGAGGCGGTAAACTGCCATGATAACTTTTTCCCTTTCACTGCTCCCCAAAGCCTGAAATATTTTCTCTAGGGAAAATATCCATTGCTCAGCTACTAAGGGATTTTTACTCCCATTGAACGTTGGTGGTTGTTGTCTCATGAATCGATCTAACATTGATCCTCCACGCTGCGGATCAGGGTGCTCCATACGGGTAAGGTTATTATTCATAACCTGAGTAAGTTGTCCCAGTACGGTGATTAGCTGATCAGCACCAGTTGCATCACCAGCCCCACTATAATTATCTTGAGCAGGAGGGCAATCCCTACATGGAGTGCGTGCATTGATACGGTTTCCATTTCTTCCACTAGGCACCATTTCTAAACAATGGCATAAACTAGATCAGTTTATGAATCAAAATACATAATCCCATACTTATAAAACACTTAACATAAATTGAACTATTTATGGATATAATCCATAATCATAAAAATGTTTTCTTTGAGGAAGTATATACTCATAAACCCTTCATAATGATTTGTAAAGAAAATGAGAGTTATCCTAAGCATATCCCCCGGGAGTGTCGTAACCAAGAGTGCAGCAAGGCCCGTTGTCGTGCACCAGTTCCCGTTCGAGTCTAGCTCAAAGCGGTGTTTTCGGGTTTTACCCCTAGGTACATCTGTGCCAGAGCCGCCTCTACCTGCTCGTATCCAGACAGGGATGTATTGCTCGGAAAACTCACAAAGTCTTTACAATACCAAAATTCTAGGAAGTTCTTCTATACTAATCCTCAAAGTTCATCTTAGGTCTATGTGCTCTAATCAGAGTTTATCTAAATCTAGCTTCCAAGGTTTGTACTAAACTTCCTCTGATACCAACTGTAACGCCCCGACCCCAGCTACCCAGAGTCGGTGCATTAATTACATAACATTGGCATGATCATAAAGAAAGATCAAATCTCGAAAGACCGATTGGTTTAGTAGCCTTGGAAACACTAGATATAATAATAAAGTTTTACATTACATTTAAAAGTGAAAAACTACTACAACAACAAAGTCTTCATATCCACACTATTAACCCCTCATAATATCCCTGCAAGTCATTCATAATTTACTTCTTCACTACCTGGGAAAAATAAAACATAGAAAAGGGGTGAGCTCAAATGCCCAGTAAGGATAACAATAAAGTGGAAACTTTCATAAATAAGAATAAACATTTAAGGCAATGTATAACTAAAACACAAGCCTTTTAAATATGAACATTCAACATGGTATGGCATAAATAAAATGAAATAATGCCATTTAATTATTCACATGGATATTCTACTAAATGAATAATCACATGCAAAAATCAATAACCACTTTCATAATGTTGGAATGCATAATGCCAGACTATCATAACCACATAGCCAAGGCCTCGTGCCAAGACTACAAATAAGATTTTGTCAAGGCCTTGTGCCAAGACACTAGTTTGTCTCATGAGACCTACCGATGCAATTTTTTTAGAAGATACTTACGTTTAAAATTGCTAAAATACACTCCAGTGTTTTTCTGAAAACATTATGCAAGCTTCTGAAAACAAAATAACTAATTCTGAGACTGCTCGACTAATTACAGGCCATGATGGGTCCACTCCCAATCCCTTCCTGTCTACCAAACTCGAGAGTCAGGTTTTCTGAAAACATTTTTATGCTTGCGTTAAATACGTATACATTTGCACTAGATTTTCATATATTTGAGAGAAATATCTCTTTTTTTGAAATCATTTAAAAATCACATAATTATAAAATAAAAACTTTATTTTGAAAATATCCTTACATGCGTGTAAGGGAAGCTTTGAAGATTTTATAACGGCGGAATATAGCCGCACCCGCCGTATAAGTTAAAAAAAACATTCTTACCTTAATTCTGTCGAAAAGGTTAAAAAAGGACCTTGTTTTGAAAACGACCAAAAGATTCCTTTATAAACCACTTATAAAAGTCAAAAAGGGTATAAATGACTTTAACTCATATTCTAGTAAATAGTAAAAATGTTTTGAAATGCATTTTTAAGAAACATGGATGTGGATGATAAAGAGATCCCAGTAGATTATTACGTATAATACAACCTCGGATAATGATGAGATTGTGAAATAACCCTTACCTTGTACTTTTCCTTGGTTGGGGTAGGTTAACCTCCTGTATAATGGTGAAATAGTTTTTATTAAATTATACAAGAATCATATATATTAATATGATATCATATATGATCTTTTAACATTGATTTGTTAATAATATCTTAGAATTATCATCGTTTCGGGAGTTAACTTACTCATTTTCTTTTATATGTTTTGTTACATAAGCCATGGTTGTTGTATCTTATTCATATCCAGAATGATATACAGTCCTTAAACATCATTTTTAAATCATCAAATGATAATTATACTTGAATGGATACGATGGAGAATGAATCTCATCGCGTTCGTGGAGACGGTAGTCCGTACGTACGCACGAGCGACAATATCATTCTTTTGATATTAAAATAATATATAAATGGATGGTATATCATATATACAGAATCATTAACATGTTATATTTATTATTTACATGAGTTACACATCATTATTATACCCATCCAAATAATATTATATTGAATAACAATTACACCACGACGTGGAGACGGTAAGCCGTACGTACGCACGTATGGTGACATGCTATTCAAAGGGTGGATAGAATACTGAATATGATTGTACCATATTTATAATAACATCACAGTATATGTGAGATACTGGAGTTATTATTTCAGAATGGTAAGAACAAAGGAAGAAGAAGTGGAAGAAGAAATGAACTTAGAAAAGGGTGGTGAAATCATTACCTCTTCTTCGGGTTCTTCCTTTTGATTTGATCAAAAGGGATCCTTAGGTTGGATTTCTGATCAAACTAAGGCCTCTAGGTTGTAGTGAGGGATGTTGGGATAATATTTGGGCAGAGTTTGGCCGAACCAAAAGGCTTTGAAGGTGTGAAGAAATGAGAAGGAGGAGTGCCCTTTTATAAGAGGGGTGAGGGGCACCTTTGGAAAAGCTAGAAATATTAATTTATAATAAATTCATATTCGGTTTCTAATGGCTCCAAAGTTGACTATTCAAAGGTTAAGGTGGGGATAGGTCGAAAACCACTCAACCAATAGAATTTAGACAGGTTTGGGTACTTATATTAACCTTATCTTTAAGTATTAACTCTAAGTTAATTAGTTTCACTTATACAATGTCTCTTTGTATTTTTATATAATATGGTTAATAAACTTACTATATACATCCAAGAGACCCCCAAGTGGTCCATTAATGATTAAAATATCATAATATAAGTCTCTTGGCCGAACCTTAGATTTTTATGAATTTAATATCAATTAATAATATAATATTTGTTTTAAGAACTCTTTTATGTCAATTTTGACACTATTCAATAGTTGATTTTTGTGAAACTCATAACAGATTGATTACTTCAAACAAAGTCAATTAAATCAATCCTAATATATCATATTATCCTAGAAAATTAGTTTAATTCATTAAAAGTTTCATATTATATTTATTTGGGTATTTATAATATCAATTATGTTAATTTTTTTACTATTTTAGTAATTACTGCATCATCATTGTGTCATAAATAAAATAAATTATTTAATGTCTAAAAATTATAAATAAAACATCATTATGTAGGAAATCTTTTTAGCTTTCTAATGAATATTTATAATCGAAAATCCAACATGTATAACCCTATGTAAAAATTGTTCTTATAAAAGATGTAAGCTTATGCCATTTTTATTTTTATTTTAACTTTATTAATATAATGTGTCCCTACCACATACAAGTGGCTCCAAGGGGTCCCCAAATTGACCCAAGGATGACCATGGTCGGGTATGTGTCCACCAATAAGGTTAGGACACGTTTTAGGGTAATTTTGTATTATTATAATATTATTTTTTTAACCCTTATTTACCGGATTTACCCTTTAACCATGGTAAATAAAATATTTACCGCAGTAATTATTCAAAATGTCTAAAAATAAAAGTTACCTATTTACACAATTTGAACATCCTGATTCCAAATATGGAATCCATTTTCCTAAATTCAAAACACAGAAGTGGCAGAAATTAATTTAAAATTAATTCCCGCTGTCAAAACAAAAAGCGTGTTTTTAAGAGATAATAACTACCAAAAGATTGACACTTGTTTATGTTCGGTTTAATTGTAAAATTATGTCCAATGACCAAAATTATATTAAATGGTAAAAATATATTCTAAATATACTTTAAAACCACTCAAATTCATAATTTATCACTATTAATTATTTTGATTATAAAAGTTTTTTTTAATTAAAATTTAGTAATTTTCACTATTCATCAAAATATAAAAGTTATCCGAAAAGTACCAAAATTTCACCCTAGGATAATTTCGATATTCCGAATCCAAAAATGAAGTCCATTTTGAAATATAAAATATATATGATTTCAAAAAGTAGGTATCACTATTTACAACGGCTAGTTTAATTAGTTGTGGTGTGTGTTAGAACTCGAGGTTGCGTACAACACACGCTATCGCATTATTCGAAGGGAAACGTACCATAGAAGCTTGGGGTGTTACAATTACATCCATGCTTTACTAGCTAGATTCACATGCCGTTTCAGCCATGTATTACTGAACCAGATTTACATGTAATTCTAGTCATGTCTATCTCATGAGATATAAATATTTACCCAATGAATTAGAGTGAGATATAGGTCCCACCCATCTCATAATGAAATAATTCTTATATTTTCGATAAAACCATAAATCATTCATCACAGCATAACCCAAAAAATAAAATGGATTTCACAAACATCATTACATTATAACCTAACCCAGTTAAAAAAAATGGATTTCATAAATAAAATTCCATAAATAACATAATAAAACCATAATAATAACATGCATAGTCTATATGAAATATAATACTATTAATTAATTCCATCATAAATGAAAAATAATTTTGATTGAACACATGAAATTAAATCATGAGAAAATATCCTTTATTCTTAAAAAAAATTTTATTTTCACAAAATGCCACACAATTTTAGAATAAAATAATTTCTTTGAAAATAACCTTGAAACAATTTAATGGAATATTCATGGAAATAATTCATTATGAATGTGTAAAAAAATCTTTAATTCTTTATAAGATAAAATTGACATTATTCTCATACTTTTTTCAGAAATTTCATTAAGTAACTCATTTGGAAAATGACAAATAGATTCTTTACAAACCATGTCGTTAAAATTAAAAAAAGTAAAAAATAAATTTAAACATACATATTAAATAGTATACATTTTTTTAAATCATTTTTAGAAAACATTTATGTGGATGATAAATATACCCCATTACATACTTACGTATAAAAAATTTCAAATAATAATGATATTGTGAAATTATCGCTTACTAATTTGAAATTAGTCAAATTGCATGAATTTTTAAATAAAATATTTATATTATTATTTAAATATCATATCATTCATAATAATAATCATATAAACATTCATGGAAATCATAAACCCCACACAAAAGAAATAGGTGTTGAATAAGGCTTGTGTCCCACAGAAATAAATGTGAGACTAAATAATCCCTTACCAAAGTTCCATTATCTATTGTATGTATCTTAACATCATGTATAATGATTTTAATGATGTAATTTATTTATTCTAGAATCCTATTCATTATATGTTGTCACGTTAACATTGGTTTGTTAGTAACATTGTTACTTGTCTATCAGTTATTACCTTCTTCATTTTCATACACATGTTTTGTCATATAAGTTTGTCTTCTCAGGTTATAATTATATCATTTACAGAATGATATTAGTATTATATATATCATATTTATTCATTAAATTAAATTATATAATCATTCATTAATTAAGATCATGTAGAATTAAATACATCACATCGTGGAGATGGTAGGCCGTACATATGCACGAGTGGCTATATCATTCCCTTAATTATGAAATGGTATGCAATTAAATAGTATATAAATTGTTCCAAAATACATATAATTCTATTAATATCATAAATAGTTATTGTTTTATTCATTATATCCATCCATGTAAGGTGGTGAAAATTAGCTTACACCACATCATGGAGACAGTAAGTGGTATGTTTGTATGCGTGGTGTTTTCATTTTTCATAAGATTGATAGAAGGTGGAATATTGGTGATCTGTGACCATAATAATATTTCATCATATAATTTATACAATTTTTATTACTTTATAATGTAAATAACTCGTGAATAGGGAGTATAAGAACAAATAATTTGAAATAATATGTATATGAGATTACATCTTCTTCAATGTGGTCCCTCTAAATCTAATCTTAAAGGCAATAACATATTTATTTTGAGAAGAATAGAACCTCTAAAATGTAACATTAGACTTTTATAAAAGAAATGGATATGGTTATAATGCACTTGAATTTTCAATATGAAGTGAATATGTGAGGGAGGAGGTTCCCTTTTATAATTGAGGTGACAAAAATTTTTTGAATCTCAACACATTTTAAACTATAATAAAATACATCTCAATCAAAATACAAAAAAATTATGTTTATTCTAAGATAGAATAATATATGGTTATAATATTATCATTCAATAAGTTTTATAAATGTTTTACTATCATTTTAAATAGAATCATTTCAATTAACACATAGATATTGTATTTTAAATTTAACTAAGGTAACAAGTTATTGAATGTTAAAATAGAGTAAATTTTAATTATTTAATGTTAATTTGACCATAAATTAATACTTTATGACATTGTAGACCATATAAGAATTATTATATATATATTTAAAAAAATATTTTGTGATTATTAAATAATTTAATAATACATAATTTTGAAAAATAATTAATAGTTTAAATTTTAAATTTATTCAATAAATTATTTTTAAACATATCAATATAATATTTTATCCAGAAAAAAATATTTTATTATATCACTATTGGGTCAGGGTTATTGATAAAATTAATTGGACATATTAGTTAGCTCAAATTATATTTATTTTAATATTTTTAATAACATTTATTTGATATTTCCCTTACTAAAATAATTACAACACCGGTTTTGTGAAATTATATAATACACTTATATGTTGAATAAAAATTAAAAAAAATAATAATCTGAATTTAAATATAATATCTTTCAGAGTAATACTTATAGTCAAATATATATTCTGGGGAAACCAACATTAAAAATGGAATACTTATTAAAAAATTAATTTCACAACATTAATATCACTTTAAGTAAAATATTATAAGTGTTATAATCCTTTCCATATGGATATAAATGGTTAATAAAGCTATCCTTGGATTATTATGGTCGATATATACTCTACCAATAAATTGTTTTCAAGTGTTTTGGTCTTTTAATGGTTATTATAATTTTAAAAATCTATTTTATTGATTTCCCATCAATTAAATAATTTCTACTTCATAATTGTTTCAGAATTTAAGGTAATTATATAATATCTAAAAAATTATAAACAAATAACCATGATTTATATAATTTCATAATATTTTTTATACTATAAATTATTGAATTTATCTTATATTTATCACTATATTAGAATTATTTTACTTATATGAGTTAAGATGGTGACATGTTTTCACTTTTTTTATTTTAATTATATATATTATATTCATGGGAAAGAGTCCATTAAATGAGTCAATTATAATAATTATGTGTTTAGTGATGATTTTTATTCATCTAATATGTTTTTAGGTCTTTAGGTAATTTGATTATTCTTATCATATTATTTGTTACCCTAATTTACCTAATTTATCTTTAAAAATTGTAAATAAAAATTACCAAAGTTACAATTAATATAATAAAAAAATACTATTTACATAATTTGGAACCAATGATTCCAAATATTGAATCCATTTATAAAAATTTAAAATATACAAGTTGCAATAATTAAATTTAAATTATTCCCATTGTCGGAATGAAAGTTGAATTTTTTAAAGTTAAACATTGAAAAATATTAAAATATTTTAACATCATATTTCAATATAAAAATAATGTTAATGATGTACATTATATTGAATGATAAAATTTATTCATATTTATACTTTAAAATTATTCAATAATATAATTTAACCATATTAATTATTTTGATTAAGAAAAGTTATTTTCAATTAAAATTTAGTGTAATTTTAGTATTTATCTAAAATTTAATGTTATCCGAAAATATCAAATATTTGTAAGAAGTAAATTTTTATATTATGATATCAAATAACATATATATTTTATTAAATATAATATATAAAAGTTATAAAAAATATATTTAAAATTGGTGCTCCATCTAAAGGTTTAAATACTGCATTTTTTGAAATTACTTCTTTTATGCTAGAAATTGAATTTGTTCTTAATTCATGTTGATAAATCATATATGATAAATTTTAAACATTATATTTATTATATTACATATATATTATATTAATAAATCCATCAAGAGTGATTTTATTATGCAATAAAGTAAAAAAATTCATTTAAATAGTTTTTCAAAAGAAGGTTAATACTATTTATAACCACTATTATAATGACTAGGTTATAAGGTAACATATTAATATTTATTTGTTCATTTAAACTCAGTATTTCATGAAATTAAATATTTAAAAAGAAACTAAAATTTTATGTAACACAAGCCATGTATAGTATTTTGTAAATTGAAATCCAAGTCAGTGTTGTTTATAGCACAAACTTATCTTAGTGTAGTGTACAATACAATACATCAAGGCAATTAAAAACCCTTTGTCATAAAAATCTAGTGGTGTTACATTCTACCCCCCCATAAAATAAATTTCAGTCCCAAAATTAATCTGGTTATAAAATGATTAAGACATTAAATATACTATTATAGAACACCACATCAGAAAAATAGATACTAATATTTCCTTTTAAAAAGGAATTTGAAAAAAATTAAAGTTACAAAAAGTCACTCAAAACTAGGATTCCACATTGGAGAATGTATATGGAAAATAAAAAATGGATATAGAAGAGAAATATGACCATCATGTTCTGATGGAGAGTGATAAAAAACAATGTTTGGATAATGTTAACAAAATGAAAGACAAAATTCTGTAATGATTTAATGTACCATTTGATTTATTGGAAATGAATGTACTAGGGTAAATTTTTTGGTTTTAAGATCATATACCTATAGTTGAATAATGGGAAGAAATAATTACCTGATTATGTATAATCTCATTATTTCATTTTTCCTCGATTAATTTTAATTCACCTATAATTCCATGAAATATAGTTCAATTTTTCATTCCTGAAGCGTTAGTAGACGATGATATCCATAAAAGAAATGATGGTTCATTCCATATGTCTTTTTCAAAAAAATGGGTTAAAATGTTATAAAATATGAATAATTCTACCTATAGTTATATAATACATTAAATTAAAAAAACTTTCATCTGAGGTTTAACTTAAACATTTCATAAATGTATAACCTTACAGTCCTTCTAAAAACTAAAAATCCCAAACATTAGAATGAGGATAACTAAATAGGCTTAGTAGTTATCTCCCATATATCTTAAGGTATATATTTTTGGTCAAATTCAAAACATGTGAACACCTTCATCATTTATTTTATTGATAACAACTTGAATTACCATATATTCATATTAAAAACATGCATGTTTACTTATTATTTATTCCAAAAGTAGTATTATTCATCCATGATAACAAAAACCTAAAATCCATAATAATTTATACAGAAATAATTACCATCCAATTAACTTATTCATAAAAAACATATCATTAACTCACCATCACGATCATATTAAGGGTTACCCTTCACTTAATTATATCTTTTTCAACTTATTACCTCAATCACATTTCATGGTGATGAGTACCATTAGACATATACATTCAAATACCTAAGGAATATAAATATTGTAACAATAAAATAAGGTTTATTAGTTACAGAATAACATAAAATTACTTATACAACATTATTCTTGATAAAGATACAATAATTCCACTATCTTCTTATGCCATTGACTAAGATTCACTATTTTATTCCATAACACATAAATCATCTCATATGTCATTCGTAGTCTCTTCATCATCTGAAAGATATATACTCTCCATATGACTATGCTGATTCTCTTCATGAGATTTTCCCTTAGGGTATCGATTTTTCATTATACCTATACATTTAACATTTAAAAATTTAACTATTGTTGATATCTTAGCAATTACATTATCCTTATCCTTTGTGTTAATTGATCCTTTTCCATTTCAAATACTAGTTTTGTGTCCTTCATTTCTAAACCCAAAACATCTTACATTTATATTAAAAGTCTCTCCTTGGTACCTCTTCCCACATGGTTTACATTAGAAAATTGAACTTTATTTTCTCTGTGATCACTATGAAACTCCAACGTTCTGTTATTAGGTGGGTTTGGAAACTCACCAAGTTGATATTACTAATCATATTATGGGATTTTTTATTAGGAATAATAATGATCTTTCGACTTCCAACTCCCATTTCATATGGTTTCTCATGAGTAATATTATTCAGTTATCTATCATATTCTCCATTCACATGAATCATTTTGTTTCCATACATTTTCTAAATCCCAAAAAAGAAAAGTTTGAGTGACAATAATCATATTAGAAAGACAACATAATCAAATAAAATTACATTAGTTCTATAAAATCATAGGTTTAGTACTATGTTATCCATGATGGTTCCCAAAATTATAGTACCGTAACCTATTATGATACTAATCCTTATGATATTCCAAGATATACCTCTGAACTATCTCAAGGGATATCCCTAATGATTTCACATCATAGTTTCTAAATGTTGACAAAATCATCGCTCTGATACTGAATATAAAGATACAAGTCTTGACGTACATGGGCATTACATTTATATTTTAAGAATAGTAAATTAGTTACAAAAATAGATTCCCAAAGACCATATTAGTTTTGTGTATTTAGAAATAAGGAACAAATTTTTCTAAAATGGTGAATGATCTTAAATATCTCCCATAATGATATTCTCTATTATTTTATCTACCTAAAACCTTTCATTATATCCAAGGGAAAAGAAAACGTATAAAAAGGGTGTTCTAAAATTATCAATAAGGTTATGCAAGTAAAATATCATACAAAAAATAAACATAAGAATGTAAAAACATTAACAAAAAATTATAAAACCCATACCACATTTAACATATATCAAAATCATGATTAATGATATAAACATTGGTAATTAATAAGGCACAAATAATAAAAGTATCATGAACCATAATAAAATAGAATTGGAATAAAACATACAATTTTGGAAGACACCTTAGTATGAGAAATCATTTTCATATTATCCAAGGATTACTTTTAAGACCATCATATCATACAAATTTCATTACAAAACCGAGTTCACTCTTCGTTCATACACTATATTACTGAATAATATTTACTTACCATTTTAGCCCTATATTACAGAACTAGATTCACATTATGTTTCAACTCTATCCATCTCTTGAGATATAAATTATTACCCAATGCATTAGAGGGATATATATACATCCAAACAATCTCATAATAAAATCATTCTTAGATGTTCCACAAAACCATAAATCATTCATCATATCATAACCCAATGAATAAAATGGGGTTCTTAAACATCATTACATCATAAAATAATCCATGTAAGACAAATGTATTTTTTAAATATAATTCTATAAAAAAAATAATAAAACAAAAAAATTGGTATAGTATTCATTAAACATAACCCTATAAAATAATTATCTCCTAGATAGAAAATAATTATGACTAAACATGTAAAATTATTTCTGGAAGAAAATATCATTTCTTCTTCAAAAAAAATTTCATTTATCAAAAGTACACACAATTTAAAAATAAAATAAATTCCTTGAAAATAAACTTCAAAACAATAAAGGAATGTTTCATTTCAATAATATGTTATCAAATAGGTAAAATTAATTCATTCGATATATGTAAAAAATAACATTATTCATGTAATTTTTTTGAAAATGTCAAAAATTACCTCGCTTTAAAAATAAAAGATATATTCTTTTTTTAATTATGTAGAAAATACCAAAAAAAGGTAAAAATAAATTTAAACATATATATGAGAATATAAAACATTTTATGAAAAAATATAGAAAATATTAAATGTGGATGATAAATATACCCCAATAAATACTTACGTATGAAAAAACATAGGTAATAATGAGATTGGAAAATTATCACTTACAATTTTATAATAAGTACAATCAAATGCATCAAAAAAATAAAAAAAAAATTATATGAATATTTAAATATCATAATCTTCATATTATGAATCATAAAATCATTCAAGGGAAGCATAAACACTATACAAAATAAATAGGTGGTGTATAAGGCATATATCCTATGGAAATAAAAGTGAGACAAAATAATCCATTAACTTAGATAAATTATTAAATTTATGAATATAAACCTCCTATGAAATTATATTAATGATTTAATTTACTAATTATAAAATCATAGTCATCATATATAATAATAATATCATTCTATTATAAGTAACATTATTACTCTTTCATCAGGTATTAACTTCTTTATTTTCTTACGCATGTTTTGTCAGATAAGTTTCTCTTATTAGGATATAGTTATTTCATTTAGAGAATTATATTAGTATAATATATATCATATTTATTAATTTAATTCAATATAAAATCATTCTTTAATTAAAATCATGTAGAATGATTTGCATCACATCATAGAGACGGTCAACCATAAGTACACACTAGCAATGATATCATTCCCTTAATTATGAAATGATATGAAAGTTGATGGAATATATGTTGTTTTGTAATATATATAATTCAATTAAAATAATATATATTTATGATTTTCATCATTATATCCATACAAGTAATAGGGTGAAAAAAATCTTACACCATGGCATGAAGCCAGTAAGTCGTACACACGCACGCGTGGTGATTTCATTTTTCATAGGATGGATATAAGGTGGATTATGGATGTCCCATAACCATAATAACTTATCACAATATAATTTATAATATATTTATTACTTTATAATGTAAAAAACTCATAAAAATTATGTATAAGAATAAATAAGTTGAAAGAATCTATAGAGGATATTATATCATCTTCGACATGCTTCCTCTAAATCTAATTCCAAAGGAACTAGAGTTGGTATTTTGGGAGTAAAAGACCCTATACAATGTAATTAGATATTATTTTATCGTAATCTGGTAGGGTTAAACCAATATTTAATGATAAAAGTTAAGTCAAGAGGTGGGGGAGGAGGTTCCCCATTATAATTGAGGTGAGGGGCACTTTTGGAGCTCCAAAATATTATATTACAATAAAATCTATCTCAATCCAAATTCCACTAAAATGTATTTTATTCAAATATGTAATGCGATAATGGTTTTAATATCATAATAAAATTTATTTTAGTCATGTTTCCTTATCAATTTAATCCATATCATTATAATTAACCCCTATTTATTCTCTTTTAATTTTAAAAAAGGTAACAAATTATTCAATGTCAAAACAGTGTAATTTTTACTTATTCTATGTTAATTAGACAATAAATGAATACATATGAACATTTTATACCATATAATAATTAATTTATATCATTAAATAATGTTTAATGTTTATTAAATAATATAATAATATATTTTCTCGATAAATAATAAATAGTGTAAATTTTTATACTATTCAATAAGTTGATTTTAAAAAATATGAAGATAAGATTATATTCTAATAAATATATTTTATTATATATATATGGGGTTTGGGTTATCTATAAAATTAGTAGGACATATTTATTTGTTCAAAGTATATATATTTTATTATTTTTTATAACACTGTTTTTAAATTTCCCTTTATAAACTAATTATAACATCATATTGGTGTAATTATTTAATACACTTATTTTTTAAATAAAAATTAAAAATAAATAAATATTATGAAGATAAATATAATATATTTCAATTTAATTCTTATAGTCAAATACATATTCTGGAAAAACCATCATTAAAAATGTTATACTTATTAAAAAAAGAATATTACAACTTTAACATCACATTAAATAATAGATTATAACTATCATAATATTTTCCATATAGCCTAAAATGGTAAATAAATATACTCTTGGATGATTATGGTCAATATATACACTACTAATAATATTTATCACATGTTTTGGTCTTTTAATAGTTATTATTATTTCAATAAAAATTATTTTATTGATTTTTCATCAATTAAATAATTTTTTCCATGTTATTGTATAATAATTTAAATAATTATTTAATCCTTAAAAATTATAAATAAATCACCATGATGTAGATAATTTGTCTTGATTATAGGAGAATATTTATTATTAATGTTATCTCATATTGATCACTATATTTATATTATCTGAGATATAAATGAGAAAAGGCTAGAATATTGTCACCTAATTTTAGTTTAATAATACATATATCATTTTCAAGAAAAAGAGTCCATTAAATGAGTCAATTTCAATTGGTAATTGTAAAATGTCGATTTCTATTCATGAAATTATATGGTGACATTTTTTTGGGTTATTTTATTTTCCATTGATTTTTATTTGTTAATAAAATTACTCGATATAAATTTAACTGTGGTAAATAAAAATTAACAAAAATACTACTCATAAAATTTAAAAAATAAAATAAAAATAGCTTATTTACATAATTATGAACCTGGAATTAAAAATTTGGAATCCATTTTTCAAAATTTGAAACACAGAATTTTTAGTAATTAAATTAAAATTATTCCCACTCTCAGAATGAAAATGGGATTTTAAAAGCTAAAACATTGCAAAAGATTGAAATATTTTTACATCAGAATTCAATGTTAAATTAATGATAATGACCTAAATTACATTGAATGACAATAATTTATTATATTAATATAATGAAAACAATATATTAGATAATTTAACTATATAAATTATATTTATATAAAAATAGTTTTCAATTAAAATTTATTGTATTTTTACCAATATCTATTATGTGAGAGTTATTATAAAAAATCAATAATTCATCAAAAGTAACTTTTTATATCCCACTGCCAAATAAAATTATTTTGATTTAAAATAGAATATATAAAGTTGTTAACAAATAGATTTAAAATGGGGGTGCCATCAAAAGGTAGAAAATTGCACATTATGGATATTACTTCTTTTAACCTAAAAATTATATTTCTTCATATATCATGTTTAAAAAACATATTATATAGATTTTAAACATCTTATTTCAAAAATTTCATATTTATTTAATTAATAAATTCCATCATGATTTATTTCATTATTTTATAAACTCACTTATTTACATTTAAGTAGTTTTTCAGAAGAAAGTTAATACTGTTCATACAAAACATTATAATAAATAAGTGAAAAGGTATCATAGTAATATATAGTTGTCCACTTAAACTCAGTCTTGGGTAAAATTAATTCTATAAAAAAACATTAAATTGTGTGTAACAAAATCCAAGCATAGTGTTGTGTGTACCACACAATATGTCAGTGTTGTGTATAACACAAGATTTTCATTGGTTAGCATACAACACAAGACATCATTTATTTTTAAAAATCTCTCTAATAAAAATCTCAGGTTGTTACTCATTAGTATTGACTCTATTTCCACCTGGTGCATGAAAAAAGCCATATTGTGCACCTAGTTTGACACTCCAAGGAGAATATTCTTAGTATAATTCACATAATTTATAAACAAATATTTTAATGTTATTGAATAGATTTTTACAATGAATGAAATTGATTTCACCTAAGGTGTAGTGGATTGAAAATAATGTGTCTCAATGGAATGAGAAAATTCATAAATTTTTTGAAGGAATGCCGTAATGTAAATATTTATTGAGGGAAAATGAAGAGTGTGATGGAAGAAAATAAATCTCTTCCTAGTGATCTATTTATATTTAATTGTTTTAAATGTGGGGAACCTAGAAATTATCTAAGTCATTACCATATTCTAAAGGTTATATCATAGTCTAATGAAGAACCAATGTTAAAATAAAAATGATAAAATATTTATTTATTTTGATTTGATATTTAAACATTATAAATATATTACGAATAGATTTTTAGTTATAAAAATAATGAAACACTTATGTATTGTGTTAAATTTTAGAAGAATATGTGTCTTAATTAATATAAGCATTAAAAATACTATCATGATTTTATGAGTTAAAAATTAATAATAAGATAAAAGTATCATACAACACTTTGATGCTTTATGTGATGGGATTCCACTAACATGAAGGATATTTTGAAAAAAAATCTATGACAAATATATCCCATTGGTTTAGTATATGTTTTAGAAAAAATATTATTTGACTAATAATGCCTTCAAATTATGTAGTCATATGTTTAAATTTATTGTTAACCTTAAGGTTTCATATGATGATAAATTAAAATTTAATAACATTCAAATAACATTACAAGACTTCGTAAAAAAGGTTGAATTAAAAACCATTATAAAAAGGATATTTAATGATTAATTTTATTTCAAGGTTTTCCATCATATTTTTTGGGAACATCATAAGAATTATATTAATTTTATTTTAGGAAAATGAAAACCTTATTATTAAGTTACAACACACCATGTCCATAAATTCCATGGGGGAATAATCCCAAAATCGAATGATGATAATAGTTTAACACCTACCACTGGCCTATCTGACATCCTTGGTTATATGAAATTAGATAATCTATTCAAAAAAATATTAATGATTAACAAATGGTGTTTCTATTGAGGTTTTTAGATTAATGTATTATATTAGATGACATGTTTTAACCATATTGGTTGTGTAAAATAGTTGTAGTAAAATAGAAATAATTTTCAAACCTATATGGTTCCTAGGATACTCTAAAAGTCAATTTAGTGATTTTAGGATGAAAATTAATTTTTATATATTTATTTCTTCGAGTAAGTGATGAATTGGAAATTGATAAAATCAGAACTAAAGGGAGAAATTGTTTTATGAAATATAAAAGTATCATATAATTATATTTCATTGTATTCATAGATAATAAAATAATTAATAAATATTAAGAATTTTGTATTGATGAAAAAAATTATCATATTACATTCTTATATGATGAATTATATGGTCTTTTAAGTTATCATAGATTTGTGGTTTGGAGGTCCCTAAAATTCCATTGATCAATCAATTTCTATTAATCAATGACCATTATTAGCCTATTTTATTATTTATATTTTTATTCAATGTTAATATATTCAATTTAACTAGTGTTATCCTATATAGAAACCTAGTTATGCATTTTTTCATATAAAATTTTCACATTTATTTCTCTCTTATTAAGATTTTATTTTACTAACCCTTTAATGATATGAGTTTTTCAAAAATAATATTTCCAAATTCCAAACCCTTGATTACCAAGACAAATATTAAATCCAGATTACAAAATTTCATTATGTTCGGGAGAATTTAAAACCCTAATATTTTAAAATCAATTATTTTATAGAGCATGTGACATGAATCACTGAGCTTAAACATCCCATAAAATATATTTCATTAAATTTAATCTATTCGATAGTTTCTGAAACACCAAACCTAAGTCAAATTGGACCATAATATAGTATACCAATATGGCCTAAAACATAAATTGGAATATATAAATACTACAAAAAATAATGAATATTATGGTTAAATATTTACTAAAAATAAAAGAAGAACCATTTAGAATAAAATGAATTTATTTATGAAAAAACTATACTTATCTAAATTGCAGTCAATCACCCTTTGTTTGAATAATTTTAAATTTATATTATTAATTTTATAAAAAATCGTTGATATAGTGAAAATAATTTTTGAAACCACGATATCAAAATTTTCATAGGTTAATTGTTTTTGGATTTTTATCAAATGTTTCATCTTTTGAAAAATAATGAAAATATTGAATTTTAATTAAAAAATGTATTAAGGATTGAATTATTTATAAATATAAATTTTACTATGCATTATATTTAATATAATTATAGTTAAATTATATATCTTTTAGACCAATTTAGGAAATTTTAATCATTATCACATTGAATTATGATATAAAAACTTTGTAAACTTTTGAATATTTTCACATTGAAAACAGACTCTCTCGTCACGTCAATGTGGTTAAATTTTAATTAACATTTTCCAGTTTTGTGAATAGAAATTTTCAAAAAAAAATAATATTTTTAATGATAAAATTTTATATTATATAATTATTTCATCATAATTTTTAACAAAATTAATAGTGAAAATTTTAAAAACAATGTACCTCAATTACGGAAAAAATGGTTTTACACTAGGTTAAGCAAAAAATATAAAGGTTATAATGAAGAAAAAACTTTTATAAAATATATTTTATTGCCATATTTTGACATTATCATGTCTAATTATCAATAATAGTATTTTATGACTCTTTCAGGTTAAAAATATGATTAATGTATTTTCTTTTAAAAACATTCAAGTGTTCCACTCACCTCACTTATAAAAGGACACCCCCTCTCTTCTCGACTTCACACATTCAAACAATAATGTTTCCACTAAGACCTAAGAAAATAAATTCAAATATTATATTCCATCATACTATAATCAATTTTTTGGTCATAAATCTATTCTAGGATAATTTTAGTTATAATCATAAACAGATGTTCTGATAAGTATAAAAATTCCTAACTACATGTTTTTCATTTATTTGTTCCTCTACCTCCTTAAATTATTATTAAAACATACTAAAATAAAAAAATTAGTATATTAAATTTAATTATATGTTTTTATGAAAATTTTATTACCTACAAAAATCCCTACATAAATCATAGTGGTTATGATATCATCATTTGTGTGTATGGAGTACTACTCACTTGCGAATTGATGGCATTTTTCCCATTACTACCTCTCATGGTTTGGTATGATGAAGGGTACAATATATATATATATATATAATATTTTAAAAAATTTACATCTATGTAGTCAATATATATTATATTCTTTTTTATTCCCATTTTGTATTAGGTATGATAAAGTTTCTTCTGTGTACGGTGTACTACCACATAGTGAAGCGATGCGGTTCTTTTTTCACTAATGTTTTGCATGAAAGGTAATAAGGGTAATATTATTGAATATATATGACATAAATTAAATCATTATGATATTTATGACTTATATATCAGTATGAAAAGATAATATATTGTTATATTTTGTACCTTTTAACTTATTTAATGTTTATAACATCATTCAAGTATGTGTGGAGTACCACCTTCACGAAGCGACATGACTCTTTTTTCATCACCAAACCACATAGATTATAAACACACATATATAATTTTTTAGAATTAATATGGTATTTGTGATAATTTTATCATTATTTAAAGGAAAATTATTAATTATAAACTTAGTGATTGTTGAAAATTTGAAATGTTACTAATGTGTACGTATGGTCTACCACTCATTGATCGCAATGTATATCATTTTCTAAAACCATAATTAATGATTGGTCATAGAAGAAAAATTTATTTACAAATATTATAATTATTTCATGATATTTATTATGGATATGATCTAACAATATACAATTCCCATGAACAAAAACATTCATAACAAATCACGAATGAGAATACGAGGTAATTATCATCTGAAATAGTAAAAATAATGGATTATTTTTAATTAATGGTTGACAATATATTAATAAAGTATCATATATGATATTATAAATATTAATATGTTTTTTTTATTTAAAAACTTTTTTTAAATATCTATATTGGAGGGTAAATCCCATTCAACTAAAGGGAAGTGTGAGGTAATGTATTTCTTAAGTTATTTTCCTTTCATTAGGTTAAACTTACACTTTATTGACATGTCATCCTTTGATTATGTTTTTTAATGAAAAATGAATATTTTTTTTGTATTTCTACTAGTTTTCCAAGTATTAACATTTGATACAAATAATCAATTAATTTATTATTCCTCAATTTAATGAAATGATCTTTGTAACAGACTTCATCTCAATTTCTCATTATGGAGGCATATTTTAAGGTTTTCAACATAATTTATTTTATAGTGTATATATTTCCACAAAGATGTGTAATATCAGGATTCCTTAATAGAAAATTTATTTTATGTTTCAATTTGAATTATTTCATCCTACAAGATTTAATTAAAATGTTATCATGTGGTAAAGAATTGTCATATCTCAATTTATTTTCATTGGGATATATTTCTTCTTCATTATAGTTGATATTATATTATTATGAATGTTATTAATTTTTATTATCATTAATTATATTTTATTTTTTTATTTAGGTTTAACATTGACACATATAATCAATTTATTTATTAATCCATTCTCATATGTTATGATCATTGTAAGAGTTTATTTAATAATCACTTTCTAACCGAGTGTGTTTTTTCTTGAATTTCCATAGTTGGAAATTATTTTTTAATTGTATATTAAAACATTTTGTGTTTATTAACCTATCAATATTAGTGATATTTTCATGTAATAGTACTATTTCCCCACAATTTTCTTTTTAAAATAATTGAGATTATATTTTTTTTAGAAAAACTGACTTCATTCTCTATTTGGTTGGAAATATGTTTTCTACCAAAACCATGCTTTGTAAAAATATTTACAAAAATTCATTTAACCTTTTACAAATGTTTTAATAAATAATATTTTACCCTTTTTAATTGTTAGAAAACTATTTAAAATTTATCTTATTTTTTTCAAATAAGTCCCATTTTGTTTTTGCTAAAAATGTGAAAGGAATCATTGTTTTACCATAGTTGGCATGTAAGTAATTTTAAGCTAGCATAAACACTAATTTTTGTAAACAAAAATTATATGTTTTAAAGTTTATTTTTATACAAAATAATTTTCAAAATATTTTAAGAAATTTTAGGTCTAAAAGACCTTTTTCAAAATGAAAAGGATATATTCATCAAGAATGTTTTAATGATATTTTTATGGTATTTCTATTAAATAAAAAAGAATAATACAATTATAAATACTCTTTAATGGGGATATGTTGTATTGAATCCATAATAATTCATTATATATAATTTTTATGATCCTTTTTCATAATGAAATTATAGATATTCACATTATTGATTAAATTTTGTAGTCATTTGGTTTTCCTTGAAATAATAAGTTTCTTATGATCATTATACATTAAATTTATACTAAATATACATATTATTTATCATGGGTATTTTATTTCCTTAAACAATATTTCATTATCAACATATGATTTTATGAATTAAAGGAATTTTATTATCTGGAGAATTATTGATAAATCTACATTCTTTAATCAACGTAAATATTTTATGATAATAAAATACATTCATGAATTAAAATTGATTATCCGATATATGAAGACTAATTTTGATCTACAATGATGGTTAGGGATAGAAATTATATGTCCCTATGATGAATATGTAGGTATCATGATACAAATAAGTAATATTTAATTAAATATGTATCTAAATAAATTTGTAAACCGTCTTTTGAATGGTTTTGATGGTAGAGGTATCTGATGCATGAGATCATGATGTCCGATAAATAATAATTTTTTTTTCAGAATTATGTTATTATTGACCATGATATTTTAGTATTAATATTATCTTTGTATCTATTTCATTAATTCATATTGATTAAAATGATTTTTTTTTCAGTGGTTCACATTTCTATATTGATTATGAATTATCATACTATCCATGATATTTTAATAATGATATTATTTATGGATTCATTTAATTATATGTTTATTGATTATATTACATGTGTTTCAAGTTATTTACCCTCCCATATTGATTATGCCTAATTTAATTATGTCATCCATGTTATTGATAAAATTACATGTGTTTTATTTTATTTACATTGCTATAATTAATATTTTTTATTGATTCATGAATGTATTAACTATACCTAACCTTTATAAAGAACTTTTCTTCACCATTATTTCGTTTCCTTCAAATGGATTCCATGAAGTGCTTTTTTATTATTGTGAAAAAAATTCTATTAGAAATTATGTTATTCATGAAATGATATTATGTTCTAAATTATGTTTTTAAATTTATGTTCAGGTCATGTATGTATCTATTATACAAATACTATAAACTATTCAATCATTCAGAAGTGATTCTTTTTGTCTTACTCCAATGCGATAATGTAGACACGATATTTAGGATGTTAAGATTAGGGTATCTATAAAGAATATATTCTGGTATGGTTTTTAATCGAAGGAATATTTGATGATTATAAAGAAATCGAAACAATAAATAATTGTTATAAAGACCCCAACCATATTAGCCCAGATTTGTTTCTGTACTTTTATTACATTGGTATAATAAACAAGGAATTAACATCCTAAATGATGAAATAGTTTAGTAGTGGAAAACTAGATACATATTGAATTATTACAAAAAAAATGAAATAAAATACAACAAATGAACTCCATTTGAAACACCCATACACTCCAAGATTATCCCTACAAGTCATTCATAATATACAAATTCACATCATGGGGAAAATAATAACATTAGAAAGGGTTGAGATAAGATGCTCAGTAAGGTTAATAAATAAAAAAGAATCATTCATAAACATAAACAATAACATAAATTGAATAACTAAACACATTCCATTAAAACAATGTCATGACCATAATTTGGAGGGAATAAAAGATGATTAAAAAATTCCATATAAATAATTACATGAGAATGAATCTTAACCATGGATATTCTACAAGTAGAATAATCACTTTTATTTTAAATTTTTAATATCATAATTAGGTAATTTTTAATGAAAAACATCATAAAAGTATCATCAAGACTTCGTCCAAGACCCCATACATAAATGTGTAAAAACTAGGTATATTTTTTATTATAAGACCTATTAATGCATCGAGAGCCTATAGCAGGCCACAATTGTCACATACTAAGTATAATGAATTCCAAATATGAAATTGGTTTAAAAAAACAAAAACAAAAACTTGTTTTTGAAAATATCATATGAAATGTAATTAATATTCCCAATCAATAAACATTATTTTAAAATATCTATTGTTAAATGGAGAATGGTTTCAAAATAGTACATCTCCATCAAAATAAATGTAAACCATGAAAAAAATATGTTAGATGGTAGCATAATAGATCATTCTTAATTAATCATACAATACAAGATAGGGTTTTTAAGTAGATGAAAATACAATAAATAAATAATGAAAAAAGTATTGAGATAAATACCATTTTTTACACTGAAAAGTAGTGTTATATTTGAAAAATCAATTGTACTTATCATATATTCATATTTTAAGCATATATATTCAAGAAAATTAAACAGAATGGAATTATATTTTAGTAATAGAAAAATATTATTCCCACTGAAACTTTGCATCTGAAGGGGAAACATGTATTAAGTGTTTTAAGAATCTTTATACATGTGCATCATCAACAAGGTTTAAGGGAAAATATAAATGACTTTTTAAAGATGAAAAAGAAATTGTTTCTTTCATAAAATAAAAATTTAAATAAAATTGTTTTTTCATGATAATATATATATTTTAGAACATTATGTTTGATTAAATAATATGATGGAGAGTACTTGAAAATGGCTATGAAATTAGGAAATTTCATTTTAATAAGGATTGCTTATCGGGGGAATTGAAAAAGGAACCTTAAATAACATGTATTTTCACATAATGGAACGAATATTAAAATTAGGTAAATATATTTGGAACATAAATATATAATTTACGAGGTTTATATAATTATAATTAAGAATTAAATTGGGGTAAAGTTAGAGAAATCATAACTCAAAAGAAAAAATGGATTTTCGGAAAGAAACCTTAACCATATGTTTGGAAGAATTCTGTATTAGTACTTAACATCATGGATAATTATATTAGGTTATTTAATAATTTAATTCAGAAAAAATTAAATATTTATTTTATTTATTACAATTTTATTTAGAACGTTTAGGGTCTTTTGATGAGTTATAAGATTCAATTTCATTATTTGAAAGTGTTTGTTTTCTTGCTTTTCTTTATTGGTTCACGTGTATACATGTATGAAAGATCATGTGAAATATGAGATGTTATAAAAAATTTAAATTATATGTTACTAATGAAATTATAGAATAATTAATGGTCTTATATATCATTTTCTATAGATATGAGGATGATTCATTAGATACAACATTAATGTAAATTGTTTGGATTGATTTAGTATGTTTTCTATCATCACAAAGTAGTTTTCTTTTATTAATTAATATTATGTATATATAATTGTTCTAGATAACTAAATAATTTTTAATATAGATATTATATAATGTTTTAATTAAAAAATTGTCATTTTGACATGCATTGAGTGATGTATTATAAAATGAGAGAATCATCATCCACGAAGGCGGTGAATCGACACCTCAGGGATGACATTTACAGTTTTAAAATAGAAATGGGAAAAGAAAATGAATGGGTAGATTATATCACATTATAATGATGAAATTTCAGTATATGTAATACATTATATTTATAAAGCATGTTTGGATGTTGGATGGTTTTAACGAATAATAAAATAAATTACATTGAAATAATATTAATATAATGAGAGTTGAATTTTACTCTAGAATTCCTCACCCTATGAACCCCCTTACGAAAAATTTATATTGTATTTTGGTGAGACTAATAGTACCATAAAGAGTTGGAGATGTTTTAAGGTTAAGTGGACAAAATATAATAATGATACAAGGCTTTGGGTGTGTGAGGATAATGGGTAGTATTTTTAGTGGAGGAATGGGGTTTTTTTATTTTATTCATTAGCTTATTATTTTTGATCAAGACTATCAATATTATATATTATTTTATTAAATATATAAAAGAGTGAATTTTATATCAAAATAATTTGCATAAATTAGCCATACATCTTCCATAACTCAACAATGCATGTATTTATCTAATACTGTAAATTACCGTATTTCACTATTGAGCGAAAGTTAAAATTTTTTCGAAAAAATAGTAAAAAATCACCATTACCATTTTGTGATGTCTTGAATTCAAAAGTGGACAAAATTTTATCAAAATATGATTATAATTATGGTTAATTTTATTTTTAAATAAAAACATCATTTATTTAAAAAATACCATGTTTAATATTATAGGTATTTTTATGAACCTTTCCAAAATTAAGTAATGTCGAATAAAATTATATTATATTCATAAGAAAACAAAATATTAATAAATAAATATATTTTATGATAATTTAATTTTTTAAATTTTTATATAAGTTTGAAAATTCTATATAAAAATTTATCTTCTAAAAAATATCGACACTTAATTCATCATTGTTTTAACATTTATTTAGTTATTCTATGATATAAATATACCATATTTTCATTTATAAGTTGACCAAAATTCATTTTATACATTCATATGTGAAATTATTACTCTATTAGTCATATTAATATTTATAATGGTCACAATACTATTACCACAATCATATTTAATACTACATTAAGGTTTTAAAATTTATGTTGCATGAATCGTAAACTATCGAAGATGTTAAATATTAGAAAATACATTCTATAAAATAATAGGGTGTAACATTATCGCATCGTTAAATATAATTATTCTCAAAAATTTTGGAATAAGACCACATACAAATATTTGGGTAGTTATTCATCACAAATTCCTCCAGTTTCCTCATTTCCTATTAAATTAAATGTTTTTTCCAAAGTGAATTTACCAATTGGGTCATATGATTCCTCAACACCTACACTTTAGTGTCCAGAATCTATATAGGTTATTCATAGTAAGATAGATCAAGTTGCAGTTCTATTACTTCATAAGAGAGGATATGTGTTGGGTATAATGTGTGCTACCATATTAAGTATATATTGAACTTATTGTCTACTTTAGACAGGATTCGTGGGGTATCCAAACAATATGTGATATATCCAATTATGTCCAGGATTTTAAAATTTTCAATGTACATAGTGATCATTTTCCATTTCATTTCAAAATATTATAACACCCTTACATAGATTTTATTTCATGAAAACATGATCACCCACATGAAATTATAAATACATCCATCTATTATCGACATACCACTTTTTCCAACTTTGAGCTTCTTTGATATGGGATTGAATAGTCTTTAAATTTCTTGTTTTTTCCATAAAATGTTCTTGGACTAACAAATTCCTTCCACAAATATCATCTAAACTATTTGGTTTATGAAATCTCTTTCTATAAAATGCTTCACATGGTACAATTGAAATACATAAATGGAAACTATTATTATAAGAAAATTTTAGAAAAGGTAAATATTGATCTCATTTAACTTGAATGTCATGTGAGAATTGTCTCAATATGTCTTTTAATGGTTGAATGGTCCCATTAGTCTGCCTTCCAGTTTGAGGGTGATGAGATGTACTCTAACTAATCTCTTCATCTAAATATTTTCCAAGACTTTTAAATAATTTTTATGTATTACATGTATTAAAATAGGAAATAATTGAAATAGTTTCCTCATGATGTCTTTAAACTAAATAAATATATAGTATTGAAATGCACTATAGTAGAAAATATTCCTTTATAGTGTGAAGATGAATTGATTTGGTATGTTGATCGGTATTTACCCAGATTTCATCATTCATTCTTTGAGTTTTTGTTAATATATTAAAAAAATACATATATTTTATCCCATTTCCATGTAAAAACATGCAGACATTTCATGAATCCCATAGAATTTAGTCTTTTAGTATTCACAAGTTGACATACTTAACATCTTGATACAGAATCAAAAATTTCTCATTTCATTTTATCCCACTAGAAATGTTCCTTCGAATCTGTATACATCTTAATCCTTTCAAGGTGTATATAGAAATTTGATCCATGATAGTCTTTCAATAACAACTTTTTTTCTCAGGTATAGAGGAAACACAATACCTCTTTCCAAATTTTGTAATTGTATCATTATACATAAAGTATTATAACATACCATCATTTATATATTTATTTTCATTTCATTTTGTTCATAAATCCATGCTCCATTTTAATCAATTAAACAGTTAACTTCTTCACCTTACACCAGTGGTAGATTATCAAGCAATCATAATCCTTGAGTAGCTCGATCCATCGCCTTTTCCTCATATAGAGTTCATTTCATGAAAAGATATATTTAAATATTTTATGATATGTATATATATCAAATCATTCACAGTAAATATAGATTCTTCATGTCTTAAGATAAAATATTATGGTTTCTAAATCAAGATAATATGTTTGATAGATCTGTTCATGATTATTTTATTTCTTTGATGCATAAAAAATAACTCTATCATTCTACGTAATGATACATCCAATTAATTTCTTTGATGAATCACTAAAAATACCAATCCAATCAGTTCCCAATGGAAGTTTCATGATAATAGTATTCACTAATATATTATTTAATTCATCAAAATATTACTCACATTTATTTTTTCATATCAAATTAACACCTTTATGAGTAACATATTTATTGGTTTAGATAAACATGATTTTTTAGAATAAAAATCTGATAATAACCTACTAAACAAAAGAAATTATGCACCTTGGTTATATTCATTGGTATATTCTATTATTGAACAATATTTTTTACCAAATGATCAAATAAGATCCCATCCTTAGGGTAAATATGTATAATAAAATAATCTTTTGGATGCCAAAATTTAATGTTTATTAATATCCCATATAAATATTTTCATCTAAGAAGTTACAAAAAAATCTATACACGGTTCTCAGAATCCTTGTAGTTTTTATGGAATACCAAGATATCATCAATAAATAACTCAAAAAAATTATCAATATATTCCTTGATTAATATGTTTAGTAGATCTATATAAACATATGGTGAATTAGTCATTCTAAATTAAATTATAGTAAACTCATAATGTCGATAACTTGTTCTATACGAACTGTTTGAAATATCTTCCATATTCAAATGCGATTAAAGATATCTATAACAATGATCAATATTTATAAAATATTTTTCTCTATGAATTGGTTCAATAAATTCATCAATGAAAATAATAATATACTTTTTCTTTGTAATTATAGAATTTATTCCCCTATAGTCAAAGCACACCATCAGAGATCCATCTTTATTCTTGAAAAAAAACATGAGCATCCCACTATAATGCAATAGGGAATATAAATATTTTATCACTCAGTTACTCTAGTTGTTTTTTCAGATCCACTATATCAATAGTGGCTACTCTATAATGACTCTTTCTTATAGGACTATCATCTATGATTAAATCAATAGAAAACTAAAATTCTTTGTCTAAAGGATGTACAAATAAATCCCTTGAATGTACAACAACGTGTTCTCATATAATAGGTATATACTCAATTAAAAAATTTATTTCGTCATCCATAGATTATTTTTTCACTTATTTTTCAAGAATTTAATTTAAAATAGCAACTGGGGGGATCCAGATATGACCCAGATGATGAAGTCTCCCCCTTAATGATGAGAAATTCCATATATCTCTCAAGAATCACAGTATCATTTCTTTTGAAGAAATTGTTTTCATTATATTTCAAAAGAAATTAAATACAAAAAATTATATCAAAATAAACCATATTTATGATGATAAAATCATAAATTAGTGTATTTTTATGTTTCATAATAGGAATAGATCGTCACATATTTATTGAAATAAGTTTTTCAGTAAGAGTATTTTTTGATATCTTCATTGATTAGGTGAATTAAAAATATATAATTCTTTAAGAAAACTGGTTATATATAAAGGAATGTGATTATTTAGAATCAAATTTATCATTTACTAAATTTGTGGATATAATTAAATCACATTCTATGAAGTCACTAAGAACATTAACCTAAATTGTTGTGACGACATCATCATGGAAATATTCCCTTGGATTTTTATGGGGAATATTTCCTTGAATCTTGGGAAAATATTTTATATAATGACCCATATAATTAAAATTGTAGAATTTATCATTAGAATATTGTTTCATTCCCTTAGAATCAAGGTATTGGTGTCCTTTTTCCCACACCTGAAATAAAATACCATCCCCAATAAGAATGTACCATGATGTTTCTTTCTACATTTATTATATGATGGAAAAGAAACTCTTCCCTTATTCCCCTTTTCCTCATTTAATTTTCCAGAGTATTCAATAACCCTATTCTTCTATTTCTTTCCATTAAAGTTGTAAAATACACATAATTATTTCTCTATTATAATAGAACATGAGTGTATATCTTCATATGGTGAGAATGTTTAGGAGTCTATTGCCTTTGAAGGAATGGCTTAATCCTATAAAATAATAGATAAATATTTTCCTTCGATTGAGTGCATAATCTGTATCATATCTTTCAAACCATATGTAGTTTAATTCATAATTAGAAAGATTACCATTCCTTTTTTTGCCTTATATTCCAGAATTATATCATCATATATGATTGTTGTTCATGAATAAAATAATTTTCAATGAAAAATTTCAAAAAATAATTTCCTTCCACATATACAATTTATTCCTCATACATTTTTTTCTATTAATGACAACCATTGATCTTCATCTCCCAATATATGACAGATTTCCATGATAACATTCTCCCATTTATTACATCCAATAGTGAGAAATATATTATCTGAGGAACTTATTCACAAATCAGATACAAATATATTTTTTGTCTCATTGTATGATAGAGGTTGTTGTATCTAGAAGTGGTCTAACATTGTTCCTCCATGTCGTGAATGAGGATGCTTTATATAGGTAAGGGTATTTTTCCTAACTTAAGTCTATTTTCCTAGTATACTTATAATTTTCTCAAATCCAGTTGTAGCTCATTATTTAAGAACATTATATTTTATATGAGGTAAATCCATTCATGGAATACATGCATTGATATTGATTACATTACATCAACTAGGAACCATTTATAAATAATAGAATACACTAAATTATATTATTAATCACAATTCATAATTGTGAACTAGTAACACTTTACAAAAACTGAAATATTTATTCACATCTTATCTTATAATTGTAAAGATTGTTTTTATGAGGACATATTAACTTTTACATCCTTCATAAAATTTTAATTAAATTTGGAATTACCATAAGAATATCCATTTCAAGTGTTAAACAAGGTGAACAGTAAGGTTTGTTTTATTGTACCTGGTTATGTCATGTCAGGACCAATGCACCTTGACAGAGTAGTTAACTATATGAAAATCTATGCAATAACCACGTCCATATGTAATATCTATGTAAGGATGTATTACCAAGAATACTCGTATAATATCTAACATACAAAAATTATAAGATGTTGTTATATGATTATCCTCCGTGCATATATTGATATTATGTTCTCTAATCTATTTTTTAAACTGTAGTTTCCATGGTTTCAACTACACTTCTTCTGATACCAACTGTAATGAACATAAATCCAATAGCATATAACTATTTCCTCACATTTATTACATTGGTTTGATAAACAGTGAAGTTACATATTGAATGAATGAATAGTTCAATGCCATTATAAGAAAATATATTAACATAATCATTAAATTACATCTTGAAATAAAATAAAATAATTATATTCCATTGAAAAAAACCCATAAACTCTTTTATTGTCTCTGTATGTAAATCATATGATACATATTCGCATCTAAGGTAAAAACAAAACATAAGAAACAGGTGATCATAGATTCTTAGTAAAGGTAAGAAATACAAAGAATGTAATAATAAACTTAAACAATAAGATGATGTGTTTAATGAAACACATTCTATTAAAACATATTATTGAGTATAATATGGTAGGAATAAAAGATGATTAAATAATCCATATAAGTAATCACATAAGCATTAATCTTAACCGTTAATATTTTAATAGTTGAATAATCAATTGGATTATAAATTACTAATATCATAATGGGGGAATTATTAACTAAATAAATCATAAACATAAAATAAAGGCTTCATTTACGACAATATACATAAATGGGTTGAATCCCAGCCTAGTTTGTCTTATGAGACATGCCGATGCATCAAAGAAGATATAGTGGGACCTTCCCCTCACATACTAAGTCCAGTACATTTTTCATATGAAATGGGTGAAAATAATCAACATATACATTAATATTTCCACTATAATATAAAATTATAATAATTTCACCAATCGGTAAACATAATCATAAACTATCTAGAGTAAAATGGTGAATGGTATAAAAATTGTACATCTATAGTCAAAATAAACATAACTCATTAAATAAAATATTGTATATGGATACATAAGAGATAAATATTAATTAGGAATAAAATCAAGTAGATAGTATTGATATAGATTAAAATAGTCTAAAAATCAATGCGAAATATTGAGATAAATACCAATTTTTCTTCGAAATGATCAGATATTTGGGAAAAATCAATTTTATTTGTCATATAATAAGATTGTAAACATTTATATTCCATAAAAAATGGAATTAAATTATATTTTAGGAAAAATAAAATAGAAATCGTACTAAAAATTAGGAACTGAAGTGAAATCATGTCAATAGATTTTTGAAGAAATGGGCCACTTCAGTATAGTTTAAGAGAAAATATAAATGAGTCTCTAAAGAAAAAAATGAATTACTGTTATCATAAATCAAAAAATGAACTAATATAGTTTTCATGATAATATATATATTTAATAAAAATATTAGTGGACAAAAATAGATTCTAGAGTTTACATGAAAATTGGTATGAATTTGGAATGTTCATTTTAATCGTGCCTACTTACCAGGAGGAATTAAAAAAGGAACCCTATCAAACATGTATTTCCACATCAATGAAATAACAATTAAGATTGGTAGATATATTGGGAACATATAAATATAATTTATGATTATTAAAAAATAATAAATAAGAATTACATTGGGATAATGATATATAAAGTATAACTTAAAGGAAAAATGGAGGTTAGGGAAGAAATCTTTACCTTATAACTGAAAGCATTATGCACTTGTACATAAAATTCTAGATAATGATATTATATTCATTTATAATATAATTACAAACCTATTAAACAAGTATTTTATTTATTATTACTTTATTAAGTTCATTTGGGGTTTCTTTTATGAGTTATAAAATTCAATTTCGTTATTCATAAGTGTTCCTTTTCGTGGATTTCGGGATAAATTCACTTGTATTCATGTGCAAAAGACAATGTGAAATGGGAATAGTTATATAGAACATAAATTATATGGTGATGATGAACATACATGTGATTTTATGCTCCTATATATCTATTTTTAACAATTATGAATATGATTTATTTGATACAACATTAATGACAATTGTTTGGATTATTTTTGCATTTTTTTAGATCAGCACAAAATTGATTTGTTTTAATAATTAATATTATGTATATATAACAATTATAGAAAAATAAATAAGTTTTATTACACTTATTATAATCTTTTTTATCCTTAAAAACTTTTTTATGACAAGATCTGGAGGGGGTATTTGAAAATGAAAGAATTATATCCCACAATGGTGGTCAATTGACACCTAAAAGAAGAAATTTTCAATTTTAGAATAAAAAGATGCAGTGAAAAGAATTGATGGTGAATATACCATTATAATAATATAATTCCAGTATATATATTATAAAATATTTATCATACATGTTTTTATAGATGAGGTAAGAAAATGATATGAAAATAAATGAATTTGAAATAAAATTAAAAGAACAAAATGAGATTTTACCTCTTGAATTCCAATCCTTGAGAACATCCTTAAAGAAATTTTAATTTGAATTTTGGTGAGAATAGAAAGACCATAACGTGGGGGACTGTGTTGGGAGAGTAAATGGTTATAATAGTATAATTATTCAAGGCTTTTAGGTGTGAGGATAAGAGGTGGTATTTATAGTGGATGAGAGGGGTGTTTTTTATTATTTTATACATTAGATTATTATTTTGGCAGAATACTATAAATATTATTTAATATTTTTAATAAATATAGTAGCTAGTGTGTCTGAGTTATAACTAATTGTTCCAAATCAACCATAATTATTCATGACTCAATAATTCATATATTTATCCAATATCGTAAATTATCCTAATTTAGTATTCACCATAAATTCAACAATTTTTGAAAAATCTCAAAACCCCCCTAACTATTTTATTTGTATAATTAAAATACGGACTCCATTCTATGAAAATATATTTCTAATTATGAGAAATTTAATTCTGAGATAAAACCAGCATTTACTCAAAAAATACATTTTTTTATATTATAACTATTTATATGACACTTTGAAAAATTAATTAATCTATCATAAAGTTATATAATAATCACAAGACAAAATAATAATAATTTATGAATATTTTAATGAAAAAATTTATTTTAAGTCATTATATTAAATATATTATTTTAAATAAACATTTTGGTTTCACATGAATACCAACACTTAATTTTTAATTTTTAAAACATTTATTTACTTATTTAATGATATAAATATAAAAAAATTTAATTTATAAGTCTCCCATATTTTATTTATACCATCATATGAAAATTTACTATTCTATTGGTCATATTACTATTCTTAGTGGTCACGTTAATATTCCAACTTTCATATTTAATATCATGTTACACTTTTAAACTCAGTGTTTTGTAAACATTAACTATAGAAGATGTTAAATTATAAATGATACATACCATATAGTCATGGTGTATTAAAATGTTTATGTTTATAGAAAAATCTATTTATTCCATATACATTAACATTTATCATTCCTTTTGGATTTTTTATATTATTTCAAAAAAGTTAAATATATAATGTATACAAAGATACATTTTGAATATACAATTGAAATAGTGTAAAAAAAAGAGGAATGAAATTTACTTTATAAAAAATTAATGTAAATATAAATAAATTAATAGTATCATTTTTTAAAAAAGTAAATTGAATAATAATATTTATAAAATAAATCGTTAGATAATTTAAAAAGGGTTTTTAAGGTAATGTGGTCCTTACCTCATGTCTGACATGTCTTGTATTTTATTTATCTTCGTGAATAATAATCTTTATATTATTATTTACATTATTTAGGACCTTTTTCAAGTTAATTACATTTCCAATATTAATTTTATATGATTTTAAAAAAGGTTTTTTTAATTCATTTTTTTTGTTTAGTGGGGCCTACTGAGGACAATCAGTTCATAAACCCAAAATTGATTCGACATGATGAATGTGGCTAGATAAGTAATTATTAAAATATCTATATAATAATTGTTTTTAAAAATTAAATTTTTTATACAATAATTATAATTCTAAAACTATCATTGGATGTTGGTTATGAAAAATAAATCACGTTACAATCACTAAGATGGAAGGTTGTACATACACGTGAGTGACATTTCTATTTCCCAATGAACATGAGGGAAACAAGATAAGTATCATTTTACCTATATATAATGATTATAATATCATAAATATAATATTATATCCTTAAATATAATCTTATATATTATCCATGTGATTTGGTTATGAAAAATGAATGACATGTCTTCATGGAGGTGGTAATACACATGTATGAATGAACGATGTTATCATTTTAAAACAGATCGAAAGGTAATAAAATAGATAAAAATTTACTTTGATGAATGATAACTATGTCATAAATATGTAATATTTAAATTAAATAAATCATTATAAATATTTGTGATAGGTGACGATATGATACATATTACATTGGTTCACAAGGTGGTAGTCCACTGTACAGACAACAAAAAGTTTCATTTACAATTTTGTGGAAGAGGATATTGATATAGTTTATTATATAAAAAATGAAATATTAATATATGGTATATATTGATGTTATTATTTTATCAGGGTTTAATAATATTTCAGGGATGTAGAAGAAGAAAGAAATTGAAAAACCAAATTCAAGAATGTTACATATTCATCAGAAAAAATTAAATTGATTACAACTTAATAACTATATGTTTGGTATTCTACAAAAAATAATACCTTCAAAAAATTTCTACTATTTTATAAATGAATTTGGGAAGGTCCTCTTATATCTAAATGGATCTTGAAGTGATGATATGGGAAGAGAAGGGGTATCCTTTTATAAGTGTGGAGAGGAAAAACATTGAATATTTCAAAAATATTAGTATATATATATATATATAAATTCAAGTGACACAAAGTAACTTTATATTCAATGATCATGTCTAATATGGTTGAAATAACTGAATCTTATCATATTTAGAAATGTTTTGGGTATATTTTATGATTTATCTCTTAGCAAAATCTATTTAAACTTAATTTATCCTTAATTGTCAAAATGTATCATATTTTATTGATTTTATAATTGTTAAAAAAGAATAAAAAGATCCGTATAACAAAATTTATACATGATGATGCCAAATTTTTAATAAATTTCATTAGATTGAATTTCAATAGGTGGAATAAATTTATTTTATTAAAAAAAGGAAAGAAAAACAATTTTTAGGAAATTATCAAATTTACATGTTAAAAAATGTTACTTCTATCTAACTTAATATATTTTCGTTCATGATTTTTTTAATTTTAAAATAGATATATGAAGGTTTGTATAATTTTAGATCAATCCAAAACTGAATTACATCATCAAACATATCCATTATATACAAAGTCCCAAAAGTATTTTTAAATTTAAATAAAATATAAATTATCTTTATTATTCATTATTTTACCTTTTCTCTATTAGGGGGTTGTTTTAATTACTCCATTAGTATTAATCATCCAGGTGCAGTTTGATTATATTTAAGATATTTTTATTGAAATATCTCCTTTTTATTTTCTCATGATATTGTAATTTGAAATTATAAAATAATGTGTGATTTAGTAGTGCACCCATATCCTTTGAAATTATTCATAAAATAATTATTTTAACATCATGACTTAAAATATATGTTCGGTTTCAAGTTTAAATATATTTTCTTGACCTTATTTATATGTTTTTTATAGAATTACATAATCCTCATATATTTTTTGGTTTTATATTTATGTTATATATATGGATATATACTTATATTATAATTCATAATTAATTGTATCATTATATTAAATAATAGTATTGATTCAAATTAAAATGGTTAATATTTTGTTAAAATGTATTTTAAGTGTTATATGTTTTTATTTGAAGCTTTAATTTCCAACTTTTTTATGTTTAATTTTAAAGAAATTTATTCAATTTTTGATATAATAATGATAAATTATATTAGAATTATTTTTTGAAATGTTCTAAAAAATATCTGACTTCATTGAGAATGTTATATAATATTGATATTTATTGAAAACATTCATTTCATTTCATGATTTTATAAAGTTCCATTTGATTTTAAAAAAAGTTCATAATAAAATGTGTTCACTAATATTATCAATAATATAATTAAAATAATTAAAATCAACATTATGTTCTTATAAAATATTTTTATACTTAAGAAGTTAATCTTCCTTGAAAATAATTTTTCATCGTATTTTATGGGTTTGATTATAAATTTACCAAATAATTTTCTATGAATTGAATTTTATAAAATGGATCCCACTTTTTGAATGAGCATAATTAATATTATTTAATAGTTTAAATGTAATTTTTTTCATTCTTAATGTTATCCAAATTAAATATTTATCACCTCAACAATTAATGTATAAGTGGGTTAAAAAAATTGGGGTAAATCGTTAAAATCTCCTTAACATAGTATTTTATCATATTGGATGAGTTAAATTGGAAAAATATATGATTCAATAGCTAAATAATTTGTTTTAAAACATTATTTGGTATTTTGGACCCAATAATGTCTTTTTTAATTATATGGAATACTATACTCAAGTTAGAAATTATTTTTGGATCCGTTAATTTAATTTCATGGGTGGAATATTTGATTCAGTTTTACCTTGATCAAAATAACCTTTTTTTATTATTTAACCCTAAAATTAATGGAAACTAATTTATTAGTTGATTTAAAAGAAATATAACCTTTATACATAAGTAAGGTATTTTCATGAATGATGGATTTTGTGTATTTTTTTGTTATGTTAAAATTAATTACTTTGACCAATTTAAATTGAACATGATAAAATAGATTCCTAATTTTGATAGAAGACCACATTTATTTTGTATCATATAATTATTGTATCAATGAAAAAAGATATGTTATCACAATTAACGTTTAAATGATTTCATAGTTGTTTTACTTAGAGATATAGATTAAAATATACCTAATAAATGAATAAATGTGATTGGTTGAGTTTATTTTAACCCCATCCCACCTTATTGTCAAGTATGAACTACCCTGGTGCTACATATAATGATAATGATATATCTATATTTATTTATTTATCTTTTAATTAATTATAATTATTTCAACTCTTTCACTTAAGGTCACCCCCACTTCTGTTATATCATCACATTAGAAACCTTTTATATCTACCAATCCCTAACCAAATCCATTTATAATATATATATACCCATGTATTTGATGAATTATATTGGGAATAATTTCATCCCTATATGTATGAAAGAGTATATAACTATATTATTAATGAATATGGGGTATAAATCATAACCCACCATTTTCATTTTTATTTTTCGTCTAACATTGTACTGTTAACTACCCTCTTGTGAACAAATGTAATTAATTTTCCATCAATTACTATCAAGGATTATAATTATTGTGAAACTAATTTATATAAATGATATTCACTAAATAATTATAATTTTAGAGTGAAAATATATCATATATTTTCTCAAATTTCTATCGATTGTGAAATGACAACGTCATTCGTGTGTATGTGTAAATAACCACCACCATGAAGTGGTGTGATTAATTTTTTTTCAAACGACAATCCATAGATGGTATATATATCTATATTGGAATATTTAATATGATATTTATGATTTAATAATTACTATATATAGATAAAATAATACTTACCTTATTCCCCTAACATTCTGTGAAGATAAGAAACATTACTTAATCCTACGTACAACCTACCATCTCCAAGATTGTAACAAAATTAATTTTTAATAAAATACTATCTTGGGTTGTTATAAAAGAATATTTAAGATATAAATAATATATTTATGTCGTGATTATTACTCTATATATGATAATATAATGTTATCTTTGACCAAAGTGAATATACCAAAGATATTTTAAAATTCTGAAACATATATCATTAAATGATTATATGAGAACTAAGCAGATTAATTAATTATATAAGTTATTGAAATAAATGGTTCAACGATAAAGGATTATATCTAAAAAGTTTAATTAAAGAAGTAAATAATTTATCAAAGATTTTATTACAGGTGGTGAAACATCTATTTGTCTATTTGGACTCAATGTAAGAGACACATTACTTTAAAACCTTGTTTTAAAAATTTCAATGATTTTTTTTCTAAATATTTTTCTCCCATGTCCAATAGTACCCCCGTTTAAAGTAAGTAACCCATTATTTTTTATTATTGAGTATATAATGTATATGGGTGAAGTTTGGGAGAGTTTGGAGGAATGTTTGAGTGTTTTAGGGATTTTCTGTAGGTGCATGGTTGGTAAAGGGTTTGAAAAAACCATGCAACACCGATAAGAAACCTTGCATAAAGAGATTTTGGGTAAAAGGAATTGTGTACAGGTGGAACATAGTTTTCCCAAATTATATGAGAGCCTAGTAGAAATGTAAAACTTGATTTATTAGTATTTGGTATTGATGGCAGACTACATGGAAGCCATGTGATCCAATGTTTCTAGGTTCATTCTTGAGGCAGTGGCTAGCACATTGTTAGCACACTATTTTCCCAAATGTGTGTCCAAACCATTCACAGTTATAAATCTAGACCCAAAAAAACAATATCAATGTAGGCCTTGTGTTTCAATTCATTGTTATCACCAAAATGACCTTATCTCAGGATTTATCTCTCTCAATGGCTGAAGAACCTCTCAATTGAAATGGAAGTGATCAAGAGGCATTCCGTAGTGCGTTGATGTTCAATTCTCATAGTATGTCATCTTTCTTAGGGATTTTGGTAGGTTTCCAGGGATCTAATTCTCCCTCTCTCTTGGATTTGTCGATCTACGCCTGCATTGGGTAGATCTAGGGTTGTTGATGAAAAATATTATTATATTTTGTTTATTTATGGTACAAAATAGATCTAAGTTGGGATTTATAGATTCAACCTTGTTTCGTTGGTGTTTTCCTTTCATTTATCATTTTCCCAAATTTATCGAGGTATGTGGCTCCACTCTTGTCGCCCTTATTTAGATTTTGAATTCTTACATTCAATTTTTTTTGATTTTATTAAAATTGGTTCTATAATTGACATGCATTCATAATTTTGAAACCTCTTTAGCAATAGTTTAGGTAATTGTTGAAATTGGGTATTACTATGCAAAGTGAAATTGGTATCATGATTTTAAAATGATGATTTCTAAATTATTTTTTGGTTTTGTTTTATGAAATAGTGTTTTCAATTAAAGGTTTGATTTTTATAGAAATTATTAGTTTGAATGGTTTTCAATAAAAGTGTGGTTTTACTGAATTAGTTGAAATGGTTTTTTGGAGTTGGTTTTTGAATAATTGATCGGTGTAATCATGTGTGTTCTTGATGGATAAGGGTAAAGAGTATCCCCCATCATTGTGGGATTGATATTGGTCATGTCTCCCCCTCATCAAAATGGTTCATTAAATGATGGATTAGTGAAAGGATGACTCACCTGTCACAGGAATATAGAGGTCCCAGATTCATTCTAGTTTGGTGTTGTAGATATATGGAATCTAATGGATTATACGAAAGTGGAATTTATGACATGGTTTTAGAAATTGGTTTTGATTATTTCGTTGGAAATCGTCTTAATCATGAGAAAAAATTTCTACTATAAGTTGGGTATATTTGTATATAAACTATTTTATAAATTGTTTTATATGAACTATTGTCTGTAAATGAGTTAACCATCTATATCCTATTGGTGTGATTATGAAATTCATTGGGTAAAATATAATAAATTTTATTACTCACCCATGATTTAGAGCTTCAGTTCTTATTTAGATGTTGTTTATCAGGAAAAGATAATGTAACACACCTCATTAACTATACTTCATAATACATAGCATATTTTTTAGAGTAACACATGGTGAGATGTTGGAGCTTGGAGTTATGTTGTCCATGAGTTTTATTGGTCTTATAGTCATACATTATTTATATTGATATTGTAGCCATCCATTGCGGTACATGGTTTTAGATTCATTTTGATAAATTAAATTTTTAGCTATCATTAATTGTTATTATATGTCATATAGTGGTTTGTAATGTTGTGTGTTGATTGGGTAGTTTTTTTATTCTTAAAAAAAGATATTGTACCCATGTGTAAAGAATCACTTCAAAATTTATTTCCAGCCTTTGGCATCTTTGAGATGTCGCTTATGTTCATGTATTATCTAACAGACTTATCATATCCTGGTGTGGATTTTGAATAGGCCGGAGAATGTCTTGTGTGGTAAAATCATTGGTCCAGTGTTGTTTTTTTGGAAATATGTTCAAAATCATGAAGAGACCTATGAACACAAGAATGAAATGGAAGAGAAATGGATATAAGTTACCTTGAAATAGGATGGTTTTCTACTTTTCAGGGACTGAAAGGCGAACGGTGGGGAGAATGTACTACCCTCGATTTCTTGTAAGTACCCCTTAATTTATGTTTTTATGTATCTAGAGTATATGTGTGATGTTTTGGAGAGTCTTAGGAACTTTTAGAGTGTTTTGTTACATTTATAAATGTGAATGGTTGGTTCATATTTTGAAAAAACCATGTAACACAAATAATAAACAGTGCAAAATGAAGGTGGGGATAAATAAAAGGCACACAGACAGTGCACAATTTTCCCAACTATACAAGAGCCTAAGAGAACCATGAAACTTGATATGGTAGGATCTGTCATGGATAGCACATGGTTTGGAAATATTTTGAGCCAATAATGAGAAGATCATCTTTGAGTTATAGGATAGAGCACAATTAGCACACAGTTTTCCTAACTATGTGTTTAAACCATCTGTGGTTAGAAAAAAACATCAAAAAAAATGGATCTAGTTCGGCCTTGTGTCTTAATACCTCATTTACGCCAAAAAATAGACCTAACTCCAGATTTTTACCTCTCAAAATTTGTATTACCTCTCTTTAATTGAATTAGAAATGATTGAGAAGCATTCATTATTGCGTTGAATCTCGATTCTCACAGTATTTTGTGATTCATAGAGGTGTTTTATTGTTTTCCATAGATATACTTTTCCCTCTCTCTCAAATTGTTATATATTCACATGTCGTGAATAAATATAGTGTTATGGATTCCAAATATGATTATATTCTTCTTGTTTTAAAGTAGGGGAATACACTTAAGTTTAGTTTTCAGAGATTTAAATTGGTTTTGTTTGTGTCTGTCAGGCCATTTAACATCTTCACCAGTTTCTAATTGTAGGTGTATTCAATCGAAAATCCTCTATTTAAAACATTTTTCTGGTCAATTTAAATTGTTTTTTGTTGAAATTGGTTATGGAATTTAAGTTAATTTAATGTTGGGAACCATATTGAATGATATTTTAGAGAATTTTCGTAATTGGGATTTTTTTGGAAAGTGAAATTGGTAACTCGATTTGAAAATGAAGTTTTTAAAATATTTTATGGGTTTTTGTATGAAAATTTATTTTCAATAAATGTTTTTTAATTAAAATGGTTCTTTTTTAAGGATTTCAATAAAAGTGTGGTTTCATTAAAATGGTTTAAATGGTTTCTTGGCATTGGATTTGGAATAGTTTTTGTGTGTATTCATGTGTATTCAGAAAGAATAAGGGTTAGAAGTCTACCCCATTATTATGGGATGGATAAGGGCCAAGGATCTGACCTATCAAAATGATTTATTGAGTAACGGATTAGTGTAAGGATGAGTCACCACTGATGGGTATAGGGTGGTCTAGGTTTCATTAATGGCTTCTTCTATGTATATGTGGAATAGAAAGGATAATGCCAAAGTGGAATTTATGAAATGGTATTAGAACATTATTTGGTTTATTTCATTAGAAATTATAGTTATCATGAGAGAACATTTTTACTATAGCAATTTTATATATTGATATAAACTATTTTAGATGTTTTTCTATATATTTTATTTTATATAAATGTTCTGCCTAGTTATATCACAGTGGCATGAGTAGAGAAGACATTGGGGGAAAATCTACTGAGATTTATTATTGACTTATTATTTTGTAAATTTATAGCTTTTTAAAATTTATTTTATCCATATATGGGAAATAGTAAAGTATCACACATCTTTAATAGTACTTCATCATACCTAGGCTGTTTTGTATAGTGAATCATAGAAAAAGGTTAGATCCTGGAATTTTATTGTCTGTGGGTTTTTGTCGGAATTGTAGTCCTCCAATGTTTACCTGGATATTACATTATTTATCTATAGTTCTTGGATTTAATTTTATTTTGTTAAATAAAATTATGAGTCATATTTTATTGTTATCATATATTATATAGTGCTTTGTTTGGTTAATTCTTTTTTGATTAGTTGTTTTATTCTTAAAGAGACAATTATACCCAAACTTTTAATAAACATGTTCAGTACTTATTTCCATTCTCTTTCATAATGGGGGTGTTTCTCAAGGTCAAGTAATATCTCTCCAATTACTCTACCTAATGAAGAGGGGAGAGACGTTACATGTCTATAATCCTAAAATAATGTTTCATTGTATCTATATGGGCAAAATTGTATTATAAAGGGTATTTTATTTTTGTTTTTACATTCTTTGTAATGGCATCCAAAATAAATATTTTTTAAGTATTTTATACGGAACATTTTTACTATATTTAAAATTGTACAAATGAATGATCTATTTCAAAAAATATGAAACTGAGGGATTTTACAAACACCACCACTTATATTTTCTACTTTTGATTAATTTATAAACTTTTATTTTATCTTTAAATAAATATCATTTTTCCCTTTGTTCTAGGTATTATCAAAAAAGGTTTTAAATAAAGTAAATATTTGGATATCTGGAAATGATTTCAGTTAGGGGTAAATAATATTTTCATGATTATAATGATGTAAATTCAATAATTTATATGTTATGATTATGTCATGGTTCATGGGAATTAATTATGATTGGGTGATCATAGAATATCTCTCCAATGCATTGGTTAATGATTTTGTTCTCCATAGAATTATATTTCAAGTCACCCATTTGGTAATTTTATTTCTAAGAATGATTGTAAGAGTTATTTAAAAAGGTTGACCCAAGTAACCTATCTGACTTTTAAATTACTTCAAATGAGTTTTCATGGTTTTTTTGATTTCATAAGGTATTTTAATATATTTAATTGAAGAATTATTTTCTTTATGGGTGACTATTATGACTTTATAGAAGCATTTTTCATGGGTCCACATGTTCTCTAAGAAAAATTCATGATTATTATTATTATTTGTTTTCTATTAAATTTTATAATGAATTCAGTTGGGTAGAAATAATGCTTGGATATATTTATATATATAATTATTTAATCTCATTTTTTATTACGTTACAGAAACTATATTTTAAGATCTCATTGTTTTGAAATGGGCTATTGAGTTTCATACTACATTTATATAAACCGTATTGAGATTTTTAATAATAACCCACCATTTTTAAAATTTTTAGGGATCAAGATTGATTTTGAATGACAATGAATTATTGTTTAAATTCATGAATATTTATCATGGAAATAAAAAGTGTTTCTTTTTAAAAGACAAAAAATGTTTAAAAAAATTGAAACCATGAAAAACTATCGATTATTTAATGAATAGGATTGTTATATAAGATTTATGAACTTATTAACTATAATAATAATCCTGAAAAAATCATCTGGAATTATATAAAAGGAATTATTATTCAAGAATTAAACTATGAGATAAATAATGTTCGATTCATTAGAGTTTTTATTAGATCAATATTGGTATGTTAAAAAGATTTATGTTTATTTTAGATAATTTGAAGGATTTAAATATATTTAGAAATGATTTAAGATATCATTGTGTTTTTCCTCCTCATATAATGACTTATTATGAATTTAACCATATAATCACACTAATTATTTAGTTATATAAAATTTAGGGAACTATAAGGAACCAATTTTTCAATGGATGTGAGAAACTATGTATTGGTTTTTAGAATAAAAACTGAATGGAATGGGAACTGTATAAAAAATATGTCACATGTTAGAAATTTTTTCCATTAGTTATGGATGTCAACCTAAACATATGTGAGATTATAAGGATACTAAATAAGATAAATTTAATGTTATATAGATGTTTTTAGGAAGAATATCATAATGGTAAAATAATTCATTATCATAAAAATAATTATTTTTGGACGAATCCCCAAGAAAAAGGGCTAAAAATAGTAGAATATTGTTTTGTATATGGTAAAGGAGCGAATAAAGAAATAATATATCATTTATAAATAGTATAGAAACCGATTTTAAGAATTTTTTTATTTGATTTTAAGGTGATTATGGATATTTTTTGGGATTTTATATTGACTTGATATATATGTAATCCTTGGATTTACTTACTTAAGAAATAATTTTTACTTCCCAATGTGTTTTATAAATAACTTTACTAAAGAAAACATAAAGTAAAAAAATAAAAGTCACGATGGATTCTTATAAAATAGTAGAACCCATAAAAAAATCATATAAATGGATGGTTCATAATCATAACGGGAATACTATTTAAATTTTTAAAAAATATACAGCCTTATTAAATAAAAATATTTACACTGAAACTTTTTAAAAATCTTATAAAATTAAAGTAAGATATTTGAGATATAATTTTAATATTAGACATAAAATAAATCTTAAAAATGGAATAAACTAATGACCAAACTCCAATATAATTATTTTTATAACATAATCATTAACCAATTCATCTTATAGATGTATTGAGATTACACGATCCTAAAAAATGTCTATTGACCTAACATGCATGAAACACATAAAAAATTAAATGTTTATTATCAAAATAATAAACATATCCTTTAAAACCATAAGTTTTTTTATATATTTTAGGAAAGATGTTTTAATTTATAAGTGGTAAAATCAATGACTTAGTGGGAAATCATATGAATGGGGTTAGGAAGACTATACAGATAGTGTTTTTCAAATTCTTACTCCATTTATCAAAAGGATTATGAAACATCAAACAATATTTCAATGATAAGAATTATATTTTTGATTATGTTTTGATATTGATGAATCTTAGTAAGTTATTAATATTATTGAATATGATAAAAATTTATTAAATAATAATATAAGAGTTATTTGTTAATGGATTATTGTGTACTATGATAGATTGAGGTGTCTAAATATTGGGATTAAACATTTACGATTTAGTAATGAATTTGAGAATAATCATAAGTTTAGTGTAGTTAATAATGTTTTAATTTTTTATGTAATGAGAGTAATTTTGGTGAAAGTTATTGAGTTTTAGTAACATTATATGGTGTGTTTAACCATTCCATCATAACTATAGTGTTATTTAAAAAGTTCATTTGATGAGTAATTCGGTTTTTAATTTGTGAAATTACGCTACTGAAAACCTTATTTATTAATATTATCATTTATTTTGAGGTAATTAAGAAAATAATCATATTAACATATGGGAACATATGTTTTATCATTTAGATAAATATGTGATTTAAAAAGGATATGGTGACTATGTGACTAATGTTATATTTTTTTTGAAGAATATCACCAATTTCGAATACGATATGATTAAGGTAAATTAAAATAATAATGGATAATAATGAAATTTATTTCATGAAAAATGATTGAATTATATTTTTGAATTATATATGATTTTATATCAAATTTATGGTGATTAATTATATTTAGGGAAATGATTAGGTTATTTATGAAATTATATGATTAAAAAATAAATTTTTAGTTATATGACATTCTGAGTGACTGGTTTATTAAGAAAAATGATCAACTGATCTCGAACGAATCACTGATCAATTCCATCTGGTTTTGGGGTATTAATATGGAAAGAAAAATTTTTAGGTGTTTTACAGTCAGTTATTTATTGAATTTTTATTGTTTAAAAATAGGTGTTATTATTGAGAAATCAAATATTAATGCTATATTTTATCATATTGAATAATAAATTATCTTTTTATAACCTTTTTTTAGGTTTTAAAAGATATAAAAATATAGTATGAATAAAAAATTATCCATTAATGAATATTATAATATGTAAGATTTTTTAGGGAACAAGGATTGAAAAATTCATTTTTTAACATTCATTTCATTGAGCTAAAATTGATATAAACATTGAAACTAATTGAAACACAAAATTGAACAATGAAATTGGATTTATGGATTTGAATAAAATCAAGTAAGTACAGTTATATTTTATATTAGTCTTTAAGGAATATAAGTCCTTAAACTATAGTCTAATTAACATGAAACAAAATTTAAACCCTATCGTATTCATTTTTGATCTGGGGATTTCATTTTCAAAACTAATTGATTCATTATTTTTTGGTCATTGAATTTCTCATGATTATTCACATTTTTTGTTATCAATGTTCTCTATAAATGAACATAATTATTTAGAGAATAATTTTCCCTTCCAGTTCTATACTGTTACTTCACATTAATGTTCCCCTATTTGGAAACTTTGTTATGATTTTCTCCAAATGAAATTCATATTTTTCTTTCCCTATTTTCAAAAGAAAGATTTATTAACACTTATTTTGATGGGTTTTTTCCAACAATGGAATCTTCAATTGTTAATAGCCTAATTACCAACTTTAATAAAAAAATTGAGTTTAAATATTATTATTAGGTTGAAAATATAACTTCCTAATATTTATAATGAGTATTTTTATAAATTCTCATTTTTTAATCTGATTATAAATAAAAAACAAATCACTTTCATTATAATATGATCATTTATACACATATTTATCTTCTATGTTGATTTATTTCCATCCTATTTTAAAATATATATTTTAAATTTATAAATAGATTGTATTTATTAAGTTTTATTTTATATATAATAATTATAGCCCTATGTTCATTCAACAAATTTTCATGTTTAGAAATTCCCCGCGGATCGAACCCATGACAGAACTGTGATATGTAAAAAATTTCTACCACTATAATACATGATACACTAATTCTATTTAATATTTTTTCTATATATATATATATTATGTAAAAATGGATATTATATAATAAAATCATATAGTAATATTACAAGTAAATTTATTATTTTAATTTATGACATAATATATTTGTTCATTTTAATGTTGGTTATACTCCACTAACATGTTTTATATACTAATCTATATTAGAATTATTTTATTATTGGATAGTATATAATCATAAATTAATGTAACAAATATGTAATTATTATATATGATGTTTTATAATTATTATTTATCAAGGTATACAACAAGAGTATGATTCTAAATTCTAAAATGAAATAGTTATTATTTACACAAAAAGGTCTTTACATGTATTATATTGTTTTATTTAATTTTTTTGTACAATAATTTAAGAATTTTATTTTTAAAAGTTGAATTTATTTATTTATATTAGAAATTAAAAATTATCTTATAGTGTTTTTTTGGAGAATAGTGAAAAAGATGGGTTTTTTATGGAGAGTAAAATATACTAATATTTATTGAAACAATTATATTAATTTTTGGAATTAAATTTATTTTATTACATTTGAAAATATATTAATGTAAAATTTGTTTATTTATATTATTAATAATCCAATTAAATTCATTGGAATCAATTTTATGAGTTATTTTGATATAAAATGTTTTTATAGTTTATAATATATATTTTTCTAGAAAAAGGATTTTTATCACACTTTGTATGCTTACATTAAATTTAAATTGAAAAAATTATTTGAATAAAATTTCAAAAAAAAATATTTCTTATTTTGAACTAATATATTTAATATAAAATAATAGGTTCAACATATTTATTTATCATTATGAGTAATAATGATAGTTAATATTTTTCACCTCTATAAAAGAGGTAAAAGTAGTCATAACAATGGGAAAAAAAATGAAAATATCTATAAAACTAAACATTATTTGATTTTATGAGTTCTTTTTGAAACAAAAATATTTTTCAATAACATATTTTAATGTGATATTTTTTATTTAGGAATGAAAGATTAAAATTTGTTTATATATGTTATATTTTATTCAACTTCAAATCTATTTGGTATATTTTCATTTAATGGAATAGTTGGAAGCTAAAATTTTGTTCTGCATTGATAAAAAGTATAAAGAACATAATTTTATGTTATTTGACCAAAAAATATTAGGAAATGTGTAATGAACCGACCCATTGGGGCCTTAATATCTAGAGGAAGGTCACGCCACCACAACCTTAGGCCTACCTTAAATTGGATAAGGGTTGATGATAATTATAGAGATGGCATAATGTAAATGGTATAACATTTTCTATTATAACTATATGCACACACCCATCCATATCTATGAAATAGTGGAGAGGTATAATGAACAAATACATAGATATCTACAATAAATCATGAATTCAATACCTATTGGAAATATGTTAGATTACCATATAATACCACAATTGTAAAAGAAAAAAATAAAATCCAAACTAGAAATGAAGCCCCAAACGCAAAATAAATTGAATAGAAAAATAGATAATAGATCCCAATTTATGATCTCAATGCCCCAACCACCACACATAGTCAATACAATAATGTATTCCTATGATTCATCAAAGTTACTACCAATCAATCATTAATCCACATAAGGGACGACATTTTTTGGGAAATGCCTATTCAGGGGAGGGTATATACATACCCCATAGGATGCCTCAAAAACCAAAAGGGTAGAGATAGAAAGATGGAACAAAAGTAGTGATCTCAAACCAAAGGATTTGAGAATGGAAACTGAATAATATAGATATGCTCAAAAGATACCTATAAGAGAGAGAAAGGGTATCCTTATCTCATAACCCAGAACATGACTACGAGTCTTCATACATATCCAACATTTCATCACTGATTCCCATCATCTCACATGTTTGTCTGATAAAAATAAGTGGGGGACATTGACAGCACCACTTCTGCATTTCCCAAGGGGTTGAAATATTCAATATAGGACATGAACCATATTATGGTAGGGGTACTAATAATAAAATGGACAGAGGACCCTTTACCTTTTTCATCAGGGGGATTGCACTTAATAAATGCATAGAGAACCCAAACCCAATTTTATCTAGGGTGTTCCACAAAATAGATTGATAAAGGACTTGTGATCAAGGGTTAAGCAGGTTCCTACTCCATAGCATAGGGACCTATTCTCTAGTGCCTCATGGGGGAACAACTTTGTACGTATTGATATAGGACTCATGTCCTAGTGCATTGGGTGGGGGTACACTTCGAAGGTAGAGGACCTACACCTGAGTACCGTAGGGGTGTGTCACTCAGAGGGCAGAGGACCCAAACAATAGTACCATTGGGGTGTAACTCATAGGGTAGAGGACCTGAGCCCTATTACATTAGGGGGGTTACGCACAACCAATTTGTAGAGTATGGAGGACCTCTACCACAATGACATAAGCGGTTACAAACATGGACATCTATATGACAGTAATTCCTGATCATTTCTACTAGTTTCCCTCCACCTGAATAATTTTCATGCTACAAACACCTCAATCCATACCTAAACATCTACCAAGAAGTATACCCTAATTTATTATGTTAAAAATTATCAAGATATGATACTCATGGTCTAGGATCTAAGTCCAAATGATGGATATATGCCAGGTGGAAGTCCCTAAGAAATGTACACAACATATAATAGGGGTCACATGGTGTGTGACCTCACCAAGACTCCTTTTTATTTCTAGGATAGACACAAATTACTAATTTATGTATAAATATGCATCATTTAATAGTGCTACGTAGTATGTCTCAATCACCTGGGCCTTCTCATGCTCTATTTTTCATTCATGTGTCCTTTGGGACAGGACCTTGTACTCATACAGTATAATACATTCCCTCTAATAATGGGTAATTGGTTTCAAATGGAACATGATCAGACCACCTGTGGACAATCACATGGAATGTGGGACTATCCATACAATGTTTAATCATTATATTTTTTCCAAAACCCTTGTTGTTGAATATCGGGGCCTACATGGCATGTGTTCATGGACTATACACAGTGTAGTTCATTTTTCTTATGAAATCCCTAATCCTATATTAATATATATATCCACCTTCACTACTACATTTATCACCAATCTACCACCTGAATATTGTGGGAATCACATTTTAAAATTAATTATGACCCTTCAATGGAAGAAAATTAGAAACCGTATAATCAGATAATGGTTTTACATGTGATCTACATGCCTCTCATCCTCATTCCCTTTAATTGGTCATAGATCAATAGAGTATCACCAATGATCCATCTCAATAAATCTATAAAACAATAACCCATTCATCATTCCCCAAAAAATTTCTAAGTTGGTTGTTAAATCATGCTTAAACCCATGCTAGTAATGTAGAACCATGATCCCATGGGACAATAATAAAGAAAAAAGAGAACAATAGGGTGAAAGGCATAATAAAAATTTTACAATCATAAATGGACATTTTTTCTTGGAACTAAACATTAAATAAGGGATACCAAGGGTAAAATGCATAATATATGAAGAAAAAATGATATAAGAAAAATAAATAGAATAATGTTTAGGGTGGATAAACATATATCAAAAGAAGAAAAAATATTCATTATTATTAATTTAATCATCATTGAGAAATCAATAATTAAACATCACTAACTTTATTATAGATCAATCAAGGACGGAGAATGAATTAACCAATGTTGATGAATACCCATTGTGTTTTCTTCCTCTCTAACCACTTCGATCTAATTATTGTTCATCGTTCTATATTTATCTTCCAATGAAGAACATCAGAGGCTCATCTCAAATCTATTTAGGTTATGCATTTATCTCTGGTGAACATCCATTACATTCTATATAATGTTTAAATTATATATTTGGGTTCTAAATTAATTAATTTAATAATTTATCCACTTAATATACCTGCAAATAACTGCATCATCCTAACTTCCAAAACCAATCAATATTTGGTTTCACCTATGGTAAACCTCGAATTCTATATTCATATGTGGTTTAAAATTTCCTTTTTGAGACTCATATTTATTTGATATCAATTATGGGCTGTCCATGCCTTGGAATCTCATTCCCCCTAATCATGTAGATCGGAAATTATTCCTTAATTTATTTTAAAATCATACACAGAGAAAATAGGGTTGCTATATTCTCTCCTCCTTCATGGTATTTCGCCTGAAAAAACAAGTTAAACCAGAAGTTAGGAATACTGATCCAATATATGTGCCTCACCTTCCCATGAAATAATGTACAAGCTCTAGTGATACCTCAGAAAATGAAGAGATTGAATGGTACATCCTTATAATATCATGTAATGTCAATCCATGATATCCACCAGGTACTCCATGAAGCTGAACCCGACCTCAATTCCAAACACACCCCAATCCAAAACATGCATCAGATCATCCCTGTTATTATTCAGCTGATGCATATAGAAGATTTCACACTTCGGATCCAACTATGGGGGTAAATCTTGGTATTAGGGAACCATGAAAATGCTCTATAGGATATCTTATAACCCGATGAACCTTGGGGATAGTTTTCCTCTCATAAAAATCATTTTCAATCCCCATCATGAAAATACTATTTAGAAAACATTTTCCCTATAATGATACTCCATGGGATTACAACATTGATACATATAATATTTATATCGGATCTTATATCTCCTCATATACTAATGGATTAATGGTACCATATACATCGTTGCCTACACCATCTTTTGACCAACAATAGAGGCATCACCAAACATTGTCGAGCACAAGTATGTCTTATAGGGTCTCATGTACAAGGCCTTGTATGGTTCCATGATGATCATAGAGTGATAAATATTATTAAAAGAAAACTATACTAGTATAAGTTGATCCTCCCAGTTCTAATAAAGTCTAAAAACACAAACCCTCTACATATCTTTTAACACCTGGATAGTGTTCATGATCTACCCATATGTATGGTATTGGAAATCCATTAAAATCATCATATTTGTTTTTAAGGACTTCATTAATTCTCTCCAAAAACATTCATTTAATCATGAATAACATATGTAGATAATCATTGAAGTTACCCATTGAATCCAGACGATATCTCCTATTTATAACAACCCACAATTCTCTACTATACTTTCCTCTAAGATAGCAAGTAATTTCACCAACATGGAAAGATGGTCAGCTACCACTTAAATTTCATCATGGAATATAACTATTCACAAAATCCCTATCAGAAATTCTCTGTTTATGATATACCATGTCTACTCTTTGATATCATGATGATGCATCAAACCTTCCAAAATCTAGTGCTCATCATTCACCTATAGACTTGTGAGACTTAAACATAAGAACTTAGTTATGTCCCACCTTATTTCAGCCCATTAAAAATATTAATGAAGGTACATGTGTAGCATTCACACCATAGTATGTATAACCAATTTAGAAGAATGAAATTCCCTAATCACCTAATTTTTCATCACATTTGAAAAAATCATTCATTCATTGAAAATTATTTAATACATCCCTCATTCCAAAAATTAATATACTGTCTCTTATAAAGATATATCATCACATAGAACCTCACATTCAATTTTTAAAAACCGGACCTCCCTTACATGCTGAAGAAGAAATGGATTCAACACCATTTAATGAATAAATGATTCACCCCACTCTACCACTAGGGTGAGCTTCAACAAATCCAAATGCTCTGACGATTAATCCAAAAAATCAAGAATGATACTTCCATATAAGTGTGTATTCTAACACATTTTCCTTTCTAAGAGTTCGAATATATTGATGTCATATTTCTATAATAACTCTAACTTATTTTTTCTATTTTCTATAAAAATCATTCAAAGGGAAGATGAATTTGAAACATTGGAGATCTGAGTAAACAAAAAACACTCTTTTATGAGGTAGTTATTCCATATATTCATAGAAAATACTACTACTTCCATCATGAGTTCATGAGTCTCATAGTTCATCTCTTAGGATATAAATATCCTCAACCAATATGTGATCACTGCCTACCTCTATATCAAAATGCAACTAATCCTATCTCCAAAGGCATCACAAAAAATCACATACTCAACACTATTCTCCAGTACTCTCAACACAATAGCCCTATTCAACCTTATCCTAATCTTCTCAAAGGATCCCTTAAACTAAGTAGTTTTGATATAATTTTTTTTCTACATTAGGGTGATCAAAGGGTTTGATTCATTGTAAAAATTTGTCACAAAACTTCTTTTATTCCTTACCAGGATAAGAAATCTTATGAACACCGAAACACTCTTGAGAAGCTTCCAATTAAAAAATACCATAATATTTAGTATGAAAACATCTAATTTATTAAGAATTATTACATTCCATTGAAAGTTAACCCCACCATTTCATAACTAGCACTTATGAATCATACCATAATGCTTGTACTTCTAGTGTATGTCGAGGACCTTTGAAAAATGTTCATCATTCTCCTCTTATGACATAGCATAGTGGGTATGTCATCAATGAAGACAACCAAAATTTGGTTCACGTATAACTGGAAGATCATGTTCATTAAAGCCATAAACATAGAAATTTAATTCTTCACACCCAAATAAATCATTAGGAAATCATAGTGTCCATTAAAACATTATAAATCCATTATCATAATTTCAGTCTTGCGAACAATGAAATGGTGGAAGCTAGATCATATATCGATATTCAAGAAACAACTCATGTGTTGATACTTGAAAATGAGGATTTCAATCCTCATAAAGGGGTACTTGTTATTTATCATTACCTGGTTCATGTGACGATAATAAACACAAATCCTTAAGAACACATCCGCAATTTTCATGACCAAATTTGGAGTTTCCCATGGGGTCATACTAGGTATGACAGAACCCTTATATGTAAGGTCACCCAAAATCAGCCTTAGATCCCTGAACCTTGATTGGGTTCATCAAATATACTGCTCCCTATTTTAGAATAGTTCACATGTGAATGTCGATACAAAAGTCTCTCAACCTCCATGGAGGTAGTTTGGAAACATTATCAGTGAAGATTACCAAATGCACCCCCACTGAAAATGGAATTCAGATTACTGAAGAGAAGACAACAGCATGGGCCAAACTCACTAACTGATGGGTTATGGGTTGAAAATTCATGCATGTAATACCCAATCTCTTGTCCATAAGAGATTCACCTCATTATGAGCCTATATAACTAGAATCAACCATTTCATAACAACATTATGGGAATGACTGTATGAACACAAAACTATTTGATCAGTCTGGGTCCTCAAAATCTTGAAGACTTAGATAACAGATTCAAACAAATCCTCCAATACCTACTTATCAGACTCATTAAAAAAGCTATCCACCATATAGTTTTGAAACATTCATAATATTCTAAGGTCAAATACATCATAAATATGAATTTCCAATAATAAAATATTATAAACATGTGTGGGTGTTAATGTCTTCATTCTTGGAGGATGTTTCATATGAGATCACCCCTAATAAATGGGCTACACATCTAATTGTCATCCTAATTTTGAATTTTCATCCTATTTGACAATATTCATGGAGGAACCCTAAGATTGTTAAATATATTCCAGCATAAGATAAGAATTTATAATTATATATATATATATATATATGAGTATTTTACAAATGTTAGATGGTAAATGGTCTAAATATTATATTTTTTATGTTCTATTATTCCATATAACAAGTTCCTAAATATGTCATCTCACAAGGTAAGAAGTTAGATTCTTGGTGAATATATACTTTGGAAAACACACCACAACTATTTTTTGTATCCATAAAATCCCACATGAGACACTTTGACAATGTTTTTCAAAGTATCATCAAATTCCACATTAGGGGTAAAATCCAAACTCTACCCTAGGGAATGAACTACATTGATACAACATTCTAATGATCCAACCCATTAGGGAACACATGGCTGGAAGAAGGAAATACCCCCCACATCCCCAATACCACCATCAATAGGCTAGGGGTTAGATACAAGTGTCGAGAATGTATAATATAAATGGGAGGCCTTTTCTTATCTTATCTACATGCTTGCACATAAACATGTACAAGAAGTAGAGAATACTTGTGATAATAAAATAAATAATATTTAGATTAATTGATTCATGTAATAACTCAAAGAAATTCATTGGAATACCAAATAATACAAAAAAAATTAATGTGGGAAATACACACCATACTAAAAACTATGTCCATCCTTGATAAAAACTAGATAAACAACCGAGAGTGTTTAAAACATAGCCTACAAGAACTAAACAACATACACGGTCAATAAACCAAAGTATCCATAAGATACAATAAATAAACATCTAATACTTTAATTTTATTCATATGAAATGACACATGTGGGAAAAGTCCATTCATGGGTGAGTATATATAGACCTATTAAATGTCATTAAAACTAGAAGGGGAGTGATATAAAGACACTTAAAAATTAATAACTTAGACCAAATATAGAGGGAAACTGGAAGAAAAAATATACATGTGCTCAAAAGAAAAAAATAATAGAGAGAAAGTGGATATTTATCTAAATACCCAAGCATAGAGAATTGGTCTTCCTATAGCTCTAGAGGTCTATGGTCGATGCCTAACATCTCACGGCTATGTCCATGAAATCTACCTGATGGGCTAACACCAAAAATTTTAACCACAACCTGAGGGAAATAATCTATAATAAAGGAGCCATGCCCTAGTGTGATATGTGGTTCCACTTAGTAGTTGGATTGAGGACTAGAACCCTGGTGCATCAGGGGGTTTTACATAATAGATTTATAGAGGACCCACACCCTTTCCATAATGTGGGTGTAACTCAATAGATAGATAGAATACCCAAGCCCTAGTTCATTGGGGGGGGGGGGGGAGGTTCCAATAATTATCATAGAGGCATATTCACTTGTGTTTTATAGGGTTCCAACATAAATGAATTGGTAGTGGCCCCACAACCTAGTGTATAAGGTCGTTCCACTCAAGGGGTATAGAAATTGTAACCTCGAACCATGTGGGGGGGGGGGGTACCACTCAAATGATTGAGTACCCACTCCCCATTTTCTATAGGGGATTCTCCTTATAGGATAGAGGAACCAAAAAATTTTAAATTAAGGGGGTGCTACTCAATTAGTCTAAGACATATGGGAGACCCACACTTTGGGGCGATATGGGGGCTTCCAACCCCAACATCTCTTCAATTATCTTGATTGATCATTACTATCTGTTTACCATCAACAGAAGATGTGTAAAACTATTCAAACCACCCTTAATATCTATAAATACACTTAATATTACTCTTATGTTAATTTTTGAAAACCACTCACAAAAAAATATTTATGCCTAAACATATAAGATAAGAAAAGTCAAATTCGATGAGAAAATCACACAGTGCGTACCAGGGGTAAATTAAATGAAAGATAATATATCCAAATGGACCTATACACTATATCAAATGTATTTCTAGTCCATGTATATATACTTGCCATTTAAGGGTTCTACATGAAATGTCTCAGCCAGCAGGGGTCGACCAATGATCTCATGTCCATGCTCATGTATTTTGGGTCATGACCTTGTACTCTTGGAGTACACAGAATGTCCTACTACACAAGGCTCGAGTTGTGTGCTGCTAGATCATTAAATGAACTACAAATGAGGTTGAAACTGAATTTGGGGACAACTGCATATCATGTGATCCTTATTTATTTCCCAAAACACTAGTTACCACAATAGGTGGACTGAATTGAGTGAGTTCTAATACTACACACTATACACTTGGGTTATCTACCAAAATACGAGATCCTTTTTATTTATCTAGATATCCTCATTTGTTTCCTATTTTCTCATTGAATTAACACCTATAATAAGTTGTAATCACCCTATTCATCGATTTTGTCCCTCTAGTGGTCCGAAATCATAATCTGAATAACCACATTAAGATTCTCCGAACACTCCACACCACTCCCATCACTGATCACTAATCTAGATACCAGATCCATAGAGTATCACAAATAATCTTTCCTAATTTCTCAATGGAATAGTTACCACTTAATCATTCTCTAATCTAATATGAATCTACGAATTCAATCGTGCTTGATCCCACCTCGAAAATGTCAAACTATGACCTCGTGGGACAATAATGGAGAACATGGAGAACATGAGGGGGAAAGGTCACAATAATAAAGTTACCATTATCATTGGAAAACATTTATTGGTAAGTGATTATATATAAAATATATATAGGTTTAATATCATATAATATCCATAAAAATTAATATAATAAAAATAGAATGTCTCATGCGAAGAAAAGATTATTGTGGTTCAAAAGAAGATAAAAAATGCATTCTCTATAATTTAATAAAAAGGATTGAATCCAAAATTAATGATCTCAACCAGGATTATGGTTTGTGGTTTTTTAAAAAATTCATTCTCTAGTGATGAAAAAGACCAAATGGGATCATTACCTCTCGATACACCTCAATCTGATTGATGTTCATTGTCTGATCTTGATCCACAAATGAAGAATATCGGAGATTTCTCAAAAAACTATTTGGGTTATGAAACTAACACAAGTTTATTTCCATGACATGATATTTAAATATAGATTTAGGTTTTATTATTATTAAATGAAGAAAATAATTAAATTAATTAATTAATCCACTAAATGTTCCATTAAACAACTGCTTCATTATAGTGTCTAGTGGTGAAAACAATTAGGGTCAGGCCTAGGGTAAAACGTGCATTATAGATTCATCCATGGTCTACTATTTATTGTTTGAGACTCCATTTGGGGTTTATTCCAATTTTTCAAGAGAACTAAATGCGTTAATTGATAATATTTTTTTATAATATGAATTCTAGATCACTATTACTCATAATCTAATGATTTCATAGAACGTGTCTTTGAAAATATTCCTTATTATATTTGAATGTTTTATAAGTGAAAAAGGGTAACTAAAATAGTATTTATTTACATTATACCAATTAAAAAAATTATATTATTAATTCAATTATTTTTTTAAAAGATTTTTTCTTGTGTTTTGTGTTCATATATTAATAGTAATTCATACACCGATAAAAATTGAACCAGAATAAATGAATTCCAAATTTAAAATCATTATGTACACCTTTTGTTATATGTCCTCTATTATTTTTGGCAATTTATTTATGTAATCACACCAAATATTTAAATTTTCTTTGTTAAATTTAAATTGTGTTTAAGGTTATTTTAATAATAGATAAAGCTTAAAATATATCCCAAACATATATAAATTTGATTACTCGAGTTAATATAAACCCTATAGAACCTTATATTATAATAATAATTCTATTTTTCCACTTTACAGGATTATGAAATAAATATTAATCTTTTATTAAATTTCTCGTTTTCATCTACCCCACTTATAAAAGGACACCAAAACAACTCTTCTATAATCACTTAAAGATTCATTTAAATTATCTAATACCTTCCCAAATACAATACTAATATTCCTACCCACATATATTCGTATTATTTTTTGTATAATACCTATCGTAGAGTTATTAAGGTGTAACACAATGGAATTTTTCTGAAGAATATGTATAATTCTTAACCAAGAGTTTTCATTTTATTTATTATGTAGCCTCCTCCCAATATTAGTAAACTATTTTTAAATAATAAAATAAGTATATTACATATATATTTATTTTATTAGGATTATATCATAACCAATATTGATCACCACTACAATCAAATTGTAAATGAAACCATCTTTCTTGTGTACACCAGACTACCATCTCAGGAACCGATGTAATTTATTATCCATCACTGCCTCTCATGAAAGGTTATAATAATGAATTATAGGTATATATATATATATGATATTCATGAAATAATTGTAAGTTATTAGATAACATATTATTTTTTCTTATATTTCCATCCACTAAAAAATTATAAATTCATTCATTCAAACATGTGGATTACCAACTTCATAAAGCGATGTAATTATTTTTTCATAACCATATCAAATGGATGATATATATTTTTATATTTAGGAAAATAATATAGTATTCGTGATATAATAATAAATATGTGAATAAAAAATTATAATTAAAACCATTCTCTCATTTTCATTAAAAATGGAAACATTAGTAATGGTTATTGTAGAGACCCAAAGCTTGACGTACATGGACATTACATTACTTTTGCAGAATACATAATACCTGAAAAAAACAGACGCCCAAAGACTCTATTAGTTTAGTGTTTTTGGAAACTCGGAATGTAATCTTCTAATCATGGTGAAATATCTTCAAAATCTCCCATAAAGATCTTCCCCTTTTGGTTTTCTTACCTAAATCCTTTCTTTATATCCTAGGAAACAAACATAAAAAGGGTGAGCTCAAAAGCTCAGTAAGGGTAAACATAGAGAACATAAAACAATCCATAAACATTTGAATGCAAAAACATGAACATAAAATCTAAACATCAAAATCTTGAGAAAACACATAAATCTTGGAAGTACATAAGGCATATATCATAAATGAACATCAACCATGATAAAATATCATGGGAATAAAACATGTAACTGTGGAAAACCATTAAACACATGATATGATTTTGATAGTAGCCAAGGAATTACTGCCAAGACCATATTAGTGGACAAAGCCCCTTTCTGAATCGAGTTCACTCCTCGTTCCAGTCCTATATCACTGAACCGAATTAACTTACCATTCCAGCCATGTCTATCTCATGAGATATAAATATTTACCCAATGCATTTGAGGGAAATATTGGTCCCACCCATATTTTAATGAAATCATTCTTAAGTGTTCCACAACATAAATATAAATTATTGATCATAACCTAAGAATAAAATGGGTTTCATAAACATCATCCCATCATAACATAATCCATATAAAACAAATGGATATCATTTCATCATAAGAAAAGTGAAACCATGTAAATCATAGAGACATTATACTTGAAACATACACATATGAAATAATGTCATCTAAGATGGAAAATGGTTTTCATAAAACACTTGAAATGAATTCTTGAGGAAAATATCCTTTCTTTTCAAAATCATTTTCTTTTCAAAAAATGCCATGTAATTTTAAAAGAAAAGGACTTTTGTTGTAAATTATTATTAAATATTGTAAAGGAAGCTTTATGAAAATTAGGCGTTATGGAACCATAAAAATCCATTCGTGTCGTATAAGTTAAAAAAACATTCTTCTCGTACTTTTTCCAGAAAAGTCAAAAAGTACCTCGTATGGTAATCAAAAGAAAGATTCCTTACATACCATGTAGTAAAAGTCAAAAATGTGTAAAAATATACTTTAAAAATACATGAAACAATTTTTATAAAATAGTTACATGGATGATAAATATAACCCCAGTAGATACTTACGAATAAACAATATCAGATAAAAACGAGATTGGAAAAGTTAGCCCTTACCTTATGTCCAATTTCTTCTGTATGTGTCCGAGAATCCGGTATAGTAGATTTAAAAATATTATTAACTTGTAACAGAACCATAATAATATTTATGATATCATATATGACTCACTTACGACTTTATATTATCTGATCATTTGTTAATTCCATGTTAAAGCAACATTTTGGGTAAGTTCATTTCATTTATCGTACGTGTTTCGAAATGTTGTTCTTGATATTATTAATTATATCGTTATTTACTTAATTCCATAATTTAAAACATTATTTATATATAATATATATTCAGTATATAAATATATATGATAGATTGATAAATGGAATGGAATACACCGTTAATGGAGACGGTAGGTCCTGAGTACGCATGAACGCTGTTTTCGTTTGCTTATTGAATTAAATTGAATTACGTAAATGAAACATATATGTACATAAATCCAGTATCATTATTATGTAATATCTTTCATGATTATTTATTATATATACTTTATAATCATACTTGAATGGTTAATCATGGAAAATGAATCTCATCGCGTTGGTGGGGATGGTAGTCCTTACGTACGCACGAGCGATGATATCATTCCCATGATCGTGGAATTGTATTTAAGGGTTTGTATAATATTTTAGAATCAATATCACTTTACTATAATTATATATAGTTATTTATTTACACCATTATACCCATCCAAGTAAGGTGGTGGTGGAAAAACAGATTACACAACGGCGTGGAGACGATATTCCGTACGTACACACGCGTGTTGATTTCATTTTCCGTAGGATGGATAGAAGGCGAAATAGGGTTGTTTCATATTTATAATGAAATATCAGTATATTAGTGATATCTATGTTATTACTTCATAATTAAACAACTAATGAATAATAAGTAGAAGAAGAAATAAAGTTGAAATAATCGGTAACAGACATTACCTCTTCTTTGAAGCGCCTCTTCTTAACCTCCTCTTAGGGCACTAAAGATGGTCTTTGAAAAAGACCAAGACCTCTAGGATGTTTCAAGGGAAGTTGAGAATGTAAATGGGTAGGTTTTGGCCAAGATTTAAGTATCAAAGTGGTGTGTGGAGGAGAGGGAGGAGGTGCCCTTTTTATAAGGGAGGAGAGGGGCACCTTAGGAAAACTTAAAATATTATTTTATAATAAAGTCATGTACGATTTTTAATAGATCCAAATTAATTTATTTCAAAGATAAGGTGGGTATGGGTCAAAATCCGCTCAACCAATTGATTTTAGACAAGTTTAGTTTACTATTTTATCCTAATCATTTAGATTTAACTCTACGTTAAATATTTTAACTTTTACTGTGTCATTTTGTTTTCTTACACTATACAGTTAATAAACTTACTATTACAAGTGAAACGAACCCCAAGTGGTTCATTATTAACTTATATATCCTAATATAAGTCATTTTTTAGAACCTTAGATATTTAGGAATAAAAGAACAATTAATAATATAATATTTGTTTTAAAAACTATTTTATGTCAATTTTGACAGTATTTGGTAATTGATTTTTGTGAAAATCATAAAAACATCATTAGTTCAAATAAATTTATTTAAATAAATATTAAAAAGTCATATTAACCTATAAAATTAATTTAATTTATACAAAAGTCTCAAATTAAAGTTATTTGGGAATTTATAATATCAATTATTTTAATATTTCATTATTTATGTAATTACTGCATCACCATTGTGTCATAAATAAATTAAGTTATTTAATGTCTAAAAATTTAAAATAAAATACAAGTATGTAGGAAATATTTTTACCTTTCTATTGAATATTTATAGTCAAATTTATATTATGTATAACCCTATATTATAAATGTTTTAGTTATTAAGCTTTGATTTTAACCAATTTAACTTTTCTTTAAATAAAATAATAATAAATGTCTTAATATAATCCAAATGGACCTAAAGGATGATATTTTATTTCTCAGGTTGTTTTTGATCTAATTACACTTATCCAATAGAATTAGGACATGTGTTAGGGTAATAGTAATATCATTTTTACCCTTCATTACCCTATTTACTTTTAACCACGGTAAGTAAAAGTAAAAAGATACTATTCACCAAAAATCATTTTTATCTTATTGAACCACATTTTACTCCTTGATATTAATAGTGTCTCTTGGATTTTCAAAATTCTACTCACAGAAGTGTAAAATTAAGTTTTATGTAAATGTTCAAATTCTCCTAGGAGGTGGGTAAAAGAGGGTGAAAAGTTCAATAAAATTTTTATATATCAAAAATTATTATAAAATGACTCAAATGAATTAAATTTAACTTATATAGGTATTATGTATAAATTTTGACATAAAATAAATTTAAATAAAATAAATAATTATTTAAATAAAAATTTGGTTTTTAAATAGTAACCCATTGTTTTCACTATTCATCAAAAATTGAAAGTTTTCAGAAAAATACCAAAAATTCACCATAGGCTAATTTTGATATTCCAAATCCAAAAATGAAGTCCATTTTGAAAAATAAAATTTATAAAATTTCAAAAATGTGGGTATTACTATTCATAACGACTAGTTCATAATAATATTATAGTAATATCTCGTTTACTGAAACTCGGTATTGTATATTATACACGCTATTGAGGAAGGTTTTGATTGCGTGTAATGAAAGCTAAGTGAGGGCTATGTGTAGTGAAAGCATTGTTTGGTGTTGTGTATAACATAATCAGAACTTATTTCATTTGTACATTAAACAAAATATATACTTAATGTTGCATAGAATAATTTCCACAAAACGAACATGGAATTGAGTGTAACACGAGCCAAGAATAGTGTTGCGTATACTTAAAGCTAATACAGTGTTGCGTATAGTACAAGTTAATCTTGGTGTAGTGTATAATAGAAGACAATCAAAGAAATTAAAAATATTATATATCATAAAATTTCAGGGTGTTACATTCTACCCCCCTTAAAATGAATTTCTCCCTCAAAATTCGTTGGGGTTATAAATTTGTTACTACTTGAAAGTTTCGTTCATAGAAACCCACATTGTAAAAATGAATACCAAAACTAAACTATAAAAACTAAATTATGAAATGCCACGGTTACCGAAATTAACTAATCACTGGGTTTCCATATAAGAGAACATAAGTGAAAATATGGATATGGAAGAAAAATATAACCATCATGTTCTGATGGAGAGTGGTGGATAACATTGCTATGAAAAAGCCAACAATCACAAATCCATAAATTTGTGATGATCTAAGGTACCATCTGATTCATTGTATATAAGGGCACTAGACAACATTTTTGTTTTTTAAGATCATTTCCCTAAAGTTGAATAATTTGACTTAGAAGAAATACTTACTTTATTTCGGTATAATCTCACCGTTGTTTGTGCCTTGAACAATTTCCACTTCATCTCTTAAATAAATAAAGTTGAATTTTTCATTAGTTATGTGTTAGTAGATCATGTGATAGAATGATGGGTCATTTCATATGTCTCAAACAAAAGGTTATAAAAATTTATCAAATATACATAAGTCTATCTATGGTGAGGTTAATCATATCTGATTCCAAAAATGTACTTATACTTCATCTATCATACCGCTTAATAAAATAAAACGAGTTCATACTAACCCGGGACTTCCTGTATGCCAGTGGTAGGAAATAAAAGCCCGTCGCACTTCAATTGTGGGTTCAATTACCACAGCCTTGTCCGACATGACGGATTGTCTCCTGTCTTGCAGGTTGTCCCTTTTTCTAAAACTACTTTATTATAACATTCCTGCAGTAATATCGAAAAAATTTCTAGCCTTAAACAATACTATCTGATTCCCAATATAATCCAGTCTAACCTTATGATTTATCCAAAATACTTCTTTCCAAACTCATAGTATAAAGAGGATGATTACTAGAATGGTCATCAACCAAGCATGTGAATACCATCATTTATCCCCCATTTATCATAAGATATATCTTATTGATCGCATTCCAAACATGTGAATACCTTAATCTTATATTCTCTTGAAAAATGAATACCCATTGAACCTTAATAAAAACATGAATACTGTCAAAAGTTAACTCTTTCCATATACCTAAATCCAAAAATTTCTGTATATTCAAACTATGATATCACATTGTCCTTATATCATCCATGAGCTCATCAATACTATAAAATAACTCATTATCTCGTTATCTCTTCATTATGCGCATATCATCTACGTTCCAAAAATATATGAATTAACCTTTCATGGTTACTGGTACCATTCAATATATACTTTCAAATACTTTAGAAAAACAATAGTTTAATAATCCGTAGATGTGTCTTTATTCCATAGTACCATTACCTATACAACATAACTCTTGATAAACATAAATCATTCCACTACCTTATTAAACCATTGACCAAGCTTCAACACTTCTTTCATCTTATATATAATTTGTAGTCTCCTCATCATCACCCACATAAATTATACCCATATGACCATGCTAATTCTCTTCATGATATTTTACCTTAGGGTATTGGTTTGCATAATGCCCATACATTCCACATTTAAAACATCTAATCATTGTCGATGTCGTAGAAATACCTTTATCCTTTTCCATGGTGTTAACTGAACCTTTTCCTTTTCACTCAATGGATTTGTGTCTTTCTTTTCCGCACCCAAAGCATCTTCCAGTTCCTTTGAAAAATTCTCTTTTATGCCTCTTCCCACATGATTTACATGAGGGAAATTGAACTTTCTTTACTATTTGATCATCATGAAACTCTATCTTTCTCTTATTAGCTGAGTCGGAAAACTTACCAAAGTTGAGATTATTGATCATATTATGAGATTTAAGATTAGGCATAATAACTATGTTTGGACTTCCAAATTCAATTTCATTTGGTTTCTCATGAATAATATCATTCAATTGTCCATCATATCCTCTATTATCATGAATCTTCCTGTTTCCGGCCATTTTCTAAAACCCAAAAAGAATAGTGTTAGAGGAAAAATCATGTTAGGGAAAACAACATAATAAAGGGGGGGGGGGGGGGTACCGTCAAAATTTAACATCTTAGGTTAAATTATAAGATCGTTACCGTAATTACAGGACTATAACCTATACGTATATTTATCTTTAGGGACATCCCTTGACATACCTTAGAAATATCTCTAGGGATTTCACTAAAGTTTTCACATCCAAGTTTCCAAAGGTTAACTAATACTTCACTCTGATACCAACTATAGAGACCCAAAGCGTGACGTACATGGAAATTACATTACTTTTGCAGAATACTTAATACATGACAAAAAAAGCCGCCAAAAGACCATATTAGTTTAGTGTCTTTGGAAACTCAGAACACAATCCTCAAATCATGGTGTAAGATTTTCAACATCTCCCATAAAGATCTTCCCCTTTTGATTTTCTTACCTAAAACCTTTCTTTATATCCTGGGGAAAATAAAACCTAAAATGGGTGAACTCAAATTCTCAGTAAGGGTAAACATAGAGAACTTAAAACAATCCATAATCATTTGAATGAAAAAACTGGAACATAAAATCTAAACATCAAAATTTTGGGCAAAGACATAAATCTTGGAAGTACGTAAGGAATATATCATAAAGAAACATCAAACATGATAAAATAGCATGGGAATAAAACATTTAATTGTTGCAAACCATTAATCACATGATATGATTTCCATAGTAACAAAAGCATTGCTGCCAAGACCATCATAGTGGACAAAGTCCCTTTTTGAATCGAGTTCACTCTTCATTCCAGTCTTGTATCACTAAACTGGATTAACTTACTATTCTAGCCATGACTATCTCATGAGATATAAATCTTTACCCAATGAATTGGAGGGAGATATAGGTCCCACCCATCTCATAATGAAATAATTCTTATGTGTGCCACAACATAAAGATAAATCATTCATCATAACCGAAGAATAAAATGGGTTTCATAAACATCAAACCATCATAACATAATCCATATAAAACAAATTAATATCATTTCATCATAAAAAAGTGAAACCATGTAAATTGTAGAGACATTATACTTTAAACATACACATATGAAATAATTTCATTTTAGATGGAAAATGGTTTTGATAAAACCCTTAAAATGAATTCTTGAAAAATATACATTCTTTTCAAAATAATTTTCATTTCACAAAATTCCATGTAATTTTAAAAGAGAAGGACTTATGTTGGAAATAATCATGAAATATTATAAAGGAATATTTATGAAAATTAGGCGTTATGAAACTGTAAAAATCCATTCATGTCGTATAATTTAAAAAAACATTCTTCTCGTACTTTTGCCGGAAAAGTCAAAAAGTACCTCATATGGTAATCAAAAGAATGATTACTTACATACCATGTATTAAAAGTAAAAAATGGGTAAAAAAGACTTTAAACATACATGAACCCATTTTTAGAAAATATGTACATGGATGATAAATATAACCCTAGTAGATACTTAACAATAAACAATCTCGGATAAAAACGACATTGGAAAAGTTAGACCTTACCATATGTAAAATTTCTTCTGTATGTGTCCAAGACTCCTATATAGTGGGTTTAAACATATTATTAAATTGTAACAGAACCATAATAATTTTTATGATATCATATATGATTCACTTACCACTTTATATTATCTGTTCATTTATCAATTCCATGTTAAAGCAGCGTTTTGGGTAAAATCGTTTCATTTGTCGTACTTGTTTCGACATGTTATTCTTGATATTATTACATATATCCTAATTTACTCAATTCCATAATGTAAAACATGATTTATATATAATATATATTCATTATATTAATATATATGATAGATTGATAAATGGAATGAAATACACCATTCATGGAGACAGTAGGCCGTGCGTATGCATGAACGCTGCTTTCGTTTCCTTTTTGAATTAAATGGAATTAAGTAAATGAAAAATATATGTAAATAAATCCAGTATCATCATTATGTAATATCTATCATTATTATTTATTAAATATACTTTATAATCATACTTGAATGGTTAATCAGGGAAAATGAATCTCATCGCGTTCGTGGAGACGGTAGTCCGTGCGTACGCACAAGCGATGATATCATTTCCATGATCGTGGAATTGTATTAAAGTGTTTTTATAATATTTAAGAATAAATTTAACTTTACAATAATCATATATAGTTATTTATGTACACCATTATACCCATCCAAGTAAGGTTGTGGTGGAAAAATAGATTATACCACGGCGTGGAGACGATATTCCGTACGTACACACGCGCGATGTTTTTGTTTTTCATAGGATGGATAGAAGGTGAAATAGGGTTGTTTCATATTTATAATAACATATCAGTATATGGGTGATACTGATGTTATTACTTCATAATGAAACAACTAAAGAATAATAAGTAGAAGAAAAAATATAGTTGAAAGAATCGGTAATAGACATTGCCTCTTCTTTGAAGCGCCTCTTCTTTACCTCCTCTTAGGGCACTAAATATGGTCTTTGAAGAAGGCCAGGACCTCTAGTATGTTTCTAGGGAATTTTAAAAGGGAAATGGGCAGGGTTTGGCCGATCTTGAAGGCTCAAATGGGTGTGTGGAAGAGAGGGAGGAGGTGCCCTTTTTATAAGGGAGGAGAAGGGCATCTTATGAAAACTTAAAATATTATTTTATAATAAAGTCATATTCGGTTTTTAATAGATCCGAATTGATTTATTTCTAAGATAAGGTGGGGATGGGTCAAAATCCTCTCAACTAATATATTTTAGACAATCTTAGTTTACTATTTTATCCTTATCATTTAGATTTAACACGAAGTTAAATAATTTAACTTTTACCGTGTCTTTTTGTTTTCTTACATTAAATGATTAATAAAGATACTATAAAAATCCAAACGAACCCTAAGTGGTTCATTATTAATATATATATATTCTTATTTTAGTCATTTGGATGAACACTATATTTTTAAGAATAACATAACAATTAATAATATAATATTTATTTTAAAATCTATTTTATGTCAATTTTATACTATTTGGTAATTGATTTTTGTGAAAATCATAACAACATGATTAGTTCAAAAAACATTAACTAGATCAATACTAAAAAGTCATATTAACCTATAAAAATAATGGAATTTATAAAAAGTCTCATATTACATTTATTTGGGTATTTATAATATCAATTATTTTAATATTTCATTTTTTAGGTAATTACTGCATCACCATTGTGTCATAATTAAATTAAATTATTTAATATCTAAAAATTATAAATATAATTCCATTAGGTAGGAAATATTTTTATATTTCTATTTAATATTTATAGTTGAATTTATATTATGTATAACCCTATATTAAAAATGTTTTAGTTATCAAACTTTGATTTTAAACATTTTAACTTTTCTTTAAATAAAATAATAATAAATGTCTTAATCTAATTAAAATAGACCTAAAGGGTAATATTTTATTCATAATGTTGTTTTTGGTCGAATTACACTTATCCTGTAGAATTCGGACATGTTTTAGGGTAATAGTAATATCATTTTTTCCATTAATTACCCTATTTACTTTTAACTGTGGTAAATAAAAGTAAAAAGTTACTATTCAGCAAATATTATTTTTATCTTATTGAACCACATTTTACTCTTTGATATTAACTTTGTCTATTGGATTTTTGAAATTACATTCACAAAAGCTGTAAAATTATCTTTTATGTAAAATTTCAAATTCTCCTAGGAGGTGTGTAAAAGACAGTGAAAAGTTCAATACAATTTTTATTTATCTAAAATTATTATAAAATGAATCAAATGAATTACATTTAACTTATATAGTTATTATTTATCAATTTTTACCCAAAATAAATTTAAATAAAATAATTAATTATTTAAATAAAAATTTGGTTTTTAAATAGTAACCCAATGTTTTCACTATTCATCAAAAATTTAAAGTTTTCAAAAAAATACAAAAAACTCACCCTAGGATAATTTTGATATTCCGAATCCAAAAATAAAGTCCATTTTGAATAATGAAATTTATAAAATTTAAAAAAAGTGGGTATTACTATTCATAACGGCTTGTTCATAATAATATTATAATAATATCTCGTTTAGTGAAATCCAGTATTGCGTACTACACATGCTATCGAGGAAGGTCTTGATTGCGTGTAATGCAAGACAATTTAGGGATGCGTGTAGTGAAAGCTCCATTTGGTGTTGCGTATAAAATAATAAAAACTTATTTCATTTATACATTAAACAAAATCTGTACTTTATGTTGCATAGAATGATTTCCACAAAACGAACTTGAAATTGTGTGTAACACGAGCCAAGAATAGTGTTGCGTATACTGCAAGATAACATAGTGTTGTGTATAATACAAGCTAATATTGGTGTAGTGTATAATAGACGACATCAATGAAATTAAAAATAATATATCTCATAAAATCTCGTGGTGTTACAGTTATGTAAGACATACCGTCTCAACGATTGTAACATAATTCATTTTTGTAAATATCATTCTTTTTTTGTTTTAAAATAATTATTAATGTGTTAAAATTATAATTATATAATAATTAAAATTATGAATTTGTTTTAATAATGACCTCTTTTAACATGGCCATCGTACCAATAGTAGTTCCATATTATAAACTGAATGTCCTCAAAACGCATGACTTAACATTACCGAGGTCGTATCAAAATAAATCATCAATAGAAATGATATATGTAGAAAAATTATAATGTAATGAATATGAAAAATTTATTAATTTAGTGAATAATTAAAATAATACATGATAATTCATAAGGAACGCATGAGAAACAATTACTTAATTTACTCATTTAAATGTTTCTAATTATTTGTTTTATTAATATGTATATTCCACGTCCATTATCATAATATTAATTTATAAATGTATCTATTTTTACATAAATGAACCATAAAAAGGATTTTTTATCTTTTTTATAGTCTTTGAATGTTTTTCAAAATAAATATGTTCATTTATTTTATAGGGGGCATTTTTATGTTATCTATAAATTGTGATAGGAATGTAACATTTTAACGCATATGGATTCAACAGATTTTCTCACCACTATAAACATTATTTTATGTATGGATTCATTTATATGATTTCCTGAATTAATAAAACAAATACCCAACTCACATGGTTCTTGATATATTATTATTGATTTTTTAGAGAAAAGGGAAAAATCAATATAAGAAAATAGTTTATTTATGGGGTAAAACATATATTTTCATCAGTTTGATAACGGAAATGAAATAGTTTATGTGTTTAATATGTCTTATGGTTGATAGAAATTTTTTATGATTGGATGAGATTGGTATAGATCTCTAATTCTTTGGTAAATTAATATTTTTTCTATAGAATATTATTTTAAGGGGATTGTTATGTAATTATATTTGAAAGTGTTATAATAAGAGTGTTATAAATTATGTTACATGTTACCAACATGACTTTTCTATGCTCACAATTTAGTTTAAATGGGAATATATTTATTTCTTAGGGTTAGATATTTTTATTAATGAAAATATTATTCCCTTTAAGTGTAAAATACATGTTTTCAATAGAACATTTTTCATTGGTTAACATGATTTCTTGGAAACCCTCATTATTATGAAATTTCCATTATGTTTTTTTTTTAATTTTTTTATGATGAAATTGGTAGAAATTTATATTTATTGAATAATGAAACAATTATTTGATCTCAATGTTTATTACATTAAAGAGAAACTATATTTTATAATATTTTGGTCTCGAAATGGATTAATGAGTTTATTTCCTCTTTAAATATCAACTAATGATCCTTTATTGTGATTATCCAATCTTTTTAAATGTTTTTTATAGGATTTAAGGAGTATGATTAATTATGAAGTCAATTTGAACCTTGTAATGAATTGATATTAAAAAAGAACGAGGATATTTTTAAAATTTTTATATTATAAAATTATGGAAACTTAAATTATGAGGCTGCAATGACACATATAAAATTAATTTTGAATTTATGAACCAACCATCCTCAAAACACATGATATGGGATTAAATGATTATGAAATTTAATTTTTTTCTAAAATAAATTATATAAATGGTTTAAGGATAAGTGATTAATTTTAGAAAATGATTTCATACAAGTAAATTATTGATATATGTATATTATATTGGTTTTTAAAGTATACACATAGCATGTCTAGAAATCTAAGAAGAAGGATACTTTTTTGGGAACACTATATGATTAAGTTAAATGGAAATAAATTTGGATATGATGGGATTTTATTTTTATAATAATAGTTTATTAATATTTTATCGGTATATATGCTCTTATTTTCGCTTTATATTGATTTAGGGTATTTTTTGGAAAATATATACTCATTTAAGAGATTATATGAATAGGAAATATAAATTTTTATGCATTTAAAATAATGACTGAATAATATTATTTGGAGATAAATTTTATATTTATTTTGGTAGAATAATTGATCAAGTCCTTTTAAATTTTGGTTCTTATGTTTGATAGGTATATTTTATATTTGTTTCAATGTTACTTTTTTTATAGAATTTGTAATATATAATCTTGATTGATAATATTGATGATTCAATATTTAATATAGTAAAATAACATAAAAATAATCATGTTCTTAAATCATAATATTTAAATATTTTTATTTTATACTGATAATGAAGGAAAATTTTATCTAAACAATAAATTATATATCAGAATAAATTATTGGATCACTTATATAACAATGGACACTTTAGGTTTACAGTTTTAGGGATATAATAAAAAATCTGTTATAATAATACCCTTTTCTTAAAAAGAGTATATCTCCATTATAACCAAATCTTATTATTCCATCATAAGCCTTCCTCATCTCCCATAATTTACTTCAAAAATGAAAACTTTATGGAAAAAATTCATTTTACATCACTATTCATAATTTGGGGGAAAAGGAAATTTAAAAAAGGGTAAGCTGAAACCCTCATTAAGGGTAAACATAGGACTTAAAATTTCAATGTCATTATTGATAATAATATAAGATATGTGTATGATTCCATAATAAAATTTCATGATAATAACATAATAAGATTTGTAAATAACAAAACATGGATCTTGAAATGTTAAACATGGAATAATAAATTAATATATAATAAGATTCACATAAGTCAACAATCATGATACATGTGAAAATTCATTGAATATAGAATCTATTATAAAATCAAAGAAAATATTGATAAAACATGTTATTATCAGGTAACTTAATTATTATAACATTCTTACAATCACTCTTACAAATTAAATAACCTTCCCTAAAAATTTTAACAGCCTATTAGAAAAAACCTATAACCAGTTAACTCTATCTCATTAGAAAATGCATTGGAGGGATAAAATAGACCTACCCATATTATGTTTGACAAAAAAATCCATTTTTATATTCTAATTAACTCTCCAACCCCACTTTAATAAATAATTTTCATGTACCATTCCATGATAAAAATAATTAAAATTGTGCACATTTCAACATAATGATAACCACTGTTCTTTCATACATTGATTTAACCAAATACATGAAATGAGTTCCATAGAAATATCTTTGAAAAAATAATGATCCATCTAGAGAAAGAGTAAATATGGTATCATTATATAAAACAGCTAGGTTATTATAAAAAAATAAAGGATTGTTTTCATTTATGGATAAAAAAATAAAATACCATTTAATACATTCGTAAGGGAAACCCCCTTTAGTTTTTGAAAATATATTTCAAAAAATAAAAAATTCTTGAATATTTGGAAACCATTTTATTCAAAAATGTGGAAGGAAATTTATTGTAAGTTCCTCAATTCATTTAGTGTTCATTATGGATGGAAACATGATTTACGTCATTATTTTTTAAAAATGACTTTGTTCACACCATCATTAAAACGTTACTTATTACGAATATAACAAGATGATTCTTTTAAAATATTAATATAAAAATTCAATAAAGTATAAAAACACATTAAAAATTCATTCTAAAATAAAAATAATCATTCTTATATATATATATTATTAAAATGAATATGGAAGGAAATTATTTTCCGACCTAAATATAAGAAATTATGTCATTGTTTCTATAAAACATATATTTTATTTTTTCTATGAATTGCATAAAATGTTACAAAAACAAGAAAATTTATAGTAATATTAACTATAGAATATATATTATTGGGGTTTGTTAGATAATAATAATAAAAATATCTCAATGTAACTGCAATCATAATCAATACAAATTAAAATGAGATTGATACATAACCCACTTACCCTATTGGTAACTTTTGCGTCACACGACCCCTTAAATAATAAAATTAGATTAATTTTTAAATTTTATGAACACAAGATGATTAATGATATATTTCACAACCCCCCCCCCCCACACACACCCATGAGAACCCCTTCTAAGAAGATAATGAGAGATGAGAGGTGCTGATTCCCCAGTCCCATCTCAAGTAGGCCCCATGTTAACAACTAGAATCAATAGTATATCATATATATAAATGGGTGGAATTAAAAAATAAGAGACATTTGTGGAAGGGATATATAAGATATATATGCAAATAAAAACCATCTCATAAATATATAAAAAAACCAAGGGCATATATGTAATTTCATATTTTACTAAAAAACTCAAATAAAAATTAAAGTATCAAAGAGGTAAACTCAATAGTGACCACAAAGCTTAAATAGTCCCTAAAAATAATGAGGTACAAAATATATCCCAAAATACTACCCGATCATCCCAAAAAGAATATAGTTTATATATATGTGGGGTCAGGAAAATAATGTACATTGTAGTATCCTCATTGAATCCTCTCATAAAAAAGATAAAGAGAGCATACTAAATTTTAGTGAATAAAAAGTAAAACAAAATCATAACCTAATTAGGTATACTATGCTTGTAGAATTTCCACAACTATCTATCACCAAGTATCACATCAAAGAGATCAAATATTATAAAAATAACTAAACAAGTTTATCGTGAAACCACTTCAAAAATGATTTTCCACTCTTCTCCCAACATCACATGTCTTGAGTCATCTCCCCCAAAAATAAGCCATCCCATAAGCATCAGGTCCAAGTATCCCAACATGAACCGCATACATCAGATTATCACATATCACATCTCCATATAGTAACAATGTTGTTTATAATATTCGTCACATCCTATTTTATGTATATCATATTTTGACTATTATATATCAACTAATCGTAGCCTATACACCGAGTAAGGTACCAAATGTTACCACAATGTATAACCATCATACCTATAATAATCCTTTGAATACGATATTAAGAGATACATGTGTTGGAAATTACTTTAGGCCCACATATCCATATACAGACATATGTGTGAAAAATAACTATCACGTATACAAGAACATAATTCAACCAAGAAGTGATAGGTGCACCAGAGGGGGTATCCGGACATCCATCCCCCCCACTTGGATGTTAGGGAGAACTCCTTCCTAGAGTTCATTGGGTGTTAGTATCCCTAATCCAAAATGGTATTGTATAACATGAAATCACAGAAAATATAGGATATAATATATACCACAACCACAATAACGACATAACATAGTTATAGAATCAACATCAACTAATGTCACTCGGATTACAACCTTCCACTTCTAAGATATGATATCTTATAAAAGACAATTAATATAAAGCTATTCAATAAACTAATTATTTTTTTCAGTTATCCATTCATTATTTAGTGATCCATTAATTGAACATCAACATTATTCCACAATATTATTACATTAATTATCAAGGTAAAGTATATTTCCTATTAGAATATTCCAAAATGAGCCCACATTTATTAAATATAATCTATTTTTCATTACATGAACAACAAGCCCCATGGGTAAAATAATTTATTAAATATTATTAACATCATTCCATAATTCCAGTTACTATAGGATAACATCATATTATACTATCAATAGAAGCAAACATGCACATCCAGCTACATAAAAAAGTGGGGAAAAATATAGATAAAAAAGACCTGACCATCAGCCGTTAAAAAAATTCATATCAAAAAAGGAATATAGGTTTAATCATATCAACGAGTAATCCCAACATCAACATGTTCTAATATGTACAGTTTCATCCTCAACAGTTACATGACTATCATGATGTCTATTTTCATCACAAATGTCAACTTCTTTCACATCATTCAAAAATACCTACCTTATACCACATCATCCATACCCTTCCCAACAATAATATTATCATAAAACATCACAAGAAAACCCTCACATATAGAGAAAATCAAAACAAATAAATATAATATACAATCAATAATGATATTTGGTCCCTAAAAAAGTCATTCATCCTTTATAAATAATCAGTAACCACTCTACCATTATTTTTCTTCATCAAACAACAATTTTAATTAAGTCATGAATTAACCAAATAATTATATTTAGGTTCTAACTACATGAAACCTAATGCATCCACAATAAAAATCTATTGAAATATTATTATGGTATCTTCCATAGGACTAGATTCAATTAACTATTAAAAGAAAAATTCTCAATTAACATGGCTTTTTTATTATTATTCTCAACAAGAATGACCATTCTTTGTATTATATATCAATTAAATTAATATATTGAAGATTATATTCATTAAAACACAAATACCACATAGATTTAAAATACTAAGGAAATACAGGTAATAGTGGATTCTGTTAAACATGTCTTTTTTTACTCTTTATAAATTTTAAAATGTATAAACAATGGTAAAATAACAAAAAAACATGCTACACAAGAAATGTATAGATATCACACTATCTAAAAAAACAAGAGGCAAATATTTATCATGGTATCACTAATAGATATGTCATCTCTATGCAATTCCATAATAATCAAATAAAATCATTATTAGGTTATTTAAATTTCCAGTGAAAGTATAAAACCTGATATCTAAATGATTATATGTGTATAAATAATAGTATCAATGACTCTCCTACCTCAAAATCATAAATGTTCTTTTCACGAAAACAAACAAACATTGTGGATCTTATTCACTTGTTCAAAATGATGGCGAATCTCTCCAAGGATACCACCCCACAAACATTTTCAAAAATAATAGAAACCCCACAATAATATAGGAAAAACAAAATCACATAGAAGGAATGAAAAGGGAGGAATAAGATCTATGAACCACAAGATAGTGATATAGAACAAATCATATATCCTTATATATCTAACATAAAAATCCTGCAATTAATCCCCCTTTTAAGAGCTACCAAAACTTCTGATTAAATTATTCTAGACTCCTAGATCATTGGGAGAGAATTCATAGTGTATCCAATAACATAATCCATTCTAGTTTTTAAATAATTATATATAGGGTATATTCGTGGTGTAAATCAATCTCTTACACACTAAACTCATCAATAATTAAATTTTATGAAAAATATATCACCTAAAAATATAATTCCTATATTTAATTTATTTCATCAATTTTAGGTTAACATTATAATTTTCATCGGAAACAAAACAAAATCTGTAAAATCCACTGACATCATAAAATACAATTATACTAAAAACCCCTTGTTATGATGTTAATTGTCCCTGATTTTTTTCTTTTAGCCTCCAAACACCAATAAACCTAAACTATAACCCTTATGGGCTCCATTGGCTTTGGAAACATGAAAAGAGTCGGAATAGATGGTTCAAATCGAAAACAAAAAATATCTCTCAAATAATTCTCATCCTTAAGAATTAAAAACAAATCCAAAATAGAAAAGTTTAGTGTCATACAAACAAAAACCCCTAATATACCTCTTAGGAATCTTTGTATCATACAATATCAACCACCACATTCTAAAAAAAGAACAAAAATAAAAAACCAAAATAAATGTATCATAAATACTATTCTTCTATAGATACAAACTAGAAAAGAGCATAGACACAACATGAAATAAGTTGAAACCATATGATAAAATGATACTAATTTAACAACCACAATAAGAATTTAAAATACAAGAGATATAAAAAACTAACTAACTTTGGTAAAGACAATGTATATATGAATCATATTCCTAGGTAATCTCTTTCACACCACTATGTCACCATAAAACATGGATAAATTGAATAACATATTCATAAAACACATTCACTTGGAGGTACTGGATCTTTATAGTGCACTACTAGAATATTGTGTCATTATAAATATCAATCTCATGAATTTAAATTATGAAAGAGTCATCATGAAAGTGACAATGAATATGTGACACGTAAAAAAATCACACATCTAGATTATAAGTGGGGGTAGGGATATATCATGCATCACAACCCCAATATGATCCAAAACCTTAAATGGTCTAACAAAAAAGGTAAAACTTTTACTCCCATGATGAAAAATTTTCTTTCCACAATGTTGTTTCATTGTTAAGAACACATGTTCACAAATTTTTAACTACATATGCCTCCTCCTATATTCATGTTAGTATTTTTTATGATCTTATATTTATTTTAACATCTCATGTATCACCTGGTCAATCTCTTTCATGTTATACACTAGCTCAAACCTGCTAATTTATACCTCTCTGGCCCCAGTCTATCATAATAGAAAATGTAAATGGTCAGTCTAAAAAAGCATAAAATGGTGATATACCAATTGTAGAGTGAAAAAAATTGGTGTGATTGAACACGATCATTGGTATGTCAAACATAAAAATTAAAGTATTCAAGAACACATCATGTTCTTAAGATTCTGAATGGTTCACTGTGTATCACCGTCCATATAGGGATGAAATGTACTTCTAATGAATAACTAAGTAGAAAAATAATAATAGAGACCTATCTATATCCTCGAGATAGAATGATTAAATTGGTTAGATTTAATCAACCTCTAGACACTATTAACTGTGACCACCTCATCTAGATACCACCTTAAAATCCTTTAATGATCATGACTACCTGATGAATACTAAGGAGAAAAGTTTGGTCAAACGATCCATAATCACCCATATAACATCACGATTTACTTATGATCAAGAAAAAATTACAACAATGTCCATCTATATGTGATACACCATCCACAATAGAAAATCTAACAATAATAGAAAACTAGCAGGAACATGTTTCTCATATATTACCATTTGGTAAACCAAACATAATTAAAAAACGATGAATCTATGTGTATCAACCCAAGACACCCAAAATAACTTTTCAAAGATCAATATATCTATTTCATGTTGGGATGAACCATCATGGGTGAGATGTGCAACATAAAAAAACCATATTATACATCATTGAAGGGAAAAAAATTATTCTCTGGAATAACACTTGGTGTGGTCCATCCTCAGATTAACCATCACGGGAATCATAAAAGAAAACATAATCTCTCTATGTCACCCCTTAAAAAACCTGTAGTTGGGACTCTTAAACATATACACCAAATATGACTACACTATAATCTATAGAAGATGACATCGTCCACTACCCACTCCCATATATAGGTTCATCACTAATAGTTATTCCCTTAATCTTCAAGAATCTATAGATTCATGAAAATCATCACTATATGACTTTTCACTTACCACAACATCTATAAGATTTCAATATCTTAGTGTATATGAAATCAAACTGTATTAATCTTGAAAAAAAATTCATCCATCATCATTTTAGAAGCTTAATTAAATATAGGACAAGAAATACTTCATGTTTTTATCATTAGGGAAAACTAAAAAATGATCATGGATGAGTATATGTTGTCAAGAGTTCGAAGATAACATGAATACTTCAAACATGAGGTCATGAGAAAAATTATTATTCTCATGGGTACCTAATCAAAAACACCCATTAGAAACTAACAATAACTTCCGAATCCTAATACTTCTCAACCCAAGGACAATGTGTCATAGAAAAACACAAAATCTACTCCATATTCTAGAAAAAATGATTATAGGACTGGCCAGCTTTTTCTTAACATACTCAAATGTTAATTTACCCTAGTTAGTGAACATGAAAACCTGATCCTCTATTTTCATGTATATCAAATGACATGGAACCATTTAGAAATTGGATATGAACTTTTGAGAATTTCTTGAATGGCCAAGGAATCTCTGCACCTCTACCACTATTTTGGTAGATTCTAAAGAAAAAATACCTCTATCTTCGAAGGGGATACATTTTCATCATACTGGGACATGAAATAACTAAATATAGAAACATACTAAACCCTTAAATAACAATTCTATAACTTCTTTAATAGATGTTGAAAATGAATTAATCCCAATACTATACAAGGATTACCCACATTCCCCTCCTCATACATAGAGAATATATGGATTTCATTTATTAAAACCAACAGAAACTAATCTAAAAAATCTATGAAATATAAATTCATCAAACACATGAACATATCTTGATCATTCATCAAACAAACCAACCTCACAACAAATTCGTAATTCTTATAAAGGAAATGTAAAACAATCATTAGAATATCCTCATCCTTCACCTGTAACTGATTTTTTCTCAAAAAAAATATTTTTGAAAACTAAATTTCTCCATTCAGGTAATGTAATAAATCATTAATCCAAAATAGAGGAGAATGTTTCTTCACTTTCACATGGTCCAAGTGAAGAGAATTGATAAAATTACATAAACATCCATCAAACTTCTTCATGGTCAAAACTTTTTCACCCTAAGGTGAAACACTTGTCAAAACAATATATTACAAAAACATATCATTGTGATATAATAAAAGATCTTACAACATAGAAGCTACCATCCTATATATATATATTAATATTGGATACAATCCTAGTAATAAAATTATCCCAAAATATATCGTACATCAATGGGGTAACACTAAAACCTCATTAAAAAAAACTATGGTTCTCTTCCAAATTCCTAGGAAACATCATTAGATGAACAAATGATAGAATTCTTCATAAGATCATCCATAAAATAAGATAAGGTTGGGACTAGACTCTTACCCATATGAGGGTCTCCCTCACTAAATAACACAACTACAAATCCATCAAAATCATTGAATACGATGTATATATTGAATAAAAATGCAATATATATCACCAAAAAATCCAATCTATGATAGTGATTATGTCATGAGGCTATATTCGCAATCATAGGAATTATCCCCAAGGGTGGTGCTACCGCAAAAATAGATCAAATTATATATATATATATAGTTCAATGAAATTATCTTGAAATCCAACTAGAGTACTCGACTAGGGCCTTATAAGTCTCTTTAGATCAAGTCACAAATCCTAGACAATGTAAGATGATATGAAAGAGTGAGTAGCTCTTAAATTCAAAAATAATGCACACATGTATATAATAAGAAAAGGGTACCTAGAATGACATCTTGGCCACCCATCATTAGGAAGGATCATGCCTTAAGTTTTCCACATCATTCTACATATACTATATGACCCTACCAATGACCACATTCATTAATGAACACGTCTCTATGAGGAAAAATATAATATAAATTATATAATTTTTCTTCCCCACCTCTTTAATAATAGTACAGAAACCAAAACAAATTACTACTGATACCTCATATAAAACTCTCTCAATAATGGAACCTGATGTTGAAAACCTAAAACATGATGACTACGCAGAAAGGTCATACAATATCACTAATGATGAGCTTATCCGATAAGAAAAGTACTTATTGAATCGCTTGGAATAGGTCTGAGGTTTGACAACCTCATAAATATCAGGCTATGAGGTTTGGGACTTACCCCATTCAAACCAAAATCTCTTCCAGACAAGAAATTTGGAACCCCATACCACAACTATACTTCATAAGTAATCCTAATGAGTCACCTCTCATGAGAATCTGGTTAATTCCATAATCATATTAATAATTTTTTCTCTAAAAACAACTTTTGTAATAGTTGAAAAAATAAATAGTGTTTTCTAAAAATATATATTTGGATGCAAATATTCCAAAAAATGACTCAATGTATCCTCCACATCTGAAATAATTAATTTTTTATATTGTAGAATGGTCTTGAATTTGGTCTTGAAACTTGTCTTAAAATATCACACAATGGAACACCTCTATGGAAGGGTAAAAATCTCTTAGTGATTGGACCCCTTCATAGTAATATAATGAAACACTACTCGAAACTGTTCTATAAACATCTCCCATAATCCTACCAAATTTTCATGATCCAAGATAAAAAAGAACCACTGGTGCCTGACTACTCAATATATCATCCTTAAAACAAACAAAAAATACTTATACTTCTAATCATGGATTGAACTAAAATGTATCCCATCATTCTCTAACCAATATTATATGCATATATCTGATGTTTATTTCTCATACTTATGCACAATATAGGAATTAAAATCGTTGAGTTTCCTCTTCCAAGTATCATCATCGTCGACTTGTACTCTTTGAAAATATGCTATAACATTATATTTAGCTTCTTATATGCAATTCTGATGAGGATATATAAATGGTTCTAAACCTATATGAAGAAAAAATATATATATTCTTGAAAATATAGAATAAATAATATTTAATATTAATTACATAATTATTTTGTTTCTTTTACGGAATAACATATCCTATGGTCTTACCATTTCAAACACAATCACAAGAATAATGATGCACGATCCATTCCGAGTAATATACTTCACAATCATTGTTGATTAATTTGTTATCCCATGTAAACATAAATTCTTGTTGAAAAAATCATAATGACCCCTAGATATTGGTGTCTCATCTTTCCTCCCAGGTTTACTTTCCTTATTAACCATATGAGACATCATTTCCCAACCAAAAAGGCAACCTCACATGTTACAAACCCAAATATTTATCATAATCATCAACATAAACCATTGATACCACAATGTCATCACCAATTACATGAAAAGAGTGCCTATCATGTGCTAGAAATGAGTGAAGGGAGATGATGACTACCAGAGTCCCACCTCTAGTAGGCCTCAGGTTGGTGATAATCACCGATGGTATATCATATATATTAATGGAATGAATTGCACACTAAGAGAAACATGATGAAGGGAGAGTTATGATATATATGGAAATAAATACCAAATCAAATAGATATAAAGAAACCAAGTGACTATATGCAATTTTACATTGTACTAGAATTACTGAATGAAAGACTAGAAGTACCAAGGATGTGAACTCAGAAACCACTATGAAGACAAAACTGCTCATGAACACCATGGGCTAGTAAAATTGTGACACATCATAAAACTTATATCTCTAAACCAAAAAATAGTTTATATATAAATTGTGTGAGAATTTTTAAATACTTATTGGGATCCTCCTCAAATCTTTTCATGCAAATGACATGGAAATCATAATAAAAAACATTGGATAACAAGTGAATCGGTCACTTAATTTAAATATGTATACTAAATTCCTTGTATCACTATAACTATCAATGGATAAGAATTACATAAAAATGATCATATGTTATAATAAAAAAACATCTAGGGTAACCTTTCTATTTCATCACAATTGGTTTTCCACTTTTTCCCAATTTCAGATGCCCAAAAACATATCTTTATAAAATAAACTAGCCCCCAGATACCACAAAAATATACTGAAACATGAAAATTTTTCCCCACATAATCAAAAATTGTAATTTAATATATAAACAAAGTTTTTTGAATCCACCACAACCCATATGATGTGTATCATACATCTGGATTCACACCTAAATCCATCACAACCCATACACCATGTAAGGTATCTCAAGAAATCATAATAGATACACGTCATACATACTATAATAATTTGTTTTAAATATCTAAAGATATAATTTTATAAAATAACCACAATCCATCACATCCCTCATCACACATTTCTGGGAAAATTGACTCTCATTTATACTATCACATAATACTACCATGAGAAGGGACTGGGGCTTTATGGGTTAGTTAGCCATCCATCCTCCCGCCGTGTTGTTGGGTAAAACACTATAAAAGAGTACACTAGAAGTCATTCACCCTAACCAACATGTGTGGGGTAGTGTATAGGATTATGAAATATACATGATTATGTATGTATTACAACAAAACTATGGGAATAACCTAGAATTAGACACAACTGCAGTAAGCATCTCATGAACTCATGGCCACAAATACAAAGACTAGATATCATATACGCATAAAATTATTTTAATGAGATAATGTAAATTTGATTTTTACATTTTAAAATTACCCATTTATTATTTAATTTATTATAAATTAATAAAGCATGAACATTATTATAAAATTAAATTACGTTAATCAGTAGATTGAATTTCATGTCCTCCATGAGTGTTTCAAATCATGTCAATGGTTTCTTAAGATCGTATTTATTAAATTCTCGTAACAACCAACCCCATGGATAAAATCATTTATTAATCATTATTAACATAATTATAAAATTATGGGTTTTTTCCTCTAGAAATGGGGATGACCTTGTTTGTTTATGTTTCAAACATTCCAATCGGTTTCTAACAGGTTTATTCATAGAACCAGAAACATCCAATGATTCTATATCCATTTGGACCTACTTTCCAAAGGTAGGTGCTCATTAGTTTTGGACTGATGTGGATTAAGAATTTTCTTTTTTCAAAAGGATGGGAGGTTGGACTCATCACAAATTTTTGAAGGGAATTATTTTCTACTCCGGGACTCTCTTTATAGATTTAAGTTAGGTTCGTGAATCCTTATTACACTACCATGTATTAAAATGATCTTTCCTTAAGATCTAACAATCAACGATTAATATGTATGAGATTTAGAGAATCTTTTATATGTATTTGAGGTTCTTAATCGATAAAGAATCATCTGTATTTTTAGATATTCTTATTCAATGGTATCCATCAACACATTATATAAAGATATCTTGGTCATTATGATAACCATACTGGTTTTAAAGCCACTCGGCGGGGTACATGAAGTTTATTGTCGTTCAGAAAGACATGGAGTATTTTAGAGTTGGGATTGTACCCGCAGATGGGCTACCAACGTATCCTTGTTAGAAAAGGAATCAGAACCCACGTAGTTCAGAAATTAAGATATAGTTTAACATCATATAGGATGGATGATAATTAATGGGTGATGGGCTTGAACCTCAAAAAGGCTTCCTACATACTCCACTTTTACGGTAGAGATCAAAGTCCATGTAGTTAGGTTGGGAATTGCAGGGCTTACATATGATTAATGACCCAAAGAGATTTGTCGTGGTTACTTTAACACTCTAAGCTCACGTGATTCATGCTCGGTGTGAGAAACAAGAGGCATCAGTAAACCCGACAATTTGCTCCATGAAAGATGCGGTCACAAGGAATTATATGGGGCTTATGTATGTATGATAGCCCAAATAGATAAATAGCAGGACTCACTTTATAGAAGAATCTAGGGAACAAGGTTCTTAAAGGTATATGTGCATTATGGATATTTGGATGCTCTAACTTGGGGCTTACTATTGAGGAGGATGCCCAAATTAGTAGGGGACTAGTGATTGGGTTTTATTCCTGAGAAAGAAACCCAGATCAAAAGAAGTTAAGACTGGTTAAGAAAAATTATGACCGGGGCTTACTCTTGAGAAGGAGGCCCATGTTAAGGGAATTTGGGATTTGGGGATTACTCTTAAGGAGGATACCCATATTTGGGAACTTAGACCGGGGCTAACTCTAGAAAAGGAGGCCCAGGTTAAGAAATTATGACTGGGGATTATTCCTAAAAAGGAGGCCCAGGTTGGGGAATTATGACTGAGGATTATTCCTGAAAAGGAGGCCCAGGTTAGGGAATTATGATTGGGACTTCCTTCTGAGAAGGATGCCCAAATTAGGGAACTTGAAGATTGGGGCTTACTCTTGAAGAGGATGCCCATATTTTGGAATTTGGCGCATACTCATGAGGAGGATGCCCATGAATAGGGGACATGGGGCTTAATCCTAAAGAGGATTCCCATAAAATCTTCTCATATTAATGTATGAGGTTGAATGAATGAAATATCTAACTTCAGTGACATAAAGATATGCAAATCACTAGGTTTTGAGAGATGTTCCACATAATTCCTTTCAGATAAGGAAGACAACCATGGAATCATGCCATAAATGGCTTTGAGGAGGATTGTGAAGGCTAAATCTTAAAAAGGAAACGTAGATTTGAAGAAAAGAGATGAATGGACAGGAGGGGCACCCAAAATAAGGTAGGAACGCTTGTCCTATTTGGGAGTGCAGGTCATGGTTGCGTAGGTATACCTGCAAGGAACATGTGTACTTGAACGATGGTCAACCCATAGGGTAATACTTGGGCGAGGCTTGGCTCAAGCCCTTAGTATTATCTCAAAAGCCCTTTAAATGAGTGGCGTGCAAGTTCTATTGAAGTGATAAGGCGACACATAAGTGTCTTCAATTCCCTGAAGGGTTAGACACATAGGCATACAGGTGTTGATGAATTTCAACACTTAGGCCTTGTTTCACCTCTCTAGATCTTCTGATCTAGGTAAGAAATTACATTAGAAGTGTTCAGAAGGGTTTGAGAAGAGAATAGGGCCCAGAGAGATTAAATCTGAGTGTTTGGATTTTTTCGTCCTTTAAATAGGGGTCCCACAAGGGGTATTTATATGTTACTGAAGACCCTGGGTGAAAATCAAATATGGCACACAGGTCACCTGTGCGCCCAAAATGTGGCGCACAGGTATACCTACATGACCAAAATGGAACTTTCTTGGCCCATGTTCAAAGAAATCCTTATTCATGCCTTTATCGATTTTTTATGTTTCTTCAAAGGATGAATCACTTTGTGTTCCACATATTTATCTTTTCATTCGTTAGACTCTGTGATGAAATTAAGTGTCAAAAAAAGTCTCCCCTCAGAGTTGGATCCGAAAGAAGGAGGATGTGACTCTGAGGTAAAAAAGAAAAAATCCAAGGAACGACGGCGTGCAGGTGTTGAGTGCACAGATGGTGTCGTGTAGGTGTGAAACGCACAGGCTTTGGCATGTAGGGTTGCAGCCTGGCCTATAATTATGTGGTCATTCTTGCGCAAAGCACCCGGGTTTCAAAGCACTTCCCTCTCGCCGCACAGGTTGATCTCGTCAAGCAAGTATACTAATTTTCCACATTTTCATTGCTTATGTTCATGTCGCGCTTCTGTAGAGGTATTTTGACCTACATTGTGATACCTGCGTGCCAAAAAACTGCATGACACAGTTACACTTGCACGCCAAAATTGGACTTGTGCGCCTTAATGCCTTAGACATTTTTTTACTTTTCATCACAAATATTATGAAAAATCAACTCACTTAAGAGTTAATTATTCAACTTTTGTGCAGATTAAATGGATCCTAGAAGAATAGGAATGACTGATGAACTGGCTAGCAAGAGGATTGATGACATGATGAATGTTGTTGGCCATGATTACTATACTGTCTGCAATAGAACTCCCCCAGATTTGGCCAATTACTTGAAGAAGTATCATCTTAACTTTCTAGAGAGCATCTACTTACCTCTGTATGGGCATGGTCATCTATAAGACGTCAACATTCCATATGCAAAGAAATATATGTCTGAGATGCAGCCACACTTCTATCCCTCTATTTCAGTTATGCTGTGCATTAAGAGCAGCAACAACGGTGTGACCATTCAAATTTTTCTTCCATTCCATTTCCTTGCAGATATGAAAATGTCAAACCATGGGTTAATATGTTTTCTACTGTCGGTTGATGGACAAGAAGACTATCATGACATTAGAAACAATATCTAAAAAGATTACTCTCGCCAAAAGGCTCTTTACTTCCAATTATCCATTCTCAAATCCATATATCCATATTCTAAGTCTCTTGGATAGAAACAGAGTCACTGTTTGATCAGCAGAAATTTTATCTCAAACCACACTCAAGAACATCATTTTACAATTGTTCCAAGAAGAGCTAGTGTCACTGCATCTCTTATTTTATCCAATTGAATGAGTGAATTCCAGGTGGTTGTTGATGAAGCTTGGAATGTAGTAAATCAAATGATGAGTTATTTTGAAAGTCTCTTGTAATTCCTGAAAAATAAAAGAGTCTCTAGTCTGAGGATGTCCTTCTAGCTTTTGTGCATCAGTGAAGAATACATTCATCTTCAATCATTTTTTCTTGAATTATTTTTCTTCCTCTAAATTTTTACCTAGTCCAATGGTCCTAGTAAACATAGATAGATTATTATAGGATTATAAATATAACCCTACAAACTTTGAATCATTTCAATTTATCAATATTACCTAAATCATACAAAGTATATGTTTAGTGAGTTGGGATTTGACTTTTTTTTTCAGAGTTCCCTTGTCTTTTGTGAGAAGTTTAATGTCATGAAAATCGGACATAAAAAGGCTAATGTTTAAGGTTGAAATAGATTTGACCGAATGGATTAAAATCAACTCAATTCCTTGATAATTTATCTGAAAACCTATTACCACACTCATGTATGGGGGAAAATGTAAACTATGACTTAAGAAATTTTGAATCTGAGGAATGATATGAAAAGGGGCTAAAAGGCATTACAATAAGCATTTCCCAAGAATTAAATTACCACTATTTAACAAACCCATTAGGGGGTTGAATTACGCAGGGCCACTTAAGGACATTGGAAGCATAGTCAAATAATAGCATCTTCTGGCTGACAGGTCTGTTATATAGACTACTTATACAAGGCCGCCTAATTGCACGTTCTACATAGTCAGGCAAAAGAAATCTCTATAATTTTAACTTTCTATTGCTAAAAATCCAGTTAAAGTTTATGGAGATTCAAATTTTCCAAATCAGAGAGTCTACTGTATGGAATGATGTACTTGAATATGGAGATGATATTTCCAATCAAGATTATCAAAGAATTGGATGAATGTCACTCCTGCGAAGGTCTGACCCAAACGTAGGGAAGGGAAATATAAACCATAGACTTGAATACATTCATATCATAAAAAATATTATGGGATAAATATATTAAGGATGACTATTTTTGTGGATCCCTACATATTATCATTAAGACCAATATGGAAAAAAGGTGGTTTTTCTACCAAAAATGAAGTTACCACTATTTGAAAAACCCGTTAGGGGGTTGAATTATGCAGGGACCCCTAAGTCCATTGGCTACATAGTCAAATAATAGTATCTTTGGGCTGACAGATATGTTATGTAGAATGGTTATGCAAGGCCTCCTAAGGGAACGTGCTGCATAGTTAGGCAAAATAACTCTCAGGTATCAAAAATTGTGTGACCAAAAGTCAAGAAACAAATATTATGGAGATTTGGAAGTATTTAAGGTTAGGAATATTACTCATAAAAATGGGAATTGTTCAATGAATGTAGAGATACACAGACCAATGCTAACTATAATGATGTTGTGGCTGGGTCCTGAATTGAGGTGCTGGACTTCACTACGTATCCCATAAGGATGGTAATCAAGCCATAAATAGTTCTTGAAATATAGTTTAACGTGATGTGGGATGAGAGTGTAGGAGATATTAGGTTAGGGTTATATAAATTAGACCATTATAAGTAATACATAGTGTGTGTTTGTTATAAACCTGATGTGAATGAAGACTAGGGTTTTCATACCACATTCTTGTTTTCACAAGGGAACTTTTCAGCCAAGGGACTGAAAGTGAAATTTGGGGTTAGTCCCAATGACTTGGGGGAGGATTTGAGGGACGCTCGAATGTTCCTATGTATCCTATAAGGATGGGAATCAAGCCGCACGTAGTTCTTAAAATACCCTTTGTGTAGATTTGGTACGTACAAGTGAAGGGTGAAAGGGGGATTTTAGTGTAATTATGGATTGACCCAAGATAAAAAGGTTTGGACATTGCCATGTATGAACGTAGTCTTTAGAATATAACATGATTAGAGATCAATGTAAATAATGATTCCCTCTCAGGTGATGGTGTCAAAGAATGTTGTAGTTTATTGTCGCACAAGATAATAAGTGAGAACAGTTTAACATCATATAATAAGGATGACGATGAACCAATATAAAAAGTATTGGTTCTGGGGATTCTTCACATATCAACACCATATGAGATGGAGGTGAACTGATGCGAAGAGATTTGTTTTAGGTGTGAACCTCAAAAGGATGCCTACGTACCCCGTTTAGAAGGCAAGGATCAAAGCCCGCGTAGTTCAATGAATGAATGAATTGGTGATCAAGTTGTTCTTGAGGACAATGACCTAAAAAATGGTGTCGGGACTTACACATGGTTAGAGGCCCAGAGAGGGTGTTATTGTTGATGTTTACTCTAAGATCACGTGAGTCATACTCGGTGTGAGAAATACAAGAGGTAGCAATAACCCTAATGATGGACAGTTTAACGCCATGTAGGACGTATTAAGGGACTTTGTTCAGTTTTAAGTCATGTAGGAGGAATGGGAAGTACAGTTTAACGTCATGTAGGAAAAATATATGGACACAGTTGAATGTCATTTTGGAAAATAATTTTGCTTTACAGTTTAGCATCATGTAGGTAAGACGATGGGGACAATACGGTTTAACGTCATGTTGGACGAAAGGGGGACTGTGCAGTTTAATGTCATGAAGTAAGGACAAAAGATGACCCAGTTTAATGTCATGTTTGATGTATTAGGGACTATTTTCATAGTTTAATGTCATGTTGGATGATGGCATAGTTTAATGTCATGTTGGATGATGTTGCGAACTGTTTAAGGTCATATGCATGGATCAACGATTATACAGTTTAACATTTTACAGGATGTAAGGGACTTCTATATAGTTTATCATCATTTAGCTAGGACATCACAGTTTAACATCATGTTGGACAAAGAAGGGACTGTTCAGTTTAACGTCATGCAATAAGGACTTAAGAAGGGCTGTATATTTTAACGTCATATATCTAGGATGATACAGTTTAACGTCGTGTTAGATGTAAGTGAAAATAGTTTAAGGTCGTATGCATGGACCATGAGATGTATTTGTATTATACAAAATACTTATTCAGAAAGTTGGAACTAGTTGGAGTAGTGATGAGTTCTCCATCCATTGAGATTAAATAATAAGCTCCATTTGAGTAGACCTTATGTATTGAATAAGGTCCTTCCCATTTTGGCTCTAGCTTGGGAGGTTTTTTTATTGGTATCATTGGAGTTCTGAGAACCAATACCAATTATCCCTGAATAAATGAACGAAGATGAACTTTTTTGTTGAAAGATCTTGCTATTCGATTCTGATAGGCTTCCAAGTTTTCCAAGGTGTACAATATTTTCTCGTCTAATCATTCCAATTCATCCAATAGCTTTTGAGATTGTTCATCCGTAGATGACTGATCACAAATGGCTACCCTAAGTGAGGGTAATTGAACCTCAATGGAAAAGACTACTTCTGTTCCATATACCAATGAATATGGATTTTACCACGTTGATGTGTGGGTGGTGGTCCGATAAGACCATAAAGAATGAAAGAGTTTATCAGGACATGATTTCTTTTCTTTATCCTCCACCTTTTGCAGTATGTTTGAAGGAGTCTTATTGAAGGCTTGTATTTGGATTTTGGCCACAACATGATACCAAAAGGAATGGTTGGATTTAATGTTGTATTATTGATACAAATTTCTTACCTCGGATGAACAGAATTTGGTGCCATTGTCTTTCAATATGGTATAAGGGACACCATATATGGTAATGATGTCAGACTTGATGAATCTAACAATGGTTTTAGAACCAACTTCTTTGAGAGGTATTGCCTCTATCCATTTGGAAAAGAAGTTAGTACAAGTAAAAATGTACTTAAACCACATGGCAATAGCTGAAGGATAAGGTCCTACTACATCTATTCCCCATATGGAAAATGGCCACCAGTATTTATCTGTATGAAGAAACTCTGGGGGTTGATGAATGAAGTTCGCACGTACATGGAAAGAATGACACTTCTTTGTGAAATCAACACAATCTTGTATCACTGAAGGCCAAAAGTATCCAAGACTTCTAATTTGATCAGATAGTCTACTTTTATACTGGTTGTCACCATAGACTCTTGCATGCACTTCTTTCATGATAGACATTCTCTCTTCACCATAAATGCATCTGAAGAGAATTCCATCAAAACCTCTTTTGTAGAGAATTTTGTCTATGTGATCTAAGCTATCATAAGGAGTAAAATTTACCACACATTGCTAGATTTTTTCTTTCCCAGCTCTATCAGGTGGAAGTGTTCCATTCTGAAGGTATTCCTTGTTAGGTGTCATCCATCATGTAGTATGACCATATGGTTCAGGAATGGGACTAATTTCATCGATACGACGGTGGGAAAGACATATGATAGTCTCCTCCAGATTTGTATTTGCCAATACTGTGGCTATATTAGCCAGTGCATCAGCTTGAGCATTTTGTGATCGCGGGACATAAAAAAATGTCAGTTTCGAATGAAATTCCCCCATTAACTCTCTGACAAAATCATAAAAGGGATTAACTCTTATTGTCTAATGGAATAATCCCCATTGACTTGATTTATTACTAGGTCTACATCACCTTTCACTTTTAAGTGATTCACTTGTGCTTGAAGCTCCAGATCTAATCCTGTGACGAGAGTTTGATATTCTGCTTCATTATTTGTACTGCCTACCAACAATGAGAAGGAATAAGGTAACACTTCCTTTTCCGGGGAAATAAGTACAATTCATAATCCAACTTTGTTGAATTTGGGATCTTACATTTTCTTCCCTGTTGGACTACTGGAAGCACCATTAAAGTACATTTACCATGTTTGAAGTTTATCTTGAATAGAAAATAATTTCTCATCAAGAAGTTCAGTATCTAAAGATGTATCTTCCGCTAAAGGGTGTTCAGCAAGAAAATCAGCCAGAGTGTGACCCTTTATTGCCTTTTGAGACACATACTGAATATCAAATTACTGCAAAATAATTTCCCACCTTGCCAGACGTCCTATAAGAATTGGACGACTAAGGAAGAATTTGAGAAGGTTATTGCGAGATAACAATTAGACCTCATGATGTTGCAGGTAGTGCTTAAACTTTTGACTGCAAAGATCAATGCCAGGAAGCAATTTTCAATACTTGAATATCGGGTTTCTGCTTCAAGAATAGTTTGACTGAGATAGTAAAGGCTGTTTTCATTCCTAGAATCATTCATCAAGGCAAGGAAGGCACCCAATGATCTCTCTAGGGCTGTCACATAAAAAATAAGTGGTCTTCCTTCAACAGGTGGCATTAATACTAGTGGACTGAAGAGATATTTCTTGATAATATCAAATGCTTATTGAGATTCATCAGTCCACTGGTAGGTGACTCCCTTCTTCAGCAATTTGGTGAAGGGTAAACATTTGCCTGCCATATTGGCGATGAATCACAGAATATAGGCTAAGTGTCCTTGAATTCCTCTAAATTATTTCAAATTTTCAGGAGGTTACATACCAAGGATTGAATTTGTATTCTCAGGATCGACATTGATACCAAAATGACATACAGAAAAGCCGAGAAATTTTCCTGAGGTTACCCCAAAAGCACATTTCAAGGGGTTCATCTTCAAATTGTGTTGTCAAAGTTTGTGGAATATGAATTTCAAATCAGCCAAGTGATTAGAATTTTGTTTGGATTCAACCACAAAATATTCCACATAACATTCAACAAATTTCCCTAAATATTGTTTGAAGATACAGTGCATGGCATACTGATATTTTGCGCCAACATTATTTAGGCAAAAGGGAATTACCCGATTGCAAAACACACCCTGAAGGGCTCTGAAATATATAGATTCTTCATCTTTTAGAGACATTCGAATTTGATTATATCCATAATATCCATCCATGAAGGAATGTGCTTCATATCCAGCTGTTGCATCAATCACGAGTTCTGTAATCGAAACTGGAAAATCATCCTTATGAAAATGCCGATTAAGATCTCTGAAATTAATGCAAACTCTAATTTGTCCATTCTTATTTTCAACTCGGACAATATTATCCAACAACATGGGATATTGAACTTCTCTAATGAAGTTGTATTTGATATGCTTATCCACTTCAGCTTCAATTTTGGAAGCAAAAGTTGTGTGTGTTATTATTGAGGCTTGCTTAAATACACGATGTTCTTCTGGAAAACCCAAATGATGAGTGGCAACATCGGGATCAAGCCCTCGCATTTCTATATAGTTCCAAGAAAATATATCTCGATTTTTCTTTGAAAATTAAATATACATTTCTTTCTCTTCAATATTCATGGCCACACTAATTAAAGTGGGACATAGATCTTCTTTTGTACCCAGATTTGTTTCTCTGAGTTCATCCACAGTGTTAGAGAAACCCTCTTCAAATGAAGGAGGGGCATCTCTGAGATCCTCCTCTTCTTCTTCAACATATGTTACTTATTCTATTTCTACTTCTATAGTAGATGATGAAGTAGAATTTTCATGATCAGGAGAGATGTTAAAATTTGATCATATTGAGGAAGAGGCTTTTATTTCTGACCCTATTGATGATGAAGGGTCTTCCTTGGGTAATAAAGAGGAGATGAGGGATTGAGAATCAACATCATTGTTCACGTATGACATTTCTATAACTTATTATGGCCTGGTTGGAGAGGTATATAATTTCTAGATTTCAGCGGAAGAAATGAAAACATCTCCATTTGAGCTTTCATCATTTCTTGGTGAATCACTAACTTCTCCCATGTTGTCTGGATTGATTGCCGTAATTGACATTATGGAAGTTTTCATAAGAGTATTTGGATTCGGGTCTATCCTGTCAATTTTACTAATAATAAACACATAATCTTTACTCACATGTGTGAATGGGTTTACTGGAAACTTTTCCAAACCATATAGAGCATTAACCTTGGTAACCTCCCTTATCGTGGATTTCTCCTTACCCTTCGTGTGATATTATTCTGCCTCAATGTGTTGAGATTAACATGTTTTGAAGGGGGATTTATCACCATGCAATGTCCCAATTTGACCATCCAACCAATATTTGAGACATTGATGGTATGATGAAGGGATAACAACATGTTGATGTAGCCAAGGTCTTCCAAGAAAAACATTGAAGGCTTTATCATGATCAACAACCATGAAATCTTAATTGGATACAAGGTCTCCAAACTGAGTTCTGAGTGTAATCTCACCCAGTGGTTCTTTTTTATTTTTATCATATCCTTGCAACATCGGAGAAGAAGGAGATAAATCAGATTATGTGAGGCCCAATCGATGAAGTGTACGAATAGGGATGAGGTTGACTCCTGGACCATTATCAATGAAAGCTCTCCGGATGTCCACACCATTGACCTTTCCAGAAAAATAAAAAGGTATGAAATGTCCATGCATGACATCATCCACATATTCATCTATGAATGATATCACTACATGGAATTCTGCATGATTATTCTTTATATGGTAGACTTTAGCCACAATAATTTCAGTTTCGAACTCTTGAGGACTTGACAAAGCCTCAATGAGTGCCTCCCAAAGATCCTTGGATAGATTCAAGGCATCCAGAATTGATAACTTGGCCGGTACTTGGGCCAATTGCTTAAAGACATCATATTTTTGATCCAAAGATCTTTGTTTCCCAATAGGAACATGTGGTTTCGCATGTGCCTTAGATGTTAATGCTTTGGAAGTAGATGCATCTTGTATCGGGGTAGGAGTTGGAAATACTCCTGGCATTAGAAGATTAAACCGAATAGGTCTATTGACATGCCGAGAGGAAGAAGGTGGAAACTCTAACCGATCCTCCAGAATAACTATACCAGGACTGAATCTTCCTTGCAAGGAAGACTTTTCTTTTTCATGTTGAGCCCGCTGAAGGGATCCACCATGAGTTTCTACTGCATACAAAGTTCTAGCAGGGGTAGAATTGAAATAGTGGTTTCTGGGATATCCATGTCTTCCACTCTATCCCCGACCTCTGTAACTCCCTCTATTCCCTTTTTTTGATACAAGGAACTTAGGCTCATGAAGATCGAATCTATGACTCACATAAGGATATGTTAAATGAATCATGTTAACAGAACCAAAGATAATCTCTTCATCTGATGAGGATTCTGCCTGATTAGCCCATTTAGGTTGTGCCGTTTGGCGGGGCGGTGCCTGTGGCTTTAAAGTAGATGGCATAAAATCTTCCAGAGTCAAAGAAAACTTGGGCTTTGACATGATCTCATCTTTTTCCGATTGTTCCTCTTTCTTTGAATTATGTAGTTTCTTTGAGGATTTTCCCTCTGATGAAGAGGTTTTTGCTGTGGAATTCATAGCAGAAGACACAATTGGTTTTTTTAAATTGTGTTTCGCAAAATGGAATGAGTTTAGTTTATCATTTTTCTGACCATCCAATTATCATATTTTGGTGAATTTTTGTTTTTTAATTCTTTCCACTCGTCTTCTTCCTCTAGATTTTTATCAGTAACACATGCTACCTGAGCTGAAAAACCTTTCAATTTGACTTTTACCGAGTCAACCATCTTTTGCAGGAGGTCATTGAAGACAAAAAACTCCTAAATGGGATGACCCAACATCTGATGAAATGGGAAATAATATGGACGATCTTCATCTCCTTCCTTGTTAGGTCTTTTGGGACGTGGCAATTGAACCAAAATATTTTACAAAGCCAAAATGAAGTAACCAGGAACTTGTTCATTTTGGAAAGAGTATCCTTTTCTCTTTATATCCACAATTTTTTTTTCATATTTGATCTCTTTGATCATCATGGAGAAAAGTCCTTCATTGCTGATGCTCAGGAGGTGGATCCCTTCGATAAGATGAAGGTTTTGAAGTAGAATTAGGTATAAGTGCTGGTTTAAGCGTAACTGTAGCAGTCTCTGGTTTACCCATTCTTCTTCCTGGAGCTTATGGAATTACACAAGCTTTATCCCTAGTCTTTATAATAGATTCTTCAATCTATTGAGCGATTGAAGTAAGGTCTCTAAACCCTCCTGTGTATTTCACAGGGATCAATGTTTTGTATAATTAATCACGTAGAATTTCCACATAGATTGGAAACAACTCTTCTTGAGGGAGTGCTAAGCTCAGGGAATTTGTTAATCCCTTTCAGCGAGAAGTGAACTCTAAAACCCTTTCATTATCTATTTTATTACAATTTTTAAGATAGAAACTATTGTCTTTGGCAATTTTGAGCTGAATTGAAAAAGGAATCATTGACAGAGATCCTCCCACCCGGTAATTGACCGAGATTTCAAGCTTGTATACCAGACAAAATCAGGACCTTTTAATGACTGTACAAAACACTTGAGATTTACTACTTCTTGTTGCTGAGGGGTTTTCATCATAGGATCGAAAAGAGAAACAAAATGTGTTAAGTGTTTCTAAGGGTCTCCTGAGCCATTAATGATTGGGAATGTAGTACTTGCAAAATTTGATGGAGGAGGAATTGCATCAACCCATTCAGGGTAAGCTCTCTTTTCTGGTTGAACTGGTGCATGCTTTCCTTCCATAGCTTCCAATCGAGCTGTTAATGACTCAATGGTAGTCATTAATTTTTGAGAAACATCAGGTTGATCATGGACCTGTGTAGGTGTAATAACTGGAGGTTGGATAGGTGTGGCAACCGGGACTTCCACTGATGGTAGTATTTCCGGTTGTTGTTGTGTATAACCCATTAGATTATACCTATGAGGGTGTGCTGGTAATGGAGGATAATCTTCATCCATATCAGTAGTCTCAATAAATTCCCTTGGCTAAATGACTCCAGCATGCTTAAGAGGAAGACTACTTTGAAGTAGTTCTGCATTCAACCTCCTCAATTTCTTTATTTCTGCCTATTGTTGTGCGAATGTTTTCTCTAGTGAGAGTGATTGGCCTTCTACAGAGGTAGGGTATGTAACCTGATTCTTCCCTTTCCCTTTGTGGGATGTCTTTTAGAGACGGGGAAGTTGGTTATTTGAAGGAATACAAAGATTCCTGTTAAACCATTGATTTCTTGTATGCACACCTTCTTCATTTTCCTTTGTGTGCACAGACTCATGAGAAGTAACTTCCTCATCTGATCCTTCTAAATGATCCTCATGTATTGGAGGATCAGCAACAATGACATTGATGACATTTATTGATGCATAACGCATTGCATCTCTTCTATCAGCATTTCTGCGATATTGTCTTCTTCCATGTCTTGGATGAGACACTACCTTCTGTTGAGTTGATCCCTCAAGAACTTCTTGACAAACCGTAATTTGGAGGGAATCTCTTGATAATCCAGTTATTCGTTCCTCCGGGGGATTCTTCCCTAATCGAGAGAAGACTGAATTTCTCTGAGGAAGAGATTGAGGATTTGAAAAAGTCCCCAGTCTGGTGGACTAGGGCTATTCCTGCTGTTTCTGCTCAACTCCTCGAATCCTATTTGTTGATTCTAAGGGTTGTGCTAAAAGAGTCCATAGTCTGGCAAGGTGGGGTGGCTCTTGAGCTACTACATCTGATAATTTCTTTGAAGATCTTCTGATCTTGCAAACTTTAGTCTAGAAATTGGCTGGATGCATCAACCTACATTCACTAAAATCACCTGGTTCAAAAGACCACTAGATGATTTCTGACACTTCTTTCACATGATGATGCACTCTATCTAAAAAAATCTGGTTCGATATTCTCATTTTCATGGAAAAAAAGTAATTTGATAACTTTTTCTCTGTATTCTTGATTTTGAGAAGAACTAGTTGAGGCTTGTTCTTGAGCAAACATTTGATTACAAACAAAACCAATTGGTTGTGGCTGGCCGTGGGCAATAACATTGCATGAGGCCACTTCTGGTGAGATTTATTGACTGGAGAGTATAGTGAAATGCAGTGCTCCATGAACAACCCATCTCCTGATATGAATACCAGATGGGACATTGGCAATAAACTGGCGCAACCTTCTTAGTGCACCCAGGCATGAGCACTAAAGGGATCTCTACTGCTTTTCAGCCATCAGATATCGAGAAACTGAGAGAGATGCCAAATCAATTTGGCATTGTAACACTTCTATAATCATGAAATGATTTTCATATTCATCATAAGATAATATTTTATTTCTCAATTGAAAAAGAGTTTTCCACATGTTGAGACGAATATCGTGAATACAATATTCCGTCAACATCTCTGGAATGTCATACTGAGAGTCATCCAAAGGCCAAAACATGACTGGTACTTCACCTTTCGTCAATTGTTTTCTCATATTCAGCATTTCCACTTTATCATTCGATGAAGATTCTTCTACCTGATTAGACCAAAGCTGGTGCTTCTTTGTTACTTCATCAGATTCAACAATATTGAATCTGGTACTTCACCTTTCTTCAATTGTTTTCTCATATTCATCATTTCCTATTTATCATTCGATGAAGATTCTTATACCTGATTAGACCAAAGATGTTGCTTCTTTGTTGCTTCATCAGATTCAACTATATTGATAGAGAATTCATTTTCCAAATTTGAAGGTGCATGACTCAGGGGTGGTTCAGAGAATGATCTACTTTCCGAGCTATCTTCTGGTTGAGAAATTATTTCACCTGCTAGTGGTAAAGCATAAGACATGACTGGATTCACATTTTCAAGTGCCTCAAGATAAGAGGGCCTTCACGTTACTACATTTTCCATTAGAGAATTTACTAGGAAATGTGAATTACTACTTCGGATAGGATTTTCGCAGCTAAATTCATCACCATAGGGAGGATCACCATGGTGGGTTACAGTAAAAGATGAAACCTTTTTCTCCTTAATCTTCTAGCCACACAGAGGGTTATCGTGGCTCTCATATAAAGATGATACTTTGAGATCGACCAAACTTTACTAAAGCAGACCTTTATGAGGAAGTGTCTGATGCAGACCTTCAGAATTAATGTTCCCACTATTGGGAACTGAGAGAGTAGAATCTTGAGTTGCAAAAGATAATTGTCTAAGTGCATCAAGAACTCCAGAATAGAGTAATTTCTTATTCCAGATTTTCTCTTGATTTATTAACTGTATGGGACATGTCTTTTTCTTAGATGACATCTTACTCACTTTGGGAACCATTGTTTGATGAAAGTGGTTATTATGAGTAGGTGTATGTGATTTCTCAAGAGAAATAGTCAGGTTAGGCTAATTATCTCCACTAAAATCAGGTGTATGTGCCTGAATTGGTTTTCTATATGATATAGGGGAGTATTGACCACAACCCTCTTGGACTGGAACATAGGTGTGTATCTATTCCGTAGTGAATTGTTGATGTGTCACTCCACTGGTAGTGATAGATTAGCATTTCATTCCCTATGAAGCTATTGAAGCTGTTATAATATCATGCAGGCATCCAGAATATGAACAAGGATTTGATTTTTATCCTTCAACATTTTTATAATGTGCTTGGTTACTTCAGCTACCAGAATGGGAATATACGTCCATTACGTGCTTGGAGAAGGTGTGTGTTCCTTCTCTTTTCCCCCTTTTCCTGTCAGTGAGTTCTGACAGTACTTATGTGTGGGGGCAGAGAGTTGAGTTTGCCACCTATTTTTCATGTGGATTTCCAATTGACTATTCCAGGTGATACCAAACGAGACTGTTGGTAGGCCTGTTCAATACTAGTAGGTGTATGTGCCTACTGATTGCACTCCACTAAACGTGGTTGATGAAATTCCTTCAATACTAGTATATGAGACTACTGGCAGGATTGATGAGTGTAAGCAGGTGTATGTGCCTATTTACAAGTTGTCAACACATTGGGTTGGTGGGCTTCATCGTATGTAGTCAGATGAGCCAGCTGACTAGCTGATGATTTTTAAACAAGTGTATGTCCCTGTCTATAGTACTCCGCTGAAATTGCCTAGCGGGAATGGCATGTTGCTATCAGACGAGCCTGCTGGACTGTGGAATTAAAACGGATGGGTGTGTGTGCCCGCTCGTTGCTTTCCACCAAGTTAGGTTGGTGGACTACTCTGGAAGTGGAAGAGATAAGAACCTTCTCAGTGTTGACTGGTCGTCGCCTCTGGTGGTTCACCTTTCCTGCTCGGGTTCGAGGAACCTGAGCCAAATGCCTGGAGACGACACCCTCATCATGTTGAGGGCGCACTTCCGCATGAGTCTGGCAGCGATTGTCGATGGAGTCCCTCGGGAAGGACTCTTGTTTCCTTGAATTAAGGCCACGAGTGACCTTCTCATTCACCTCCTCATAATATGGGAGGGACTGGTGATTGCGTTCTAGGGATAATGACCTAAAACGGTTGGAAATAGTGCTTGGAACCACCTGCTTCTTTATCACTGGTCATCGCTGTCCGGATGACCATGGTGAATTATTGACTTAGAGGGATTCTCGAGAATCCTCCAGAGTCGGAATGGTACCGTGTCGATGGTATTCCTTAACCAGTGCATTTGATACCCAACGTTGAAGATGCTGAGTGGGTGATGTTTTCCTCAGAGCGAGCGACGATCCAGCAAGAGTAGCAGTAGCGGTATTCATAGCAGAGGCATTCATAGGTGTGAACTTAAGAGAATCCATTTCTGTAACACATGTGATCTTGGAAAAGAGTGCCTATTTGATATAAGAGACATAATCAAGATAAGTTTTTCCACTACATCTTTTGGATGATCACATATGTAATTGATTATTTTGTTGGCCATCTCATTGAGTTTAAATAAGGGCCTAACAAATAAGTAAAACATCATTTTAACTTGGTTTATGATTCACGCCGGGTTCACCATTTTTTGTATCCTCTAGAAATGGGGATGACTATGTTTATTTAAGGGTCAAACATTCCAATCGGTTTCTAATGGGTTTTTTCGTAGAACCGGAAACATCCAATGATTCTATATCCATTTGGACTTAATTTTCAAAGGTAGGCGCTCATTACTAGTGGACCAATGAGGCTTAATAGTTTCCATTGGTCGAGATGATGGGAGGTCGAACTCATCACACCTTTTTGAGGGAAATTATTATCTACTCCGGGACTCTCTTTCTAGATTTATGTTATGTTCGTGAATCTTTATTACACTACCAAGTATGAAAATGAGATTTCTTTAAGATCTGACAAATCAATGATTAATATGTATGAGATTTAGAGAATCTTCATTATGTATTTGAGGTTTTTCATCGATTGGGAATCATCTGTATTTGTTAGATATTCTTAGTCAATGTTATCCTTTAACACATTATATAAAGATCTCTTGAACATTATGATAACCATACTAGTTTTAAAGCCACTCAGCGGGGCACTTGAAGTTTATTGTCTTTCATAAGGACATGGAGTATTTCGAAGTTGGGATCGTACCCGCAGATGGGCTACCTACGTATCCTTGTTAGAAAAGGAATCAGAACCCACATAGTTTGGGAATTAAGATATAGTTTAACATCATATAGGACAGATGAGAATTAATGGGTGATGGGATTGAACCTTATAAAGGCTTCCTACATACTCCACTTTTAAGGTAGACATCAAATTCCACGTATTTCAGTTGGGTATTGCGGGGCTTACATATGATTAACGGACCAAAGAGATGTGTCGTCGTTACTTTTACACTCTAATATCATGTGAGTCATGCTCAGTGTGAGGAACAAGAGGTATCAGTAAAACTGACAATTTGTCCCACAAAAGATGCAGTAGGAAGGATTGATATAGGGCTTATGTATGTATGATTTTCCAAATAGATAAAGATCAGGACTTACATTAGAGAAGAAGCTCAAGAACAAGGTCCATAAAGGTATATGTGCTTTATGGAGATATTGATGCTCTAACTTGGGGCTTACTCTTGAGGAGGATTCCCAAATTAGGAGGTGACTTGTGATTTGTTTTATTCTTGAGAAGGAAACCCAAATCAAAAGAATTTAAGACTAGTTAAGAAAAATTATGACTGGGGATTACTCTTGAAAAGGAGGCCCAGGTTAAGGGAATTTGGGATTTGGGGCTTACTCCTAAAGAGGATTCCCATATTTGAGCACATGGACTGGGGCTTACTCTTGAAAAGGAGACCCAGTATAGGAAATTATGATTGGGGCTTATTCCTAAAAAGGAGGCCCACATTAGGGAATTATGACTGGGGACTATTCATGAAAAGGAGGCCCAGGATAAGGAATTATGATTGGGAATTACTCTTAAGAAGGAGGCCCAAATTAGGGAACTTGAAGGCTGGGGCTTACTCTTTAAGGGGATGCACATATTTGGGAACTTGGGGCTTACTTCTGAGGAGGATTCCCATGACATGGGGAAATGGGGCTTACTCTTAAAGTGGATGCCCATAAAATCTTCTCATCTTAATAGATGAGGTTGAATGATTGAAATCTATAACCTTAGTGACATAAAGATATGTAAATCTCTAGGCTTTGAGAAATGTTCCACATAATTTCTTTCAGATTAAGAATCATGCCATAAATGGATTTGAGGAGGATTATGAAGGCTAAATCTTGAAGAGGAATGGTGGATTTGAAAAAAAGAGATGAATGGATAGGAGGGGCACCCAAAAGAAGGTAGGCGCACATGGACTTTTTGGGTGCGCAGGTGATGGTCGCACATGTATACCTGCACGACACTGGTGTACTTGCGCGACGGTCAATACATTGGGTAATACTTGGGCAAGGCTTGACTCAAGCCCTTAGTATTATCCCTAAAGACTTTTAAATGAGTGGCGCACATGTTCTATTGAAGGGATAAGGAGACGTGCAAGTGTTTTCAATTTCCTGAAGGGTTAGACTCTTCGGAATGCAAGTGTTGATGAATTTCAACACTTAGGCTTTGTTTCCCATCTTTAGATCTTTCGTTCTAGGTAAAAAATTACCTTAGAAGTGTTCAAAAGGCTTTGAGAAGAGACTAGGGTGCCAGGAGCTCAAATATGAGTTTTTGTATTTTTTCGTCCTTTAAATGGGGGGCCCACAAGGGGTATTTATAGGCTATTGAAGACCGTGGGCGAAAATAAAATAGGGTGCGCCGGTATACCTGCACGACCAAAATGGAACTTGCACGACACATGCTCAAATAAATCCTTGTTCTTGCCTTTTTCAATTTTTGATGTTTCTTCAAAGGATGAATCACTTTGTGTTCCTCGTATTTCCCTTTTCATTCATTATACTCTATGACAGAGAGGAGAGTCAACATAGGTACTATAAGAAAATATCCTAAAAAACCATCAAGAGATGAAACCTAACACATCCAGCTGCCTCATGGAGTGTAACACCCTGACCCTAGTAACTCAGAGTCGGTGCTTCTTTACATATCATTGGAATGATCACAAGATATAATGTCCTGAAAGACCGACTAGTTTAGTAGCCTTGGAATTACTAGATACATACATAAGTTTTACATTACATTATAAAATAAAGAAAACAAAATTGTTTCTCCTTTGAACACAATCATATCCATTAACCTATTCCTGCAGGTTAATCATGATATACTACTTTACATCCCATAAAAAATAAAACCTAGAAAGGGGTGAGCTCAAATGCTCAGTAATGATAACAATATAGTGACAACTTTTATAAATAAGAAAAAACATTTAATGAAATGTATAAGACTAATACACATGAATTTTAAACATAAATATTATCATAATATAGAAAATATAAATCAAATAATTCCATTTACTTGTTCACAAGGATATTATAGTAGTCTAATAATCGCATGTAATATTAATAGCTAATTTCATAATGAGCTAATTCATAATGTTAGACATCATAACCACATTGTCAAGGCCTCGTGCCAAGACTACAAATAAGATTTTTTCAAGGACTTGGTGCCAAGACACTAGGTTGCATTATGATACCTACCAATGAATAGAGGAGCAATAGCAGGCTCCACCCATCACTTACTAAGTCCAATTCATTACTCATATGAAAAGGTCAAAACATAATCTAAACATTCGTATTAAAACTAGCGTACAAAATGTCAATCTTTTAACCAAAAATCATTAATGGTATAAAAATAGAACATCCAAGGTCAAACATGACTCATTCAATACAATATAGAATATTTTATTATAATAAATCAACCTCAATCAAGAATAATGAGGGATATTGACATAGATGAAAATAATCTGTAAAACTATTTGTGATAAATATCCCCTTTTTATAAAAACATTTAAATGATGCAATACTACTCAAAGAAATCGTTTAAAAGATATTCTTGAATCAAAGTGTCCCATAATACTTTAATAATTTGAAAAAAAATTTATTTTTAAATCATTCATGTCCATATAAATAAATCGTTAGAACCCATTTTTAAAACATGGACATTAATGAGAGATATTTAGATGACTAAATCTTTAAAACATTTAAAACGATATTATGGTTAAAGAGTTCCTAACCAAATGAGGGAAGCTAGAATAAAAAAAATTGAGGTAATAAAAACATTATAATATCATGTTAATAAATAGATTCATGATATACTATTTCAAAGTAAATTATATACACCATATAAAACTGAATTGGTGCATAAAAACAAAGAAGTCTCAATAGAATGTAAATTGAGATGAAAATCTTTATAAAGACTATATGATTCGGTTAAGAAAAAACCAATGACATAATTATTGTGAAAAATATAAATACAATCAATATTATTGGATATTCATGGTAAATCAATCAAAGGACATTCAAACATATTCTTGTAACAACAACACCAATGACTTGGATGTTTTACTCAATGAAAGAAAATTAAGTTAAGACTCCTCCTCTGAAGTTCATATCGATGACTTGAGAATTTATCAATTGAGTGATTATGTATATCAAAAGTATGTACACAAAAAGGGGATTGGAAATTAAAACATAAATAAATAAATAGTGATTTCACAGATAATTTTGGAGTAAAATAATCAATGATGTTTTCGTAAAACCCAATGAGTGGAAATCAAAATTAGAAATTCCCTTACCGATTTGGTAACATATGAAACATACAACCCATGAAATAAGGATCATAAAATGAAGATATTAATTACCATAAATTAATGTAAATTACACAAATAATACAATCATGGGAAATACATACACCACACAAAAGTAAATAGTAGCAATATAGCATGAATCTCACACGAATAAGAAGTGAGATGAAAACCCATTACCTTGTACTTTTCCTTAGTTGAGGGTAAGTTAAAATGATGTATAATGATAAAATAATTGTTATAAAATTATAAAAGAATCATATACAGAAATATTATATCATATATGATATTTTAATATTGCTCTGTTAATAATATTTCAGTAGTATCATTGCTTCAGGTGTTAACTGGTTCATTTTTCTTTATATGTTTTGTTTCATATGTTATGTTTGTTATGGATTGGATGTATTTGATTTGTATCAAGAAGAATATTATGTTCATAAAAATTATTTTTTAATCATAAAATGATAGTTATTATTTAATGCTTACGATGGGGAATGAATCTCATCGCATTCTTGGAGATCGTAATCTGTACGTACACACAAGCGACAATACCATTCTATTAATGGTGAAATTGTTTGTAATTGGATTATATATCATATATAAGGAATCATTAAAATTTTATATTTACTACTTACATAAATTATAATTATTAATATACCCATCCAAATAATTAAGTGTTGAATAAAAAACTACACCAGGACGTGGAGACGGTATGTCATACGTATGCACGTATGGAGACCTTGTCATTCATAAGATGAATAGAATATTGAATATGGTTGTAACATATTTATATTAACATAAATTTATGTATAAGGTACTGGAATTATTATTTTGTTATGTAAACAACAAATAAAGAAGAAGTGGAAGAAGAATAGAACATTGAAAGAGGTGGTGAAATAATTACCTATTCTTCAGGTGCTTCTTTTGATTTGATCAAAAGGAATACATAGGTTGGATTTATGATCATTATAATGCCTCTAGGTTTAAGCGAGGGTATTTTTTAGGATATTTGAGTAGGTTTTGGCTGAGCCAAATGGCATTGAAGGTGTGATTTTGAGAGAAGGAAAAGTACCATTTTATAAGAGAGGTGAGGGTCACTTTAGGAAAACCTTGAAATATTATTTTATTATACAATCTTATTCATTTTATAATGGTTACAAAAAGATTTATTTTTAGGATAAATAGGGGATGTGTTGAAAACCTCTCATCCAATAGGTTTTATATAGGTTTAAGTCACCATATTAACCTTATCTTTTATATTTAACTCTTTGTTAAATCGTTTAACATTTACCATGTCTCCTTGTATTTTTATATTATATGGTTAATAAATATACTATAAAACTTCAAGAGAACCCATAGTGGTTAATTAATGACATATCTGTTGTTATATAAGTCTTTTGTCTGAACCTCAGATCTTTAGGATTATTATATCATTTAATAATATAGTATTTGTTTTAAAAACTCAATAATGTCAATTTTGACTTTATTTAGTATTTGGTTTTTGTGAAAGTTATAAAAGTCAGATTTCTTCAAAGAAAATAAAATAAATTAACCCTAACATGGAATATTAATATAGAAAATTTGGGTAATGCATCAAAAGTCTCAATTTACGTATATTTTAATATTTAAAATATTAGTTATTTTAATCTTTCATTAATAAAGTAGTTACTGCATCATCATTGTGTCAGAATTTAATTTAATTATTTAATGTCTAAAAATTATACATAAATTACCATGATATAAGAAATTTTCTGAGATTTATAATGAATTTTTATAGTCAAAATTATCTTATTTATAACCCTATATTAAAAAAATTTAGTTATTAATATTTGAATTTAACATTTTTAACACTTCTTTAAATAAAATAATTATAAATGTCCAAATCTAAACCAAGTGAACCAAAAAGATCTTATTTTATTCCTAATATTTATTTTGGTCAAAATAAACTTATTCAATAGAATTATAAAATGTTTTTGGGTAATTATAATATCATTTTTTTCTTTAATTACCATATTTACTTTTAATGGTGTTAAATAAAATTCATAAATTACTATTCACCAAAAATTATTTTCATCTTATTAAACCAAATTATACTTACTGATGTCAACTGTGTCTCTAAATTTTTTGAACTTCAATTCTCAGACGTGGTAAAATTTCATTTTTTGCAAATTTGTAAACGTGCCTAGAAGGTGGGTAAAAGAGGTTAAAAATTCAATAACATTTTATAGATATATTTTTCTTATAAATTGACTCCAAAGAATTATATTGAACTAAAATAGTGATTATGTATCTATCTTGATTTAAAAAATAAATTTAAATAAAATAAATAATTTTTTAAATAAAAAGTCGTTTTTTAAACAATAATGTAGTGTTTTTCACTATTCATCAAAAATTGAATGTTTTTAGAAAAATACCAAAAATTCACCCTAATCAAATTTTGATATTATGAATCCAAAAAATGATGTATATTTTACCAAATTAGAAACAGATAAGTTTCATTTATTAATTTAATATTAAATCTCATTTTCAATAATAGAAAACGATTATTTGAGAAGTAAAAACTATCAAAAGATATATATGGGTTCATGTCCAGTTTAGAAGTGAAATTACATTCAATGACCAAAATTAGATTAAATGATAATAATATAATCTAATTATATTTAAAACCCATTAATATTTATAATTTAACACTATAAATTATTCAGATTAAAAAACCTGTTTCAATTAAAATTTAGTGTCTCTTAATATTCATCAAAATATAAAAGTTATCAGAAAAACACAAAAAATGTATCGAAACTAAATTTTTATGTCCCACTACTAAATAAAAATTTAATTTCATCAAATTGAATATATAAAAGTGTCAAATATTGGATTTAGAAATGGTTCACCTTTAAAAAGCAGAAAAACTGCAATATTTCAAAAATACTTTTTTTATCTGAAAAATTGAATTTGTCCTTATATTATGACTAAGAAACAAAAAAGATGAATGTTAAAATTATATGGGATATATATAAAATTCAAAATGTATTTATTAATATTCATAATTTCTTTCTAAATGGCTAGTTTGATAGGTCGTGGTGCATTTGAACTCGGTGTTGCGTACAAAACACGCTATTGTATTATTCGAAGAGAAGCGTACCGTAGAAGTTTGGGGTGTTACATTATTTCCTTCATCAATAAATTGCATCCTTGTAATATGAAATTGTTCTTCAAAAATAAAAGGTTAAAAAATAAAAAATAAATTTGTCGAAGACCCACATTACAAATAGTGTTAATATAATTTAGTCTTGATATGAGGGAAAGGGAAATGAATAAGTTACCACAAAATTTGGATTTCGAATAGGAGAAAATTGGAGTAAATTATAATTGGAGGAAAAATGAAAATATTTATAGGGAGTGATTGAGGTCATCAATCACAATCAAATGAATGTAAAATTAGGGGCCTCAATGTAATAAATCTATCATGAATAACGTAAGGTATTAGGAAAATACATTTTGAGGTTTAAGAACCTTTCCCTAAGGTTTAAGAATTAATATCTTCATAGAATAATAAAAATATATTTGATAAGTAGGGTTCCATCCTTTAACTAATTTCTACCACAAACTCAACTTTAACTCTAAACGATGAGTGTTCAAGATGACTTGGTCACACCTGAAGTGATATAATCATCTAATAGAAAATCAAATAATACACAAAGGATGAACTATATATTTCCCTTTTCTTTAGAGATTAACCAAAACCAAAATTGTTAGTACAAGATCAGATGATCCCCAAAAAGGACAATCCTTTAGAGAAAGAAATACTAATATTAATTTCTAAAAATTAACCAAAAATACCTAAATTTCAATAAATACCATTCAATAAAAAATGTGTCCATTAAATTTTTCAATATAATCCAAAATAAGATTGAAACCCAAAACACAAGAAAATTTTTATTACGTAGTCTTCCACGTTAAATTGTATCTCCAAATTACATTGACTAATCTTAAAGTAACATACTTAAAATTAATTAATCTAATCACATATTCTCTATGATAAGATAACCATTTCCATAAATAACCTAAATTGATTTAAATCCAAAAAAACATATATAAAAATACACCATTACTCCCCAAATAAAATCCCATAGTATTCTATTTTCATTAGGCATATAGTGTTCCCAATAGGTCAAACGTCTTTTAAAATAAAATTTATCACATAATCACCAAATCATTTTTCTACACTAAGGATATCAATTTGATAAAAAATAATATCCCAAATAAAATTATTATTGATCAATAAAATCAATAAACTGAAACAAATAGTCATACTAACCCGGGACTTCACATAGTCCATTGGTAGGCGATAAATCTCAGTCGCACTTTGGTTATGGATTTCATTCCCAATGCTTTGTTCAAAACAATGGGTTGTCACACGGTCTACGTGTTGTCCCTTTTCAAAATCTATTTTTTAGAATATTCTAAATATGAGATAAATTTCTCAAAATAACCATAACATAATTTAACTACAAAGTTTATCTCATATCTCGCATCTTCATCTCAAAAAATAATGACCGATAATTGCCTCAAATTCAAGGATCATATAAACCCAAATAGTTATTTATAACTATATACACAAAAGAAAAAGTTAATTCTTCCTCAAATAGAATTTTCACATAACATACTACAAGGTTACACATATATCAGAAAAGTCTTCCTAAGTAATCTCATCAAAAAAACCAATGATACTTTTAAACATTTATCCATCCATTTATTTCCACATTGGTTATTCCTTGAATAAGAGTTTATCCTATTAAATAAGGAATTGACTCGGGTAATGCCTAGGTCCCATATATTTATGGAAAATGACTTTAAATGGACTCTTGGGATCATTTTTATTTTCATCCATAGTACTTTTCAATTTTCCTCAGCAATTACTTAATTTATGTCATTATTTCCCACAAATAAAGCATTTCATTATTCCCCTAAGGAACCTTCCATGGTGTCTCCTTCCACATTTCCTGCATGATAGAAATTGAGATTTCTTTTATCCATGGTCTCCACTTCTGAAGCTCTTATCATTAATCGTCTTTCTCTTCTTTATTGAGTTCAGGAGTTAGTTAATATATATTTTGTTGATCATATTTTTTGGAAAACTGAATTGGAATGAACACGATATATTAACACCTTTCAACATTCCATTTCATTTCTCATTTCAACCATTGTTCCCACATTGTACATCATGTTCAATGTTACTATGACTTCCTTAAAATCCATTTATTGAATACACCAGAAAGCATTATATGAGTAAAAAAAGTCATAAAATCGTTTAGAGAGTATCATGACACCTTATTTTCAATAAAAAACACCTTTTGATTAACCAATGTTATTTATTCTCATCTTATATTAAAATAAATTAAATTAGTTTGTAATGAAAATGTAATTTATCTTATGCATATCCTCTGGGAGTGTCGTAACCAAGAGTGCATCAAGACCCGTTGTCGTGCACTAGTTATCGTTCGAGTCTATCTCAAAGAGGCACTTTTGCGTTTTACCCCTGGGTACATCTATGCCAGAGCTTCCTGTACCTGCTCATATCCAGACAGGGAAATACTACTTTGAAAACCTACATAATATTCACATTAAAAAAAATTTTGGATGTTTTTCTATACTAATCCATGAAGTCTATATTAGGGTAATGTTCTCAAATCAGAGTTTTTCTAAATCTTTTTTCCTTGTTTTGTACTAATCTTACTCTAATACCAACTGTAATGCCCCAACATAGTTACTCAGAGTCGGTGCAATATTACATATCATTGTCATGATCACAAGAGATGAAGTATCAAATGACCAATTAGTTTAGTAGGTTTTTAAGTACTAGATAAATACATATGTTTTACATTACATCATGAAATAAAGAAAAACAACATTGTATCCCCTTTGAAAACACTCATATTTCTTTTTATATTCCTTCTACTTCATAATGATATACTTATTCACATCCTTAGAACAATAAAACATTGAATGGGATGAGATTAAATGCTCAATAAGGATAACAAAATAGTAGAATATTTCAAAAATAAGCATAAACATTTTAGGAAATGTATAAGACTAAAACAAAAGCATTTTAATATTAAATTTCAGTATAATATGAAAAATATAAATCAAATAATACAATTTACTTATTAATATGGGTATTATAGTAGTCTGATAATCTCATGTAATATCAATCACTAATTTCATAACTATGGAATTCATAATGTCAGACATCATAACCACATAGTCAATGTCGCATGCCAAGACTGCAAATAATATTTTTTCAAGGCCTTATACCAAGACAATAGTCTATCTCATGAGACCTACTAATGCTTCAATGTGCTATAGTGGACTCCACAAATCACTTACTATGTCTAATTCATTCATCATGTGAAAAGTTCAAAACTTAATTTAAACATCCGTATTAAAACTAGCATATGAAATGATAATATTTTAACCACAAACCATAAATGCTATAAAAATAGCACATCCACATTCGAAAATAACACATTCAATACAATATAGAATATTGTATTATAATAAATCAACCTCAATCAAGAATAATGGAGGATATTGACATAAATGGAAATAATCAGTAAAACTATTTGAGAGAAAAGTCTCTTTTTTCTTGAAAACATTAAAATGTCACGCTATTTATCAAAGAAATCGTTTAATAGAGATTTTTGAGTCAATGTGTCCCATTCCATTTTGATAAATTGAAAGGAATTTTAATTTTAAAACATTCACGCCCATATTAATAAATCCTAAAAACCCATTTTTAAAACATGGACATTAATGAGAGAGATTTTGAAGAATAAATCTTTAAAACATTTAAAAAAATATTTTGGTTAGAGAGTTCCTAACCAAATGAAAGATATTTGAATAAAAATAATAGAGGTAATAAAAACATTATAATATCTTGTAAATAATGGTATTAATGATATACTATGTCAAATTACATTATATACATCATATAAAAGATAATTGGTTCATAACAACAAAAAAGACTCAATGGAATGTAAATTGAGATAAAATTCCTTATAAAGACTATATCCTTATGTCAAGGATAAATAAATGGTATAATTATATGTGAAATATATATATACACTCAATATGATTAGATATTTAGTGTAAATAAATAATTGGAAAATTGCACATATTCTTGTAACAATAACAACAATGACTTGGATGTTTAACTCAATGAATGGAAGTTGAGTTAAGATTACTCTTATTAGGTTCATATCGATGAATTTAGAATTTATAAATGGAGGGATTATGTGTATCAAAAGTTTATCCCCACAAAGGGGAGTGGAAATTAATACATAAATAAATAAATAGTGATTTCATACATAATATTGGAATAAAATAATCAACGAAGATTGCGTAAAACCCAATGGGTGGAAATCAAAATTAGAAATTCCCTTACAGATTTGGTAACTTACGAAACATACACCACATTAAAGAAGGATCATATAATGAAGATACAAATTACCATAAATTAAATTCTATTACACAAATAATATAATCACATGAAGTATATACACCACAAAAAATAAAATAGTTCCATATAGCATGAATCTCACACGAATAAGAAGTGAGATGAAAATTCATTACATTGTACTTTTACTTAGTTGATGATAAGTTAAAATCCAGTATATTTTTTAAATAACTGTTATTAAATTATAAGAGAACCATATACATAAATATGATATCATATATGATCTTTCAATATTGATTGGTTAATAATATTTCTGTGGTATCATTGTTTCGGGAGTATACTGATTCATTTTTATTTATATGTTTTATTACATAAGTCATGTTTGTTATGGATATGATGTACTTTATTTGTATCCAGAATGATATTATTTTCTTAAAAAATATTTTTTAATCATAAAATGATATTTATTCTTGAATGGTTATGATATGGAAAGAATCTCATCACGTTTGTGGAGACGGTAATCCGTACGTACGCACGATGGACAATACGATTCTATTGATGGGGAAATTGTATATAATTGGATGGTATATAATATATAAAGAATTACTATCATGTAATATTTATTATTCACATAAATTATACTCCTTATTATACCCATCCAAATAATTATGTGTTTAATAACAAACTATACCACGACGTTGAGACGGTAATCCGTACATAGGAACGTATGGTGACTTTGTCATTCAGATGATGGATAGAATAATGAATATGGTTGTACCATATTTATAATAATATCATAGTATATAGAAGGTAGTTGATTTATTGTTTTGGTATGGAAACAAAAAAGAAAGAGGATGTGGAAGAAGGAAATAGCATTGAATGAGGTGATTAAATAATTATCTGTTCTTCGGGTGCTTCCTTTTAATTTGATCAAGTGGGCTTCTTAGGATAGTTTTATGATCATTGTAATGCCTTTATGTTAAATTGAGGGTTTTGGTGAGGATATTTGTGCAGGGTTGGCCGAAACAAATGGCTTTAGAGGTGTGATTTTGAGATAAGGTAATGTACCCTTTTATAAGAGAGGTGAGGGTCAATTTAGGAAAATCTTAAAAAATTATTTTATTATACAATCATATTCAGTTTATAATGGATCCAAAAAGATTTATTTTGAGGATAAGGTGGATATGGGTCGAACAAATCTCAACCAATTGGTTTAATACCAGTTTATGTCACCATATTAACCTTATCTTTTAGATTTAACTCTTGGTCAAATAGTTTAGCATTTACCATGTCTCCTTGTATTTTTATACTACATAGTTAATAAACATATTATAAAATTCCATGAGAACCCAAAGTGGTTCATTAATGATATATATATTATTATATAAGTCCTTTGTCCTAGAATTATATTTTTAGGACTATTATATCATTTAATAACATAGTATTTGTTTTTAAAACTCAATAATATCAAATTTTATATTATTTTGTATTTGGTTTTTTTGAAAGTCATAAAAATATAATTTCATCAAAAAAATAAAATGAATAAACACTAACATGTAATGTTAACCTATAAAATTTATTTTAAGGCATCAAAAGTCTCAACTTAAATTTATTTTAATATTTGTAATATCAATTATTTTAATCATTCATTAATAATGTAGTTACTAACTCATCATTGGGTTAAAATTAAATTTAATTATTTAAGGTATAAAAATTAAAAATAAATTAAAATGATGTAGGAAATTGTCTTATCTTTATAATTAATATTTATAGTAGAAATTATCTTATTTATAACCCCATATTAAAAATGTGATAGTTATTAAAATATGAATTTAACACTTTTAACTATTCATTAAATAAAATAATAATAATTGTCCTAATCTAAACCAAGTGGGACAAAAGGATCATATTTTGTTCCTAAGGTTGATTTTTGTCGAAATAAACTTATCAAATAGAATTATTACATGTGTTATGATACTTGTAGTATCATCTTTACTTTAATTACCCTATTTATCTTTAACCGTGGTAAATAAAATTCAAAAGTTACTATTCACCAAATAAATATTTTCATCTTATTGAACCATATTTTACATACTTATGTCAACCATGTCTCTTAGGTTTTTGAAATTCAATTCACAGAAGAGATAAAATTATGTTTTATGAAAATTTGAAAAGGTGCCAAGAAGGTGGGAAAAAGAGGTTAAAAATTTCAATAAACTTATATACATCTATATTTATTATAAAATGAATCCAATGAATTATATTGAAATAATATATGTATTATGTATTTATTTAAAATTAAATTAAATCAAATTAAAATTAATAATTATTAAAAAAATGTCATTTTTTAAACAATAATGCAATGGTTTCCACTATTATTTAAAAACTAAATGTTTTCAGAAAAATAACAAAAATTCACCCTAATTTAATTTTGATACTCCGAAACCAAAAATGATATGTATTTTACCAAATTCAAAAAATTGAAGTTTCATTAATTAATTTAAAAATTAATTCTCATTGTCAAAACTAGAAAGCGAGTTTTTGAGAAGTAAAAACTATCAAAAGATTAATATGTGTTTATGTCAATTTTAAAAGGTAAATTACTTATAACGAAAAAGAGTTGATTGAATAATATAAATATAATCTAATTACACTTCAAATCCTTTCAAATTTATAATTTTACACTAATAAATTAGTTTTATAGAAAAGTTTTTTTCAATTTAAATTTACTATCTTTCATAATTCATCAAAATATAAAAGTTATCAAAAAAACACCAAAATTTTATCCAAACTAAACATTTATGTCTAGATTCAAAATAAGAATTTAATTTCATCAAATTTATTATATAAAATTTTCGAATATTTAATTTATAGAAAGTGTTCCATTAAATGGAGGAAAAATTTCATTTTTTGAAACATACTTTTTTATCTGAAAAATTGATTTTGTCCACATATTATGTCTAAAAAACAAAAAATATAAATGTTCAAATTTTATGAGATATATATAAAATTCAAAAGTTTGTTATTACTATTCATAAACACTTTCTAAATGCCTAGTTTGATAGGTCATGGTGAGCCTGAACTCGGTGTGGCGTACATCGCATGCTACTGTATTATTCGAAGAGAAGCATACCAGGGAAGCATGAGGTGTTACATAGAGCACAGAAAATAATTTAGATAAAAAAATAACAACAATCAATAATTACATAGATTAATATCTAGAAAAATCATTCATTAATAATATCAATGAGTGAACCCATCTTCATCATGTCCCATCATCTCTGGTTGCATCCCGAATGCCCATCCAAATGCATCTAGCTATCATAACTGTTAACTACTACCATATCATTCAAGAATACATGCCTTATATCACATCATCCACCCTAGGACTAGACATCATGGTATCCTAACACATCACATGGAAAATTAGACATCAATAGAACATCCCAAGGAAGAAAGAACAGAAATAGTCAATAGGAAAATCTATACACTTAAAAAGAAATTAATCATTTATTAAACATGGGTACCCAAATACCATTATATTTATCACTATCAAAAAATTAGTTTTATTATATCTTCAATTAACATATTCGTTATTCATAGGTTCAAAATATTTGAAACCTAAGGCTAGAACTATAACAATCTATCAACTGTTTATAATACTAGATAGAACAAAATTGCTTTGTTAACTATGAGAAGAATAATTATCAACTATTATGAATTTAAAATTATTCTCATTAAGAATTATTATTCATCACATTCTTTATCAGATCCATTAACACACATGTGCTCATATTAAATTAAACACATACACTATATCAATATAAATTACAAACAAATTAAAAGAAATAATAGATTCACATAAGCATTCATATTTATGGTGTTTTTAAATTTTCTTATGAAATTAAACTACTAAACCATCCATGATGACATGATACCAAATAATATTATAGATAAAAAACTATTTATAACATCATGTGGAAAACTGTTTTCATGGTATCAAACATTAACATACAATTGTTAAGTAATTCAATATCAATGTTAAATATCCTTTAAGATAATTACACTACCATAATAGAATCTAAAACATGATATGATGACAAATAAACATTAATAAATAGAAAAATCAATAAAACCACTACATAAAAAGTATTGACATTCATTATAAGAGAAAAAACCAATGTTGTAGATCCTAGTTAATTATCCCACAAGAAGATCCATCCATCCAAGGATGTCATTAAAAAAATAAAAAAATAAAACCCTATAATAACAGGGAGTGGAACCAACCACACATAGAAATAAATAAAATTTGGGAATCTTTATTAAGATACCCATAAGAACTAAGTAGAACTAACCTCAGATCACTGTCGATCCAACACGGGAATTTGGGAATAAATCCCCCTTTGATGGGATCTCGAAATGAATAAAGAATAATTATTGGAATATTGGAGCTTCTAAAGATAATATATAGGGTTTGAAAAAAACTAAGGCACTTAGAGTTATAAATCACTCTACATATGATATTTTTACATCTTAAACCCTTTGTTTTCATTGTAAACTAATAGATAATTATGTTACACTAAAATATGCATTTCCATAAAATGGAAGGCATGTATGGAATTCACACAATAAATTTTAGTTTTAAGCCACAATTTCTACATTTCTAATATTAATACCCAAAAACCCCTTTACACCGTAATACATACATACGTCATAAACCCCTTATGAGGACATAAATTCTCCCTCATTCCAACTTTTAGTTGCTAAAAACCATTACAACTCCGTGACAAATCATCTAAGATCCATAGAATCTAGAAACATGTGAATGTTCAAGCTAAATAGATTTTGGACCTTACAATGTGACATCTCTATGGAGCGATATATATACCTCAAAAAATAAAATAGTTTCATAAAATAAACATACATATGAATGATGGAAAATTTGAGACAAATAACCCTTAAAAGATCATATTATTGAATTATGAATTAGTTAATGAATTGAATATGTGTAACAATTTTAAATCCATGTAAAAAATTGGAATCTAAATATAATAAAAAATTATTTTAATAAACTCACAATCTTGGAAAAACATAGAAATTTAAAAAGTATTATAATCCAATGAAATAAAATTGTGTTATGAAATCCCTTACCTTGAGTCCTGATTTGATATTTATATTCATTAACACTTCTATACTAAACATACATTTATTTTTTATGTAATTAAAAACATTATATAGGGTTATTAAATTTTCATTTATCCATTTATTTTTATATATATCAATGAAATATTAAATTGCATAATCATTTATATCCATGTTTGGTGTTTTGAGGACTTTTGGTACATAATTTAAAAATGGATTTGGTATATTAACCGAGGTCACATAGTTCATTTTTAAATTATCTCCAAAATAATAATCATTAAATATTTGTAATTTTTATACATGAATTATACTTTTATAACTGACCTTGAATGTTGGTTATGAAAAATTAGTTGTGTTAAAGTCACCGAGATAATAAGGCATTCAATCAAATTAGTACCATTTCAATTTTTCAATGAACATGAGGGAAAGAAAAGAAATGTTTATTATCAAAGAAAATGACTAATATATCCAAAATATCATATTTTATCTTTAAATACACTAATATATATTATCAATGTGATGTGGTAATGAAAATATTTTCACTTCACTTCATAGATATTGCAATCCACACAGATGTATTAACAACGTTATTATTTTTAAATGGATTAATTTCAATACAATTGATGAAATCTTATATTTAAAAAAATATTATTCTTCCATGAATAATATATATGTATATATATAATTAATAATTATACCAATACGGTAAAGGTTATGATTTAAAACAAATAACATCGGTTCTTGAGGCATTACTCTGTCGTACACATGAACAATGACTTTCTTTCCCATTTTTTATAGAAGAAGATAGAGTATTGTTGGTACATTAATTCAATGAAATAGAATTATAAATTATATATTGATGAGATTATAACAAAAAGTCTAGATGGTTTTTGAAAGAGGATGATAAATATATTTAACTAGAACATTCAGTTAAAAGTTGTTCCTCACCTTCAGACAACCTCTTATTATATATAAATTCATTTGTTAAGAGCGTATTCTATCAAAAATAATTTTGGATCCATGGTGGTATATGATTTCTATTGATATTTTAGGGGATAAACTTTTTTAGACTTTTTTGAGTACTAAATTATACTTTTATTAATTTATCCCATTTCATTTGACTCTTTAACTAGTTACAGTGAACTGATTATCTAGTTCTCCTTATCACTATATTTCATTATATCAAGAAGTAAAACAAAAGATAAAAAAGGGTAAAAAATATTAATAAATTTCACCTCATAGTATGAGAAGTCTAATTGTCTGGTTGTTCCTATAAATCATGTGGTTACACAATCCAATATTAAAACATATTAACATTACACTATTATCTCCTAAGTGTATAGGGTGTGCATTCCACACAATTTTACAACCAATACCATTTTAACATAATATAGTGGTATCAAAAAAATATTATTAAACTAATATAAAATGTTGTCTTATAGTTGATCTAAGGCTCCTTCTTGTTCTTCAATTTTTATATATATATTATCTTTTTTAATGCACATCACTATAGAAAATGTATTCCTATTTTATTCATTGTAGAGAACTAGTATACTAATATTTATTCTTCCACATCATATATTTAGACAAGAGTACATAGATATGATTTTATTCCAACTTTATTTTCATTTTCTTCCTCCTCTCCAAACTGATGTGTATAATACTTTCTTCTCTTCTTCTCTTTATCCCTCTATCTTCTTCAATACATAAAAGGTTACCCAAGATATCTTTTTATTTCATAAAAAATTTAGAATGTTATTATATTAATAGAGTATATATAATTACATTATTATTTTATACCAGTAGATATTTCATTCAGATTCATCAATAGATCATCATCTCAAAAAACATTTTTACACTTATTTTACAACATGAAATATATATATTTATATGGTAATACTAATAAAAACAATATAATTTTTTCTACTTCACATGATCTTATCTAAAATATATCCTCTAAATTTTATTATTCATAACATCATAAAACAAACATTTCTGTTTTTTTTAAATTATGGTAGAGAAACCAAATTATATTCTCATTAGTTCTGAATACTATATAATATATATATATCCTAGAACTAATCAATATAAATTTTGTATGAATAAATATATATATATCATGATTATGTTCATTGAATTATTCACTTATTTGCATTGTCATGATTAATTTATTCCACAACATCCTCATTTAAAAACCCTAATGAATTGGGTATTCATCATTATTTTTATTCATATGTTTTTTCATAACTAGAAGATTTTATTCTTCATTAAAATTCACCAAATAGAATATATCACACATTTTATTTTATACATTAATCAAATATTGAAATACATTGAATCACCTATGTAGAATGAATCAAAATAATGTACCACTTCCTATATTTGAATCACCAACTTGAAAATCCCTCTATGTGTATCACCATCATGGCCATTTGAAAACATTAATCGCATATGTGAAAATTTAGATATGTGAATCATTTTTGTGACTATTAAGATATAATATTTATTTCATGACCATCCTGCTACTTAAACATCCAATATGACCATTCCACCATATAGATTAACTATGAGACCATTCAACTATGTAGATTACCAATATGACTATTCAGCTAGAAGACAACCTACGTGACTTCCTAGAAATCATAATTTCAAACAGTATTGTATGTAACATTCAATTTTTATTGTTTATGAAATACATATGCATGATAATCCCATGCTTGGATGAAATCAAAATTTCCCACATTATTATATGTAACATACACTTTTTCCTGTTTATGAAATACCATATGATAAAAATAGTAACTTCTTTTTTCAAATTAACAGTACATAATTGGGAACTATATCATTTCAAAAAACCCTGCAATACATAGGAAGTTTTTTAGTTAAATTAATAATAAATTTATTTTTGAATTTAAAACCATTCCAATGTTTTATACATTGATTAAAATAATTAAGATACATTATATAATTATACATCCATATAAATTAGATATATTTTCATTTATTAAATATTCTATAATTACATAATTCACTAAATAGATCAAAATATAATTCAACTCTTGGGAACAATTTTTACATAAGAAGAATGGAAAATAGAATATGGGTAGTACATAGGCTAGTGGTAGGCGATTAACCTTTGTTTCCCTTTGTTTGTGGGATCACCCCCCATTTCCTTGTCAGATGTGATGAGTTATCACTTGGACTAAATTTGACAATGATTATATATGAAGAAAAATTTTAGTTAAAAAACTCCCATTAACCATAAAAATAATTTATTATTATCATACGATGAAAACAAAAATTCTTAGCTGTAAATATATTTATAAATTGTTAGTTTAAAATGAAAGATACTCTTTCATAATTTATATTCATATTCAAAAAAATATTCTCAGAATAGTCATTATAAATTTTGGTATGTCCCCTATGAATTAATTAATAGAATCATCACAATTTAAACATGAAATTATAAATTAAAGGTTGCAAAATTTGAATCCAAAATTAAAGAAAACCGAAATCTAAAATGGGGTTATTAAAAATTTCTTTGAAAAATAGGTAAAGGTAAATATTAATGTCACCTATAATAACACTTAACTAGTTTTACAAAAATTATTGCATTAATGAGAACAAATAATATTTATTTGGGAAAAATTAATGTCCAAATAATTATGGAGAGTGGTATAGAACACTGATCATAAAAGTGTGGATGATAAAGAGAATTTCAATGAATATAAAATCATAAATCAATGTGATTTTAAAAGTTTCATTAAGTCATTTGAAATTAATTCTCTAGGATTATATTTTTTTCCATATCATTTTCCTTATGATCTAAACATTTTAATACCATCTATACTAATTACATATATAATAATTATTACATTATTTTTGTTAACTCAATTAACACAATTCCAACATTTGGAGGCATGTGTCAATCAGCTTCTAAATTTATCTCATCATTGATTCCAATAAATGAATATATGAAAATTAAATTTTCATGAAATATAAAATAAAATAAACATTTAATAGATCACAATGTCTGTAAAAGGATAATTAGTTATTCCACCTATCATTAAAAATTATACAAAAAAATTGTTACTAGAAGATTATATAATGTCCAATATGAACCATAAGGACATGATCATGTAATGATCTCTATTTTGATAACCAAACCACTAAATCAAGCCAAATTTTAAATGGTGCGGTGAAATAAGAATGAAGAACATTTCTTTCATATAACTAAAGAATACATGCAACCAGAGTACTATGTTGATGAAAATAATACAATAAGATCAATACAATACATTAACAACTCTGTAAAATAGAAAATATGAATAAATAATGACTAATAAGATTCAATGTTACAAATAGTCACCTCAAAACCAACCTGAACTGTAGGAAACAAAATGAAGAGAAGCCAACATGATACAATATGCCCTTCCCTTTACCTAAATCTTGTAATACAACATCTGAAACATCCTAATAGAATATGTAAGGTGTGATCATATTGTACAGTAGGATACCTTCAAATATTTTATACAATTCCTAACCAACATAATAAAATTGAACTATATTTTAAAACTAAAATAGAATTAAATAACAGTTTCACAAATCCCAAATCCATTTTTCAGTTACATTCCCTTTAGTTATCATAAAATCATTCCAAATCCTCAAAACTAGAAATATAACAATCAGAAGTGCTAATATATGAAATCATATCGACACATTATAAGTTAAAATAGTATAATAATTTATACGAAATACCATTACACAATGTCATGTGATACAACCACATATAAAAACTCATGAATAAAAGTCAAAGATAAAAACCATCAAGTGATAAAAATCTATAAATGACACAGAATAATATAATTTGGTATCTAGCCTATGGGATAATATTTACATGATATATAAGAGAATAAACCAAGCCAAATATTAGATACATCTGATATAGACTCATTCCATAGCCTCTCAATATCATGTAAGCACCAATAATAGTTACATAGAACCTAAGGTTGTCTATAACAATTTCTTAATGTGCCCAAGGTTTTAAAAGTTGCACGATTTCAAGAAAAAATTAAAAAACATGATCTTAATTTTTAATAAAAAGTTATTACTGTGAAAAACTGCTTTGTTTTATGAAAACACATTTTTAAATCAAGACAAAACCATTTTTAAAGAAAACCCCATTAAAAAAATTTCTTTAAAATATTATTTGAAACCGTATCTCATTTATATTCAATACAAAAAACCCAATGGAATTTCAATACTACAAAATTGGTTTTATCTAGTGCTAGGGATTTAATAACGCTAGAAAAAATTCTGTTAAAGAACCTGTTTTCAATGCTAAAAATCTATATAAAAGATCGTTATAACATTGCTTTCTTAGCACAATTAAAGTGGGTCTTTTACAGTGCTAAATAAAGTAATGTTGAAGGGGGGCCTTTATCAGCACCTTTTTATAAGCACTGAAAAATAGGATATTTTATTAGCACTTATAAAAAATCCCTGATAAAGGTAGGGTTTTTATCAGTGATTTTTTTGAAGTGTTGATAAAAGAGCCCCCTTTTATTAGCACATTTTTACAAGTGCTGATAAAATATACTTAAAATCTACATTTTATTAGAAAAATATATTAATAAATAAATATTTTTTTTATTGATATAAATATAATAAATGTTTCTAAAAATGTTATTTAGTTGAGTAAAATTGGTAATTACACTTAATATATATGATTTTTCGTATAAATGACATATAAAATATATAAAAAATAAATTTAATTAATAATTTTTATATTATTACCAAGTAATAGACATTTAATATCATTTTGAAGTTAAAAAATAGAAATAGTTATTAAAAGATCTAAATTATGTTGAAAATGTAACTCGAACTCCAAACATAAATAAATTTTGATCTGGATGTCCGTTTGAGCTCTACCGCATAACAATTAGAAGCATGCATGAGATCTATTATAACATCCCTCACCTGGGAGCCACTAGAAGGGTGCTATAATATGGGTTGGCCACATGCCCTCAAGCGCATCACCTTGAATGAAAGAGGATGTCGACTTGTAGTTAGGGGATTTTTAACGTGTCCATAGGGGAGATGATTCCCTCATAAGTAATAGGTAATACACAGTGGAAGAAAGGAATTTTATAAAAATTAGTGGAAGAATATAATTAAAAAAACTACAGTAGAAGTAAGTAAATGATCCCAACTGAATAAAAAAAAAGTTCCAAAGCTGATTAATTAAACTAAATACAAAATGATGTCATGCTATGATGTATGTACTAAAATAAATTTATGGAAAGTAGGAATACACACATGCTTTCAAGATGTAATAATAATAACACAAAGTGAAACAACTACTTCTCAAAAAAATTCTTCATCCTCTTCCACTAATCTTCATCATAAGTATTAAGTAGAATTCATTCATCGAAAGCACCATGCTTCCCTTTTTTCATACCTATGAGCATAATGTATACTTAGGTACCCAATGTCACCCGAGTAGGGGGTGAGATATAATCTCAGTAGGCCGACACCCATGATGTTTAGACCATTCCATTTCATGTTGAAAACAAATACAGTGTTTCTTTACATGATAAATGAATGAAATTAAATAATCAAAATAAAAGATGTATAACTTGGTCCGGGTTTTGAACAACACCCATCCATACCCTTGGTTTTGGTCTAAGAAAAAAAATTCAATAAAGTAACTATAAATAGTAGGATGTATATATATATAAATTCTAGAAAAAAGGGGACAAAAAGGATCAAAACCCCAAGCTTATGCTTTATCTTGGGTCTAGTTTATCTATCACTAAAGTATGCTTCAAGAAACCAGAAAGGTATCACAATTCACAAGGAAACCAAAAGCTGAATCAAATGAAACATTACACTCATTATCATTTTTATTATATTAATGTTTTGATTTGGACTCTGTACCCATCCCAATGGTATCACTATGGTACATCCTTGAATTTATCCAATACCACTGGGAATATCAAAGGAAATCGTCCAAAAGATCATGTATCACTCGAAGAATGGTTTTATCAAGAGTCTATCATGGGTGTCACACATAATGGGTCGAGTATCACCAGAGGAATAGAGTATACACTTTTCCAAAGGTTCTATCTTGGAATGTCTCAAAGGGAACCAGTATCACTCAAGAGTATTTAGAAAACCCAGGGAAACCCTCATCTAGAAATGCCTAAGACATCACCTCCCTGACTTGTATTGTGATAACCAATTAAGAATAGAGAGTCTATATGGGGTTCCTTAATACAAAACCCATGTTGTCTCACCACCATTAATTTAATTATATTTCTAGGAAGAAGATATAACAGAGTGTTCATTTATTATTTCAATAAAACAATTTAAGAAACAAAAATCCACATACTCCTTCATCATTCAATACAAACAGTCACAATCAAAACACATTTTCAGTCGATGTAGACAAATGATGTTTTCTCTTTTATAAAAGCATTTCATGGTAATAATTTTTAAAACTAAAATCATTAGGCATAAAAAAATAATAAAACCCCAAAATTCACGGTTCATAGTTATCCTAAAAAATTATTTTATTTAATATTCAACTTATGTCTGGTTGCACAACACATGCAATCAATAAATTAATTATTTGAGGTAATGTAATTTAAAAACATTATATAACACACCCAAAGTAGTATGTAATGATGTAGCATCAAATTAAAAAATCTAGTTCATCTCAAATAAAGATGCAATATTGAAGCGATGTAATTAAATTAAATTAGATTAGGGAAATTTGGATATCACAGGTAGGCACCAACAATTAGAAGAATGTGTGATCTAAAAGACACAAAAAACATTTGGAGAGAGAGACAACACCCTACCTTGTAATTGAAATGGATCCTATACTATGTGGACACCTTTGATTTTACCTCAAATGGATGAAATTCTATGAATTTTGAAAAACTCTAGTTTCAGGTAAAGACCTTTCACAACAGATTGCACAATGGAGAGTGGATGAGATATTATGATTCCTAGTGCATGAGGATAGCCTTAATGAGGGATTAATATATCATAAAACAATGTTTGAAATAGAAAAGTTATGGAGTTATAATAGGCTTCTGAAGGAAGATAAGGAGGAGGTGAAGCACTTAGCAGGGGTAATGACAACCCAAGTGGAGTTAGAGGACAAAAAGAGAGAAAAAACGAAAAGAAAGAAAGAAAAAGATAGAGGAAAAAAAGATAAGAATAATTAAATAAAAATATATAAATAAAATAAAATAAAATAAAATAAAATAAAATAAAATAATAAAAATAGGGAAGGGGGAAAGAAAAATAATTAATAAAATGGGTTTACCCATTTTAATTATTTACAACCTTATCAGACCACTTTTATTTGACTATTTATTTTAATCCTTTTTTATTTAAATTAAATTTAATAAAACACTTATTATTAATTTTTAACCCTTTTTAATTATTTTTAACCCAAACACTATGCTTGGGTGAAATGTGATATTTTAAAAAAAACTTGTGGAATTATTAAAATAATTTTAGTAGTTGTCTAAGACACACAACAGAGTGAAAATGTGTGTGACCTAAGTCACATTAAATACATGAACTAAAAATTAAAATGGGACGTACATTGATTAATATAGGGATGTTATAACCTATCCTCCTTATGAAAACAATTCCATGTATTACTCTTCTGAGTGTAGTGGATCATCTTTTAGGAAAAGCTCCAACTAGAGATCATGCACACCAGTCTCCAACTCCCATGACTCATCCTGAACAAGTTCATGATGCCATAGTACCTAGACAGGAGAAAATGACCTCCCTCAGAGAACCTTCAATCTACAATCGATGATATAGATTAAAGGCTCATCAAAGGATGCATCTTTCTCAAGCTCGACATCATATAGATCAAATGAATGAGACATGTATGGATGATACTATCAAAACTGATATAAATTGATGATGTAGTTCATGGAATAATACCATTGAGATTACAATAACTGATAGGCTACTGTCCCATCCCTCTCCACTATCTTGAAGGGATCAATAAATCTTGGTTATAACATCCCCTTTCTCCTAATCTGTCTGTGAACCAACCTTGGAGAGACATACAGAATGACTCAATATCCGACCTCAAACCCCAAAGTTCTATGGTGATGATTAGTATAAGATTTATTTCTGGATTGAGCTGTAGTCATACACATATAAATCTACTGAACATTCTTAGAAGTCTACTAAATGAGGTGAAGACCAAACCTAGTCTGCTCACCTACTTTGAGCCCACATAATGGAGAACAACACTGTCTAATATAGAGGGCATCATACATATTCATTTTAATTGTCTCCAAAAATCTCTTATTATAGGTAAACTCAATAAGAGAAATATGTTTTTAAATGTCAAAGCTTGACATACATTGGCATTACATAACTTTAACAGAATAATAAAAAATTATAAAAAAAGATGCCCAATTACTATATTAGTATAGTGACTATGGAAACTGGGAAACAAAAACAACTGGTCCATAAAACATCTATAACATCTCCTTCTTTATCTTTCAAAACAAGAACCATTTTTAAAAAAAATCTTACATAATACTATTCTTCAAATCATGAGGAAAATAAACATAAGTATGGGTGAGCTCATAGGCTCTGTAAGAGTAAATAATGATTTTATGTAAACATAAACATGACCATAATGGTAATGAGGACATGATCGTAACATTAGAAGATCATTCCATACATATAAATAGAAAACATGAATCATACTTAAAATCAAAGAGCATAATACATAATATCACAAATATAAAATAATACATGAAACTGTGGCATTCACATAATCTAATAACTTTCTGAACATGTATAAATAGTAACAGGTTCACTCATTAAATTAGGAACACGTAACCAGACCCTTAAATAAACATATAGACAAGGAAACCAGGTCCACTAATAAAATTTTGAACATTAAATCAGGTTCACCCATAACATAAATAACATAAGAGTTATTTATATTTACCAAATTCAGTGGAGGAAGATATAGGTCCCACCCATCTTATAATGATATAATTTGTATGTGTTACACAAAAAACATAAATTATTCATCATAGCATAACCCAAAGAATTAAAATGGGTTTCTTAAACATAATTACATCATAAAATAATCAAGGAACAACAAAAGTATTTCATAAATAAGATTAAAATAATTAAACTATAAGAATAATTGGGATAATACATATCATTTTTTATAAAAAATTTCATCTTAGATGGAACAAAAGATTGATAAAACACTTGAAATTGATTCTGGAAGAAAATATCCTATCATCTTAAAAAAAAAATCTTTCTCAAAATTCCACACAATTATTAAATAAAACAATTTAATTGAAAATGAAGTTGAAATATTTTAAATGAATATTTATGGAAATAATTCATTATGAATGTTTAAAAATTCATTAATACTATAAAAGTTAAAAAATATTATCCTCATACTTTTGATAGAAAAGTAAAAAAAGTAACTTGTATCGAAAACGAAAAAGATTCCTTTCATATATTCTAGTAAAAATTCCTCAATGGGTAGAATAAACATTAAACAATTGAAAAAGGTAGAAATAATATTTTGTAATAGATATTTTGGAATAATGGATGTAGATGGTAAATATATCTCAGTAAATACATATGAATAAATAATCTCAGTTTAAAATGAGATTCCATATTTTTCCCTTACCTTACATCAGATATAATTTATTTTTATCCAAAACTCTTGTATAATGATTTAAATAATGTTAATGACTTATTACCAAATCACAGTAATTTCTATGATATCATATATGATCATATTCTCATCAGTTTGTTAGTAACATCTAATTGTTACTCGTTATTTGTGTATTAAATACTTTTTGTTCTTATGCATGTTTTATAAAATAAGATGTGATATAATTCATAGGTTATAATTATATTGTTTATATAAAGGTATATTTTGAATATATTTCATACTTATTCATCAAATTAATTTATATAATCATTCTTTAATAATGATTATGTAGAACGAATCACATCGCATCGTGGAGACGGTAAGTTGTACGTACGCACGAGTGATGATATCATTCCCATAATTGTTGAATGATGTTGATGTACATAGTTTATTATATTTAAGGATAAATATCAGTTTATCATAATAATATATAGTTATTACTTCTATAAGTATACCCATCCAAGTATGTTTGTGATGAAAAACAGATTACACCACGGCATGAAGACGGTAAGTTGTATGTATCCACGCGTGGTGATTTCATTTATAGTAGGATGGATAAAAGGTGGAATATGGTTTTTAACTAATTATAATAACATGTCGTTATATATGTACTCATATAGTTATTAATTTATAATGAAACAACTCATGAAGTGGAAGAAGAAGAATAAATAAATATGAAAGAATCAGTAGGAGAGATTACCACTTCTTTGACGTGCTTCCTCTAAATCTCTTCTCAGAGTACTAGAGTTGACCATTGAAGAAGGAAAAAGCCTCTAAAATGTAATTATAGAAGTTTTAAAGGTAAATGGGCAAGGTATTTCCAAGAATTATATCTCAACATGAAGGTAAGAGGTGTGGGAGGAGGATACCTTTTCTAATTGAGGTGAGGATAACATTATTAATGTCTTGAAGTTGTAATTTATTATATTTTGATTTTCGGTTTTTAATGGTCCCCAACTCATTTATTTACTATATATGATAAATTTTGGTTGTAAAACCAAAATACAATCAATATTATATATGTTTTGAATTTTTTTATTCCATATCTTTTAGGTATAACTCTTATTTTACCCTTTTTATCCTTACAATTATATTTTATTATTTACACTTTGTGGGTTAATTTAATTATCATAACATGTAAAATGGACTAAAGAGTACCATTTATGACATAATTGGACTTATCATAACCATTTTGATTAATCTCATATTTTTAATAGTTTTATAACATTTAATAAACTATTTATATTTAAAAACACCAATAGTGTTGGTTTTAATAATATTTATTTATTTAATTTCAAAAAATATCATAACAGAAAAATATGTTTGAACCAAATTTTTTAAGTAATAACCAAAATGTAACAATAATCCATAAAAATATGGTATTTCACCCCTTCTCTCAAATTATATTTTTTGAAATATTTACAATATCTTTTATTTGATATTTCTCTTAACTAAATACAAACGGTATCACTATTGTGTCAATATTTATGGTATCATATCACCTATAATTTTTTTAAAATAATTCAAATGTTTTATATAATTAAATTATATTTCTCAAGACTATTTATTTTTATAGTTTCACCAATTATTTCACAACATTAAAATTACTATACTTATAAGAGATATGAGGATGACCTGTTGTCACTTTCTTTTGTTTTAATAATAATTTTTATCACTTTCATGGAAAAAAGTCCATTAAATGATTTAATTAAAACTCTTATATGATATGAGTCTATTTTATTAATCTAGTAGTATTTCTCAAGGCATTAGGCTAATTTGTTTTTCCATATCATATTTTTTGATACCCAAATTACCCAAATTACCTTTAACCGTGGTAAATAAAAATTACCATCGTTACTATTCATAAAAAAAGACGAAGATTAACATAATTTGGAACCACTGATTCCAAATATGGAATCCATTTTTTAAAAATAAAAATAGCAAATTGGTATAAATTAATTTAAATTACTTCTTATTGTCAAAATTAAAAAGAGGGGTTTTCAAAGTAAAAATCAGCAAAATATTGGCTTCTTTTATATAAAATTTCAATGTTAAAATAATTATAATGACTAGAATTAGATTAAATGATAAAATATTAATATTAATATACAATAAAACCAATTAATATTATAATATAAATATATAAATAAATAACACTAAAAAGCAGTTTTGAATGAAAAAGTGGTATTTTTCACAATTCATTAAAAAATAAATTTTATTAGAAAAATAACAAAATTTCGATTATAGGAAATTTTGATGCCCCAATTCCAAATAAGAAGTTTTTTTCCAAATATACATTATAAAATTGTCAATAATAATATTTATCATTGGTGCTCCATCAAAATTCGGAAAAACTTCATTTTTTAAAGAAAACTTATTTTATCTGAAAAATTGAATTGGATTTTTTATCATGCTTAGAAAAAATATAACAACAATTTTAAACATTATATTGAAAATAGTAAATATATATTACATTAATAAAATCCATCAAGAGTGATCCTATTATTTTATAAACTCTCTTAAACTTATTGTTTTGTGAAATGAATTCTATCAAAAGAAGTTGAAATTTAGTGCAATATAAGACAAGTATAGAGTTTTGTATAACACAAGATTAGAAATTGTTGTGTATTATGCAAGATTATCTTGGTTTAGAGTACAAAACATGGAATAAAAGTAATTAAAAAACCTCATTTTAAAAAAATAGCAGGGTGTTACATTCTACCCCCCTTAAAATTAATTTTTTCATTTAAATTCGTCTAGGTTATAAAAGGATATAAACCCACATCATAAAATATAAAACATTTAAAAAAAATTTATTCAGAAAATAATAGTTAACCGATGAAAATTATTTCTAGGTCTCTACATAGGAGAACATAAGTGAATATTGTGGATGGAGGAAAAGCATAAATAATCGTATATATTGACAAAGATCACTAATCATAAGAAAGTTAATGATATTTTTAATATTAATAATCAAAAATCCATATAATTAAGAATAGTTAAAGAGGAAATTAGTATCATAAAAATATTGATGATAAGAAACCTAGTTACATGATGATAACATTTTCTAATGTTGAATAATTTTCATGATAAGATATACTAACTTGATTTAAGTAAAATCTCACTATTGGTAATGCCATTAACAATTTACACTTCCTATATTATTCAAATTAATGATGTTGAATTTTCTATTCCTAAATGGTTAATGTATCATGCAATTCATAAGTTTAATGATAGGCCATTACATCTATTTTTATCATAATAAAAAGGTTATCACAAGTTATCAAATATGAATAAACCCACATATGGTGAGATAATACGTTAATCTCCCAAACATATATAATGTTTAACTTAATCTTTCCATAACTGAAAATTTTCAAAATCTTTATCATGTTTGAACATCCAAAACATTAATAATAAGTCCAATAAATTGTCTTAACATTTATCTCCCACATATTATAACATAGTTCATGGTTCTGAAATTCCACACATGTGAATACCATAATAATGTATTCTCTTTACCATAAATCCTTACAAAAAAATGCATGTTTCTTTATTCTTAAATCCAAAAAGTGATAAACATCATCCTTGATATCATACAAAACTTTTCAACAATCCTTAATAAGATCTAAAGAAATCATTAACATCTATTTTAATTATTCATGTCCAATATATCAATATATAAATATCATTATCTTATCATCATGATCATATTAAGGGTTATCATTCCCTTAATCATGTCATTTCAAAAATCACCAACTTATTACATTAATCATTATTCATGTTTACCAGTACCATTATGTATATGCTCTTAAATCCTTAGGAAAAACAAAAGGGGACCAATATATAGATGTTTATTAGTCTATAATACCATAAAAATGATTCTACAATATTATTCTATAATCCAATTACATAAATACTCAATAATTCAACCACTTCATTATCATAATCTATATTTCGAAATATGATCGCATGCTATTATTAATTTTCTTTATCCTTAAGATGTTGTGCATATTGTTCATCACCGATAACCCTTTAATTAAGGAATTAGTCAGTATAATTTCCCATTTTTATACACTTATAGCATTGAAGTGTGGGTGGGGAAATTTTTTGAGCTTTCACTACATTGAATTGTCTTTTTTATATTACTTAGACACTCTTTGGATCTACGTTCAGGCTTCCCAGACTTGAAGAAACTTCTTGTTCATTTAAGGAATTCCCCGGAGTGCACTTTTCCACGTTTTTAGCAAGTATGAGGTTGAGATTTTTTCTTATCCCTTTGTGTAAAACCTCTGAATTTTCCATTAAGATCTATCATCATGTTATTATATTCAGAACATTGAGAGATACCAAATTATATTTCTTCTTTTAGTTCATAACAAATGACTACTTCATAGGTACATATTCCATTTATGTCTAAAGCCTTTTGGAGACTCGATTTTAGGCCACTAAAGAATCAATAAATTTTACTCTCATGTTGGATAACAATACCATAATCATATCTTGCAAGTCATGTTAAATTTTCTTTGTAAAAAACAATAGATTAATTTTCCATTTAGTTAATCTCGAGGAACACATTATCCATCTTTCTTTCGAAGAATACGATCAATGAACTAATTGAAAAATATTTTCATGAAATAATCCCATTCCATGGATTTAATTTCTTTCCCTTCCCTCATATTCTTGATAGAATTCAACCATTGATCAGCTTCAACATTCAAATGATATACTGGTGAGATGAAGTTATTATGATCATAACATTAATGGAATGAAATTATATTTTTAGTGGTACTAATCCATTGTTCATCCACTAATGGATTAGAAGTCCCACTGAAAGAAGGTGGATGATGCCTCATGAAGAACTCAATATAATGTTGTTCCCTCCTATACTCATTTGGAAGTGCAACATGGTTTATAGGTTATGTGAATATAGAAATAAGATTTCACATATCAAATCCTATCACATTTGGTTGCTCAGAAGGACAATCACTGCATTACCCCCATCACATTCATCATTAACACGGATCCTTTGGGTTATGTTTATTATCTAAAACTCAAAAAGAATAGTGTGAGAGGAAAAATCATACTAGGAAAACAACATAATCAATGGGGAGTACTTTCAATATTTTAGGTTTAATATTTGGTTATTCATGGTCGTTACCTATATTTTAGGATTGTAATATATAATTAGACATATACTTATGACATCACTAGACATATCCTATGAAATTTATATAGGTATATCACTAAATATTTCACATCCTAGATTCTAATGGTTTACTAAATCATTGATCTGATACCAACTATAATGACTCAATATTGACGTACATGGAAATTCCATAACTTTTATAGAATACATAAAAATTATAAAAAATGATCCCAAATACCATATTAGTTTAGTGCATTTAGAAACTGGGAATCATAAATAATTGGTTCATAAAACATCTACATCATCTCATGATTTATCTTTCTTAACTAGAACCCCCTTTTGACACGTCATACTTAATACCCTTCTTCAATTCCTGGGTAAAAGAAACATAAAAAGAGGTGATCTCAGATGCTCAGTATGGGAAAACAAGGCTATTATGTAAACATAAATAGGAGTATAACGGTTATGAGAACACGATCATAATAGTGGAAGATCACTCCCTACATATAACTGGAAAACATGGATCTGAAGGAAAATCAAATATCATAATACATAAGATCATAACTATTACATACTAATTTAAATTGATCCATACACATAAAATAATTACTTTTTGAACATGTATAAAGAGTAATTGTTTAACTCATTAAATTAAGTACATGAAGCCAAGCTATTGAATAAACATATGAATGTTGAACCCATGTCCAATAATAAAACTGTGAACATGAAATCAGGTTCACTCTTAACATATATACCTCATTAGTTATCCATATTTACCCAATTCACTAGAGGGAGATATCGTCCCCACCCGTATTATAATGAAATCATGTCACGTCTCCCACAAAAATCATAAATTATTCATCATATTACAACCCAATGAATTAAAACGGATTTCTTAAACATCATTCCATCTTAACATAATCCAAGAAAAACAAATGGACTTGATAAATATCATAGAAATAATCAAACCATATGAATATTAGGGATATTGTATATCCATATTTAAAAAAATCAACTTTTATGAAAAATAATTTGGATAAAACACATGAAATTTATTATTGAGGAATATATCATTTCTTTTTCAAAATTATTTTCTTTTCTAAAATTTACACTTTATTTTAAATGAAAATAATTTAATTGGAAATAAACTTGAAATATATTAAAGGAATATTCATGGAAATAAGGCATTATAGAAGTATAAAAATTGATTCATGTCATATAAGTTAAAAAGAATTTTCTTATTGTACTTTTTTGAAAAACTAAAAAAATTACCTCGTATAGAAAATAAATAAAAAGATTCATTTCTTTCCAATTAGTAAAAATTACCTAATCTGTAAAATAATAAATTAATAATATAAAAAGGATTGAAAAAATATTTTGTAATCCATATTTATGAAACAAGGATGTTGATGATAAATATACTCTAGTTAATAATGACAAATAAACAATCTCAGATAAAAACAAGATTGAAAAATTTTCCCTTACCTTAGGTCCAATATGATTTGTACGTGTCAAAAACTCTTATGTAATGATTTAATTTTTATTAGTTATTTATTATAGAATAAAAAAAATTATGATATCATATATGATCATATTCTCATCTTTTATAGTAACATATCATTGTTACTTTTTATTCCAGTATTACATGCTTTATATTCTTATGCATGTTCGGTCAAGTAAGTTCTAGTTATAATTATTATTTTATAATCATATCATTTATATAATGAAATTATTATAATATATATCATATTTATACATCCAATTCACTAGTATAATTATGATTTAATGAAGATCATGTAGAACGAATTACATTGCATCATGGAGAGGGTAAGTTGTACATACACACAAGCGATGATGTCATTCCAATAATTGTTGAATGATATTAATTTGAAAGGTATATTATATTTCAGGATGAATATATTTTGATAATAATAATATATAATTATTATTTCTATCATAATACCAATCCATGTAAGGTGGTGGTGATAACAGAATTTTAAAACATCCTGGATATGGTAAGTTTTATGTATGCATGCATGGTGGTTTCATTTTTTGTAGTATGAATAGAATGTACAATATGGATGTTTCATAATTATAATAATATATTAGTATATAATTTCTACTATATTTATTAATCTATAATTATACAAATCATGATATGGAAGTGTAATAAGAAATAAGTATGAATTAATTAGTAGAAGAGATTACCTCTCCTTTGATGTGTTTCCCCTAAATATTCTCTTAGAGAACTAGAGTTTCAAATTTAAGAAAACCAGAGCCACAAAAATGTAAGTTGGAAATTTTAAAAGGGAAATGGTAAAGGTATTTTTGAGCATGTAGGCTCAAAGTGATGTGAAAAGGCTGAGGGAGGAGGTACCCTTTTATAATTTAGGAGAGGGGCACTTTAGGTAATTCTTGAAAAATTATTTTATTTTAGATTTATTTTCCATTTATAATGGTACCTAACTAATTTATTTAAAATATAAGTTAATTTTGGATCATATCCTTACCCTATAATTAAAATTAGACAAGTTTTGTATAGTTTTTTAATCCTTTTGTTTTTTGATTAACCCTTATTTTATCCATTTTAATCATACCGTGATATTTTTTTATTTACACTTTGCTGGTTAATTTAATTACCATAACTTATCAAAAGAACCTAATAAGTACCATTAATGACATATTTTTTACTTTTCATAAACATTTGGTTGAATATGAGATTTTTATGAATTTTATAACAGTTAATTAACTATTTTATATTTAAAAATTCCAATAGTGTCAATTTTGACACTTTTTATTTGTTGACATTCTGAAAATATTATAAAAACAAGATAATTTCAAACAGATTTTTTTCAATCATCGCCAACATTTTAAATTAATCCATAAAAATTGTTGATACCATCAATTCTATCAAATTATAATTATTTTAGTATTTAGAATATAATTTATTTGATATTTCTCTTAATAAAATAATTATTGTATCACTATTGTGCCAATATTTATGATAATTATTGAACCACCAAAAAATGCAAATGAATTAAAATGTTGTATAATTTTATTTATTTCTATAGAGAATATTTATGTTATTAGATTTATTATTATTATCATTACAGTAACATTATTATACTTATAGTAGATAAGAGGGTGACATGTTATCACTTTCTTTTGTTTTAATAATAATTAAATCACCTTAATTAAAAGTAGTCCATTAACATAGTTAATTATCACCATTAGGTTATATGGGTCAACGTTTATTCAACCAAAAGTATTTTAGAAGGTGTTAGGGTAATTTAGTTGTTTTAATCATATTGTTTGTTAACCAAATTGTCGGATTTACCTTTAACCATGGTAAATAAAAATCACCGTAGTTACTATTCTTAATAAAAAATAAAATTAATGTTTTAAAATAATTTGGATCCACTGATTCCAAATATTTAATTCATTTTTCAAAATTCAAAACACACAATTGTTAGAAAATAATTTAAAATAAATTCTAGTTGTCAAAATGAGAATGGATTTTTTTAAAAGTAAAACTCATCAAAAGTTTGGAATGTTTTTATATCAAATTTCAATGTGAAAATACTTTAAATTACAAGAATTATAATAAATGTTAAAATATTAATTTAATTATACCTTAAAACTAATTAAAAATATAATATTTCAGTATAAATAAATGATACGAAAAAGGAATTTTGAATTAAAATGCTTTATTTGTTATTTTTCATTAAAAAAATGAATTTTATTGGAAAAATACAAAAATTTAAACCAATGTAAATTTTGATATCTCGATTCAAAAAGAGATGATTAAATTTAAAAATAGAACATATAAGTGTAAAAAATTATATTTAACATAGGTAGACCAACAAAAGCTGGAAAAACTGCATTTTTTTTGAAAAATACTTCTTTTATCTGAAAAATTGAATTTGTTCTTATATAATGTTTAGAAAACATATAACCTGAATTTTAAAAATTATATTTAATATATATACATATATCATTAATAAAATATACCAAGAGTTATCCTATTATTTTATAAACACACTCAAAAAAAGTCTATCGTGGAATGAATCCTTACAAAAGAAATTGAAATTTTGTGTGACACAAGCCTAGAATAGGGTTGTGTATAGTGAAAACTAAGCTGGTTATATTTATGTCACATGATTACCCTAGTTTAGCTTATAACACAAGGAATCAAAGAAATTAAAAAAGTAACTATTTTATAAAAATCTCAGGGTGTTACAATGTTTCTCCGAAGGACCTCCAAAATCAAGGATACATGCCCATAACATACCATCTTACACTTTTATGGTCTGATTGAACTACTCATTTATATAAGAGTGATGTGCATTACTCAAGAGTACCTATGAACCCAACACTTTCTATAACCCTTTCCAAAATCATGAATTAAATAGAGTTTCTCGGTGTGATATAATAGAATTATGTACTCCATGATTTGCTCTATCTTCTGGATATATAGACTTCCCAACACATCAATATAGATGGTATCATAAATAGTTAGAAATTGATCAAATTTGGTAAATCTATCAATAATCACCGATAATGAATTTATTGCACGAGGTGATCATGGATATCCTGTGACAAAATCCATGGTGATTTCATTCAATTTCAACTCAGGAATGGATAGAAGCTATAGAATTCCTATAGTTAATTGGTGATTTTCCTTCACTTGATGATGGGTGGAGAATCGAGTGATGAAACCCACTATCTACTTCTTTATACCTAGGCACCAGTACTGATGATACATGTCTTTGTACATATTGGTAAGTATATGATAATATTCCCAAACTGAGGTATTAGATTCTTTCATTATTTCTTTTCATATATCTGAAGCTACCCATATTCGTTCATGGTAGAGTAACGATTCACTGTAATAAACAACACAATTTAATGGTAGGATCTATCATGAGATACTTTACCTCAAAATAGTCTCTCTAGATATGATAACTGACGCATATATACTCACTCCAATAGAGGGGATGTCACATTAAGAACTGTTAAAATAGGTTGTTCATGATTTTCCAATAGCTCTGGATGCATCTCAGAAAACAAATCCATCATCTACCACACACTTGTGGATTCCTAGAAAGTTTGGGTCTACATTTTAAAACTTAATGTGTCAACCATGGAATTTCCATTACCCTAGTTATAATCAATATTAAAATAAAATGATTTTATGTATTTGACCATCCCGTTTAGCCTTAAATTTAAGTCTCATTGTGTGGAGAAATATTTCTTACTTTTTTTTATCTGTGTAAATAATGATCCTCTCACCGAACAAATAGATTATACAATAGTGTAAAGAATAATCCAAAACTGCAAAATCAAGGACATGTGTAGGATAGTTCAACTCATGAGGTCTCAGTTAGCGGGATACATATTCAACGACTAAATTTCCTTACATAAAAATACACCCAATATATTTCCTAAATCATCACAATAAATAGTATATCTTATGCCTGGCTCAAGACGAATCAATATCGGAGCTGAGGGTATTCTTTCCTATAACTCTTAAAATTAAATTTCACAAGATCTAACTAGATGATCTGTACACCCTTCTTAGTCAGTGTCAGAAGAGGCGCTTCTAAGACGGATAAATACTTGATGAAATTCATGTAATAGACATAAATCTACAAGAAACTGTGAATATAAAAAACATTCATGATATTCTCACATGAAACAACGATGATCACCATTTTCGGTGGACTAATATGTTTTCCTCAGATATTATATGGCCCAAGAAGAGAAATTTATCGATCCAAAAGTGGAATTTGTATAGATTTACATTTAGCTAGTGCTATCATAGATTACTTAGCACAATGTTAAGATGGGCTTCATGGTCAGGTATTGAGCACAAATACACCAAGGTGTCATCAATAAAACAACCACAAAGGAGTCAATGTACAAGTGAAAATTCTGATTCCTCATATCCATGAAGACTTTTATTGCATTCATGAGGCCGAATGACATAAATAGATACTCATACAAACCATACCTTTTTCAAAATGTCATGTGTTGTATATTATATGGTTGCACATGAACCTTGTGATTTCTCAACCTCAGATCATTCTTTGAGAAATAGTTTCTCCTCATAGATGGTCGAAGAGGTCACCTATATTAGGAAAAAAATATCAATTATTTATCATAAGTTGGTTGAGTTGATGATAATCCACACACAATTTAAGGGTACTGTTAACCTTCATGAAAAAAGGAATTGGTGAACCCCATGATGGTGTTCTATGTCTGATAAAACTCTTAGCCTCGGGTCTGAAAAAATCCTTTTGAGTTCATGTAGATCTATAGGTTTCATCGTATAAGGAGGAATAAACATTGGTTCTACCCCTGGCACTAATTCAATGGTGAACTACACCTACCTTATGCGATGTAATCCCATGAAATCATCAGGGAATATATTTATGAAATGATCCAAAATCAAAAAGTATCCTACTAGCTCTGTTCCCTAGTCACTCATGAGGAGTCTTGCCATTTCAGATGTCACTCTTCCTAGTCCTACACATTTAAGTCCACATCAATCAACCTACATATCCCATTCTCATTTTTGTAGATATATTTCTCCATCAGGGGTGGTGAAGGACACCTAATAGTGATAGGAGTCCACCTGTACATGATAAGGAGTTAGCCAGTTCATAACATGAATGAAGTTTATCCCAAACATATCAAGGATGTAAGAAATACCATAAGAAACAATACCCACCTAGCTCATGGGGGAACTCTCGGAACTGGTATCTTCCCTTGTCCTTACCCCTAGCGGAGTGTTCAGAGACATGATGTCGCAAAGGTTCTTGATTGAAAAATCAATGCGTTCAACAATAGTAACAGATAGAAAGGAGTGTGATTCCATTTCATGAAAAAGAGATGAAACTAAAGTAGAAGCTACCATAATTTTACCTCTAACCATATATAGTCCTAAACACTTCTCCTCTAGTGATATTTTCACTGCATATATAAGACCAGATACATGACCCTGAGGAGTTTCTTGATCGGTTTGAGTAGGACTCCTCTGCTAACGCTGATAGTGGAGAACTTGATTACCTTGACCACGACTTCCACCATTACCTCATCTTGAATAGCTAGTGGAAAACAAAAATCCATCCATTTTTGGTATCATAAATCCCATACTATATAGAGGTGTGGTACCGATCCTCTTCCACTAGATACTGATAAGAGAAAATAGCATAAACATTGAAGGTGACCCATCTTATCGTAAACTCGACACTCCATTAGGTTCCTCATCCACTAGAGCTTCTTATGGCAGATCCTTTCTAATAGAGGAGATATAAAAATGCTATAACTACATGCTATATGGCTATAATTTTCTCCATGTGCACCTTCGACGTTGTGATACCTGCTGCCTGAAGAACTAACACCCTATCTTAGAAATGAACTACCATGGATCTTAGGTTTAGATTCCCTAATATTTTGTTAAATTTTTTTTTTCTGGATTAATGATCTCTATTACATTTTTCAAATGAAATATGTTCACTTACGAACATATGGTATATCCAAGTTTGTCTTGAGAGCGTCTTTCATTTTTTGTGTTTCACCGGTCATAGATGGAAAAAAATGATGAAGCTCTGTGATGTGAGTTGAATACTCTAACACTATCACAGATCCTTGTGGAAGATGTCAGAATTCATCAGCATAGTCATCTCTTAGAGTTTTTGGAATGAATTGATCGTAGAGTATAGTTAGAAAGTCTACCCAAACCAGGTCTCCGATCATCTCTGCCTAAGATAGAACATCCTACCAACACTTGGAAGAGTCATGAAGCATGTAGACTACATGATTGACCCTCTACTATATAAGGATATCAATATGGTCTAAGATAGACTTCATGGATTCTATCCGTGACTCTACGACAAGAGGACCACCAATCCCTGAGAATAAGGGAGGCTGATGCTATAGAAATTCCAATGTAATCTCTTCCATATACAGGGCTTGTCTATGAAAATTATGAACTGACTGCAATAACTTAAGGATACAAACCCTAAACTGATCATCATATTCCATCAGATGATTACTAAAAGGTGGTAACAGATGAGGTACTATGGTTGGTACTAGAGGTAACACTACAACGGCACTATTAGAGGGACATCTGGTGGATCGGGACCCACTATCTTTGAAATGTTCTCATCACCACTATCCTGAGGTACGACACAAATAAATCATGGTGTAATTGGTCTAAAATATCCAAACATACAAATTTAGATGTAATTTCATAAAATATGAGGAAGATATGTAATGGTGAAACAAAGAGGGTAGGTGTATAGCCTACCTTTGAGAACTACACAATAGATATCTTGATCTAATATCCAAGTGTAGGTAAGGAAGATAATTCTCATAAGGATATAAAGAATGAGGCTTACCGCCTATTTCCCAGGTAATTTAGAGTTTACATCGATCATATTATCACTACATTACATTTAATAACTAGGCACTTCAAAATTTTATAACTCGATATGACGAAAATCACAATAAAAGAGGATGATTTAGGATGAATGTAGATATGGAATAGAAATATACATGACATTTTTATCTTTATGGTTTCTAATATGAATCATGTGAAAGAACTTTCCTCATATCATTAGTATTTAATTGTAAAAATCATTATGCCAACAATACCAATATTAAAAACAATACAAAACATGCGTGTCATCCAATGGTGAAAACTTATCAATAATAATTGGTATAATCAATAACTGAAATCCCAAACTAGAAATTTGGGATTCTCTTACACATAGGTTAGATAAATCCAAGACCAAGGTGTGTTCCAAATATCTAAGTCCTAGTATTCTGTTTAACCGATATAGTAAGACAAATGGAGAAAAATAACTTTTTCTGACACCCATCCCTGACCCCGGATCCACTAGAAGGGTGCTCTATGCTGAGTTGGCCACATGACCGCAAGAGCATCTCCCATAAAACTAGAGGTTTATGATTTGTAGTGAGGTCATTTTTCACATGGCTTGTGGGTAGACTATTTCATCATATGTAATAGGTAACACATAGTGAAAGAAAATAAATTTATAAAAAGTAGAAAAAGCATATAATTAAACAAACTAAATTAGAAGAAATTAAATAATCCCAACTGAACAAATGAAATGTGGGGAAGAAGATAAGTCCAACTAGATATAGAATGATGTCATGATATGATGTATGTACTAGAGTAAAAGAATGTAAATAAGGAATACAATCATGAAATCGAGATGTAATAAAAAATTTTAAATAACTGCATATCAATAAAATGATTTTTCCTCTTCCCCCAATCTCCATCCTAAGAAGAAATCAACACTCAAGAATCAGAATATTCATGATCCCCTTAATCCATACCATCGATCATAAAGTCTACTAGGGTAGAAAATGGTTCTTGAGAAGGTTGTGAGATAAAAGCTCAGTAGTCTGAAACCCATGACATCTATACCTTTCCATTTCTCTTTAAAAACAAATGTAGTGTGCTTATATACAATAAAAAAATACATTTAAATAATAAAAATAAATTAGTATAACTTGGTCTAGGTTTTGAACAAAACCCATAACACAAGCTAATTCATCCTAAGATGGAAATCTAAATAATTTACCTGTAATAAGTAGGTTTCAAACATGTATAAAACGTTTAGAAAAACAGAAGGAAAAAAATCAGCATTATACCCCCCAAGATTATGATTTAGCTGGGGAATAATTTACATGTCAACAATATATGCTTCAAGGCACTAAAAGGTATCACAATTCAAAAGGAACCCAAATATGAATAAATGAAAACCTATATTGCATTATCATTATTATTATATTAAATTTTAGAGTTAGAATCTGATCTTATGCTAAAAGTATCCCTATGGTGCATCCTTCAATTTATCCAATACCACTGAGCTCATCCAATGTAATATTCTGAATGACCAAGTATCCCTTGAGGCATAATTTTATCAGGAGTGCTTCTTGTGTATTGCACATTAGGGTTCTATTATCACCTGATGTATGGAATAACCACTTTTCCAATGGGTCATTCCTTAATTTACCTTTTGGGAACTAGTATCACTCCTGTATATATGGGAAACCCAGGGAAACCCTCATTTAGAAAATCATAAGATATCGCCTCCCCATCGTGTAGTGTGGTAACCAACCAGGAATACGAATCCATGAGTGGATCCTTAATACAGATCCCACATTGTGTCACATCACTAAATTTAATAAGATTTTAATAACATAGATGTCATATAGTATGCATTTATAATTGAAAAAAAACAATTTATGCAAACAAAGAGCCATATACTTATATATCATTCAAGAGAAATAGTCACAGTCAAACCACTATATCCTTGGAAGATAAAAAATGAACTTTTCTCTTATATAATAGCAATGAACGACATGAATTTTTAACAAGGAATTCATTAGGTATAAAAAAACCAACAAAACCCTATAATTCATGGTTCATAATTATCCTAAATAATTTATTTTATTTAAAACTCAACCAAAGAGGGGTCACACAACACATGAAATTAATTAATTAATTATTCAAGGGTAATTTAATTTAGACCAATTACGTAGGCACACCCAAAGTGGTATCCAATGTTATTACAATAAATTAAACAAGATAGTTCATTAAAAACAGGGTTTAAATAGCGATACAAAGTAATTAAATTAAATTAGAATATGAAAAATTGAATATCGTTGGTAGAAATCAACAAGAGGCACAACATGTTATCAAAAAGACCAAACTAAATGATGCGAATGTGATTAGACACCCAACCGCGTAATTTTATTGCATCGTATGATTTGCAGTGACCATTTATTGGACCTAAATGGAATGAAATAGATGATTTTAGAAAAAACCATATTTCATGTAAGACGATTTCTTGGTGGATTGCATGACAGAGAGTGGATGAGATCCTATAATTCAGGGTTCATGAGGTTCGACATACATAGAGATTTATTGTTTATTAATCAAAATTGGAATGGGACATGGTATGGAGTCTTGATGAGCCTCTTAAGAGAGAAGAGGATGAGGCACACCACCTAGCAGGGGGTGTGACACACCAAGAGGGTAATGAGGAGAGGGAGATAGTGAAAATAAAATAAAGAAAGAAAAAGAGAGAGGAAAAAAAGAAAATGAAAAATAATGAAATAATAAAAAAATAAAATGAAACGAATAGAATATTAAAAATAAAATTTGGGGGAAAAGGAAAATAATTAATAAAATAGGTTAACCCATTTTAATTGATTCTACTGTTCTCAATATACTTTTATTCTATAAATTATTTTTATCGTATTTTAATTTCTTTTAATTACGTTAAACATTTGTTTATTACGTTTCAATCCCTATTTAAATATTTTTAACTTGAACTTTATGCTAGGGAGTGATGTAATATATTACATAAAACCTGGTCCTTTATTTAAATAATTTTTATAGCTACATGGGGCATATAATAGGGTACGAAGGAGCACACCATAGGTCACCTTAAGGATTTGGACTAAAAATTTAAATATTATGTACCCTGATTAATGTTGGGATGTTAAATATATTCCCTTAGAGAAATAGGTATGCCTATGTAACATTTTTATAGGCCATAAAACATATTGAAATCCTTTAAAACAATGTTTTTAGTTGGATTACCATTATTTTTTAACATTTGATTGATTTTCATGCTCGTTTATGGGGTTATTTTCCCCCTTTTCTAGTGGGGATAAAACATTTCCTCCGGTATTACATTCATATGGATAATATAGTTTTGAATTTTTTTTATAATCCATGTTATTTATAATAAAATATATAACAATATATATATAATTTTTATATATTCTCAAATAACAATTTAATTTCATAAATAAATAATTATAAATGATTAAAAAGAAAATATATTTATTTAAATATAAACACACACACATATATATATATACCATTAAATGTAAAACAAAATAATACAGGGGAGTAGGAAAGGTATTGATGTATATGCTAGAGGTCTAGGGTTTGAATCTTCCTGGAGGTAGGGGTGCACACGAGATGGTACAATTATCTAAAGCAGTGATAATGGGGTAGGTTATAAAAAGCGTTGATGAAGGGGGCTATGTTGGGAACAGAAAAGAATTATATACACTTTATCACTAGAGCCTTTATCAGTACATTTTTAGTGCTGTTAAAGGGTCCATTTAATAGTTCAAAAACTCACTGATAAAAGGGGACACTAACAACACCAATAAAGGGCTAGTAAATGACCCTTTTAACATCACTTTTCTTAGCACTGTTAAAGGGGGGGAGGGGGGTTTCTCAATTCTGTTTTACCGTTGATAAAATCTTCAATCCATTAACCATGCTCAAATTATGAATGATATTTTAGGATTGTTAAAGGTCATTTATAGCGGTGTTTATCAATAACAATAATAAATTCATCAAATTAACCCATTTTTCAAAAACATGTACCTCAAATATACATAAACTAGCCGCCATTGACAAAAGATGACTAGAAAACAGATGCCAACCCTTTGAAAGGAATGTCATGATAAGAAATAGAAAAGGGTCAGTTAAAAATACTATATGACCATGAATCTGAATAAGAAACACATCTAATGCAGTTTCCATGGACAAAGGAATAATGAACCGGAAAGAACAGTTACCTGGAAAGGCACACCGTAATAACCCTAATGATCGATAACTGATTGAATTATACTATTGGATAAATGATATCAAAAATACCCTAGGATGTGCATTGAGTTGAGAGAGGGAGGTGACATAGGTGAATGAACTTAAAATAACTCCTATGACACCTGAAAAAACAAAATATCATGCAATTTACAAGGAATGTAATCCTATTACATGTAGTGTATTCCAAAAATCTAGAAATGAAAAAAACATGTTCCCATTTTTATAAAACTCTAATTTTATCTCTTGAATGTAATGAGCTCAAAGTAAATGACATGTAAATTCTATACCTTGTACTAGATTCACAGCATACTCTTGGTTACAATTACACAACATGAAATCCCATTAGATATTGTGTAATCACATAAAAAATATCAAAGAGACCAATTATTATAAAAAACCAAATCACCCAATCCATTATCCAAACATGGTGAGAGTACCTCAATCATATTATCGCATATATACCCAAAATATTTTAATTAAAAAAAGGCATCCCCAAATGTAATCTTGTTTTTCCTAGTGAAGACACTCCATTATCAAGAAGCCTAAAAATGTAACCAAATGAAGGAGACAAATAAATTATGGAGAATGGTGTACCTAAAAAGCATAATAAAGTATTAAAATCTCCCCACGATAAATTATTTTACCCCTATAAAACATTCAAAATAATAAACATGAAAAAAGTGATGGTCACTACTCACTCATCAACAATTCCCTCTTATATGTCTCATTGAAATTACATCGACACTGGGATAATACCAAGACCAATGGAATTATTTGTCTACATATTAGCATATTTCACTGATCTATAATGTGAACTTGCTACTCAACCAAAGTGGTTTCAGAATCAATATCAATATTCTCCCATCCAATTACGTGGGAATGATTCAGTATATACCTCATCAGTGGGAATAAATTGAAAAAATAGTGGATTAAAGTCAATTTGGATGGAATATCTAATGTCTTTACCTCTATTTGTAGTTGTCCAATGATCTCCATGGGGACCACCACACTCGGTGCCATATTACTCTTGTTAACCAACTGATGATTCCCCAAGTGAGGTGAAACTATATTAAAAACTTGGTCACTAACCTATAACTGAAGTCGAAGATGAAAACAATCAGAATATAATTTGTGATAAATATATTTCATGATAAATATCCTCTATGTCAATTTTACCATCTCCATCATCTCTGGAAGGATACTCAACCCAACCAAGGGATGTTCTCTCACTTATTCCCATCAATAGGGGGATCTACATACCCACCCATACAACTCCTCAAGGAGAACCATCTTAATCAAGGCCGATAAACCATTATTATATGAAATGCGAAACAATATAAAATCTTTTCCCATGATCCTCCAAAATCAAGCACACATGCCTGGATCATATCCTCTAGTTACTAGACAACCCTCTATGTCCTTTCATCCATATGCAGATGATAATCCATGCTCGATCTAATATGGGAACCCATTTCCTCTTTCAAACCATTCCAAAACATGAATGTGGACCCTATGTCCATGTATGATACAACCATATAGTGAACCCCCTTATGTCTCACATTCTATTGGACATTTATGATTTGCACCTTCATTGTATCCTTTAAAGGGTGGAAAAATATCAATTTTGTGATTCAAACAATGATAACCCAAATTTCATACTTTTTGATAGGTTTATATGAAAATATCATCCCATTTCCATGATGTGATAGGAAAGAGATGAAAAAAAAAGATCAAACCTCTTGTGTTCTTCCTAGATTATTTGACAAGTAAGACACTACTAATATTTATACAATTTAATCCCACATCACATGCCACCAATACCTATGTATCAAATAATCAAATATCGTGGTAGAATTAAGGTTAAAATACCAACAATACCATTTTATACTATTTATAAACTCCTTCCTTAGGGTAAATAGTCCAAAAAACCATCAACAAAATCATATTGATCGAATGGGAGACTGAGATCACTCACTTGATCTCCCCCATAATAAAATATTTATCTAAATATTTGGAACTCGATGTCTGTCACCATCTTGACCGAAAATTACTTATAAAAATATGATTCATCTTTCAATCAAAGCCAAGAACACATTTCCACCAACCACTTCCACTCCCAAGGTAATCTCTGAAAACAAACTCATCAAAGACCACTCCTCAGATGATCCCTTCATAGCTCATGTGAGTAATTTTTTACTCAATTCATCAAAAACCATATTTAATTTCTTAGGGTTTTACATAATATAAAAAAGAGAGTATTTAATATACTCCACACATTTTATTTATAGAATGTTCATATCCATGTGAGGAAAACAGTATTTTAGGCTCATATGATCAGAATAAATAGTAAATTTCTATGCAATTTGGTAGTGTAACCATATTTTTATTATAATCATAATATCTTACAACTAAATATCATGGATATGGTAGTTCAATTCATGAGGTTGTAACTAGTGTGAGCCATAAAAGACAACATCTTTCTAATGCAACAAGGAACTTCTGAAATCCTTAAAAGATGTATCCAAGATAAAACTATTACCTAACATTGATTTGGAAAGAATCAAAACCGATATTAAAGCTAGTATAAACTGAGGTTCCTTAAAATATCTTTAAAAATATGACTACAATAAATCATTAAGGCCATAGAGTTTAAATAAGTTCTCAACCATGTGATCTTGGAAAAATCCATGAAAACTATTTATATTACCCAGATGAACCAAATATGATTCAAATATGAATCAATTTTTTTGTGTAACTCCAAGTACATAAAAACATGTATCTTTTTTGGCTCCAATAAGACAACCCTCTTAGAAATGAAATTCCCCCAAAATATTATTTCCTAGATCAAGAACTCAAATTTAGAGATCTTAATATATACATTATGTTCTTTCAATGTTTGAAGAGTGATATCCAAATGGTCAATTTGATCCTCCTCTACCATCAAACACTCCAAAATATCAACCATGAAAACAATAACAAATGATTCCAATGAAAATGAAAAATCTAGTTTATTAAGTCCCTAAGCACCATTGAAGCAATAGTCAGACCAAATTACATTCCTAGAAATTCAATGTTCACATACAATCTCATAAATTTTGTCTTACAAACAACCTTTTTGGGACCCTCAAATGGTGGTACCCTGACTGTAGTCCAATCATTGAAAACCAATATTCCCCTCTAATATTTTCAAAAAATTATCAATCCTATGATATGGTTATTTTTTCATAACATTCACCTATGGTTTTTATGTGGTTTTATTTTATTATAAATTAATATTTTTTGGAGATTTTAAAGGTTCCACTAACATAAATTATAAAAGGGAACCTCCACCTTATTTCTTCGCAAATAAATGAGCCTTAAATATCTTATATCCCTTGAAACAATTCATTCTATTCTTCTCTAGTGACATTATAAACATTACGATTTCCATAAATAATGACCCTAGTGCTTCAAAGGGAGATCAAGAGAGAGCGCATTAAAGTAGAGTAGATCTCCTCTACCAAATCTTTCAAACTTATTTCTTCTTATACTTCCAATTCGTGAGTTTTTTTAATATAAATTAATAAATATTGTATTAATTATATACTCGGATATTATTATGATTAAGAAACAATAATATTCCACCATCTATTCATCCTACAAAAATATGAAATCCCCCCATGTGCGTATGTACGACTAACCATCTCTACACTGTGGGGTAATATTTCTTTCACCACTGTACTACTTGGTTGGGTATAATGATCGAAATTAAAATAATAAATTATTTTTATAACATTATATAGATTCTGGAACATAATATATACCATACACTTCCATTCCCTTTCAAAATTGAGGGAATGATATCGATGCTCGTGATTACGTACGACTTACCATATCTATGATGTGATGAATTTAATTCTACATGATATAACTTAAATAATGATAATATAAATTTATATAATGAATAAATATGATATGAATTATGTTAATATTATTTTCTATTGTTATAAATATGAACATAGATGGATAACTATTAATTTTTCATCAAAACATGTGTAAAAAATGATGTAGTTAATACCAAATTAATGAGAAATAACGTTATCAACAAATAGTTGAAATTATGATCATATGAGATATCCTATCAATGACTATTTTTATGTAATAATAAAATTTCATTATTTAAATCCATATATATGATGTTCAGATACAAAGATAATATATCAGACCAAATATAAGGTATAATTTAGAAATATAATTATTATCCAATATTTTTTATACATAAGTATTTAATGTGAAATATTTATCATACTTTTCCATCATTCATAAAAATATATTCCAAAATATTCTATCTATTATTAGATTTTTTTAGTCAATTTTTCCCATTAGTGAATTATTATTAAACTGTTTGAATTGAATCCTTTTTTATTTTTGATACGTTTTACTTAATTTATTATCTAATAGATGTATGAGAATAATGTTTTCCATTAACTTATAAGACAAGATTTTTTTTTTCATATTACCTTATTTCTATTAAAATTCCTATATAAAATTATAATGTTATTTTTTAATGAATTGTTATCTTTCAAAATTGCGTTTCATTTTGAGAAAAGAACATATTTTTTAAAAAGAATTTATATTTTACTCAATAATTAATTTTGATTGTTCTATCAAAATTATATTCATTCTAAAATAAAATTATTTTATTAGGTTATGTTTCAAATATATTATACCTATTATTAATATTGTTTAATTTTGTTTATGACTGACTTATATTTATGAAATCCATTGGTTTTACATGTATTATGTGGTGATTAACTGATGTTTAAGAAACCCATTTTATTCTTTGGGTTATGCAATGATGAGTGATTTATATTTTTAGCACACATAATAATGATTGGTATATGATATAGTTCTGACCTATATCTCTATAAAATAAATAATGTAATGTTGTATATCTCATGATATAGATATGTATGGAACTATAAATGATATCAGTTCAGTATTAAAATTCTGGAATTTGAAGAAAACCCAGTTCAGTAATATAGGGATGTAAAAAAAGTGAACTTTGTTCAGTAATGGAAATTTTCTATTATCATAGCCTTCAAAATGAGTTATGATGAATATGAAATGATTTTCTATTCTTATGTTTATGCCAAAAATTTCATGTCTTTCGTTATGACTATTGGTAATATTTTCAATGATTCTTTATAAAATTTTATGATTTATCCCATGACCTAATATCAGGATCTTTCATAAAAAGCATAATATTTTTTAATGTTATGTACATATGTCTTATGATTATCATATGACTGATATCTTCACTGTTTACATTTACTGAACATCTGGGATCTCCCGTTATTTTGATTCTTTTCCCTATGTTGTGAAATAATGTATTAAGTAATATATGTCAAAACGGATCTAGTTATGACGAAATAAGTAAAAGACTATATAGATGTCTTATTAAAAATTTATTTATGTTTTCCAATTTATAAAAAACTAAACTATTATAGTCATAACATGGCCTTGTTATTTATTTAATGAATATTCTTCAATTTTTAAGTAATATCTTTGTATTTAAAGTATGGTACATTATATTTTGTATCAGAGGAAATATATAGTTAAGAATTGGGAACTATGTTGAGAAAATATTTGTAAGAACCCTAAGGATTTTTTAACTTATAGTTTAAAATATAAGTGATTTATAAGTAATCATGAATAACCTAGGATGAAACATAATGTTCCCTAAATTTAAATTTTATTCTTGATTATGTGGTTTCCCCATTATGATTAGTGTTTCTCACACTATACTTCTTGGTTTTATTCAATGTGTGGATCTCAAAGAATCTGCATTAATGCAAAATGAGAAAGGAAATGAAATGGTCGTCCATTTGAGAAACCAAATGTTTTGGGAGGTGGAATGAAAAAATTGTTGTTATTCTCATTAAAATTATTTAAGAAATGAATCGTGCATGACTTCCAAATCGGAAATAGAGGGAACAAAATTCAATTGAGTCCATCCTAAGAAATAATCCAACTTATTTGAGTGTGTGTAATGAACCACTAGTGGATGAATAATTGATATGTACCACTGAAATCGTATTTCTAGTTCCCCAATGTTCATAACATGATAATTTCATCTTAGAATTTTATTGTATTTATGGTGAATCTGATCAATGGGGAAATCTTATCAAGAATTCGAGGTAAACAGATAAAATTGACTATATAAAATAAGTAGAATCCAAGAACTTATTTTTCAATAATTAAATTCCTCATATTATTCAAACAAATATGGAGAATGAGTTCTTTGATGTCATGAAAAGGAACATTAAATCCATTAGAACTTTTGAATAAACATTAACAAGACATGCAAGTACACTAATGGAATTATTATCCAATATGAGAGTAAAATTGGTTAATTTTTTGTGGATTAAAACAAAGTCTACAAAGGGAATTAGTGAAAAGGAACTTCAATAAGAATGAGTAAATTTTTAGATGTGAAATCATGTTTTAGATAGTGATTGGAGTAACCCATCAGTTTTATGGGATTGATTTGATGATAAAAATAGAAAATGAAAGGAAAATATGAAGACCACATTGAAAAGAATTTGAGTTTTACCTTATGATCACACTGTGGAAAGAAACATGGATAAAGTTGTCTTAAAGGGAATAGAAAATGTTTTATGTGTGGACGAGAAGGTATTTAGATAGTTTAATTCCAAATTGATTGAAAGAAAATATCTCGTGATGTGCATAGAGAAAAGACTAAACAAAATGCACCTACCACACTTCAATGATACATGTGCATGGAAATGCGTAATTATTCTAGAAAATTACGAAATCTAAGGGTTATCGATGATGATCAATTTCAACATACTCTTAAGGCCAAAGATAATGTAAATTTTCTTGCAATCACTATCAGGGATGTGGAGTACAGTAATGAATTTCATAAATATACAATGACCATCAACTCTAAAGTATAAAATATTTTATTTAATTTTGGATCCGCCCACACTTTTATATCTGATTCATTTTTATAGATAATTATCACATTAACTCTACAATTATATATTGAGTTAGCATTCACAACACTTAATGACACAATAGTCGGATCTAAAGATTATAAATCATCTCAAGTTGAATTTTGTGGGAAATAGTTCCTAAAAATCATGTGATCATTATTTTAGTGGAATTTTATATGATTATTGGCATGAATTAACGTTCTCTATATGGATATCATATCAATTTACATGTAATTGAAGTCACATTTCATATTCTAGATTAATTTATTACCACATATCTACAATGGGATGGATATGACTTCATAATGGAAATTTCCAAAATTTTACGGCCTTGGTTCTTATAAATGAAAGTTTTAAATCAAAAATGATTGGGGAGAAAATAACTGTTAATAATAACCCTATTTTATAAGAGTTTTATGATGTATTTATATAAGAATTTTTATTTCTTCCACCAAATCATGAAGGTGACATTTCAAAAGAATGAATTCGGGGTGTTATGCATATTTCAAATACAATGTTTAGAATTGACCCAAATGAGTTGTTGGAATTGAATAATAAACAAAAAATGAATATATAAAATGGATTAATATTCCCTAGTGCATCACCATGGTGGGAACTTGTTCAGTTTATTGAGATTAAAGATCGAAAATGAGGCACTGTATTGATTATCAAGAACATAACCAAAGCACTATAATGAAAAAAAATATCATCTTCCCTGCATATATAGCTAATTCGACCAACTAAAAAGAATTATATACTTTTCCATGTTTGATATTTGTTCAGGATATCATACATTATGTGTGAAGATGGAGGATATACAAAATATGACAATCTGTAAAATTTATGGACACTACGAATTTATAATGATGACTTTTGGTCTTACTAATTCCCCCAATATCTTCATAGATGTATGAATATAGTCTTTATGATACTATATTGAACAATTTTAATAGTCTTAATAGATGAAATTATGGTATATTATATTAATAAAGAATAACATAAAGATCACTTAATAATTATAATGAAGATTCTGAGTATAGATATGACTTATGAAAAAATTTCTAAGTGTGAATTTTGGCTATAGAATGTTTAATTTATTACTTCACATAATCCTAAGAGAGGTGATATCTTTGGATACTGAAATTACAAAATTTATTTTTAGTATCCCTTTAACAAAAATGTTAACTGAGATCAGAAGTTTTCATGGATTGGCTAGATATTAGCCTCATTTTTTTAAAATCTTTTTCCAAAAAATATAAACCACTAACCATATTGACATAGAAAGGAGTAAAGTTCATGTGGATAGAGGAATGAGAAGATAATTAAAAGGAGCACAAAATAAGGTTAGCTAGTACACCTCTACTCGCACCACCTTATAATAATGAAAGGTTTTTTATGTACATTATTGCATCCAAGAAGGGGTTGTGACCTATTCTCATGAAAACTGATATGGTTATAGCCGATGCCACATTAAAATTGATAATCCTTGAGAAAAATTATCCAACTCATGATATTGAGTTAGCTATGGTAATATTTTCATTAAAGATATGAAGGTATTATCATTATAGTTAATGGTTTGATATTTGTACTGATTATAAAATTTTAAATTATATTTTCATAAAAAATGGAGCTATATATGCACCAAATAAATGATGTAGTTGATTAATGATTATGAATAATCAATACATTACCACCATGGGATAGAGAATAAAGAGGAATATGCTATGAATCGAAAGGTCTCTGCAAGTCTATCCATGATGAGAATCACAAAATATCCAATTTTTATGGATTTTAGAAGGATAAATTCTGAAAATTTAATGTAAGGTCAGAAGTCTTATATTTATCCAAGGATTTTTCAACCATCTATTTAGGTAGATATTAATGAGGACCAGAAGTAATGTGAAGATCTATAATAGAAGGTGAAAATGATCTTGAATTTAATATTTATTATGATGGAATAATATGGTTTCAAAACTATATTTTTCTACTATACCAATAATAGAATTAAATAAAGAACTATTGTGTGAGGATCATAGTTCATCATTATATATTCATCCCGGAAGAGTAAAGATGTATAAGGAACTCCAACAATATTTATGGCAGGATAAAATTAAAAGAGTTATTGTTGATTATGACTCTCGATGCATGGTTTTTTAGAATGTTATGGATGAGAGAAATAAGACTAAGGGGATGTTACAAGCCTTAAACATACATGAATGAAAATGGGAAAACATCACTGTTGACTTTTTATGAGACTTCCCAAAATATCTAAAGTCCATAATGCTATTTGGGTTATATTTAATAACCTTATGAAGTTATAATACTTCGTTGATATTAGAGAGGATACATCTTTTGATCTGCTTTCCATGATATACATATATATATAAAGAAAGTGGTAAGATTACACATAGTACCACTTTCTATTATATCTGACTGGGATATGAGGTTTACATATATGTTTGTGAAAAATATTCAGCAAGATCTGGATACAAAATTATGTTTAAAAACTACTTATCATCCTAAGACAGACGATCATATTGAGAGTACAATTAAAAATATATAAGACATGTTGAGATTTTTCTCTATGTACTTCAGTAGTGGTTGGGATAAACACATAAATTTGGTGTAATTTTATGTACAAATATCATTCAATCATGTATTTTGATGGATCCTTATATTTCCCTCTATAGAAAAATAGCAGACCTCTATATTTTTGGGATAAAGTTTTTGAAAGAAAGATACTATGAAATGATCTTGATGATGAAATAGAATAGAATGTCAAATCTATTTAGCAACACATAAGTGAAGCTCATATTTAGAAAACAATTTCTACTGAAAAACATGAAAAAGACATAGATTTTGAAGTGGTTGATAATGTGTTTCAATAAATATCTCTTTATAAGTGAGTAATGATATTTATAAATTAGGTAAAGCTGAGCCCCGGGTATATATATGCTTTTGGAATTATTGATCGTGTTGGAAAGGGATCATACAAATTGGAACTTCCATATAATCTATCTCAATTTTATGATGTGTACTATGTATCTCTCATGAGAAATTACATTCCTGATTATTTACATATAATAAACTAAAAAGTGATATCACTGAAGAAAGATATTTCTTATAAAGAACAACTGATAGAGATTATGTATCACGGTGAAAAATCTATTTGAAACCAGACCGCTCGATTGGATAAAGTTTTTTGACGGAACTACCAATTTGAAAAAGCTATATGGGAACTTAAGGATGTTATGGAGTATAAGTAGACTCATTTATTTTTATCCAACTATTAAATTATGAATTAAAATTTCATATTAGGGGGGGGGGGGGTAGAATGTTACACTTGGATGTTTTTATTAAATATTTCTATTACATAACATTAATTATTCAATATATTTCATTGCATGAAATCATGAGTTTAAAAAAACCATGAGAATCCATTAGTATAAATTGACCATGATAACCTAGCCATTATGTTAGTGGTAGTAAATATAAATAACTTATGAAAATTAATGATAAATTAATTAGCTAAGAGTTATTTATGAAAAATATATATGAAATAAATGTCAATGATAATTTTTAATATTAATAATGAAAAATTACGTCATTTATAATAAATAAATTAACTTATTTTAATGTATATGTTATATATTTAATAAATTATTTTTGGAATTCATCCAATATATATTATAGTTATAGGATATTAATAAATAAAATTTTATGTATAAAACCCTATATTATTAAAAAAGGAAATTTTTTGCACCATTTAATAGAGAACACATTTTATATTAAAAGTTAACACATTCATAATTTTATTTATAACATCATAATCTTATTCAGTAGAATATGGATATAAAAATTTAATATAGATGGATTTTTGGACTTTTTTGTGATCTTTTACGTTTTGATGAATTGTAAAAATATATAAAATTTTAATAGAAAACAATTTTTTTATCAAAATAATTAATATTGTTAAATTATATTATCGAATAATTTTATTATATTAATATATTATATTTCTTATTATTTAATGTAATGTATTTTTCTGGAATTTATTTACATTAAATTCAGATTTAAAAATATTTATATCCTTTGCAATTTTCTAACATTAAATATTATTTTCTCATTTTGATGACGATATTAATTTGAAATAAATTAGTGAAATTTCTATGTTTTGATTTTTTAAAAAGTGATTCTATATTTTGAATCATTAGGTCTAAATTATGAAAATATCTTTCTTTTATTAGGCATTATGAACAATAACTTTGGTAGATTATATTAATACATTAAAAGGGTAAATTAGGTAATAAAATGTATCGTTAAAATTATAAAATTACATTAACACATTTACTAATATCATCGGATGGGTTTCTATCAAACTTAATCATCCTTGGTTTAAAATAGTATCCTTTCAAAGTATCTTTTATGAGATTAAAACATTTGATTTATTTTATTTAAATAAAAGAAAAATATGTCTTACTCAAATTTTAATAACTATATCATTTCTAATGTAAAGTTATATAGATGATAAATTCAAATATAATTATTAATAATAAATCATTTTTTTATATTATTCATAGTTTTTTGTTTTACTTATTAGGAAATAAATAATAACATTAAATATTAATACATTGATGATGCAAAAATTACTTAATTGATGAGAAATCAATAAAATAATTTTTATTAAAATGATAAATACCATTAAAAAAATTGACTTACCCACTCAATTTTTAGAGTATATCTAGACCATAATAAACTAAGGATTGGTTATGGACAATTTGTAATCATATGGAAAAAATTATTACACTTATAATATTATATTTAAGTGATGTTAAAGTTGTCACATTCATGTTTTGATGAATATAAAAGTTTAATGTAATATTTTCTAGAATATTGCACTATAAGAATTATTATGAAATCTAGATGATTTATATTATTCATACTATTTTTTTAATTTTTATTCAACAAATTTGTATAAAAAATAATTACAAAAAACAGATGTTGTATTTGATTTCATAATATAAGTAACAAATAAATTTTATCAAATTGTTAAAATAAATATAATTTGATATGATTAATATTTCAATTGAATTTTTATTATGACCTTGGCATATTAGGAGTGTAAAAATTATTTTTTTATGATAACTTGTTATCTTCATATTTTAAAAAACAATCAATTAAATAGCATCAAAATTAACACTATTGTTTGTTAATCAAAATAATGTATTATTAAATTCTTTAAAATATCATAAAAATGTATAAAACATATTTAATAATTTATATGTGGTTTTAAATATTCTAAATTATTTATTTATGGTATAATTGACCTCAAATAAAAAAATATTTCTCTCTTTTAATGTTCTAATAATTTTTAACATAGTTAAAAATTAAATAGAATAACAATGATTAATTAAAAAAGTAAAGATTATATTCAAAAAAACTTGTCAAAAATTTATTTTTCAATTATATTCAAACCATATATCATCATATCTTGTAATCTAGTGTATTTTTTAGGTTTTTGTATGTGGATTAATTTTATTATAAAATAATATTTTTTTGGGGATTTCAAAAGTTCACCTCACCTCAATTATAAACAATATCCTCCTCCGTCATTTCATTACAACTAATTGAGCCTTAAATCTCTAGTATAAACATAAATGTATCAATTACATATTCTCTAGTAACATTGTATAGGTTCCGGTGTTCTCCAATTATTAACTCTAGTGCTTTAAGAGGAGATCAAGTGGGAAATTATTGATGAAGAGGTAATATCATTTATTGATTCTTTCAAAAATCATTCTTATTTTAATTCATATTTATAATTTTAATATAATATAATGTAATAAATATAAAATAAATTATATAATAATTTGTTTTTATGATTATTGAACAATTATATTTCACCTTCTATCAATAATAAATAAAATGAAACCACCATGCGTGCAGACGTACAACTTACTACCACCACTCTATGGTGTAATATGTTTATCACTACAAACGTATTTCTATGAGTATAATGATAAAATAAAGTACAAAAATTATTATTATAACATGATATGGTTTCTGTAACACAATATGAACTATCCCCTTCCATACCATTTCACAATTATGGGAATGATATCGTCGCTCGTGCATACATACGACATATTGTCTCGATGATGCGATGTGATTCATTGTACTTGATATCCATTAAGGAATGATTATATAAAATTATATAATGAATAAATATTATATAAATTATGTATATGTCATTTACTTATTATATAACTATGACATAATAAGGGGAACCAAATCATATTCCACAAAATATTCATAAGAAAATGAAGCAGTTAATACCCGAGTAATGAGTTATAATGTTATTAAAAACAGAAGATAATATGATCATAAATGCTATCATAAAAATTAATATTATTATGTAATAATTCAATTTAATTATTTAAATCATCATACAAGAGGTTATGATACATAAATAAGATAACAGACCTATGTTAAGGTATAATTTTGCAATCTCATTATTATCTGAGAATATTTATACATAACTATTTACTAAGGTATATTTATAATCCATGTCCATGAATCCTAAATATTTAATCCTAAATATTATTTATGTTATTTTTATTTTTTTGAAATTAAATTTTACCCAATGCTGAAATTTTATTAAATGGTTTTAATGGAATTTTTTTTCTTTTTTGATATGAGGTACCTTTTTTACTTATCCAAAAAAGTATGAGAAGATTGATTTTGTTATAATTATGTGACATGAGAAGAATTTTCAATTTTCATAAAACCACATTTACATTAAAATATCATCAAACTATTTCAAGGTTATTTTCAATGAAATTATACACTTTTCAAATTGTCTGGCATTTTGAGAATAGAAAACATTTTTGAAGAGGAAATGATATTTTCCTCAATAATTAATTTCAAGTGTTCTATCACAATTATTTTCTATGTAAGAAGGAATTATATAATAGGATTATGTTTCAAGTGTTATATCACTAGTATTCATATGGTTTTATTGGGTTTATGATGCAAAAATATTTATAATATTTATTTTTTTACAAGGAATATGATATGATAGAATGATGTTTAAGAATCCCATTTTATTAGTTAGGTTAAGCTAGGATGAATGATTTGTGTTTTGGTGGAAAAATAGATAAAAATTTCATTATGAGATGTTTTAGACTTATATATCCCTCCAATTAATTGGGTAAATATTTATATCTCATGATATAGAAGGGATAAAATGGGAAATTATACCAGTTTAGTGTTATAGGGAATGAACGAGATGTAAACATAGTTCAGTAATACAGGGATGGAATGAGGATTTAACATGGTTTATTAATGGAATTTATCTTCTATGATGGTCTTGACAATGACCCTTAACTAACATGAAATGATTTTCTATTCATATATGTATCCTAAAAATTACATGTCTTGTGTTATGACCACTTGGAATATGTTCACTGACTCTTTATGACCTTTTATGATTTATCCCATGACCTGATATCCTGAGCTTTAACATGTTGGGTTATATTTGAATTTGTTAAATTATTATGTCTTATGATTATGATATGACTGATATATTTTTTATTTACCTATACTGAGCATCCAATCTCATAGTTTATTATGTTTATTTTCCCGAGTTTGTGAAGAATGGTGTTAAGTGAGATAGGTCAAAAGGGGTATAGTTATGAAGAAATAAGTGGGATATAATAAAGTTGTCTTATTAACCACTTGTTTATGTTTCCCATTTTCAAAATAAAGTAATACTATATAGTCATAGAATGCATTTCTAATGTTTTTAATTTTTAATAAATATCTATGTATGTAATGTATGTGTCGTTATAATTAATCTTGTTAAAATTCATACATTCTTGAGTCATTCATTACATTTGAAAACTCAAATTACAAAATAATTTTTAAAAAAAATAATCATTCCATCTAGAATATCATTTTATTTCTTTCACAGTACACAATATTTAATTTTGGTATAGATGAAAAATAATGTTGATTTGTGATTCTCAGTAAGAGTTAGGTAATGTGTAAGCTATCACAAATAAATACGAATAATCAACGTGGAAAATTAAATAACTAAACACACATTCCATTCAAATATTTTGAATATCATTATTATATAAGGAATTATAAATATGGTACAGTAAATAATTGAATACATATTCCATTTAAATAACTTCACTAGCATTAATTTATGAGGCATAATCTATATGGTAATTTTGATAATTTAATACTCATTCTATTTTGTCAATAAACTGAAAAGAAAATGCACCCATATAAAATATAATCATGAAATTATAAGTGATTATACTAACTGAATTCAAAATGAAGTGAATGATTAATTATTGGATGTCATGATATAAGGAATCATGATACTTATACTATTAAGACTTTTCACAAGATAGTTTGAAATTGATGGGTAGGTATACATCAAAACCACATTTAACTAAGTCCAGCCAACTAATTCATCTCACGTGACTCATAATACATAGATGGACTATCTGTAACTTTCTCCCACCTATATCTGTATGTCAAAACCATTCTACATATAGAGAATAATCAATTTATTTTAGGAATAATGTTTCATATAATAAAATATCCATATTTTGTATAGAATATAGATTAATCGATATTTACACATATTAACAAATAACAATAAATATAGACAATTTATGTAGAAATTATATATATTTTAACAAATAAATATATTCATGATAAATAATATAGATATTTTCGAGAAATTTGATGTCCATTGATCACATTGTAGTTATTATTTTAGAGGAGAGTTAATTATATAAAAATAAATCAATAAAGTTAATGTCAATACCTTGCTGGATAAAAATGATAATAAAATATCCACAAAGATTATAAGGACAATATGAATACAATATATACCTAGTGGAGTAAAAATAACAGTTCTCCATTAATTAATATAAATTCAATAAAAATATTTTTAAAAAAATAATGAGGAAAATATTTTTTTTAACATTTATAATATTTTTAAAACTAAAAGTTAAAAAAATATTTTTAATATAAATTTTTGTGGAAATATTATTTGAATTTTTTAGTGTAATATTTGAAATATTTATTTTTCACAACAGTGGGAAATTCCACAGTTCTGATACATGTTAAAACAAGAATTCCTTTCACATTTTCGATAAATTTTAAATAGACCTTTTTTTGGTAAAAAAAATGAATATTCCTTTAATTTTATTAAAAATTTAAAAATAAGAAGAAAATATATTAAATAAATAATGTGGTGAATTTAAAAAAAATACACGTTTTTATAAAAAATTGTTTTTTTATAAAAAAAAATTTCACCAAAGAGAGAAATAAAGTTGGATTTTAAAACATTTTCTAAATCATATGAAGTAAACTGGATTAGTATATGGTAAAATTACCTAAAAAATTCATTAATAACCACGAAATAATAAAATGAAAGGTTTATATTAGAAAATTATTAAATAATTTTTTTTAATGTGGATTTATTCAAATAAAATCCAAATTAAAATGAGATTGTGAAATAAACACTTTCAAACATTTTAACATTGAACTGATGATTAACCAATGAATCAATTATGTTTATAAAATGTAAATAAAAATATAAATTTTAATATATAACATAATGTAGTAAATTTCAATATGCACATAATCATATAATGTTATACACAATGAAGAAGTAATATAACTTAATGAAAATAAATTGAGTTATGAAATTCTTTACCACTTGGAAATTTTCATGTCAAATATACATTGATAAATTAATTAAATTTGAAAAAAATACAATTAATAATTTTGTAATCCAGATATTAAATGAAAATTTCTTAGAATATAAATAATTTAAAATAAATTAGGCGTATTACATTATAATACGCCTCAATGAAGGGAAATTGAGACGATGTCCTCTACCACATGATTCTTTTTGGTTGAATGTGATTCAACATATTATATAATGGTTTTATGTATTTTATTAATTTATTAAATTATACTTTTTATATTTATAATATCATATCTTATCATCTTATAAAATATTATCATCTGTTCATTACTAGTGTTTTATTATTACAATTGTTTTGAGTGATAACTTCCTTGTTTTGTCCTACATGTTTTAGGATGAAAGCTTCAGTTCTTGAGAAAATTATATTTATAATTTATCCACATAATTATATTAATGTTATAAGTATTTATATTCATTCTTTTTATGTAATTTGATAATAGTTATTTAAATGTGAACATGGATAATGAATCACATCGCTTTGTGGAGATGGTAGGTCAAACGTACGCACGAGTGACGATATCATTCCATTTATGGGGGATAGGGTAAGGAATTTTATGATATATTAATTTTAAATTATTTATTTTCATTCATATATGTCATATATATTATTTAAATTTATTCTTGTTACCATTCATATAAATCGTATGTGAAAAATGAATCTCATTGCTTCACGAGGCAGTAGTTCGTCGTACACACGTGTGATGTTATCATATTTTAAACGAAATCGAAAGTAAGATGTAATGTGTGATATTATAAATATATAAATATAATTATATCATAAATATTATATATATTCATTAATATCATCACTATATTTGACTATGAGGATTATTGATTGAAAATGAGTTACATCGTTTTGTGAGGCGACAATTGTAACACCCCAGGTAAATAAAAAATATGACATTTTTACATTTATCCATATTTTTGAATAAAATATTAATATAAATTTAAAGGGGATGCTATGCTTGATGGCGTACCCAATACGCATCAATGAGTTTCTTGGGAATCTTACATTGCACTCCAATAATAAAATAATATTATTTTAAATTGTAGATAATGCCTAGCCATTTTAATGGCGAGAATGAACAGAACTAACTACAAAATGATTATATATGTTTGTCAAATATTTTTACTTTTTACAACAAATTTTATAGGATTAAAAATGCGAATGAATCCAATTTTAATCGTAAACATTCTAATATTCTTTAAAAGGTCGATTAACTATCTTTTGATGACGAACATATTTTAAATCCACTTTTGACAATTTTTTGTGTTATATTTGACAAAATAAAATTCTTATTTAGAATCGGGACATCAAAATTTACTTTGTGTAAATTTTTGGTATTTTTCTGATAAAGTTCATTTTTTAATGAATAGTGAAAATTGTTGTATTTTAATTCAAAACCTCTTTTTAATATAATTTATTTATATGATTAGATTACCTTTTGAATTGGTTTTAAAGTGAAACTATTATATATTTTTACCATTTAATCCAATAGTGGTCGTTAGAATTAATTTCATCTTGAAATTGGACTTAAACTAGTGTCAATCTTATGATATTTATTGTTTCATAAAAACACACTATTTGCTCTAACAGCGGGAATTAATTATTAAATTAATTAATGTAACTTATATGTTTTGAATTTTTTCAAAATAGACATAATTTTTTAATTAGAAATATCAAATATATCTTAGGGTGAATGTTTGGTATTTTTCGGGAAAACTTCAATTTTTGATGAATAGTGAAACCACTAAGTGGTACTTAAAAAACTGATTTTTCGTTTAAATGAAAATTTACCACCTCTGTGTTTTGAATTTCAAAAATCTGACATACATGTTTTTTATTAAGAAGTGAAATTTGGATCAATGGGATTAAAATAATTTTTTTGGTGAATAATAACTAATAAGTTTTAATCACGATTAGAGGTAATTAGTGTAGTTTAAGGTAAAAATAATGTTTTAATAATATGAAATGACCTAGACACATGTCCTACCCTCATTGGATGAGTCATGGCCGACCAAGAAAATCCATGGGTCAACTTGGGGACCCCATGGAGCCACTTTTCTTGGAAAATGACATTAATACCTTTTTATTTAAAGTTAAAATTAAAATGTCACAAACATGTGTTGTTTTACTAAAACAAAATTTATATGGTGTTATAAAAGTCATATATTTGACTATAAATATTAATTATAAATATAAAAATATTTCCCACATCATGATAATTTTTTTATAATTTTTAGATATTAAATAAATTTATTTATTTATGACACTGTGATGATGCAATGATTAAAAGGCCCCCACCTCTACCAAGAGTGCCCCTCCTCTCCTCTTATAAAAGGCCCCCACCTCTACCACCTTACACACACCTCTCAAGCCTTTGTCTCGGCCAAAACTTACCCATTTCATCTCTCCACATCCCTCTCTTCATCATTGTAGCCTCACTTTGGGCATAATCCTTTCCAAGGAAGCCTTTGATCTCAAATCAAAGAGTGTTGCCCGATTTAAAGGTAATGTCTTCCCTTGGGTTCTTTTGTTTTATTTTTCTTCTCCAAACCCCTAAACTCTTTTTATTATTTTTTTTTGTAACAACACCAGTATCATAAATATAATAGGATTTTGTTATAAGAATTATTCGAGCTACACTTTCACACACCTCCGTCTAATGGTTAAAGAACATACTGTTTCTGTGGATGGAGAATTACTGCCTCACGAAACGATGATTGCTCAATATTATTTTAACACCTTAAAAGGTGGCCATTAAGATTTCACTATATTTATATATGATATATAATATTTTTATGTTTTCATTATGCTTCGGTATTTTTCATTTATGGCATACCTTTATGGTTTCCTTTATTGGTAAACGCGATATCTTCATTTTAGGAAGTGCGGCCTACCGCCCCCTCAAAGTGATTTGATTCATTAATGCCATATGTGGGACGTATAAAGTATGGAATTAATGGTATTACTTATGATATCCGACTGAAATTATAATATACCTTTATATCATTATTATTTAATTCCAATGAATACAAAAAAAAAAGAAATGAAAGTAGCGTTCATGCGTACGTACGGCTTACCGTCTCCATGAACGGTACATTTCATTTCTTATCTCCAAATGTTATGTAATATTATAAGTACATATATATAATAGATATATATGTTATAAATTACATATAAATTATGGATATAATTCTGGAATTATAATATATATATATCTCATTTTGAATTAATTCCATTAATATGAAAAAAATGAATGTAGCGTTCATGCGTACGTACAACCTACCGTCTCCATGAACGGTGCTTTTAATTTATTATCTCCAAATTTTATGGAATAGTATAAAATGAATATATACTGTATATATATTATATTTAAAACATCAACACTATTCTAGATATGATTTACTTATAACTATATGGAAAATTATTTTCCAACAAGTTCGATTTTTATTCATGTACCGAACATCGACAAAAACGTCTGATATGAACTCACTTTATTAACCAATTATTATAAAATTATAATATGTGATATTAAAGGAATAATAATCTTTAAAGTAGGTCCTTAAGAAATTATAAATTGACCAAATTTTATTATTCAGGAGATTAAAGAATGATCGAGTCATGTCAGACACGAGGTAAGGGATCCTACTCCTCTCTTTCTTTTTAAGTACACTCTTTTATGTCATTCCTTTTAGGCTCATCTTTCTTTTGATTGAGATGTTATTTTATATTACTCCTACTGTACTTATTATGTTAATATGATGAGAGACCCTATTTCCTCTCATCAATCCATTTTAGATGTTTTCAGTGGCACCGTTAGGCTGCCAGATTTTTGTAAGAGATCTAACCTCTCTTTTTTTTAAGTACTCTCCTTTATGTCACTTCTTTTAAGCTCCTATTTGTTATGATGGGGGATGTTATTTTATATTCATATTTCTGTAAACTTTATTTTAATATGATGAGAGACCCTATTTGATCTCATCAATCCATTTTTAGAAGTTTTAAGTGGCGTCGTTAGGATGCCGAGTTTTCATAAGGGATTTTTCATCTCACTTTTAGTCCCGTGATATTTATGCCACATTTTCCACAATTTCCATTGAGTGGTGTATATACACCCCATTATTATACTCTTTGTGTAATATAATTTCATTTATGGGTATTTACATATTCATTGTATAAACCTTCTTCAATAGGGTGTACGTTTCGAAAGTTACCCATGTAGGTAAGGGAACCCATCACCCGCCTCTTTTTAAAAGAATTCTTTTGTTATGTCTTTTAATTCACATACTATTATGTTGGGATATGTTCTTATAACTCCTTATTGATGTAAATTTTATGTCCAAGTGATGAGATACCTTTTTTATCTCTCATCAACTCTTTTTCTGAATTTTGAAGTGACGTCGTTAGGCTGTCGAATTTTTGCAAGGGAACTTCTTAACCCAATTTTGATTCTTTGGGATAAACTTGTACTCCTTGAATATGTCGTTCTATGAAAATGAATTAATTTCCTCTTATTGTTTTACACTTAATAGCCACTTATATTTGTGTATTCGTTTGTCACACATAATTATGTAATTGATTTTTCCTTAATCCAAGGATACCGTCTTTGTATGGGACTTCGTCTCAATCTCCTTTCATTGAGGAATATTTTGTTTTATACAAAACCTACTTTTATACGGTGTATAAAACCCTTTGACTTTTACGTTTATCCAAAAGGAATCTTTTTATACGAAGAGTATTACTAAATGACAATAGGGAATGTTTTTGTCGTACGTATGCGGCGACAACGACTTCTCCACCGCCGTGACCATTATTTGAGTTTCGGCTTCCTCTACAAGCCATACCTTTTTTTAAATGAAAAATAAATACCATGTTTTACTTTTATTATATTTTCGTATTGAAAATGGTTTTCGTAATGTTTTTATATCAATGTGTTGTATTGATATCTTGTGATTGAAAAGTAGAAATGTTATGTTTCCTTTATGCATGTTTTATGTGATACGATTATGTTATGGTTCTTGGGAATTATTATGAAGACGGCTGGTTCTGTGATAATATAAGGGCGGGTGAGCCCGATATAGCACTCCAATGCTTTGGGTAATGCGAAGGGGTTAAATGTTGAGGTTTCATCGAAGAGATTTAGGGAATATACTGTGATGGGTATTCCAAACGTAACCAAGAGGGTTACTCCCTACGTAAGAATGTTATGATTACCTCAAGTTACGTTTATCTCTTATGATTTCTATGGTTTATTCATTATTTGATGAGGTATGTTAAAATGATTATGTTTTATGAGTAATGTATGTTTTCATACATGGATAAATGTTTTCTTTTCATACTTTTATATCACATACTGAGCTTTTTATGCTCATCCCATGTTTTTGAAATGTTTTTCACAGGTCAAGGGAAAGGTGCATGATATGATTATAGTGTCAAGGAAGTGTCAAGAAAGAATCCATGTTTTATTTTAAATATGTTTTCATTGATGGGAAAAAACGAATACTATCTTTTATGTAACCACTTTGTTTAAATGTGGAATGTAATTCAAGATTTATGATCTAATTCTCTAATACTCTAAACCTAAAAAGATCCTCAATGTGAATTATAAATTTAATTCAATAGTAAGTAAGGTTTAAGGCCGAGGCCTTATAGTTGGTATCAGTGGTCGGTTTAGATAACTTTAGAGGTTAGGGTATTCTCTAGGCTTAAGTGACATTACCATAATGGTTAGAATTTCAGAAAGAGTCCTCGTTTTAGATAAAGTGAATGATTAAGTATATCTTAGTGTTTATATTCCTCTTTAGTACATGATGGTTTTGTTGATATACTCACACTGACATTTCTGGTTTTAGCGAATGGATGGATCTAGCAGTCACCAAAGTGACAATAGGTTTGAAGGAAACTGTGGTGGTTCTCTGATTAAGAGACTAGATGAAATGGGGGATTCAATGAGGAATCTCATGGTTGTTCTAAACCAACTATCAAGGAGTCATGATCAACCACTTGAACCTTGGTGAGTTCTCTAATGAATCATGTACAAGATGACCAACTCGATGTGGAAGTTCATGTAATAATTATAAAGTTAACCATTAGATTTTATATGATCCTTACATTTTAGGTAATTATGGGATACTCTATGATATGATGAAATATAAAAGGAATGAGATAAAATTGAGGTTAAAATATGTTATGGTTATTTTTGAAGATTTTATATTTTTTTGGGGAATGTTTTAAGATTTATATAGTTTTGGAAAAAGGATAACACACAGACCGTGTGAAAACTTGTCGCGTCGGACAAAGCTGGGGGAATCGAACCCACAACCAAAGTGCGACTGATATTTATCACCTACCACTGGACTATGTGAAGTCCCTAGTTAGTTTGACTAATTATTTTTAGTTAGATGATTTTAGGAATCAATATTAAGTTTATTTTGGGTTATCTATCGAAATGATTAACCTATCATGGAGGATATTTTATTAGGTTAATTACTTTTCAGTATGAGACATTAAGAGAAACTAATGTTATTTGGAGATTTATGTTAATTTTGTACCTTGAAAGACTATATGATTAAATCATTCATATATTTGGGTTTTAATCTTAGTTTGTTTTACTTTGAATAATTTTATGGATAGATGTTTATTGAATGGTCTTTGTTGAACTTTGGGAATTGTTTGACAAATTTTGGAGATTAAGAATAGATTATTTTTATAAAGAATTATCCTTTTTGGGTATTATCTGATCTCATACTAACCACTTTGGTTTTAGTTTTGGTTACGGTCTAAAGACATGGGATGTATATAGTTCTAATTTGGGGAATATGTGATTCTCTAGAAGTTGATTATAGCTCTCTTAATGTGAACAAGTCATCCTAAATACTCATCTTTTGGAGAAAATATGAGTTCCTGTAAGAAATCTAGTAAAAGTTAAAAGTCAACATGACAAGTAAGTATGTTTCCATAAGATCAAAAATAATTTCTCAATGAAGAGTAACTTAAAAAAAATGTTGTCTGTTAACTTTTCATACTGGGGAATCGAATACCGTTTAACCCATCACAAGTTTGTGATTTTCTTATGGTTAACATTCTATTAGGCATGTTTACTATAACTCTCCCTCAGAACATGACCCTTTGTTTTTTCACCCATATCCATGTTTTCTTACATGGAATACTAGTATGGGTTAACTTGGGTTACCTTTGTACTTCTCTTTCTTTATTTTAAAGTGATTGTTTTACTGACTCTTATTCCGTTGTGGGATTTTCAATGAAGTTTCCAAGCCCAATTTTAAAATTGTGAGGACGCAATTCTCAAAAGGGGGGAAGGATGTAACACCGCAGATAAATAAATAATATGACATTTTCACATTTATCCATGTTTGTGAATAAAATATTAATATAACTTTAAAGGGGACTCTATGCTCGATGGCTTAGCCAATACGCAACAACGAGTTTCTTGGGAATCATACGTTGCACTCTAATAATAAAATAATATTATTTTAAATTGTATTTAATGCCTAGACGTTGTAATGGAGGGAATGAAAAGAACTAACTACAAAATGATTATATATGTTTGTCAAATATTTTTACTTTTTACAATAAATGTTGGAGGATTAAAAATGCGAATGAATCCAATTTTAAGCGTAAACATTCTAATATTCTTTAAAAGGTCGATTAACCGCCTTTTGATGACGAACCTCTTTTAAATTCACTTTTTGACATTTTTATGTATTATATTTGACAAAATAAAAATTCTTCTTTAGAATCGGGAAATCAACATTCACTTTTTGTAAATTTTTGGTATTTTTCCGATAAAGTTCATTTTTTAATGAATAGTGAAAAATGTTGTATTTTAATTCAAAACATCTTTTTAATCTAATTTATTTATATGATTATATTATCTTTTTAATTGGTTTTAAAGTTAAACTATAATATATGTTTAACATTAAATCCAATAGTGGTCGTTGGAATTAATTTCATCTTGAAATTGGACTTAAACTAGTGTCAATCTTTTGATACTTATTGTTTCATAAAACACGATATTTGCTCTGACAGCGAGAATTAATTTTTAAATTAATTAATGTAACTTATATGTTTTTAATTTTGTAAAATAGGCATCATTTTTGAATTTGGAATATCAAATATAGATTAGGGTGAATTTTTAGTATTTTGCTGGAAAACTTCAATTTTTGAAGAATAATGAAACCACTAAGTGGTACTTAAAAAACTGATTTTTCATTTAAATGAAATTTTACCACCTTTGTGTTTTGAATTTCAAAAATCCGACATACAGGGTTATTACTATGATGTAAAATTAGGTTCAATGGGATTAAAATATATTTTTTTGTAAATAGTAACTTTTAAGTTTTAATCGCGATTAGAGGTAATTAGTGTAGTTTAAGGTAAAAATAATGTTTTAATAATATGAAATGACCTAGAAACATGTCCTACCCTCATTGTATGAGTCATCGCAAACCAAAAAAATCCATGGGTCAACTTGGGGACCCCATGGAGCCACTTTTCTTGGAAAATGACATTAATACCTTTTTATTTAGAGTTAAAATTAAAATGTCACAAACATGTGTTGTTTTACTAAAACAATTTTTAGATGGGGTTATACAAGACATATTTTTGAATATAAATATTAATTAGAAATATAAAATGATTTAATACATCATGATAATTGTTTTATAATTTTTAGATATTAAATAAATAAATGTATTTATGACACCGTGATGATGCAGTGATTACCTCATAAATGAACGATTTAAATAAAATGAGAAAATATTGTGAAATATAAGTCTTACACTTGTCCCAAACCTATTTGATGGGTGGATTTCTAAACATTATCACCTTATCCTCGAAATATATCCTTTTTGGTCCTTTTAAATCCAAAAAACATGTTATAATAAAGTAATATTTTATAACTTTCCAAGAGTGCCCCTCCTCTCCTTTTATAAAAGGCCCCCACCTCTACCACCTTACACACACCTCTCATAACATTTCCTCGGCCAAACCCTGCCCATTTCATCTCTCCACATCACTTTTTTCATCATTGAAGCCTCAATTTGGGAAGAATCCTTTCCAAGGAAGCCTTTGAGCACAAATCAAAGAGAGTTACCCGATTTAAAGGTAATGTATTCCCTTGTGTTCTTTTGTTTTATTTTTCATCTCCAAACCACTAAACTCTTTTAATTAATTTTTTTGTAACAACACCAATATCTCAAATATACTAGGATGTTATTATAAAAAGTATTCGAGCTACACGTTCACACACCTCCATCTAATGGTTAAAGAACATACTGTTTCTATGGATGGAGAATTACTGCCTCACGAAACGATGATTGTTCAATATTATTTTAACACCTTAAAAGGTGGATATTAAGATGTCACTATATTTATATATGATATATAATATGTTTATTTTTTCCTTAAGATTCTGTATTTTTCATTTATGGCATACCTTTATGGTTTCCATTATGGGTAAACGCGATATCTTCATTTTAGGAAGTGCGGACTACCGCCCCCTCAATGTGATTTGATTCGTTAATGCCATATGTGGGACGTATAAAGGATGTAATTAATGGTATTACTTATGATATACTACTGGAATTATAATATACCTTTATATCATTATTATTTAATTCCATTTAATACAAAAAAATGAAAGTAGTGTTCATGCGTACGTACGGCTTACCGTCTCCATGAACGGTACATTTCATTTCTTATCTCCAAATGTTATGTACTATTATAAGTACATATATATAATGGATATATATGTAATATATTACATCTAAATGATGGATATAATTCTGGAATTATAATATATATATCTCTCATTTTGTTTTAATTCCATTAATATGACAAAAAATTAAAGTAGCGTTCATACCTACGTACGGCCTACCGTCTCCATGAACGGTGCTTTTAATTTTTTATCTAAAAATGCTATGGAATAGTATAAAATGAATATATACAGTATATATATGATATTTAAAACATAAATACTATTCTGGATTTGATTTACCTATAACTACATGGAAAATTCTTTTCCAACAAGTTCGCTTTTTACTCATGTACCGAACATCGACAAAAATGTGTGATATGAACTCACATTATTAACCAATTATTATAAAATTATAATATGTGATATTAACTGAATAATAATATTTAAATTAAGTCCTTAATAAATTATAAATTGACCAAATTTTATTATTCAGGAGATTAAAGAACGATCGAGTCATGTCGTACACGAGGTATGGGATCGTACTCCTCTCTTTCTTTTTAAGTACACTCTTTTATGTAATTCATTTTAAGCTCATCTTTCTTATGATTGGGATGTTATTTTTTATTAATCATACTTTACTTCTTATGTTCATATGATGAGAGACCCTACTTTCTCTCATCAATCCATTTTAGATGTTTTGAGTGGCGCTGTTAGGCTGCCAAAGTTTCGTAAGAGATCTAACCTCTCTCTTTCTTTTTAAGTACTCTCATTTATGTCACTTCTTTAAAGCTCCTCTTTGTTATGATGGGGGATGTTATTTTATATTCCTCTTTCTGTAAATTTTATTTTAATATGATAAGAGACCCTATTTGATCTCATCAATCCATTTTTGGAAGTTTTAAGTGGTGTCGTTAGGCTGTCGAGTTTTTGTAAGGGATTTTTCATCTCACTTTTAGTCCCGTGAGATTTATGCCACATTTTCCACCATTTCCTTTGAGTTGTGTATGTACTTACCATTATTATAATCCTTGTGTAATATAATTTCATTTATGGGTATTTACATATTCATTGTATGACCCTTCTTCAATAGGGTGTACGTTTCGAAAGTTACCCAAGTCGATAAGGGAACCTTTCACCCTCCTCTTTTTAAAAGACTACTTTTGTTATGTCTTTTAATTCACATACTATTATGTTGGGATATGTTCTTTTATATCCTTATTGATGTAAATTTATGTCCAAGTGATGAGATACCCATTTTATCTCTCATCAACTCTTTTTCTAAATTTTGAAGTGACGTCGTTAGGCTGTCGAATTTTTGCAAGGGAAATTCTTAACCCAATTTGGATTCTTTGGGATAAAATTTTACTCCTTGAATATGTCGTTATATGAATATGTGTTAATGTACTATGATTGTTTTAGACTTAATATACACTTATATTTGGTGTATTCTTTTGTCACACATTATTATGTTATTGATTTTTCCTTAATCCAAGGATATCGTCTTTGTATGGGACTTCGCCTCAATCTCTTTTCATTGAGGCATATTTTGTTTTATACACAACCTAATTTTATACGGTGTATAAAACCCTTTGAATTTTACGTTTATCCAAAAGGAATCTTTTTATACGAAGAGTTTTACTAAACGACAATAGGGAATGTTTTTGTCGTACGTATGCGGTGGCAACGACTTCTCCGCCGTCGTGACCATTATTTGAGTTTCGACTTCCTCTACAAGCCATACCTTTTTTTTAAATGAAAAATAAATACCATGTTTTACTTTTATATTATTTTGGTATTGAAAATTGTTTTCATAATGTTTTTATATCAATGTGTTGTATTGATATCTTGTGATTGAAAAGTGGAAATGTTATGTTTCCTTTATGCACGTTTTATGTGATACGATTATGTTATGGTTCTTGGGCATTATTATGAAGATGGGATGGTTCCGTGATAAAATAAGTGCGGTTGAGCCCAATATAGCTCTCCAATGCATTGGATAACACGAAGGGGTTAAACGTTGAGGTTTCTCCGAAGAGATTTAGGGAATATACTGTGATGGGTATTCCAAACGTAACCAAGAGGGTTACTCTCTACGTAAGAATGTTATGAATGCCTCAAGTTACCTTTATATCTTATGATTTATATGGTATATTCATGATTTGATGAGGTATGTTAAAATTCTTATGTTTTATGAGTAAAGTATGTTTTCATACATAGACTAATGTTTTCTTTTCATACTTTTATATCCCTTACTGAGCTTTTTATGCTCATCCCAAGTTTTTGAAATGTTTTTCACAGGTCAAGGGAAAGGTGCATGATATGATGATAGTGTCAAGGAAGTGTCAAGAAAGAATCCATGTTTTATTTTAAATATGTTTCCGTTGATGGGAAAAACAAATACTATCTTTTATGTAACCACTTTGTTTAAATGTGGAATGTAATTAATGATTTATGATCTAATTTTCTAAAACACTAAACTTGAAAATATCCTCAATGTGAATTATTCATTTAATTCAATATTATGTAAGGTTTAAGGTCGGGGCCTTATAAAAGATCACTGCACACATTATTGATAAATTTGATTGCCATACGATGAAAGAGGATATGGATATAAGATATTCAATTCACATAATAACATATATGTATATTTTAGATACCTATTTTATTATATTATCATGATTTAATAATATTTTAGGTAGTTTGGAGAAGAAATAAAAAAATGCTCATTTATGAACATTTCATATTATTAATAGAAATTATTTAGTTTTGCACAAAAAATCATTCATAGGACATATTTATGATATAAAAAAGGGATATAGAATATTTGTAGGGGGTATGGAATTTATTTGGGTATTTATTGGCTGAAATATATATATTTTTATATGAGAAGAGGGGAGAAGAGGGAGGTATATATTATATGTGGGGGATAAGATACACGAGGAATTTTTGGAAATAATAAATTAAACACCTATATATATAAAAAAAAAGACACCAAAATGGGTTATTATAGACTATTATAGATCATAAGGTCTTCATATATCCATAAAATGGAGGTTTAAATTATTTATATCATTTTAATGTTATTCTTTTTAGATTACACCTAGTAAATCTATTTTTACCTTAACCATGATAATTAATTTTTATTACTCATACTAATAATAATGGTAAAATTTTATTTTTACCTTATTTGATTAAATAAATTAAGATTATTAAAAATATGAAATACAGTCTTCCAAATTTTAGTCATCTAATTGGAAGAATCCACATTAATATTAAACCCACAGAAGCGATGTAAGAGCGTTTTTCTAAAGTAAAAACCTGAAAAAGATAAATAAAATTTTACATAAAAATTCAATTCTAAATTTATTAAAATGACCAACATTAGTTAAATTGTAATTTAATTAAACTAATTTAACTATTAATAAATTAAAATTTAATTTATTTTTTTAAATAATTTTAAAAAAATGTTGATTTCCTTTAAAATACATATTTCAATATTCATAAAAAATTTAATCTTTTTAAAAATTTCTCCAAAATATACGTAGGTATAAATTTGGAAAGTGGATTCTAAAAATGTTATAATTGTTCCAAACAAAATTTCATAATTTGATAAAAATTAATTTCAAATAATTTTCACTAAGAAAACATAAATTAAATTTTTGACAATTATAGTTATTTGATACATTTGTTTTTCTATAAAGTGATTCATATTTTATTTTTAATCATTAAATAACAAATTATTTTATTTTATATTTTTAAACAATGTTAATTTATTAATCTATTTAATACAATTCATACCCTCGAACATTACATCTTGGTTATATTATCTACCTTTTATAAAACAATATTTTAATAGAGTATTGTATTTTGTTTGAAGTAGATTTTGTGGGAATTACAAGATGACTAAGAGGCTGAATATATTTAAAAAGAAAAATGTCATCATGTTTTGGGGTGTTATATTCACTTTTATTCTTGGTTTCAAATTTCTAATACACTATCAAATACAATTTTCATATTTTAAAATATCAATGTGTAACATTATACATCCCTTAAATATATTACAGACTTACAATTTAATCTTAATCTTAGTTATCAAGTGAATAAAATTTGAAAATACCTTTTTTAAAATAAAAATAATAAAAATGGTTAATAAAAAATTATATTAATTATAGGGGAGGGGAAGTACAATGGAATTTTATAATAACACATTCCATGTTTCCACATTTGAGAACATTGGTGAATTGTGAATAAATAGACATGGAAGAATCACAAAAATATTTATAGATTCTGATTGAGATCACTGATAATATTAAATGGAATTATCATTAGAGATTTAAGAACCTAAAAACATAAATATTGGATGATTTAAAATACTATTTGATTCATTGGATATAAAAGGAATTGTTGTAACATTTTTTTTCATGATCTTTTAACAATGTTGAGGAATTACATTATCATAATGACTATGAGAATAAGTAAATATACTTACTTGATATATTTACATTTCATAATATCAATTTTATCATTTGGTTTAACATCTATCAATTTCCACAAATTATGTCACTCCATGAAATGAATGTCCAAAAATTAGTTTTTTATTCCTGAAGAACTAAAATTAACTTTTAACACATCATGTAACCCATAAAATAGTGACAAGAGCTTTTGTATATCTCTATATATTTTCCAAAGCTGACCTGGATAACACATTTTATCCAATATAAGGCATTAATATATATAAATAAATAGTAAAAAAACAAGTTCATAATTAATTTTTAATTATCAAATAATAAAATGAAATTATATATGGGCAATACCACGACATAGGATAGTGGTACGTGGAGCACCCTTTCCGCCCTTCGGTTTTGGGTTCATGCCATGTGGCCTTGCCAGAATAAACGAGATGACATCCTCTATGTGGGGTTTCTATTTTTAAAAACATTATTAATTTAGTTCATATAACATTTGAAATGTTAAATAAACCATAATTACTACAACATAAAAGATAATATAAAACCTGAAGGTTTCCAAAACCTTAGACTAATGAAACAAATGTAAGATCATTCATCCTTAAATTAAATTTTCACTAAAACAAATATTAATCCAATGTGATGCACTTCCATAAATTTATCCCAAAATATCTATAATCGTATATGAATCTTATCACATAAAACAAAAAATGTTGTGTTTTATACATTGATTTGATGATCAATCATAAAATCATAAACTCATGATCGTATCCATAAGTCTTAATTTAAAGAATATATTTATAGATCTATGATTTAAAACAATCCTTTCATGTTTCATAATTTTTATAACCAAAATTACATTAGTAAAAATACTTCTAGAATGTAATTATGGAATTCCAGTACATAAAAACTTCAACCATTTTATTCCACCAGATGCACTTCGTTATTCTATGGATTAATATTTTGTAATGGGAATTGATTCAGATAATTCCTAGGTTCCCCAAATTTAATACATTAATCTATAAATGAATTCATATGATGAAAATTATTTCCTTCCATCATACAATTCTCTTTTTCAAAAAAATAATTACATTATTTCATTTGTTCCCACACATATATAATTTTATAATAACAATAAGAAACTTTCTTAGGAGTATTTTCCCATATTTATAACATAAAGGAAATCAAGCCTTCATTCTTCTATGGTCTTCACTGCTCAATCTCTTTCTGAAATCCATACTTATCATCTCTGGTGAGTCTGATTGATGGTTGAGTTATATGTTGTTAATCATATTTCCATATAAATAATTTTGGGATAATCATGGTTTCTTTTTCTCTGTTAATCATCCCTTTTGGTTCCTCTTAGACATGAAAATTTTCCTTCTTTTTAAATGTTATCAATATTCTATTGGGTTCCATCCATTGACTAAAATAAAAAATCATAGTTTATAAACAATAATCAATGTGGGAAAACCCATATTTATGAAGAATAATTTATTGAATTTCGAAATCATGACACATTATTTTCATTATAAGACACGTTAGTTTAAAATAAGGTTATTCATTATCACCACCTATTTAAATAATTCATAATAGTTGGTAAAGAAAATGTGAATTATCCGAAGAGTATCCCCCGAAAGTGTCAAATAATATGTGTAGTAAGGATCATTATCATATACCAGGTAACACTTAATTCAATCCTCATGATCCTTTTTTGGAATTATTACCCTTAGGTACATATATTCTAGAACGTAATATTTTTGTATTAACCATTCATGGATTCATTTCCTAGAAAATCATATAATCATTTAATTACCATAACATTAAGATATTATTCTATACTTATCCTCATGGTATATCAATTGGTTATTTTCTCTAATATATTTTTTATTTAATCAAGGTATTATGGTCTCTACAAAACATACTATGATTCCTATAATAAAAACACCAGTTCCCAGAGCCAACAGATGAATTTTAAATTACTTATTTAGTAAAAGATAAAGGTGATCACAACCCAATGGACCGAATTTTTAGTTTTCTTGGTGATGTAGATACATTCATGAGTCTTGCATAAGTTTTGAAAACGAAAATAAAGATATTATTTTTTTTCAAGAATATAATTATTACCACTAGAATACCCTTTAATATTATTGATAGTACACTTCCAGAATTCACAGGAAAGGAAAAAATAAGGATGATATCAAATTATTTTTTGGAGTTATATAAAGTGAAATTAATCATGAATCCCTAATAAAAATTAATATAAATAATTAAATAACTAAACACACATATTATTTAAAAAATTTAACTATCATGATTAGATAAGGCCTAATCAATATGGATTTGTAAATAACTGAACATCAAATCCATTTAAATAAAAAAAACATCATGAATATATAAGACCTAATCAATATGGAATTGTATATAATAAAATAACCATTCTGTTTAATCAACAAAATGAGATTGAAATTAATCCTGAGATAATTTCATTGTAAAAATATCATAGAAAATAATTACTAAAATCATAATGAATGAAATTCTTAATTATTGGGTTTCATTATCTCGAGCATCATGCTAACTCTACTATCAAGACCTTTACAAGATAGTTTAAAAGTTATGGGTAGGTACACAAAATAATTCCATTTAACCATGTCTAGCCAAATGATTCATATCACAAGTCTATCAATGAATTGATGATATATGTATAATTGGGCCGCAACCATATCTTTATAACCCTAGAATTCATCATATATCTAGTAATTGATTTAATTCATGAATAATGTTCCTTATCATTAAATATCAATATAGAGTAAGGAATAATAATTTATAAATATTTTCCCATATAAACAAATAAAATTCATTTTTTAATATAATAGTTAGAAATGATATATGTTTTATGATAGAAACTTAACCCTGATAAATAATATGAATATTTAGGAGAAAATTATTGTCCAATGATTATAGGAAAATAAATACTTGAAGATAAATTTAACGGCTACACAAATAAATCAAGAAAGTGAATCATAATTCATTCCTTTGTGAAAATAATCATAAACAAACATAGGATGACTAAATATGGCATGAATAAAACACATCCCAAAAGTTTTAAAAATAAAGGGTGTTGTATTTGAGGAATAGAAATACCATAAAAAAGATATTTAATAACATTCTTGAGGAAAATATTAATTTAAAAATGAATATTTTTAAAACGAAAATTTAATGAAATATATTAAAAATAAATTTCTCTGCATTTTCTTTAAACTTACATAGTATTCTTTAATTAATTTATTTTTTATGACAATGATAAATTCCATACATATCGTACACATTAAATTTTTTTCCTTTAACAGTTTTTGATAAAATAAAAATGTGCCTGGTTGGTAAAATGAAATAAATATTCCATTAAAAATATTAAAACATTCATAAAACATTGTTTAAGAAATCAATTGGATAATTTTAAAAAAAAATTTAAATCTTCTTTATGAAAACATGGTTTTAGAAGGAAAACGTTTTATGACTTAAGAGTGAAATAATGTTGTATTTCAAAAAACGTTGTAAGTCATTTTATGTACCAAGGTGAATAAATATGTAAATATTAATTAAAAAAATAATTAATAACCAGTGGAGAATAAAACAAAATCATTATATTAGAAAATTTTCAATTAATTTCCTTAATTTTATATTAAGATGTAAAAAATAATAATTAAGTTGTGACTGTGAAATATACCCTTACAAAGATCATAACATTAATGTGAGAATTAACAAATGAATCAAAAATGATTATGAGAATATAATACACATACACTGTGGATATAAAATATAATTTAGTCAAAATGAAACATACACATAATCAAAAAATATAAAATAAAATGAATATGTAATGGAGCCCATTGAAATGAAAATGAATCATGAAATTATTTACAACTTGGTAATTTTTAAGTCTAATACCCTTGGTTGAAATAATTAAAATTGATACCTAACATAGAATTAATTATTACATAATCATGATATCATATATTAAATGGGTATTATATGGAAACTATAAATTTAATTAGGTGCATAAAATTACAATATTTTCCAATAAAGATAATTGAGATGAAGTCCCTTACCTCACAATTTGTTTTGGTTGAACCTAATATAACATCATTTATAATGGTTTTAATCATGTTATTAATTTATAATAGAATAATATTAATATTTATACTATAATATATAATATTTTTATAACATCTTATCACATGTTCAATAATAATCATTCAATAAAAATATTGTTTTGATCAATGACTTCTTTATTTTCCCATGCATGTTTTATAGTCAAAGAAATGGTTCTTGTGAATATTAAATTTCTAATTCATCTCTAAAATTATATTAATTGTATATATATATATATTCATTATTAAATTTTTTTATTCATTATTTAAATTTTAACATGAGAAATGGACTACACTGCTTCATGGGGACGGTAGTCCGAATATTCAAAAAAACTATTGTATCATTCCCAAAAAGTGTTAAAGGGTTTGGAATATTATGATATATTAAATTTTATAGAATTGAGATAATTTTATATATATTAAAAATATTAATGAAATTTACCTTTATTTATTTCCATGTAAAGTGTATGTTAATAAAAAATCACATCGCTTCGTGAGGTGATAGTCCATCGTACTCATGAGTGACACTATCATATTTTAAATAGAATTTAAATAAAGAAATTATATGAGATATTATAATTTAATAATAAAAATTATAAAAAAATAATATATATATATATACACACAATAAAACTATCTTAAAAATTTATTTTGATAGTTTTTATGGAAAATGAGTTACATTATTTCATGAGGTGGTAGTCCATCATACACACGATCGGCCATTTCATTTCCTATTTAATAGAAGAGGTGATTGATATAGGTTATTTAATTCACATAATAAGATCTAATTATATGTTATATAATAGTTTTATTATACTATATTGATTGAATAATATTTTAGTGTGGTGGAAGATGAAAAAAATGCTCATTTAAAAATGATACCACTTTTCAAAAACGTTCTTTAGGTTTTTACCAAAATCATTACTAGCTTGGATTGATGAAAAAATATGGATATATGATATAAATAAAGGATTAATGTTTTTTTATCCTCATAGATAAACCAACTATATTTTTAATTATTAAGAGTGGAGGATAGACAGTGGCCTTTTATTAGTTGGAGAGATGGCACACATAGAATTTCTCAACAGAATCAATTATATCTATATTTTTCGCATGAAAAATCATTATAATGTGTAATTATAGAAATAGATAGGTTAATATGTATTTATATGTTGACAAAACGAGGTTATGATATTTTTTGGTCATTTTAACTAATGAATTTTTAGTTTAGCACCTACTAAATCTGTTTTTTCCAAAACCGCAATAATTAAGTTTTATTCATTTTACTATTAAAAGTAGTAAAAAATTAAGTTTATATTATTATATAATATTTAAAATATTTATTAAAATGTGGGATACATTTTTAAAAATTTAATTCACATAATTGGAGAAATCCAATTTAAAAGTTAACTAGCAGACGTGATGAAAAAGAAGTTTTCCAAAGTAAAAAAATTAAAAAGTCTGAAAACATGTGATATGAAATTTATTTAAATGAATATAATTTGTTTTTTTGAATATTATTGAACTTATTTAACATTAAAACCAGTTTAAAATATAATTTAAATTAATAAATAATATAAATGAAATGTTAGTTTTCATTAAAAAATAATATTTTTTCACTATTCATCATAAAATTAATCATTTAAGAAAAATCTATAAAAATATCCAAAATATATTTTTTATATTTATATTTTAAAAATTAGGATTATTGTTTCAAATAAATTATCTATGTGTGGTAAAAATTAATTTTAAATTATCGGCAAAAATCCCGACTAAAACACCATTTAGATAAATACTGTTTCTCAAAAAACATTTCTTTTTCAACATAATGATTCTTATTTTGATTTATAATCAATAAATAAAAATGTTTTTTAATAAATGTGTGAAACATATAAATCCTTTTAATTTATTTAATACTATTCATACTTTAAAATTTTACAACTATGTTATAATAGTCACATTTTAAATTATTATATTTTAATAGTGTATTGTTCTTCATTTAAACTTTGGGTTGTGTGCATAAAAAGATATTTAAGAGATTGAAATTAATTTTTAAAGAAGAAATCAAACCCTGGGGGTTTTACATTCTAATATATTCTTGGTATCATGTGTCATATATTCTATCAATCCCAATTTTCTTCTTTTAAATTATCAGGGCGTTACATCACCTCTATTTTACAATATAAACCCACCCAATATCTCATTCAACTTCACTAAAAACTAATCGAGCATGAAGTTAATATACCTTTACATAAATATATTCCTTACATGGTGTCCCAATGTTCTTAATAATATCGTCCAAGCTTTTAGTATCCCTCTCTAAAGGTAATGCATCCTCTCTTTGTCATCTTTATTCAATTTACATCTTTATAGCAGGCCATTTTATTTTCATTTTCCATTTTTTAAATATTTTTAAACATTTTTTTACTATCCTTATGATTACCAAGAAATGATATACCCCTTTCTACCTCAATTATCATATTTAAATATAGTTATTTACATAAGATATTATTCTAATATTATCATTTGATTTCCTAAGAAAATAATTTTTGTTGTCAATACACATCTCTATTTTCACTCAATAGAATTTACATTGTTTTAAATATCCTTCATTGACTATATATTTACATGTATTTAACCCACCATACTTAATCCCATGGTAAAATGTGACGAATTACATTCTTTTCTGTATGATATATTTGGGACATCTATACCTATACATTATATTAAAGTAATGGGTGGTCTGGGAATTATATAGTCCACAAATATGTTTGGAATACTTTTTTCCTCATGAGGTTCACATTATGGTACACGAGATGTTATCTTAAGCATACTATGTTTTTTTTTCATGATATTTAGTGTTCAATTATTTTTATGATGTCATGTATTAGGTTTTTCCACATTCCTATCTTGAATTTATGTTATCAAGTTATATCATGCCTCATTATTCAAGATTATTATTCTCAGATCTCTTAATTTACATTTATATATAAAATGGATGACATGTACTGATCTAACTTATGCTATTATTTATTTATTCCCTTATTATTATATATTTATCTCCCTTTTATTATATATTTCACTAGATAATTAATCAATTTCATAAGATCCATGTAATATTAGTACATGTTATGTGGTTTTTAATTAATGTTGTTGTATTAATTTTTGTAATTTTTCTATGTACATAATTATCAAATTCTTCTAGGACATAAGATAATATCGTTTTGTATTATGTTTATCATTATGGAATAAATCATGAATTAATGTGTATTAATGACATCGGTTTCAATAATAACACAAACAAAAAAATTAAGTGATCCATTAGAAAAACTCAAAATCCCAATGGGATAAAGCATAAAATGGTGGTGAGTTGATTTATAAAATATGGACGCCATCATTATATTGAAGTTCCCATGGAATCAAATAAGGATCCTGAACATGAATATAGACAAAAAGTGGTAAAATGGATCAAAGTTAAATCTATAAATTATTTATAAACATGGTTATTCTTAGTGGAACATCATTGTCCATTAAAAATGTTGGTATGATTTTATGCAACCACATACCTTTTTTATTCATGAATTACATGATTATTTTTTTTTGTAAAAACATGTTTTTATATGGAATATATAGTTGGTTTTAAGGAAAGAAATTTTATTGAGGATTAGTTATAGAAAAAATGGTTGTATTAATTGATTACTCATGTTTTCGATAATTAGTTCACTCCTTTAGCCCTATAGTGGATAACTAATACTTGAATTACCAACTATTCAATGTTTTATATTATCTTATATCTATTTAATGTTCTTGAGGAGTTCAATTTTATAAATAAAGTTCATGATAAGGACTACCCTACATCATTTAATAGACACTTCTTCATTTAACTAATTTATTTTGAAAATACTTTTATACCAAAAGGGGAGAAATGTGATTTTGAATCCTTAAAAAAGATAGAGCAAATATTTATGGGTTAATATTATTATATATTTAAAAAGATAAAATAGTATCCCTCTCTCCACGATGGAGTATATTCTTAAACCAACCAATTGTAGAGAATTATGTAATATTTTATTGTAACTAAATATCTTTATTGTGGATTATGCTATCAAATTGGGATATAAATACATAAATATATAGTTACTTTGATATAATTACAATGAAATTTCTTAGTGATTAAATGGATTAATATTTTTTTATATTAACATTGATTAATTATTATTTATTATTATCTATATACTAATACATGTTATGAATGATATAATATTTATTAACGTTGTACTATAAATAAATATGACATGGAAGATTTATGTACCCATGTAACTCATTAAGAAGAAGTCGATTCATGGATCATATTATTATGCCATAATGGATTCTTATTTAATGGATCATTAAACCATTCACAGATAATGGATTCATAAGGAAATATATATTTGATAATTTAAAATATTGACATTATTTGGGGAGATTAATATTGGGGTTATTTTTTTTATTTTCCATGGAAGATAAATATATAATAATATCATCATAAGTTGAATTGAATATTTATGAATGGAGGAATCTATAATTGGAAGAAGTGTTTGGAGATTCTAATATCTAATGTGAGAAGAATATGCCATGATATTTTATGTAATCCATAATTATACGAGGAAAATATTTATACTAATGGTTACCTTGGTTGACTCATTATGGTGATTCATGAAGGGGTACATGGTACTATTTTGGAAACAAGTAATTGAGGTTCTCAAACTGATACTACATAATGGAAAACTATTTTTTTAATAGATTATCACATGAAGTGTAAATGATGAGAAAATATTATCACATTATTAATTTTTCCATTAGCTACATGACGTCATGATAATTGAGGTATAAACCTTTATCAAAATATCTATCAAACATGATAGTATAGAAGCATGAACCTTTTAATAATTTAAGACATGGATTCTACATTACTGATGATAAGTTCATGAAATATTAATTTTTTTTACATTTATACAAGTCTCTTAATTTAATTATTTCTTATATATATTCTTTATATGATATTATTATATTTGGAATGAATAATTACATATCACATATCATCTCACATTGACAAAGAAAATAAAGAAGAAGTTTAAGGCTCATGGTCAATACAATATATTGATTTATTTTTATAGAACCATGATAGATATTAAAAAACCATATGGATTCTAGGAAATACTAGGGAATATTAATGGGATTGTACATTAATAATTCTCTACATTAGAGAATATAATGGTTTTTGGTAGATCACTTTTACATGATAATTTAAGCATGGTAATCAGTTTTTTACAAAAATTGCTCGCATAGAAATAATCTTGATGACACAATAAATATGCCTTGGTTGTTATAGAATATAATTGATTGTATAAACAATAATATATTAATGGTGTTTACCACACCATAGAATGTTTATGTCAATATTATATAGTAATGAGGTTAATATTGTTTAATAAGGATCATTTTGTACCCATCCTAGTCATATCATGGTAGTACTAAAATATCGTTGAGTAATTATTATATAGAAGGGAAAATAGATCTATTTATCTTAATAGATATAGTACTTAATTTGAATTGTGAAGATTCATGATTCATAATAATGTATTTTTCCATGGATAGTATCCTTGAACTATCATGCGAAGTTAAACAATTTGTGTATAACATCTAGTAAAATCAAATGTAGTTATATCTTGAGAAACAAGAAGTCTCATTTAAAAAATAATTTTTTCATGGCATAGATTCTAGTGATGTAAATAAATACATATTATAATATAAGTGGCTAGATAATATTAGATTGATTACATAAAATTAATACATTTCTTTTTCATGATGTATCAAATATACCATACTGTAGCAAGTGGTTCCATGCTACAATATATTGTGTGAAAATAATTTTATGATGTTGCAATTTTGGAAATTACAAAGTCATTATGGAAAGGTTGTGAGTTCATTACAAATCCAAATGTTACCAACATGGGGAGATATTGATTCCATGATGCAATATATAAGATTATTCCATATGTTAATGATGCATTAGGGTTGATCTTATGATTGCTAAAAATATATATTTAAGAATATATTATTAGATATTTAGTTTTACTAAATCCTATACCTTGAAGATTAATGTCATGACATATTATAAATCATTATTCTATTATCTGAAGTTCCAGACCATAGTATATAACAAGTCTAGAATATTTTAAAAACAAATTCTAAATTATTCAAGTATGAAACATGGGATCAAAATATAAAAAATAACCAATAAAATATAATACATTAACTTGGGATTAATGAATATATAGAAGGGATAAAGGTGAGGAGATCAGGGAATCATATATTAATTATAATTTCTCATGAAAATATAGAGATATGAAATATATTTATTAAATTATCATCAATGATATTTTTTGGGACTATGATAAATGTGTTGAAATATTTTATTTGATGAAGTCATGAGAAGGCCACAAATTCCAATCTGAATTTAGGGAATAACATGGGTATAAACCTAGTTCAATGTTCATAGACGCTTAATGAAGATATATAAAGGATAAAAAATGGGAGAGGTAATACTTATTAATAATATATTTCCATTTTAATTTTTGTAGAAATTTATGTTAGAGTTTAATTATATTTCTTTTCTCACCCTTTTTTGTAATAACCCGACCTCAGAGCCACAGAAACATTAACTTGATCCAGTTAGTCATGTTGAGTCAAGTGCTCCTATCCATACACCAGAGGATTCCAAAGAGATGTGATGGTATAATGGGGGTATAATGTGGAGAATATATCATCACGATCAAAATTAAATTCAACTAAGGAAATAAATGTAAAGATATGTATAGTATGATAACAATTTTTCATCAATTTTAAATGAATTTATAATCATGAATGAACACTATAAAATTTATAATAAGTATTAAATACAACACATGGTACATATACATAATTAAAAAGATAAAGAAAAAAACCCCAAATGATCTCTCTATGGGAATCCTAAACATAGGCTCCCGGCTATGCTCCTAAAGTCCCATGTTTAATCATAAAAGATCACAAAATAATCTGTTATCCAAACCTATAATTAAGAGATAATCTTTTTAGTTACCAATTAGTGTCCCAAATTGGGTGTGAAATTTACTGAGTAGGACACCATAAATGGTTACTAATTAATAAATACATTATGTTTATATATAAAAATATAGTGTGCATGTATGTCAAAATTAAGGTAGTGTGATAAATGTTAATGTAATCATTTTGTATTTGGTTCATCAAGAAAACCTAGGTGACTATAACTGCTTCAACCTAAGTTGTAATACCTCAGCATATGTGTCATTATATATATATTAGCATATGTATATATATGAATATATTTATGTATATAAATTCACTATATATATTGTCACATATATGGCCTTATATAGATATTTAGTACTAGTATAGACTTCAGTCATAAATCTTGAATACATGTATAATAATAGAATTAATATTTTCATAGGGGTAGTCATTCGCATATTTCATAATTTATAAGATATTTCATTCATATGAATATTTAGTCGATGAAATTACTATAATAACATGCTATTCGTTTCCCATGTAAATTAGGGAAGCCTCACCCATAAATGATAAGTGATTCCTTGCTAATAATAATAAGAGAGTTTTTATCTGTAATAATAAGTGATGTTGTGCCAATAAATAATAAAGGATTCCATGCTTGTAAATAATTAGTCACACATTACCCATAATTATAAAGGTACATTATGCCCACAAATAATAAGTAGTGCCATTCCTATAAATAGTAAGGGATTCCATCACCATAAATAATAATGGATGCAATTCAGTTTTATATTTTAAGAGAATGATTCTAAACATTTAATTCACAGGTTCCATGAATGGGTGAGTGATATGTCTAACCATTCACTCTTCATTTAATACAGTTTACACAATTTGATACATTAATTTACAACAAATAATACAATGGAATGAAACCATTTCATAAATTAAGTCAGGGAATTTTATGTATCTCATGTATTTTTATTGATAATACATTGTATCAAAATTGTGATTTTATAATAAAACATATTCATAGTTTTTATGTATTTTCAACCTATCAAAATAAATATATTATGAAAATCCAACATAATGGTAAAATAATACAAAACTTAAAAATAATAAACAATTCCCAACCAAACAATTTACATCATTTAATCATTTATAACTATTCTAGGAAATTTCAAATAATACACAATAGGGGTGGATTGATCGCTGAAAAATTCGATGACAATGAAATATACAAATGAACTCACCATACAAGGTGGTTTGAGCTGAGTCTCAGCCTTCAATCATCTTAAGATGCCTATGAAACATCATAGGCGTGGTATAAAAATTTATGTTAAGTAAAATCACATTTAAAAAAAATTCATAATATTTTTGGGATGAAGCATTATATAAATAATTTATAAATGATGAAACTTTACGAATAAAAAAACTAAAACACATACTTCATTCATAGTACACTATACACATCCAACAACGAGCCTCTATTTTATTTATAATTAGATAAATAAAAAGTATTTGAAAACCCCCATAAAATATAGTGAATTTTCTCTCATAGATCTAACATGATATATAAACACATACTTGAAGAAATGAAGGAAGAATTGTCAAATGAATACCCATAAATATCTAATGTTACAGGTGGAAAGTGATTCAAATTTCGGAATAGAGAGATACTTGAAACACTATACTAGGTGGGGGGGATCATTAGTGTCCAGGGGATGGGATAAAAGTGGGAGAAAGATGAGGAAGAAATAATAATGGTGGCGAAAAATGGTTATTTCACCTCTCTTAAATGAAGAACATAGTTAAACCACCCAATTTGGATAACAGTGTTACAACCATACCTCAAATACTACCCAAATTTCATATCCAGCATGATTTGGATTATTTTTTGGGGATAATTGTATAACAATAATGCAATGATACTGCTTATGCATCATTATCCATGCATCTAAGAACAATGTTATGAAAACCATGCACCGCCCATGAAACTGCCTCAATAATTTATGGAAAACATTCCACATGGTCATGTGACCCACATTTAATAGTTTCAAAAACCTTTTCCCACACTTTATCTGTTTTCTTAGTTTTTGATGAGGGACTATACAATATAAAAACCATTCATCCTTGTCTATTTCACTAGGAAATTGACTTCTTTTAGCACATCACTTCCGAATCTTATCTGATATTCTGACACATGTCTCAAGCCTTAAACAACATCCAATATCACAAATTTTAAGTATCCTTGTCCTCATATTTACATTATTAGGCTGATTTTAGGATTCTATGATCCACCAATCAAAAAAAATAATGTTCTATTGATATTTAAAATGTCCCAAAACACAGGATGTATAAATCACCCAACAATGGAACATCTCGTCCCTAAGAAGGGGAAATCATGAAAAAAAACCCAACATACTTGGGTCCTGATGTTTCAATCAGATAGCCAAATTCCATTTCAAAATGGCCAACATTCCTTTGAGAACTACATTATGCATATGGTACTTGTACTATTAAACAAGATCCAAAACTTGTACCCCAAGAAAAAACATCGATTCAGAGCTTAATAAAGAACATCATAATCAAGAAAAGATCACTTTGTTGTCTCATGCATCATTTTACCCATGGTTCTCCTCACCATACATTCTAGATTTAAATGTCAAATTCAATGTTACGGTACATCCACCATTATAATTTCCCATTGGAACACAATAGTAACATTCTAGAGACACTCCCATCACATTAATCCAACAACATTTTGGGACACTATCCTCCATCCATGATTTTATGGAAACGGTCAAACCTAATCAAACACACATTAATGGGTAATGTTGGAATTTCCTTGATATCCTTGTTCAAATCCTTATTCTACACATATCTCATCCATATACAATTCTCAATGTGATTTCTCAACAACCACATCCAAATATTTTTAGAATCATTGTTGAACCATCTCTACTCAAATATTTCCCAATTACCCGACACATATGGATAATACACAAACAATAAATGATATTGAAGCCATATCCCATGGTTTATCAAGATTTTTTGGAGAATACACAACTCATGTCATACATGGATTCTGGTGATGTTTCATGAATGAACTATCTCCTTCCCATAATTTCATGTTCTAACACCTGTATCGACACTATTCTAATCCAGCATCCATGGAGAATTATAAGGTAGTATGGTATTATCACCCACATATATATTTCACCCAAATATATAGTCAAACCTATATCTAAAATATACCATGGATTATAATTTTATATTTCTACACATATCCAAAATCATACAGAGACCATACTGACCATCTATGATCCCATCTCAAGGACCCATATCCCTTTTCAAGAGAGGGTCACCCTCTAGGAAATGGAATCCCAGTCCCCACTATAAGAGAATCTTAGTCATGACTATAATGAAAAGTGATACTGATCAAATAAACCCATGCCCCATTTTTCTCTTGATATAATAACCATAATGTATTAGATCCTTCTCATCTCAAGCCTCATCATGAAAATCATCCCAAATAATTTTCCACAAACAAGAATTGTTTTCATGTTGTTTTTTGATATTCAAATTGAAACAAAGATCACTACCCATTAATGGAAAATTGTGTATTAGAAATCACCTGCATCGTGTTTATACTAATTCTTGATTGAAAACACCACAATGGACAAACATCAAATACGATATGATATTTAAATATTTTTCTTAGTGCATCACTGGCACTCTTTATCAGCATACTCATGATGATGTCTAGATAGGGAACATGATCTCAAATAAACTAGGATTACAATTTGATTATATAAACAAGAATGTATAGTTCATCCCAAGAAGTTCTCATTAAAATCCATATTTTCCAAAACCAACCTCTAACACCACACCTCCGGACTATGCATGTCAAGGTCAATATATGCGTAATAATTCATATGACACATGGTTCATTCTTAAATTAGCCTTAATCATGGGATTTTTTTAATTTACACTATGCACTTGGACACCATTCGTACAAGTATAATCATTTACAACCATCGATCCTTATCATTCAACTACAAATTCATTGGTGTTACATATCTAAAAGTTCCTGCATGAAAATGGTGTACACTATTCTTATCATAAAAAACAAGTATACATACCGTACTACCAAATTTATGACCAAATCACACCCTAGTGAGTTGATCTTCACATGCTCAAGCTATTAATTCTACATAAAACATCAGTACTAAATTGTCCATGAGATCCCTTCGAACTCCTTTTCAAAACATCATCAGACTCTGTTACTTATTATCAAATGAACACCCAAATCTCTACATTGTTTTGGAAAAGTATGTATCAAATGTGAATACAACGTTCATTTGGGCTTGTCACCTAAATAATACTTCCCCACAATGACATCTTCAATACACAAGAAATCTATCATAATTTCATAAACCAATAAAATAACCATGCCAAAACATCAAGTTACCAATCCCAGATCATCACCCAACATCCAAAGAGGGGATTTTTCAATGACTGGAAATTTTTTTAATAGAAATGGAAATTAGATAAAACTTATCTGTATCTATATATGTTAAAAACCAATTTTTAGATTCACATATCTGACAACTTCCCATCCACTTAGGTATTTGTTTCAATAACCAAAATATATACTGGACTCAACTGGATAGAACAAGAATCGCTTATTATGAATGAATATAAAACTAAAATTACTAGATGTTAAGTAACTGCATTGAAACTACCACAATGAGATAAAACCTCTTTTATATAAGGTTTCAACATTTAAAGACAGATTATTTCCTAAAAATATGACAACGCACTAATGCGTATATCATAATTTCGACACACATACATGATAGAATATATCAAATATCAAAAAGGAAAATTCCAATTCCCATTTCATCGATCTTCCAATGTAAACTAAGGTAAACCCTTACAAGAAGGATAGAATTGTACACACCAATACAATGTTCCATTTAAACCATTACATAAATTAAATTTTAACATCACATACAAAAATATTCAATTTATAAAAATGGAATGAACTAGTAAGAAGTGAAAATGTTTCTTAAACTATACTCAACAATTTATTTGGTTGGAGTTATGTATTATAATTGTAATATTATCATATAATTATCATTTGACCATTTATACATCTACAGGGTTCTCATAACCAAGATTTGAAAAAGAAATTTTCAATTCCAAGGTATTGAGGATAGTCTATTTATGTGGAATTAGAATTTTATTTAACAAAAACATCATAATAATGAATGTCAAAATCATAATAAAAAGGAATTTATTTTGTAAAGGGGATAAATTAACAAATATTACACCATATAATTGTATGTAACACTATACATGTGCATATAGACACTTTAAATGACCATACTATGAAACAAGTGTATACCCCCTTTGGGTCTTGTTTCATGGAATAACAGATTAAGGAAACCCATTCAAGTCCCATCATACTTATCAAGGGTTCAGTTATGTGGAACCCATAACAGTTATTTAATTAATGGTCTAACAAAACCTTAATTGGTATATATCATAATCAACATTCCCAAAATGAGCTAGTTGGGTCCAGTTGCATGTTTAGGTATATAGTCTTATGGGTCATCATGGACAAATAATGGGTTATAGCCTTCAAAAAAGAAATTAATTTACGATAAGAAATTCAGTTGATAATATAAATATAAACATAATTGTTCAGTTATATTAATACCCATTACCAACTTATAAAGGTACATTTCTTTTTATGTTACATTTTGGATTCTTGGAACTATAAAAATGTTTTTATTTTTAGTCATGAAAAATACTTGTTCATATATAATGTTTCAATTATATGGGATACCCATCCAAATTTACAATGTACCATAAATATATAAATTTTAATTGGAATACATTTAATCATAAAATAATATTTTCGTTCCATGAAACTAATGGTCAATGGATCATACATGCCATAATTGGTTAATTAAGGTGACTACATCAAGCTATAAGGGAAGATACTATTTAAGTTGATGGTTATTCTTTATGAACCACTTTTTTACATTAATATTACAAGTAATATTATCACATGAGAATGGAATTATAGGAATTTATAAAGAATCCAAAGTAGAATATTATTCCCACAAACATGCTAAGTAATTATAGAATAATACAGGTAAGAATGCTAAAAACATAGATAAACATGGTATATAGATAACATGTCACATTACCATGATGTTTTGCAATGCAGTATATAGGAAATTACATATGTGTAGCATATTAATATCTATGGAACTGAAATGATTGGTGTAGCAGTACTTTCATTCCATACATGGTGAAGGGAAAATCTCATTAATAAAAAACAAGTAAAATTACAAAAGTCACCCAATGTGAAATAATAACCCACTTTAATATGTAACCAGCTGAACAACCATCATATCCATGGAAACATAACCATTCCCTCATATTTGGGTTAATGGAAAAGGAAAAAAAATCTATTTATCAAGTTCATACATATCCTATATTCTTATATAACATCCATAAATAGTATAATAAAATGGAAAAAACCTTCTAATACTATATTGTAAAGTCATAGTCCAGGAGCCACCAAAACGATGCCCTGAGCTACCCAGTCATTTGACCTCAAGTGTTCCTCCCCATATGTAAGATGTTGATGACTAGTAGTGAGGGTCTAAAGAGGTGCAATGGGGAAAATATATGCATTTGACCATAAATAAATACAATGTTAGTAATAATAATATATAACAATAGAATATGATAAGAACATATCATCAATAATAAATAACTAATTAATCATGAATGGACATGCTACAATGTAAGATAAGTGTATAATACAATAAAAGATACATATAAAAAGAAATAAATAAGAAAAAATAGTAAATTTTGTCCCCAAGAGAATCCTAAGCACTGGATGTCACGACTCGACCCTACCCAGGCTCGAGCTGCAACTACCCCAAGCCCGCCTCCATAGGTCAGGGGCTGGCGACCAGCGCCGAAGGCACAATAACTCGGGGATGCCTTTGACTATGTACATGTACTCACACATGCATCCAACTCAATGCAGAAGTGCCGAGTAAAAGAAAAGACAAGTAAAGTAAAGCACAACATCTATATATAAACCACAAAACTACATCGACCTCTAATAGTACAAAAAAAGTGTAGAAAGTAAACTGAAAAGAAGAGGAGAATAACATGCACTCAACCAGAAAAGTGCCACAACCCGGCAACAGGTGAACAAAAGTAAATAGCTCGAAGGGTCCCCACCTGGAACCTGACTACGACCACCGCACAAGGTCCAAACACCCAATCTCCTAAGCTCCTCTGACGTCACGACCAACTTGTCTGTCGTATGCAAGGGCACACCAAGTGTGGGAAAAGCCCAAGCAGTGGTGAGTATAAAAATATACTCAGTAGGATACCCTGAATGATCAAGGGAGTAAAAAAAGAGGTACCTAATGGTGAGCAGTAGATCGAACATGGGAAAGTAAAGGCGTACAACCGAGAGTGCAGTAAAGAGTCCAGCTCAACCCAACAAGAGAAAGCAGGTAGACTCATCTAGACACAAGGAGATGGAAATGGTGAGAAGATGAACATATCATTGAGTCTTCCCTACCTATAGTAGGAGAGTAGACTCATCCAACCAAGAGAAGCTAGATATGGAAATAACGTGGCATACCCCGCATGACTTCGCCTCTCCTAGAAGGTGAGTAACCACAACCCAATAAGTGGGTACTGGAACAAGGTATATACATATCCATATGCTCAATCAAGACGCCCGAAAAAGATCGTAATGGGATCTCTATACTCTAGGTCAGCCCAAGAAAGTGAGTAGACAATAGTCCCAGAGGTAAACACCATCGATGCCCAGCATCCCGCACGTTTACCCCGAAATGCAAGTCAAGGGGCTCAAATCACCCCACCTTGACACCATCCGCTTTGGGCAGCACTGACTCGCCCGCACAGTTTTAGGTCGCATCGTAAGGACGCGTCTCAGTGGGGAAACCACCCCTCATACTTGAGAGTTCTGGGGGAACTCCAAACCACACCTCATCATTGCCCCGTAGTCGAGAGGTCTCCTCAATGTCGACAGGCGACCCCCTGCCCAGCATCGCTGGAGGGTAATCCCTAGAAGTTGATGGGTTCCCACTAGAGGGAGACCCGACAATAGTCGATAGGTGCCACACTACGTAGTCCTATAAAAGGGTAATCCACTAGAGGGAGACACGGCTAAATTCATAGATGAGTCCTAATTCCCAGTCCTATAATAGGGTACTCCACTAGAGGGAGCCTCGGAAACAGCATCGGGGACCACTTCCTAGCCCAACTAGAGGTAAAACCGGCATCACGGACCACTTCCCATCCCAGCTAGAGGTAAACCTGGCATTGAGTACCACATCCCAGCCCCCATGGAGGTAAACCCGTAACCGCTCTGGCCATCCCTGTTGGATGGTACTGCTCAGTGAACACTGCTGTACTGGCCATCCCTGATGGATGGTAAACCACTAGCCATCCCTGCTGGATGGTACTACTCTAGCCACCCCTGCTGGATGGTACCTCACCGGCCAGTACTGCTGGAAACAACATCCTAGGTAGAGGATCGGTGCTAGCGTAATGTGTTGGTCACACCGAATCCACAAGAACACTACCAGGGAACACGAAGCAACTCTTCTGGACAAACCATCGAGAACAAAACCAAGGGAAAACCATTCACCATGTTGGTCGAAACCATCGTGAACAGGACCAGGAGAGGAAACTCAACCCTATTGGTCAAACAAACGAGAACAGAGGGACCCTCTACATCATGAGAGGTCAAAGGTACGTAATGAAGAACACGTTATGCACATGGGGCCTCCATGACGTGTGGCCTCAAGTAAACTCCAAACAGGAGCACAAAATTTCTCAGGTACAAACAACTACATGTACCTCCAAGCGTTCCCATATACTCTTAGAGTATACCATGTTTCCAGCCCAAAGGCTATCGTGCACACGGCACCCAACATCCACACGAAGGGCGTAAGCGTTACAACTCCCACTTTTCACCTCACTGGCCCATGCACGACCAACTAAAACTCTTCAAACATTTACTTCACTCACATGGGAGTGCACACGATCACACGCCAAGGGTTTGCTTCCGAACACAGCAATAAGAACCGCCACCAGATCACCCTTCATATTTACACATTTAATAAGATCGCATAAGAGGCTCTGCTTTCCTGGACAGATTACACTATTATAATCCTCGCGGGAAAACATGCGAGATAGACTACTTACTTGACTCCAATGGATATCCAACAGAAAAGCCGCCAACACCGCTTTACGCCCAAACGACGTCCCATGATCACGAGCCTCGGCCCCGAAAACAGTCGGGCGCATCACGCCATTGCGATATCCTCTGAAAGACACGTCAAAAGGACTGCTCACTCGAGTGCAATAGATATTCGGAGAATAAGATGCATTCTGCCGCACCGCACATGAGTGGTGCTTTGTGGGACCCACATCCCAGTCCCATAGCACAACGAACGGATTGCACCGTTGCGATCCTCTCAAAAAAGTATAAAAGATGGACTATTCACTTGTCCAAAATGGACACCTGGTGATAAAGCTGGAAATCATCTCCAATTATCAAAACGAACCTCATGGGTCCTACACCACCGTTTGAAAAAAAGAGGGCGGATTGCGCCATTGCAATGCCCTCGGAAAAACACCCAAAATAGACTACTCGCACGCCCCGAACGGACGTTCGATGAAAAAGATGTAAAGTGATGCACGTAGCTCAAAAGATGGGATGTGGGTCCCATGCCTCTACTTCAATTGCGACGCCCATAACCATACTGGTAAACTTCTTCTTAACGCCAGGGTCGCAATGCCACTGACGACGCTCAAATCGGACGTCGGATGTGTCTGCGCCGCTCAAAACATGAACCCCCCGAAGAACGTCAAACCACTTATAGGTGTGACGCGCCACCGAGGACCCCCCGTCTCAAGAATTAAAAATCCTCAAGACCATCTCAAATTTTCCATCTTGACCAAAGTATCGCGTCTCCATAGACGACACACGAATCTGACACCCGGTTCGCGTACTAGAGGCATTTAATTGTTTTTAAAGGATCGAAACAGGTGGGCCGGGCCGGTTCGGCCGGCCCACCCTGTGCCTGAACTAGTGGTCCGCAGTTCACTGTGCGGACCGCCCCTCTTCAGCCGGACCGACAGAGACGGTCTGGCTCTCATCCATGATAACCTTCTCTTTGTGGGTCGTGTCTTCCAGAAGGGGTCACTGACCCCGGTCACCCGTCCCCATGTCGAGGGCCCGACGCCTGCAGCCGGAGCCCCCCGCTGCCTGGCGCTTCCGCTCGGCCTCACCCGCGACGACCTCTGCTGACCCAGCACCTCCGTCGGTCTCCACTGAAGCCCTCTCACCCAACCGCCATCCAGGAGCCCCGCGCCACCCCACGCCACCACGCTCCACCGTCGACACCCGCCGGCCGCCACGGTGAACCGCCAGAAATGCTCTGTACCGCCAGAAGAACACACTAAGACACGCTGATTTCGACAGACGACTGCGAACGCGTCGGGACTCGGATTTTAAATCCGTAACAACTATTGGAAAGCTAGGTATGAGTAATACTCAAATATTGGATTTTATTGAATAAATAACAACAATTTAATGCATATAATTCAATCTTAAAGGAGATGGAGAAATTAAAAACTGAAACTGCAATCGCCTACGTTGTTGGGTGTAGCCCGGAGCTTCGCCGTCGATCTGCACCCCGCCGTTGTCGCTTCCACCTTGATTGGAGAGGGAGGAGGAGCGTGTGAAGATAATCTCTTCCTCTTTTTCGTTGGGAGGGGATTCTCCAGGGAAGAACAAACAAGGTGGGGGGAGAAGGGTTTAAATAAAGAGAATTAATAATTTTTTTTAAACAATTAAAACTCCCAATTCAACCCTCATTTGAAACCATCAACAGAGTCGAGATTAAGCCTCTCCTAGACAAAACAATACCTCTCGAGCACAACGACGATCTCATATTTTTTATCCGAGCCTTCGTTCGATTGTTGTAAAACTCAACGCCCGAGGCCGCCAAATTACGAAAACACCCCTAGGGCCATTTTTCACAGAAGGCCTGTGCCCGCTAAAGGTACACCCCTCCTAGGGTAAAAGTCATGCTCTAGACTCAACGAAGCCCTCAGTTTTCTAATCTGAGGAAATATTTCAGAGATACGAGATTTTAAGCACTAAATGATAAAATTATTTAATTATTTATCCGTTTAATGTTCCGCTAATGGGCGAGGGGTCCAAACATCCCACGCCGACATGCTTTATGTCGTTCCTAGGGTAAAACCCCCATTTCAGACACATCCATACACTCAGATTTCTGATCTGAAGCATCGTTTAAGAAGTATCCCATTTATTTGGCATGCCCAGAGTGAACGCAATGAAATTTTAATTCCGGCCACACCGGGGCTCGGAATTGCACACCGTCTTAAGGCGCTCCACTATAATAACATCAAGAATATTCCGAGGTCTTTAATAAAAAAAACCAGGTTCTTAAATCATTCCCTCCTTCATGATTTTCATCCCTGAAAATCAAAACTAGGGGAGAACTCAGGGTACTAATCCCACACCTGGCTCTCCCGTACCCAGAAGAACTCTTGAACAGTCCAACTCCACCGCACACAGACCAAATGATTTGATCTGTTCAAGAGAGGTCCGCCCTCGCCGATGGCGTGCATAAGGGCATGCACACATATTCTCGGGTAAGTCACATGGGAGATGTCATGCACCTAAACCAGCCTTTGGGGTTAGGGCAAGGTGGTAGGGAACCTCTCCATCCCTTTAAACGGTTTCAAATGGCATGAAGGCTCTCGGGGGTAGCTCACCTCCCCGACCGAACCCCTATGTCACGCACCTCTACTAGAATCAACGCTTGGACCTAGGACAAAGCTCGGTGATTCCCTCCTTCAGAATATCCATATGGTGGAACACCTAAGGATATCTGGTCACACAATGTTTTATGGTCAATACACTACTAGAAAAGAAGGTTATACCGACGGGTCTAAATTGTTGGTACAGGCTAGAAAACCATTGGTATAGCCTATACCAACGGTTTTACAAACCGTAGGAAGTAAGCCATGAGGAATGCCTTATACCAACAGTTTGATCTAAACCATTGGTATATACCACTGTATTTATTAATATACCAACGGTTGTAAGAGAACTGTTGGTATATGTTTGTATAACATTTTTACCAATGGTTTTCAGAAACCGTTGTTATATATTGTTTTTTTTAAATTTCTCCCAATGTATACCAACGGTTTAGAACCCTTGGTACTATATTTTTTGAGAATTATTATACCAATGGTTCAAAAACCGTTGGTATTGTGTTTTCCAGAACTCCTTTATGAACGGTTCTAAACCATTGGTATTGTGTTTTTCCGAAATTCCATAACTCTTATACCAACGGTTTTAAACCATTGCTATTGAGGTTTTCCAGAACTGCTTCACAACAGCCCTCCAGTAGCCCCTCCACTATAAACCTACATAAAAAATATCACAAAAACCACATAGACTTAAAATAGTATAAAAAACACCTAAAATAGCACAAAAAATACATAAAACCATCGACCTCTTCCAACCATGTCATGTACTACAATTCCCTATATCAATTTTCATTTTACAACAATCATCTGGTAGTAATTCACCTCACCCCTGCAGAACCCCCCAACCAGCACAGCCCCCCACCTTCCCATCAAATTCTAATAGGCACAATAGTCTTAGAAATACCTATTAGAGTTGAATAAGAGTTTGAAATTGGCTCAAATCCAATTTTTTTTTTCTGATCCTAGATTTGGGTATGTAATGATTTGTGATGAATCTTTCATTGAACATGCATTGTTTATAATATATGGTGAAAAGGTATTTTCTTAGGAGTATCGTCAATTATGACCCCATGAGTAAAAGTACCCAACTCATGAAAAAGAGTTTGCGACTATCGTTGATGAGTGTAAATTTCAGTTTTATTCACTTAAAATGATGTCCTTTTGAAAAAAAAGAGAGACTTTGAGTGCTGTCGCCCACACCGCGCCTCAGATTGAGGCGGAGTTGACTCATACACATCACAAATGACCCATGGATTGTTTTCCTAAAGTATCAACACAATCTGAATGTGTTTGTTGGTTTCCTGTATACTTGTTGTTTCTACTTAAAAGCGTATCCATTTTAAACAAAAGAAAGACACTTTGAGTGGTACATGCCACACCATGCCTCGGATTGAGGCGGGGTTGACTCTTACATGTCACAAATGACACATTGATCCTTGTCCTTAAGTATCAACAGAATCTGAATGCGTTTTGTCCATTTTCCGTATGTCAGTTGTTGTTTTTACTTAAACTGTTGTCCATTTCAAAGAAAAGTTAGACACTTTGAGTGGTGTCGGCCACACCGCGCCTCGGTTTGAGGCAGTGTAGACTTTTACATGTCAAAAATGATGCATGGATCATTTTCCTAACGTTAAATAGAATCTGAATTCATTTGGTCGGTTTTCCATATGTCAGTTGTTGTTTTCACTTATGATGATGTCCATTCTAAACAAAAAAGAGACACTTTGAGTGGTGTCGTCCACACCATATCTCGTATTGAGGAGGGGTTGACTCATACACGTCACAAATGACCCATGGATCGTTTTCCAAAAGTATGAACACAATCTGAATGTGTTTGGTTGGTGTTCCATATGCCAGTTGTTTTTACTTAAAATCCTATCCATTTTAAACAAAAGAAAGACACATTGAGTGGTACCGGCCACACCATGCCTTATATTGATGTGGGGTTGACTCGTACATGTCAAAATTACCAATGGATAATTTTCTTAAAGTATCAAAAGAATCTGAAAGCTTTTGGTCCGTTTTCTGCATGTCAGTTGTTGTTTTTACTTAAATTGTTGTGCATTTCAATGAAAATTGAGACACATTGAGTGGTTTCGACCACACCACACCTCATATTTAGGATATGTTGACTTTTACACATCAAAAAATGAACCATGGATCATTTTCCTAAAGTATCAACACAATACGAATTCGTTTGGTCGGTCTTCTGTTTGTCGTTTTTTACTTAAAAGCACATCCATTAAGAAAAAGACACTTTGAGTGGAACCGGCCACACCGGCCCTATAATTAAGGCGGTCTTGACTTGTACACATCAAATATGACCCATGAATCATTTTCCCAAAGTTTTAACAGAATCCGAATGCATCTGGCTTGTTTTCCATATGCCAGTTGTTGTTTTCACTTAAAATCCAGTCCATTTCAAACAAAAGAAAAACACTTTGAGTGGTATCGGCCACACCGTGTCTCATATTGAGGCGGGGTTGACTCTTACACATAAAAAATGATCCATGGATACTTTTCCTAATGTATCAAAAGAATACGAATGCATATTGTCCATTTTCCATATGTCAGTTTTTGTTTTTACTTAAACTGTTGTCAATTTCAAAGAAAAGTGAGACACTTTGAGTAGTGTCGGCCTCACCGCACCTCGGATTGAGGCAGGGTTGAATTGTACACCTCAAAAATGACCCATGGATCGTTTTCATAAAGTATCAACACAATATGAATTCATTTGATCAGTTTTCTGTATGTCGTTTTTTTACTTAAAAGCGCATCCATTTTAAACAAAATAAAGACACCTTGAGTAGTACTGGCCACAAAGGCCCTCATATTGAGGCGGGGTTGACTCATAAACGTCACATATGACCCATGGATAATTTTACTAAAGTTTAAATAGAATCCAAATGCGTTTGGTCAGTTTTCCATATGCCAGTTGTTGTTTTCACTTAAAATCTTATCCATTTCAAACAAAAGAAAGACACTTTGAGTGGTACCGGCCACACCGTGCCTCAGATTGTGTCGGGGTTGACTCGTACACATCAAAAATGATTCATGGATACTTTTCCTAAAGTATTAAAATAATCAGAATGTGTTTGGTCCATTTTCCATATGTCAGTTGTTGTTTTTACTTAAAATGTTGTCCATTTCAAAGAAAAGTGAGACACTTTGAGTGGTTCCAGCAACATCATGCCTCATATTGAGGTGGGGTTGACTCTTACAAGTCAAAAATGACACATGGATCGTTCTCCTAAAGTATCAACACAATCTGAATGTGTTTGGTCAGATTTCCGTATGCCATTTTTTTACTTAAAAGTGCACCCATTTTAAACAAAAGAATGACACTTTTAGTGGTACCGGCCACACTGGCCCTCGTATTGAGGCGGGGTTTACTCGTACACGTCAAATATGACCCATGTATTGTTTTTCTAAAGTATCAACACAATCTGAATGCGTATGGTTGGTTTTCTGTATGCCACTTGTTGTTTTCACTTAAAATCATGTCCATTTCAAACAAAAGAATACACTTTGAGTGGTACCGGAAACACTATGACTTAAGATGTGGCGGAATTGACTCTTACACATTAAAAATGACCCATGGAAACTTTTCCTAATGTTTCAAAAGAATATGAATGTGTTTGGTCCATTTTTAGTATGTCAGTTGTTGTTTTTACTTAAATTGTTGTCCATTTCAACCAAAAGTGGGACACTTTGAGTGGTGCCAGCCACACTGCGGCTCAGATTGAGGTGGGGTTGACTCATACATGTCAAAAATAACCCATGGAATATTTTCTTAATGTATCAACACAATCCTAATGTGTTTGGTCAGTTTTCCATATGTTGTTTTTTACATAAAAGCGCATCCATTATAAACAAAAGAAAGACACTTTGGGTGGTACCGGCCACACTGGCCCTCAGATTGAAGCGAGGTTGACTTTTACACGTCACATATGACCCACATATCATTTTACTAAATTATCAACACAATACGAATGCGTTTGTTCAGTTTTTCGTATTCCAGTTGTTGTTTTCACTTCAAATCCTGTCCATTTCAAACAAAAGAAAGACACTTTGAGTGGTACCAGACACACCGTGCCTCAGCTTGAGGTGAGGCTGACTCTTACATGTCAAAAATGTCCCATAGATACTTTTCATATAGTATAAAAATAATCCGAATGCGTTTGGTCCATTTTCAGTATGTCAATTGTTGTTTTTACTTAAACTATTGTTCATTACAAAGAAAAGTGAGACACTTTGAGTGGTGCCAGCCACACCGCAGCTTGGATTGAGGTGGCATTGACTTGTACATGTCACAAATGATTGATCATGTATTTAATATAGTCATGGACCTCTTTAAAAGGATAAAAAAAATTCTCAGATGGTTTGAGTTCATTTATCACCTTTCAATCTTCCTTCAAACATAGTTTGGAAACCTTTCATTCCTATAATTATTGGATTCATGAAAATAATAATTATTTTTAAAAAAATATCCACAATCATGGCTTCATTATTGAGTGGTATATGTTATTATCTTCTATTGTTGGCTTTTGGGTACCACTCCCAGTATATATCTCATTACCTCATTAAAATTTTTCATGGTGTGAATAAAATAACCATGGAATTGTAATTTCATTAGAGATAATATCATATCAATTTCACTCAAAAAGCCTTCTACTTCAAAGTACATTTTCCATATCATTTTCCGCATGCGTAAACAAGAAATACATGTCTAACTAAGAAATATATGTAATAAAAAATAGTAAAATGGGTATCACGGTACCATGGAATACTAACGGTCTAGGTAGTAGAGTAATCATACAATAAGAATCAAGTGCAAAAAACAGATCTGATAACAACATCCCTATAGAGCAGAAGAAAACCCCAAGAGTAATCTCCCCAAAATGTCAATATCAGACCCCAAGAATAATAGGCCTAGAAAATAGGGCTAAAACCGAAGTCAATCCTCGTTGATAACCATAATGAAATGGATGATTTCCATAAGATAAACCATTCACCTAAGTACCCAAGGTAATCCATGTTCTCTTTTTCACAAACCCATTTCAATGCCTTGAAAACCATTCAAAACCATTTATAATACATTTATCAAAATCCAAGGAAAACCAATTTTTATTTCAAAACACTTTTTCAACCGAAACAAAAATCATTCAAATTTCATTAATCAATTAATAAATCATTTTTCAAATAAAAACAAGTAGTATCATTATCATAGGTTAGAAATGGAACCATCTACCTTGAATTTCGGGTTACACACACCCACAACAGAATACAAATCAAACATATGTTTTATGAACCAATCCATTAAAGGGAAACAAACTCCTCACAATAACCCATAAAATCTCATATAGCATCACTCACCATCAAACCATTATAACATCCTTAGGCTTCCATATTTAGTTGAAAATAAAGAGTCATACTGAATTCAAAAAAATCCAAACCAGAATGGAAAATCAGGTTAAAAAATAATGAGTTATACAAAATTCAAAAAATGTAATGGATCAATCTGCCCCTAATCACCATGACCATCACCACTATCATCATCGACCACATCCTGGCTACCATCGATGTCCTTGTCGTCGTCCTCCTCATCATAACCATGCTCATTGTTGGCCTAATCCTTGTCCTCAGCCCCATCCTCGACCTCATCCCCATCCTCGCCCTCATCCTCTTCCTCATCCTCTCCCTCGTCCTCTTCAGCATCCTCGTCTTCACTATGAATGTCATCATCTCGACCCCCACTAGAGCTGCCGCCTAGTGCATTGGATAATGAAACCATCAACAACATAAATGTCTGAAAAGCTGCGCTGGCCTCTAGTGGAAGTGATGAAAATAAAGCTTTCATCATTTTCATAAATTTTTTGTCCCTCGTTTGAACATGTACATCCAACTCCGTGACCATTTTATCAGACTATCTTTCATGCTCCTTGACCTCTTCCATCTCGGTGGTACTAGAATGGATACCTGGAGAGAACCAATACCTCATCGGGACTATATTCTTACCAGGTTGGCAGCATACTCGACCAGAGTGCTCCTCTCCCAAAACCTGATATAAATGATCGTGTGGCCCAAAATTATCAATCTCCAGGGAATCAAGAGCATCATAAGTATCCTGTTGAAAATATTAATAGATTATTAAATTTTAAAATATATATTAAACTTTTAAATAAAAAAATTAAAACATACAATCTTTTCTTGGGTTGGTTCATTTACCGCAGTTCCATAATTTTTTCTTCTACTCGAGCAAAACAATTTTGCTCAAGGGATACATCCTTCAATATTCAATTTGGGATTATTTATTGACATTGAAAAAATATAAAATGTAAGTATAATCATATATTCAATATTCAATAAATCACATAATTTATGTAGGAAACAATAAAAAGGAAAAGTCCTAAAGAAAAATAAAAAATAACTATATCGTACCAGCTGCCTCTCATGATCTGACATAGTTGTGCGCCCCAAAGTGTGGAGGTATTGCTTTGAATAAATGTTTTGTTTTTGTTTTTTTCATAAGATTCCTATATAATGTTTAATAATAAATAAGATTATATTAATGAAAAATATGAAAACTGTCATTTAAATACCTCAAATGAGATTAATACCTTAGATTTGGCAGTCGCCCAATGGATAATCATTTGGAGATATTGCCCTATCGGACAGTCATCCATGACAGGTAATGTATCCAACTCCGTGCCCACTCTATCACACCAGCCAACATACAGCTCATGCTTATAAGCTCTCCAAAGCTCTCCTAGCTCTTTTAAACACACTGGTCATGCACCTTCTCCATCAGAGAAGTTAAACCAACTCTGAAATCCAATAGATTAGTTCACATAAATAAAAAAAATACTACATAAATCCAATAGATTTTTACCCATATTTGTGCCCATGTGTTATCCTTGACTTCGTGTGGCAGATGTCTCCAAGAGAGAGGGATGACCGGAATGAAATCAGAGTATTTGGCTAGCGTCGCCAAAAAACCACGACATTTCCCCCCATATTTCCCAATCATTTGTCCATCAACATTGTATTCAACCATCATCTGTGTCTGGTAGTTCCATACCACACGAAAGCGAGAACGCCCCCTCCCCCGCCTTCTATCTGTAGATGAATCTGTTATTAAAGAAAATTAATATCAATTCAAGTTAAAATTAAAAATAAATTTTGGTATAAACATTTGATTGAGTTATATAAATATACATGTGGTAGTCGGACCAATGGGAACCCCTGGATGTGCAGAAGCTGAAGGAATATCATGTACAGGTGGAGTGTCCCTCAGTGTATGCTCCTCAAACACATACTGTGTCGGAGCAGGAGTCAAAGAAGGTGGAATATAATAGCTCATAGATAATAATCCAGAAGAAAAAGATGATGGAATATACGTCTGGCCAACTGGTATTGTAAACATCGGAGGTCTAAATATCCCGCGTGTCCCTGAAGACACAATAGGATCAAAATGGGGCTTAGAAGATATGTATGTGGTAGTGTATCATCTAACTCTCTCACCATGAGCCCTCGTACCACCAACCTTAGTACCAAGACCACTATATGATCATCCAACTCTGACACCACCCCCCACCTACCACCAGCATCACTATTGGGAGCAATATCAGGCTCCTCGCCGGATATCTCTCATCTAGAGGGTGGATCCTGAAAAAAAGTTTAACAAAAAAGTAAACACATGATATTATATGTTATTGAAATATTTATATTTGAAATAAAATACTCATAGTAGGGATGAGTGGAGAAACACCCATCTGTATCATGCAATGATTATTTTCTGTCATCTTTTTCCGCCTTCTCTCTTCAATGGGTGTCATTTCCTGCAATGGAAACAAATATGGAAGTAATTAGAAACAGATAAATAATGTGTAACCCAAAAAACAAAATATAGAAAAACCATTATGATGAACAAACATAAAGAAACAAAATATTTATGGTGGTTTGAAGGTAAGTACTAGGATAAACACTCTAAATGATGTAGGTGAAACATGTAGGTGAGAACATGACTGTATCATTCTATATACTTCCCACCACAACTTCGGGTTCACAATCAACTCTGACAATTGTGCTATTGTCATCATCATAAGTAATAAATAGATTTCTTCCAATTGCAGTCGGGATAGTGTCAACTTCATCATCACCATCATCAAGAACATGTCTGGGATTTACTTCAATAATTAGTCCGAATTTAGGATGACGATGATGATGGACATAAAAAATGTGTTTCACCATTGGTGCCAATACATATGGTTCATTGGTGGAAAAAGTGCGAGTCGTGTCAATAACTCAAAATCCACAATCATCAATTAAGGTTCCTTGCCTCGTCATTGAATCAAACCATTTCTATTTCATCATCGTGACTCGACCATGCGAGTAATAATCCAAAATTATTATTTTCTCCACGACTCCATAATAAGCTACATTTTCAGAACATGGTCTAGTATCCTATGAACTGGCATAACAGTCTGTTGTGGCAGTTAGAATAACACCATTATGCTGTGTTCTCATGTTTCTTGCTTGTTCAGAGATAATAAATTTGTATCCATTGATCTCAAGGGATTTACAATCACGAACCATGGTATTAGGACCAAAAGCCAAACCTCTTATTTCCTCAGAAACAGAGTCTGTAGAAAAACTCGATACCTGAAATATAAACAAATAGTAAACTTAATTAAATATTATTTTTATTTAGTTATTACAGAAATATTTTTACCTTCAATTTCAACCAAGCAGAAAACCCTTTGCTATGAAAAGTGTCTTTCCTTATCAATGATAAAGAACGATTCTTTCTATATATCAATTAGTTATGTTCCTTGTAGATAAAAATAATAATAGTCTAACAAATATTAAAAATTACAAGAGATAAGATAAGAGATACATGTAAAATTTACTTACTTGATATACTCATCGAACAAATCACAATTGAACAACACTATGCGATGTGCCATCTCTCTTTCTTCAATGCTTAATGTCGTCAATGTATATAATCCCAAAATTCCTCCTGTTTGAGGAAGTGATGGAAAATAGGGTTCAGTTTTCCTTTACTATTCTTCTTCATTTCTCATTGGTCTGTTTATTCTCGTAGTAATATAAGACCAATACATTGAGCAAAAATTCATACATTCTTGATCCAAGTAACCATTCACAATAGAACCTTCGAGATAGTTCTTGTTCCGAACATATGATTTCAATGTGCACGTGTTTCTTTTAGTTGGATACATACAATGGAAAGAAATGGGTCCTCCAAGAATTATTTCGATCAGAAGATGGACAATTTGATGCAACATACATATAAAAAATAATAGAGGGAATATTTTCTCTACCTCACACAAAATTAATGGTGTCTCTACCAATAGTTTTTTCAAGAATTATATGGACAAACTCTTAGCACAAAGATCTCTAAAAAAATAGCACAACAGAATAACCGAGACTCTACCATTATTGGACAAGAGATGACGGATTTCTATTGGAATCAACTCATGAAAAAGGATGTGATAATCATGAGTCTTCAAAGATTTCATCTTCAACTATTTTTTGATGACCCGTTTTGATATATTTCTTTAATATCCATAAATAACTTTAATAGTCTCTAGCACTTCCAGAAAAAGATTTTTTTAGTAGGTGTCATCACATAAGAAGCATATGGAACATGCCATTTATTTTCACTGATACAAATATGATGCAATTCTGGTCTGATCCCCCAATCTACCAAGTAACACCGAGATCATAAACCCTCTTTTGTCCTCCCCATGACATTTACAAGAATCGAATGCAACATTTCACATATATTATTTTCAATGTGCATTATGTCTACGCAATGGCGTAACATGTTGGTTGACCAATACGACAACTCAAAGAATATATCTTCTTCTTCCAATTGTAACAGGTATCATTGGAAACATTTTCCTCTATCTAGATTTCATTACACCCTTCCCAAATGAATAAATGAAATCATTCAATTCATTAAGCACATCAGTTCCAGACATACACTGAGGTGGATCGTCATTCTCCATGGTATTGTCAAATCATAGATGATTGTTTCTATATAGATGGTTCATTGGAAGGAATCGTCGATGTCCCATAAAACTAAAACTACGATGATATTTCAGTCTTCATGATTGAGTATTCTTCATCCAGTAGGACGTGACAATTTTCCTTTTGTGCTCCATCCAGACATCATTGCATAAGCTGGAAAATCATTGATCATCTACATAAGCGCAACACGCATCTGAAATATGTATTTCGAACATGCATCGTATGTGGGAAAACCCACATCCCAAAGAAGTTTCATCTCTTTTATTAAAGGTTGCATGTATACATCTATATCATTTCCGAGATTAGAAGGGCCAGATATCAGTATACTCAAGAAAGTGTAAGGCTTTTTCATACACAACCAATGGGGAAGGTTATAAATGTGTATGAAAACCGGCCATATGATGTGCGAAGTAAGCATCTGACCAAATGGATTAAAACCATCACATGAAAGAACCAGTCTCACATTACGCACGTCAGCTGCAAATTCAAGATATCGTGAATCAAATCTCTGCCATGAAAATCCATCTGCAGGGTGAACCAACTCTTCATTATTATTTTTTATCTCGGCTTCATTCCATCACATTTTTGTGGATATTTAATCAGATATGAAAAGGTTATGTAACTTGGAGATCAATGGAAAGTTCCACATTACTTTTTTTGGCATACAAGATGGTGTTTTATCATCTTTTGGCTTCCATCGGGAGGTTCCACATTTCATACAATCATTTTTTTAGCAGTTTCCTACCAAAATAAGCTACAATCATTTGGGAAAGCATGATTTTTTTTTGAGAATCCACGTTCATCAACTAACTGCCATGCCATATAGTGGTTTGAGGTAATATCCGCATCATCTAGAAGTAATTCCTTCAATATGGTAAGAATGTAATCAATTGCAGTATTTTAAATCCCATACATAGTTTTCCCATGAAACAATCGGATTAAAAATTCCAACTTTTTCATTTTACCACATTGTTGATATACTGTAGTCGTCCCAACATCATTAATATTTTTCACCCTATCAACATTGTCATTTTCATTGGAGGCGTCATGTGTGCTTGTATCGAAATCTTGTTTGCTGGACACCCTTTCCTTGTCATGATGTCGAATAAATGGAAATCGATCATATATCAAACTCTCTAATTTAGTCCTATCATTTGGATCATCAAAATTTTAAGATTTCATTTTCCCTCTATTGTGATATGACACATAATAGTTTTTTTGGAAACCATATTTGGTTATATGATAGCTGACTACTTCACGACTCAACCAAAGTCTTCCAACACAATTAAAACATGGGCAGAATTTGCGACCACTTTCTGAAGCCTTATCAAATGCATAATCTAGAAAGCTGTTCAAATTATTTTGAAAATAGGTTGGAATCCGATCAGTTTCATACATCCAACTTATATCCATTCTGTAAAAAAACTGCAATAAGTCATTTCAATGGAATTCAATAATATTGAAGTTTAATCAAAAAAATATTTAGGTTAATGACAATTGTTTACTTTATATAAAAGCATAACTGACACATTACTATATATGAGATTCATATTAATAAATAAAAAAAAATACATTGTATATAAGAAAATAAGATACAGAATTTTTAATGACTATATTCAAGGATTTTCCAGTAATATATTTGAAGTGGATCAAGGAATACATAATCTTTAAGGGTCTTGTTGGGAGTATATGAGTTTTATAATTTAACTTCTTCAGGGAGATCAGGATGAGGAGTAGGATGAAGATAAGGGGAGTGGCGGGACTGTCCAAGGGGGGTGAGGGGTGTCCAGGGGGGTTGCAAGGTCACTAGGGGGGTGGTGGGGTAGTCCGGGGGGTCGGAGGTGTCCAGGGGGTGGGAGGCTGTCTAGGGGGGTCGGGGTGTCTAGGTGGGGGGGATGTCTGTGGGGGTGGCTAGGCTGTCCAAGGGGGTAGGGGGAGTCCAGGGGGGTGGGCGGTCTGTCCAGGGAGGTGAGCGGGGTGTCCAGGGGGTGGGTGGGGTTATCGGGGGGGGGGGGGGTACGGGGGTGTCCAGGTGGCGGGCGGGCTACCCATGGGGGTGGTGGGGCTGTCCAGGGGGTCTGGAGTGTCCAGGGGGTGGGCGAGCTGTCCAGGGGGTGGGCGGGCTGCCCACCGGGGGGGTGGGGTGGGGTGGTCGGGCTGTCCACGGGGGTTCCGGTGCTATCCAGTGGAGTCGGGGTGTCAAGGGGGTGGGGGTGGGGGGGCTTTCCAGGGGTGGGGGCATCTGAGGGGATGGGGGTGTCTGGGGGTGGTGGTCGGGTGTCTGAGGGTGGGGTGGGTGGGCTGTCAACAAGGGTGGGGGGGGGCTGTCCAGGGGGGCACGGGTTGTCCAAGGGGGTGGGAGGGCTGTCCACGGGGGTGGTAGGGTTGTCCAAGGGGGGTCGGGGTGTTAAAGGCGCAGGGGGCTTTCTAGGGGGTGGAGGTTAGTTCTATAAATATAGCGGCATCTTCGGGGAATTGTCACAGAATGTTTTTCAGTGGCATTTTTGGTTTTAGCGACGGGTTCACCTACTGAAAAATGGAAAGGATATAATAGTGGTTTGAACCGCCATTATATCCTCACTAATTTTTTTCATGGAAAACAACTTCTAAAAAAAATGGTAAACAAATATTGACCTTAAATAGTGGCGGTTTAATCCACTACTAAAAAACCATTAGAAATATATAGCAGGGGTTTAAAACGTTTCTATATATGACTTTAAAAAAACCCAACTGCATAATTTGCAACCCTAGAAGATAAAAAAATTCAATAAATATGTTTAAAATTATATCCATATTCACTACACTCACCTATGAGATCATATAATCATGATGGTTATCGACATGGTTTATTAGAATGTAAATATTAATTGACTATTATGGGAATACATTACATTATTTAAGCCAGGAAAAACATTCATGTGACTATTAGATTATTTAGACATCCATTGAAGACATTAATGAAGGAATAAGTGAACTCATTAAAAAATCTAATGAGATGTACACAATTTAAAAATGGTATTAAGCTATGGGATATTAGTGGTAATGCTCAAACATGGATCCAAAAATATAAAGGATTTTCTAAGTATAAATATGTTTAATGAGATTTTAGAATACAATAAAAATTAGATATGTCTTTGTACAGTTCCAAATAAACCACTTATAAAACATTTTACCTATTTTATAAACATATATTTAAAAACCAATCATTTATATCATTAAAATATAAATAGGTTTCATTGTTAAAAAAATCAAACGTTGGAATCCTAAAAACATAACCAAATTTTCACTCAGTGAGTCGACACCACCTACAAAAAAATTAGGCACACTTTATGAATACAATGATCTCAAAGAAGAACTTAAGAATAACTCACCCAAAATTCATGACCAAAGGAAGCCAATTCATAATCAATATAAATCCATAAGAAAATAAAATACATTAAAAACCAACACTACAAACTCTATAGAACAAAAGAAGAGGAAGCCCCATGATCCTAGGAAAATTCCACCATTCTTAAGTGGAATCATCATATTAGTGGCAGTATGTTGTATGTTTAGTTACAAATGTTATATGAAACCAAAGTCAACCCTAGTCACAGACATCTACCAATCATGTATAAGTCATTGATTCAATATTTAATAGAGTGAATCATAAAATTTTCAAAAATCCCTAAAATAGGAAAAAAATTACATGTTCTTTTTAGATATTTAAATAAATGTGGAAATCAGAGGAAGATGAATTCTATTTAGGAAGAGGTTTAAAGAGTCTAACCTTTATGGAGGAGTTGCAGCTGATCGGATGATAGAACATGGGTTAGGGTTCACCTGGGTGCCGTGGCATCTAGAAATTGGGGAAACCAAAGTTAACCCACATCATTGCACATCTTAATGACGATACAAGCTCATCACATATAGGTTAAATCAAAACAAAAACAAAAACATATACACATCAAAATAAAAACTAAAAATAGAAATATTAGATAAATTTCAATGAAAATAAGGTACCAGTTAAGAAAATACCTAATTTATGATGGGTCTGATAAGATTCGGAAAGATATTAGCATCTTGAATGGGATGGAGGTAGAGGAAGCCGACGGAGCTCCAAGATCACCAAATTGCTCTCGTTTAGGGTTCTGTATCACGAATGGGGGAGAGGACGGGCCGCTAATAATTTGGGGGAAATGTTTACCAACAGTTTTTAAAAAAATAGGTATATATTTTTAGGCCACACCTATACCAACGGTTCCTTTGAACCATTGGTAAAATCTCCCCTAAACCACACCTATACCAATAGTTCTCATTGAACCGTTGGTAAAAACTTTCCTAACCACATCTATACCAACGGTTCTACTGAACCGTTGGGAAAATCTCCCATAAAGACACCTATAACAATGGTTCTTTAGAACCATTGGTAAAAGCTCCCCTAAACCATCCTTTACCATCGGTTTCATAAAACCTTTGGTATGGAAGTGTGGGGAGAAACCCAAATTAAAATAGTGATATCTCACAACCAAGACTCTCTTACATGCTCGGAGGGAAAAGGAGTTAACACCATCAAATAAAGAAAAAGGTCCCATGCCTTTTATCTTACCAACACAGGGTTACACCGACACCCTATTCCACCCTGGTTACAAGTCAAACAAGGATCAAAGAGAAAAATCATTTTACACAGAGTCTAACAATTCTATTTCAAGAAGTAGAAGAGCTATAGAGAATACCTCTTATTACCTCAATCTCTATAGGATCGTAGACATCCAAAGCTCGCAGCTGTCTGTGGTCCCAACTGTTAGCTCCTGGAGGCTGATATGAACCGCCTGGTGGTCATGGGAAGACCTCATAAGGGCATCCTCCACTTCCAGCTCCTCCCACTCCTCTACAAGCACCACCTCTCTGGGTGTCACTCCGATCACTGTGCTGCCTCTGCCATGGTGGTGCACCTGCTTCCTCCCTGATATTTTCAGCGTGCCTGGTCGGGCAGTCCCATGCCAAGTGACCTCGCCCATCGCAAGAATAACACCGACACTCTCCGGGATGCCCTGGTGCCCACTGGCGCCACTATGGTTTACGACCACGCCACTGAGTCCAGTTGCCAGTAAGCCACCTACGTCGAGGTTATTCTTGCCGACACCCGCAAGCTGCGACAGACGTCTCGGCTCCAACGTGCATGCTGCCACCACTAACTGTGGAACGTGACATGAAGCTTTCTTTCACCAGCGCCTGCTCTAGCACCCCGACATAAGTGGGAATGCCCAATGGTACTATGATAGCAGGAATATCTCGATAGAGTCCCAGCTCAATCTTCTGTGATTGTAAGTTGCCGTCATGGACCATGTCCAGATAAAAGCGTGCATGGTCGGAGAAACTAGACGCATACTCGAACACCGTCATCCCTCCATGCTGAAACTGTAGGATCTCATGAATCCGAACAGAGCATAAGCAGGAGGTGAAAAACTCCTCACGAAACAAAAACTTAAAGTCTCCCCACGAAAGCGATGAATCGTCAAGAAACTGAGTCACCAAACTCCACCAATGCCAAGCTGCTCCATGGAAAATGTTGGTGGACAAAGCCACCGTAAGATCTACCGGAGTCTGCACAAGAATGAAGAGGCGAACCACTGCCTCGAGCCAAACCTATGCTGCCTGAGGGTCTGGCTCACCACTGAACCTCAGCGGTCTCTACTGCTGGAACTCATGGAGCACGCTCAACCTGCGCTCAAGATCAGTCTGCTCTACTGGAGTTGTCTGCTGCTCACCACGTGGGGATGCTACTACCAGCCCACTTGGAGAATGAGGCTCACATGATGGGTCCTAGACTGAGGTGTCTTAGCTCACAAAGTCGTCTTTATGAACCAAATATGGTATCTTGGCTGGATGTCATTGTGGAGTGATCCTGAATGTTATCAAGGAGTGTCGTGGTTAGATGAGCATATATGTATATAATGGTAACAACAATGGGGATCTGACTCAAGAAGGACAGTCAAAGACTCACTCCTATGGGATGCACAAACCAATTTTCCCTCCAACGAGTGTCTCAACATGCCGAGTCGACATGCAGGTTATCAGGGTCCTGGTGAATGGATACGTCGGCCGCTGCACCATCACTAGACTCCCTGGCTTAAGAGCTGCTCTCAAGACACGTTAACACTATTTCCATAAATCCCAATCAATTCCTTTTTTAGGGACATCCAAACAACCTCTCAAGGAACAAACCACCTCTGATACCACTTTTCCATGACCCGACCCTACCAGGTCTCAAGCCGCAACTACCCCAAGCCCGTCTCCATAGGCCAGGGGCTGGCGACCCACGACGAAGGAAAAATAACTCGGGGAGGCCTTTTCCTAAGTACCTGTACACACACACACAACCCAATAAATGGAGAAGTGTAGTGTAAAAGAAAAGATATGTAAAGTAAAGTGCAACTACTATATATAAACAACAAAAGTGAATCAACCTCTAACAATACAAAGCAAGTGTAGAAAGTAAACTGAAATGAAAAGGGAAAAAACACGCGCCCAACCAGAAAAGTGTCACAACCCGACAACAGGTGAACAAAAGTAAACAGCTGGAAGGGTCCCCCACCTAGAACCCAACTATGACCACCGTACGCGGTCCAAGCTCCCGATATATTAATCTCTTCTAACATCACGACCAACCTGTCCATCGTCTAAAAGGGAACACCAAGTGCGGGAAAAGCCCAAGCAGGATTGAGTATAAAAAATACTCAGTAGGATACCCCGAAGGCTCGAGGGAGCAACAAAGGAGGTACCGAAGGGTGAGCAGTAGATCGAATAGTGGAAAGTAAAGGAGTACAACCTAGAGTGCAGTAAAGAGTCCAGCTCAACTCAACAAGATAAAGGAGGTAGACTCGTCCAGACACAACGAGATGGAAACGGTGAGAAGATGAACATCTCATCGAGTCTTTGCTACCTATAGTAGGAGAGTAGACTCATCCAACCACGAGAAGATAGACATGGAAAGCACATGGCATACCACGTGCGTCTTCGCCTCTCCTGGAAGGAAAGTAACCAAAACCCAAGAAGTGGGTACTAGAACAAGGTATATACATATTCATATGCTCAATCAAGAAGCCCGAACAAGATCATAAGGGGATATCCATCCCATAGCTCAGCTCAAGAATGTGAGAAGCCTATAGTCCCAGAGGTAAACACCATTGATGGCCATCGTCCCACACGGCTACCCTGAATTGCCAGTCAAGGGGATCAAATAACCGCACCTTGACACTATCCGCTTTGGGTGGCATTGACTCGCCCGCATGGTTTTAGGTTGCGTCGCAAGGATTCATCTTAGTGGGGAAAGAACCCCTCGTACTTGAGAGTTCTGGGGGAATGTTAAACCACACCTCATCACTACCCTACAGACGACAGGTCTCCTCAAAGTCGACATGCGACCCCCTGCCCAGCCCCGCTGGAGGGTAATCCTTGGAAGTCGATGAGTTTCCACTGGAGGGGGACCCGACAAGAGTTGACAGGTGCCCCACTTCCCAGTCCCGTAAAATGGTCATCTACAGGAGGGAGAACCAGCTAAAGTCATCGATGAGTCCCAATACCCAGTCCCATAAAATGGTACTCCACTAGAGGGAGGCTCAGAACCGTCATCGGAGACCACTTCCCAGCCAAGCTGGAGGTAAACCCGACATCGGGGACCACTTCCTAACCCAACTGGAGGTAAACCCGACATCAAAGACCACTTCACAGCCCCACTGAAGGTAAACCCGGAACCACTCTGGCCATCCCTGCTGGATGGTACTGCTCGGTGAACACCGATATATTGGACAGCCCTGCTTGATGGTAACCCAATGGCCATCCCTACTGGATGATACTGCTCTGGCCACCCATGTTGGATGGTACCTCACCGGCCGGCCCTGTTGGAAACAACCTCCAGGCAAGCACTACTAGAAACAACCTTCTGGGCAGCCTTGTTGGAGACAACCTCATGGCCAGCCCTTCTAGAAAAAACCTCATGGAGAGAGTCTCAGTGCCCGCGTAATGTGTTTGTCACACCGAATCCACAAGAACACTACCAGGGAACACGAACCAACTCTGCTGACCAAACCATCGAAAACAGAACTAGGGTAAAACCACTCACCCTGCTGGTCGAAACCATCTTGAATAGAACCAGGAGAGGAAAATCAACCCTGTTGGTCAAACAAATGAGAACAGAGGGACTATCTACATTGCAAGATGTCAAAGGTACCTAAAGAAGAACACGACACACACATCGGGCCTACATGACGTGTGGATCCATGTCAACTCTAACCAGGCGCACAAACGTTCTCAGGTACAAACAACCACATGTACCTCCAAGAATTTTCATATACTCCTAGAGTATACCATGTTTCCAGCCCATAGGCTATTGTGCACACGGCACCCAATGTCTACGCGAAGGGCGTAAATGTAACAACTCCAACTTGCCACCTCATCAGCCCAGGTATGACTAACTACAACTCTTCAAACATTTACTTCACTCATATGGGAGTGCACTAGATCACACGCCAAGGGTTCGCTTCCAAACACAGCAAGAAGAACCGCCACCGGAGCTCCCTTCTTATTTCTACAATTAATAAGATCGCGTAAGAGGCTCCGCTCCCTTGAACATATTACACTGTTGTAATCATCGAAGAAAAAAATGAGAGGTCGACTAATTAATCACCTCCAATGATTATCCAACGGAAAAGACGCCAATACAGCTTTACGCCCGAACGACGTCCCGTGATCCCTAGCCTCGGCCCCGAAAACAGTCGGGCGCATCGCACCATTGCGATCTTTTTGGAAAGAAACGTCAAAAGGACTTCTCACTCGAGTTCAACGGATATCCAGAGAAAAAGATGCATTCTACCAAACCGTACATGAGCGATTCTTCGTGGGACCCGCATCCTGGTCCCAAAGTACAACAAATGGATCGCACTGTTTTGATTCTCTCAAAAAAGTACACAAGATGGACTATTCATTTGTCCAAAATGGACACCTGGTGATAAAGCTGGAAATCATCGCCAATTCCCAAAATGTCCCTCATGGGGCCCACACCACCATGTAGAATTAAAGCGGGTGGCGGATTGCTCCATTGCAATGCCCTCAGAAAAACACCCAAAATTGACTACTCACACGCCCTGAATAGACGTCCGATGAAAAAGTTGTCAAGCACTACATACCCCTCGAAAGACGGGTCGTGGGGCCCAACAATCAACTCCGGTTTAGACACCCAAAACCATACTGGTAAACTTGTTCTTAACTCCAAGGTTGCAACACCACTGACAGCGCTCAAATCAGACGTCGGATGTGTCTGCGCCGCTCAAAACACGAACCCCCGGAAAAACATCAAACCACTTATAGGCGTGACATGCCACCGAGGCACGACACGTGAATCCGAAACTCGGTTCACGTACTAGAGGAATTTAATATTTTTTTAAAGGATCAAAATAGGTGGTCCGGGCCGGTTCGGCTGACCCACCCTGTGCGTGAACCGGCGGTCCGCGGTTCACTACGCGGACCGCCCCTCTTCGCCCGGACCGGCAGAGCCGGTCCGACTCTCTTCCACGGCGACCCGCCCTTTGTAGGTCGCGTCTGCCTGCCAGGTTCACTGACCCTAGTATCCCCCTCCCCGTGTCTCTCGCCCGGCGCCTGCAGCAGGAGCCCCCCTGCATGGCGCTTCCGTTCAGCCTCACCCGCGATGACCTCTGCTAACGCAGCGCCTCCGCTGACCCATTGCCTCCGTCGGCCTCCGCTGAAGCCTGCTCACCCAACTGCCATCCAGGAGCCCCGCTCCACCCCACACCGCCACGCTCAGTTGTCGACACCCACTTGACACTACGATGAACCACTTGAAAGGCCTTGTACTGCCGGAAGAACACCCTAAAACCCGTTGATTTCGGCGGACGACTGCGAACGCGTCGAGACTCAGATTTTAAATCCATAACAACCATTGGAAAGATTTGGATGAGTAATACACAAATATGGGATTTTCTAGAAGAAATAACAACAATTTTATGCATATAATTCAAGCTCAAAGGATATGCAGAAATTAAAAATTGAAACCGCAACCACCTACCTTGTTGGGCATAGCCTAGAGCTTCGCCTTCGATCCGCACCCCACCGTTGTCGCTTCCACCTTGATTGGAGAGGGAGGAGGAGGTCATGAGGAAGATCTCTTCATCTTCTTCATTGGGAGAGGTCGCGCCGGGGAAGAACAAACAAGGGGGGGTAGAAGGGTTTAAATAAGGAGAAATAATAAAAAAGATTTAATTTATTAAAACCCCAAAGTTATCCCACATTTGAATCCTTCGACAGAGTCGAGGTCAAGCCTCCCCTAGGCCAAACACCACCTCCCAAGCACAACAGTAGTCTCAGAATGTTAATCTGAGCCTCCATTCAAATGTTATAAAACTCAACACCCGAGGCCACCAAATTACGAAAACGCCCCTGGGGCCATTTTTCACAGAAGGCCTGCGCCCGTGAAAGTTACACCCCTTCTAGGATAAATGGCATGCTCCGGACTCAACGGTGCCCTCGTTTTTTCAATCTGATCAATCATTTAAGATATACGTGAGTTTAACCATTAAAATATTAATTAATTAATTAACTTACCCTTTTAATGTTCCGCTAACCGGAGAGGGGTCCAAACATCCCGCACCGACATGCTTTATGTCTTTTATAAGATAAACACCCCATTTAGGACCCATCAGTACACTCATATTTCTGATCTGAAGCATCGTTTAAGAGTTATCCCATTCATTTAGCATGCCCAGTGTGAACGCATTGAAAATTTAATTTCAGCCACACCGGGGCTCGGAATCGTAATCCGTATAAAGGCGCTGCTCTAGAATAACATCAAGAATATTCCAAATTCATTTATAGAAAAAACCGGGTTCTTACAATAGATTATTAATGTGCTCCAAAAATTCCATGTACAAGCATAACAACTCACAACATAATCCATGGTCCAAACCTATAGTAAATAAATAAGATGTTCATGTTCTAATCTATGGTAAAAAAAGGTGTCAAATATACTCAATAGACCCCCTCCAACAACATCTAATTTATAATGTTGTTTGTTTATATAAAATAAATAAGTGTTTATGTGTACATATATAGTAAGATAGTGTAGTAATTATAAATGTAATCATTTCAGCTCTAGTTCCTCAAGGACAACAAGAAGACCATACCCAATTTTGCCTTTGACAAAATACACATGATTGCGTGTCACTAGATATATATTTTTATATATAAATTCAATTGTATATATAAATATTTTTATGTATATATACACAATATATATGTAGTAATATAAATAGTGATGCAATACCCATTTATACTTCAAGTAAGAATTTTTTTCATTGGTTCTATGAATGTGTGATTGATATGGTATTACCAACCAATCTTAATTTTATCTAGTTTACATAGTTTATACATTCATTAACAAGCCATAAGTCCATATAATGCTCCCATGCACAACATAAGAAAACACATTTCATGTATCTCGTTTATTTTAACTAATAAGATAGTTAACGACAAAGGTGGTTTTATTAGAATACTCAGTCATGATTGTAATATAATTAAATCCTTCAGAATTAATAATTTTAGGACGGTCTAGTATAATTTTAAAAAAATACACTAGTGACTGATGTAAAAAAGGAACAACCAACCCATTTAATTCATTTATGAAATATTAAGTGTGATTAGAAAATTTAAAGAACACATATGTGGGTTTTTTTAATCGTTAATAAAAGATGATGAAAATGTTTCATACAAAATAAGTCATTATAAGATGTGGTTAGGGTTAAAGAATCAACCTGAAAACATGTGATATAGTTTATATAACATAATTTCTTTTTTTATGGATTAAATCTATATTATATCACATTTAAATATTAATGATAAAATGTAAGTCTTATGAGACAATAAAAATAATTTATAAATGAGAATATTTAAGGGAAAAATGATAGAACAACTACCTTTAGATAAGGAAAGTAAAATCATTAAACACCTGACCTTGAATATTTCCACATTGGAATAAATTATATTAATAATAAAAATCATTTAATATTGGAAAAATTTTCTCCCATAGATTTAGAATTCGGTATAGTGAGCCACATAAAGAAAACACAGAAGAAGATTTGATATCTTACTGACATAAATCCAATGAATTAAAAAAATGAAATTCTATGATTAGATAGGGGAGATATATGGATTTATAGAGAAGGATATGAGGGAATCATGAGCGGCATGGGATTGAGAGAAAAGAGGGAGAAAGATGAGGAATAAATAAATAAGGATGGAGAGGAAAAAGGACCAGTTCACATCTTTTTAATGACGTTCATAGTAAGTCCATGAAGTTTGGATAACCTAGTGAAAAATGTGTGACTAATAAAATCCTATAGCCATACACAACATAGTTTTGGCACATGGGATAGGCTAAATGTGCACCAACCATGTAGTGTTACAATTTAAGTGGTCCTAACAATGGGGTCGGGCGTTAGGTTTTGAAAACAATGAATAGCCCATGCACGCACCTCTTCAATTTACTATATAAATTCCACACAATAGTGAACCCAACCCTAAATGCTTTGATAACAATGATACACCCCTTAAAAGATAACATGGTTTCTTTTGAGGGGCCACATAGTTTAAAAACACAATAAACCCATTTCTATTTCTCTATAAATTGTGTTTTCAGATTTTGAGACTACCAAAACTCATTAAATGTTATGGGAAAACTCTCGGGCCTTAAACTTCATCCAAAAAACAATTTTATATGTTGTTATTATTATATTTACATTAATATGATCAAATTATTATTTTCCAATCGTCCAATCATAAAAAAAAATTTTCCATGAAATTTATACTAGTCCAATACAAAAGACATTACACCTGGGTCATTTATCATTGATAATAATGTGGTGAAGTGGTAATTAGTATGATAATTGATGATTCACCATGTAAGTAAATACTTGATGAAAAGAGTGTTTTCAACCAAATAGTTTCTTTTTGGCTTGTCTTATATCTCTATCCTCCAATAATAAATATAATTATTCATGCTATAGTTTACATGTTATTCATGTACGGACAAATAACCTAGGTAGTTACATGAAAATGAGGGAATACTGAGAAAATTTCTTATTGAATATTGTTTATAGATTCACCCACACCACACTCTATGTGGATTGGAATCTCCATCTCATGACTATATTTATTTAATTTCATAATTAGTGATATAGTGTTCTTGTAGGTATCATTGAAATAAATTTTTATTCATGGAGTTGTATAATTCATATGTATTTCTAAAAGTAAATAATTTTTTAATAACCCCTTAATATATCATTCCATCATAATAATTTCATTATTGTTTAATTCAATCCTCATGATACATTAGGGGATCACTATAATAATATTATATATATATATATATATATATCTCATGTGATCTAACTATAAAATGTTATTTTGTAAGTCATAACCCTTGGCTTATCATAAAAATTTCACCTCATTTTGAATTTTTTTCTTCAATATCATTTCTCTATTTATAATCTCCCTTCACTATAAAAATCATACCATTTATTCCTCATTTATTTTTTCCAAAATAGAATTTTATATCATTAAATTTGTCTATGCTATTTAGATCAACATATATTTGGGTTTTCATATCAGAATTTAACATATGTTAACCCAATTTCTGTTGTTCCATATAGAGTACAAAGCCATGCTCAACAATATTAGATTTCTTTTATTTGTTTTCAAAAAGTTTTTATCTTATTTTATATCCATGAGTGAACATGTATCTTAAAAACACACTTAAATTATATTTCATCACCTTTAAAATATTCTTGAAACTATTTTTTTCTAATGATAGGCCTAAAATCATATCTAATAATATTTTAACATCCTTTCATCTATTTGGATTTCAATTACTCAAATCCACCAAAATATTATGATATATAGTTCTTATTTTTGAGTGATTTTTATTAGTTTTTATCCTAGCAGTCACAAAACTAATGTACATATTGTTGTGTGGATCAACCTCCATTTCATATAATACTTCCATTATAAAATTAGAAAAATAAATCCCAACCTTTATGTATTATGATATTGTGTGAGGATGGTGTCCATTACACAATATTGTTCACATTTACTTTTTGAGGAAAACAATATAATAACATAATCTATATCATTTTATATTATAAAATACATTAATGTGAAATATCATATTACCCAATATTCAAAAATTATATATTTAGATTTTTCTATCAGATTATGCTTGTCCATTATTATCCAATCGATCATGAGAGAACATTGAAAATCATTTATTGATACCTTCTTGGGATATTTTTCATCAAACAATAAAACCATTGGATTTAATTTATGAGGTAAACTAGTCTCAGTTCACTATATTAACATCCTCAGGTGTGTTTCCAAATCCACACATTAACTCTACAAGAATATAAAAACGATTGAATATTACATCAAAATATTTAGTTGTATAAATCCAAATAATTTTATATTTGGTCAATGGTGGTTATAATTTTACCAATTTAACTTATTTATTTCCTATATACTTAATCAGTAAAATTTTACCAATAACCTTTGGGGATATATATAAATCATATTCATGAAAATTAAATTTACTAGTTAGTTTTCTAGATAATTGGTTATATTTGTATTGGAATTAAATTATTTTTAGTCTATTTCTATATTTTAACTTGATATATATTTATCAAAATTCAATGTGTGTAATTGATATAAATCTTATTTACATGTTATTTGAAAGAGTAATTTATTTGAATCTTCCATTTTCGAAAGTTATGTCAATCAAATGTTGAAATAACCTCTTGATTTATATTCATTGACACATAAATCGATGAGATAAAAAACAATAGAAATTATTTTAGAACCTATAATACCACATTTTAGGAACCACATGTGATTATAAACTGAATGGGGAGGATTTGAGTATGTAAATATAAAATTAATATCTCCAATTATATTTTTTCATATATACTAGGAAATATTTTCTCCCTTTTATTGGATTTTATTGAAATGAAATCACATAAAAAGTATATTTTTCATAATTTACCATCACTAGGAAATATCAAATGAGTATACAATGGTTATATGATGATGTACTAAAATATATTATGTATACTACATGTAAAAGTTCCATGCATAAACCATATCCCACATTGTTTATAACCAACCACAAATTGAATGATCGATACACACTTTGAAAAAGTTACCCACTTTAAAAACAATAAACACTTTAGTCTCCCCATGAATTGAAAATAGAAATACCATATCTATATTCGTTTAATATTGATATCCTCCATCATCATTTTTACGAGATTCCGATTCTTGTTATTATTATAAAACCAAATAGTTATTTACTGCTATATATTATACAATGAAAAACTCTCCATTATATAATGTCTTTACTCTATCTATCTTTGTTTTAATTGTTTCTATCTATGTGATATGATATATTTATATTTTAATTTTATGTTTTTATTAAGCTTTATAATAATTTAATATATTTATACCCATTATTGTGTTGTAAAATTCATTTAATAGGGTAAAATTATATATTCCTACATAATTTATAAATTTTAGTATTCAAAATAATTTTTGTTATGTAAAATCTATATATAAGAATTATATTATGGTTTAATGACATGTATTATTTTTTAATATCAATGAATACAAAATCCTTTAAAAATAGCTGTTTAATTTAAAATAATTTCATGGATTCTATGTTTTTATTAAACATGGGAAATATTTTAAAAAAATCACAATAGTTTAATGTAAATATATATAGTCTAATGACCATTCAATCAATGAGAACGACCTTATACTATTCTAAGGAACCAACCCTGGTCTCCCCTAAACATGGTATATGATCGAGCATGCAGTAAGGCTGGTAGTCTGTTTCCAATCCACTAGGGATAAATGCTAGCACATAAAAATCCATGGCCTATCTTTTAGGAAATATTTCCCTAATAAAAATAATAAAACTATGGTATCACAATAATAGGTAATAAACAGGGGACAATATATTTCATAAATTAATGAATATACCAAGAAAGTATGCATCAGGAGATGAAAAATAAAGATTAAAAATAATTCAATAGATAGGTTTGTATTTAAGTAAATATACGGAATAAAAGTATAATAACAAAAAGAAGATGAGATAAATATGACTAACCACTGTTACATAATTTTTATGTTAATGTGATGAAACACCAAATTCACCTCCACAATACCTGATCCAAGAGATCCAAGATTATACACTTTTTCCAGTAATATTTATAAGCCTATAAGAATATAGGAACGAGTTAAATAGCACTATATCTCATCATCCACTGACCCAATGCAAAACCCAATTAATGTAAATCTATAACATACATTTCAAAATAAGGAAAAAATATATTGTTGTTGGGGTTTTCATTTAAATGAATTTGATAGAATCTACCTTTGAAAAAACACTCCATTTTTATGATATTATTCCCAATTAAAATCGGAATTTATTTTTCTCTAAAAATTCATTCAAAAATTAAAATAAAAGCAGTTTTAAGTCATCCCACGAATGAAAGAGTAAATAAATTTCAAAAAACTGCAAGAAATAATACATTAGAAAATATATCATCTCAATGGAATCCTTTGTGATCAATGGGTATTGATATAAATATAATCAGACGTGGTCTTAAATAATGAAAAGTACATATACCATTTAAAAATGTACAAATCAATCGACCTACCCATACTTCTGGTCCCACCCTTCCTCACATAACCTAGGGAAAACATCCCATATATTTCTCTATGACCCCACATAGGGACACTAGCTAGATAATTATTCATAACTATTGTGAATGTATATCTTTACATCCCAAAAACCCAATCAAGTCTTCCCATGACATATAAAAAGTGGTAAGAATTTTAGTTTAATAATAATTCCATATAATAATAATAGAAAAAAAGTCTTTAACATCACATCTCCTCTAAACATCCATATATGAAAATCCCTCTTTTCCAAGAAAAAAAATTCAATTCAATCTACCATGATTGTGATACATATTAAAAGAATTAAAACATCAAATATTTCCATCACATATAAAGGGGAATGTCCCCTAATTTTTCATTTTCAAAATTAACCATTAAAAGATCCAACCGAGCCTTGGAGTCTTTATTTAACGACAAAATAAGGAAGCAATCCTTCATTAAACCAAAGAAATCATCCATTATATTACTTTAATTAATACATGTTCTCAAAAAATTACTCAAGAAGGAAAAAACACCCACGATTTAGAAAAAGACAATTTTTAGTTATTTTGGAAGTCAATATCACATACAATCTAAATATAATACCATTAATGATCCAACTTTGAATTTAAATTTAGAAAACAAGGAATGAACCTTTAAAATAAATTTAATGAAAAATTCACATATAATCCACTTTTTTTACATCAAATGAAAATTTAATAACGATATAATTCATTGATATTTTAAAAAAATTAGCAGATAAAATGAAATAAATTTAAAATCCATCATGAAATTAATTGTGATCATACATTAAATTTTAGAGATAGATGGATGGGATACCTCCATTAAATCTGGTTTTATTCAACTATTATGGTGGTAATATAAAATGGAAAAAGAAAAAAATCATTTTGAAACAAATGTGTATCCATTGAAAAACCTAAAATATCAAAATACCCTATCGAAGAACTATTCTAGATATTATATTTATCTTATATAGATCTGATGGTTATGGAGGATAGAAGCACAAGATAGAAAACAAGAAGATATATTACCATGAAAAACCAACCTCAAGACATAAGTAAACACAAGAGATATATAATATAAAATTATAAAATACATAGAGTATATGTGAGGGGACATAGGTATTAACTGATGGAGATAAGGACCCACAAAAAGGTGAAACATGATTTCTGGATAATTTGTTAAAAAAACTATAAAAAATTGTCTTGTTGTATTTACTGTGTAAGGTAGTATTCATGGTATAGACCGTCTTTCACCTCAAATAACCATGCTTTGAAATATTCCTAAACTATTTTTATTAATTCCACATAACTTCATGAAAAATTTGAGATATGATAAATGATAGATATATAAAACTTGATAATGATATGGAATAATCTCTCACAAAATAAAGTACTATAATATGTAACTTCTACTGGAGTCTTCTTTCATAGAACCTTTGAGACTTTCAAAAACAAATGAAAAATAATGAACCATATTAAAAACCTATTAATAAATAAATAAAATAAAAATAATGTTCATGTTGTGATAATTATTTTCACTATATTACTTTATATGCCAATAATGTCTTGATTGAAATGGTTAATCAAGAATAAGAATAATTACACAACTTATGAGAATCAGGAAACCCAAACAACACATCTAAACCCAAACACAAAAACAGAACATAAAGAACACCGATCATAAACCCCAAAAAATAAAAATTAAAAACAATATAATACTAATGAAATGATAAACTAATATTATCTATAAACATCTATGGAAAAAATGTAAAAAAGTATCAATTCACATAACTAGGCTCCAAAAAACAATGACAAACACCAAAACAAATATGAAACCAAAGGCTTGATTTCTAAAAGTACAACTTTAATAGGTTAATAAATAAGAATTAATGTATATAGATAATATAAATAATGATTAAATTTAGGGTTTTTAGATACATATTCACCGATCCTAGATAAAAAGAGTGACAAAACACTTTGACTTGAGAGACTCAATATTTATGGACTCTCCACCACCTTAAAATACTACTAAGAATAAAGTTCATTCTAAAATGATAGCCTAACCCATGAAAGAAAATAGAAAATAAAACTCAACATGGTTGGAATGGCTTATAATAGGTTTCAAATTCAATTAATCTATTAAATATAGATTAATAATCCTCTTTATCTTAATTAGAAAACAACCCTTAATAAAAAATATCTTCAAGAGACACACCATATAATCATAAAAAATAAAACTGTAATAAGATTTTTAAAAATATTATCACCTCAAGGAATGAAATAGATATATGGAAAATAATATTTCAATAGATAATGCCTCTTATAGAATCATACATCCCCCATAACTACAAATTCTAGTGTTAGGTCATGTGAGGAAAACTCGAGATCATGTTTTGGGAATGTTGGCTACCAGTGAATCGAAAAAATAATAATAGTAATACCAAAAATGGATCTGAGTTCCCGCATCACTTAACCAATATTTTCTTAAAATTATCATCAAAAATTAATGTCCCAACCTATGGCCAAATTACACAAATACATGATAAGGATAGTGATCATAGAGTTCTAGGAACCCCAAATGAAACTAATAACCCACATGAGATCATAAAGATAAATTATAAGATAAAAAATCAAAAATAGATCAAATAAAATATTTTATCGTCTCAACTAATATCTATAATTTGTAAATTACTTCATAAAAGCACATAGATTCAAAATCATTAAAAAATATTCATAAAAATCTAGGGACTCAAAATAAGTTAATGATCACATGAGAATCCATGTAAAATAGATCCTTACATCACCATGATTGAATCCATCAATGAAATTGGAAATACAAAAATAGATCATTGATAATACAAAATCCACTAATACCATAACTTTTATAATATATGGTCAATTAGAGGAATATAAAAAATATAATAAAATATTTACATCACCATCAAGTTCACTAAGTTGACCCATGGGATCTTCAAAAAGGATAGATTTAACTCATCTATTTTTATGAGAAAATCCCCCACCTGACCTTTTTAGAATATGAAAATGTTCACTAGTATAATAGGGTTTAGGATCATCCCAAAAATAAGTTTTATTTTTTTTATTTCTTCCCACACTGATTGGGACATACTAAAAAAAATTATCATGTCTAACCAGAAATTCTAGAAGAAATTTGACATGCCTCCCTATATGCCATAGATTGTTGACTAGAAGTTAGGGTATGAGGTATAATTATGGGGAGACTATATATTAAATAATCATAAAAGATAATAGGTATATAATTAAATATGTAAATAATATAAAATCAGATCATGTAAAAAAAATATACCATCAGTAATGAATGAATGTTAAAACAAAAAACTTAGTAGCCTTAACTGAAAACATAACATTAATCAATAAATATACTTCTCACATATATAAATGTAAAATAATATAAAAAAAGTCATTACACCCTCTACTAAGGATATCATTATCTAAATATCCAAAATCATATTAGGCTATCCTGATAGAAGATCAAACCTGAGCATTAACCCAACATATACCTACAACAATAAAGGATTTCTTGTGTACCCAAAGGTCATGGAAACCTTAGTAGGGTGTAAGTAAAACACAATATGAAACCACTGATACAGTTCAATACCTGATTGGAAAATAAATTGTACATTATTTATATGATCTTAGTAAAAAATAAACATGCAATCCATAAATATGAAATCATATACTCTTTTCATTAAGCGCACACAAGTAATAATCAACCATATACTTAGTAGTCATTCACCTACCAATCCTTTTTGATCCATCCGTTTTATCTTCTTCAGATCTATGTTGGAACATAGTCCTAATGGATTCCATTAGAAATCATGGACCCCCCCTGAGGACTGATCAACATGTCACTGGACATCAACAAGTAATTGAGACTAAAATTCACATAGAACCTAGGATGATTGAAGTCATAGTTTGGGACACTAGGAAGTCTACTAATAATGTACTCAGTATCATCCAGGCATCGAGTCTTCAAACATTATGTGGCATCTTCATGGAATAGATTTTTATGTTGGGCCATAAGGCTATCATGTTTTTACCATATATATGGTTACATCATCATCTTTTGGAGGTTTGTTCACCCCCCTTTAATGGGTATTCACAACATCGTGGTTCACCTATAATCATTATAAAAAAATAACATCCAATAGAAATATGTTGTGCCACATAATAATAAAAAATAATTCATATAGATAAAACATAGAATATCATAATGATTCATATTAGCTATAAGTACACACATGTGATCAACAAATAAAACAAAGTCTATAATGCTATATATGCACACTCCTGGAATTGTTATTTAAACTTATCATATATATATATACATGTGTACATGTTCATACACATAATTTAATAATTCATAATGTGACATATTAAAAAATGAGGCATGAGTGACATCAATGATATGTAAACACCCACATCCAACTGGTCAACATCAAAATTGGTCACATGGGATACACACACACCCTCAAGTGATGATGCTTCAAAAATGTCCTAAAAATCAACTCAACCACAGACATATGTGATCATCATCTAACATTTTGGGCTCTAAGTCTCATTAGTGAAACAAAATTCCCAACTATCCTTGAAATATAAGGCACTCATTTGTGAGCATTCCATGACTGTTAGAGTTCGACATCCATCTGATACACAATGTTATTTTGTGGCCCTTAGAACGTATTGTAAATTCATCAGGCTTGGTTCCTTTAATTAATCAATACCTATATACCAAAAGTTAATAAATTATTATTATTAGTTCAAACAAATATATTAAATTCAGTGTGTTTCATCCAAGGTGGATAACTATATACCTTAGTGTCAAAAAAAACACACAAATCCATGGGTTAGGGTATACAGAACAAACTACATCATATGAAGTCAACTCCTAGCCCAGAGAAGCACAATAGCATTGTCCAAATCATCAATAAACATTCTACCTCCATCAAGAACCTAATTTTTTTTACTTATTATCGAACTATGATAAGTATTTAACTTTAACTAAATTATTATTAATTATATTATTATAGGGAATATCACATTTCAAGATGAAAGGAAGTATTTCAAAAATATTTACCAAATATCAACAAATATCCAAAATCCTGACCAACCACCCATAGTTGATCCATAACATTCATTTGAGGTTATTCTAAGAAAACCCCCAATAATTTCAAAATGAGATAGAGGAAAATTAAATATTATTAAATTGGAACCTTTAGAAGAAACAACCAAATTATGTACATTAGCCACAACGTTATCCAAAGAGAGTTCAAAACACTCTTGAAAACTATTAATTTTATGATGAGAAAAATTCCCAAATCAATTGAATAATATGATTTCCAATTTTACTCAATTTGAAAAAAATAATAGATCATCAAAGGAATAACATTAATCAAAAAACACATTAATCGACCACATTAATCATCATGGGACATACAATAGCCTTGTATAACCAAATAACTACCATTATCGGGAAATTCAACCAAGATCTGATTGAATTGTAATCCAATTTATTTATTTTTAATCAATCTAACAATCAAACAACGATTAATATCACAAAATATACGATGATTCAAACACAATATATACATTGAAGGATTTTAAAATAAAATAGAAACCAATAGGAAATTCGTCGATGAATGACATAATGACAAACCACTACATGAATAATTATGGGGCCAATATTGATGGAGAATAGATGATCTCAATTGGATTCTCCATTGAAACATTGATAGATCCAATTCAGTTCAAGGGGAGCTATTAGAGGGAGGAAGAGATGAGAACAAATACAAATAGATTACCAAATTTAGAGTAACAGGGTTTTAAAATATTGGGGGTCTTCTTTGCTGAAGATAAAAAAACAATTTAAAACAACCAAGTTCACCCCATAATCATAGTAGTCAAGGTCCACTAAAAAGTCTTTTTCTTACCAGCCACTAGGTACAGGCTCTCCAGCTATATATTGGGAATTGATGGGAATTTGGTGTACTGAATACAAATCGAGTTTTTCAGTATAGGTTCTCCACCTAGACAACGTGTCATGCAGGATTTCATAGTATTCTTCCCATCCCACTAGCTAGCTAGTAGTTGCAGTAATAGCCATGACTACTACATGGCTCCCAAACTAATGTTTTGAGCCTTGTGTTGACCATCTAGTATTCGTTCATGTGAAAAACTACTTATTAAGTTATCCAAACATGATTTATCTCATTTAGACAACTAGTTCTATGAATGAACCATCCAATAGATAAAGAGGTCAAATTGACTCTAAAATTCACTAAACATAATGGAGAGGGTCATTACCCAGATAGAAGATAAAATGATGGATCAAATTAATAATTTATTGAGAAGAAAATTGTTTTAATTTTAATACATCTATCCTTATGGTCTTACATTGCATACATTATTTTCCCATTGTTTGATATTCCTCCACCAGACCCTAGTAACATAGAAACCTCCAAAACCTATGTTACACCATCCATGTCAACATCAGTATTGATAACTAGCTTCACCACATGTTCAAATAAGTCAATTCCATGATAAGACACTACCAGTGATAGCTCAGGTCAAAGACCATCCCTAAAAGTCCGTTACATTAAATAATCATCCAACTAAAGATTATGATCATTTTGAACTATGTTTATAAAATAAAATTCATACCAAAACATTGATGTATCACCTTCATAAAGTCCATATATTTTAATAGCCTTCAAACCCTTCACCATATCATATAATAATTGATTGTGGAACTATACATTAAATCATTCCCAAAAATGGTCTCGCTGTAAATTTTTTTTGATGATAGACCTCCAACATTTCAACCATGTATACTCTATATTGAAGGATACAAACATACCCTTATGATATTACAAAAGTTAAATATTGATGAAAACATCCTCATTATTTAATAACCACACCACTAATTTCTAAGAATCATATTTTATGTTCATGTCAGGATGATTAAGGTTTCGTAACTCTCAAAAAAAATCCTCAAACTAGGGAAAAAGAGGAATAATACCATGATTTGATACTGATGTAGATAGAAAAACCATCCCAAGATGATTTTGATAAACCAATAATCAATTAAATAAAAAAATATGTGTACTCTAAAAATATGAAATATGATCACTATAAAAACACATAAACAAAAATCACACAAGATAGTGAAACATTTAATAATAAATATCAAAAGTCAATTTAAATAAAATCAATATACAATAGATTACAATTTCATAATAAAACTAACAATACTAATCATTATTTATCTAAATAATTGAAATAAATTTTACTTTTTGGCCCATTAAGGTTTTATCATGACTTAATTCAAAAAAATAGTCTTTAAACTGATCAATGGAACATGTCTGAAACCTTTATCTACATTACCCTTAATAACTAAATATTTAAAAACCACCCATTTTAAAATATTTTTATATTTAAATACTTTTAAAACATTCCAATTAAACATTCTTAAAATTGACCAAAATACATGTAAATAATTATTAATAACATTTATTCCCAATACAATGAGATAAAATATAAAACAATAATTGATTTAAATCTTAAATATTTTATAAACATTACCAAAACAACACATCATTATTAATTCCAAATATTTTGAATTTATTTCAAATTTTTTGAAATAATAACTTCTTTTAATACAAAATTTATCTAATAAAGTTATTTTAAATTACCATTTAACATTAATACAAAATAGAATGAACACTTATAATACATAAAAAATCATTATAAATTAATCCTAATTAAATCATAATTGAAAAATATTATTATACCAGAGAATCTATTGACAATGTAAGTATTAAACACATTATCTATCAAACTATATACTAACCATACGAAGTCCACAAGAAGTCACTTAGCTGACATACTCTATATATGATTTTACAAACCCTATAAAAGTACTTCATGACCTTATGTTTCTTCACATTTAAATTATAACTCATAAATCATTAGAAATTAGAGACTAAAATTCTAAAAAAACCAAGCTTGAACGCAAGATCAAATCATCTCTAGTGTTCATTGAAACTAATTTTTCATCATGAAATTTGGTGATCAAGTACTGATTCATGTTATTCCTCCTGATATCATTAAATACTCTATCATGTCAACCAATTTTCTAATGGAAATAATAAAAAATATTCATTTGATAATAATTTTTAACAAACCAAAGTTGGTCTACCCATGAACCACACACCCATAATAGCTAATGGAAAGGTTAAAATAACATTATCAGTCTCGTCGAGCTATTGAAAATAATCATTGAATCTATGTAAAACCAATGACACTGATTTATCCTCAAAAAAATAAAAAAGGGATATATAAATAATGGGTAATAAAAATAAAATAGAATACAACGTAAGTAATATAATATACTATATAAGTATATAACATGAAAAGATATATAGAAATAAATATTATGTGAAAATAAAAGTGTTACACTAGGTTAGTTCAAAGAATCTATGAACATGATGAAGAATTGCTGAAATAATAATGAAAAACCACCACTACCCAAAATCCTTGTGCACGTGAGGAAGTTCCACATGCACCTACATTATATATGATCCAAGAGATCTAAAATCATCCACTATAGTTGAGAATGCTTCTAAACAAAAAATTTCAAATGCGTGGGCTAAATTTCATATAATTTCACTTCTCTGTAGCTCGATTCAGAATCTTTTAAAAAATATATATAACATGGTTGTATTAAAATAGGGACACAAAATATTTTTTTACTAGGATTCCAATTTAAAACACGTTTTATGTATTTTTATTTTTTAAATTTTCCACTATAAAAAATATTAGATTCTTTCCATATTAAACAATAATTTATTTTATTTTAACAAATTGATTCTTCAATTTGAGATACAGTAGTATATGGAAATTCATAAATGAAAAATGAAATAAATTTTCACTAACAGATTGAATATATACATAAAAATATATATTTCTATTATGGAATCATAAGTGAGGAAGGGAGGAAAATCTATAAAATAGTTATCACGGTCATCAATGAACTAAATTCTGCATTTTTGATAATAACAAACACACCAATCAATAAGAAAAAACACTTGATCATACCTGGCATAGAAAAACCCAAGGGGAAGCATGTCATATAATGAACTAAGTCCCTATGTAATTCCAATTTCTATATCATAATTCATAATTAGCGTGCATGTGTACTAAGATATCCCACCCATCCAACCATGTATTCCCATGGAATATATAAGAATGTGGTCATTTAAATATAACAATATTTCCATAAAATCATTTTAAAAAACAATCTTCTAACTCCCAATCATCAACAAACACCCATAGAAGAAGATATGCTAAGTGATCCAGACATCACATATATAAATATGACATTATTTAAAATGATTATTAGTTAAAAATCATTTATTTCTATACTATATCTAAAAGGTTTTTTTTCTTTGGAAACATGTATACATAAAAGACCAGAACAAAAAAATTCTACATCATCTCCCACATAGTTATTTATAACTATTACACTTCTTAGACATATCATACATAAAACCAATATTCATATCCTAAGGAAATGGAAACATATAAAATGATGAGATTAGATTCTACGCAAGGGTAATTAAGGTATATATCACTTTTAATATAATAAGATGATCAGAGGGGTATGATAACATAATCTACTTCATGTTCTCAATAGAAATGATTCAGACACAAAAAATATTAGATCAAAAAATCTAAAACGGTTTATTATTAAAAGTATGATCAATAAGGATATCAAGTAGTAATAACCATTCAATATTCATAACACAAGAATGTGGAATTATAAGTACATGAATTTATATTGTTTTTAATATAGATAATTGATATCATTTCTTTATATAATATTCCGAGCATAGAAAAAAACTATCGTAATCACACATAAAAATTTGAACACAAACATTCACAATCATGTAAATGTTTAATATTGAGAGGATATCTAGAATAAAACATACTCACAGAGAAAATTTTAGATTTATATATTTACAATCTTGACCATTATCATCATCGTCATCTAAAGATTTTCCAATATCACATTACCCACTCCATTTGAGGGTAATAATAGAAGCAACCATAAAACAATCAAAATATATTCTTATATATACCAAAAGTTTATGATAACATTTATTATTTTATCATAGCTTATCATGTGAAAAATAAAATGGTTTTATCCATGATTTAATAATAATAATCAATAACCATCCATATAAATGATGTCGAATGTGTCATTAGATTAGGTCCTTATAAAACCATAAGAATCATCAAATGATGCATTCATATATAAAAATATCTTAAATCCAATAGGACATTTAAAAAAACACAATTTTCATTTGAAAATAAAAATTTTAAATTCTAAAAATTTATAGAATATTCAGCAAAATATTTTTTCTAAAATTATCCATGAAATCATGAAAATTAAGAATCAAACCAAAGATTATTAATGAAATTGGGAAAATTAATTCATGTTGAATTCGTTAAACTAAATATTCTATTCACCCTTGGTTGAATGTTACCCATTCATAAAATGAAAAGAAGACCCCTTTAAGAAATATCAGATAAAGTAACTATATGTGTAATAATTAATTTAACCTATCATTGTAAAATTGTAAAAATATTAAAATAAATACTGTAAAGTAAATATGGTAATTGGAGAAATATTCCTAAACAAAGAAGAAATAAAATATGCTTTTGTTACAAATATTTTATCGATCATTTTAAGTACCAAGGAGGATGGAATTCTATTATTACATGAAAAATACATAAAAACAATTGGAATATTAAATATATGTGGATTAAAGGATAATATCCCTATAAATTCCCCCAAAAATAATTTATCATAGACAATCCCCCCCCAAAATCACAACATAAATTTATTAACGCATTAGTATTGCAAAATTAAAAAAAAACTTTATAAAAAATGAACATTATATTATTTCTTTAAGTCAAAAAAAACCTTCATGAGAATAATAATAAAATATATTCATAAAAAATTTATATGACACTTAATATAAATAAGCTTTGATTTAAGAATGTGTCTCATATAAATAAATGTAACCCAAAAAACCCCTACCATTGGTATTTTCCAGCTTTATATGAATTTAAAACGTTTTTTATAAATAAACATTTATTATAATTATATTAAAAATTATATTAGTACATATCATATAATAAATTATTTACTTATAAACTCTTGAAACCTTTTTTTAAAATTCCTTAATAAAATAACTCTTTCAGATGATTACTGTTTCCACTTTTATTCATGTTTTGATTTGGTGGATCTGACCCCTATACATTGAACAAGATTCCAAAATATATATAATTTCAATAATTAAATGAGTATCATATGTATTTAATATTTAAAACATTATAACTATTTATATAAAATTGATATGAAAATGAATTATATCACGTTGGGGATATGGTAGTCATTACATACACAAGGCCAGTGTTCCATATTTTCAATATATGAAATGGGAGGAAGGTAAATAATAACATTCCATTAAAAATAATCATCATATAATTAATATAATATTTATTCATTAATTTTTTAATCATTACGATCAATTTAAATTATAAATAAAAAATGAATCACGTTGGTTTTTTGGTGGTTGTGGTCCACACATTTACACAAGAGATGTAATCGTTTGATAGTATATGTGATGTTAAGAAGGTCGATAAAAAACGACAATTCCGGAAGAATAATTATTTCATATATATCATATAAAAATATAAATCCATCATAATAACTAATAATGATATATTATGATAGAAAATAAATCATACCATTACATGGTGGTGGTAGTCCTTGTGTACACACGAGTGATGTTTATATTTACTATTTAATTGGATTGAGGTGGAAAATGGTTGTGAAGTATTCATAATAACATATTATTAGATTTATTAAATATAATTTAAAATTTTATTATAGATAAAATATGTTTATATGATATGGAATAAGAAATAAAAATTGTATAAATTTGGTAATGCAATTTCCTCATCTTTAAGAGAACAGACTTTTCAAACACCTTATCCTTCCAATGATAGAATTTGTTAAAGAATAGAAGCTTTGTGACAAATGAAATGAAACAATTTTGGTATAAAATTATTGTAAGGATAAGGTATACAGTTTATATTTTGTGAATATGGGATTGGAGGTGATGTCTTTTATAATTGAGGGAAATGACACACTTCAAGTTATATAAAAGATAAAATAATATATATCTCATATACATGTCATGTGAAAAAAGGGTACAAAAAATAGATTATAATATGTAATATGGTATAAATAAACTCTATTTATTGAATTTATACAAGTATTTAATACATTTAAATCCGTACATCTTTTTTAAAATCACTATTAAGAATCATTTATCTGTATCCATGAAAGGATAGTTTTTTTTACCAAGATAACATAATTGTATGGATAAAATTAGAAATATAATTATAACAAAAATTTCAAATTATGATTCTATTTTATTATATTTTATTTTTAATGATGGTATAAATTACTTTTAATATATGATATTAAAAATCTTAAAAAATGTTTTTAGGATAATACCAGATTAAAGGATAAAAATCAAATTATATTGAAAGAATTAAAAAAAAATTCCATTATTTTCCACATATTTAATAAAAAATAATTTTCATTATACTTTTGAAATAGTCTATAGTTGAATGGGACATTTAAACCAAAACCTAAAATTGAATGACCCAAAAATATTATTAAATTTTAATAAAATATAACATATCTTCACGAATGTCTATCATGGGTTACAAAATTCTTAATAATGTTTTAAAATATAATATTTTAATACATGAAAAAGTATTTAGTCATAATAAATATTTAAATTAGATAGTTTTATGTGTATACAGATTTCAATTCTTTACCAAATATTTTTAATTATGTTTTACTTATTTCATCCTCACTGAGGACACAAATATTTACCATGGTTAATATTCATAATAACCCAAAATTTTGTTGAACATATTTCTTTATATTTTTTAAAAAAAAATCATTTTACAAGATTTAATTTCTTGAAGTGGATAATCTAAAATTTAATACAAATGTGTATGAAATAATTAAAATTAGTTTTTAGAAAATTGGGACTTTAAACATAAGAATGAATTCACACAATAATTAAATATAATTGTGATTCTTACAGAATTATTTACATTATGTTTAATAAAATGGATCTTATATTAATTTACAAATAAATATAAAACAAAAGAGAACTCCTAAATTTCATTATTTAATGAAAATAAATTATAGTTGTACAAAAATTTATATTTTTCACTATTTAATAAAAAATAAATATTTTTTGAAAAGTAAAAAAAATTCAACATATATAATATTGACATATTTATTTAAAATACTATATTTTTACATCAAATAAAATCTCTAAAAATAGTAGAAACTAATTATATTTTCTATAAACAAAATGTAATTAAAAAATTTTTTTAAATTTTTTTTTTAATTAATATAATCTATTTAATAAAAATGAGTTTAAAATTATAAGGAATAAATCTATAAAATTGAATTCTATATAACCTTTACACATTTCTTTCATATATTTTTCCTACTAATCATATATATTAATTTAATGGCTAGGTTATAATGGTCAAATTTAATATAATTTTTATAGTATAATATATATCTCTTAAGGATTCATGATTTATGTAAAGAACTCTATGAAGAATATTATTGTCTTAAAAAAATTGTACATTTTTAAATCCACCCTTGAAAAAAAAAATTCACACAATTTTTATCTCAGTAATCAAAGGATCAATATATCAAGATAGATTTTTTGAAAATCCAAAATGTATAATGGGATAATAAAATTTTATTTGAAAAATGTAAAAGGGAAACATAAAGATTAATAGAAATAAAAATTATTTGAGAACCCAAATGTATTGAATCAACCAAGGTGAACCCCAAACCGGTCGCTCGATTCTCCTCAACACAATGCCTTCAATGATATCTGAATCTTCTCAAAATGGTGATAAGCCCCATAGATATCAATGACAAAAAAATGAAATGATTTCACCACATATTATTAAAGAAACAAAAAAAATAAATAGATAATCGCAATAGAACTACGTATATAAATAAAAAAAATAAACAACATCATTAAAAATAGAGAATACAATAGAAAGTAGACAATAAAAAACGAAACTGATCCAAAGAAACTAAGCCTCTAGGTTTCCCTGAGGGTCACTCTCCTATCCCAAAATCCATCATTTCCCTCAGTGATCGAGACCAAATAAAAATCTTCCCCAGAATATAAAAACAATAAGAACTATATGAGTGAGTATTAAAACATTGTAGGCATGACAAAAATAATCTATTCCCACTTGTTTTAATTTATACAAAAGATCAATCAATCCCATAAATAAAATACAATATATATATAGATATATATGTATATGTATAATTAGGTTTTCACACATTTTCATATTTAATACAACAAATAGTCCATTTCCATTCTTCAATTTAAACCCATATTCCTTTACATGAAGGAATGGTTATCCTTTTATAATATAAGGTTGATTTTTTTACATAAAATTATAAAAAGGGGGTGAAAAGATTTTCAAAATATTTTCTATAAGAGCTGGTCAACAAATACAATAATTTTAACAAACAAGAAACCCATAAATTAAGATTGAATCAATGATCACATAATATGGAAAATGTTGTAAAGTATATATTCATAACCAACCAAATAAAGCATCTCAACCGTTTACTACAGACTAATATGTGTTGAAGTATATGGAAGGACATGGGATCTCGGTGAATAATCTAGAACATTCTATAAATATAAATATTCCCATCAGCATGACTCACCTAATGACATAATTCTTTCCCACTTGCTCAGTTCTTGACCTACCTGTCATAATTTTGGGTTACTCCCTTAAATCGTATTAAGGACCATTCTAAGGGCCACTAGACAAAGCAGAATCAAAACCTAGAGCAACAACTATTCATCTAAAACTAACTAGCTATTCCAAGTTCTCATGTTATGACAAAGGAGGTGTGATTAGTTTTAACCAATCAAGAAACCAACAACATATACAAATATCATGCGCACAACATCACACAGATGCATCACCCCGAACCACCCTAAAGATTCAAATATTTTCTTTTAACCAATATATGATAGAGGATTCCACATCATCGACCAACAATACCATTCAACTTATACAATGAATGAAGATTATCCAAGTAGAGTTTTTCTAAAAAACCATATAAAAAATGTTCTTAATGGGCCTCAAGAAATCATTATGAAACCAATCATTTCTAAAAGAATCCAACAAGTTATTTAAAAAATTCAGAACTACTTTGATCCATTTAAGAAAAACCAAAGAATTATTTTTCATTCCATACACCTTTAAAAATCTAGACCCTTACCTTATAAATCAGAAATCACCTATAATGTCTAAACATACATTTTATAAAACACTTTTTTTGAAGTACTTAATAATAAAATATCACATATACTTCAAAATAAAGAGAAAATAACAAAAATTCATGATGAAAAATTATTCCAAAAATAATAATTCACTAAATAACATCAATGAAAGGTGTAAAAAGATACAAATCAATGATTTTTAAATTTAAAGGACACGTGTAAAAGAAAAACTACCTCAAATTACAATTGATTCAACAATTCCAACCCAATTCAACTCTATGATGGCTCAAAGGAGAAAGGACATTCAAAAAGAACCAACACAAAAAAACCCCCAATATAAAAATCCAGATACATGAAACCTACATCCCTTAGACCAAGGAATATGAATAACTCATGATGAAATGGATGAATAAGGAAAAGGAAGAAGAAAAGAGGGAATTTTCACATTCAACCCAAAATCATGATGAATCTCTATATTCCACCATAGGGAGTAGAGTAGAGGCTTGGATAATAAGGAATGGGCACCCTTTTTGTCATTTGAACTAGTAGGGGATGAAATGTGGCGTTTTGGTGTTAAAATTTTAATAGGGTATAAATAAAATTTTACATTTTTAATAAATTGGTCACTGAACATGGTTAGGATGAAACATTTCCTAAACTATGCACCAACTGTGTGCCCCTTAGTAGACACATTAGGTACCTTCACACTTTGGTAAACCATTATCCATCCATGATATGTGGATCTTCAAAAATTTGTAGATCCATTTACATGCCTTCCACGTAGTTTTCCTAACCATGCAGATGTCATGCACCCTTGTCTAGACACACCCATTTACCCACACCATTTCTCCTAGGATCTTCAAATTTTGAACCAAAAGATGCATAAATAATGCATCTCAAACCATAAAAACTCTTAATGAAATTAAAAGAATATCAACATCATGAATCCACACATTTTCCCCATAACCATGCACATAAACCATGCAACCAAATAAAAATAGCCCGAGCGAAAAATTGTAATCATAAACACTTGAAACTCGATAGAGAGAAATGTAGAACAAAAATATAAACAAAAATAACAGAAGTAAATAAAAATAAGGGCATGAAATTTTACCCCACCATAATGATTTGTATGCCTATAAATCCATAACATCTCTAGTTGACCAGTGAAATACAATGGTTCACAAACCCGCATGATCTGATTCCTTAAATTTAAAATAACTTCGACAACCATAACAATGAAATAAAAAATCTGACTTAAATAAAACCAAAAAAATCTATCAAATTTGTGATAAATTAGGGAAAACTCAAACTACAACTTCTATAACCATTCCACAAATAAATGTTCGAAATTCACCCAAAATCCCAACATCCACCAAGATAGAAAAACTGTCACGACCCGTCCTCGGGGCCCGTGCCGTGACTACCCCAAGCCCGCCTTCCATAGGCCAGGGGCTGGCGACTAGCACCAAAGGCGTAAAATCCCGATAACTGGGAAGGCATTGCCTTTATAAAGAAAACAAGCACCACAGAGTACAAGCGGAAGTAAAACACTAAGTACAAAAGAAGAGCTGAAAAGTAAAAAGGGGCCGGAAATACAAGCCCAACTGTAAAGTACAACTCGAAAGGGAAAACAGCAACTGAAAAGTAAAGCTGCTACGCTGAGATGTCCACTGGAAATCCCACCTGAAGGGTGGGTACAGATAGCTCCTCTGCTCTCCGGGTCCCGCCATCCGCTCCGAGTATGTCCCGCCCAGTGGTCCACCTCCGGGTACCGCCTCGTCGTATAGTCCACCTCCAGGTACCGTCAAGTCCTCGAACCTTCGGCTTCTGTCAGCACTGTCCGTCGTCTGCAACCAACACAACGAGGTGCGGGCATAGCCCGTGCAGGGGTGAGTATAACGATACTCAGTAGGGACCCCGAGACCCTCATGGTCTCACTAAAACCAACAAGGATAACCACAAGAAGATCACAACAGATAAACTCTACTTAGGTATATGCCCATACATATACCTAAGTTATCAAGTAACCCATCTCAGTCATGAGGAAACACAAGGATCATGAGATCAACGGATAACCACAACCCGGGTATATGCCCATACATATACCAAAGTTTAGCAAGTGACCCATCTCAATCATGAGGTAAACACAAGGTCAATAGTCTCAGCTCAAACCAGGATTTTCATTATCGAAACCGTAACTGCTGAAGAGCTCCGTCTCTAGAGTGTACAGTGGTCCTGTCACGACTCCGAGGTACTGCTCACTAACCTAAGACTGCTGAGGTACTCCTCCTGTCGAGTACTGCGGGTTTGCGGCCAACTACCTGGCGCTCCGTCCGCTGAGGGTCTGTCGCCAAATACCGGGCGCTCGCCCAATTAGCCTACTGAGGTACTCCTCCTGTCGAGTACCGCGGGTTTGCTGCCATCTACCTGGCGCTCCGTCCGCCGTGGGTCTGCAGCCAAATACCGGCGCTCCGTCCACTGGGCTAGTCGACTCACTCCAAGTCGAGTCGGTCAAGCAGTCGTCAGGTCTCAGCCGGCTACACGGTCTCCGTACTCTGCACGCTCGTCTCCGGGAGGGTCCGCTCCACGAGCTACTGGCCGAAACTCCAAGTATCACAAAGTCCCACGAAGAAGTGTCTCAAAAGTCCGTCTCGTCACAGGGGTCTCAACGCAACAGACGGCGCGTCGATCGGACGCCCGGTCTGTGAGTTATTAGCCTTTTCGTCCCAGGGGCCCGGTTGGTTTCGAGAGCGAAACCAATCCCGGCCGTATCTCAACTGTACCCCGAACTCCCATAGGGTATACTCAAAGGGACCGTTACTCAACGTAACCACCAACGCCGCTGACGGTTCGTCAAGCGGACGTCCTGTCTGAAAGATATTAGCTTTCCCATTCCAGGGGCCCGGTTGGATTTCGGGAACAATCCAACCCGGCCATACTCCGACTGCATCCAAAACTCGGGCGGAGTATGTCAAAAGTTCCGTCTCATCAAGAGGAAGTCAACGAAACAGACGGCGCGTCAATCGGACGCCCGGTCTGTGAGTTATTGGCATTTTCGTCTCCGGGGCCCGGTTGGTTTTTAAGGAAAAACCAACCCGACCGTACTCCACCTGCGTCCAAACCTCGGGCGGAGTATGCCAAAAGATCCGATTCACTAAGAGGAACACAACGCGACTGACGGCGCGTCAATCGGACGTTCGTGGCTCAAGATATGAGCGTTTCCGCTCCGAAGGCCCGGTTGGTTTCGTGAACGAACCAACCCGGCCGAACTCAAAGTAACCCGAAACCTTGAGTGCGATATACTGAAACGACCGTCTCGATCCAAGGATCGCGTTGCCGCAGACGGTTCGTCATTCGGAGGTCCGAGGCTCAAGTTATGAGCCAAAAACCGAAACTGGTCCGTAACGGGGCGGTCCGGGTCCGGGCCGACCCGGCCCGACCCCCCCCCCCCCCCCCCCCCCCCCCGGGGCGGCGCGGCGGCCGGCGGCGGCGGTCGGCGGCGGCGGGCGGCGGCGGCGGGCGGCGCGGCGGCGGCGGCGGCGGGCCGCGGTGGCGGCGGCGGCGGCGGCGGGCCGCGGTGGCGGCGGCGGCGGCGGGCCGCGGCGGCGGCGCTGGGCGCCGCACGTGGGACACGCGGGGGGCAATCAAGCCCCCCCCCTGTTTGAAGGCGGCACGGCTTTGAGCCGTGCCTTTGCAAAAAGAACGGCCCCCGCAAGTGGGGGCCGGCTGGACGAACCGGGGGGCTGTTGCCCCCCCTCCTTAAATTGAACCGCCCCCCTAATTAAGAGGGGGGTTTGAAGAACCGGCCGGGGGTTTAATCCCCCGGTTTTATGACATCCGGCCGGCCCGCTGGCCGGCCGGTTTTTACCAACGGGACCGGAAATTCCGGTCCCGCCCTCGACTTCCGACGCCGGCGGCCCGGCCGCCGGTCTTTCCTTCCGCCGCGGCCCGGAACCGGCCGCGGTCTCCTCGTCCCGCCGCGGCCTGGAACCGGCCGCGGTCTTCTCGTCCCGCCGCGGTCTGGAACCGGCCGCGGTCTTCTCGTCCCGCCGCGGCCCGGAACCGGCCGCGGCGTTCGTCATCCGGCGCGGTGCGTCGGCACCGCGCCCCTTTGCCGTGCTTCGATTCTTTTCAACGCGGCGCGACGGCGTCGCGTTCTTGAAGATTCTCCTCGGCGTAGCGCGACGGCGTTGCGTAAATTAAACGCACGGTAAACCGCGTGGTGCGACGGCACCACGCCACTTTGCTTCCATCGCAAGAATTAAACAAGAACGTTGGAGGGGGGTTCGGCCGTGTTCGTGCGGTCCGGCCCCCCTCACGTTAAATTAATAACGCAACTTAAACATTTCAACCTCAAGTTAGACATGCCAGATCCATGTTCAAGAAATGGAATAAATAAAGAATAAAACAACAACCCCTACCTCGGGTTTAAGATTCAAAGGTTCGGCTACGCTCCGCGGAAGACGGCGTCGCGGAGGTCGGGTGTCACGGAAGCCGTTCGTCAAATCCGATGACGAAGGGATACGTTCGAAGAGTCACGTCGTTGGCGAAACTTGTACGCCGACGAAGATGGTCCGAGGAGGAAACGGCGTTCCCTCTCGTTGACACCGAGAACGAAGAAGAGAGGCGTCGTTCTTCGTTCTTCGTCAGAGTTTGAGCGTTCTTCGTTCTTCGTTCTTCGTCAGAGTTGAAGATGAAGAGGAATGCTCTCAAAAGCTCTCAAGGGAACAAACGATCAACCAAAAATAAAATAAGACTACCTCTTATTTTATTAACACAACACAAAAGAATTTCAATGTTTGAAATTCAAAAAGGGGGGTTAACTCCCTTAATTAAATAAGGGTAACCTAAGCCATTAAAAGAGGCGTTAAAGATGTTGAGAGAATTTGAAAAGAAAAGGGGTTCGTGTGGGCCCCACCACACTTAATCCTCCCAAGGGAGGTTAAGTGGGTGTGGGTCCCACTTCCAACCTCCTTTGATAGGTTTTTAAATAAGTTAAAATAAAATTTGTCTTTACACAAATTTTATTTAACTTAACTGAAAAACCCCAAAACGTAACTTTCAACCCGCAACAAACGCAACTCCCGAAAAGGTCTCATTAAGCGAATATCGGCGCTGCGAGTTCATCGGTGCCCTCGGATTTCAATTCCGAGCACCGGATCAAAAGTTAGGAATTCCCGCTCGTTCGTTCACTGAACGTACCCGAGCCCAAACTTCGGAAATTAATTCCGGGCACTCCGGGCCTCGGAATCAGGTGCCGTCTGAAACCGCGCTCTTGTAAAATTCTAAAGAAAATTAAGAAAAAAATTTCCCTTGAATTTTACGGGTCTTTACATTACTCCCACCTCAGGGCTTTACGTCCTCGTAAAGATACAACAAAAACTAGGGTAACAAAAGAGGGTACTGAGCACGCATCTGAGCCTCCCGCTCCCATGTGCTCTCCTGGAGATTCCCATGCCGCCATCTGTTGCGCACAAGAGGAATCGATCGCCCATGTAGGACCCGCTCCTGGATGACATGGACCTCCTCTGACGTGGCCCGGACCATCTCCGGTCCCACCAGAGCTGCAAGATTTCTCTTTTGCCGAAAAGAGAAATCTGGTCTCATCCCCTGGATGAACCACATTCTTTGCCTAAAACAGTCGATCCTAACATGGATGATACTAATCCATACCAAGGATGACGTCGTAAGGCCTCGACGCTACTACTAAGAGATCCAACCGTTACTCTCGCCTCCAAGGGTTGAGTCACACTGTCGGCATCAGTGTGTGGTAACTGGTCTCCTCCAGTAGATGTCTCACAAGTGAGGGTCAAGTCAACAGTCAACTGGAACCTCTTAGTAATATCACAAAAGAGGACAGGAACAAAAACATCACAAAGGATGCGTCTTTTATTATTGCAGCTCATAATACAAGACGCTACACAAAAGCAACATCAACATGGAACTAGAAGTACAAGAGACGTATCCACTAGTTCTGCTCCTGTCCACCTGCTCCCAGAGCTCCATGATCGTAAGCTTCAGCTGCCTGAAGCTGTGCTCTCGCATGTCCACCTACTCCCTGTGGTCGGGGTGGACCTCCTGGTGGTGGTGGTGGCAGTGCCTCAAAGCGTCGTCCACCACCTGCTGCTCGGCCAGCTCCTCTGCCTCGTCCGCCTCCTCCCTGCGGACCGCCACGGTCGAACCTCTGCCTCTGCCTAGGTGGTCCCTCACTTAACTGTTGATCATCAGCATGGCGGGTCGGACAGTCACGAGCCATGTGACCAATCCCGCCACAGGAGTAACACTGCCCACTCTCGGCACGCCTGGCTCTGACTCCACCCCGGCTTCCCCGTACAACTGAGCCTGAGTCGTGCAGTCGGCCACCGGTAGGTCTGGTCTGCCTGGAACCCTGAGTCATCTGTCGGCTACCTGCTGCAGATGACTCTGCCACGTGCCGCCCTGCGGTGAGTTGCTGTGCTGGTGTAGACTCAGCAAGGAAACTCTCGATCAGAAGTGCCCGCTCCAGTACTCCTGTCTGAGTCGGTATGCTGAGGGAGATCAGCGATGCCCTGATCTCGTGTCTCAAACCCTGCTCGAAGGTCCGGGCCCGGAAGAAGGGGTCCCGTACCATGTCTGTCGAGTACCGAGAAAGGTCGGTGAACCTCGCCGCGTACTGAGCGACCGTCATGCTGCCCTGCCGCAGCTGTAGAAGCTCCTGGATACGTACCGCACGAAGGGTGGCTGGGACGAACTCCGAGCGGAAGAGGCTCTCAAAGTCCGTCCAAAGAAGAGATGCCTCATCGTGCACCTGGAGCATCAAGCTCCACCATCGTCCTGCTGCTGCGTGTAGTAGGCTCGCAGCGAGGATCACCATGAGGTCTGCTGGTGTCCTCACTAGCCTAAACACTCGAACTACTGCCTCCAGCCAGTCCTCTGCTGCCTGGGGATCCGTCTCCCCGCGAAACCTGGGCGGTCGCTGGCGCTGAAACTCATGCAGTGCGCTGAGGCGACGTGCATCGTCAGCGGCTGCTGCTGGAAGCATCGGGGGCTCGGCAGGTAGAGCTACCGCCGGTGCCACTGCTGACAAAGGGCCCTGCACCGAGGCCTCGTCGCTCGGTGGGCTGTCGTCACGTTCGATTCTCGGAACCCTAGCTGGCTGCCGTCGTGGGGCCATCCTGAAAGAAACAACGTAGCACGATCAAACGATTATACCTGGTGAGCTGACCTGGTTTGAGCTGTTTTAAGGGGGAAAACCTTTGAAAACACACACGCAATCAGTGTTTTCGTGCACAAAGTCGGAAATCAGTTGTCAGGGTCCTGGTGTATGGATACGTCGGCCGCCCGCACCAACACTGGACTCCCTGAACTGAAAACCACACTCGGTACTCTCAACACTATTGCTTCAGAGAAAGAAACATCAGAGTTATAAGTTCTGCGGTAGAACCGAACTCCTCTGATACCAATTTGTCACGACCCGTCCTCGGGGCCCGTGCCGTGACTACCCCAAGCCCGCCTTCCATAGGCCAGGGGCTGGCGACTAGCACCAAAGGCGTAAAATCCCGATAACTGGGAAGGCATTGCCTTTATAAAGAAAACAAGCACCACAGAGTACAAGCGGAAGTAAAACACTAAGTACAAAAGAAGAGTTGAAAAGTAAAAAGGGGCCGGAAATACAAGCCCAACTGTAAAGTACAACTCGAAAGGGAAAACAGCAACTGAAAAGTAAAGCTGCTACGCTGAGATGTCCACTGGAAATCCCACCTGAAGGGTGGGTACAGATAGCTCCTCTGCTCTCCGGGTCCCGCCATCCGCTCCGAGTATGTCCCGCCCAGTTGTCCACCTCCGGGTACCGCCTCGTCGTATAGTCCACCTCCAGGTACCGTCAAGTCCTCGAACCTTCGGCTTCTGTCATCACTGTCCGTCGTCTGCAACCAACACAACGAGGTGCGGGCATAGCCCGTGCAGGGGTGAGTATAACGATACTCAGTAGGGACCCCGAGACCCTCAAGGTCTCACTAAAACCAACAAGGATAACCACAAGAAGATCACAACAGATAAACTCTACTTAGGTATATGCCCATACATATACCTAAGTTATCAAGTAACCCATCTCAGTCATGAGGAAACACAAGGATCATGAGATCAACGGATAACCACAACCCGGGTATATGCCCATACATATACCAAAGTTTAGCAAGTGACCCATCTCAATCATGAGGTAAACACAAGGTCAATAGTCTCAGCTCAAACCAGGATTTTCATTATCGAAACCGTAACTGCTGAAGAGCTCCGTCTCTAGAGTGTACAGTGGTCCTGTCACGACTCCGAGGTACTGCTCACTAACCTAAGACTGCTGAGGTACTCCTCCTGTCGAGTACTGCGGGTTTGCGGCCAACTACCTGGCGCTCCGTCCGCTGAGGGTCTGTCGCCAAATACCGGGCGCTCGCCCAATTAGCCTACTGAGGTACTCCTCCTGTCGAGTACCGCGGGTTTGCTGCCATCTACCTGGCGCTCCGTCCGCCGTGGGTCTGCAGCCAAATACCGGCGCTCCGTCCACTGGGCTAGTCGACTCACTCCAAGTCGAGTCGGTCAAGCAGTCGTCAGGTCTCAGCCGGCTACACGGTCTCCGTACTCTGCACGCTCGTCTCCGGGAGGGTCCGCTCCACGAGCTACTGGCCGAAACTCCAAGTATCACAAAGTCCCACGAAGAAGTGTCTCAAAAGTCCGTCTCGTCACAGGGGTCTCAACGCAACAGACGGCGCGTCGATCGGACGCCCGGTCTGTGAGTTATTAGCCTTTTCGTCCCAGGGGCCCGGTTGGTTTCGAGAGCGAAACCAATCCCGGCCGTATCTCAACAGTACCCCGAACTCCCATAGGGTATACTCAAAGGGACCGTTACTCAACGTAACCACCAACGCCGCTGACGGTTCGTCAAGCGGACGTCCTGTCTGAAAGATATTAGCTTTCCCGTTCCAGGGGCCCGGTTGGATTTCGGGAACAATCCAACCCGGCCATACTCCGACTGCATCCAAAACTCGGGCGGAGTATGTCAAAAGTTCCGTCTCATCAAGAGGAAGTCAACGAAACAGACGGCGCGTCAATCGGACGCCCGGTCTGTGAGTTATTGGCATTTTCGTCTCCGGGGCCCGGTTGGTTTTTAAGGAAAAACCAACCCGACCGTACTCCACCTGCGTCCAAACCTCGGGCGGAGTATGTCAAAAGATCCGATTCACTAAGAGGAACACAACGCGACTGACGGCGCGTCAATCGGACGTTCGTGGCTCAAGATATGAGCGTTTCCGCTCCGAAGGCCCGGTTGGTTTCGTGAACGAACCAACCCGGCCGAACTCAAAGTAACCCGAAACCTTGAGTGCGATATACCGAAACGACCGTCTCGATCCAAGGATCGCGTTTCCGCAGACGGTTCGTCATTCGGAGGTCCGAGGCTCAAGTTATGAGCCAAAAACCGAAACTGGTCCGTAACGGGGGGGTCCGGGTCCGGGCCGACCCGGCCCGACACCCCCCCCCCCCCCCCCGGGGCGGCGCGGCGGCCGGCGGCGGCGGTCGGCGGCGGCGGGCGGCGCGGCGGCGGCGGCGGCGGGCCGCGGGGGCGGCGGCGGGCCGCGGTTGCGGCGGCGGCGGCGGGCCGCGCTGGCGGCGGCGGCGGGCCGCGGGGGCGGCGGGCCGCGGCGGCGGCGCTGGGCGCCGCACGTGGGTCACGCGGGGGGCAATCAAGCCCCCCCCTGTTTGAAGGTGGCACGGCTTTGAGCCGTGCCTTTGCAAAAAGAACGGCCCCCGCAAGTGGGGGCCGGCTGGACGAACCGGGGGGCTGTTTCCCCCCCTCCTTAAATTGAACCGCCCCCCTCATTAAGAGGGGGGTTTGAAGAACCGGCCGGGGGTTTAATCCCCCGGTTTTATGACATCCGGCCGGCCCGCTGGCCGGCCGGTTTTTACCAACGGGACCGGAAATTCCGGTCCCGCCCTCGACTTCCGACGCCGGCGGCCCGGCCGCCGGTCTTTCCTTCCGCCGCGGCCCGGAACCGGCCGCGGTCTCCTCGTCCCGCCGCGGCCTGGAACCGGCCGCGGTCTTCTCGTCCCGCCGCGGCCCGGAACCGGCCGCGGCGTTCGTCATCCGGCGCGGTGCGTCGGCACCGCGCCCCTTCGCCGTGCTTCGATTCTTTTCAACGCGGCGCGACGGCGTCGCGTTCTTGAAGATTCTCCTCGGCGTAGCGCGACGGCGTTGCGTAAATTAAACGCACGGTAAACCGCGTGGTGCGACGGCACCACGCCACTTTGCTTCCATCGCAAGAATTAAACAAGAACGTTGGAGGGGGGTTCGGCCGTGTTCGTGCGGTCCGGCCCCCCTCACGTTAAATTAATAACGCAACTTAAACATTTCAACCTCAAGTTAGACATGCCAGATCCATGTTCAAGAAATGGAATAAATAAAGAATAAAACAACAACCCCTACCTCGGGTTTAAGATTCAAAGGTTCGGCTACGCTCCGCGGAAGACGGCGTCGCGGAGGTCGGGTGTCGCGGAAGCCGTTCGTCAAATCCGATGACGAAGGGATGCGTTCGAAGAGTCACGTCCTTGGCGAAACTTGTACGCCGACGAAGATGGTCCGAGGAGGAAACGGCGTTCCCTCTCGTTGACACCGAGGACGAAGAAGAGAGGCGTCGTTCTTCGTTCTTCGTCAGAGTTTGAGCGTTCTTCGTTCTTCGTTCTTCGTCAGAGTTGAAGATGAAGAGGAATGCTCTCAAAAGCTCTCAAGGGAACAAACGATCAACCAAAAATAAAATAAGACTACCTCTTATTTTATTAACACAACACAAAAGAATTTCAATGTTTGAAATTCAAAAAGGGGGGTTAACTCCCTTAATTAAATAAGGGTAACCTAAGCCATTAAAAGAGGCGTTAAAGATGTTGAGAGAATTTGAAAAGAAAAGGGGTTCGTGTGGGCCCCACCACACTTATTCCTCCCAAGGGAGGTTAAGTGGGTGTGGGTCCCACTTCCAACCTCCTTTGATAGGTTTTTAAATAAGTTAAAATAAAATTTGTCTTTACACAAATTTTATTTAACTTAACTGAAAAACCCCAAAACGTAACTTTCAACCCGCAACAAACGCAACTCCCGAAAAGGTCTCATTAAGCGAATATCGGCGCTGCGAGTTCATCGGTGCCCTCGGATTTCAATTCCGAGCACCGGATCAAAAGTTAGGAATTCCCGCTCGTTCGTTCACTGAACGTACCCGAGCCCAAACTTCGGAAATTAATTCCGGGCACTCCGGGCCTCGGAATCAGGTGCCGTCTGAAACCGCGCTCTTGTAAAATTCTAAAGAAAATTAAGAAAAAAATTTCCCTTGAATTTTACGGGTCTTTACAAAAACCAATAATCCAAAAAAAAATCCAATAGAAACCACCTCTTACCAGGACGAAACAATAAACCAAACCAGGATACCAAAAATAGAGGCCCAGATAGTCACCCCACCATTTTAGAGTTCTAGTTGGATTCGTAAATATCATCAACTACCAATCATTGACACTCCCAGCTGGAACGATGACAAACAAACTTGGAAGAACCAAACAAACATGATAAAACATGAGAATCTAATCACTCAAAAAAAAAAGAGCATACACTAGAATTAAGATTTTTATGATTCACAAACATCATCCTCTTCCATCAAAAATAAGGAGTAGAGAAAAAAAGATACACAACAGTACACATGTTCACTGAAAACCAAAAAAAGTTTACACTTCCTTGAAAGAAACATCAATTAAAATGAAGGTTCAGAAAATGAACACAACATCCTTTGACACATAAATTAAAGGGAAAAACAAGAAAAAATGATAAAGGATTGAAAATAAAATTGAAAATACTATTCAAACTGAAATTGGACCAGCATCATACTTTTGAAAATAAGATGGGTGTCTTCAGAATGGGTGGTCCTGTCTCCATGTTGATTTTTGTAAACTCCGTAAAAAAACTATTGCAAGTTTGTTAAGAATCCATATGTATACACAGTCTTTGGATCACATCATCATGATGGATCCTTATTTCCATGATTTCTGTATTGAGTACACATCAAGTTATTATTTCTATAATATGATGGAGATAGATATGAAGGCTTATTAATTCTCATATAAACACCACAAGCTTTAGGACTCTTTCTGATATCCTTAACGAGATTCCCTTCACTACTTCCCAAGACTAGAGGTAAGTTGGATACCTTAATAATTTCCTTTAAAACAACATCAATCATAAAAACCTCCATTACTACACCAACAAAGGAGGTTATGCGATATTCTAACATCATTGGATACAAATATAGAATCCAATTCTCAAAATGATTAGTATTTTCGTATTTTTTTCTGATAAAATTCCAGAATTTAGGGAACTAAACACTTTATCTCCCATTATGGTTGCAATGTATGATAAAAATTTAAAGCATTCACAAGACACAAAAATTTTACTCATTTCACCCTCACTAGGCTATGTCTATATAGTGTGCTTCATTGAAATTTTATTTTATCGGTTTTCCATCAATGTTTCATATATATCTTTTGTGGTCCACATAGAGTAGATATACTAATATGTGGTCTATAGAATACATTCATAGCAGTACTCAAATTTTTATTTGTGGTCTATGAAATATGATACATGAAATCCTTTTCAAAAACTCATTTTTTCTATAAATCAAATTCCAGAATCATAGGCCAAAAAATTTGGAAAACACTGAGAAACTATTAAAACTAAAACATATATATCAACAATACCATCCATACTAAAATATTATTATTTAGTTTATTTCAATAAACAAAATCACTGAAAAAAACTTAAATTGTACCTTAAGGTATTTTTTCTCGATAAAGCTCTAAGACTAAACCAACAAATTGCTGATGAAAAACCATATCTATTTCCTTCCTCACCATAAAAACATTCGAGAAATACTTCCAAATGAACTAATCCTAAAATAATTCCCAGGATAATTATTTGCAAGGCATGGTTGAAACGACTGACTTATTACAATTCCAACTAGAACCTTCATTCATAAAAGGTAGAAAACATAACCTTTTGAGACGTAAATAAACTCAAGGAAACCATTGATACATTCAATTTTCCACATCCATTCTTCTATTTATAACGGATCTACATGGCTGTAAAAGTGAGGAGTATTGAACATCAAAAACCCAAGATTAATGTTCTTAGGGTGATCAAATGTAGAATCTGATAACAGTAAAGAACCTATAACCGCACCTCGAATATCGATTTAATATTTTGTGGGGGAGTACACTAAAAAATATAAGAACCAAAAAATTATTCCAAACCAGTTCATCAACATGAACTCATATTTGAAACTTTACTTAGGCAATATTCCCAAATCCCACAAAACCATGATACACAACCATCGATTCTCAAAACATCAAAATTTCATCTTGGAAACACTTTAGAAATGAAAAAACAATTTAAATTAAAAAATCATCAATGGTAATACATGGGGCCTCATATACACATACTATCATTCCAATTCAAGAACTCGTCCACTTATTCTATTAACCATGTATTTCCTCAAACAAAACCACACAGATGAGAGCGCATGATAATACCAAAGGTAAAACCAGACTTTAAATCTTTTAAAACAATGTATTAAACCCAAGATTTAAATTCATAGTAAACTTCACACATCAAGTTTCACAAAACATTTCTTAAATTACCCAAAACATTTTCCCAAAACTATTTCATTTATGAAAAAAATTTCAATCCCCAAAAAACCAATTTCAACAAACCATGGGTTTTGGACATACTGATCCAATTTTAAAAACCCATATTCCCAGTTTTTTTCTAAAATTCATCTTACAAAAACACATTTGTCTAAGACACCCTCTAGAAAAAATGTTAGAAACTCAATTTTAAGTTCCAAATAACTATTAAATTACCTTGTAAAACATAGTTTTCACAAACCAAAAAATTATTTTCAATAAGAAAAAAAATCAATAAGACTCAAATAAGATAGAAATTGGGTAAAATAATTGCATATGGGTGACATTTTCATATGGTTGGTGGTTATATTCCAATCATACCATCATCATGAAGTTTCTTTTTGGACCATATCCCCATATCAACATTAATTTACAGGCCATGTGAACTCACTAAGACCATTTTCTCGACTAACATTTCTTTTTCCCATGAACTAAACATCCCACAAGAACTAAACAAACCAAGAAAAACATGAATTCCCATGGAAACTCGAGGTTCAGTCCCGAATGTGTTTGTTAGAAACACCCCGAATAACCACACCACAAGCTCCAATAGTCTTAATCTATCTACCTTAACACCCAAAAATACAAAATCACTGTCTAAAAATTGTTCATCAAAAGAATGTAGGCTATATTAACATTTTCTCAAAAACCAACCCAGGTCAACCCCAAAATAGTCTTATGCTTCGACCTAAGATAATGATCGAGATGGGTTTCTGATCCTCTTGAGCTATGAATAAGAACCATTGTAATGAATTAGAATCAGAGGGAACATTTTCACCCAATTAGAATAAAAACCAATGGAAATAAATAGAGTATCCCTACATATATAAATATGTAAACAAAAAAACTTAATAGAATCATTAAAAAACAGATAAAACAACTAAAAACTTAACAAAAAAACAAAACCAAACCAGATGAATGGTAAATATCTATGTGAAACAAGGGCCAGTATTTAATCCCGAATCCCAATATCTCTGGTGATGATAGAGAAAAAATTGGCACCCACACTAAAATAAAAAAAAAGAATAATTATAGGCACATGTATTAAAACTCAGTAGGTGTGCGCATACAAATATAATTATATTAAATTTCATTTAAAAAAGAATAATAAATCATAGTTTTTAAATAAAATATATATAAAACTATGTTTTCACACATTTTCATATAAAAAATACATGGTCCATTTCCCTTTCTGAATTAGAATCCATATTCATTTCTAAGAAGGAAATGTTAACCTTTTAGAAGATAAGGATGATATTTTACTTAAAAAGGGTCAAAGGGAGGGTAAAACATTTTAATTTTTTATCACTCCTATAAAAATACATAATTTTTATGAATTAATTAAAACGTACAAGGAGACAAAATAAATAATTACATAACATTGGGAATGGAATATAGCACACATGCATAGCCATCCAAAAAAATAATTTCAATCATCTATTGTAGAAAAATAAGTGCTTAAATACATGGGATAACCTAGGATCATTTTGAATAATCTTGAACATATTATAGATATGACTCATATTGTATGAATTCCTCACCCGATGACATCATTCTCACAAAAATTCTTGATTCGTACCCTACCTAGGCTAACCGAGGGGCACTATCCTAAGGCAGAGTAAGGTTTATAATAAGGGCTACTATCCATAGAAATTTCCTAAGCTACTACATCGACCATTCATCGAAAATTTAATAGCTATACTAGGTTCCCATGTCAATATTATAAATCTATGGTCAAATCCAATGAATAATGAAACTATGCACATGTACACATATCAAACACACAATATCATATACAAGAATCATCTCAAACCACTCCAAAGAACATTCTCCTTCCTATTGACTAATTTATCATGAAGGAGTCCACATAGATGACCTCACATCCTATTAAAAATAAATATTTCATGAGGATTATCTCAAGGGAGTTTTCTTAAGAACCAATTTATCTGAAATTTAAAATGAGGCTCAAGTAACCATTAAGAATCCAAACATTTCTAAAAGAGTCCAAAACATCATTTACAAATACGAAACCACTCTAAAATAAATTTATCAAAACATAAAATAACATTTATTGAATCCAAATTCCTTTAACATTCCAAACCCAAGCCTAATAAATCAAAAATCAATTAAAAAATCCAACTGAACATTTTATAAAATAATTAGTGTGGAACGCTTAACAAAAAATTACATACACATTGAATAAAGAAAGAAATGTCTTCATTTCATGCTAATACCTTATTCAAAAAATCATACACCACTAACTAATATATGGAAGGTATGAAAATAAATAAATAAATAAATATTAATTTTAATGGACAAGTGACATGGGAAACCTCCCTAAAACCACAAGTGCTTCAACAATGCAAAAAAAATCAACATAAAAAATTCCCAAAAGAGAAAGGACCTCAAAGAAAGAATCTTAACAAAAAAATCCCAAACTAAAGGATAGTGGAATATAAACCCTAGATCTATATGACCATTTAAGAATAAAAATTCATTATAAAGTTGAAAATGTTGGAAGAAGAATATGAAAAAATGATATTACCATGAGGATTCATAAAAAATCATTAAAGAATCTATTTATTCCACCCTCAAGATAAGAGGAGAGGCTTAAAAAATAAGGTAGGGACCCCCTTTGGGTCATATAAACTAAGATATGATAAAATAGTTAATTTTATCGTTAAAATCCCAAGAGTGTAGAAATAAAATTATACATTTTTTATGACATGGTAACTACACATGTTTAGCCTACAATGTTTCCCAAACAATGTTCTAACCATTCACCCCTTACTTGGTATAATGGGAACCCACATGATTTGTCTTCACAGTTTGGAAAACTATTCTCAACTATATGAAACAGTTCTGTAAAATATTGCAGAACCATGCACATGACTTCTTCATGGTTTCCCTCATCATGCCCTAGTCATGCTCCCTCGACCAGAAGAATATAAGGACTCATAGTATTTATCGTGGGAGATGCATGGTTTGTACCAAACCAGAACCACCCATGCAACTCAACCCATGAAAGTTCAAAATGAAATGAAAAGGCACACAGCTTCAAGAAGACACGTGGATTCACATTAACCGTAAATCTGAAATTTTGAACTAGATAAAAACAACCTGCAACTCATACTTTTAATATGTAACACCTGAAGCTCAAAATAGAGAACTGATGAACGAAAAGAGAAATGGAAATTACAGAATAAAATAAAAACTTTCGAGTGACACAAATTTAGATGAAATGTAATAGGATGTGAAAATATATACGACAAGGTGAAATATAACATCTAAATAATAATAGAGAGTGATAGATACCAAAAATATGATAAATTTAATGTCCAAAAATCATAAATTAGTATGAGATAAAAAATACCATCAATTCAACAAAAATTAAGTTAAAAGGAAAACATTTTCTTCATGATCATTTTCATAGAATTGATGGATTAGTTTATTATCATCTTGGAGAACATGAGATAATATAATTGCATAATTTAATTCAATTTCATTTGAATAATTTTATACTTTAGTTGTAATTGGAGCAGTTTATACTTAATCAATTATTCCATGAAATTAATATACAACATAATGTTTTCATTCATGAATTATTAAATTAACATTTAATTTTTCATATGATCCATAAAATAATTGAAATTCATTTCTCTTATCTCTATAAATTTTCAATAAACAAAATGGTGAGAACATGTTAATGAATATATATAAATCATCCTATTTGGGAGTAATAAATTTATCTTTAAATAATTAACAATAATGATAATAGTTCAATTGAAACCATTCTATAAAAATATAACATTAATAATCATCCAAAATATGTCTGAAAAAATTCAAAACCCACAATTTATATAGAATCCCAATAAATTTCCAAAATCAAATTATCTTCAATTTATAGAGAACATAAAGTATGTCTGATTTTCACATACAAAACACATGAATACAATGATCATATACTCTATTAAAACATTCAAATCCTTTCCCAATATCACCTACATCACTATAAAACATCAATGAATACATAAATACTTTAAAAAGATAAATTTATCCTTATTACTTAAATAAACTCGTATATTATTTAATATGTTTCATAAATCCCAAAATGTAATATTCTTTACTAAATATAACAACAATCAATTTTTTATCATATCGAAAATAAATTACAACGTCATCATATTATCCAAATAACGGTATCAATATCAATCATATAATTATCCCAACTAAACATTATTACTATAACACCCCGACCCCAGCAACCCAAAGTCGGGGCATTATTGCGTAACATTGGCATGATCACAATGATCAAGTCTCGAAAGACCGATTAGTTTAGTAGCATTAAAACACTAGATACATTCATAAGTTTTACATTACATCATAAAGTAATACAAAACTACAAAAACTTCTTGTCTTCATATTCCCTCATACTATCCCTGCATGTCATTCATAATATACTTCTTCACATCTTGGAAAAATTAAAACATTGGAAGGGGTGAGCTCAGATGCTCAGTAAGGATAACAATATAGCGGAAGTTTTCATAAATAAACAGAAACATTTATGATAATGTATAACTAAAACAAAATCCTTTTAAACTTGAACTTCAACATAATATAGAAAACGTAAAATGGGATAGTTCCATTTACTTATTCACATGGATATTCTACTGGTCAAATAACCACATGAAATATCAATAACCACTTTCATAATGTTGGAATGCATAATTCCAGACTATCATAACCACGTAGCCAAGGCCTCATGCCAAGACTACAAATAATATTTTGTCAAGGCCTCATGCCAAGACACTAGTTTGTCTCATGAGACCTGCCGATGCATCGAGGAGCTATAGTGGGCTCCACCAATCACTTATTGAGTCCAATGCATTCCTCATATGAACAGGTTTACACATATCATAAACCATAACATAATCTTATCACATAAAACATTCATAAAGGAAATATAACATTTCCACATTTCAATCACATGATATCAATACAACACATAGATATAATAAAAACACTTTCAAAATCATTTTCAATACCAAAATAAAAAAAATTAAAACATTGTATTTATTTTTCATTTAAAAAAAGTTATGCCTTATAGAGGAAGTCGAGACTCAAATAATGGTCACGGTAGTGGAGAAGTCGTTGTTGCCGTATACGCAAGAAAAAAAATTCCATTTGTCGTTTAGTAAAAACACTTCGTATAAAAAGATTCCTTTTGAATAAAAGTAAAATTCAGTGGGGGTTTATACACCGTATAAAGGAAAGTTGTGTATAAAACCAAATATGCCTCAATGAAAGGAGATTAAGATGAAGTCCCTTAAAAAGATCATTTTTTAAATAAAATAAATTTATTATATGTATTCACTATAAATACACATAAAGAAAGTACAATTATAATATAGGACATAATAATATCATGACATAATTTGAAAGTAGGGGATTAACCCAAAGAACGTAAATTGGGTTAAGAAGTTCCCTTACAAAGATCATTTTTTTAAATAAAATAGAACTATTTTTTGTATTCACAATAAGTACACATAAAGAAATTACAAATACAAGATAGGACATAATAATATCATGACATAATTTGAAAGAAGGATATTAACCCAAAGAATGGAAATTGGGTTAAGAAGTTCCCTTACCTCGTGTTCGACTTGACTCGATCGTTATTTAACCTCCTGAATAATAAACTAGAGTTAATTTATATTTTCTTAAGAACCTTTTCAAGTTAATTATTCCTTTTATATCACTCATTATCATGTTATGAACATTATGTAATTATTTAAGTTAATAATGGTCCTTTTGTCGATCTTTGGTACTTGAGTCAAAAATAAACTTCCTATAATTACAAGTTGTTCATGTGGTGAAATATCCATTATATCCAGAATTATATTCATGATTTAGATATCATATATTTAATATATATCCAGTATACACATTCATTAATAATATTACATAACATTTATAGGTAATAAATGAAATGCACCGTTCATGGAGACGGTAAGCCGTACGTACGCATGAACGCTACTTTCATTTCTATTTCGTATTTAATGGAATGAAATCATAATGATATAAAGGTATGTTATAACTCCAGTATACTATAATATATAATATCATTTACTCCATCCTTTATACATCCCACATATGGCATTAACGATTCAAATAACTTTGAGGGGCGATAGTCCGCACTTTTCTAAAATGATGATATCGCGTTTACCCATAATGGAAACCATAAAGGTATGACATAAATGAAAAATACATAAGCTTAAGTAAAACATAGACATATTATATATCATATATAAATATAGTGACATCTAAATGGACACCTTTGAAGGTGTTATATGAGTGTCGAACAATCATCATTTCGTGAGGCAGAAATTCGCCATCCACAGAAACAATATGCTCTTTAACCATTAGATGTAGGTGTGTGTAAGTGTAGCTCGAATAAATTATATAAAAACATCCTAGTATTTTGATTATACTCATGTTGTTACAAAATAAATGAATAAAAAGAGTTTATGGGGTTGGAGAAGCAAAATAAAACATAAGAACACAAGAGAAAACACTACCTTTAAAACAGGTAACTCTTTTTGATTTGAGCTCAAAGGCTTCCTTGGGAAGACTTATGCCCAATGTGAGGCTTCTAGGATTAATAGTGGAATGTGGAGGGACAAAGTAGGCAGGGGTTGGCCGATCCAAAGGCTTGAGAGCTGTGGGTACGGTGGTAGAGGTGGGGGCCTTTTATAAGAGGAGAGGAGGGGCACTCTTGGAAAGTTATAAAATGTTACTTTATTATAAAATCCTATTCGGATTTAAAATGTCCCAAAATTATATATTTCAAGGATAAGGTGATAAGAGTTCTAAATCCACCCATAAAATAGGTTTTTGAGATGTTTATGTCTTATATTTTACCTTATCTGCTCATTTTATTTAAATGGTTAAATAATGAGGTAATCGCTTCCTCATCATGGTGTCAATAATAATTTAATTTATTTAATGTCTAAAAATTATAAAACAAATATAATTATGTAGGAAATCCTTATATATTTCTAATGAATATTTATAGTAAAAAATATGACTTGTTTAACCCCATTTAAAAATTGTTTTACTAAAACAACTCATGTTTGTGGCATTTTTATTTTAACATTAAATAAAATGTTTTTAAGGTCATTTTCCTACCAAAGTGGCTCCATGGGTTCCCCATGTTGACCCATGGATTTTCGTGGTTTGAAATGACTCATAGAATAGGTTTATGAAAAGTGTAAAGGTATTTTCCTATTTTTATAATATCATTTTTACCTTAAATTTCACTAACTACCTTTAATCGCGATTAATTAAACTTAAAAGTTACTATTCACCAAAAAATTATTTTAATCCCATTGAACCAAATTGTACTATCTAATGAAAACCATGTATGTCAGATGTTTGAAAATCAAATCACAGAAGTGGTAATGTTTCATTTAAACGAAAAATTAGTTTTTTAACTACCAATTAGTTGTTTCACTATTCATCAAAAATTGACGTTTTTCAGAACAATGCCAAAATTTCACCCTAAGCTGTAATTGATATTCCAAATTCAAAAATGATGTCTATTTTAAAAAATTAAAAACATATAAGTTTCATTAATTAATTTTATAATTAATTCCTGCTGTGACAACAAATAGCATGTTTTTAAGAAACAATATATATCAAAAGATTGACAATTGTTATAGTCCAATTTCAATGTTAAATTAATTATAATGGCGACCATTGGATAAAATGGTAAACATATATTCTATTTATTCTTTAAAACCACTCAATAGAATAATTTATCACTATAAATTGTTTTGATTAAAAAAGTTGTTTTATGTATTTTTCACTATTCATAAAAAAAATTGGAAGTTCTCAGAAAATTACAAAAAACTTAACTTAGGGTAATTTTGATATTACGAATAAAAAAATGAAGTCCATTTTGAAATAAAAAATATATATAATTTCAAAAAGTGGGTATTACTATTCATAATGGCTATTTTGATTGGCCGCAGTGTGTTAGAATCTCGATCATCCGTACAATGCAAGCTATTGCATTATTGAAAGAGAAGTGAATCGTGGAAGATCGGGGTGTTACATTCTCCCCTCCATCAATAAATTGTGTCCTCGCAATTTGAATTTTTTTTTTTGAAAATAAAAGGTTGAAAATAGAAAATACCTTTGTGGAAAACCCACATCGAAAATAAGGTTAATAAAAATATAACTTTAAAAGAAAGAAATATAAGTACAAAGGTCACCCGAGATAGCCCATACTAGGATTCTATAAAAATATGGATATGGAAGAAAAACAAACCATCAAGGTCTGATGGAGAGTTGTAGAAAACTTGATTAGGAGAAATTTAACAACAAGAAATTCACAAACATGTGATTGGTTAAACTGTCATTAAATCCCCAGTTGGAAAAGTTAACATGCAACGTTTTTGTTTTAAGGTACCTTTTATAAAGTTGAGGAATTTATTTAGGATATTTACTAAGAACGTAAGAGAATATACATACTTGTCATGTAGACTTTCATTCTTTAATAAATTTTTACCACAAACCGATCTTTCACTCTAAAAGGTAATAGAACTCAAAAATATTCAATTTATCATAATTGTATAAGGTTTTAAATATTAACACATACCATTTAGATTAGGAAAACTTTTTTGTAATAACCAGTGACTTCATGTAGGCTAGTGGTAGGTAATAAAGGCATGTCACACTATGGTTGTGGGTTCGATTCCTACAGCTTTGTTCGACGCAATGGGTTATCCCCCGACCTGCAGTTTGCCCTTTTCCTATACTATAGTATTATAATATTCCAAAATTAATCTTTATAAATGTTTTAACCTTAAACAATACTATCCAAAGTTCAACTTAATCCATTCCAACCTTTATAGTTATCCAAAATAACTCCATCCAGACTTTCTCTAAAAGGTTCTTAAATCCCAAAATCAATTGTAACATTAGATTCCCCAATAAAAGTAATATTTATCTTATTTTCACAATCTAAAAATATGATTACGTCACCATATTAAAACCTTAATGAAAACAACAAGTACTGGAGCACAATCCTTATATATAGCACATTATTATTATAACCAGAATATAATCCTTGAGTCCAAAAGCACCAATACATTAATTATTCCACTTCAACTGTAGTAACAGCATAAGATTGTCCTTGATCCCTTGGCCTTTTCTGAGGTAAGTTTTCCTGATGCTTAGGAAATTCAGTTGCAAAATGCCCCATTTCCCTACAATTGTAGCATTCAACATTGATATCCTCTTTCTTTCCCTTACAATCACGAGCCTGTTGACCTTTTTCTCTACATTTATAACAAACTCCCATTCCTTTTAGGCATGTACTGGGGTGATTCTTCCCACAATTATCACATAATAGAAAATCCTCCTTTCTCATTTTCCCTTTATCTGTCTCTTGTTCCACTGTTCTCTTCTTCTCTTTCTTTACTTTGTTGTTATAAGACTTAGAGAATTCCTTTTCTGTCTTGATAGAACATGAGACAATATCTTCATACATTGAGAAATATTGTTATACTAATGCTCGATGGATAAATGGTTTTAACCCATCAAAGAACAGATCGATCTTACTTCTTGGGTTACATATATAATCTGCAGCATACCTCGCTGACCTTGTAAAGTTGGTCTCATACATTGAGACATTCTCATCTTCCTTTTGCCTCAGACTTAAGAATTGCCTTTCAGTATCTGCTCGATGGTCACAAAAAAAGTATTTTTCTAGGAAAGGATCTTTGAACTCCCTCCATTCCATATTTGATACTTCGTCATATTCCTTTGTGTTTTGAATCAATGACCACCATTTATCAGCATCTCCTATGAGGCGGTAAACTTCCATTATAACATTTTCCCTTTCAGTACTCCCCAAGGCATGGAATATTTTCTCTGAGGAATTTATCCATTGATCAACTAATAATGGATTTGTACCCCCATTAAATGTTGGCGGTTTCTGCCTCATGAAGCGGTATAACATTGATCCTTCACGTTGCAGATCAGGGTGCTCTATATGAGTAAGGTAATTTTTCATAACCTAAGTGAGTTGTCACAGTATGGTGATAAGTTGATCAGCACCAGTTGTATCTCCAGCTCTACAATAATTATCTTGAGTATGAGGGAAATCCCTACATGGAGTGCGTGCATTGATACGGTTTCTATTCCTTCCAATAGGCGCCATTTCTAAACAATGGCATAAAATATATTAGTTTATGAATCAAAATCCATAATTCCATACCTGTGAAACACTTTACATAAATTGAACTATTTATGGATAACATCCATAATCATAAAAAGAAATGTTTTCTTTGAGGATGTATATATGCATAAACCCTTCATAATGGTTTGTAATGAAAATGAGAATTATCCTAAGCATATCCCCTGGGAGTTTCGTAACCAAGAGTGAAACAAGGCCCGTTATTGTGCACCAGTTTTCATTCGAGTCTAGCTCAAAGCGGTGTTTTCGGGTTTTACCCCTAGGTACATCTGTGCCAGAGCCACCTCTACCTGCTCGTATCCAGATAGGGATGTATTTCTCAGAAAACTCACAAAATCTTTATAATACTAAAGTTCTAGGAAGTTCTTCTATACTAATCCTCAAAGTCTATCTTTAGGCTATGTGATCTTATCAAAGTTTTTCTAAATCTAGCTTCCAAGGTTAGTACTAAACTGTCTCTGATACCAACTATAATGCCCTGACCCTAGCTACCCAGAGTCGGTGCATTATTGCGTAATATTGGCATGATCACAAAGATCAAGTCTCGAATGGCCGATTAGTTTAGTAGCTTTGAAACACTAGATACATTAATATGTTTTACATTACATCATAAAGTAATAAAAAACTACAAAAACATCTTGTCTTCATATCCCCTCATACTATCCCTACGGGTCATTCATAATATATTTCTTCACATCCTGGAAAAATTAAAACATTGAAAGGGGTGAGCTCAGATGCTCAGTAAGGATAACAATATAGCGAAAGCCTTCATAAATAAAAATAAACATTTAAGATAATGTATAACTAAAAAAATCCTTTTAAACATGAACTTCAACATAATATGGAAAATGTAAAATTAGATCATGCCATTTACTTATTCACATGGATATTCTACTGGTCTAATAACCACATGAAATATCAATAACCACTTTCATAATGATGGAATGCATAATTTCAGATTATCATAACCACATAGCCAAGGCCTCGTGCCAAGACTACAAATAATATTTTGTCAAGGCCTCATGCCAAGACACTAGTTTGTCTAATGTGTCCTACTGATGCATCGAGGAGCTATAATAGGCCCCACCTGTCACTTATTAAGTCCAATGCATTCTTTATATGAACAGGTGTAAACATATCATAAACCATAACATAATCGTATCACATAAAACATTCATAAAGGAAACATAAAATTTCCACATTTCAATCACAAGATATCAATACAACACATTGATATAATAAAAACACTTTCAAAACCATTTTCAATACCAAAATAAAATAAAATTAAAACATTGTATTTATTTTTCATTTAAAAAAAGTTATGGCTTGTAGAGGAAGCCGAGACTCAAATAATGGTCACGGCGGTAGAGAAGTCGTTGTCACCGCATATGCAAGACAAAATATTCCTTTTGTCGTTTAGTAAAAATGCTTTGTATAAAAAGATTCCTTTTGAATAAAAGTAAAAGTCAATGGGGTTTATACACCGTATAAAGGGAAGTTGTGTATAAAACCAAAAATGCCTCAATGAAAAGAGATTAAGACGAAGTACCTTACAAAGATCATTTTTTAAATAAAATAAATCCATTATGTGTATTCACTATACGTACATATAAAGAAAGTACAAATACAAGATAGGAAATAATAATATCATGACATAATTTGAAAGTAGGAGATTAACCCAAAGAACGTAAATTGGGTTAAGAAGTTCCCTTACAAAGATCATTTTTTAAATAAAATAGATCTATTATGTGTATTTACTATAAGTACTAATAAATAAAGTTCAAATACAAGATACGACATAATAATATCATGACATAATTTGAAATTAGGAGATTAACCCATAGAATGGAAATTGGGTTAAGAAGTTCCCTTACCTCGTGTCCGACTTGACTCGATCGTTCTTTAACCTCATGAATAATAAAATAGAGTTAATTTATATTTTCATAAGAACCTTTTACAAGTTCATTATTTCTTTTATATCACTTATTACCATGTTATGAACATTATGTAATTATTTAACTTAATAACGGTCATTTTGTCGATCTTTGGTACTTGAGTCAAAAATAAACTTCTTATAATTACAATTTGTTCATGTGGTAAAATATCTATTATATCCAGAAGTATATTCATGATTTAGATATCATATATATCATATATATCCAGTATATAAATTTATTTATAATATTACATAACATTTAGTGGTAAGAAATGAATTACACCGTTCATGGAGACGGTAAGCCGTACGTACGCATGAACACTACATTCATTTATTTTTAATATTTAATGGAATTAAATCATAATTATATATTGGTGTGTTATAATTCCAGTATAATATCATATATAATATTATTTACTCCATCCTTTATACATCCCACATATGGCATTAACGATTCAAATCACTTTGAGTGGGCGGTAGTCCGCATTTACTAAAATGAAGATATCGCGTTTACCCATAATGGAAACCATAAAGGTATGAAATAAATGAAAAATACAGAAGCTTAAGTAAAACATAAACATATTATATATCATATATAAATATAGTTACATCTTAATGGCTACCTTGGAAGGTGTTATATGAGTGTTGAACAATCATCGTTTCGTGAGGCGGAAATTCGCCATCCACAGAAACAGTATGTTCTTTAACCATTAGATGTATGTGTGTGTAAGTGTAGCTCAAATCCTTCTTAAAACACATAATAGTATATTGAGTAAACTGGTGTTGTTACAAAACAAATTAATTAAAAATAGTTAAGTGGGTTGGAGAAGAAAAATAAAACATAAGAACACAAGAGAAAACACTACCTTTAAAACAGGTAACTCTTTTTAATTTGAGCTCAAAGGCTTACTTGGGAAGACATATGCCCAAAGTGAGGATTCTAGGAGTAAGAGTGGAATGTGTAGAGATAGAATGGGAAGGTGTTGGCCGAGCCAAAGGCTTGAGAGGTGTGGGTAAGGTGGTAGAGGTGGGGACCTTTTATAAGAGGAGAGGAGGGGCACTCTTGGAAAGTTATAAAATGTTACTTTATTATAAAATACGTTTCGAATTTAAAAGGTCCCAAAATTATATATTTAGAGTATTAGGTGATAATAGTTATAAATCCACCCATCCAATAAGTTTTTGACATGTTTAGGTCTTTGATTTTACCATATCTGTTCATTTTATTTAAATCGTTAAATAATGAGGTAATCGCTGCATCATCATGTTGACATAAATATTTTAATTTATTTAATGTCTAAAAATTATAAAACCAATATAATTATGTAGGAAATCCTTTTATCTTTCTAATGAATATTTATAGTAAAAATATGACTTTTATATCCCCATTTGAAAATTGTTTTAGTAAAACAACTCATGTTTGTGACATTTTTATTGTAACATTAAATAAAAAGTTTTTAATGTCATTTTTCTACCAATGTGGCTCCATGGGGTCCCCAAGTTGACCCATGGATTGTCTTGGTCGGTCATGAATCATAAAATAGGTTTAGGACAAGTGTAATTGTATTTTCATATTTTTACAATATCATTTTTACCTTAAATTTTACTAATTACCTTTAATCGCGATTAATTAAACTTAAAAGTTACTATTCACCAAAAAATTATTTTAATCCCATTGTACCAAATTTTACTTCATAATGACAACCATGTACGTTGGATTTTGGAAAATCAAATCACAGAAGTGGTAATGATTCATTTAAACGAAAAATCTGTTTTTTAACTACCACTTAGTGGTTTCACTATTCATAAAAAATGACGTTTTTCAGAACAATGCCAAAATTTCACCCTAAGCTATAATTGATATTCTAAATTAGAAAATGATGTCTATTTTACAAAATTAGAAACATATAAGTTTAATTAATTAATTTTATAATTAATTCCCGCTGTCACAACAAATAGCATGCTTTAAGAAACAAAATATATCAAAAGATTGACAATTGTTTATGTCCAATTTCAATGTTAAATGAATTCTAATGACCACCATTAGACAAAATGGTAAAAATATATTCTAATTATACTTTAAAACCAATAAATAGTATAATTTATCACTATAAATTATTTTGATTTAAAAAGTTGTTTTAAGTATTTTCACTATTCATAAAAAATTAGAAGTTCTCAAAAAATTACAAAAAATTCAACTTAGGGTAATATCGATATTATGAATAAAAAAATGAAGTCCATTTTGAAATATAAAATATATATAATTTCAAAAAGTGTGTATTAATATTCATAATGGCTATTTTGATTGGTCGCGGTGTGTTAGAATCTCGAACTTCCGTACAATTCAATCTATTGCATTATTGAAAGAGAAGCGTATCGTGGAAGCTCGGGGTGTTACAATTATCACTAAATCATGAACATATTAATGGTTATATGTCACAAAATTATATGTTTTCTATTAATATCACATTATCACTAAATCATGTATTTAGATTATTTGTAATATTAAATATATTCTTTCAAAACCATAATATTGAAATACTTCAGATTAATCCTAAAATATTTCATAATTTTTATTACCAATATATAATTTATAAAATATTTCCACCACATATTTTCACAATAACAATACTTAATAACATCAATCATTACACTTTAATGATTGGAATAGTATATGAGCTTCTTTAGTCTTACATTTTTTCATTATATTAGGGAATTGACTTTAATAATTCCCATTTTCCAATAAATAATACATTAAACTATAAATGGTACATCATGATAAATTTTATTTTCCTATATTGACATATTCATTTTTACCTAACAGTTAAATTATCTATGTCTATATATTTGATACCCAAAATATATTCTCATTCACTGGAGACATAACACTAGGTTGTTACTCTAAAATTATCTAAATTTTGGATGATGATCCTTTTTTCATTTATGTTATTCATGAAAATCCAATTTTCTCCTATTTAGTTCATTTAGAAACATTTCTATATACAAGGTTTTATCATTTTTCTGATATATAGTTAGAAATAACAATAATATTACACATTCCATATAAAATTTAATTTTTTTCACATACGGTAAATCACTGCTTATTCTTCCACATTCAATGTTAACGTAGTTCTTCATCATTAACACATTATCTAAAATCAAAATTTATTCATTGAGTAACGATAATATTAGTGACTAATCATATTGTGATGAAAAATCATTCACCAGATATCAAAATCAAGAGAAGTTATTTTCATACTATGAAACCTTATGTTCATCAAAGGTCATCCATGGTTATAATCTATTAAAATCATTCCTAATATTTCATATATATAATGTGAATTAACAAAGGAATATACCCCGAAAGTGTCTAGATATGTGTGTTATCTTAGGCCTAATCATCATTAGTTTTTGGAAATTGATCTTATTACTAATCCTATGATTTCGATGTTAGTACCCATAGGTGAATATCTTCCTTATTAAAATTCAATTACTTTTATCTATATAATAATTTATACTCTAAGAAAAACACACTCATTTTTAACATTATTTATTATTTTATCATTTTCAAAAGTTTATCCAATGGGTTACCACTAAATGTTTCTCATCCTTGATTCCAAATATAAAAAAATCCTACTAAATTACCAACATCAGCAGCACAAACATTACACAATTAAATATTGCATAATTTTATATGTGTATTCATTTCATATCATTAAATTGAATGCTATAACCATAATCGTTTATTGTCTTTGGAAACCTTTATATATAAACTATTGGTATAAAATATATCTACATCATCTCCCATTGAAATTATTAATAAATAGAACCCATTATATATTTATTTTCCTTAAATCAATTTTTCCTATTATGGGGATTCCTTGTAAGGGTATTCAATAGAGGAATCATTCATTAGAGAATAAGATTTTCGTAGGGTTATGATAATGTAATCATGGTCATGATCTCAATGAAAAACATTTATAACAACAAATTATTAGATCATATACTCTAAAATCAAGTCATATCCATAAGAATTAAAATTAAGGTTATTATGTAGTAAAAATCTCTCAAGAGTCATAATAAATGCATATAGAATTGTGATTATAAAAATCATATTATTGTGAACATATCTAATCATAATCATTTCCACTCAAAATATTATAATCATATATAGATAGAGATCATACTCACACATTAAAAATGTGAACATTTTCATTCACAATCATGTCCACACTTAATTCTATGATCATATATATAAGAAATCAAACTCACACATCCAAATGTTAAAAAATATATCCACAATATTTTCCATGATTGTCATCATCATCCCATGAGATTGAAATACCACATTAACCAATGTATTAGAGGTATATAAATATAAAAACCCAGTCCAAAACCTTATATAATATTGAGTTTCATGTCAAGAATTCAGTATATTAAAATTTAAGATCTATTCATGTTTATATTTTTAGAGAATTAGGCTCTAACTCTTATATCAAGAACTAATAAAATACAAATTAGACACTTTTTATTAGTATCTATTTTCTCTACTATATAAAAAATTAAAAACAATTATTTATTTTCTTGAAAACTCTTTATAACTCTCAACTTGGCCTTTTTTATATCCCTTTCCCATCTTTAAATCCTATGAAAAACCTTATAAAAATGTGGTATGAGAACAAAAACATATTAGGGGACATAAACAAGATAAAATTTATCAGTCGTGTTTAATATGTTAAAACATGTGAAAAATCATTTCTTAAAAAACCTAACGTTTTCCCAAGAAAGTGAATTATCATTCCTTTGAAAATAAATTTATTTTACATTTTAAAATGAACATATTTCTATGAAAAATCATTAGTAAGAATAGAAAGGGAATATAGGTACCATGGGAAATAATCTCATAGAATGCTTACAGAACACTTAAAATTTTAAATAACCATATATCCAATATCCAAAATAATTTTTTGGAGAACTTAATCATTAACCAATGAATTGGTGTTCAAAATGGGAGCACCCATTGTTTAAGCTATAATGGGATCGCCTAGTGCTATCTTGGAAAGACTATTACATATAATCTCAAAGATCTAAAAAATTAATAAAACATTTTGTGATTTAAAAGTTATTTTATACTCATATAAAAACCGGTATCAGATTTGAAAATACCATTATATTTCAAAACTCCATTTTGAATACAAAGTGACATTTTAAAAAAAATAGTTCCAATAAAAAATACCAAAAAAAATTGAAAGAGGTATTTTAATTATATTAAATATAGATTACATAAAATGAATAATGAAATAAAATAAAATTCACTGTGATTGGAAATGTCATTATCATTATATACTTAAAAGAATTATATTTTTCGTTTTTCAAAACATTTTTTTCAAAAAACATAAAAATATTTTTTTTAACCATTTGAAAAACATAAAATTAAATTTATAAAACATTTAAGTCTATATAAAAAAATCAAAATTCAATATAAAATCATGAACATTATTGAGAAAAATATTTTTATAGATAACATTAAAAGATCATTTATTTAGAATAAAATCTCCATGTCACATTTAAAATATTTAAATAATTATAAAAATTAGTGAATAATATTAAACCAAAAGTAAAATACCATTTAATTTGATATATTTTAAAAAAAATATATAATTGTTTCATATATACTCCTTATAAATGAATAAAGGTTCATAAAACACTGATATGACTTAACGAAATTAAATTGAGACGAAGTAACTTTCCTTCATTCTGACATGTCACGTGTTTCTTTATCTACGAATATAAAAAACTTATGTTAATAATTTAAATTATTGATAAATATTTTGATGTTTATTACATATTATGTTTCATAAATTATCATTTTTATATAATTACATAATCTATTAAATTTACGTCATTTGTTTTTACTATATTCTCTTTCTGAATTAAAATTACATTGGTAGGTTAAATATCGAAAAAGTAGTAATTATTAAAAAATATAAATAATAATAATAATGAAATAATTATAAAATTTATACACTAATTATAATTTTAACACCAATAATGAAATTTGGTTTTTATAAACGAGCTATGTTATGATCATAAAGAAGGTTCTCCTATGTACGCTAAAGTAACATTAACTTTTTTTACAAATCATTTTGAAATGAATGTATGTAAAATATATATTTACGGAATGATAATAATACAAATAATAAAATATTATTTATTTATATATAAATGGATACAACATTATTGGGATGTGCAAATGAAAATATGAATCACATTTTTTCGAGGATGCGATAGTCTACAAGTCCACACATAACATTATCATTTTTTTCAGTGAGCAAATATATATAAAAGAAAATAATATTTTATTATTATAGAATTATTAATTATTAATTATTATAATAAATATTGTATTTATGTACCATATATTCATTATCCTTTCCTATATTACTTTCCATGAAACAAATTACTAAAAAATGAATCACGTGACTTCTTGATGCAGTAGTCATGCGTACACATGAGAAACGTTATCATATACCCTATGGAATAGAATGTAAAATAATAATATATGATATAATGAATCAAGAGATATAATTATGTTATAAATATCATAGAAAATATATTTATTATTCATAATACTCAACCATGATAGGTGTTAATGGAAAAAAGAATGACATTGTTTCATAAGAAAATTGTCTCCTCTATACATGAATAATGATTTCATATCCGATTTGACAGAATAGGAAAAATATTTAGGTCATTAAATTAATGTAAAAACATATAATTGTATTTATGATACTGATTTTGTTATATAAGAGTGGTTTATTAATATTTTAATTGTTTTTTGAATGAAATAAAACAAAAACACTCATCGATGATTATTACATCTTCTTCAGGTATCCTCCTTAGGATTGCATGAAAATATTTCCTATGTTGGAATTCACTCCAACATAAGGATTCCATTATGATGGTAAGTAATTTTAAAAGTAATTTGGGTAGGTATTGGATTAAACAATAATGTTTGATGGCGCGAAGAGATGAGGAGAGGCAGATTCCTTTAATAAGTGGTTTGGAGGAAACCCTTTCTATTTTTGAACTGAATATAGTGATAGCATATTTTTTGTATATAAAAAGAATAAAACCTAAACAATTCATGATACCTATAAAATTAATGATCTAAATATGTCTTAAACATTTTTTTTAAAAAATTTTTATGTCACTTTTACCCATATATTTATAGTCTAACCCACTGGTAAACTCATTTTTACCATAACCGTGAAAATGGATTTTTACTATTTTCAATGTTAATTTTTATCAAAATACATGTTGACATAATTGTAATTTAAAAATTATAAAGATTATAAAAATTTTATCCTTTTTTCCAGATTCAAATCACATTAGTGGAAATATTAAATTTAATATTAATCATACAAATGAAGTGGGAAACCCAGTTTTTATTAAGAGTATTTTTTGAATCAAATGACGATTCCTTATTAAATATATAGCAAGTAATTATCATTGTATGAAGATAAATTAATATTTAATGACTTTTAATAAATTCGTTTTAATTAAAACAATTTACATTGGATATATTTTTTGGCACCCCAACCCGATTAGTCACCCGAGCAGTTCTCATGGTCGGAGTGCTACATGTCATAGGTGTGCCTCCTCGTATTCCAAAGGCTACTAAATAGTCGTGAGGCTGTGTTGGGTGATAGTGAAGAGAATATCACCTTTTTTAATTTCAATATAATATGTTCTGGATATATATGTACACATAGAAGTGGAAAACAATGATATAATTTGGACTAGTAATCCACTCATGGGAAAAGCACAACAACAACATATTGTAGCAGAAGAATAACTATACAACTAAAGAGGAATGAAATAAGCAAATAAATTATGTAATTTATAGATACCAAACATAACATTCATCCATGAAAATTCATACAATACAATATTCAGGTGGTTCTCCAATGGGCGACCTCACTATATATATATATATATAGCATGCAGATAGAAATGGAAACAAAAGAGAAAGAATGCAGTTGAGGTTAGACCCTCAGGGTCCCTTTCCAATATCCCATTCTAAATACCCATTATGATCCATATCATTATCCTAAATCATAACATAATCACAAAAAATGAAATATAAACACTTCATTACGGTCCCAAGTAGGGTGTGAGAATGAGTCTTAGTAGGCCACCAACAATGAGTTTCTAACTTACATTTGGGATTTATGAGGTTCATAATATGAATACGGAAACACAGAGCATGTATTTAAATAAAAAACCATCCCTTGCAATGATCTGAATTTATTAAATGATGTTTAATTTGTTTTATTTAATTAAATGTAATATTATATAGTACAGTTATATAAAACACATTCACTTCCTTGGTTATATATTTTGATTAAAAAACAGCAATCAATATTACCGTTGTTAATAAATCCATTAAACAATGATCAAATTATTAATATAGACGTACGGGTTTAACACATACAATTGACCTAGACAAAGTTAGTGATGGCATAGTCCATTAGGATTGTACCTTCTAAATCCTATTTATCAGAGTTTCCAACGGAGATAACATCATAGGGTTTTTTCTATGACCAAGTGGAAGCTGATATCCAGCAACTTAAGCATAAGCCAAACCATTTATTATAGAATTTCATGATCATTGAGATCATGACCATACCATGATTTCATAACTCCCTCATGAACATTTCCCCATCAAGCACATCACTCCCTAGGAATATGCAATTATTATAATTAGATTTGTATAATGACCATAATAGTATGAAAATGTATATTCTATAGAATAATGAATTTGTTTTCGTTTTTCTTAATTATAAATGATATTGATTTCTATTAAATTAAACATAAATTGTATTTTTGGGTAATAATCATATTCAATTATGTGATTTATTTTTATTAATTAATTTATTTTCAAATGAAATAGTATTTTAATAAAATGTTATTATTTAAATAAAATATAAATAATGGTTATATAATTTGTATGAAATGAAATGTACATTTTAAAAGGGTTCAAAAACTATTTTTTCAAAAAACCCATCATTTTTTCAATTAATATATAATCTTACTTTAAATTGAAAATGAAAATATTTAAATAATTATTTAAATTCAATTAATATTAGTTTTGGAATCAAAACATAAAAATTATCCAACGATGAATTTTTCATACCTCTCTGAGGTAATGCAATTTTCTGGAAAAAATTAAATGCCATATAAATATATGTTGTCTTGTATGGAATCATAATAAACCAAAAAAATCAGTAATAAAAACTATAATTCTTATCTTCCTAAAAATACATATACTTAAAATAATGTGATTTTAGGTTTATTTTATAAATTTTATTATGCCTTCATGAATTTTCCAAAACATATAACATATTTTGAGATTTTAAAATCATTTATTTAAAAATGTTAATCATCTCTACATATACTATGGTAATTGTTTAATAATTTTAGGCCATTTAAAAATAAAATAATTAAAACCTATCCACATAAGGAAAAAAACCATGGAAAAAGAATGTGAATGTTTTTGGTGTCAAATATTTTATTTTTTTAGAGTCCAAAGCCAAAATGATTAAGAAATCCCACTCTTTAAATTTATAAACCCACCCAGTATCCCACTTATATTCGCTAAAAATACTTTTATCACCACCTAAATATTATATTCCCTCTCTATAATCCTCAAATGGTTCCCCCAAGCTCACAATACACCTCTTTCTTTCTTTGGTGTCATACTCTTATGGTAAAGGACCCTATCTTTTTCAGTTTTATTCAAGGATCTCTAATATGTTATAAAATTATTTTTTAAATTTCATAATGATATAGTAATATTTATAACCTCCCCCTTAGTTCCCTTATTATGTAAAACATATTTGATAACCCTTTCTCCATCAGTAATTCCTCTCATGTACAACCGCTACCATGCCAAAATTTCGTAAGGGTACTTTCCTTTATCATTGTTATAAAAGTTTCCTAATCCTATTATTCCATATTATTTTCAATTGATAATGATGGTTAATGATTTATAATCTCCACCAAACATACCTTATTATTTATAAATGACGAAATTACACTTTATCTCTCATTAATTCCATCCATGTATACCCATTACAATTCCAAAAATGTTTTAATCATCCTTTATTTTCTCATTTACTCCAAGAGTATTTAAGATGGTGTGACTTATTTTTCTAAATTTAAAATTGTGTACATGTACTTCAAAGTACCTATTACTTTACACTTATTTTAAAAATTATTACACCCCATTTCTCTCTAATAAAACCATTTTATGAACTTGACATTGTTATACAATCAAATTTCTATCGTAATTATCACTCCAAACCATTTATTTAGTGAATGTCGTACCCATTTAATATCAAGGGTATTCAATTTAATGAATATATACATTTATATGGGTTCTTACATGTATTTATTACACTCTCTTTAATCATTAAATAAAATATTATGACGAATGAATCAATGTTTTATGATATATGTCACAAACTTAATAATGGGTATGAAATGAAAGTGATTTGTGTTCCAAGAATTATATAGTGCTCCAATGCATTGGGTAATGTTTATTATCATGATACTTCATGATTGTATAGGGCCATACCTAATTATTTTATGGGAATTTTGGCACCCGGAAGTGTTGGTGGTTTATACGTGAGATATGTTAACAATGTAATGATTTATATTGTTTCGGAATTTACCATGTTATGATTATCATTATATATCACACATTATTATTGATGTTAATTTATACCTCAATGTTATTACTTTTATAACATTTAGTCTTATCCTTATGTTATTATATTTTTATTTCTATACTCATCTTTTTAGATCACTCATTTCTTATGTATTTTCCCTAGGCTAGAAAATGCAGTTTTGGGTTTCAACATGATAAAGCTGTTTTCAATAAATTTGATGTAATTAATGTTTAAATATTTAATTAATTGTACATAATTATCAAATACACTAGACTAACTGATATTTTGTGTTCAATTAAGTAAAATTTTATGTAATTAAAACATGTATTAATATGCAAAAAAAGAAGAGTTTTTATATTTGTTATCAAAGAAAATATATAGTTATTTTTTGGATAAAGGTTAAAAAAATGTTGAAAAATCATTAGAGATAATATAATGAGTATGAATAAATCCCAAAAATTTTGGTGAGTATTGAATAAATGTTTTATAAAGGGAATACATCCATGTCTAGATACTACAGGTGGATGTGGTTCTGAAACAGATGTATCTAAGAGTAACAACTCTGACAACGCTGTGGAGACATGAGATTTATGTACATGAACATTAAAACAGTTTTTGAAAAATACTTATACATGACACAAAAAACACCCAATGACCATATCAGTTAAGTGAATTTTGAAATTGGGAACACATTCTTCTATCTTGGTGAATGATCTTCAAAAACCCCCATTAAAATATTACCTTAGAATTTATATATATAAAAAACCTATTTATATCCCAGGGAAAAGAAAACATATGAAAAGGGTGATATCAAATTCTCAGTAAGGGTAATCAAGAAAAACATAATACAAAAAAAACATAATAATGTAAAACCACGAACATAAATTTTTAAAACCATAAAAAATTTAACATAGATCAAAATCATGAGTTATGAAATAAATATTGGTACTTCATAAGGCAAAAATCGTAAAGGAATAATTATCCATGATAAAATAGAATTAGAATAAAACATGGAATTATAGAAAATGTATAAGCATAGGAAATCATTTCAATATTATACAAGGCTCATTTCAATATCCATTATTGTGAAAAAATGCCAATTATTGAATCAGTTTTAATTCCCATTCCAGCACTGTATTACAGAACAAGATTTACATGGTGTTTCAGTCATATATTACTCAACCGGATTTACATACCGTTCAAGCCCCGTATTACTGAACCATATTTACATTCTATTCCACTCATGTCTATATCATGAGATATAAATATATACCCAATTAATGGGATGGTGATATAGGTATCACTCATCACATTATGAAAACCATAGATATGTGTTCCACAAAAACATAAATCATTCATCATAACATAACCCATGGAATAAAATGGGGTTCTCCAACAATATTCCATCATAAAACAATACATGTAAAATAAATATATTTCAAAAATAAAATTCCATCATGAAAATAATGAACCATAAAAACAATAGGTATATTATTGTTGAAAAATATTCTCAATCATAGATGAAAAATAATTTTAATTATATACCTGATTTTAATTATTCACGAAAATATTTATTCTTATATAAAAATTATTTATTTTATTAAAACACTATGAAATTTGTAAAAAAATAATTTCATTAAAAATAACCATTAAAACTTATATGTTAATTTTCATGGAAATAAGGAATTATGAAAGTGTAAAACTCAATTTGTGCCGTATAAGTTAAAAAAATATTTTTATTGTACTTTTTTCGTAAAAATAAAAATATACCTCATTTGGAAAAAATTAAATATTCCTTCCAATCCATGTATTTAAAGTTAAAAATGGGTAAAAATGAAATTATATATTCATAGGATAATAGTAAAAATTCTATGAAAAAAATTTAGAAAACATGGGCATGGATGATAAATGCACCCCATTAAATACTTACGTACAAAAATCTAGATTAAAAATGAGATTGTAAATTTATCCCTTACTAATTTAAAATATGACCAATCATATGACTTATACAAAAGAAAATAATATGAATATTTAAATATCATAACATCTATAATAATAATCATAAAAAAATTCTTTTAAAACATGGAAACTAAATAATAGAAATAGGTGGTGTATAAGGCATATGTCCCATAGAAATAAAAGTTATAAAAATAACCCCTTACCTTAGGTATGATATCATTTATATATATATAATCCTATTATATAATTATTTAAATAATTTCATTGATTTTTTATATAATCATAATCATCTTATATTATCATATTAACATTCTTTAGTTAGTAACATTTCATTATTACACGTTATTCTAATATTAACTGTTTTATGTTCTTATGCATGTTTTGAAAAATAAGTTATGTTTCTCCTTCATAAATCATAATTATATAATTAAAAAATTATATAAAAATAATATATACAATATTATTTAATTTTTTCCATTTATATAATCGTTATTTAATGGATATCTAGTAGAATGGATCACATCAAATTATGGTGACGGTTGACCGTATATATGAACGAGCGGTAATACCATTCCAATAATTATGATATGGTATGGAGTTGGATGGGATATATTTTGTCCTAGAATCCATATATTGTTAAAATAATCATATATATTTAATGGTTCCCTAATTACATCTATCCATGTAAGATGGTAGTGAAAAATAGATTAAACAACACCGTGGAGACAATAAGTCGTGCGTATGCACACATGGTGATTTCATTTATTTAGGATAGATATCAAGTGGAATATGATTGTTCCACATACATAATAACATATGAGTATATAATTTATACTTGAGTTATTACTTTATAATGAAATCTACTCTTGAATAGAAAGTAGAAGAAGATATAATTTGAATGAATCATTATAGAATATTATCTCTTCTTCGACAATCTCCTTATAAATCTCATCATAAAGGCACTAGAGTTGATCTTTTGAGAGAACCAAAGCCTCTATAATGTTACTAGGAATGTTTATAAGGGGAATTTTTAGTTAATGGATAATATTTAGGATGAATGTGAAGTGAATAGGTGAGGGAGGAGGTACCATTTTATAATTGAGGTTTGGGGGACATATGAAATCTCCAAAAGTATTAATTTACAATAAAATTGAACCATATCCAAAAACACCAAAAATATCCTAATTTTGAATATGCGGTGAGATAATGTTGTGATCCCATCAAATAAAAAATTTTAGATAATATTTTGTCTGCCCATTTAATCCTTACTAATTAAATTTATCGCTTAGGTATTCTATTTCATTTTAACTAGAGTAAAAAATATTTTAATATTAAAAGGGTAAAATACTTACTTATTTGATGAAAATAAAATCATAAATAAATATTTTGAACATTTCAGACAATAAAATAATTATTATTTATTTTAAACTATTTTTTGTTATTTTTTAATAATTTAATAAAACATTATTTTGACAAAACATCAATAGTTTAAATTTTTAGAATATTCAATTCATGGATCTTTAAAAATATCAAGATAAGATTACATACTAGAGAAAATATTTTATTATATCTTATGGTTTCAAGGTAATCTATATAAATCATCGGTTATATAAATTATCCAAAATTATATAAATTCTAATATTTTTAATAACATTAATTTGATATTTCAGTTAATAAAATTATTTCAATATCATTTTTGTGTTATTATTTAATACAATTATCTTTTAAATAAAAATTATAAATAAAATAAGATGATGAATATTAATCTACTATATTTCTTAAAAATAATTTTACTGAAACATATCCTCTTTAAAATCCATCATTAAAATTCTTATACTTATTAAAACATGAATGTTACAAGTTTTACATCAGTTTAAAATTTATAATATAAGTGTCATAATTATTTTGTAAGGATCTAAGTTATGAATATATATAAACTTGGATAATAATGGTTGATATATACTTGACCAATATTATTTGGTTAAATTTGTGTGTCTTTTAATGGTTAATATTATTTTAATAAAAATTATTTTGTTGATTTTTCATCAATTAAATAATTTCTCCATCATCAATATATAAACCTTTTATTTTTTATATATTTCATAAAAATTAAAAATAATATCACATGATAAAGAAAAAAATTTATCTTTAAAATTTTTATTCTTAATCGAGTATATCTTTATATGACAATCTATTAATAATTATTTAGTTATTAAAATTTCAGAAATACATTTATAGATTTTGTTTATATAAAATATATTAAAGTTCATAATCTCATCCATGTGGATTTAAAAGGATATGATATTTAAAATATTATGGTTAATGTCTAAAATAACTCAAAAAATTGAATTAGGAAAACTGTTAAAAAAAATTATAATATTATATTTACGATTTATTACCTCATTTACCTTTTTACTGTATTAATAAAAATTATTGACGTTACTTTTCATAATGTATAAAAATATAATAATTGTATTTAAATAATTTGGGAATATGGTTTCAAAATATTAAATACATTTTTAAAAACTAAAAACATAGAAATATCATTAAATAATTTTAAATTATTACCATTTTCTGAATGAAAAATAGGTCTTGAAAGTTAACACTTTGCAAAAGATAGAAATGATTTTATATCAAAACAAAATGTAAAATAAATGCTAATAAAATACATTATATTAACTAATAAAAATATATTATATTTATATTTTAAACATAGTCAATAATATAATTTTACAACATAAAAAATTTTGATAAAAAAGTTGTTCTCAATTAAAATGTAGTGTATTATTTGTATTCATGAAAGCATGATAGTTATCACAATCCGATATTAAATTCATACAAAGTATAATTTTATGTTATGATTACAAATAATATGTTTATGTTGTTAAATATCACAATTATTTTTTTAAAAAAACTATATATAAAATGGGTTCGCCATCAAATGGTGGAAAAACATCATTATTTTAAAATTGCTTTTTTCATTTCAAAAAATTGATTTTCTTCTGATAAAATGTCTAAAAAACATATATGACAAATGGAAATAATTATATTGAATTTTTTACGTATATAATTCATTAATATAATCCATAATTAGTGATTTTATATTTATTAAACTCGGTTATATGCATTTGAATAGTTCTTTAGAAAAAATAATTTAAAAAAGTTTCTATTTTCATTTATAAATAATTTATTAATAAATAAATAATTATATAGAAATATGTAATGAATATTTTCATATTTCAGTTAATAATGTTCAAAATTTTAATTACAATTTCTAGTTTATAAGGTAACACAATAATATTTATTTGTTTGCTTATATATTGTTTTGCGTGAAATTTATTCTATCAAAAGGACATGAAATTGCGAATAACACAATTCAAGATTAGTTTTTCATATACTACAAGCTAAGCAGGTGGCTTGTGTAGAAAAATATTGACTTGGTGTAGTGTACAACACAAGACACAAAAATGTTTATCACAAAACAAAAATTGGGGTGTTACATTCTACCCCCCTTAAAATCAATTCCTCCTTCCAAATTCTCTTATGTTATCATTGGTTTAATACTTTAAGGTCGTAATATAGAAATTCAAATTGCCAAAATAATACTAAAACATCCCTTTATAATGGAATAGTTGTAAAATTATAGTTTCCAAAAATAAATTATAACTATCTCTCTATGTATGAGAACATTAGTGAATACTGGGTATAGAGGAAAACATAAATAATCATAGAGATTGATAATTATCACTGATCACAATTAATTAATTTTTATAATGATTGTTAAAAATAATAAAATAATAAAATAATAAAACAAGAGCATTGTCATTTATAACATAAATATTTATGGTAATAAGACACCCATTTACAGCGTGTTCCATTTTTATTATATTGAAGAATTTTATTGAGAAGATATACTCTGTTGTTTTAAAGTTCAATCTCACAATTGGTCGTTCCATGAAAAATTCACCATTATGTTGTTATTCAAAAAAAATAAAGTTGTTTTTTTCATTCCTGGTGAATTATTAGATCATGTGATCCATCAGTATAATGAGAGGCCATTCTATATGTAATTTTCACAACAAAAAGGTTATCACATGTTATCGAATATTCATAAGTCCACCTAAAGTGAGATAATACAAACATTGTCTAGAGATTAACGTATACTCTCTAAAAATGGGTAAACATATAATCCTTGTGAAAACTAAAAATCAATATCATTAGAAATAGGCGCAATAACTCATCATTTAATTTATCACCCATATGTTAAAAGGTTTCTCTTGTTTCTCATCTTACGGTCTTATTATCACCCTCATCATATATTATCTTATGTCATGGTAATGGCATAAAATACTATATATCCTTATTGAAAACATGCATTTTTTCATTATTCAAAAACATATTTAATATTTTTTATAAGTCATAAAATGTTATATACTTTATTTATGATAACATAACCCTCTTGAAAATATATAAATATTTAGTTCCCACGAACCCAACAACAGCAAATTAATATATTCAAAAACAACCTATCGTTATCCAAACATCATTATCGTAACATAAATGCCATATTAAGTGTTATATTTATTTTAATCATGAGTTCTAAAAATATATCGGCATACCCGTAAATAAATTTTCTAGGTCATTATATCTATTCAACATATCCTTTCCAATTCATAATGAGTAATTTATAATAAAAATATATATATTAGTTAAATTCCATAACATATATACTATAATTATCCAAATTTATTCTTAACCCACTAATGAGGCTTGATTATTTTATTTATTCCGAGATTATTAAATGTGAATCATGTATTAATGATTCGTAGTGTTAATCTTATCATTTTTATTATTTTTATGGCAAACAATACTGGAAGAACATCACATACCATTCACATTCCATTTAAAATATCATTATTGTCATAAGTATAACCAATACTCATACCACCTTCACGATTATCATCATGTTATTTCCACTTAATAATTCTATTTTCATATTTCCATACTTTCTACATTTGAAACATTAAATTATAATGATATTATATCTATTTTTCTCTACTGAATAAGAACATAAAGAAAAATTTGATATACAATTATCATATATGAAAATAACAAAACCAAGGGAAATAACATATAATATTTCTATATATGGCACCTTATTTTTAATCCTTGAATATCCATTATTGTTAAAAAAAATATAAGATTCTAAACTATAGTAATAATTTCTCTTTGGGACATCCCTAGACATATCCTTCAAAATATTTCTAGGGATCTAAATAATTTTTTTGCATCCTCGTATCCAAGGGTGAACTAAACCTTCACCCTAATTCCAACAATAAATACCCAAGATTTGCGTATATGTAAATAACATCACTTTTGGGGAATACTTAATACATGAAAAAAATAGACCCTCAATGACCGTATTAGTTTAATGTACTTGAAAACTAAGAATCAATTATTATAACTTAGTGAATGAAAAATATAATTCCATCATAAAAAAATCTAACATAATAATAAAAAGTATATTATACTTGAAAAATATTCTTATTCGTATATGGAAAATAATTTTGATAAAACTCTTTTTATAAATTCATAAGTAAAATATCTATTCTTATTCACAAAAAGATCATTTCTTAAAACACCATAGACTTTTAACATAAAAAAAGTACATGGGAATAACCTTGAAAACATGTAATAGGATATTCATTGAAATATGGTTTTTTAAGGCATAAAAATCCATTCATTTCGTATAAGTTAGAGAATATTCTTCTCTTACTTTGTCCAGAAAAGTTATAAAGCTACACGTTTAGAAAAACAATGAAATATTCTTTCTGAACCATGTAGATAAGAAAAATGGGTAAAATTACTTTAAGCATCCTTAGGGGAATAGTAAATGTTTAATCATACATTTTTTTAAAAACATGAACATGCATGGTAAATATACACTAGTAAATACTTACGTATAAACAATCTCGGATAAAAATGAGATTGCTAAATTATCCCTTACCAATTTATAATAAGTCGAATCATATTCCTGATAAAAAAATAAAAAAAATACCAATTTGTATATATAATAACATTAATAATATGTAGCATAACAAAATTCATGGAAAACCTAGAAACTAGACAATAAAAATAGGTAGTGTATTATGAATATGTCCCATCTGAATAAAAGTGAGAAAAAATTACCCCTTACTTTTGGGTCAGATATGCATTGTATGTATCTGATCATCCTGTATAAAAATAACAATAATTTCATTTATTTAATACACAATAAGAATCACAATATGTGATATTATTAGCATATTTTAGTTAGAAACACTTAATTGTTCCTTGTTATTCATGTATTAACTACTTTATGTTCTTATACATGTTTTGTTGGATAAGATCTAGATCGTCTGATTAGGTCATAGTAATATCATTAAAAATGATATTAACATTTAATATACCAAATTTATTCACTATTTAAATTTATATAATTTTGGTTTAATGTATATCTTGTATAATTAATCCTATTTCATCGTAGATACTATTGGTCATACATACGAACTAGCGACAATATCATTCGGATAATTGTCAAATGGTATGGAATTGGATGGGATATAAGTTGTTCTAGAATCCAGATTATATTATAATAATCATATATTGTTATTATTTCAATCATTATATCCATCCATGTGAGATGGTGGTGAAAACATATTACACCTTAGCGTGGAGACAGTATATCATACATATATATGCATGATGACTTTTTTAGTAGGATGGATGGTACGTAAAATATGTAAAGACTAAAGCCCTAGAAATTAGACTCAGCCCTTAAAAATCCTATGAAATTTGTAGTACGAAAGATACTTGTCCAAATATAGAGAATTAAATAAAACAAAGGATCTTATAACAACCTAGGTGTTGTAGAATTAGAATTCCAATATTCTATTTAGATAGAAAAGTAAAAAATTAAGTAAACATTAAGGAATGTAACATCAGATCAACACTGACACTTTATAAATTCATCATAGCACTTCCACTAAACTTGTAAGAAAATTTTCAATACATAGTTTGAGAACAAAATTCCCAGTAAGGGATTTTATAACCTGATCGTAAAAAAAATTATAGCATTTCTTTTAAAAAAATATCCCTAAATCATGATATTATCATTTCTCACAACATTTAATCATCATTTTCATGAGATATTCTAAAACATATTTTAGTATAAACTTATAATAAATGTTGCTAAAATTATTTAAGAGTTAAAAAAATACACATTATACAATATTTAGGCACTTGAACTTAAATGCATGTAATGCCACGTAAAAGTTATACAATGATCATAAATTATTATGTTGAACATTCTAGGGGTGTAGTTAAAATTTTAAACATCAAATAACATTTGATCAAAAAATTCACCGTCACTGATGTCATTTATTAATCAACATAATTGAAAACCATTATATGGTATATATTTTTCAATATTATTAATAAACCTATCAAATAGATTATTTTCTATATAAATATATAATAAATATAAATAATATCACCACATTTATTTGAGAATGTAAAACCAATTAATGAATGTTTATAAGAGAATGATCATTAATCATGTATACTTCTCTATTATAATAGTCACATTGAATTTCACTTTACTATATTTATAATGAAGAAATTCATAATGCGACATATAATAAATATTATGTCAAGGCCTTGTTGAATGAAAATACTTAACAATCTTTTCAAGTCCTTGTTTAAAGACCTTGTTCGTCTCATAAGACCTATTGGTGCATTTGAGAGGATATAGTGGGCCTCACTCATCACATAATAATTCCAAATCATTTCTAATTTTGAAATAATAATATGTATTTAAATAAAAGTGTCCCATAACAACATGATTTATTGGAATCTTAATCGTCGGTGAAGTGAAATTCACTAAACAATCCAAAGTGTTCCATTACACCTTGAAATGTTTAGTTCTTAATCCATATATTATCAAAAATGATTAATATCATACTTAAATGAATTTTATTTATTTTTATGTCATCAATTATGTGAATAATGATATAAATTCACATTTAAACATAAAATCATATATTGTTTTTTCTTCTCAAAATAAACTTATAAAATAAATAAACAGTTTTATCATATGAAAGGATAATGATAAGGCTTGTCTCATACAGTTGGGAAATCAAATTATAGAATTGATAAAAAAAATTCACATGAAATATTAACATGTTTCATAATTTCACCTTAAATTATAAGGTTTATCTCATCCAATTTAAGAAATCAAAGTGTATAAAATTTTAAAACCATTAAGAATTAGTTTGGAAGTTATAAATTACCATAACATTCAAAAAAATTAGAAGGGTTAACTAAAATTATGTTATCTATACATAAATATATATATATATATATCTGTGTGTGTGTGTGTGTGGTATAAACCACTATATATATATACATATATATATATACAAAACATTGAAACCCATTATAATTTGTAATAAACATTGGTTCTTAAGATATGATTCAAGACAAAATAACCCATATTAATTATATATATAAAAATGATGAACATATTGATCTATATATGTGTGTATTTCTCTATGTATATATATAAATGAATGTCCTTGTTTAGAAATCCATAATTTAAAATCAAAATATATTCTTGAAACTATATGTTTTTAGGGAATGATTATTTAAAACGACAAGACTTATCATATATATTATTTAGACAAGGAAAATATAGTTTTGGACACAAACACCCACACACCCACACACACACATAGATAAATATATAGATTTATTATATATATATATGTTTTAAGAATAAAAACAAAATAATAAAATTCCATTACTTCATTAATATTAGCAGTGATTTTTGGGTTCATGGATCCATTAGGGAGACAGAGAGAGAGGCTTGGCAGAGAGAATTTTTGAGTAGTAATTTTGGTGCAAGGAGATGTTTTAAATAAACAATGTTTCAAAATTATTAATCCTAATATACTAAACCAAATAAAATAGTAACATTGATTAACAAAAAATCAACATTAAATAGGTTTAGTTGACACACTACAATATAAAATTGCATCATTGAATATGATCCAAGCTAAGGATAGAGATGTTTTGTTTAAAAAACACAACCTTTGAAAAAAAACAAGGGACCCAGACTAAGGGAAACATGTCAAGAAGAACCAAGTGAAAATGGTTTGGATATGGGCCATCAACTACAAGGTCATATAGGGACTTGTGTGGATCCGCGAGGAAGAAGAACCAAAAAATAATGGATGGATTCGATCTATTTGATCTGATCCATAGATTAAAAATAACCCTAAAAAATTAATGAAGAGAATCTCGCAGCATGAAAATGGCAGGATGTGATATAGATGTAGATATAATGGGATGGCCTAGAGTGATCATCACATTTTTAAAGTGAAAATTTATTATGATTATATCAGAAGGATGACATGGCTACGATCGTCTGTGCATGTTTAATTAGGCCGAACAGTCCATATCTCATGTGGCTAGATCGAACTGTCCAAAAAATAGTGTCACAATAAACCACAGTATTCTGTCTCAAATAGGTTATTGATGCAGACTTACTATATCATTCATGGAGAGATTGTACATCTGAGATCGAATATATGAAAAAACTCTAATTATGCAATGAAAATGGTGAAGCAATTATGAATTCATTATAAGCCTCGATGCCACTGCCATTATCCGATGAGACAAACACACTCATGCCAAAGTCCATACACATGGGACTCCTCCCTCGGGCCATGGACCAACTATACACACCGTCTCTTGTGAATCGGTGCATGACTTGGCTGACCCTATACCCGGTCGGGTTCACTCCAGTGCTGATCAATCGCTCTACTAAGCTCCTTCTCAGTCATTGAGGGCAATACCTATTATGATTCACACGTCTGGTGGGTTCTTTAGCAATAATTTTATTTTAAAAAATTATGACATATATATTAAAAAATATAGAAATAAATTTTATTTAGGGAATTATTTTTTTCTTATTTTTATATAAATTATATTTCCATTATTTTCATTTCTATGTTTATGTTATTATTAAAGACATTAAATGTTGGAAAATAAAAATTCATCTTATATTTTTTTAAAACATGCACCATTAAAACAAAAATCTTTTAATGAAATTGAATACCCGTGACTTATATTTTACAATCTAACATTATATAATAACCCCTAATCAAAAAAATTAGTTTTATTTATCCAAAAAGGTTATTTGAAAACATATTTATCATTTAACATTAAAATACCCAACAGCTATAAAACACCAAATATCACATTGAAACCAAACACATATTTATAATGGTCACATAAATCAGTATAAATACCCATTAAAGTTATTCAAAGGATCATGATCATTTATTGTTTTAAGAGTATGTTGCTCTACATTCCATTGACTATGTGTTTTTCTATTCTTCTCACTATTTATTTTTTGTTTTGGTGGATTCAAGGGACGAAGGCTACTCAATCGATATTATTGTTATGTCTGGTGGTCTTAATTTTTTTATTGGTTCTTGTAATGAGACTTCTTGAGTAGTGGTAGTCATATATATTAATATAATATTTCCAAGTTTTAAATAATATGTTTCTCTTTGTCCTTGGTGTATTTCAAATAAAACAAAACAATTCGAATAAAAATAATTATAATAACTACAAATATTATTATTACAATTTTTATTATGTTCATGGAATTATATTCATCCCCTTTAAACATAATTGTGCCTTCGTAATTCTATTATACTCATAAAAAATATACAAACACAGGCTTCTGACATCATCCTGGAATCCCCTATTAACAAATTCTTTTATATTTCATTATTTTATATTGTTTAAAATGACTTATAATAGTTAATCAATACCTTTAACAGTACTAAAAGATATTGTGATTCTCTATTGTAATGATTTCCAATGTAACTATACATTCAATAATTTATTTGGTCTAAACTCACCTCGAGTAGCTAGAGTCAAAATCATAGATGCAACAATCGAATCTTAGGTGAATGTAATGGGTGATAAAAATCATGGAGATATCAGAAAGGACATGATTTTCATAGACCAACCTAACCACATTATTTTCTAAAATTTTAAAATCACAAAACTTCCCATATGAGTTAATGTATAATAGTTAAAATAGATAAGTTGTTCGTAGGTCACCTACTTTAGTAGCTTCATATAAATTATTTAAAGACATATATATTTAAAACATGATAAAAAAACCCAAGAGACCCTAAAAATCATTTTCTATTCATGCATAGAATATATGTTGTGCATAAACTAAGTGAAAGTAAATGAAACCCGTCACTTGGAAGAATTAGAGTACACTAGGTGTGTTGGACAATTGAAAAAGATATTTTCATGTTAAATGTAGGTTTCTAAAAGGTTCGAATACATAGAAACATCACTTTAACACTATCGTATCTAGTATCTCATTTGGAAGGGACAAAATATTTGTTTGTGAGACTCTTCCTACCATATTATAATTTTAAGAAATGAATTTCACATAAGAAAACATATTTAAATTAGATGTTTTATTAAAACTTTATATAATTAACTAGGTCATTCCACTAAAACCAACTGTAAAGACTTGAGCCCGAGTAACCACACTCAACCCTTACAAATTCAATTTAATTTTTTATAAAAGATAGTTGATGAAATAAATAGTATTAAATAAAAAAGAGGATCTTTTACAGGACTAGTTTTTATAGAATTATAATTACAGTTTTGCATTCATTTATGAAAGTACAAAATTTAGTACACACTTACTAATGTAACATCGGATCAACACTTCCACATTAAAAATTCATCATACCACTACCACTAAAACTTTATGAATATTTTAAATACATTGGGTGAGTGCAAATGTTCCAGTAAGGGTTTTTCAAACATGATCATTAAGAATTTTTTTAGAAATAATTATAATACATGCTTTAAATAATGAGATTAACATTTCTCACAACCTGTCATCATCATTTTTTCGAGAGATTCTGAAACATATTTTAGGATAATGGAATGCTGATAGTTTTTAATAAATTTTAAGAGTTATAAGAAAGACATTATAAAATATTCACACACTTGAACATAAATGCATGAAATTCCACATATAAGTTACCCAATAACCATATGTAATTATTAATGTCATGACATGGGTGTAGTTAAAAATTTAAACATAAAAGACTATTTTTTTCTGAAATTTCATAGTCAATAATGTCATCTATCATTCAACATAAGTGAAAACCATGTTATGGTAGATATGTTTCTGCCCTATCATTAAACCATTCAAATAGACGATTCTATATATAAGTATATAGTTAAATATAAAATATTTTAAAATGTTCATTTGAGAATGAAAAACCAATTAATACAGGTTAATAAGAGAATGATAATCAACCAGGTATACTTCTCTAATGGGATAATCCGATAGAATTTCACTTTACAAGATTAATAATGATGAAATCCTTAATATAGGGAATCAAAAAAATTCTATCAAGGCCTCATGATAGGAACATACGTAAACATTTTTTAGGGCCTCATTCCACGACCTAATTTGTCTCATGATACTTACTGATGCATCGAGAGGTTATAACAGACCTCACCCATCACATAACTTGTCCAAATCAATATTCATTTGTATTATAATAATATTTCATTAATTCAAAGTTTCCCATACCACATAGATTTATTTAAATCTTAATAATGTGTGATATAGTATTCATTAAACAATCCAAATTTTCCCATAACACCTTAAAAAGTTTAGTTCTTAATCCATATATTTTCATAAAATATTCATCTCTTATTAAATTATTCATATTTATTTTTAAGTCATCAATGAGATGAATAATGAAATAAATTCAAATTTAAATAAAAAATCATATATTGTTTTATCTTTTCAAAAAAATATTATACATTAATAAATATGTTCCATAAATGAAATGATAATGATAAGTTTTGTCTCATGTAGTTTAGAAAATAAACTATACAATAGGTAAATAGGATTCTCCCATAAAATGATAACTTGTTTCATAATTCCACATTAATAATAAGGTTTACCTCATTTTATTTAATCAATCAAATTTGTCTATAAGTTTTTAAAATCATTAAGCGTTAGTTTGGAGGTTATCAAACACCACAATGTTCAAATAAATGATCAGGGTTAATTGAAATGATTTATATTTATACCTAAATGAATATATATAAGTTTTTTTGTGTGTGTTTATACCACTATATATATAGACATATATATATGTATATATATAAAACATTTAAAGCCTTCAAAATTGAAAATAAACAAATGTTCATCAAATATGATTCAAGTAAAAAAGAACCAACATTATGTTTATATATATAAGTACTGAAAATATTGGACCCTCAATGTGTGTGTATACGTATGTACATATATACAAAATATTACAAATTTATAAATAAATATATGATAATAAAAACATACTATTGATACTATCTATTTTTAGGGAATGATTATTCAAAACAAGAAGACATATCATACCTGTAATTGAGACTATGAAATTATAGTTTTACCAAAATGTATAGATTTTATAAACATAGAGGTTTTAAAAATAAAAAAAATATAAAATTTCCTTACTTGTTTTATATTAGTAGTGACTTGTGGGTTCATGGATTTGAGAGAGATAGAGATACTTGAACGATAGAAATTTCGAGTAGCAATTTTGTTGCAAGGTGAGTTTTGTTTTAAAAATAAACCAATGTATTCAAATTCTTGATCCAAATAGAATAAATGTTATAAAAAAATAATTACTGAAAATTAAATTTGAAACAGGGTTAATTGACACCCTATAATATAAAATTGCAGTAGTGAAAAGGGTCCAAGTCAAGGATGAAGATGTTTGGTTTAAATAAACCACATTTGGAAATAAAAAAAGGGGACAAGGCTAAGGAATACCCATCGAGAAGCATCATGGGAAAGAGGGGACGAAGAGGGGACGATGACTAGAAGGTCAGATAGAGACTGGTGTCGCTACATGAGAAATAAGAAGAAAAAAAAGGAATGGGTTGATCACTTCTATTTGATCTTATCTATGTTCTAAAATTAACCGTAAAAATGTGTTATTAGAATCCCACATATGGAAAATGCATTACCAAGTGGTGGTTTTGGATCTTATCAAATTCCCCAGATTGATCATATTATAAAATTGACGGACTAAAAGGATTAGATTTGAAGGATCTGACATCTACGATCGTCGGCACTTTTTTAATTATGTAGAACTATCCATATCTTGCGTGGCTAGATTGAATAGTCCAAAAAATGGGGATGCGATAAACCATGGTGCTTGGACTCGAACAGGGTATTGGTACAGACGTCCTAAACATCACGTGGAAAGATCATGCGACTAAGATCGCATGTTTGAAAAAACTTATCTCCCACATTAAAAATTGGGAATCAGATGCAGCTTCTATATAAGCCTCTACTCTATATCCATCATCCGATGAGACAAACAAACATGGCAGAGTCCTTACAAATGAGACTCCACACACGGGCCTTTTCCCAACTATGAATATCCTCTCCTACACATCGGTGCATGACATATCTCACCATATTCCCTATAGGTCTTAGTCCAGGGTCGCTCAAGCACTCTACTAAGTGGCTACCCAAGCATTGAGGGAATTCTCTTCAAGGTTTCTCTAAGCTGGTGGCTGATTTAGCCATTTTTAGTAAAACATTTATTACATATATATTAAAACATACAGAAATATTACTAATTAACAGAAATATTTATTTTCATATAATTCTATATATTTGTTTCCATTATTTTTATTTGTATATTTTTATTTTTAAGAAAAAAAATATATATTTTTAAATTAAAATTCATTATATAAATTTTTTAAAACCCCCACCTATAGAACACCATTGTTTTAAAGAACATTAATTAATATGTTTTATATTTTTAAATACCAAAACTAAATAATAACACATAATTGAACCCCTAAAAATTATTTTTTTAAAATATATTATAAAATATTTAATGCTATTAATTCATAAAATACCCAATGACTATACAACATCAAAGATCACCTTGAAACCCGACAATTATTTGTAATTGTCACTTAAAGTCATATAAATCCCTATTAATGGTATTAAAAGGATCACAATTACTTCTTGTTTTAAGAGTATGGTTCTCTACATTCTTGTGACTCTATTTATTTTTTATATTCTTCTCACAATTTTTTTTGTTTTGATGGATTCAAGGGATGAAGGCTATATAATCAGTCTTATTGTGATGTTGGTTGGTCTTCCGTTTATCTTATTGGCTCTTGCGTTGAGTTTTATTAAGTAGTTTTAATATTATATATCCCTGTAATATTTCAGTGTATGAAATAAAAATTTTATCTTTTTTCCTTGGTGTTTTTAAAATAAAACACACCAATTTGCATTTAAACCAAAATAATAATAATAATAATAATAACTAAAAATATTATTATAAAAGATGTAATTATGTTTAAGGATTTACAAAATATGATTTTTACATAACCATAAAAACATTTCATCATAGAATTTATACATGAGTTATTACTTTAGAATTGAAACAACACCTGAAGTATATATAGAAGAAGAAATATTTTAGAAGAACCGATAGTGGAGATAAACTCATCTTCGACATTCTCCCTCTAAATATCATATCAAATTCCCTCAAGTTAGACTTTTTAGAATACCAGAACCTCTAGAATTTTACTAAGAATGTTGATAAGGTAAATGGGAAGAGGATTACCGGTATTTTAGGATCTATGTGAAGGGTAATAGGTGAGGGATTAGGTGCCCTTTTATATTGTAGTTGAGAGGCACTTTTTGAATCTACAACAGAATTAACTTCTAATATAATAAAAACATATCCAAATTCATATAAAATGGAATAATTTTAAATATTTATTGATATAAGGTTGTAATTTATTGAAAAAATAAATTTTAGACACGTTTTTTGTTTCATTTAAAACATATAATTTTAATTATTCACATTTTAATTTTATTTCATTATAACTAGAGTAACAAATACTGCAATATTAAAATGGTGAAATATTTAATTATTAAATATCAATTAAATCATAAATAAAAAAATTATACTATTAAATACCATACCATATTTGTTATATATATTATAAATTTTTCTATCTTTAAATAATATAATATAACATTATTTTGACAACACATCAATAGTATCAATTTTGAGAATACACAATTCATGGATTTTTAAAAATATCAATATAAGATGTTATCCATAAATACAATTTCATTATACATATATGTAGTCAATGAAATATAGAAAATTAATTGGGTATATTAATTATCCATAATTTTATTTATTTTAATTTTTTCAAAAACCGTAATATGATGTTTCAAATAATAAATGAATTTAAACATTAGTTTTTTTAATTATTTTATACACATGTTTGTTGAATAAAAAATAAAAATAAAATAATAAGATTAAGATAAATAAACTAGGTTTTAGAATAATACCTGTATTTTATTATTTCTTATGAAAAACTCATCATAATCATTTTATTTATTAAATCATGAATGTGACAAGTTTGACAGCACTTTAAAAATAATAATATAATTGTCGTCATCACTTATATAGTGATCCAATTGGTAAATATATCGATCCTTGGATGATTATGGTCAATATATACATGATACATATAATGTTTTCAAGTGATTACATATTTTAATGGTTAATATTGTTTTAATAAAATTCCATTTATTTTTTTCATCAATTAAATAATTTTTACATCCTTAATATATATAACATAAAGGTAATTATTTATTTTTAAAATTAAATAATAAATTACCATGATAAATAAAAATATTTATGATTTAAAATGATTAGTGATTATATAATTTATCTTTCATATAATTATATGTTAAAAACCTTTTTTAGAAAAAAATTGATTAAGTCATATTTAATTTTTCTTCAAAAAAATATATCAAACGTCCTAATATCATTCAATTGGCCACCAAACGGTATCATTTTGATCCAAGTAAGGTTTAGTTATACAATGACTCATCCATCCATATTAGCACAAGTGGTAAGTAATTTTTATATTATTCTATTTACCCATATTTAAACTTTTTACCTTTTTAAAATATTAATAAAAAATACAGTAGTTACCATTCATAATGCCTATAAAATAAAAGAATTATATTTAAATAATTTTGAACTACTGATTAAAAATATGGAATCAATTTTTATAAATTCAGAACACATAACTTGATGTAATAAATTTAATATTAATATAGTTAGTGGAATGAAAAATGTTTATAAAAGTTAAAATATTTTTAAATATCTAAATGTTTTACCTCAAAATTCAAGGTAATATAAAGTCCACTTAAATGAATTGATTAAAATAGTAAAAATATATTATATTTATACATGAAATTCATTGAATAATTTAATTTAATAACACAAATTATTTTAATAAAAAATTTTGTTTTCAATTAAGGTTTAATGTATTTTTACTATTCATCAAAAAATGATAAATATCAGAAAAATATCTAAAATTTCCCCAAATTAATTTATCACATCACACTTATAATGATAATATTTTTGTTTTCAAATAGAATATATAAAAGTCTCTTAAATAAGATTTAAATCGGGTGTTCCCTCAAAAGGTGGGAAACAACATTTGTTTTAAATTACTTATTTTATCCCAAAAATTGATGTTGTTTGTATATCATGTTTTAAAAAAATATAAGATATATATTAAACATTAGACTAAATATATTTAATATATACCTCATATGTAAAATCCATCAAGGGAAATTTTTTACATTTTATCAACTCACTTATATGCATTAAAATAGTTTTTCAGAAAAACATTTCATTTTAAATAAAAGGGATTTATTTTCCTTTATAATCAATTTCATATTAATGAATTAATTATATATAAATGTTTAAAGAATATTTTTATAATTTTGTTAAGAATTTTTATCCTCACAATTATAATTCCTAGGTTATAAGGTAACATAATAGTATTTATTTTTTTTATTACACTTGTTTTTGCGTGAAATAAACTGTATCAAATGGAATTGATATTTTTTGTAACACAGTCAACGAATAGTGTTCTATATACTAAAGGATAATCCATTGCTATTTTAGTTAGAACTTAAACAAGTGTAGAATATAACATAAAACATAATAAATACACGATAAAAGGCCTTACTATGTATATGTTTCGACACTCTTGGGGATATTATTTGGTAATTCATATGCTCATTACAAAACATTATTAATGGATTTAACAAAATTCACATAAGTGTATATGTTAAGAAATATATCATGGATAACAAATACCGAATCCTAAAAATGCATTAGTTAGGGAAATACATGAATGTTAAAAGTTATACCTTTAATATCAATAAATTACCATTTGTGTGTTTAAAAGATAAAGATACTCATAATTAATTTTTCTTTTATTCTAGCCAATTTCTAGAAAGAGGAGGAATTGGGTAAACAATAAATGTGATGAGAAATGTGATGAAATCCCTAATGAGATTCCCAATGCAATGGGAGAAGGAGTCACACACATCGTGATGATACTCTCCCATATGAATCAGGTTTTGAATAGAATCCTAGATCAAGAGGAGCATCAAAATGTCCCCAAAAGAGAACAAGCTGCAATTGAGAGATTTATATGACAACTGCCTCTAACTTTCACCAGATTAATTGATCACATAATCACTGAACAATGAATCAATTCTTTTGAGAAGATCATCTCCATCCGTCAATGCTCTCAGCATGAGAAGGTTATTTTAGACGTTTATTATATAGGGGTTGAAGTTGATTAGTGGTGGAATTTATTTAAAAAGAAAATTCCTAATGAATATATCGAAGTACTGGTGTGGATGTATTTTCATAATTTTGTTTTGAGAAATACCTACCAAACACCATAAAACTATAAATAGACAGGGATTTCCATTCCATCAAGATGAATGATGACGAATCTATCTGGGTGTATGAAGCAAACATCACAAGGCCTGCATGGTATTCCTCCAAAATTTTCATTATAGACGAATGTAAGGATGAACACTTTTTTGGTGGGACAAAACCTTGCATATGGAAATCCTTAGAGATCAGTGAATTTGAAAGCTGTTAGAAAATTTTCTAATTTTCTTTCAGTGTTGAAATAATGACTGGTAAATCTTAGATGAATCTAGGGGATAATAAGATGACTGTAGAGATCATTTCTAGTTGTCCAATAGAGATATGTAATAGTGCCATGAAATTTCTACATCCCAGTTTCTAATGGTGTGGAAAAAAGAACACCAGAAACTGTGTAAAGGGGGTCTGGAAATTATTTAGCATCAGGTAGGATGAGAACCTCCCCAGTGATTTCCAATAAGGGAAACTTGATACTATGAAGGAGGAAACGAATTCTCCAGTCAACCCTTAGTGTATTGTCCATTTATATAACTACAAAGAACCAAGGAATTTTTAAAACTAATGAACTATGCCAATGGTTCTTAGAGTAAACCAACAACCACAAAGGTAGTAAGGGAGAGCTTTTCCATCACTATCACTAAAGTGAATCCCGACAACAAAGTGATTATAGGTATGCTAGTTATTTATTCAATAACCACAAACTTACATATTCATTATGATTCTAAAAATTACTTCACATCATGAATATTTATTATAACCATTCAAAAACCCCCAAATATCATGGAAGAAGAGATATCGGTGAAAACAACAAATAGGGAAAGTATTGAATCAGCAGTATACAACTCCTCCCATTTCCATGTTTATGGGCTGAAATTACTTTAAAACATCTCCACACTCCCTTTGGTGGAATTTGATTCAATTTTGGGAATTTATTTCATTTACCTATATAGAGAAAACATAAATTGTTGTGAGAAAGAAATCAATCTCTTTTTTTCCAATTGTCATCACAGTTAGTACAAATACATAGAGAAGGGTGAAAATCTGTTAGTACCATCCTTTAAATAATGTATATTATTTCCTTATGAGTAAGAGTACAAACCTAAAATTAATGAGTCGTAGGAAGGAATCACCCCTAAAGACATTCCCAATCTAGGGGAATACACTAATGTGTTTTATGAGGAATTGACTTGTCTTTCTCATAACCAAGATGTTTAATTTTTGATGGATCTTATACCTAGGGTGCTTCCATTATCCATGTCTCTATATAGAATAGATACTATGGAACTTGAGGAGCTTAATAAAAAACTAGAAAAGAATCTAGATTAAGGTTTCATATTCCCAAGTGCTTCACCATGGGGTGCATCAGTCCTCTTCATGAAGAATAAGGATGGGTCAATACACCTTTGCACCGATTATCATAAGGTCAACAATATCATGGTAAATAACAAGTGTCCCTAACCACAACTTGGTGACTTGTTTTATTAGGTACAAAAAGAAGAATACATTTCCTTCATGGATTTATGGATCATATTTTATCAAGTTAGGGTGAAGAAGGAGGTTATCGACAATATTCTTTTCATACATGGTACGCGCACTGTGAATTCATAGTAATTTCTTTTGGACTCACTAATTCTCCAACAATCGTAGTGGTGTTTATGAAAAGATTATTTAGAGACTACCTCGACAAATTTTCCGTAGTATTCATAGATGATATTATAATACACTCCAAATGTAAATATGAGCATGGGAGCAATTAATACTGTGCTAATGACGTTGTGAAAGTAAAATCTTTTCTCTAATTCAAAAAATGTGGGTTTCATTTGAAGGAGGTTTATTTCTTGGGAAATATCATCACAAGAAATGGGATATATATATATATATAACCTTCAAAGAATGAATAAATTGAAGAATTTCTATGTATAACATTTGTGAAATATATTCATAGTTTCTTTTGCATAACTCGGAATGATTGCTGATTTGTGAGAATTGTTTTTGATTGTCAAACCCTATTTACAATATAACCCAAAATAGAGTAAAGTTTTCATGGAATGACAAATGTAATGAAATATTCAAGGATTTGAAAAAGGGTGTTATCCCTATTCTAGTGCTCACACTACACACAGGTGGAGAGTATTTCAGGGTGTTCAAACATTATTAGGATAAGGGTATGGGATGTGTATTGATGAAAAATGACGATGTAATTCACTTTTCTTCAAGGTACATAAAATTTCATGAACATAACAACCCAAAACATGATCTGGAGTTGGATATAATGATTTTTTACTTTTTAAATTTGGCATTATTATCCCTTTACAAGGAAATAGGAAATTCATATGGATCACATAATCCACGATTATATATTCACACAAAAAGAGCCAAATATGCGCCAATGACGATGGTTAGAGCTAATTGAAGACTATGATATATCCATCCACTACCATTCTGTAAATGTGAATAAAGTGGATGATGCTCTAATATGAAAGGATCCAGAAATTATTTCATTGATGAGAAATGAATGGGATCTTATCTTCATATATTAGAAAATAATGGACTTGGGAATCATAAAAAAAGTAACATCATCAATTATTTTACAAAATTGTTTCTCAAACGTAACTTCTATAGAAGATTAAGGATGATAGATGTTTTGATGTTGGTATTTAGAAAGAATTGGATGCTATAACGAATGAAAAAACATCCATGTTTAATGTTAATGATGAAGGTGATGTGATATTTGGGGAAAGAGTATGTGTAACATCAAATCAAGAGTTAAAGAATGAGTTGTTGGATGATGCACATAGCTCAAACTTCCACATCCATCTAGGAAGAATGTATCCAGTTATCCAAGAACACTATTGGAGGGATAATATGAATAAGGATTTCATAAAATATGAATTACGATTCCTTGAATGTCAGCAAGTGGAAGCAGAAAGAAATAAATCCAAGGGGCTAATGTAACAATTACCCATACCTACATAGAAATGAGAAAGCATCACCACAAACTTTTTCACTAATAATCCAAATACATCAAGATGAAATAATTCTATATGGGTTTTGTATGATCATATTAAAAATAAAACACACTTTATTGTGATACGAGATGAATTCTCACTGGATTTACATCCACAAATATACATCAGAGAAGTGGCCAAGATACATGAAGTACCACCATTAACAGTATCATATTGATATACATGATTCACATATAAGTTCTATAAGTATCTAGATCATTCTCTGAATACTGATTTGAACGTTATCATGAACTATCACCCTCATACTCATTACTAATTTGACTAGAATATCTAGACACTTGAGGACTTTTAAAGATCATGCTCAATGGATATAAAAAATGGATGAAATCAAAATCTTTCTATGGTCAAGATAATTTCTCTTAAAATAATAGTTTAAACTTTAGAATCCAAATGGATCCCTATGAACGTGTTTATAGGAAGAGGGTGATGATACCTGAATGTTGTGTTGTTGTTGGGGAATGAATACTGATATGCCAGGGAATAGTCGAGGAAATTATGATTAGGTTAAGATTCTTTAGTAACACACCAATGATTCTGAAATTTTGCAAAGGAGATATGCTGAAAATCGTCAAAGATACTTAGATTTACATGTCAGATACATGGTATTCTCCCTTATATATCTATGAAAGAATGTGTTGAGATTTTGGAAGAATGGAAATCTTTGTCCAAGATATATCAGCCCTGTTGAGATCCTTTATCAGATCGGAGTAGTGTCCTATATACTTGCACCCCCACGTAACATATCTTGATTTCAAGATGTATTCCATGTATCACTATTGAGGAAGTACATGCCTAAAACCTCACAAGTACTCAATCCAACTATTTTACCATGGAAGAATGATATTTCTAATGAGGATCATTCTGTGAAGATCTTAGAACATATTTACAATGTTTTATGAAATAATACAATGAAACTTGTCAATGTTTTTTTAGAGAAATTGTTTCTTTGATGGAGAAGTGTAGGAACAAAATAAAGTGACAATACAAAATTACCCATGTCTTTTTTTAGGTGGGGGTGAAATAAAAAATTTGAGGGTGAAATTTCTCAAGGAGTGAAGATTGCAATGAACCGAACTATTATAAATTATGTTTCCCTTTATCATTTAATTAAATGTCATATTATGTAACATGGTCATAGAAAAAGCCTTCAATTAATTTTTTATATCATTAGATTTAAAAAAATTAATACTATTTCCATTTTTAATAGATCCATTAAATATTGATCACATAGAAAATATTAATATAAGGCTTTAACAAATCTAATTAACATATAAAAAGGAAATGATAACCACATATAGTAGGATTTTACTAGATGAAACCCATTTAATATAGAATACAATGGAGATAATATCATTGGACTTTTCCCTTGACCAAACCCAAGTTGATATACATAAATATAATCAGAAGTAAAGCAATTTGTTGGAGAATTTTGAGATCATTGAGATCACGACCCAAAACATATTTGACGAATTCCTTCATGGATCTCACATTATTAAACACCTTACACTTAGAGCGTATGTCAATGTAACAATGGTATAAGTATCAAGACCTTAATAATATGAATATTTATATCATATATAATAATTAAGTTGTTTTCATTATTATTGTTACTTCATAAATTATTTTGATTTTGATTCAATTAAAAATGAATTGTACTTTCATGTAATATTGAGATTCAATTAAAGAATTTATTTTGATGAAATGATGTATTTTTTAAATAAAAACTATTTTAATAAAAAAATTATTTAGTAAGGTTTTTTTGTGGTTGAATATTTTTTTTGAAGTGAAATTTACGTTTATGTGGGTTTAAAAACTATTATTGTAAAAAACACATCATTTTTCAATATATATCTATGACTATTTTAAAAGTGAAATTTGACATACATAAAATGTATTTAGATAATATAAATATTATTTTTGGAATTAGAACCTCAAAATTATCCAATAATGTATTCTTCATAATATTCAAAGATAATCGATTTTTTGGGTAAAAATTATATACCATATAAATATAAATCATGTTTTATGACATAACATTGACACAAAAATAATGTGATAAATACTACAATGGGTATATTTGGTAAAATATATGTTTCCCCTTAAAATAAAATGATTTTATGTCAATCTGATTAAATTTATTAATCCGCTACGAATCCTACAAAACATATAATGTATTTTAGGATTTTAAATTCATTTTTTTAAAAATGTTACTCACCTCAACATAATAAATAGTAATATTATTATATTTTAGACCCATTTGACATTAAAATAATGAATACCAATTTACATTAGAAAAATAATTTGGTAAACCATGTGATGGTTTTTGGTTTGAAATATTTTATTTTTTGGAGTCCAAAACAAAAATACCAAAGAATTCAATTTTACTTCCATATAAACCCACCCATGAACCCACTTATCATAACATAAAATCGTTTTATTAGAACCTTAATCTTACATCCATTATATAGAATAATCTTTAGGTGTCTCAAGCTCTCAATAATCCCCTTTCAATCTTTTGGTGTCATGCCCAAAAGGTATGGGATGAGGTATTTCTCAATTTTATTCCAGAATATCTTATATGTTATACCATTTTAATTCTAATTATATAGTGTTTGGTTATGATATATCACCTCCCCCATAATAAAATTCTCATGAAAACATGATGAGATACCCATTTCTATCTCATTCAAACCTCTTTTGTACATTCGTTACCATGCAAAAATCTCATAATGGTTTTTTCCTTTATCATATTTAACAAAGATTATTTACCTTATTATGTCCTTTTATTTTCAATTAATAATGATTGGGTATGATTTCCCACGTCACCCATACAAAAAAAATTATATAAATTATGAGATACTCTTCTCTATTTCATTAATCCATCCTATGTACATTTATTACCATGTCAGAAATTCAGAATCATCAATTAATTTTTTTTAAAGCTTATTAATTACCGTATACATTATTTTTCTAAATCTAAATGATTATGAATTCTCTCACAAGTCCCTATTACATTCCAATTCATGTAAAAATATTTAGAGACCAGTTTCTCTCTTATAAACTGATTTTATGAACATTTAATTGATGTTGTTATGCTGCTGATGTTTCTGCGATATTTTCATCCCAATCCATGTATGTAGTGAATGCCATACCCAATTCATATCAAGGGTGTTCACTTTAATAAATATATAAATTTAAATTGGGGACTGTAATGCATTTGTTATACTCTCTGTTATCATGGAATTAATTATCATGATGAATGAATTTGGGTTTTATGATATATATGGTGCACTTAAGCATAAGAATGAAATGAAAGTGACGGGTGAGCCCAAAATTATATAGTTCTCCAATGAATTGGGTAATGTTTAGTATCATGATACACCATGATGGGATAGGGGTGTACCTGATTCATTTATGGGACTTTTCCACCATGAATACTTGGATGTTTATCCTTGACATATGAATGTGAGGCATGGTTTTAATTTGTTTCCACATTTCCCATGTTATGATTATCATGCTATATAATGCCTTATAATTCATGATCATTTATGCCTCATTGTTATGACTTTTCTTGCATGTATTATTATCTTTATGTTATTCCATGTTTATTCCCTTACTAATATTTTTTCTCATTCCTTTCTTATGTATTTTCCTGAGGTTATCCAATATCGTTTTAAGATAAATCATGTTAATGAGGTATTCAATAAATATTTTTTAGTTCATCTTTAATGTTGTAATTCAATGTACCTAATTCTAAAATACAATAAACTTAATGATATTTCAAGTTGTATTAATTTTAATTTTATTTAAAATAAATCATGTATTAATGTGTAATACGAAAAAGTGTTGTTATATCCCTAGTGCCTAAAATCTTCCAAGAAGCTATCACATTCCTCATCCAATACTATAAATCCATGATAGATAAGTTATTTAGCATAAGCCTAAGAAAAACCCGGATATAGTATAGCCTAGATGAAAAATCTAATTACACTATTAAATAATTCTCCCTCTCATTCTGCCCCTCGACCCCTCTTGTCTACGACACATTACCAACATCCCAAAGGCACACCCAAACAATCCGAATATGGTCCCTCAGACCCCTGCTTGAAGCACCAATCATCTCGGTGATCAACATTTGGAGGAATGATGATGACTCTCTTAAAAGTAATATATCCATCAGATCAATAGCTGATATCCTAAGGAATTATAATGTTTATCCTCCCAAAATATTCCCATCCCAATGGCCTCAAGAATGGAAATCCTCAACCATAACCAATAACTTCATCATTGTCACCCTGTAACATTCCATATAATTATATAATAACACTTTTCATATTTAATAATATTTTTGAATTAGATATTAATTTAACATTAAAAGGTATTCTATGTCTGATAGCATACCTGACACGTAATAATTAGTTTTTATTTGAAATCATACGATGCAAATAATAATGAGTTATACTGAAAAATAATATATTATAAATATTATTATTTTAAGTAGTAGTTCTCACATAGTCCTTAGAACAGATGGAAAAAACGATATTAACTGAATTTTGAAAATATATTTTACAAAAGTTTTTATAATTATTATTTGGTTACCAAACTATTTCTTACATTAAATAAAAACCAACTGAATATACAAGATGTTCTTTTCTAAAAAAACTATTTATATAAAAATAAGTGTTTTAAAAAAAATTACTCTGGGTGGATTTTATTAATCATATATATGTAAAATATTAAATTTATTGCTAATATTAATCTTATATGTTTTCGAGACAAGATATGAGAACAAATTCAAATTTTCAGATAAAAGAAATATTTTTCAGAAAAATTGCAGTTTTTCTATCTTTTGATAGAGAACCCATGTTAAATATTGTTTTTGAAACATTCATATGATGTTTTTTTTCAAAATATTTTTTTTATTTTGAATCAGTACATCAAAATATAGTTTAGATAAAGGTTTCGTATTTTTTTTATAAAATTAATATTTAAATGAATAGTGAAAAATACTGCATTTTAATTAAAAGCTTCTTTTTTGACTAATTTATATAAGTTTATAGACTCTACTTTTACATGCTTTTAAGGTATAATTAGATGAATCTTATAAAATTTAATCCAATTTAGTTCGTTGGTTTCTTTTCCAAATTAAAACTAAATAGAAAAACTATGTGAACTTTTGAACGTTTTACTTAAAAAACACGTTTTCTCGATCCGTCAATGAGATTAATGTTAAAAATAATTCAACCACCTATGTTAAATGAATTTTTTAAAACACAAATACATGGTCTTAATTTTTATAAAACAACTTTTCTGACAGAATCAAATTATTTTTGTGTGAATAGTAACTTTAGTTTTATTTTTAATAATGATTAATGGTAGATCATGTGATTAATGGTAAAAAATTATTATAAAATTTTTAAATTACCAGAAAAACACTTAATAATAATATTGATTGAGTTATTATATCCCATGAGCATCATTGTGACCAAATTTTTATCTTTGGAAGCCACTTGGGTGTGATTATGACATTATCACGTTTAATTTAATGTAATTACAAATATGTCATTAATATGTCTATTCTTAACAAAATTTTTTAATATAGTGGTTATGTAAGTGATATATTAAAATATGAATAGTATTTATAAAGATAAAACAATTACTCAAAACATGGTAATTTATTTACAATTTTTGTAATTAAATAATTAAATTTAATTATGAAACAATGATAATGCACTAATATATTTATTAAAGGAAAAATAAAATAAATGATATTAATATTATTAAAATAAATGTAATTTGAAATATTTGATAACATACACTAACTTTATGGATAAATATTAAATATTATGGTTTATTTAATGTAGTTTCTTTTGAATGAGTCATGTTGTTATGATATTTTTGAAAAGTGATGAAATGAATATTGTGAAAATTGACATAATTCATATGTTTAAATATAATATTTTAAATTAAGTGATATAAAATTTCAAATAAATAATATTTCTTTTCAGACATGTTGATATAACTAAAAAAATGTCATTAGATTTCTAATCATTATATGTTTTTCATGATTTGGTAATTATTTAGCCTTCAATGTGTAATTTACTTGATAAATGGGTTAGAGTTAAAGGGGGTTAAAACTAAAATATAATGATTAGAAAACACTAAAGCTTGTCAAATATTAAATGGATATTTATATTTATACACATAGTCATATTAACTTTGAAAAAAATTATTTTTGACCCATCTGGAATCGAAATAGAATTTATATTAAGGGTGCCCCACCCCATTCCAATAAAAAGTCACCCATTACTCTATACTACTCACACTTCCAGAAATATTTTAATTGGCCCATATCTATCCAAAACAGATCATGTAATCTCACACCAAATTCTTGAGGACATAGTTTACGAAAAAATGTATTTTTAGAGGTGTTCATGTGTTAAAAAAGATATCATCTGAAGGAAAGGTAATGTTTTAATTTAAGTGTTTGTATTTTATTTATTCTTCCACTTCCATTAAATCTCCATAATCCATGAGGAACTAATACTCTAGTATCCTCAATATAAATAGATGTTATTATGTAAATTTAACCACCCAAATTTATCTATAATTTTATCAAATGAGAAATGGACATTTCATTCATGTGTATTGCGGACGACCACCTAGAGAACCAATATAGTTCGTTTTTCCTTACCATATCTCAATATTTTTCATTATGATATAAATAATTCTTTTTATATTATTTTCAGTACATATTTATAATTATAGTGGAATAATATTGCAATTATTTTATTTCATTCTATGCACATAAAAAGTATAACGTCGTTCAGGCGTAGCTATAAACTATTACCTCCACAAGATCGATGTGAATCATTTTTATTTATCTCATTACATGTATGATATATATATATAATTATATATAATTTATTATTTTAATGTTAATTATATTATGTTACTTTTTGAAAAGGTAAAATAATAATTACCTTATTTTCATAATGATCAATAAAAAAGGGAAACATTACCCCCGCGTAGGTATGACCCCCTATCTCCATGATTTTATCATTTTTTATTTTCCAAACCATAAATAAATGGTTGGATTATAAAGTTTAATTACTGTGTAAAATTAGATATAATATCATGAATTTTATCCCAAAGAGGATGGACTTATGACCACAAGGAGTATTGACAGCATACCATGTTCATTTTCACCTCAAGTACTGAATATCGATAGAACGTCTGATATGAACATATATAATTATATAATGTTTATAACATAGTAATAAAGAATATAATAAAGATAATAAAGAGGAAATATTTTCTTCATAAATTATAAATTAACCTTTGTTTATTATTCTGGAATATAAATATTGTACGTGGTGAGTCAGACTTATGATAAAGGACTTCATCTCAATTTACATTCATTGAAAAATATTTCATTAGTATACACCACATTCTAATATATAGTGTATAATTAACCCCTTTGACATTACATTCAATTCAATGGTCTTCAAAAGGAATCTTTCTCTATGAACAATTTTACTGAATTAGTAAAAGAATGTTTTTCATACATAGTGGCAAAATAATTTTTTCCACTATGAACATTATTTGATATTTGGATTAATCTATAAGAAATAATGTTTTAAAAGGAAAATAAATACCATATTATATTTTTAAGTATTTTGGTATTGAAAATTGTCTTGATATTCGATTTTTTATTTCAATTTCTTGAAATTGCTTCTTTTCATTGAAATATGAAAATGTTATTTTTTTATTACGCTTGTTAATGTGTTATGATTATGTTTTGGTTCTTGGGATATTCTTATCTATATGGGTGGATCTGTGATATAGCGAGGGAAGGTGTTCCCGTGATACCATTCAAATGCATTGGGTAATGAGAAATATTTAAATGATAAGGTGTCTATAAAGCGTTTCCGGGAATATAATGTTATGGGTATTCTAAATGTAACCCTGAATTTTTCTCCATATACTGTTGTAAAAGGTACAAAGAAATTTTGATATATATGGCACAAGTAACCTATATTATTTTTATTGCTAATAAGGTTTTTATGAATTTTATGATTTAACGAGGTTTGTTATATAACTCCTGATTTATGGGTGATATGTATGATTTTTTAAAAATGTTTTCATGAATTTCATATATTCATGGATGAACAATTTCATTCCTGTTTTATATCCTTTATTGATCTTTTTGTACTCGTACCATGTTTTTGAAACGATTTTCATAGGATATAAGGATGGTTAATTGAAATGAAGATCATAAGATGATTTTTATGAAGAATTTTATGAAGAAAAACAATTCATATTTTTATTTAAAATGTTTTATATTTTAGAAAAAATGGATTGCATGTTGACTTATCTACTTTTTAATATTTGACATGTTATATACTAGTAGGGGTTTAATTCTCTAAAACTATAAACCTGAAAAGATCCTGAATTTGAAATAAATTAAAATTCTTGAATTATCTTAGGATTATGTAATTTTTAAGGTTAGTTCCTTATTGTTGTATTTCGAGGAAGGTTTATAAAAAAATTAGAGGTTAGGGTGATATTTAAGAATAAGATGGAAGTTATATATAACCACAATTGTTCACATAATAGAAAGTATCGTAGTTAGATTAGACAAATTGAATGAGTTAGATATAACATGAATATTTTTATATTTGTTCGTATCTTCCATATTAGAGAGTAGATGATGATTTTATTAATTCTCTCACACTATCCTTTTTGGTTTTAGTAAGTGGATAGATCTAGCAGGCACAAAAGTGATAATGGTTGTGAAGAAAAATGTTGTGGTTTTCTAAATAAGCAACTGAATGAAATATAATCTATAATGAGAACTCCGATTTTTATTCTAAACCAACTATCACAAGTAATTATTAAATATTATAACCATAGTGAGTTTTCTAATTCATAATATATGTGATAAATGGATTCATGTGATTTTTTGGGTAATAATCCTAAATGTAAGTATATTAAATGACATAGGGGTCGAGGATGTGGAATTAAACACCTAAGAAAATTTGTAACTGGGATGGGAAGATGTTATAGATTTTCTAATAGAGGTCATAAGAAAATAACAGGTGAACTAAAAGGAAGTGTTTAGTTTAATTTTGTAAAGTGAAGGAAGTTCTATCTGAGTTATTTTTTAAATGTTTTAAATGTGGGGTGTGTTTTCATTATGCAAATAAATCTCCTTCAAATAAAGTTTGCAAATGGGATCAGAATGATTGAGAAAAATATATGTTTACAAATACCTAATTCCATTCTAATTGATGTTGTTTAATTTTTAAAATGTCCTATAAATGGTATGGATTATTTCATATCTCATGTTTTGACATTATTGAATCATAGGGCATGATTCATGTTTATTGTTAGTAGGAAAAAATAATTAAGGTATAACATAGAAAACAATGGTTAAAAGATCAAGAGGTACTATAAATGATTAGAATGTATACATATTAATGATTCAAGTGTTATGGTAGATTGTAGGATGGTTTAATGTTTAAAAGTATTAATTATCTTCTGATGATGGTATTTTTTTGGAAGACTTTATTGAGGATGTCTAACCCTAATACTTGTAATTTAAAAATGTTATTTTATGAAATATTATATTTTATTATGTGGAAATAGTTATGAAGGTTTGAATTACCATTAGTGTTTATATTATATATAATTTTGAGGTAATTATGGGTCATTAAATTTTGTGTTTCAAAATGAAATATATGGGATAAACATTGAGGATACAACTTGATCTGGTTATTTTGAGGATTTTATATCCTTTTAGAAATGTTATAAAATTATATAATATTAGGAAAAATACAACCTATATGATGAGTGAAAACCTATATCATTGTAAAAGGATGTGGGAATCAAACCCTCAACCGAAGTATAGGAATTCTTCGTCTCGTACCACTGGCCAACAAGATGTCATTGGATAGTATGTCCTTCTACATTTAATTAAACTATTTGATAGAATATGAATATTTTGATTTTATGATCTTATGTTCTATCAAATTGATATCCTTGGAATATGAAATTTATTTTTTAATTAAGTGATAATGTTATTTATGAAGATGTTTACTATTTTTTTAACCATATATGATTAATAAAAATAGAATACTAGGTGATTTTTTTGAGGACTAATCGTTAAATTTTATTTTGTCCGAATCGATGTTTTTATTGTGGACTTATAATGATTTAGGTTATTTATGGAAATGATTATACTGTCTTGGAAAATATATTTTCTTTTAAATTAAATTTTTTGATATGAGACATTAATAGTAGTTGATATTATTTGGAGTGAATTTTATAACTTTTCTTGTAATATTATTTGATTAAATCCTTATTCTTTTTGGTATTTAATCATAGTTACAATATTATAAAGTAATTTTACGTATTTTGTTTTGTGGAATTGTTTATGTTGGTCATTGGGTATTACATTTTAATTTTGTAGATTAAAGGTAGTCATTCTTCTCTGAATGGTTATTAAATTTGGCGAATTATATTTGTTTATCCCCACTTTTTAGTTTTAGTTAATGTTTCAAGATATAATGTATAGATATTTAATTTTTTTGGGATTATGTGATTCCCTAGATATTTACTCTAGTGTTTTAGGTGTAATATTGTTTCTTAAATACTCATCATTTGGTGAAAAACATGATTTTGTGGTGGAATTTTATTAATGGATGAAACTCCATTGGTCAAGCGAGTGTATTTTCTTTTGATCTCAGTTTAGGTAGTAAATGAATTCCACATCTCAATAAAATGGATCTTAAAAGAAAAATGTTTTCAATTTATTTTTCCTATTACTAAATCAAATAATGTTTATCCAATAAAAAATTTATGTTTTTTTTTACCTTTCTCTTAACAATGTTTTCTATTATTCTCCATCAGAACATGATCATTAGTTTTCTCTTCCATATCTATGTGTTCAGACATGGAACCCTAGTATGTGATCTCTTAGGTTACCTTCATCCTTTAATTTATTTATTTTAAATTTGATTTTTTTAATAATTTTTTCCATGTGGGATTTGAATAATGGTATTTTGAAAAGTGAAATCATAGTTACCATGCCAAAATTTAAATTTACGAGTATCCAGTTTCCAAAAGGGGTGAAAGATGTAACATCCCAGGTAATTATAGAATAAAATATTTTCATAATTATTTATATTAATGAATTAGAAAGTAATTTTACTAAAATGTTTGTGCTATGATTGATAGCGTACCTGACACGCAAAAATGTTTTTTTCCAAAATCTTATGTTTCACACAAGACTGGGTTATTCCGAAAAATAATATATTATTAATATTATTATTTATGTAAAAATTATCGTCTATCCATTATAATTGAATGAATGAAAAATTTTAAATTAATTATGAAAATATGGTTAACACATGTTTATATAATGATTAATTGGTTACCAAATTAATAGTGAAATTAAATAAAAAACAATTGAATATAAAATATGGGGTTTTCTGAAAAAAAATGTTTTAAATAAAAATAAGAGAGTTTATAAAATAAAAAAATCACTCTTGTTGGATTTTATTAATGAATAATATATTTAATATATTCTATTTAAGGATTAAAATTTATCTTATATGTTTTCTAGACATTATATAAAAACAAATTCAATTTTTCGATGAAATACATTATTTAAAAATATGTAGTTTTTTCTCTTTTTGATGGAGAAAAATTTTACATATATTATTGAAACTTTTATATGTTCAATTTTCAAAAATAAATGTATTATTTGGAAACAGGGCTTCAAATTTTTTTTGTATAAAATTTTGGTATTTTTATAATAACATTTATAATTTAATTAATAGTTAAAAAATACTGCATTTTAATTCAAAACTTATTTTTTTCAAATTTATATATAATTTTATATTATTTTTTTATATTTTTAATGGTATAAATAAATTATTATTTATCATTTAATTCAATTTACTTTCTTGGATTCTTTTCCAAAAAAAAATTCAAAAAAAAACTATGGGAACTTTTTAATGTTTTACTTAAAAAACTCATTTTCTCGATCCGTCAACGAGATTTCTGTACAACCTAATTTAAACACTTATATGAATTTCATTTAAAAAAATAAATACATGTCTAAACTCAGGATATAAATTTTATTCAATAGGATCATTATTATATTTTGTGAATAGTAACTTTAAAATTTTATATTCGACATTTAAAGGTAAATCTTGTAATTAAATTTAATAATAAATTTAAAATATTATAAAATTACCATAACACTTATAATAAATATTTTTGATGATTTATTATTGACAATGACCATCCTTGTGTTGATATTGTTACTTTGGAAGCCACTTGGCTGTGATTATGATATTTATAACATTTAATTTAATGTAAATAAAAATATGCCATAAATATGTCTCTCCATACAAAAATAATTTTAATATTAGGTTATGTAAGTGATATATTAGATTATGAATAGTCCTTACATAAATAATAAAATTACCAACAACATGAAAATTTATTTATTTTTTTAAAAAATTAGATAAATAGTTTTAATTATGATACAATGATGATGCCGAAATAGATTTATTAAAAAAAGAATAAAATAAATGATATTAATAATATTAAAATAAAAATTATATTACATATTTTATATCTTACATGAAGTTTCTGGATGAATACGACATATTTATGTTGAGTGAATTTTGTTTTTTCAATATTATCAAGTTGTCATGATATTATAGAAAACACATGTAAAGAATAGTTCCAAAATTGAAGAAACTCATATTTTAAAATATTAAATATTTAATTAAATGATATAATTTTTTTAAATATATGATTCATAAATCATGTTGATATAACACTAAAAATGTATTTAAAAACTTATTCATTGGATATTTATCATGATTTCGTAATCATTTTAACCCTCTAAATTTAAATTACTTAATGAAATTGTAAAATCTAAAATGGGTTATACAAAAAGGTAATGATTAAAAAAATATCAAAAAATATCTAAATTTAATTTGAGGATTTTATTTCAACTGGTAATCATTTTATATATTTATTAAATGATTTTGGACACATTTGGAATTGAAATTAAATATATATTAATTTAATACCTTTAATAATTCCATAGGTCCCCTCCCCTCTCATATGAAAAGAAACCCATTCATCTATAATAATCTATCATCAAATATCTTTTTTCATGGAATATTTAGGACCCAAAAATATTCTTAGAATACCTCCCCACATTCTTTAGGACATTTTCTAGGATAAAATCATTTATTAGTGGTGTTAAGGTTAAAAAATGTGATAATCCGAAGGAAATATATTGTTTTTATTTAAGTGTTTATATTTTATTTTTTCACCCACTTACTTTAAATATATTTCATCCATGATGAACTAAGAACTATAATATAAAAAATTTATTTAAATTTTATTATGTTAATTTAATGACATAGATTTATATCAAATTTCATCAAATTAGAAATTAACATTTTTTTCGTGTGTACGGCGGACTACCGCCTCACGAACTGATATAGTTTTTTTTTCATTATTATCTAGTAAGACTTGTCATAATAATGAAATTAAGAATTTCGAATTATTTTCATTACACATTTATCATTATATTATAACAATATATCAATTATGTTCTTACCTTCCATGCACATAAAAATGATAATGTCGTTCATCTTTACGTGTGAACTATCACCTCCACGAAGAAATATGAATCATTTTTATTCACAGAATAACTTTTATGACATAAATATGTATATTTAGATTATTATTATTAAAATTATATTATTATAATTCTTTAAGGATAAAATAATTATTAACTTTTCTCTACAGTGATATGAAAAATTGAAACATTACTCATTTGTATGTACGGAATACCGTCTCCTTGATTCTAACGTTTTTAATAATTCATGCCACAAATAAATGGTTTGGTTAAAATTTATAATTAATGTATAAATGTGATTATTATTTCATGAATTTTATTCTATAGATGATGGAATTATGACCAAAATGATTATTGACCTCATACCAAGTTTATTTTCAACTCATGTACAAAGTAGCAACAGTACGTCTGATTTGAACTTTAATAATTGTGTATATTTTATTAAACTGATATATATGATATAAATAAAAAAATAAACTTGAAAAAAGTTCTCCATAAAGGTTAAATTATGCTAATTTTATTATTCCTGAATATCAATATTATACATAATGAGTTGGGATCATTGTAAGGGATGTCTTCTCAATCTTCTTTCATTGGGGAATATTTCAAAAATATACACCACCTTATATTTTATACTGTATAATTTACCCCTTTTCATTCAGTTTAATTGAAATATTTTCAAATAGAATATTTTTCTACCAAGCGCTTTACTAAACAAAAATGGTAATTTTTTCGTGCGTGGTGACAACGAATTTTCAACCAACATGACCGTTATTTGATATTTGTTTTCACTAATAAGCCTTAATTTTATATAAAGAAAAATTAACACCGTATTACATTTTTGGGTATTTTGGTTTTCAAAATGGTTTTTATAATGGATAGAATAAGTCAATATCATGAAATGATATCTTTCAATTGCAATATAGAAATCTAATTTTTCTTTTGTGCTTGGTAATGTGTTATGATTATGTTTTGGTTCTTGGGAATTGTGTACATATATTTTCATTAGGTTATAAAATAAGGGAGAGTGAGCCTGTGATATCTATCCAATGCATTGGGTAATGAGACAGAGTTAAACGATAAGGTTTCTTCTAATAAATTTAGGGAATATAATGTGATGGGTATTCCAAATGTAAGCATGAAGTTTACTCCCTATTTAGTCGAGAAATAAAAAATGTAAGTATGATATAGATGAAAAAATTTAAATTTATGATTCCAATGATTTTTTAGGAACCTTAAGATTTCATGATGTATGTTAAAGAACTCATGCTTTTTTGGGTGAAAAGTATGATTTTGTGAAACTGTTTCCATGAGTACAAAATATTAATGGAGTAACGGTTTCAATCCATTTTCATATACCTTAATAAGCATTATTTTCTCATCCAATGTTTTTGAAATGTATTCAATAGAGTATAAGGATGGTTGAGAGAATGTAATACGATAAGATGAATGTTATAAATAATTTTATCATAAAAACTAATTCATGGTTTATTTAGAAATGTTTTAGATTTTGAAAAAAATGGATAACGTGGAAACTTATCAACATTGTAATATTTGAGATGTTATGTAATAGTTATGGATTAATTTACTAAAAATATAACCTAAAAATATCCTCAATGTGAATTATTTAGTCAACTCAAGATTATGTAATGTTTAAGGATGGGTCCTTATACACCTGATTGTTCCTCACTATCACTATGGATTCCGATTGCAAGAACCCCAAACCATTTACCTAAGACACAACTATCGGGGACCTCTACCCAAAAGTATTTTTAAAATCACAACATCATTGAGTAAAATTATGTTCACATGAATCCAAATGGCACTCTTTACAACATGGGTGAGCATTAATCCCCAATTAGCACGTAAGACGCATCAGTCGACACCTCATTCTCATACAAACTTGTCTCTAAAATCTGAGAGTCATTCCTTCCTAAATATCTTTGTACATATCCACAATAAGAAGAACATTCCCCCATAACGAATGATTTAGTCTTCTATCTTGTGATCAACATCACCCGAATATATATATATAATGGTCAACAACCAACCTAACATTCAAATCACCTCAAATCGATAGCCAACACTCTATCAATCCTCATGGAAAGACCTTCACAATATTGTAAATCTCAGTAAGGAATATTGAGAAATTAATATATACATATATATATATATATAATTCATTTCATTTTAAATTTTAAAAATCAATTTTAAAAAACATGAAACCCACACTTCTGCTCAAGGGGGTCGGAGGCCTCTAACCTGGCATCGTGAAAATACACATGGGTGTGGTATTCCCAACAAAATCCCATATGAGCAAATTAAATAATCAAATTATTCCTCTAAATTTAACTAGATTTAACTAGATCAACACAATTTCATTCAAAAATATATTCCCCAAAAAATCTAATGAAACTAAAAAAATAAAATTATCCACCACCTACCTCATATCTATAGACATAGGAACAATAAATAGTAATATTTAACTCTGAACAATTTGGAAGAAGATTTAATTTTACAATAATACCATTAAAGTATGGAAAAATGAATCAAACTGATTTAATGGTATATGAAGAAAATGAAATAATAAATACAATAAAGTGGATGTGTAACCTTAACTATAGTGATCTAATGAAAACAAAATCATAATGAATGGAGTTTAGATAGAGGAGTTGGATCCCACCCTAGTTGATAAAAGAAAATAGGGAAAACCTATATACATGTGGACGTAATGGGAGGATAAGGATAAAGAAAAATATTTATGGAGAGGGAGATAAAATAGTCATTTCACATATTTAATGAGCCCCATAGTTACCTCACATGGTGTTCCAAAATATAAGACAATCATGAACCTCATATTGTTTTGGAGCTAAGCACCACACTATTAGACCGCATGGTTATGCCTAACATAGTGTGAACCATGTGTTCTATAGTATGAGGGTACATCCCATTTGAAAATAAGTGTGTAGCTTCTACAAATATTACCAAACAATATGCATACCGCCCAGATTTTCTCTTCTAAAAACTATAAAGGTTCCACATGACCATACACCGCTTCCAAAATTGTTTTCCCATACTAATTGAAAATTGGGCCTATATTGTTTTCATTTGGAGGCCACATTGTTAGATATAACCATGTGCTTCAGCCTACACATCCCCAAAATATAACCTTTGGGCCTCCAATGAATCTAAAACCCATCCGTACACCCGATGAATTTTCCAAAACCTTAACCCCATCTAAGACAGGGATTCAGTTTAACATAAAACTCATAATAGAGATCAAATAAATGAGAAAGGAGTTCACATGCCCTCCAAAAATCAAAATATAAAATGGGAGAGGATTTAGGCATGCTCCAAATACCCTAGACCTTAAAATCTACCCACCATAACATATCTCATCCTTTATCAATAAAACGATACTTAGATATGATACCGTACATACCCATCCCCTTAAAAATTAACCCGTACTACCCTGATCTAATTGTAATTGGTCAACTAACTTAATGAGAGGGGAACCCAACCTTATGAGTTTTCTACCCTAGTTGCATCCCAACCCAATGAAAAAATAAATCTGATGGTCCAAATTCTATCCCCAAACTCTATGACCTCCAATGACACATCATAACTGCTACACCTCATCAGGTGATCCTATGTCATAACTATCAGCTATCAGAATCCCACACCACATCAGTTCCTGCCTCATTTCCATGTCACACATGGAACCTTCGAGGTATTACATCTCAACTAATTATAAAATTAGTCATGGTGCCTCTCACCTCAATCAGGTACCACAACGCAATAATTACCATATTCCTACACACTACATGTATCATGAATCTCTTGATTCCCAAACGTCGTCGAACCTCAGAACTCACACTTATGACATTTATCAAATATAAATCATAGCACCACACACCTCATACATAAATATATAAATATCACACTAGTCAGTTTCAAATTACTAAACAATATTTGATTTGTCCATAAACACATATTGTGTATCTCATAAACCCAAAACAGATATTCCTCAAATGGACATGCCCAAATAAAGAAATGGTGTACCCCTATCTTTCCCACAATATAGCTATGACTATCGTTGGCTAACTAGAAAGCTCATAACCTATCATATCTACTTCACGCACCAGGCTTGATACTCGACTTACTAAATGCTGATTCCATTATAGTTTTTTACCATTCACCAACATCTAATACAACTATGAGGATCTTCTATCTCTCATAATAACTATTTGTTCAGTAGAAACACAACCACCATCTCCTGGTACCTCCCACAATTTGACCTCATAACCCTGAGTCTACCCCGATCCCTGACTTTCACATGTCCGAGAAGAATTCCAATAGAACATCTCAAAATTCATAACTTGTACACATTACCAGAACTCATTTATAAGAGACTCACATCAAGTCCAGACATGTATTGGCTTCCAACACTATAAGAACACCACTGATGATCCACTGCATGTTGGTATTCTGGATTCTTTGGGCTAACAGCCCAACTAGAACTCATCTCAACCTCACATCCTGCTATCTAAATAATCACCCATAATGTCACATGAATATATCCCTGGAATCAAATAGGACTACTCTATTAAATTTACCACAACTATGAGCACCTTACTCACCATCTCTAAAAATAAGGATACTTTGAAAATATTTACCTGCACCTGAATGTCATGTCGTAAACCATCCTCGAAAAGCCTTACCTCAAGGTGTTGTCTCTCACCACACTCAGTGTGAATCAAGAAAACTTATTGAATTTATTTATGTAGTCCAGTAAAGACAAGTCACACTACTGTAGGCTGATGAAATCCCATGATATCTTAACCCTCATCATCTCAAAGAATAATTTCTTAAAGAACCTAGCCTCAAATTACTTCCAATCTATTATGTCATGTCTTCCATCCAAAACAACAATGTTACCAAAGCACTTTGTGGATCCTCTAAGCATATTTTTCTCTAACTTCCCCATTCAACCTATAGGTGTCTCAAGCTTCTTGAAGTTAAACTTCATAGATTTTATGTATTTATCACTAACCTAAAGACCACCACCACATTAAAATAGAAGTGGGTGTTGCGACTAGAACTCTATTGTAAACTATTTCATCAAATGCTCTGCTCCTTGAGCCCCAATCAATACCATCGATGACACAAACTAGACTATCCCTGATTTTTTTTCAAACCATGACTGAAAATAATTCACATAGGGCAGCTGATCCACTTGAACTAGAGCTTATAACTAATATTTTACAGCTGGCTCATGCTATCCCGACACTTATGGTCTCACCATGCATTTTCTCTTCAAACACCCCATCTCTACGTATGTGAAACTCCATATAAATCCATCTAAGTGGGAACTATCCGAATAAAATTTCATAGTCAGATTGACCTGATAATATATATATATATATATATATATATCAAAAATAGGGAATGTTGTGAAAAACATCCCAATCCCAATACCCTTACCCTTCCTTCTTGAAAACACACCACATGGAATACCAGCCTCATGGAATCTTGACCCTCCCATATTAAGTCCAAGTATAAAATATGCATCGGTCAATGCCCATCCAAATGAACCATGTTCCCTCAATCTGACGAACATGTCTCTCAAATTGATGATCCATATCATCCCATATCATTTTTCATGCTTTCTCATCTATGATCCAGGTCCAAGTATAGTAGCATACATATCACACATGTCATAAGAAATTTATATAATAAGAAATTTCATATACATATCACAACCCACTATGTGCCTATTCAATCATAAAAAGTATACAACTCTATCTATATCTTGTCAAGGTTTGCAACATCCCACCTTACCATGCCATGTTATGGTCCCCATGTCATAATATATAATAAACAGAATCAAGTGTTCTACTAGAGGTAAAACTAACATCAAAATTATTGTAAGAAAAATAGATAAATAATTCGAACCCATAACTACTTTGTATTTACACCATGCATGGGGATATAGGCACTAAATCATGAGTTTTAATCCCAATTATGATAACATCCCAATATCCAATATACTATAACTAAAGAGTAAGACCAGATTAATAGAAAATGAAACATGTGACATCAATAATAGTCACTTGAACACTACTACTAATAATGAGTTATGAACTGTTATGATACCACTTCTATACCCCCTACCCGATTATCCACATGAACAATGCTCTCGCCTAGAGGGCTACTGGCCTTCAGCATGCCTCCAGTATGGAAAAGGTTTCAACTAGAATACAGGGTGTAAAAAGTGATAGTGGGTAGACTATACACTCTCGTGATGTTAATATAATAAGTTATATATATATATACACATAACAGATGAAACTAAATAATTAATTTCACTGGACCAGTAACCCAACCATGGTGGAAGGACAACAATAATATAAAATAGTTTATGAATAAATAAACAACTATAGTGGAATAAAATAAAAAAAGTCAAACATGAAATTTTCAGATACCAAATTTAACATGCATCCATTAAAGTAATACATTATATATGAAAGAGGGTCACTAATTCCCAAACTCATTATATACATATACAATTATGATGATGTTATAGAAGGAAATGAAAGATAAAAACTTTTCTTAAATAAAAAAACTTAAAGATTGTTTCCGAAATCCCTTTATAAACAACCACTAATATCAAAATCCAGATCCAAGGTCTTTACCTAATCACAAAATCCTAAAATCTACACGTTCCCCAATAGACCCATTTATGGTGTGAGATACAGTCTTAGTAGGCCACGACGATGTGTTCTTACCATAAATTAATTATTTAGAATTGTTTATGATGACTAATAAATTATATAGCTTGTAATGAAATAAAACAAGATTCCCAAGTGCTCAACTACCACCATGAAGTGATCACATGCCTTGAATAATGCTGGGAAGTTGTAGTGGAGTGGTTTCTTAGAATATGACCATGGACACCCTTAATAGCAAATATCCCAGGTGAACCCCCACGTTACAACTCCTAATAAATAACATAAAATCTTTTTATTAATGACACCTCATGTCTAAGTCACGACACCGACGTACCGAAGGAACTCCCAAAGAATAAGAATTTGGTCCCTCAGGCATCTTATTGAAACCAATCATTATCTTGAAGCCTGATGTCATGAGGCACAATGATATCAGACCTAAAAGTAATATCTTTGATGGTTCCACAACTAATATCTCTAGGAATAGAGAAGTCTAACTTACCAAACAATGAATAACCAAATTTTCTCAAGCATGAGGTGCATCGGCCCTTGAACGATAGCCTCATCTCTAAAACCCTATGGTTCCTCACCATCCTCATGGATTTCTAATGAAACCATCCTATCCATTTTACTATGTGGAAACTTCCAAGGGAATATTCTCACATCAGTGGTCAAAGAAACTTCATAAATGTGTCAATATCTATTTAAATGACTCCGAACAATACATTTTCTAACAGGACTGTGCACCAATCACGAATTAGAATGTAAGAAACATCAACCAACACCACATACCATTATGACCATGTCCCTCAAATCCGATGGCCATGCCATCCCAAATATCAAAATTCATTCCCGCATCGTGATAGCCTTTCAACTTAAAATTATGAGAGAGTCTCCCAACTTATGATCAACATCAACCTGAAAATATATTTATCAAGCTCCATCTAGCCGAACAACCACATCGCCTCAAATAGGCAACCAACACTTTCTCAATCATCAGGCCGATCCCATCCTGATCCCAGATATATCATTAAAAAATCACAATCAATTCATATATATATATATATATATAATTCAGTTCAATTTAAATGAAATATCCAATTTTAAATAGACATAGTCATGGGGCTGTTTTCCCATGTGTTCAGAATCCTCTAACCTGACATCATGCAAATACATGTGGTTTGGGTATGTCCAATGGCATCCTATGTTTTAAAATTAATTATCTAAACAATAAATGAAAAATTAATTTGATTTCTCTCTGTAAACAGAATAGTGTATTAAAATCATCACACTAAAACTGGTCATGAAACCTATAATAAATGTATGTAACACCTACCTTATAGTTTTAAACGTAGGAATGCCCGATATAAATCTAAAAATTAGACTGATTTAGAAGGAGAAAAAAATTTATATGAACACACTAAATTTTGGAAAACGACATGAATGAATTTATAAGTCTTAGATGAATAAGAAAAGAAAAATATAATCAAGAGGATAATAAGCCTTACCAATAGATATATAATCCAACTGAAATCTTGAAGAACAGAGGTTGGATGGAGGAGTTGGATCCAACCCTAACGGAAAGAAGAAATGATGGAGACCCCTATGTGTGTGGCTCGAATGGGAGGAGAAAGTAGAGAGAAATATATTTAAAGAGGTGGGGGGGGGGGTTAAATGGTAGTTTCACCTCATTAATTATCCATAGGGTTAGCTTGCATGGATTTACAAATCATGCAACAATAGTTGGGATACCGTTACTTAGGAGTTAAGCCCGACAAAGATAGCACGCACAGTGAGGCCTAACCACGTTAAAAATATGGATGCTACAATGAGAGGGTACTCTTTATTTGAGACTAAGAATACAGATTTCCCACGAATTACCGAATTTTGTGAAAACCATGAAGATTTTCCCCTGCTAAAAACTATAGATGTTTATCATGGTTGTGTTCATTATCCCGTATAGTTTCCCCAAACAGTATATATAGAAAATTTAAGATACAAAATTTTAATAAAGAGGATGTACAGTTATATCTATCCATGCACCTTAGCCTGTACTTCTACAATACATGGCCTTTAGGCATCCAATGCAACTGAAACCCATCTTAACACTGAATTAATTTTTCAAATCATTAAACACATATAATAACAAGGTTTTGGTTTGACAAAAAACTAATAATTGAGATCTATTAATTATGAAAGGAGTTCTCATACCCACCGAACATCAAAATTAAAAAAGGGGAAGTCTTTCAACCCACTCCTAATACCCAAGGTGTTATAATATCCCTAACTTGCCACACCATGATTTTAAATTCCATGCTTTGGTTCAAATCCTCTTTGGTTCTTAGATTTCTCTTAGTTTCCAGGTATTCCGGGTTTCAAATTTTGGTTTCCCTTGTGTTTTTGATCTATAACCATAGTTATGGGGTTATTAGATGGTAATTGGAATCCAATATTTTTAAATGGATGGTATTAGGTTGTTGTGTTTTGGAGTTTGATTAGTGGCACTCTTAGTGGAACCACATATGGGGTATGTTGTTAAGGTTGTTTGTACCCAAGAGTTGGATGAGTTTTTCATTGGATAGTGTGCATTGTTTTTGGTAATTTTCCCTTATCCTTGGCCTATATGTACCCATTGGTTTCCCTCTTGAAACCCCTTGAATTTGGAGGATTATTGATGGTTTTTGGGTGCCCAGAATAGGCCACATGGTTTTTCTGCACGGTTCCAGACCGTGAAGCCAAACTGTGCAAGGGTGTCCAACACATTAAAATTTGATGTGTTTTAACCCTTTTGCCATTCCGGAAAGAATCAAAATCTACCCTCTCTTCTCCATTTCATGCTCTACCTCCATGGATAGCGTCAAAGCGCTCTACCACTCCCTCGGGGCTCAATTTTGACGAGAGATTTGATGGGGGAAACATGAATATCATGGTTGTAAACCATTCTCTCTATGATTTAGTCCCTTTTATTAGGGTTTCATTCACCCTTTATTGGAGTGCATAACTTCCAAATTTTAGGGTTCAAACCAAGGTTTTGAATTTTTCTCTTTTTGGGTTAATCTTGTGGTTTAGGGTGGGTTTTCACCTCTTTGTGGTGCGATGGTGCTGTGGTTGATGTTTCACACCATGTTTTGAGGGTTTTGATACAAAAGGTAGGTGATTCTATGTTTTTCAATTTTACAATGAGTTAATTTCTTGGTTTATTAATTTATCATGTTCTTAATATTTATTGTGTGGTGAAAACACTATTTAAGATGGATTTGGTTAAGAGTTTTATTTTATAGTTTCATTATATCATAAAATTTATTGATTTTCATGTGTAACTCTTGGGGTATTCTTCAGATGTATATTATAACATTTGAAATTAGATTACAATTTTATTTGGGATTCCAATTATTCTTTTGAAGGGTATTGGTGTTCCTTTGAGATTAAAAGAGGGGGTTTAAATTGATTTTAGGTGAAAACCCTTATCTTTATCATTGAATGTGTTTAAAGAAAATTTGTGTTTTCATGTGTATCTTTTGTGGTAGTATTCTAAGTAATTTAATGACACATGTGAACAGTTTAATAAATATTTCTATGGCTGAATTTTTTTTGGGTTGGTATTGGTATGGTTTTTTCTTTGAATAAAGGCTTGATTTGGGTTTTGTGTGAGAAGCATAGTTACACCCCTTGGGATTGGTTTATTAAAATTTTAAATGTTTTATTTGGTTAAAAAAATTATTAGAATGTTGTATATGTACTAATTTTGTGAGTGTGTTCACATAATATTGGTTTTTTAATGTTAAAGTAGTGATTTGAGATGTCAAACATTTTTATAATGTTTTATAAAGTGATTAAATGTTTTATCAAAAGGAGAGAGAGGTTTGGAACATGGTTTGGGATGTTTTGTGTGAGTTTGTTGTGAAAAAATGAGTTTTTTTTATGAAATATTTATTATGTGATATGCGAGTGGGCTGTTATGTGAGTTGGACATTCCTGTAATGTTTTTAAAAAATTTTTTAAAGGATTTGTGGAAGTGTTAACGAAAATTAAAAAGTGTTGTGGGATATTTTGTTGTGTGTATGATTTCAAAATGCATTTGAATAATAAAGGGGATTATGTGAATTGTGTGATATAAATGTGAACTCGTATACTAGTGATCTCACAGGGTTTGGCCAAATTTTCCTATAGAAAGATTGATACTTACAACACTAACTAAAATATGATTATTATTATTATTGGTGACCGTTGGGTTATATTTATGTTCCTACTAGTGGCTCGTGCATGAGAATATATATTTTTGATGGTTACTATCAATGAGATACGAGGTACCCTGGACCCACAATGAGGTAGTGCCTAGAGATTATTTCCCATTGCATGTGCTCATTAGATATTTTGTGCTTACCGTAGGCATATATTATGGTTTTCAATAAAATTCAGTATAATTTTTATTATTTTTAAATTTGTTGAATCTTTAAAATACCCCACTAGAAAAAAAAAATTATTTAAAGTTGCATCCTTTAGAAATTGTAATAATCATTTCTAATTTACAAAAATATGCAATTATTTTTGTCAAAAATTGTTCACCAAATTGGATTTCTTATTGGTGGTATCTTACTAGGATTTCACTCACACATTACATACACCTTTGGGTGTAAGTACACTAGGTTATTTTGTTATCATGGGTTTTGGTACAACTTTTCTGCCAAAAGATTGGGTTTTTTATCTATTGTTCGTGATGCGATGTTGTGTTGATGGCTTGAGGGAGGTCCTTCATTCCATGTGGAGGTTCTTGGGATGTAATTATTATTTTTATTTGTTTTTAATAGTTTTTGATATTTGTTTAAACCCATGTAATTCAGTTTTTATATTTTGTAAAATATGGTTTTGTTTGAAAAATCCACATTGGTTTTATTAGACATTTTTGTAATTGAATGTTTATAAACTCGTGTAAATCATTCCCAATTTTTGTTTTCTGATACTCAAGAACTTTTGATAGTTGGAGGGTATCGGGAAATCACATTACGCCTTGTCATAGGCTGAGTTTGGTGTTAGGGTTGATTGCGACCTAATTCGGTTCGTGACAAAATGGTATCAAAGGTGGTTCAGGTTAACTCTTTGGGTCATGTAATTTTGGGAACCGTCAATAAAAGTCTGAATATAGGACTAAAAATAGTTGACATACCAGTTATGCATAGTGTGCCTATCCATCACACACCATGATAGGATTTGAGTCTCAAGTGGATGTTAGGATTTTTCTGAGGTCATTGGTTTTCTTAGTATGATGATGATTAGGGGAAATGAAAAAACATTTGTGTTAATGGTCTCAGTGATCCCGTGGGGCCTAGAAAGCCATGTAATTCCAGGGATATTTTCCTTGAACACACTCTATGATGGTGACGTGATTGGAAAATGGCTTCCAACCATATGTTCTTTTCACCTACTGAATCTATTTTCCTCCAGCACTCTCTTCTGCCCTTCAGTTTTGAAATCCTTGATGTTCGTTTTTATAGAAAAAAAATGTCATGGTTTTAAGAAGTGATGTTTTTTGTGAAATTTGTTTTTGAATAAAGAGGGAATTGTTTGATTTGTAAAATTTTATAACTGAATTTTTAGATTGGTTTTGGAATGGAAAATGGTGTGCTTACACCTCTTTTGAAAACAAGAAATTGTGGTAAGGTTGGTTCTGAAAAAGTGTTCCGAATAGTTTTTTATAAACTATTCAAAGGTGTTTTAATGGGATGAGATGTTTTTAAATTGATTTATATGAAATGAAATTCTATATTGATTTTAACTATTGGGATTTTGATTTCGTGTTTAGCGGTATGGAGAAAAAGAAAGAATTAGATGATTTATTTGGTTTTGAAAACTGGAATGAAATTTTGTTTTAACCATTGGTATTTCCATGAGATTCCACATTCATGGGGTTATATTTGATGATGGATGGTTAATTTAATGAATGTACAATCTTCTTGATGGATATGAGCAGGGTTCCCGATGTGTCATAGAAACATGTATAAGTGAGGCCCATGGGGTAACATTGGTAGATACGCTAACTGCCAAACTATTTCTTTTTAATGAATTGTTTTTAATAGAAAATATGATGTGTTGATGACTAGTTTCAGATGGTGTGAAGTATGTGTTTTATTAATTTTTATGTTGTGGGATGTTTTGAGTCAAAGAACCCCTCCTGTTTGAACAATGTTTTGGGTTTTTGTTCGTTCGGTAAGCTGGTTTGATGGACTGTTTAGTGGTGTCTTCTTAGAATAGTTCTAGAATCCTTAACATTGTTTCCCTTCATGTGTTTCGATCTAGTTTATGGCATGTATTGTCCTTTGGACCATCTTTGTTGGGTCCTTGTATTTTCTCATTGGATAAGATATCCCCCCATTAAGGGTCATTACACTACAGAAGTGCAACACGTATTGTTTTGCTATTAGATAATCCTCTAGTTCATCAATATAAGGAATATTTTCTCTAGATTTTATAGTAATTCAACACCCTTTACATTTTCGTTTTTGAGATCCTCTTTTAGAGGGAGAGTTCTCATTGAAGTTTGAATGAGACCTTGGTTTCTTATGTTACGTAATTTGTCAAAGGTAGAAGTATTATGGGGTTGTTTGTGGGGATGAGTATCTGGATAAAGTCTAAGAGGGCCTATGGGTCCTCCATAGTCTCTTTGAAGAAGGGGTTTATGTTAAACCACCTTTTGGGAAATATGGTAATGGGATGCTATTATGGACAGTTTCTTGAATTGTGTGATATTTGAGGACATTTCATAAGGTACCCCTTCAATGTATTGTTTATATGAATCGCATTGTTCATGTTCGATGACAAGTTCTGTTGTTGTGTGCTCATTTAACTATGAATGTGAAGTTGTAAAATCTTTTTTGGGTCATTGTTTTTTCTAAAGTGTGTCTCGTTTTGGGGAATCTCAACATCATTTCTTTAGAGGAATATGTTTATATATACCCCTTCCTCCTTCTGTTTCTCATCTAAAGAAACATGGGGCGATGTGTGTGCATCTTCTAATCCCTTGATTCAGTGAAATTTAGGGTTACAAAAAGATGACTTTTTAGTGTGTTATGCCTTGGAAAACTTTTCTGGTAATGCATTGTGGTTGTTTGGGGCACAGAAAGAAGATGTTCTATATAGGGGTTTCCAATGCCTAACCCCATGGCTGAAGATGCTTCAATAATTTGGGCTCTATCTATAAGGCCCCAGCCTTAAACCTTACTTAATATTGAATTAAATGAGTAATTCACATTGAGGATCTTTTCAGGTTTAGAGTTTTAGATAATTAGGACATAAGTATTACATCTCAAAATATTACAAAGTAGTTGCTTCTACTAAATTTTCATAAAATAAATATTCTTAAAAAGAAACATGTCTAGTTCCATTTTTTAGGTAGCATGACTTTCCCTTGATCCCATCCTTGACCCTATTCCACGCTAAGTCCTGTGAAAAACATTTCAAAAACATGGGATGAGCATAAAAAGCTCAGTAAGGGATACACAAAGAATGAAAACTGTTAGTTTTTCAAAACAACAAGTAAACCATGTATACTTTATCAATGTAATACTTTTCACCTTTTCGAAGTAGTTAAAACTCTTCTCTGAATAAAAGTTCATTACATACCCTTATGTAAACAAAAGATTACCATAAAACCCATATAAATATCACATAACATATAAAGGTAACTTGGTACATAAACATACTTAAGTGGAATAACCATAAGGTCTAATCCCACACATATCACTTAATGGAATAGCCATTCGGCCAACTTCCATACATACCTAATGGAATAGCCATACGACCGACTTCCATACCCAATGCATTGGAGGTTATAATGTAACCACCCATCCTGGTATTCACGGCACCACCCGTCATATGGTTTATCACGTAACCACCCGTCAAATGTCCAAGTACCAATATAGAATCATAATACATAAAACCAATATAAAGGCATGACAACATTTTCACATTTCAATCAAAATATATCATAATAGAATCCTTTATCAAAACCATTTTCAATACCAAAATACATAAAAGATTATATGGTATTTATTTTATTTTAAAAACATTATGGCTTGTTGAGGAAGCCAAAGACCAAATAATACTCGCGGCGGCGGAAAAGGTCATTGTCACCGCATTCGTTAAAAGAAACATTCCTTTTTGTCGTTTTGTAAAACGCTTCGTAGAAAAAGGTTCCTTTTGTATAAAAGTAAAAGTCAAAGGGGTTTATACACCGTATAAAAGAATGTTGTGTATAAAACGAAATATGCCTCAATGAAAGGATATTGATACTAAGTCCCTTACAAAGACGATATCCTTGGATTAAGGATAAATCAATTACATAATTATGTGTGACAAACTAATACACCAAATATAAGTGTATATTAAGTGTAAAACAATCAGAGATTACTCACAAATATTCATATAATGACATATTCAAGGATTACAAGCTTATCCCAAAGAATCAAAATTGGGTTAAGAAGTTCCCTTGCAAAAATTTGACAGCCTAACGGCATCACTTCAAAATTCAGAAAATGAGTTGATGAGAGATAAAAATGTAATATCATCACTTGGAAATAAAATTTACATCAATAAGGATATAAAATAACAGATCCCAACATATTAGTATGTGAATTAAAAGACATAACAAAAGAAGTCTTTTAAAAAGAGGAGGGTGAAAGATCCCCTTATCGAGTTGGGTAACTTTCGAAATGTACACCCCATGGAAGAAGGGTCATAAAATGAAGATGTGAATACCCATAAATGAAATTATACTACACAAAGAATATAATAATGGGCAGTACATACACCACTCAAAGGAAATTGTGGCAAATGTAGCATAAATCTCATGGGAATAAAAGTGAGATGAACAATCCCTTATGAAAACTTGGCAGCCTAACGACGCCACTTAAAACTTTCAAAATGGATGATGAGATCAAATAGAGTATCTCATAATAGTACAATAAAATTTACAGAAATATGAATATAAAAGAACATCCCCCATCATAAAAAATAGGAGCTTAAAAGAAGTGACAAAAAGGAGAGTACTTAAAAAGAAAGAGAGAGGTTAGATCTCTAACGAAAATTCGACAGCCTAACAGCGCCTCCCAAAACTTCCAAAATGGATTGATGAGAGAGAATAGGTTCTATCATAATATGAAAAATAAAAATTAAAGTAAGAGTAACATAAAAGAACATCCCAATAATAAGAAAGATGAGCTTTAAAAGGAATGACATAAAAGAGTGTACTTAAAAAGAAATAGAAGAGTAAGATCCCTTACCTCGGGTCCAAATTGACTCGATCGTTCTTTAACGTACTGAATAATAAACATGAGTTAATTTATATTTTCTTATGAACCTTTTAAAGTTCATTATTCCTTTTATATTACTTATTTACATTTTATAAACATTATGTAATCATTTAAGTAAATAATGTTTGTTTTGTCGATATTTGGTTCTTAAGTCGAAAGTGAACTTCTTACAATTACATGTTGTTCACGTGGTCAATGGTTCATTATATCTAGAATTATATTCATGATTTGGATATCATATATATCATATATATCTATCTTATACATGTATTTATAATATTTCATAATCATTTAGATGTAAGAAATGAAATGCACCGTTCTTGGAGATGGTAAGCCGTACGTACGCATGAACGCTACTTTCAATTCTTTGTCATATTAAGGGAATTAAAACTAAATGAGAGGTATGTATATTTTAATTCCATAATTATATTATATATATATTTCCATTATAAATATGTACTTATAATAGTACATTACATTTGGGGATAAGAACTGAAATGCACCGTTAATGGAGACGGTAAGCCGTGCGTACGCATGAACGCTACTTTCATTTCTGTCTCATATATTAATGGAAAGAAATAATAATGGTATAGAGGTATATTATAATTCCAGTATAACATAATATATAATAACTTTAAATCCATCCTTTATACGACCCACATATGGCATTAACGAATCTCATAACTTTGAGGGGGCGGTAGTCTGCACTTCCTAAAATGACATTATCGTCTTTACCCACAATGGAGACCATAAAGGTATGCCACAAAAGAAAAATACATAATCTTAGGTAAAACATAAACATATTATATATCATATATAAATATAGTGACATCTTAATGGCCACCTTTGAAGGTGTTATATGAGTGTTGAACAATCATCATTTCGTGAGGCAGAAATTCTCCATCCACAGAAACAATATGTTCTTTAACCATTAGATGTAGGTGTGTGTAAGTGTAGCTCGAATACTTCTTATAACAACATCCTAGTATATTTAATATAATGGTTTTGTTAAAAAAGAAATGAATAAAAAGAGTTTAGGGGGGTGGAGAGGCAAAATAAAACAAAAGGACTCAAGTGAAGACATTACCTTAAAATCGGGTAACTCCCTTTGGTTTGAGCTCAAAGGCTTTATTGGGAAGGATTCTGCCCAAAGTGAGGCTTCAAGGAGTAAGAGAGGGAAGCGGAGAGACAAAATGGGCAGAGTTTGGACCAGCCAAAGGCTTTGGAAGTGTGGTTAAGGAGGTAGAGGTGGGGGCCTTTTATAAGAGGAGAGGAGGTGCACTCTTTGAAGGTAAAGAAAAGTCACTTTATTTTAAAATTGTATTTGGATTTAAGATGTCCCACATTAATGTCATTCAAGGATAAGGTGATAAGGGTTCGAAATACACTCAACCAATAGGTTTTGGACATGTGTAGGTCTTAGATATTACATTATCTTTCCATTTTATTTAAATCGTTAAATAATGAGGTCATCGCCGCATCATCATGACGTCATAAATAATTTAATTTATATTATGTCTAAAAATTATAAAAAACTACTATTATGTAGGAAATATTTTTAGCTTTCTAATTAGTATTTATAGTAAAAAATTCTGACTTGTATAACCCCTTGTTAATATTGTTTTAGTAAAACATTTCATGTCTGTGTCATTTTTACTTTAACATTAAATAAAAAGTTATTTATGTCATTTCCCAACCAAAGTGGCTTCATGGGGTCCCCAAGTTGACCCATGGGTTGTCTTGGTCGGCCATGAAACATACAAGGAGGTTAGGACATGTGTCAATCTCATCTCATATTATAAAAACATTATTTTTACCTTAGACAACACTAATTACCTCTAATCGCGATTAAAAACTTAATAAGTTACAATTCACCGAAAAATTATTTTAAACCCATTGAACCACATTTTACATATTAATGACAACCATGTATGTCGGATTTTTGAAATTAAAAACACAAAGATTGAAAATTTTCATTTAAGTGGAAAAATCAGTTTTTTATAAGTACCACTTAGTGGTTTCACTATTCATTAAAAATTGAAGTTTTTTAGAAAAATCCCAAAAATTATCCCAAAGCTATATTTGATATTCCGAATTCAAAAATGAAGTCTATTTTACAAAATTCAAAACATATAAGTCACATTAATTAATTTAATAATTAATTCCCGCAGTCAGAGAAAATAGTGTGTTTTTATGAAACAATAAGTATCAAAAGATTGACTCCAGTTTATGTCTGATTTCAAAGTGAAATTAATTCCAACGAACACTATTGGATTTAATGGTAAAAATATATACTAATTTCACTTTAAAACCAATTCAAAAGATAATTTAATCATATAAATAAATTATATTAAAAAGTGGTTTTGAATTAAAATACAACATTTTACACTATTCATTAAAAAAATAAACTTTGTCGGAAACATACCAAAAATTTACACAAAGTAAATTTTGATGTACCGATTCTTAAGAAGAGTTTTATTTGGTCCAATAGAATGTTTAAGAGTGAACAAAACTATATTTAATGACATTTCTCCATCAAACGGCGATAAGTGAGCCTTTAGTGAAAACTAGGGCATATACGCCTAAAATTGAATTCTTTCCGTATTTGAAGCCTTTATCATTTATTGGATAAATGTAAAAACATTTAAAAACATATATAATCATATTTTAGTTATTTATATCTATTCCAGCCAATACAATAGCTACATGTTAACTACGATTTAAAATAATATTATTTTATTATTAGAGTGCAATGTAAGATTCCCCAGAAACTCGTTGTTGTGTGTTGGGTACGCCATCGAGCATAGCGTCCCCTTTAAAGTCATATTAATATTTTATTCACAAATATGGATAAAAATAAAAATTTCATATTCTTTATTCACCTGGGGTGTTACATCCTTCCCCCCTTTTGGAAATTGCGTCCTCGCAATTTTAAAATTGGGCTCAGAAACTTCATAGAAAATCCCACATCGAAACAAGAGTTGGTAAAACATTCACTTTAAAATAAAGAAAGATAAGTATAGAGGTCACCCAAGTTAACCCATACTAGGATTCCATGTAGGAAAACATGGACATGGAGGAGAAAACATAGGGTCATGTTCTGATTGAGAGTGATAAAAAACATGTTTAGGAGAAATTTAACAATAAGAAAATCACAAACTTGTGATGGGTTAAACGGTGTTGGGTTCCCTAGTAGGAAAAGTTAATAGACAACATTTTTGTTTTAAGTTACTTTTTATTGAGGATTTTATTTTTGAGCTTAAATAAAACATAAAGAAACATACTTACTTGTCATGATGACTTTCAACTTTTTCTTGATTTCTCACACAGACTCATACTTTCTCCAAAAGACGAGTATTTTGGAAGACTTGTTCGCATTAAGAGTACTATAAAAAACTTTTAGAGGAACACCTAATCCACAAAAAAAGAACTATACATTTCCCATGTCTTCAAACCTTAACCAAAACTAAAACCAAAAAGGTTACTACAAGATCAGATAATCCAGAAAAGGATAACCCTTTATAAAAAGAAAATATATTCTTAATCTCAAAATTTGTCCAACAAAACCCAAAGTTCAACGAGGACCATTCGATAACCAATTTGTCCATAAAAATCTTCAAAGTAAAACAATATAAGATTGAAACCCAAATATTTGAAGGATTTGGTCACATAGTCTTCCAAGTTAAATCGTAACATTTATCTCCAAACAACATCAGTTGATCCTAAAGACTCGTATTGAAAAGTAATTAACCTAATAACATATCCTCCATGATAGGTTAATCATTTTCATAAATAAACTAAAATAAACTTACTCTTAATTCATAAAATCATATAACTAGAATGAATCAGTCAAACTAACCAGGGACTTCACGTAGTCCAGTGGTAGGTGATAAATACCAGTTGCACTTTGGTTGTGGGTTCGATTCCCACAGCTTTGTCCGACGTGACGGGTTGTCACACGGTCTGCATGTTGTCCTTTTTCCAAAACTATATAATTCTTAAATCATTCCCCAAAAAGAGATAAAATCATCAAAAATGATGAATACATATTTTAACCTCAAGTTTATCTCATGCCTTTCATTTTCCAGCACATCATATAATAACCCATAATTACCTCAAATGTAAGGATCATATAAACTCTAACGGTTACCTTTATAATTATTACCTAATCTTTCACATAGATTTGGTCATCTCGTAAATGATGCATTATAGAACATACCAAAGTTAAAGTGGTTGATCATGACTCCTTGATAGTTGGTTTAGAAAAACCATGAGATTCCTCATTGAATCCCCCATTTCATCCAGTCTCTTAATCAGAGAACCACCACTATTTCCTTCAAACCTGTTGTCTCTTTGGTGCCTGCTAGATCCATCATTTCACTAAAAACAGAAATGTCAGTGTGAGTATATCAATAAAACGATCATGTACTAATGAGGGAGATAACCACTAAGATATATTTACTCATTCACTTTATCTAAAACTAGGACTCTTTCTGAAATCCTATCCATTATGGGACTGTCACTTATGCTTAGAGAATACCCTAACCTATAAAGTTATCGAAACCGGCCTTTGATACCAACTATAAGGCCCCAGCCTTAAACCTTACTTAATATTCATTTAAATGAGTAATTCACATTGACGATCTTTTTAGATTTAGAGTTTTAGATAATTAGGACATAACTATTACATCAGAAAAGATTACAAAGTAGTCGCTTCTACTAAATTTCCATAAAATAAAAATTCTTAAAAAGAAAATGTCTAGTTCCATGTTTTAGGTAGCATGAATTTCCCTTGATCCCATCCTTGACCCTATTCCACGCTAAGTCATGTGAAAAACATTTCAAAAACATGGGATGTGCATAAAAAGCTCAGTAAGGGATACACAAAGAACGAAAACTGTTAGTTTTTCAAAACAACAAGTAAACCATGTATACTTTATCAAAGTAATACTTTTCACCTCTTCGAAGTAGTAAAAACTCTTCGCTGAATAAAAGTTCATTACTTACTCTTATGTAACCAAAAGATTAAGATAAAACCCATATAAATATCACATAACATATAAAGGTAACATGGGACATAAACATACTTAAGTGGAATAACCATAAGGTCTACTCCCACACATATCACTTAATGGAATAGCCATTCGGCCAACTTCCATACATACTTAATGGAATAGCCATACGGCCGACTTCCATACCCAATGCATTGGAGGTTATAACGTAACCACCCCTCCTGGTATTCACGGCACCACCCGTCATATGGTTTATCACGTAACCACCCATCAAATGTCCAAGTACCAATATAGAATCATAAAACATAAAACCAATATAAAGGAATGATAACATTTCCACATTTCAATCACAATATATCATAATATAATCCTTTATCAAAACCATTTTCAATACCAAAATTCATAAAAGAGTATATGGTATTTATTTTATTTTAAAGTCATTACGGCTTGTTGAGGAAGCCAAAGACTAAATAATACTCACAGCGGCGGAAAAGGTCATTGTCACCGCGTTCGTTAAAAGAAACATTCCTTTTTTTCGTTTTGTAAAACGCTTCGTAGAAAAAGATTCCTTTTGTATAAAAGTAAAAGTCAAAGGGTTTTATAAACCGTATAAAAGAAAATTGTGTATAAAACTAAATATGCCTCAATGAAAGGAGATTGAGACGAAGTCCCTTACAAAGACGATATCCTTGGATTAAAGATAAATCAATTACATAATTATGTGTGACAAACTAATACACCAAATATAAGTGGATATTAAGTGTAAAACAATCAGAGGTTACTCACACATATTCATATAATGAAACATTCAAGGAGTACAAGCTTATCCCAAAGAATCAAAATTGGGTTAAGAAGTTCCCTTGCAAATATTTGACAGCCTAACGGAATCACTTCAAAATTCAGAAAATGAGTTGATGAGAGATAAAAAGGGAATCTCATCACTTGGAGGTAAAATTTACATCAATAAGGATATAAAAGAACATATCCCAACATATTAGTATGTGAATTAAAATACATAACAAAAGTTTTCTTTTAAAAAGAGGAGGGTGAAAGGTCCCGTTACCGAGTTGGGTAACTTTCAAAATGTACACCCCATGGAAGAAGGTCATACAATGAAGATGTGAATACCCATAAGTGAAATTATACTACACAAAGTGTATAATAATGGGCAGTATATACACCACTCAATGGAAATTGTGGCAAATGTAGCATAAATCTCACGGGAATAAAAGTGAGATGAACAATCCCTTACGAAAACTTGGCAGCCTAACAACGCCACTTAAAACATTCAAAATGGATTGATGAGATAAAATAAGGTATCTCATCATATTACAATAAAATGTACAGAAAGAGGAATATAAAATAAAATCCCCCATCATAACAAATAAGAGCTTAAAAGAAGTGACAAAAAGGAGAGTACTTAAAAAGAAAGAGAGAGGTTAGATCTCTTACGAAAATTCGGTAGCCTAACGGCGCCACCCAAAACATCCAAAATGGATTGATGAGAGAGAATAGGTTCTCTCATCATATGAAAAATAAAAATTACAGTAAGAGTAATATAAAATAACATTCCAATAAAAGAAATATGATCTTTAAAAGGAATGACATAAAAGAGTGTACTTAAAAAGAAAGAGAGGAGTAAGATCCCTTACCTTGGGTCCGACTTGACTCGATCATTCTTTAACGTCCTGAATAATAAACTTGAGTTAATTTATATTTTCTTAAAAACCTTTTCATGTTCATTATTCCTTTTATATCACTTATTTACATTTTATAAACATTATGTAATCATTTAAGTAAATAAGGATTGTTTTGACGATATTTGGTTCTTAAGTCGAAAGTGAACTTCTTACAATTACATGTTGTTCATGTGGTCAATGGTTCATTATATCCAGAATGATATTCATGATTTTGATATCATATATATCATATATATCCAGCATATACATGTATTTATAATATTACATAATCATTTAGAGGTAAGAAATGAAATGCACCGTTCATGGAGACGGTAAGCCGTACGTACGCATGAACGCTACTTTCATTTATTTGTCATATTAATGGAATTAAAACTAAAAGAGAGGTATGTATATTTTAATTCCAGATTTATATTATATATATATATCCATAATAAATATGTACTTATAATAGTACATTACATTTGGGGATTAGAAATGAAATGCACTGTTCATGGAGACGGTAAGCCGTGCGTACGCATGAACGCTACTTTAATTTCTGTCTAATATATTAATGGAAAAAAATAATAATTATATAGAGGTATATTATAATTCCAGTATAACATCATATATAATAACTTTAAATCCATCCTTTATACGTCCCACATATGGCATTAACGAATCACATCACATTGAGGGGGCGGTAGTCCGCACTTCCTAAAATGAAATTATCGTGTTTACCCACAATGGAGTCCATAACGGTATGCCACAAAAGAAAAATAAATAATCTTAGGTAAAACATAAACATATTATATATCATATATAAATATAGTGACATCTTAATTTCCACCTTTGAAGGTGTTATATGAGTGTTGAACAATCATCGTTTCGTGAGGCAGAAATTCGCCATCCACGGAAACAGTATATTCTTTAACCATTAGATGTATGTGTGTGTAAGTGTAGCTCTAATCCTTCTTATAACAACATCCTAGTATATTTCAGATACTGGAGTTGTTACAAAAGAAACTAATAAAAAGAGTTTAGGGGGTTGGAGAGGCAAAATAACACAAAAGGACTCAAGTGAAGACATTACCTTAAAATCGGGTAACTCCCTTTGGTTTGAGCTCAAAAGCTTCCTTGGGAAGACTTCTGCCCAATGTTAGGCTTCAAGGAGTAATAGAGGGAAGTGGAGATACAAAATGGGCAGAGTTTGGCAAATCCAAAGGCTTTGGGAGTGAGGGTAAGGAGGTAAGGGTGGGGTCCTTTTATAAGAGGAGAAGAGGGGCACTCTTGGAAGGTAAAGAAAAGTCACTTTATTTTAAAATGGTATTCGGATTTAAGAGGTAACACATTGATGTGTTTCGAGGATAAGGTGATAAGGGTTCTAAATCCACTCATCCAATAGGTTTTGGACATGTTTAGGTCTTATATATTACATTATCTTTCCATTTTATTTAAATCATTAAATAATGAGGTCATCGCTGCATCATCATGATGTCATAAATAATTTAATTTATTTAATGTATAAAAATTATAAAAAAATACTATGATGTAGGAAATCTTTTTAGATTTCCTATGAGTACTTATAGTAAATTATCTGACTTGTATAACCCCATGTTAAAATCGTTTTAGTAAAACATTTCATGTTTGTGTCATTTTTTACTTTAACACTAAATAAAAAGTTATTTATGTCATTTCCCAACCAAAGTAGCTTCATGGGGTCCCCAAGTTGACCCATGGGTTGTCTTGGTCGTCCATGACACATACAATGAAGTTAGGACATGTGTAAATCTCATCTCATATTATAAAAACATTATTTTTACCTTAAACAACACTAATTACCTCTAATCGCGATTAAAAACTTAATAAGCTACTATTCAACAAAAAATTATTTTAATCCCATTGAACCACATTTTACATCTTAATGACAACCATGTATGTCGGATTTTTGAAATTCAAAACACAAAGATGGAAAAATTTCATTTAAGCGGAAAAATCAGTTTTTTATAAGTACCACTTAGTTGTTTCACTATTCATCAAAAATTGAAGTTTTTCGGAAGAATCCCAAAAAACCACCCTAAGCTATATTTGATATTACGAATTCAAAAATGAAGTATATTTTAAAAAATTAAAAAAATATAAGTCACATTAATTAATTTAATAATTAATTCCCACTGTCAGAGCAAATAGCGTGTTTTTATGAAACTATAAGTATCAAAAGATTGACTCTAGTTTAAGTCTGATTTCAAAGTGAAATTAATTCTAACGACCACTATTTGATTTAATGGTAAGAATATATTCTAATTTCACTTTAAAACCAATTCAAAAGATAATCTAATCATACAAGTAAATTATATTAAAAAGTGGTTTTGAATTTAAATACAACATTTTACACTATTCATTAAAAAAATGAACTTTATCGGAAAGATACCAAAAATTTACACAAAGTAAATTTTGATGTCCTGATTCTTAAGAAGAGTTTTATTTGGTCCAATAGAATTTTTACGAGTGAACAAAACTATATTTAATGACGGTTCACCATCAAAAGGCGATAAGTTAGCCTTTAGTGAAAACTAGGGAATATACGCCTAAAATTGAATTCTTTCCGTATTTTAAGACATTATCGTTTAATGGATAAATGTAAAAACATTTAAAAACATATATAATCATATATTAGTTATTTCTATCCATTCCCGCCAATACAACGGCTAAATTTTAACTACCATTTAAAATAATATTATTCTATTATTAGAGTGCAACGTAAGATTCCCAAGAAACTCGTTGTTGCGTGTTGGGTACGCCATCGAGCATAGCGTCCCCTTTAAAGTCATATTAATATTTTATTCACAAATATGGATAAAAATACAAATGACATATTCTTTATTCACCTGGGGTGTTACACTATCCATAGGCCACAGAGTGAAGCTGGCACACAGCCGGGGGAAATCTCGGGGTTGTCCAAAGCATTTTACAAAGACTTTTCCTTAGTATGAATGATGGGAATAGTTTAAATATCTAATTTTTCTTGGTTGAGCACACAGTTTGTGCACAATTAGTAGTGACCATGAGCCAAGAATCCATAAAGACATAATGATCCCCACTGTTAGCACACAGTTTCCCAAAACTGTGTAGTCTAATAGTGCAGTCGTCCCACCTTTTTAAATTTTCATTCATTATATGCTTCCCAAGATGGTTAGTTAAGATGGTTTTTTATTATGGTGGGGAGACCCACTATGATCTTTATGTTTATTCTTTTGGAAATGGATAATGGAATTATTTTTCTTTTACTGGGGAGCCGTTCGAGCCTCCCCCTATTAGTGTCCCGATTCTGTCTCAAAAAAAATTGAGTTTTATCTTATGGTGGGAAGCCCATTTCTTTCTCCCCATACTAGTAAATCATATTGGTCCTTGTCTTAGGCATGGCAGTAGGTAGTCATGTTCAGAGTTATCTAACTACTTACACCTTCCTTAGGTAAACGTTGGGGTTGGAGAATGCCCAATTGATTGGTTAAAGAAAGGTAAGTGTAACCATGTTCGTTGTTGTTGTTCGTTTGGGTAAATTTCAAGAATCTCGTTTGAATATATTTTGAGGAGTTTATTTTTGGGATAAAATCTGAATGTGATTGATCATTTTAGAATGTGAAGTATGTTTTGGTTGTGGGAGTGTTCATTCTTTAATTGATCACTAGAGGTGATTTTTCCGTTGGGGGCGAAGATTTGTAGAAATTTGCATCTTGGTTTCTCATTTAGATTGGTTATTTCCATAGACTTACTATGGCTTTTTAGGGGTGTAAAAAATTATGGTGGGGAGAATTGATACACCTGAATTTTTAACTCCCAAACGTGTATCATCCAAATATTAAATTCTTTTTTACATAACATGTAATGTTTTATGAACTTAAATATTTATCATAGGGAATCTATTAGTGGTGGTATCATACATGGATTTGGGTCACACCCTACTTACACCTTTGGGTATAATTAGACTAGGTTATTTTGTTATCATAGGTTTGGTTAAAACTTTTCTAGAAACAATTTGGGTTTTTAACGGTCATTTGTGATGTGGTGTGGTGGATATGGATTGATAAAACTACCTCTTGACATGTAGAATATCTTGAGATGTAATTCTTTGTTTTATTCATTTTTATAGCCATTGATAGTTGTTTTGAGCCATGCAATTTGTTCTCAAATATTACAAATGATGGTTTGTTTGAAAAATTTAGTTTGGTTTGTTGGACTTTTTTGTTGTTGTATTTATGTAAACTTGGGTATATCATTCCCAATTATTGTTTTATGATACCCGGGCACTTGTTCTAGCCTGTGGGGATTTGTTACAACCATTGAGCCTTGTCACGAGTCGAGTGTGGTGCTGGTTTTGATGGGTACCGGTGTTGGTTTGTGACATACCTTAACATAACTTTTCCTTGAGTGATAATACACAACTCAGATAAGGTACTGAATATATAAATCCCCTTAAAATTTTACTCAGACTACCCTGGTCTAGTCATTAATAATCAACTACCTATAGTCTGGGGAGATCCCCACCTTAAGAGTTACCTACCCGAGTCACATCCTGGAAAAAAGAACAAATTATTCTGATGGTAGATCTACCATCTCTAGAAATTATGTTCTCTAGGGATGCATTGCCACTCTTGCGCCTCATTAGGTTATCACATTTCATACCAAACACCCATTAAAATCCTACCCCATATTAGTTTCTGAATCATACCCCTATCGCACAAGGATCTTTTGAGGTCTTGTATCTCGTCATATGATCATATTAGTCTCAATGCCTTACAGATCAATCAAGTACCACATCTAAAAATTTTCAGATTTTACGTGCCTCCACTAACCCACATCTCCTCAAAACCATGATTCTACGACAACTCATATGTCACACATCAAATGTTGCTCACATTTAAATTTGGGTTCCACAAAATTCACACACACAAACAAGTAGATATATATATATATATATATAACACAAGATGAGATGGTTGCTACCTACAAACCCACATATGGTTAGTCAATATAAAAATCTCATGCACCTTGATCATTGAAAAAATACATGACTCTAAATTACATGAACAAATAATAAAAAGATGTCCTGCGGTCATGCCTATGGTATACCTATGATAGTTGTCATCTCACCAGCCTACTCAGAACCTTAAAGCTCCACTACCTTCAACTATCCTGATGCATGAATGCTTAAATTTGTACCTCCCTAAAATTTTATATCATCTAAGAGCCACTGACCCCGCTTCTAGGTTCCTCTATCTCTTCCACAACCTCTGTATGTTATAGAAACTCAGCTACCATCACTGGTACCACCCCAATATGATCTTAGAACCATGAGTTTTCCTCAGTCCATGACTTCTGTCTATTCGAGAAGACTTCATGCAGAATATGTCTAGATTCCTAACCTATCAACATGCCCAAAATTCATTTATAAGATGTTCTCACTATGTCAAAACATGTACTCCCATCCCACACTAGAAGCACAACATTGATGATCCACTGTGAGATGGGATTCACGATTTCTTGGCCAAACTGTGCTGCTGAACTCATCTCGGCCTCGCTTCTTGCTATCTAAAGAATCACTATTGAAGTCATATGATGATATGTACTAGCTCAAATAGGACTGATACATCAAATTTCATTCATCTATAAGTTCTTTGTTCATGGACTATGAGGTTATTCCTAACCTAATGTTTTTTACATGAACCTGAATGGCATTATTTGAACTATCCTTGAAATGACTCACCCTCGAGGTGTCATTTCTCACTATACCGAGTGTGAAGTAAGAAAAATCGATGAATGTTGAAGCATAGTCCTGGAAGAAAATTCCACCTTACTATAATCCCAAGACCTCTTAATCACTCTCTATACTCGGAATATCCAAAAATAAGTGCTATAAGAACCTGGCCTCAATGTCCTTCTATGGTAGTACCTTGTACTTGTGAGCCAAAACTTGTACATCCCACCATTTCATAATTGTTCCTATGAGCATGTCTCTTCCCAAGTTCACCCTCTGATGTGGAGGTGTCTCAAGCTACAAGATTACAATATGAAAAGATTATATCTAGTTCTCAGTTAGAGATGGACCACTCTAACTCTGTAATAGTGGTGGGTGTTGCAATTGAAAATTTTGAGTAAAATATGTCATCAATGGTTCTTCAATTTGATATCCCATGTCAATACCATCGATGACACATACCAAAATATCCATGTGTTGATCACCTTAAAATGACCCAAAATAAATAAAATCTAGAGGATTCCCCACCTACACTAGAGCCTATAACTATGGCTCATGCTCTCTTTGACCCTCAGGGTTCTCACAGTATTTGTGGTTTGGAAGCACCCCATCTTTGCCTACCTGACGCTCCATCTGAAGCAGTCCATGTGGGAACTCGCTGATTTATATTTCATGTTCATACATCCCAACAAAAATATCTATATATATATATAGATATATATACCAACACACACACACACACAGAGATATATATATATATCACAAATATGGGATCTAGTGATAGGCATCGCGATCTCACTGCCCTTACCCTTCCCCACCACAAGCATTCCATATGGAATCCTGAACTCATGGCTTCTTCAACCTACAATATGAGTTCCATGTATCAAATATTCCTTGGGCTACACCCATCCTAATAAAACAGGTCACATCAATTTTATGATCATGTCATTGAACATGTGGATCAACATCACCCCATATCATTGTCCCTACCAACTTCTAAAAGATCCAGGACCATGAAGAGATACATATATATCACATATATTAAAATAAATTTATATCAAATGCACACACATACACATATCACAACCTACTATGTTCTTATCAAAGCATAACAAGTATACACCACTTTTCATACTAGGCCAAGGGTCCATAGATCCTCCCTTACCATACCTGGTCCAGGATCAAAAATCATAATAGATAACTATAACATCCTCGTGTTCTTCTTGAGGTTGAAATAAAAAAACCCTAATGTATGACAAATATATCACCAATTCCTACCCCTAAAAACATATTTTATTCCCCGTGCATGGTGCTGAAGGCACCCAAACACGGGTTATAAACCAATATTTAAAAACATATAAATTTGTATTCTACTATAAATTAAATAATAATACAATTAGAAAGGAAAAAAGAAAACATGTGATATAAATATTAGTCATATGAATTATCCTACTAATTTCAATTCATGAACCTTTCTTGATCCACATGTATCACCTCGACCCGATTAGCCATTCGAATAGTTGTTTGAGCCAAAGGTATACTAGTATTTAGAGCACCTCCCCATATTCCAAAGGATTACTACAAGAATTGAGGGTGTGAAGGGTTATATTAGGGAGACTATAACCTCTTGTGATTTTAATATAATATGCTAAATATATATATATATATATATATATATATATATGAACACATGGTAGTATAAAGGAATGAATAATAAACACATGACCTGTAACCCTCCCATAGAAAAAGAAAAACAATAAATGAAAATAGGGAAAGAATAAATAAACAATTTTAGTGGAATTGAATAAACAAGTCTAGAATTCAATTTACAAATACCAAAAAAAACATGCATCTAAATCAAGTCATACAATACAATAAAATGGATGGTCATAAATATTCTACCTCATTATAAAAATATACATGTAACATGTAGATACAGAAGAAAAGAAACCACAGATAGAGAAAAAAACTAATGGACCCTCTCTAAAATACCATGACAAATAGCCACTAAGATATATGTCTTGATCCAAAACAATTACCTAATTAAAAAATCCTTAAATTTACAGGCATCTCAAAGGGATTGTATATGGTGTGAGAAAGAGTTGGAGTATGACACAACCAATGTGTCCCAACATTACATTTATGATTTTTCAGTCGTGTATACTAAATAAGAAAATATAATTCATAATTTTAATTAAAAACAATCTTCCATGGCATTCAACATCCACCCATAAGCTATCATGTTCCTTGACCAAGGCCAGAAATCCATAGTAGAGAGGTTTCATAGGCTAATATGAAGGAAACACTTGATATATAATATACTATGTAAACCCTCATGTTACATCTCAAAATAAGTCCCCTGGAACCTTGTTCTTGCTAAAACGTAATGTCCATGTCTCATGACTGACAACCTGAAGGCATACCAAAACAATACGAATCTGGCCCCTCAAAGCCCTGCTTGGATGTACCTGTCGACTCAAAGCTCGACAATCAGAGGTACAATGATATCTTTTGTCAATGATATATATCAATCATCTCAATAACAAAATTCATTATGAATGATGATATCCTTCCTCAAAAAAAATTCCAAGCCATATATCCTCATGCATGACAAGACTCAACCCCCAATAAGTAGCCTCATCACTGTCACTCGATAGTTCCTCACTATCCCTACAAATATCTATAGAAATGACCCCCATCAATTGACATAATTTAAACTACCGTAGGACTCTACCAACATGAGTTGTCAAAAATACCTCATCACTCTGTCAACCTATAATGAAATGACTCCATACTTTTCTTTACCCCACATGGTTGAGCGAAAATCACCAATTATATCATAAGACAAATCAATTTACATGTCGTTCCACTGTGTTCATGTCACTCATATCTGATGGCCATGCCACACCAAATATCACAAAATATGCTCTCATTTTGAAAACCTTCTAACTTTAACTGACGATCTAGTATCCCAGCCTATGATCATCATCACCCCGAATATATATATATAATGGGCCACACCATCCTAATTATCATATCGCCTCGAATAGACTTCCAACACTATCTCAATCCTCAGTTTGAGCCCATTATAATCCCATAGATCTGAGTAGAGCATCATAATAAATTCATATATATATATATATATAATTTGATGGAATATAAATTGAACAACCCAATTGTAATAATCATAAATATATGAAATTCTACCAAAGTGGTCGGAGGCCACTAACTTCGCCACACTCAAAATACAGATGGGTTGGGTGTGCCCTAAAATATCATGTATGATCTAATAAAATAATTAAATTAAAAAATTAACTAGATATCACTCAATAAATAAAATGGTGTGAAAAAATTCCAATTCCCAAAATGATCACAAAACTACAAAGCATAGTACGCACCACATACCTTATAGTCATTGGCGTAGGCAAGTAGGATATCAATCTCTAACTAAGACCTTTTTGGAAGGAGACATCATTTTATATGAATTCCATAAAATTACGGAAAATAAATTACATAGATTTTGAGGTTTGTGAGGTGAAGGAAATAAAAGATAAATGAAATAGGATAAAATCCTTACCGATACATATCCAATGAAACTGACCTCGTAATAAACAGGGGTCAGTTGAAGGAGTTGGCTGACACCTTAGCTGCAAGAAGAAAATAGGGAGACCCCCTATGTATGAAGATTAAATGGGATGAGAAAGTGGAGTAAAAAATATACAATTAGTTGAGGGTAAAATGGTCATTTCACCTCTTTCATGATCTACATGGTTATCTCCCTCAGTTATTGAAACTATGCGGTAAAACAACATCTCTTTCTACTTAGCAGCCTAACACTAAACAATTATTTTATACCACTAAGCCTAGCTGTGCTTGATACAATTTGTTGGTAGTTTATATTTTTCACTAGGAGTGAATCTTTCACACAATCTGCCAAACTGTACACAAACCGTTTAGATTATATCCACTAAAAAATGAAGAGTTCTGGAATGATTGTACCCCACATTGTTCACGGTTTCCCCAAACAGTGTCAATTGAAAATATGGGTCACACAGTTTTCATTAGGAGGCTTTACATTTAGATATAACCATGTGATTCATCATGAACTACTATATAATATACCCTTTAGTCCTCCAATTCATCCAATTTCCATCTAAACACCCAAGGCATTTTCCAAGCCTTTAAACCCATCTAATGACAAGTTTTTTGGTTAATAAAAAAATTATAATTAAGATACGTAAAATGATAATGGAGTTTGAATAAACACCAACTATAATATTTAAATTACAATTTTATTTTAAACAATTTAAAATAAATAGGATGTTTTAATTTTAATTAATTAATAATGTGAATAAAATATTTATTTGATAATAGTTTTTTAGAAAAATCCATTTTTAATCATAAAAAAATTATAATAAAACCCATTATCAATTTTATTCCAAATTGATTAAGTGGATTAAATATGACTAATTATTACTTATATTACATTAAAACATAATAAAAAAATAATCGTTCAATTAAATTTCATAATTAAATGAAAACATAAAACTTTTCAAAAAATTTGATTTTTTTTCAATATTCAGTGAAAAATGAACATCTTCTGAAAATCCCAAAATTTTCCATAGTAAAGTTTTGATATTATGATTTCAAAAGAAATATGAATTTTCTCAAATTAAAATTATATTATTTTGAAATTAAAATTTAAGAAAACTGTATTAGAAATTTGTATAATTAATAATATTACTTTTTTGAATAAAATTAACATAATATATTTATAACTAATATAACAATATAATTCATATTAATAATTATGAAAATGATTTATTCTATAATTACATAGGTTGTTTCATTATTACCCCCTTTTATAAATTTCATCATCACAATTCTATTCTCATATTAAACAAGTGGGGATATTTTTTCATCACATCATGTTTAGATTCCCATGTTTCCTATTCAACCTTATAGTTTTTTTCAAAATCATGAGCTTGGTGAATGTCCTTATTTTACAAAAAATATTCTCTTTGGTAATGAATCTGGAGTGAATGTTCCACATAAGAAATAGTTCCTTCCTGTTGAACTAATTTAGGGATCGATAGATGAGATAAATCTGTCACATATTTTCTAAACATTGATACATAAATTACATTGTGCAGTTGAGAAAAACACATGTAAATACAGTTTTATGAAATCAATGATAATTTATCCAAGTTCTCAGACACTTTAATGAACCATAGAATTAGTTTCCCCTTCTTAACAAAGCAGATCACACATTTCTATAGGGAAACATTGAAAAAAACATGATAATCTACATTGAATGAAAGATCATTCTTACATCTATCTACATAACTTTTATTCCCACTATAACATGTCCATACGTGTCACTGAATCAAATAAACCTTATAATCCATTTAACTTATTAACTCTTTTCTCATTAACCTTATTTCTCTCACATCATCCCAAAATATGGTGATTAACACAATTTTCCATATAATTTCTCAAATGGTTTCATCTATATACTTGAATGAAAAGTACTATTATATGAAAACTCAATTGAAGAAATTTATTGATCCCAACATCCACGGTAATCCCTTAAAAACCAATAAAGAATATATTTCATGGTCAGTTTTGTTTCTCATATTTTCCATCAGATTTAGGATTAATGTATATTCTGAAATTTAATTCCGTTCTTAGTGACTTCTATAGTCCATTACAAAAATTAGATGTGAATCTGGTCCATTGTATGAGACAGTAGAGGGAGGCTCTCCATGTTACCAAGAATTATCATTTATATACATATGAAAAAGATAATCAAAATATATTATATCTCAAATGGAAAGGAAATGGGAATATTATGTTAATCAATCAATAATAACTCAAATCATGTTATTATATTGAGGATTCTTTAGAAATCCTACATTGAAATCCATTGATATATTCCCTCATTTCCACTTAGATATTGTAAATGGGTGAAGAATTACATTTGTTAACTAACACTTATATTTATATTTATGATAATATAAGAAATTCTTAGAGAGTTCTCCAATATTTATGTTCATTCCATCCAATCAGTAATAGTCCCAATGGTATCTTTATATCATGGTTCTACATTGACGATTTGAAAATAGAGGACTATGATCATTTCACATCAAATATTTTCTTATCTTGGAATCACATGGAAAACATAATCATGTTACAAAATGAAAAACACGTTTTCAATAATATTAAAATTAGTCAACTTACCATTCATAATGAATTAAACCTTTTTCCTACAAATATTAATCCTCCTTTTAATGTTTCCTAATTCTTTTAGAAACCAAATATATGGAAACCTTAAACAAAATAGATGATGTCCCAATTTCCACAAATAATTGTCCAAAATTCATCAAAAAATTAACCAATTATACATATTTTGAATATAACATGATTACTATGGAATTAATTTTTTTGAATCAAATCTTTATCCACTTTGTTTTATTTTCTAGTATTGTATTGAATCCTGAAATAAGAATCCATGATAATTTCTATTCATTTTCTTTAATTTATGTTGGATTTTTTTAGTGAATGTATACATCAAAATGTTGTATATATTATATATTTCAAAAATTACATGAAAAAAATTATGCCTCTAAATATTTAATTCAAATACCATAATATAAAATGTTAAATGATGTCTTTGGTAATTTAAATATTGTGGTTTCAACTAACATAAATCATAATAAACGACTTAATAGTTATGAAATATGAGAAAAACAATTCATTTCATTGAATTATATTTATAGTAAAAAATTATTCATTACTAGAAGGAACATAAAAATGGATCATTGACCAATCTTATTTTTAGTTCCTAAAAACAATCAACACATTATTTTTTCTATCTAAATTTTACATAACTCCACATTAACATAGTTAGTGGGATAAAAATATGAGAAACGTATTCAATAAACCATTAGTAGAATACGAAAAATCAAAAAAAAAATATTAATATCTATGATATTTGTGTGTCTAATCCATCCGATAAAAACTTGTGTTTATTAGGGTTAATAGTTATGCCATCATGAGAAACAAAATGTCCAAGGAATTACTTTTTTTCCACCAAAATTTCAACATTAAAAAATTACCATTTTGTTTATATTCTCTTAAGGTTTGAAAAACAATCCTTAGGTGTTTTTTATGTTCCATTTGACTTTTAGAATATACCACAATTTAATCTATAAACACCATCAAAACATGTCCAATAACTCATGAAATTTTCATTCATAAGGTCCGTAAATAAAGAAGGTGAATTAGACAACCCAATTAAAAAACCTAAAAACTCATAGATCCTATATCTAGTCCAAAATATTGTCTTTTAAATGTATTCTTTTTCACATTCAACTGATGGTTTCATAACCTCAGTTCAAACATCACAAAATACTACACTAACATGAGAAGATAAAAAAACATCCATTTAAAAAAAATGATATTTGTTTAACCATGTTGTTTTTCAAAGATCTAAATTTGTAGAATAATATCCTTCAACTATAATTATTTTAACAAATAAAATAGGAGAACCATATGGTGAGGTTCTATGTCAGAGGAATACTTTACCTAATTACTCTATCAATTAATTTTTAAATTATAAAATATCCATTTGGTCTATTCTATAAGGGGGTTTAGAAATTTTATTATCATCAGGTACTATATCAACAATAAAATAAACCACCCATAAATGAATAAAACCTAGAAAATCATAAGAAAAAAATCCATGTATTTGTTCACAACTAGATTATCACTTATTTTAATAGTTTTTTTCTTTTCATTAATATGCGATGGATAACATTCACTTCCGTCTCTAATCAATTTCTCACCTTTTTGATATGTTATCAAATGCATGAAATCATTGAATAAAACATTAATTGAACTAAAATCAATCTTATCATGTTAAACTAAAATCCAATTTTTACCCAAAATGATATAAAATAATATTATTACAGGATTTACAAGATTTTAACAAAAGACCATCCCACTGATAACAATAGGATGATCCCTATAAATATTTTCTTTTATAATACTTCCTCTATGATTTTTATGAAAAAGATATATCATAATATCATTAGGTTATATTCTCTAATTTCAAGGAAATGTATCAGAAATTAATGAATAATAAGATCAAAAGCATGACATTGTATTTTCATAATTCAAATAAACAATTAACATACATATAACCACATTATTTTATATAACACCATTAACTATATTAGTATAAAATTAATTTTCTCCACCTTTCTATTTCTGATCATGATGATTTAAAGCATTAGTTACTAACATAAGAAACAAGTAAATATAATGACCCAACTCATTGCAACTGAACCATCTTAAGATTGGATGACTAACATGTAAACCATTATTTAATTATTTATGATTAATTTCCTTATAATGGAAGTATATATGGGAAAACATTACACATTGGTAACACTAACCAAACACAATAAGACCTCTTATAGGATTCTTTTTAAAACACATACCATTAGACGAGAACATCATTTTCTTACTACCATATTTCATTATTTAACATTTCCCCACCACCGTCCATCGTGACGACATCATACTTTTGAAAACATGAGGGAGATATAAATAAAAAAATTCATCTCAACTTTTTTTTAGAATTAACAAAATTTTTAATGATTTCAAATTCTCATACAAGAAAATCTTTTCATTTTCATTGTTTCAGTACAATGTAAAATATATTATTTTTACAATCTATTTTTTGAATAAAATATAGAACATACATTTCCAGGCATGTGAATTTTTTTTCATATGCAGCTACATAATCATCATCTAATTTACAAAATTATAGTAATTAATTTTCTCTTTAGATTCTAATAGTATATTAGAAATATTTATCAAGGAAAATCCTATATTTTCCCATTCTTTAGAATCATGATCATAATTATTTTTCTTATTCTTAACCAAAGACTACCATGGATCATCTTTAACAACAAAATTATTAATGGAAACATTTACCTTTTTATATTTCAAACATTCCAAAACATCAAATATATTCTCTAAATCATTGATCCATCCTTCATCCACTACTAGTTCAGATGATCCACTAAATTACGGGGGATTCCAACTCATAAAACGTTCCACAATAGATATACCCATCATGGTATATCGGTTTTTGATCTATCATATATAACACCACCAATAATATCTTTTTTCCATTGATCCATCATTAAAGAAAACAATTCCACTCTAATTCTGACCATCTTAGGATGTTGATTTGGAAATATATTTTCATCTCTGTTCCATCCAATTAAACCTTACCAATTTCCTCTGCATAAAACAGTTATAAAGATACCTATTAAGATAAACAAGTATATTAATATTCGAATTCAATACAATTTTAATTTTACTATACGGTAAAATATTTCATGGGTATTCTATAAACATTATACAAACCTATAAAGTAATCTAAAACCTACAATGATACCAAATATAAGGACTCAACTATAAATATTACATTATAAATTGTTTTATACTAATAATACATTACCTTACAATTTATGATCCATTCATGTGTATAGTATTAAAGAATTAGTCCATAACTCATACCTGAAAACCAACATAATTTGAAGAGGAATATTTTGATTAGTATCAGTTTTCCAACCATATAATACATTTAAAACAAAATATGTTTTCTTTACATGAAATAAATTCTTGAATATTATCTTAACCTCATTAATTATAGTTCCCATCCTTATATTCTGTAAAAATAATTTAAAAAATGTTGGATGAGGACAAAATGCTCAGTGAGGGAAAGAAAATGATGAAAATCATTAGTCCATCAAAAAACATTAAAACCCATGAAAAAACATTTCTTTAAAAAACAATTTTTTTCCTAGAAATAAAATTATCAATCATTTAAAAGATCATTTAATTTACCATTAGAAAAAAAATATTTCCTTGAAAACTAATTGGAAGGCACATTAAATTCATGTAGGTATATTGGGACATCATCTAATATAACATTTTTATGACACGTAAAGATTTGGATAACCACACAACCATATTCCAATATATTTTTTAGGACAATATAATCATTACCTAATTCATTAGAGTTCTATCATGGTGCACCCCACATTTAATCTATAACAGGATCACGTATCACTACATAGGAACATCCATCATATATAGTTTCCAAGAACTACAACATTAATAAAACAATTTATCATTTGAAAAACTCTTTAACACTCGTATTTCAGTCACATTAATATATTTAAATACCATTTTCTTTTAAAATGCCACTTTCAATAAAAATTCTGTTTCTATCAAAAAAACCCATTAAAATACCAAAATACTGAAAAAATAGATGTATTGTTTTAATTTAAGAAAACATGTATTCTATTAATTTACATTATAAACCAAATAAATGTCAATTCAATAGAAATTTTTTTTGTCTCCATATACTTGAGAACATTCCATTTTTCGCTTTCTTAAATGTTTCATTTCAAATAGGTAAAAAAAATATTTCTGAGAAGTATTGAAACAATGTAAAATGAAATTTATAAATCTTTTATGCACATATAAAAAAATTCAAATTTATTTTTAAAAGAATGAAAATGGAAGAGAAATATTGTTTTATGGAAAATGTCAAAAGGTTATTTATTTTAAAGAATATTACATTATCAGTTTGGAAATATTTAAACAATAATCCTGATTGAAGAATAACATTAAGAAAAAATTAAATAAAATGAAAATAGATAAATTCATGATATATAATTTCAATGGGGCTATATTCACAACTTATAAAATAATAAAGGTGCATACATCATGATATTCCTCAACAAAAGGTAATTGAGACAAAGCCTTTAATATTGAGTCTAACATGTTACTTGTGTATTTATATTCTTAAATAATAAATTTATGTTAATTATTTAATTTTTTGAGAACCAAATTAATGGTTATTTTTTATATTTCATTTATTATTTTTTATATTCAAATACTAAACCAATTATATTAACGTCAAATATTTTTACCATATTTGGATTTTGTGTAAAAAAACAACTTTATAGGTTCGATATAGTCAAAGAAGACATTATTTAAATATATAAAAAATAATAATCATCAAATAGTTATCATAAATTAACATAAATTATAAATTTATTATCAATCATGAATGTTTTTTTTATAAATGAAGTGTCTTATTATAATGTAGACTGTTGGTCGTACGTAAGCAGAAGTGATGTTTAATTTTTAAATGATCATTTTGTTAAAAAGATTAGTAAAATTTACCATTAATGAATGATAATAATATCATAAATACCATATTATTTAAATATATGAACTTATATAAATCCTCATTGTGACATGGTGATGAGAAAAATGAATCACATTGCTTTGAGGAGGAGGTAGTCCACATATCCATGACTAACGTTAAATTTTTTTTAGTGAATGAAAAATTAAGGGAGAGAAAGATATATTGTATTTAATGAATGATAATAATATCATTAATATCATAATTGTTTTTGTTTAAATGACATATATTTATCATATTTACCCTTGTTACCTGACCTTTAATGTGTGAGTGAAAAATGAATTCTATTGCTTTGTGAGTTCATAATCCATCGTTCACTGGAGCGACAATATTGTATCCCCTAAGGAATGGAAAGTAAAAATGTTATATATGATATAATGAATACAGAGGTATAATTATGACATAAATTTCATATATAATATTTATATCCATTATCATACACAAGGGTGAGAGTTGGTAATTGAAGAAAGAATGACATCATTTTGTGAGGTAGTGGTCCACCAAACACACAAATGATGATTAATTAACACATTAAAATGAAGAGGGAAATGATAATGGTTATGAAATTAACATAAAAATATTAATTATATAGAATATAATTTTTTCATTATATATTCATGTATTAATAAAAACATAAATGGGTGGAGAAGAAAATAATACAATAATGGTTGTTAATGAATGTTACATCTTTTTCGGGTATACTCCCTTGCGGAAAACAAAAGTCCGTAATATGTTAGATTTATTCCACAAATATTGATTATAAGATAATTTTAGGAGAGGTTTGATCTAATTTGGGTATGTATTTTTGTAAAAATGTGGCATTAAGGTGTCAGGAGAGGGCGAGATTGGGTGGCCATTTTTACGTTGGTGAGAGGACACACATTGTATTTTTTAAAAGAATCGAGTTCCCCAACATTTTTCTTACATCAAAATGAACCAAAAATATACCATTATATAAAATTATAGATTTAATTGTCAAAATATTTTCATAAAATAGTATTTATAAAAGTTTATATGTCATTTTAAACTTCTATTTTTAGTTTTACCCCCAGTAAGAAAATTTTTACCTTAACTACGGTAATTGATTTTTAAAATCTTTACTTGTAAATTTTGGTAAATATTAAGTAAAATTATTAACAATTATTAATTATTTTGATCAAAAATATGGATTCCATTTTTTCAAAATTTTATTCATAGAAGTTTCAAAATTTAATTTTATAATAATCCCACAGACAAAGCGAGACATTGGTTTTTTCTATAAGAGTATTTTCTTAGAAAACGATTATCCTATATTAACTGCAGGACTAAAAATCATAATTTTATGAAACTAAATTAATATTTAATGATATATATTATATAAATTTCAATTAAAATATTCATGATTATGTATTATATAAATTAATTAATATGAAGAAACAATACGCACATTAAAAGAGTTTTTTTAGAAACCCCATTATTAATCCCAAAAAAACATATTCTAAAAACAAATATAATGTTGATTAAAAATAATTAATTAGAATAAATATAATTGTACAAAAATTATTTTACATTAAAATATAGTTAAAACATATTTTTACTTTTAAATTTTATAATATATTTGAAAAGAGTATACTTTTTACAAAAAAATACATTTTTCACTATTTACTAGAAAATCAATATGTTCAAAAAACAACAAAATTACACTATAGGTAAATTTTATATTTTTATTTAAAAAATTATATTAGTTTTATAAACTTTAAATTATATAAATTATAAATTAAACATTTAAATATAAACTTCTATAAAAAATGTTTAATTGAAATTATTTTTTTTCATTAAAATTTACATAATAATTTTATAACTAATATAAATATCTAATAAATATCCATAAATATGATTTTAATTTTTTATATTTTTACCAAGGATGTCAAAATAATGGAAACAACTATTAGTAATTCATAATCTGTTTTTATCTATTACACAAATTCATGAAATCAGTTATCATTTTATCATAACATAACATATAAAAATGATAAAAAGATTCACCATGATATCATTATTATAATAAACTACCATCCAAAAAATAAGTATAGAATAATTGGATCATTTTATAGTGAATCATATGTAATATTAAAGGATGTTTTCATAAATCAAAAAACATTAAATGAGCTCTGGAACATTTCTAGGAGAAACTAGACTTTTATTTTTCAAATAACATTCTCAAATTCTAAAAAATTCCAGAATATTTGGATTAAAATGTTCAAAAAATTGTAACATAGAATATTGTAAATGCTCATTCAATAAAATTGTGATCACAATTATAAGAAAATGCATTTATGTGGTCTATGTTAAAATAAAACTTTATTGATACATTTTGTGAATAGTAACTCTTTTAGAGAAAGAAAATAAGTTGCTTTTAAATTTTTTTTATAGATGGTGAAATATGTGTGAAAAATAAATGAATAAATCATTATAGATTAGTAAAAAAATTTGTGAAAATATTTATTAGATAATATTGACACATATGAAAATGATTTCTAAGAAGAGAAAATTAACTTTATTTTTCTTTAAAATAATATTGATCATATTGTGTGTGAAAGGGAGGAAAATGGTATTATATCATGAAATTTACATTATTAAACAAATTATATGAAAATATATTATTTTTAAATGATAATAACCATATAATTTCCATCAATATTTATTTAGAATTGATGACCCTAAAATAAAATTAGATTATAATCTAACTCCCTTACCACTTTGGTGACATTTTATTCAAGAACACAAGAAAGAAATAACATTATATATATATGTAAATCCTAATAATTATCATGATAATAGTTATAAAATACAACCATGTGTAGGATATACACAACAAAAATATTCAATAGCTGGATATTTCATGCGTATCAGATAAATAACAATGATATATAAAACCCTTACCTCATGTATCATCCAGTTTCATATGCATTAAAACCACCTGCATAATAAATATCTATTTATTGTAAATAAATTACAAAATAACATTAAAACATATAATATAATTAAACAACCTTCAACATTACATAAAATTATGCTATATGTCAAAAATTCATTCTCATTAGAATTTGAATAATTATGGTTTTTATTTTCATAGAAATATACATTATCTATTCCCTTAAAATCCATATTTTAAAAAGTGGAATCTTCTAGTGAGTATTAAATTTTACAAAAAAAAATAATATTTTTAAAATGATTTTTCTTCTATAAAATCTATGTTAATTTATAATTGACCTAATATTTGATCTAAACCATCCATAAAACCCACTAAAAACATATTGGTTACATTGTATTCGCACATAAAATCATTAAGTGACCTAAAAATAGGATATCTATTAGTCTAATAATAATCATGATATCACATGAATTGTTTACCTTTAATAAAATATTCTTTGGGAGTATAAAATAAATAATACCAAAATGAAAAAACAGAAATTGTACCAAAAAAATACTCAATCACATTGAATGAAAATAGATACCCTTTTTAGGTGACATATAACATTATATTCAAAAGTCATATTAGAAATAAGTGGACACAAGTTAAATATATAATATAATACACACATATTAAAACCTAAATTATTTTATTCTAATAGAATTAATATTCCCTAGTGTGTTAGAGGGTTATAATTGCGATCACATATCATATAATCTATATTGGCCTCAGGCATCGTATAAGCAATATCAGGTTTAGTCATCACATTATTTTTTTCATGATAAAAAATAATATAGTATGTATCTGGATCACTCATTCTTTGTATATTATTTTTACCTACAAAATTATTAATATAAAAGTTTATTATTGCACCTTGTCATGATACAACACTCGGAAAACTCATTTAAACCTATATGAAAAACACATTTGGTTATCGTAATAACAATTCCTTTTTAAGAACCAAATTTTAAAAAGATAAATATCTAGTACAAGGGAAAGATAGAATTAATTTGAAAAAATATTATATTTTTATAAATTATTCCAAACATAAATTAATGGTCATGGATAGTTGGAAAACCATTTTCACCATATAAGTTAAAGTAAAAAAATTATTTTTCTTATTTATGATTAAAGTCATGATGTTCCATGTAAAACATGATATTCCATGTTAACCATGTACAATGATTACTTTTGGAAGACCATTGAAATTAAGTCAAAAGTGAAATAATATTTATTATATAATTCATTTATTTTGATATACATACATTAATAATGTAATTTTATGTTTATTGAAATGGAATAAAATATTTTGAAAATAAATCATTAAAAAATTCAAATGTGATTTTATGTAAAAGTTTTAGTTTCCTCAAGTCTGACTCATTATGTAAATTATATATTTTAATCAATAAAATTATTTAGTAAATTATTTGATTTTTAAAGAACGTTTATCACATGTATTATAACTTTTATTTCCTCTTATAATCCACCACATATTCTATTAACCCTATATTTGTTCTTTTTATGATATTCATCTCATTTTTCCAACAAATGACTTTGATAAGAATACAAATATCAACAAGAATATTAATTCATAATCCATAGAATAATAATCATGAAATAATTATATTTTTATACATTAGTTATACTTTTATATCAAACTATGAAATATGGTTATGGAAAATAAACTACATTACATTCCAGGAGATGGTTGGTCATACATACGCATGAGTAAAACTTCAATTTTTTAAATAACATTACTGAAATAATTTAAGTATTGTTTTCTTTTTATAGGGTTATAATTTTATCAAAAATAACATTTTACTTCATTGAATTCATGTATATATCATTTTTGTTTTTTGATATGAAATACAAATCGCATCGCTCTGTAGAGGCGGTGATCGACACATACACCCAAACGTCATTATAATATTTCAATGAGTGAAATGGTAGGAATTTAAATGATATATTATCATTAAATAATGATAAATATTTTATGAATATAATATTTATATCCATTAAATTAATAATTTAAACAATTCATTAAACAAATTGGTGGAAAACAATTCACATCTGTTCATGAGGCGGTAGTCTAGAAAAAAAAAGAACAGTGGTTTTATTTTCCTTTTCATATAAATTGATATGAATATAGATTATTCCATTAATATAATTACATATAATTATTTTTAATATAATACTTTTATTATATAATCTATATTTAATAAGATTTAATGCATTTGGATAAATAAATGAAAATAAAAAATGTAGTTTAAAGAAATAACTTTTCATCATACCACCTCCTTTCTCTACACCTTAGGACCTATAAGATTCCTATTAAACCTAATTAAATACCTCTATGATGATGGTGGGTATTGGAAAAAATAGAAAAGATTTTCATTCATGAACAAAAGATGAGATGATGTGTGAAATTATAAGAGAGGCATGGGGAATTCATGGACTATCTGAGAATATTAAATTAATTTAAAATATTTCTCATGAAATAACGATAGGAAAATGAGAAAATTTATATATTAAATAATTATGAGTATTATTAATCTCATAAAAAAGATAACTAAATTTTTTAATAGTTTTTAAACATTTCCTTTTTGTTTAACCATTGGTGAATCATTTTGATGATTATTGTGATAATAATGTTTTTACTCAGTATTAGATAATATAATTAATATAAAATGAAAATTGGCCCATAAATAGACCATTAATACTATTTTAAACCATATCCAAAAAATAGTGATGAGTATATGTATTTTATAAAATATTTTTTTTTGTTAAATATAATTTATTATAAAATATTATCAAATTCATTTTTAGAACTATTTATTAAATTTGAATTTGGAGACAACATTAAAAAAATCTATTCAAATACAATCCATTTTCAAATCCATATCATGTTATTTCTATCTATAAAATTCATTAAATAAAATAATTGATTCAAAATATATTAATTTTAGTACTTTTTATTTTATTTACTTTTTCTTTCAATTAATTAGAAGGATATTGTGTTCGAACTATGTAAGAATTTAAGGATATTATTTCATTACTAAGAATTATTAATAAATTTCTAAAAAAATCCTTTTATTGATTATTATGAAAAAATATGGTTTTTATCCTTGCAATAAATATTATACAAATTAAAATAATGGAATTGAAATTTTTGGATTTTTCAATTACATAATGGTTACAAACGTCAAAATCAAATAAATATCTCACCAAATTTCCATATTTTAGAAAATTGGATGGATATATCTGAGATTCAATAATTTAAGAACATAAAAGAAGGTTTTAGTGTCATTTTTCTGTCCTTATCAAATTATATTTTACATTAATTACCCGATTTACCATTACAACAGTTATAAAAATCAATGAAGGTTACTATTCATAATGTCTAAAATATAAAAGGGACTGATTTACCAAACATGGACCACCTAAGTCCAAATATGAAACTCATTTTTAAAAATTCAATTTTTATAAGTGCAATTATTAAAATCAATTTTTTAGAAACAATATTTTTACGTATAAAAATGTTTTTACCATATTCTAAAATAAAAATAATTTCCAAAACAATAATTATATTTTATTACATCAAAATTAAATATTTAAATTCTAAAAATAGTTTGAAATGTAAAATAAATTTTAAAATAGTTAAAATGAATGTAAAATTTTGAATAAAAATCTATATTTTCACAATTCATAGAATAATAAATAAACTCACATCTCATTCTAAGATAATTTTGACACACTAAATCAAAATCAAAATTTTATTCTTTAAATTAAAATTCTATAATTTAATAATTATTCATTTAAATAGGTTTGGATATCTTTTTCCATTTTGAAATTTTAGCATCATAATTATATTCATTTATTAAATAGGTTTGGATATCTTTTCCTTATACTATTTTTTGAATCTCGTGTGGCTTCTTCAATAATATATTTATTACAAAAAATAATATCCTTATAAATCAACTTATTACAAAACACATAGTATCTTCATTAAATAATCTTAACTAGATTTTCTATATAAGAATGGTTATCATCCAACTGATCTAATTTAAGGATAAATAAATGAGATGAATCTGGCATAGATTTTATAAATATAAAATGTGAAATATGTAATGTACCTGGGTGAATCTCAGAGGAAGAGACACTATATAGGAAATTGATCCAAATTTCTCAAGGAGTTCATACAGTCCAATGAATAGTATACTTAGATTCCCATTTCTAGCAAAGCTTATAACAAATTTCCAAATAGATAATTTAGAAAATCAAAATCTACTACATTGAAAGAAATATTTTACTCTGCTTGCATAAATATTACCCATTATTAGACATATCCTCATATATTGAGGAATCGTATTATATTTATTAAACATTTCATATACCAACTCCAGTCCAATAAAATTATTTTCTTCCACTTCATCCCAATAATATGGAGTCATACATCACTTCCTATATATTATATCTAAAGGTTCCATCTGTATTCGGTGATGAAAAATGTTGTTATAAGAAATCTAAACCAATGAATGATATTGACACCAGCTTCCTTGATAATCTATTGAAAAAGAATACCATATTCCTTCTAAGTTATAAATCATTCATTTAAACTATCCATCATATTGAGAATGTAAATATATACTAAAATTTAATTTAGTACCCAAAAATTATGAATTACTTTGCAAAAATTATATGTGAACCTAGGTTTTTAGGGGGTTAAAAATTCTAGGAGAATTTGAACTCTTATGTCGGTTCAAGGGAAATTTTTTTATTTCCGATTCTGAATGAGATTCCAATAGTTATAATTCATAAATTTTTTATTTATGTTCAATGATTATGGCTCCAAAACTATCTTACTATGTTTAGTTTTGTATTAAAAGTGTTAGGATTTAAAAACCTGAATTTAGAAGATTGAACATTGGGAGCATGGTTGTAACATTGTAAGGGAAAACCAAGAAGGCCATTTTAAATAGAGCATGGTTATAACAGACCATGGGGAGTTTCATGACCATGAATTTTATAGTATAGGCATAGAGAAACCTGTATGGTTAGTCCCACAATTTGTCTTACCAAGTTCTATAATCATGTGAGGTGGGGTACCCTTTGTGTAGTTGAACTACAAGGTTGGGGAAAAGTTATCCAAACTATTTTGCCAAATCATGAATCTCATTTAACAGTATAAAATGACCAAACTATACATGCCTTTTCTAATCTTCCAAAATTATTTTTCCTTTCCCACTCATGTGACACCCTCTATCTGTGGGATCTCATCTTCTTCTTTCTCTCATTGGGTTCATTGAAACTCATTAAAAAATATTTGAATAATGTTTCATTATATGTGATGGATAGTTATTGGTAAGAATATTATCCCTCTAACTTCTCTTTTTATATTCTCTTTCATTTTGAAATATTATTTCCATAAGAGATTATATATCTTATTTTGGGGAATTTTTTTAATTTACGGTTTTCTCCCATTTCAGATTGAATTATAGGCCAATCTATTATCAATGAACATATATGGGTATAAGGTAGTTGGTTCATATATTTCTATTTTTTTATTTCTATTTTTTTGGTTTTCATAATAAATATTCACAAGTTGTGTTTGCTAGGTGTGAACATTTTTTTATATTATTCTTTGGTAATGTTGTTGTGTTGTCCAATGCATGTAATGGTTTGTTGAGAAAGGTGCGGCATGGAATATATGAAATGAAATTTTGTGTTTTCTTGGTTGGATGTACTAGTTGGTAATTTAATAGATATTTAGATTATAGATATTTGAGTTCCATAGTAACGTTAAGGTCCTTGCACATAGAATTTTGAGTGATATTTGTCATTAGATTAAAGGTGACATGATTTAGCCAGTTGTGAACGATGGTGATATCCCATACCATAGTTCAACAATAAGGTTTACAGTTGGAAACAGAGGTTCACTAGAGGTGCAGATTAAGTATGATTCGGAATATCCAATCACCAAGGTCAGATGATAGCATTTTTGGATTCATATTCAAATAGTTTATGGACTCAATGAGGTGTTATTTACCACTCCATGGGGGTATAGGCCTCCATAGACTTCGTGAAATAGGAGATAGTGATGGACACCAGCTAAGGAGATGGTGATAACCATAGAATTCCATGATCTCTATTATTGGACCATCACATGGGGGATGAGTCTGGTTGTGTTATTAGGGAAAATGGTAAATGATAATCGAAGGATGGATAATTTCATTCCATGGGATGTAAACATTTTAAATGATGGTGGTTTAATGATTGTAAGCACATGTGAGTTATGATATATTTATATGTGTGCTCATGGGATATCAGATTTTTTAGAAATTTCATATATATGGAATCAACTGGCAGATGGTGTTGTGCGGAATGCATATTATATGAATACTAATGGTTCTTCAAGTGTTACATATTTTAGATACATTATTCCGTTCTGATTTTGTCTGAAGTAGGTAAATTATACCTTGTGCTTATTGACCACAAGTGAGGTGGTTCATTTTATACGAATCTTTGTTTTATTTATTTATGTTTTAATACACTAATATAAATATGAATGTAATATAGAAACACATTATTGGTTAAATACTAATTCAAAACTCACACCCTGCATGGGCCCCAATAGACATGTAAAGACTTTGTGGATTTGGGATATGGTACGAGAGAAGACATATAGGATATAACTTAGTGACAAAGAAGATCTATGGGTGCATGAGATAGATATAAGATGAACCATGTGTTACCTTTCAATGAGATATAATATATTTTTTTCACTTTTTTATGAATACATATTTTATCAGAATATGGGTGATCCTACAAGATTTTTTATGACTGTCACAACATGTTTTTCATTATTTGTTTTGTTCATCAAATTTTTAGGGTTTTCTTGTCAATATTTCTCATATTCTTCCATTTTTTTGAGATTTTAAATTGTATTTAATGCATTACCAATCCTATTATTATTAATATTATTACCTCCATGGGGTATATTATCTCCACTATCAACCAATAAACCCACAATACTAGTCAAGATCTATTGGAATATGGAAATGGATTCCTAAAGCCATGTGTCTATCTAACCCAATGCATGTGTTAAGTGGATCTTCTATCATGGTGTTACAAGTGGTATCAAATTAATCTTTTTCCATGGTATTACTGTTATTTTGAATATGGTATATATATTTATATGATTTTATTTGGGATTATTAAGGAGCTTGTATATGTGATCATGTATCCACAAGTATAAGGAATTATCTGAGAGTCATGCGGTGGGAAAATAAATTTATTTTTTAATGTTATTACCATTTATTGATTTTCTATCACAAGTTTCACACATGGTTATAATGTTACTGGTTTAAGCGGTTTTTTAATTAGACTAGTATAGAAAGTGAAGTTAATTCATTCATATTGATTAGCACATAGTCTCACAAGAAATATAAATGTTCCTATGATTAATTATTGGGATATAGAATATGTGGAAAGTTGTTTTAGATGATAAAAGTGTCAATAATTAGTTAAATAGTGTTTTCCTATATAGGTTCCTAATCATATTCTTCTGAGAGATCCATGTATATGGTCCTTTTTGAGATTATTTTGTGATCTTATGTGTGTATGGTGCATATAGTAATAACTCTGATATGTGTAAGATGGTGTAAAGGTGAGGAGTGATCTATTTCAAATTTCAACATCAAGTTGAATAGAATTTTATTTTATAGAATCATGGTGGAATTATACTAATCCATTCCCAACTGGTGATTTCTATTATTTTTCTTATGTGATATCAACAATGATAAGGGTAATAAAGGTTCCATGATGATTAATGATATACAATTTGGTTATAGTATGAATTATTCTGGTGGTAAGATTCACAATCTATAATAGTATTCCCTATTTGCGATGTCTAAATTCTTATTGTTAGTATTGATCATGGGTTTTGGTCTTTAGTATAATGCCACCAAGATGGGCTCTAATAAAGCATCAAGAGGGTGGAAATGTAGTGAAACTATATAATTCTTGTGATGAGTCTTGTATATTCTAGGTTCATAATGATACACAATTAGATTATCCAAGGTATATGTGTTAGTTGTAATAGATATCAATGTTTGGTTTTGGCATGATGAGCAGCTTAGAGAGAGCCTGGTATAGGTCGTTAAAATTGTTTACCAAGGATAACAAGAAGTCGAGCCATCCCTGGATTATCTGATGTTGGTGTTCTACTTATAGAACTATCGATTTTTCTAGAGTGAGGGTGGAATACATTTAGTAGAATATTTGATTGTATCTATAAATATTATTTTCGATCCAATTGAGACAACCCTTGAGAAGAGGCTGAAGCTGGAAACATATGTTCTCTGAGTATTGAAAGATAGCTGAGTGGTTGTACTTATACATGTAAGAAATAATGATGGTTTGACATGGTAGGTTATTGAGATCATGTTCTTAAAGAACTTTTTTGGGAGGATTTGAGTGATGATTGAGCCCATTAGTTCATGAAACTATTATAGGGGGACACATTGGTCATGGATTAAACTTGGTAGTTCACAAACCTATGCAATATTCACCCTATATGGAAGTGGATGATATGTTCTTGGTGAGGTGGGATGAAGATGGTTTGTGGAATCCCATTAAAGTGATGTTAAATATTCAAGTTGAACTCAGTCTCAGAGGTGGTGAATTATGAATTGATAGCTGAGGAAAACATAACAGACAAGACATAATCGATATGGGAGACTGAGCCATGTAATGTTGGAAGACATTATTTGGGTATCCCAAAATGAGTTCATGAAGAGTCATAGTAGGGAATTCATTTTAGTGTATTCAGAAGACAATCGATGTGTGGGTCCCCATTGGTTTTCTTCCAGTGTGGGAATCCGAGCCATGTTCGAACATTGTGTTAGTCACCTCCAAATAAATACAAGGTGTGTGGGAAGATGATACATTATGAAAGGATCTATCAAAAAAATCCCAGAGAGATTTTATTTATTGAATGGATCAAACAAAAGGCTATTATGTAAGACCATTAGTTGTACTAAGAGTATGTATATGGGATACCACTATATGCATATATTGTGGGAGGGAGAGAGAGGGAGACCTATCAATGGGGTCAATGGCTGGTAATGGGTGAAACTCTATACGAAAGACAAGCCTTATGATGTAAGGATTCCGACCAGATTCATGATGTGGTGCTTGCAGGTTCATACCAGACTAGGGAGAAGATGAAGGTTATAGTTTCACCATGATCATGGGTGTATTCTTTTAATTTTTGGAATGACTTATCCAAATGTATGAGGTGAACATGTGATAGATAAATTAACCAGGATCTATTTAATAAGAGGTTATTTAGTGTGGAGTGTGTATTGTATGGGATCCATAGGTATCATTACATATTTTTTAAATTATATATATATATATATATGATGAAACATCATGTTTGGGACATTAGGTGTCATGTGAGACTTTTGGGCATTGGTTGATATGTAAGCACTTGTGGGTATTTTGTGTGAAAAATGTATGATTTAAATATTTAATGATATTTAGGAATGATGTTGTGTGATATAAAGACATTTTATCTGATGTATATTCGGTGTCAGGCCATCATAATCTTCAATTTGGGTTGGGAATCGACTAAGTATGCATTAAAGTGGGGATAAAAAAGAAAAATTAGCAGTGAGAAAGTGTTCTGTGTATTCTTGGGTATATTTTATGAGATGGGTATCATTGGTAAAATCTTATAATATGTCTAAATATCTTGGGTTTGCGAAATTATAAGGTGGATAGGTTATAAATTCATTATATTTTGAGAGGGATGAAACTTCCATGTGAATTTTTACTTTTATGTTGGTGGATTACAAATCTTTTTATTTAGGATTCAGAATTAGATTCCAAGAGTTAAAACACTATAATGTGTTTTTTTGGGTTTGTTATTAAAAATTATTATGTGTCTTGGGGGATCATTTTAATTTTAAAATTATTGGTCTTTGGAAACTATGATTTTTAAGACACAACACTAGGCACACAGTTGGTGCATGGTTATTTCTAACTGTGTGGCCTGAGCCATGCAGACCATTTGAACTGGATCATGCTTAAAACAAAACATGACAGGGTGTGTATGATAATATGTTTTATTGTATAGAGGCAAAGTTACCCACACTATTAGTATTAAATGTTTTTTACCATGAACTATAACCATGAGAGTTGGGGTTCTTTTTAGCCAGTGGTAGTGCACCGTTACGGCATGGTTAGATAGACTATAAAACCAAACTGTGCTACTACTATAATTGGTTTAAATTAGAAAACTACCATTATCTCAATAACATTTGAAGACTCATTTTTATTTCCCAAATCACATATTCCCTTATATATGTGTTATCATTTCTCCTCTATTTTTTTCTTGACTTCTTTTAAATTCCATAATACGATCTATGAATTATGTGTCATAAGTTACATTTGAAAAATAGTGGTAAGGATAATTTTCCTCATTTATTATTTATTAATTTCTCTTTATTTTTTTAATTTTTTCCCATCCAATTTTATAATCCCTTTTACGAGAGAATTTAATGAGCATCAAGTTTATAACATTTTTTCTCATATTATAATCCAATCATCAATGAGTGAATGCCGATGTGTATAATGTAGGTTGTTCATATATATGTTTTGATTTATTCATTTGTTATGGAATGTTTAATAAATAGTATTGAATGTGGATGTCTATGTGATAAAATTTATTTATTTCTAATATAATCCATTATTCATGTAATATGATGATGGCTCATCTTATGTATATTATTGTATGTTCAACCATGTGTGTCCTTGAATATATGAAATAAGGTTTTTCAATTACATGGATGGATTTTATGATTTAAAATTTATTATATATTGAGACTATGGATATGTGAGTTCCATAGGAACATGGTGGTCATAGCCTATGAGATTGTGGGTTTTTTATCACTGAAATTGAGGTGATGTGGTTCTTCATTTTGAGGTAGATGTGATGAACCATTCCATAGTTGGGTGAAAATGATCATATTTGAAGATAGAGGTTCTCCATAGGTGTGTCGTAGGTATGTTGGTGAATTTCTTATTACCATGGTTCTTCGATAGCATCAATGGAGTCATTTTCAAATTGAATAACGACCTAATTAGGTGGTATTAAAAACTTGATGTGAGTGGAGGCCTTTGTAGATATAGTTTCATTGAGGATGGTGATGACCATAAAATATATAGGAGGCAATCACTATCTAAAGCCAATGTTAATGGTGTGAGAAAAATTAAAAGGGTGAGGATTGTAATAATGTTATAGTTGATCATCTTTGACTATGGGAGGATGGATATTTCCATGTCTTGGGACAGTGGGATTCCATTAGGATAGTGATTTAATGATTAGAAATCCAAGGGACTTGTGATAGATTTATGGGCTTACCAAAAGGATGTTATATTTACTAGACTTGTCATATATGTAAATTTGGTTAGTTCTTGGTTCTATGTGGTATATATATGGTTATGAAACCGATGATTCATTTGATATGACTAAAAGTGGATACATCAATCTATTTTGGTGTTGACCTAAGCATGTAAATTATCTCTTCTGTCTATTGAGGACAAGTGAGGTGGGTTGTTATATGTTTGATTTGATTCTATTTATTTATGAGTATATACAATGAAATAAATATATATGTATGATAGAAACACATTGATAGCATCCTATCAGGTTCATACACACACTAGACATGGGCTCCTTAGGATGCATGCCAACATTATATATTTCTTATTATGCAAGGGACCAAACTCATGGATTGGACCTTAGTGATACTAGGTGATATTTTGTACATTGGCTAGATGGTCGATGGACTATGGGGTTATTTTTCATCAAGGAGGAATTTATTTTTGGGCTTCTACATTTGTACTTATATTATCAGCCATTGGGCTATCCTACATGATTTTTTAACTATCAAGGTTTGTATTTTATTATCATTTTTGATGAGCTTTTTCCTTTTTACTTGTTAATGTGTTGTTTCATATATGATTCAAATGATTTTTGTTTATAGATTTCACAATATTGTTAAATCATGATCAATCATATTGTTATTAATATTATAAAAAGTGGTTATAGTCTCTCGATTATCACCTAGTATACTGTCACATCTAGTCAGTAGCCTTTTGGAATACATGGAGGAAAAACTAAGGCTTATTATCCCTCTAGAATAGATTATAGGATACAAGAATCCTAGTTCATTCCATTCATATTTTTATTGAATGTTTTATAGATTTTTTTCCTCTAGAAAGTGAAATTTATTTCTTTGGTTTAATCCTACATCCTGTAAATTGATATATAAACGTATTTTGTAGAGATTAATTTCAAACTAATTTTTTTTTATTTTAT